>CM055976.1:11317500-12746250 GCA_029531755.1 Holothuria leucospilota
TGATGTGACGAAAAGGTGGAATGTATTACTGTCTTTCAGGAACTTTCGCAAACCCAAAGAGACGGAAAACTTTCACCACTTGAATTATTCCGCTTGTCAAGAATAAGGCAAAGGTCTTTGATATTACTTTACACCTGGTACGTTGACTTCGTGATATTATATATATATATATATATATATATATAATATATATATATATATATATATATATATATATATATATATATATATATTTATATATATAAACATATATATATATATAAACATATATATATATATATATATAGATACAAATAGGCATTTAAGTTAACAGCATTTTATTGACAAATGTTTTTCGTGAGGATGATAGTACGTTCTCACTCCTCAGAATATCAATTCTGTATAGCTGTACAGTAGTGAAATTAAATTTAAAAATACAGTCGATAGCGACATGTAATAGACTGAGCTTAAATGCTGTCGGGTTAATGGAAAACTTAACAGTATTTAACTTATTTGACCTCACTCTGTTACATAGGCCTCAATGACTCAGTGCGGGGGGTCGCTGGTTTGAATCCTGCTTGAGGTTTCCATTCTCATATTAATATCCTCTTTCAGCGTAAGTGCCGGTTAATTGGCCTAAAGTCCCTATGCGACTATTTAATATAGCGAGCGTTGATTCATTCATTTATATAAAGTCGCTACGTCTCTCTACCTACCCCATACATATATATATATATATATATGTACATATATTCTAGCTTTACCGATTTCCTATATATATATATATATATATATACACACATAAATATATGTGTGTGTGTTAGGGTGTTAGAGTTAGAGATTATTACCTTGCAGGTTTCACCATAACAGCCCATCTTCGAAAGAGTTACAGTTAGATGAGGTGTTACGGCTCAGTTTCTAACCAATTGGTTTAAGTCGGGCCGGCCACGGCCTTTTTTCCAGTTGTGGCTCCCTGGCTTGTTTCCATACTCCATTGCTTATGCTGAGCACCAAGCACAATGGCAGTAGGTTCCATTTTTAAAGTCTTCGGTATGACCCAACCAGGAGTGGACCCCCACACCTTTCGGCTACAAGTCGGATGCTATATATATATTTCTCTAATTCGGCACTTAGGGGGAAAGTTGTTGTTGAAAAGTCGACCTTAAGGGGAAAAAATTTTTCGGGTGAAATATAAGTTTCGCCTTAACGTTTCCACACACTTTTTCTATAGGAATACGTAAACTTACAAGGGCGCCCTCTTAGATTTACAAACTAGATGCCATTACTTCAAAGTTGTCAAATTTACGGACACCTAGCTGTTAACACGAACGGATGGCTGGCCATTGAAATAACGTTAATTTATATGTTTAGACGTTAGGGCGAATTTATTTCTTATGTATTTTATTATCTTTTTTTCGCCCTGTGTACAAGCAGATATAACAATTTCCCCTTAAGGTGGGAATTAGCGTTATATATATATATATAATATATATATATATATATATATATATATATATATATATATACATATATATATACCTAATTTTCACCTTGGGGGAAAAATCCTGTGAGAAAACCCTACATTAGGGGGAAATGTACACGCGGGGGAAAAATTGTTTCACCTAAACGTGTTCACACACGTTTTATATAGGAATACGTATACGTATGGTAACTTGCTTTCAACCACACAATCTATTATATATATATATATATATATATATATATATATATATATATATATATATATATATATATATATATATGTATATGTGGGTGTGGGTGTGGGTGACGTGTAACGTAACTATTTATGACCTAAAACCAAAGGACCTCTACTCAAAGTTTCACGCTATTGCCAACATCAGGAGGTCCAGATGAACAATGATTTTCGAGTCTTCGCTGTGCCTGTTTTAAACCCTTGTCCGCTTAAGCGGTTTTCTTGGCTGGGAAGTGGTGTTGGAGTTTTGAAAGGATTTCTGATCTCTTGTTCAGGAGGTTGGTAGACCGTTGATCCACCATTGCAAGATTTTCTGCTTGACAAAGTTTGCAAAACCCAGATGTGTTCTTGTGGGCATTTAGCCATGCCAGCATGTACTAATGTATAGAGAAATCACGGCCGCTCCGCTTGAGAGACGAGACATGCTTGGAGAGCTGTTGGTTTTTTGTGACGTGCCAGGTTAAACGATTTCTTGTGGTTGTTATACCTCTCCTTAAAGGGGCCGCCGAACATGCCTATGTATGTTGGTTACCTTATTGCTAGTAATTTCCGCCTTGTAAACGGTGGCTGGTAAAAGGAATTTACCCTCAAAGGGAACTCTTTGACCCTGATTTTACAGCGATGATCTGGGACTGGTAGAGCTTTCTTTGAGAGCAACTTGGAGTTATGACCCTCTATGACGGATTTCATTTTTACATGCAACTCTAGCTGACTTTCATGCTGTTTTTTGGTGAAGATTTTGCAGTGATGTGACGGGTGGGGGGGGGGGGGTGTTTGGCTAGAAGCTTGAAGAAGCTTCTACCAACATTCGATTTGACTCTTTTGCTAAACGGGGGGGGGGGGGTTGAATCATATGACCTTCCTGTGTTTTTATGTCTTCCATCGTCTTGAGGCTGGCAGGCTCTCACCTGGGCACTCTCGTTTGTGGTGATACACCGCAAATCCAGAATCCAGTGGCTGTTGGTAGGCAGGTGCTGCAGCATCAAATTTGCTTTGTTTCAAGAAAGCTCGGCCACACGTTTGTTTAGTGCCATGGGAATATTTTTAAGTATGTTGGTTGCTTGATTTGAATGGGTGTGAATGAACAAGGGAGTGTCTCTGGGTTTTCTGTAGGGGGCGTAGGCACCATCTTTCATGTTATGCGTACGGTAACATCGAGGAAGTTAACGACGTGGAAGTTAGTCTTGATTATGACTTACAAGCCAAACTCGCTAAAGGTTTTAAGGAAATCCTTGCAGGCTCTATCCGTGAGTCTTCCGGATCGAGTTTTAAGAATGCTAGATCATCTCTGTAGAGACCGACATCGGGGACATGGCAATGTCTATTGAGCTGCTCAGAATGGATAGGCCTACCAGTTCAGTCACATACTTCAGCTCCATCAAAGCTGTCCATTGTAACATCAAAGAAGTTAGGGTTACCTAGCTTTGTCCAAGGGGCACCGTTGCTAAACAAAACCGACTTTCTGGCATGCATAATGATAGAGAGGTCTAGTTCTGAATGGGCACACGTGATTTTGCCAAAGTTAAGGCTGCAGTTAGTACCTGCTGAGAGATGGAGGGACAGAAGTCTATAATATGATCAAATACCATAAAAGTGCGAGAGTGTGTATCCTTGAGGGAACTCGGCCAGTCAATTACTGCGGATGTGTTCCTGCACTGGTTTACCTTAGTGGAGGCCCTCAGATTTCGTTCATACTGTCGAGGATAACTTTGCCTCTAAGCAAAACATTCAAGACCCGTATCAGTCACATGGAGGCAGTGGCGTAGCTACAGGGGGACAGAGGGCAATTGCCCCCTGGTTCTGGAAAATGAAAAATTCGGAATTTTCAATCTGTTACACCGTATCACCAAGTGATGCAGTAATGCTCACACTTTAAAACAAATCGGAAAACTTAAGTGCTTGCCTCCCCCCCCCCCCCGGAAAAAAGTCTAGCTACGCCAGTGCATGGAGGAGAGAGAAGTGGCAGCTCTGCTTTACCACTATCAAAGACCGTATAAAGATAACTTACCTAACAACTGTTGAGGAAGTTATCTTAACGTGTTATGCAGACTTATCGACCCTGCCAAGAGTGAATTGTAGCGAGTTAGCAATGTACATGCATAAACTATGTATTCGGTAAATTGTTAAAGTGCAACGATTCTTTAAAGTTATGAACGTAAAAAAGTAAGAAAATATGATTAAAGGTTTGAGTTTGTGGAGATTTTATCCCTTAATGTTGAATATCATCCTGCACCCTCAAAATTTGCATAATCAAATCTAAAAGTGGAGACTTCCTTCTCCTGTAAGGGATGGTTCTGACTCCGCGAATGTGATTAGAATTCGTTAATTGAACGATGGCCCAATAAAAGGTCTTACTAAGATAAGTGTTCTTCCAAGTGATGTAACATTGGTAGTGTTGATCATTTATCTTCACATGGATTATGAGTATTCAAACACTTCCTCCTCGGAAACTTGGATAGATGCATTTTCCGTTCTAGGAAATTTTACTCAGACTCTTATTTTAAAGAGTAATGTCAACCGATAATTCAGAGAAAGGCTATAGGCTGGTTTAAGATGAAGTTTGATGGTTTTTTTCTGAAATAATCAAATAAAACAGTCGAAGCAGAATGTGCATTGCAAAGGATCAGCAATTACAAATTTTAGTGAATTAGAGCAAAGACGGTTTAGAAACAAGCAAACATTTATGCCGACTGCACGGACTGTGCAGGCGTAAGTAGCCTACTGTACTCTTGGCTAACATTCATCATAACACTAGGCCCACCGTGCTATTACTACTTTTAAAGGTATTCATGATCAACTTAAGAGTTTAAAAGGAGTAATCGTTCCTATTACATCCTGACAAAAATAATTACACGAGGGTAGTTAGGGTAATCAAAATAAAGCATTTTTACTTCACTCACGCAAAGAAAATAGGTACACGTTACGGGGACGGTGTGAACCGGTGATTGGTAATGAGTTCTGGCCAGTAGCTGGCGCTCTACCCAATTGAAATGCTCACTCACTAGAATAACAGAAAGTAATATCTAATATACTTTATAACAGACTGAGGAAAACTTATCGAGGTAGATTTTATAAACCAAATGAGGTTTTACTTAGTCCATAGATTTGTTTTCCAATTTAAACTTTTAACAGTTAACACAAGGGAGTTATTATCTCGTTAGAAAGAAAAACCCTTAACCTTTTTGCAATTTGAATTGGATAGCCTATTCAGAAAGGTGGCTTGTTAGCCATACGTTTTACGTTTTACAAAAAAAAAAAAAAAAAACATACGTTTTACAAAGAGATTAGAAGTTTCATTCGTCTTATTAATTTTGAAACTAAAACAAGGTAAGTTCTCTACATGAACAACAGTTCACTGATCTTAGGAGGAAAGGACACAGGAAAAAAGGGGTAGCGGAAAACGTTTAGTAAATCAAAAATGTAAACAGCCAAAGCGAAACTGAATTACGAACTTTGAGTTATAAAAACATATTTTTATGTTACCTGCATGGATTTCTTAGTAATTTAGTTTTTTTCAAAAAGAAGTAAGCTTTTGGTATATCAAGTTGTACCAAAGCAAGTTTTGTTTAATTCTATTGTTCACTGTTCACAGGTTCACTGTTAGCCTGGTGTACTATGGTCTCGTCCTTTCAACTGAAAGTCTTGGTGTCAACATCTATCTTGGTTTTTTAATCTCTGGTAGTGTTGAAATACTCGGATACACCTTCTCTGTTTTGTTGCTAGACTGGATCGGTCCCAAGATTACTATTGGTGGAGTTCTGTTGCTAGCGGGAATCGCATGCTTTCTTGCGGTCATTTTACGTAAGGGTTACATTTTCATAATTTGCCTGTAAAAAAGGTTCAACTGCCATTATAGCTTTATGACACTACGAAGTGCCATAGCGCCTGAATGGCTTCGCTGATACGAATGATCCGCAGACACTAGAGATAGATTTCTGGAGTGAACAAATAGTGAAAAATTTATGTATAACGCTTTGAACAGGAATAAGTGAAAAATGCGCCGTATCGCAAAACCACATATTATTTGAAGTTCCACAGTGTCCCAAGGAGAGTATGAACTTAAAGGTGGAAGCACTCCTAGACACGCTGGGCTAGCACTAATGTAAGAGAGCATAAACATGAGTTCCTGATTTACACAACGATTACGTCAATTTTAATGTGGGAGGATTTCGAGAGTTTTAAGGCAGTACTACCCGTAATATATCTCAGAATACATTGTCGTAATGAAGCAATACCAAGTATCCTTCCATTTCTATGTAAGACATTATCGATTATTTATTTCCAAGTAAAGAGTATCCTATTTGGGTAGAAAGTTTTTCGTAACTGAAAATGCCCATTAGTTAATTCCCATGCTAGCTTTTTTCAAGAAGCTTTTTCATAACCAAAATTCTCTTTGAATTTGGATGAATAAATAGGTCCAGGACTACAGGTAGAATACTGTTACTGTATCATGCTACATATAAAATAGTTCTCAGCTGGAGGCATGGAAATGACCATGGAAGATTCTAGGAGCCGTTTAATTTGAAAATGAAGCAAACTTTTCATGACGGCCTGGCTAATACAGATGTTAGTACTAATAAATTTACATGAAAATGGCCATAAGTCCATACACATGAAAAACAATGCCGCTGAGTAATTTATTGTTTTTGCTATATATCACTTTAATCTGGCCCATCTACGCCTCGACTGGCAAAAATGTGTGTTTAAAAGAGATTTGGTCTTAACTAATATTAATATTAAAATGTGTCGTGCCATAAATTTCAATTTGAAAAACATTATTAATGATTGATTGCGCACTTCTTATCATTTATGCTTTCATCTTAAGGTATTGTCATAGATGGACAATGACATCAACTGCAAAATGTCCGAAAACTCAGGAACCAACTTATGTTGCCATTTAAAAGTAACTGACTCTGAAAATTTTGAAATCACGAAAAAGGATAACAGAAAGCGGAGCGTTTTCAAGTTTAAAAGATAGTAACCTATGTTGATGTAGGTCATCTATTGGCTTATACAATCTAAACAAGTTTTACTACAAAAATCACTCCGTCATGTTGGAAAAGTTTCCCTTAAATTTAAATCGGTTCTGGTTTAATTCATATAGTTTTAGACAGTAATCTGCATACGCTCTATCAATTCCTTATTTTGGATCTGGTTTAATTCATATAATTTTAGACAGCAATCCATAAACATCTATAATTTATTAAATTATTAAAGAGGGGGAGAATTTTGACGAAAGATGAAACGGGTGAGGAACATGAGGAGCCTGTAAGAACTCAACTCATTGACAAATTATTAAAGTACTTTGATAATAATTGTTGACTTAAATTTTCTTGTAAACAAAACAACTTTATTTCGCATCAACATTTTCTTGCAAACACCATCAAACTCCTTACTGTTACAAATGCAATAAAAACAGCCGGTTGTGGCTTTTATTATTTCTATGATCAATCACATTTTGATCTTTTTAGCCCCGGGAAGCGCTAAAATTGTCATTGGCATGATTGGAAAGAGCGCAATCTCCGGTGCGTTTGGATGTACCTGTATTTTTACTGCTGAATTGTACCCTACATTGATGAGGTAAGTGTAAGGAATGACTTTGCAATGATTCGTCTAGTGATTAATTCATAATTGCTTTTAAAATAAAATTTAAATTCTAAAGATTTGTTTTTAGAATGGTGTTGAGAAATTTAAATTCTAAAGATTTCTTTTCAGAATGGTGTTGAGACCTTTTTCATCGACAAATATATTTATAAGAAAGAGAACATTTTATTACCTATATATATAAGGTCCTTTCTCCTGGTACACAGATATCTTAAAGGTTCTATAATCTCACCCACACAGCAACAACTTTCCCTACTGAGGTATTTAGTTATAGCCCTTCCTTCAATTTAAACCAAATCTCCTGTCCAGTACACCTCTAAGAAAAAGCAACAGTAGCCTGCACCGAGTTTAAATTTTGTCAAACACGTGTTTGAGACACGACTGACTGTACAAATCATTGTTGACCAACCAGAGTGAAACTGTATTGTTGAATGAATGTCCATCAAAGTGCAGTTACCAACTGTATTTAGAACTTTATGGCTATTCCTAAATATGTTTGGGCAAAGAGTTGCTACTAGCAATTCCCTGGTTTGGGAGATGTCATAGACTCTTTAAGTGTTCAATGGTCAAGCTACCTGTTTTTTCTTCTAGGAAAATTCACATCCAGTGGAAATTCTTACATATACATATAAGTATGTTATTTTATTTCCAAACTTGATAGATTTAGACGATTGTCCTGTACGGAAGCAACGTTGGACACACAAACTTATATAAAAAGTCCTATTGTTAGAAACGGTCATACATACTTCAAATAATGTACGAATTAATATGAATTCATTTGTGCATAATGTGTCATATTGATTATTTCATCATTAATTCTACAGAGGAATGGCACTGGGGACTTGTTCTCTAGCTTCCTGGGTAGGAGGAATTCTTTGTCCGTTCATCTTAATTCTGGCCAAGACGTGGGCGCCGCTTCCTCTTGTTCTCTTTTCTGCTGCGAGCTTTATCGCTAGTGCTTTAATCACTTTTCTCCCGGAAACGAAGGGAACTAACCTTCCAGAGACTATGGCCGAAGCTGAGCAATTGTCAAAGTAAGGTCTATCAAGTGTTTAGATTGACAGGCTTGCCAGTAAAAATAACTTGCAAAATATTTCAATAAAAAATATTTGTGCCTCCATAGTCAGTTAATTGCGTATTTACAAGACAAATAAAAATAAAAAATAGAGTTTAAAATAATGAAGAGTTTGGCAAAAAAAAATTAGTTTCCTTAGGTACCATTTTAATTACTCTTTCACTTATCAGAGATTGATTCACCGAATTTGGGCACCAAACAACAGAAAGTATCATAGGTCGAAAACATGAACGAACACTTCAATTAACCACGAGGTTTCTCTTCTTACAAAATCCTGCCATAAAGTGCCCTAATGCAACATACAAATTCCTTACATAAATGAAACTTAAACACCCCCCCCCCCCACACAAACACACACGCTCACATGTTGTACTCTTATGGTTCTGAAACATTTTCAATCTTCTCTTTAGTAAAATGGAGCTTTGTATGATGAATGTCTTTATTGTTTTATTGCAGAAGGCAACAGAGGAAACAGACAGTAGATAAAGACGAAATATTTTGAGAAAAGTTATACGCTTGAGTCTTTGTTTCAACTCCTGTGGGAAGTACACTTTCGAGCTATTTTAATGGTATTTGAAGCAAGTATCACATTATGTTAAGTTTTTTCTCCCGAAAGTCTTTAAACGTTATTATTTGAGAATTCCACAGAATTCTTTTAATGAATTCTTTAAACTTTCTTGGAGTATCATACAGTCAGGATTCTTCTGTTTCGTTTGAATTACGTTTATCTTAATCGTCCTACAGGTGGTTATTAAGATGTGAATGCATTGAGCCGGTAAACTGAACATCCGTTTCACCACTATAGGTTTACCTTTGGTGTGTAAATAAAATTAGAACTGACGGTTTATAAGTGTTCCAGCACGCTAAGTACTAGAAAAGTTTGATCTTTTCGCACACATACATGTATACACACACACACACACACATATATATATATATATATATATATATATATATATATATATATATATATATTACTACTTCGGGGTTGACGAAGAGTAGAGAGTAAGATTGTTAAATTTAGTCTTGGAAAATATAAAAACGTACATGGTATGAGGTTAACACTTGAGAGTTTTGAAAATGAGAGGAAAAAGAAATTATAAGGAGCAACGAGTTGTTAAGACTAAACGGCGCTGAAAGTTCTGCTGTTGGGCCAAGCAATCCCAACGTCCGTCGGGCCGGGGGTGATGAGATCTTAGTTCTCACCCTGGTGGGGACACATATGGTGAAGGCATGGAAGGTGGCTATTTTCAAATTTATAGACAATAGGACAAAACATTTACCTATCTTTTAAAGGCAGATCCATTTGTTAACATATTGTTGTAACGCTAAGTAATTTCATTTCTGTAGGGGTGTTCAGAACGCACATGTCACAAACACTTGAAATTATGTTGTTCAGCTTCAGTGGTACTTTCTTTCCAAAGTCCGATGATATGTACGTTCTGAGGAAGCGTAAAGATGCATCTATTAGTATATTGTTGTAACGTTAAGTATTTCATTGTATCAGAGGTTGTTCAAAATACAAAGGATTATCCACCTCCACAATATTTCTGGATAAGTGCCATATTTAGGTGAGTCCAAGTGGGAGTGAGAGGAAACTTTAGGGTAGGACAAATACCCTTTCTACCCATGGGACTGCCACCAACCGTATGTGCATGGGAATGCCGCAAAGTTATCGAGCCCCACTCGCTTTCATTACTCAAATTGAACGAAAAACAATATTAAAACCTCCCTGATCCCCGACAGGCTCAATCTTGAACCGAAACGGTTCATTTTGAGAGGATGTTATCACCCTTACATACTTAAAGTTCACTTCCTGTCGCAGTGAGGTAACTTTATTTGCTGATACCTCGAGAACTACACATTTCATCAGAACGCTTTGATTTAATTCTTTTTCACATGTCAAGGTTTTTATGTTACTTGAACCCTTCTCTTAAGGAGAGGCGCAGGTAAAGAAATGAATATTGTGCCAGTGAGGGTGACGGAATCTGGGTACATTACTGTAATAGAAGGTAGAAATAATGCTGGAATTAAAGGAAGTCTGGTGTATTGTTAGATCTACGCAAATCTCGCTTTTACTCTTAACCCCTCAATTCCTGCCCTTATGTTGAAAATCATATTAATTTATTATAGACGATGTACATTATTTCCCCGTTCACGGTCCGGCCTTTTTATATTTAAATTTCATGATAGCAATCGTCTGTTACAAATACTGAAAACAAATGTACAGTTTGTTTCTACTTATGTTTTATCGTACAATTTTTAACCCTTCATACAAATAGTTTTTAACTTGCAAATCAACAAACATAAAGAAAAGATTGTCTTCTCTACAAATCGAAATTGAAACACTCGTGGAGGCCTACTGACGTTTGCCCCTTTTGTTTATGGTTGGATTGTTACAATATACTAGAGAGCTTTCGATTTACACGTCCACATAGTCGACTGCTACCAGATTACGTCATTTTAAGCCTCTGCGCATGCGTCACTTCGTCTCCCTCGTCCACTATCCAAATCGAGTACGTGTCCACCGAGGTTTTGCCGTTCGTCTCAAACTGCAACGCTGTTCACACGTGTGGATGAAGCGGCAACAAGTGCACTCAGCAACATGCTAGTTTCTCTCGCCATGATCTGATTTGTACAATTGTGATCCCCTTTTACCTAAAATGTCCAGGCAGCGATGGTTCCGTTGGGATTTTTTTGTTTTGGGAATGTTTTCTTGCAGCTTCAATAGGCCATGAAGTTAGCCTACATTGTTACTGTTGTATATATCGCCATGAAAACATACGATGATATGATGTACGTTGATACGTATATGATGATGATGATGATGATGATGATGATGACGATGACGATGACGATGACGATGACGATGACGATGACGATGACGATGACGATGACGATGACGGTGACGGTGACGGTGACGGTGACGGTGACGGTGACGGTGACGGTGACGGTGACGGTGACGGTGACGGTGACGGTGACGGTGACGGTGACGGTGACGGTGACGGTGACGGTGACGGTGACGGTGACGGTGACGGTGACGGTGACGATGACGATGACGATGATGATGATAATGGTGGTGGTGGTGGTGATGGTGATGATGATGAAAACATGGCTTCACCGCAATACATCCTTCGTGACCTGTGGTTGACACCCCATTCGCCGTTTAATCAATCTTGAACATTGTGAACATTGTGGTAGCGTTCATCCGAAGTATATCAACGTCAGTAGCAACTTCATATTGGAATCTAGCATAACAGTTGGACCAACTGTATCGTTCTTTGTGTCCCTTTCATTGTTGAACGGCGACGTCACTTTCATTAGCTTGCTTATCTAAAACACAATGTTTTGTGATATTCCTATATTAAAGAGAAATCTTTCATTTCACTCTTCGTTCAGACCTCTCTGTATAGTACCAGCCGTCACACCAAATATTAGTTACAAAATTTATCCCCAAGGGTTATGTGTGTCCTCATTGTTGCACATCGTGATCTTGACTGTTGCTGCAAAATCTTATCACAAACAACCTCGTATAGCTTTGAAATTTTATTACGTGAGCATGGAGGTGGTATTATTAGCTGGAAACACTTAAGAAAACTTTAATATATGCTGATCCTATCTGATCCACTTCAGCGCGTGAAGAAAATCCTATGATGAGGGATCATTAATAGTGAAATCTAGCGTGTGATAACTAGGCAAGCTCATTCCTAGCAACTCCACTCAGACAAAGGAACTACTTGGAACGAAGGCTAGATTTCTTACTAGTAACCGAAGGTCAGGTATAAAGCAATGTTTTATTTAAATACAAAACCACTGTTCATTGTTACGGAACCAGCTTGAAGTGTTGCGATATGCAAATGAAAAAAGGGAAAAGATTAAAAAAAAAAAGATTCAATTAAAGATTTTGACCAATGTTCTCATCTTTTCGCAAACTGAAGGTGAGTCTATTTACAACATATGAGTTAGACGCAAACTGAAAGTCAAACCAGAAAGCCCAAAGGCCTAGTGATTCCTTGCTGAAAGGGGGTAATTTGTTGCACTAAGGTTCATCCCTCAGATTTATACTTCTTTACTGTATCTCTGTTTACGAAGTTTTCACAAATTGACCTCTGCTGACCTCATGTGACCTTTGAATCCACCAAAAAGTAAAAAAACAACAAATAAAAAAAACATGTCTTAGCACGGATTTGTACGTCCCGGACCGTCTGCGTCTGCGTTTACGCCATCAAAGAACTGGTTCAGCGTATGGTATTTCTATTGTGCTATAGTCACAACATCCTTAGCACTTGTTCATAATCAGGTATTTTAAATTTGTAGTATTACTGTAGCAGTTATGCTTGTTAAAAAATACATGTTGTTCTCTATAACTTTATCTTTGGAATAGTAGAAAAATTTAGTCCTAACTTTTTAGTAGTCACGAAACGTCGGACACAATTTAAAGGTAACGCCCACTGTCTATTTAGTATACGAGGTTTGCGCAGTTGCACCTCTTACCTTCTACCTCCAAAAAATCATAGGGTTCCCTCTCTCTTAAAGTAACACATCTGTATACCAAATATGAAAAGGATCCATCATCCATGTCTTGAAATATCGTGTTTTTCAAGGTTTTCAATTTTTGACCTCTGGTTACCTCAAAAAACCTTTTACCTTTACTGAAAACAATTAGGGTTCTTACTCCCAATGTGATAAAGCTATATACCAAGTGTAAAGATTGTCCATCATTGCTATCTTGATATACCGTGCTTAAACCATTTTTTAGGAATTTCCTATCTGCATCTCCGGTGACCTCAGATAACCTTCGACCTTTACTGAAATCAGTAGGCTTTATTTTTTGAATGTAACGTATCCACGTGCCAAGTATGAAGAGCATCCATGCTTCCCACATAGAGATATCGTGTTTACAAGGTTTTCGGTTTATGACCTCTGGTAACCTAACATGACCTTTGACCTCCTGCAAAAATAATTGGGATCTTTCTCTTAATATAATACTTCTATATCCCAAGTATGAAAATTACCCATGTTTGCTATCTTGAGGTATCGTGTTTACAAGCCAAGCGTCACAAACACACCCATACCCACATACACATACACACAAAATCGCAGTCGTGATTGCACAGATTCCTTTTGCCTTCGGTGAGGAATCAAAAACAAAACTCGTAAGTAAGTCTGCTATTCAAGCGACTGGAATATGTACGTAAAAAGGCAAAGTGCTTTTAAACGATGTAGCAGATGAAGATCACATACAGAATTAGCACTTATGGGCAGTATTAAATACAGCTGACGTTTCTGAATAATCTTGGAACGATCACCTCTAGTTTTACTGCAGCACACTATCAATGGCTTTGTAAAGGTGAAAGTATAAATAAGAGGATGCTTCCAAGCTTCTCAAAATATAACAAACGCCAACGTTATCAGCAATGAAGCATTCACTTTTTGTGGAAAAAGACACCGCCCTTTTCTTACAATTGTCCATTACTTTACCAGCACTTTCAATAATTAAAAATGTTCCATTTAACTATTTAACATCAAAATTCTGCTTCTATGCAAAAGTCTAAATTTAATTGTTCGCCCAAATTTTGAAAAGACACGACACACATCAAGCATAGATGAATGATTGATGTCTTAATTTTAAAAGAGAAAGAAGTGTAGCAGCGATTGACTGTCCTGAAATATTACCTTCTGTTTTGGACTCAAAGAAATAGTTCGGAAGGCTATTCTTTGATTCCGCTTTCCACATTTTAAAGGCACACCAATGCTTTTTATATGTACAACAAACGATAAGGAAACCTTTATCGGGTACATCGCTTATCTGAACCAACAATTGAACAATTCGCTTTCATTTGCACAAATAGGATTTCTCTGCTGCAAAGAATCACCCATCGCTACTCTACAGGATTGAATAAACGACCATTAACGTGTTACCAACTCTTATACCTTTTTTATTTTTATTATTTAGAGCATGCCCATGTTCTGAATCCTCCGACGGGGAAACGCGAACGGAATCATAGTTATCCTAATGAAACATTTTGAAATAAAGGAAGTGATGAGGTTTATTGAAAGTGGTAAACTTAACCTAGAGAAGAAGTTGCTAACTGACACTTCACTTCAGGGAAAAGTTGAGTGATCCGAAAATACGTAGGGGAGACGGTCACAATTGTACTTTAGGTGGGGAGACTGAGAACAAAGAACCCCTTTCTAAATTCGAGAAGATCACGAGTTATACTCTTTCAATTTTGGGTACGTTTACAATTTTTACTTACTTCGTATTATTTTACCTTGTTTTGTATCTGTGCCCATTGTTTATTTATTAGCAGTGGTGCTGCCAGGGTTTGGTGTTTGGGGGAGCAACAGAAGACTATCGTAATCCCACCACATACACTCACAACGTCAGTGTACATTGGGCATTTGTGTCCCCATTGACCTGCTGGCACGGTGGATCCGATTCCTTTTGTCCCCTCGTGAAGGCACACCTGGAGAGGGGTGTGAGGAAAGGGTTGTCGCCTCCTCTTTGAGAATTTTTGTTCGTTCCAGGTGGTATAGATAACAAAATGGTGGCATCTTTGGGAAGTTTTCGAACTGATGATATGTTGAGAAATTGTTACAATTTAGTGAATTCTTATTTCTTACTTGGGTACGTGAAAAGGAAGTGTGCGTTTTCTAATTGAAGGGGTGACAATTACTCCCTCTGAGAAATTTTTGTTTATTTTTGAGTGTTTTCGGTGCATTGTAAATCCTTGGCAAATCTGTGAATTAATAACATGCTTGGAAATTCTCATTATTCAGTAATGTTTTGGCTGTGACATGGCACCGATAAATACATTGGGCTTTTTCCAATCTTTCACATTATGCTACAAATTGTTAACGGATAAGCTACTCGTGTTTGGTTGCTCAACTTCAAGAAATTTCCATTGAGGGGTCCCCTTGTTGTAAAGACAACTTTCGTCAGCGCAATGACACGCCTGCATGCTAACTCGTGATAGAGTGCCAATTAGCATCTATGAGGCCAAAGAGGAACAAAAGCGCGCTAGCCTACAAATAATGAATTATTATGAGTGCAATAGTATGAATTATTTTATGAGTTGAAAGATTGAACCTTCTATTCAACGAGGGGAAGCCGAGTTGAATAGAACGTTAAATCTTTCAACGAATGAAATTATTCATACTATCGCACGAATGAAAAACGTTCATTATTTGTTTCATAAAACACCTTATAACTTTGATCTAGTCGTTGGTTCAGTAACTTTGTGTTCTGGCGGTCACTATAGTTCGTGTTTGTCCGTATCTTAGCTCCATGGTTTGTCGTTTGCTAGCTACGCGTTTATTACTTACGTATACGTACGATATGCAATGTGCGATCCCCAAAGCTGCATTTATTTATTGAGTTGCGGCATAGCTTTTACGTACAGCAGTGGTAGCTGACGTGTGTTATGGTAGTTTAACACACGTCCGTGTGTTATACTAGACTACTGCACGATGGATAACATACGGCCGTGATGATAGTGCTGAATCACCCATGGCATGTGACCACCAATTCTCCAATCAAATGTAGAGAAATTAATAAGGTGTTATATAATACGGGTTAGCATAAACACTATGCCTCAGATTTACAGTACATCCACAAGTTTTGGATACTCGTTTCTAGGGTAGCGGATCGACTTGAGTAAGCCAACGTACATTACGTGACCCCCATAGAGACTTCATTTTCGAGGCATATTCAGCTTTGAAGGTACGTATGCGCTGTAAAATGCAGAATGAAACGTGAGAATATGGAAACTTTGGTAGGTTAAAACTATTCAGCAACGTTGTCATACCTGGCACAATTATAGGTATCTGTCAGGACTGAAGCGGAGAAATGAAAGTTGTAGAGTTGAAATTGAGCACCAACAGCGAGATTCGCCTTCCCTTTAAAGTGTCCAGACTATCAATACAGCAAAGCTTAAACTATGAATCAATTGTATTCGTCAGGTTTTGTGACCTAATGTCATCAACCATCTGTTTACAATGAAATTACAGAGATCTGTTACACTCTGAACTGAAAAGCAAAAGAACGTCTTGGGAATTTTTCTTTGGTATTTGTAAAAAACACTTTGGTGGCTACACGGCTTGGATATGACAGAGAAGCATTTCCCTAAGAAGCTATTTGTCAAATTGGAAGCTAAATAATATTTAGTTACTGACTTTATTAAATAGGTGGCTTATTAAAGGATGGGAAGGGAAAGCAAAGTCATATTTCCTCCACACACTTTCATGTGCCAATGATAAAGCACGTTTTGGAGAGGGAATGTCAGGCAGATATGGACTTTTGAGCCGACATTTTAGTAACGTATTTCTGAATCAGTGGACCACGACCGCTGAATGTAGTTCGCTTTTTAGTCATAATTTGAAATAATCCACGAATGGTCAATGGTTGTCACTCTCAACACATAGAGCAAACCGAGTAAAAGTTGTTCCCCCAGTAATGAACGTTATAGATCTTTGTTTTCTGACGTACGTGAGCGCTTAACTTAAATCTTTTGTTCCCTCAGGTTCGTGACTCTTTTGATAAAGTGGCGTCAGGTGTTAGGCTGACGTTGAAAATTGTCCATAGAATTTTTTGTAAAAACGGTAAACTTTTATGCAACAAAAAAGGAAAAAAAGTTTTCTCACATTTATTTCAGCAGGACAACTTAATTATCTTCATGTAATAAGGAGTAGAATTCTTAAGGGTTTTCAAGAACTACTAAAATATGTTTAGATGGCTATAGTTTCATTCACAATTTAACTGAAATGATATTTTGGCATTGCAGTTCATAACTCAGCCTGATCTCTTTTGGAAAGCGTAAATTTGAATATGAACAAGTCATATTTGCTACATAAATACTCGGCAACTTTTGTGGTCTTTTTGATAATCCCTGTGTCAAAATAGAGCAGTGTGAAAGCTTATAATCAATGTTAATTCCAATATGTTAATAAACACTCCATATATAGCTAACTCATCAACTTTATGAGAGAGAAATTACTAGCTTTTAAGATTATCCTTTTACTTTGGTTCCCAGGTTTCCACATTTCTGCCAACCAAAGATATTAAATTTGAATATGTGATCATCAGACTGGCTTTTTATATTTTTCACTACTTAAAAAAATCTGCCATTTCATATCATGCAAAAAGTGTCCTAACATGGCACTGGCGGCTTAGCTTTCAGAAATAGTTATAATCTTGACGTAGACGACCACGATGATAATGACTGACAATTTAAGTAGGTACTATTCTTCCACTCCACACCTCCGTGAGAAGCAGGTCGCGTACTGTAGTAACAATAATAATAAGTTTATTTTATATACCGATTTACATTAGACATTTCAAACCGGTTTACAAAGAAAAAAACAAAAAAGACATGATGAACCATAAATAAACCGTATGGAATCAAAAATGAAATTAGATAAAAGAAGCAAGAAGACAAAATACCTAAAATAATTAAGCACCAAAATAAGACAAGAAAATTGAAAACATACTAAGCTAAAACAATTAAACAATTAACAACTGTAATTACTGTAGGAGCGAAGGTTCTGAAAAGTGAAGGCCTGAATTCTGCCATCTACTTATTTAAACTATCCTAAGATAATCATTCATAATATAACAGGTTGAACGCAGGACTTTGACCTTTTACAATATATATATATATAACATACATACATACGTACGTACGTACATACATACATACATACATACACACATACACAATTTCTATCCACCTAAGGACAGCTTGTAAATATATATACATATATGTATTCATGAGTAGGTTTATTGTAACGTTGAACGGCATTGGTTATATATATTCCTCACAGTACTGTATGGTAATGAAATGAAATGTTCATAACTTCATACCGGTTCATGCTACAGTATACCGTGACTGCCATTTACATAGTTAATTTTGCCTAGGATGCCATGCAACGACCTTACGTAAATAGATAAAGAAAAGTGACAAAACAATCCAATATCGATACTGGTGTAAATTTTACATACTCTTATGAAATTACCACAACAATAATTCTTAACATCATTACCATGATACTACATATTTGGAACATTTAACTATAAACAGCGTCACACTACCCAATGCCATGACTTTGATATTGTCATTGTCATTGGAGAGCAACTCTTCCTCAAGAAAGGGATGAATAAACTCTGCAACTCCCACTTGCTGGAAATGTCTCCTTATATTATCACATTTTCGTAGAGAGCAGTGTGGAATAATTTTCCCGACGAAGTAGTTAGGTCCGTACGAGATTTTCAAGTAATTTCCTGGCTAACGAAACATTTTAATCAAAGCTTAGTGAAAAGGACAAAATGTGTAAATATCTTTCTTGCTAGCCACTACCTTGCCAGTGCAAATTTAAACTATTTAGCCCTGGATCAGTTATTTGAATCCCACATAACAAGTAATTGAAAAAATTTTTAAAAAATATTTCATTACAAAAGTAGATGCTTTTATGTATTACTCGTAGTTCATGATTAAATATACCGTTATGTTCTTATGGTTGCAGTGAAAGAAAATAGCTAAGGGTGAGAAGGGGCAGCCTCAGGGTACAAGCAAGGCGCATGTCTAGAATGAAAAATATCACGCCAGAGCGCAAACGTATGAAACAGATTTCGTAAAGTCTGCCTTCAAATTTGGTTTTCAAAGTTTCTGTGTAACTTCAGTTTGTGTAGGTATGTTTTTAATAGAAAAATTTCATCCAGTTTTGTATTTCAAAATTTTAACAGTTTCAGAATGTTAACGCATAAAGCACTATAAAATTTCTCAAATTCTCATTATCTTTGGGTGATATTTATACCCTTCTCTACTTCAAGATTAAGCAAAAGCTTGAAAAATAGTAAACTTGTAGTAAAGTATTTATCATTCAATGCTCACGTTTCAATCAAAAAGGGTCAAGATGTGACAGATCATACCCTAGATGTCATGGGAATGTTTTCATTAACGTTTTCTTATTCATATTGAAAATAATTTCAAGTCATTTTTTTTGTTTTCAGGGTGCAAGGGAAAGACAAACGTCAGTCTCTTCCCAAGTCGTTTTTCCGTCTCCTAGACTCCCTAAGCTCTATTGCACTCATTCCTCGCGTTTCTGTTGTTTCGTTCTTTTTCTTTCCCCTAAGTATCCCGTAAGAGTAAATGAAAGGATTCAGTGCAGAATTTATAGGAATGACAAGAACAACTAACCAACAATTTAACTGAGTAGGAACTGCAACACCGTTCTGGGTTAAAACGCTGAGGATGATAACTGGGAGCCAACAGAGCATATCAGTACCAACAATAACTGAAATTCTCTTTGCAAGTTTAATATCTTCATTACTGGCTCCAGAATGACGAGAAGAACCACCCCTTGATCTTTTCACGGAGACAAACATACTTATGTAGCAAACAATAACTACTAGGAGGCACAAGGAACTAAACAACGTGTAAATGACCGTTGAATAAAACCAAGTATCCGTTTTTCCCGTTGGATCGTGCTGTCCATTGGACTGGAAATATGGATCAATGGCAACAATGGGTAAACCGAGACACACATCAGAATACTCATAAAACGTTTTTACCCAGGGTGTTGTCCCAACGAGAGATAAGCAGGCCAAAAAGAAACTGGTTACCCATACCACAGCGCATGTAGTAATAGCACCAGTTCTATTGAAGCGAATACTACTATATGGAAACACAATGCAAAGAAACCTGTCAATGGTCATTAAGGTTAAAACTGAAAGAGAAACAAGAGTGGACAGGACTCCAATCACACCGAGGGTACCACATACAGGACCTGTCTTCCAGATCTGTGAAATGAAATAGTAATTGTTACCAAAAGTGATATCTGCGATGGCTACTGACATTAAATACACTCCCATAAAAAGATCTGCTATAGCCAGATTTGCCAGGAACACATTTTCTGCAACTTTTACTGTGATTGTGCGGATATTCGTGCCACCATGTTTTATCCGTCTGAACAGCACCAACAGATTGGCTCCTACAGCAGCCGCAGAAACAGCCCACGCACTCAGTTTCAGAGGCCAATTATCAAAGATTGCACTGCAAGTGGCAAACAGTGATGATGTCGTAATACATTCAGTACTCTCATTAAGAAAGCAGCAGATTATGTAGCCGTCACACCAGCTGTTTAAAATGAAGAGACAGTCAATAGTCAACATCCTTTTCATAAATATTCATAAAAATGAAACCAAATTCTCATGTTAACGCCCGAAAGAGAGGAGTAAAATGTACTGTATCCTTAATTTCCTTAAATCACAAATTAAACTTACTAAAGTCGATTTTACTATCATAGCCAACAGTAGCCTACATTGTGACCAAAATTAAAATGAGGCACTAAGAAAACTGATAAAAACATGTAATTTACTACTCCTTATGTATTACAGGTAGTGCTGTAATGACTCGAGTGAAAGATGTGACTTGAGTCTCCATATTTTAAAGCCCCGAGCCTGACTTGAGACTCAAACATAAAAGATTCGACTCGACTCTAGTAATCAATGGCAAAGACTCAACGTTACTCGCGTCAACATTTTAATAAAATTCCAAGACTCGTTGTGACTCGAGTCTCTGAACTTAAAAACTCTTACACGACTAAACTCGAATTGTACCCACAGAGACTCGAATTGACTCTAACCGTTAACTTTGTCTAAGTCTAGTCATGAAACGGAAACTATATCGTGTTTGAACTCTGCCAAATACCGTTCCGTTCCTTACGTGTAGGTATACGTTGACGTCTTCTGCATTGAAGAAGTCTACCGTACCTCAAAAATTTGCATAGAAGCCATAGAACAGGATCTAAGAAATGAGGGGCGGGCTTCCTAAGATGGCTATGCTTGCATGTGGGCATTGCTAATACGTTTGTTAGTTCACCACGCTCACAGATGCAATAGAAACGTTACAGCTTACAAAATGTCATTCTCGTAGACTGATATGACGCAGTCTTGCCTTGCAATTTGCTAGCATCTATAGAAGACAATAATAGAGTAGTGCCTTCTTCCAGTTGTAAGGGTTTTATGATATTTTCGTACTAAAATTAAGACAGTTAAGTTAGAAAAAAAATATATTTACCAGGTGTGCACACCTGGTACGCAGTGTGTGTAAGGAGCCTTTTCGCGACAAGCACGAGTAGTGGCCTTTTAAACGAAAATTCTAGGTTGGTCCTATCTTAGTATGAATACTAGTATTTTATTGCCTAGGTAATGTACATCACCTCTTCTTGATGAAGTACTTCTTCCTAGTCCCATGGACAAGCTATTAACTTGATCATGCCAAGATGATTCCACAAAACTGACGGTCTAAAGAGTTGACAGTGAACTGGGAAAGTCTAGCAACGAATTGGGGGATACGTCAAGTTTCAAGTTTCAAGTGTCCTTCACTGCCACTTTATTTTATGGACTTCTCAAGGTTGACTGGTACTGGGTATATTATGACACAGGGGTTTCTTTTAAAAAGAACACCTTTTTCAAAAATATTATTAAAAAAATCAAACTCTATGGAAAAATTTACACCTTCCTCGACCTAAATTTTGTAAAATTCAAGCCCCCAGAACGTTATATAACTTAACACCTGTTCGACTGCTAATTTACTTACTCCCTGCGGTAAAGAGGGCTAGAACCACAGAACTCTGTGGTTGGGAAAGACTTGGTAAATAAGATGAATTATTGAAAAACCATTTGGTAAGTCCATAAAACTCAATTGAGGAAGGAGGTGCAGCTAGAGAACATCTCGTTTATGGGCTCTGCTTTATGACTAAATACATTTTAGGCTGACGGGTATTTTATTGGTTCGTACGACTGTGTCTTCTGTGGGATCAACTTCTTCTCATGATCAAGTTCAAGAAAGTTCTCGGCTTAAGGACCATACGTGCATATGACTAGACCTTTCATCTTCATGTTGCTCATACATACCAAGAATTACGAAGGGGTTCTGTTCAGGAGTTCGGTTCAGGGGTAGGGTAAATAAGTGACTGCATTGATTTTCATCACAGGATTCCTGCATTTACCGATGAGATATCAAAACGTTTTCTTTGTTTTAAATTCACCTCTCCCGAAAATGTGGAGATGTTCCTTCTTTTCTTAAAATCTTAATACGAACACTGGTACGTCAAAATTATAATGGACAAAAGCAACTGACGAAGGACTGAAATTGAGCAAACTTGCAAAATCAAAGATTAGACTTGACTTGACCTGCTACATCAGGGACTAGAGGTGACTCGACTTAGGAGATCAGGTGACTTGGAAAGACTCAATCGAACTACATTGCGACAATAGATGTGACACGACCATTTGCAAAGACTCGAAGTGGCTCGACTCCAGCTTAGAGAGACTCGACATAACCCGATTCGACTCACAGTGTTAAAAACTTGACATGACTAAAGACTGGACACCCTGTTACTCTAGGTGACTCGAGACCCAACGTCAAAAGACTCGAAAACACCACTAATTACATGTTAAACATTTAACACGAAATTTTAATGGCAAAAGAAATTGAAACACTATTTTCTTTAAATCCAATAGGAAAAGACTATACTATATGGGTGATGCCAATATGCGTCGAAAACATAGACATAAGTTACTTAAGTATAAGTAAATGGTTCTTGAGTCTGGAATTGTTTGCGTTAATTTAATTAAAGACGACCGAACGTATATCTGGCAGCTACCGCCTTTTTATTGTCGACTGTTAATCACCTGTTTAATTCATGCTTTTCAATAACGAAACAAATGATTCCTTGAAAGTACTAATTTAATCCTGCTTTACACGTGAATATAGAACCAAGGTCCAAGTTTGAAGATTATTTTTCACCTCATGTTACTACACATGTTAGCATACATATTTTTACACAGGATCAAATAGATATTATTATCAATAGCAAGGAGCCAGAGAAAAAAATGTATTCTCATGTCAGATACCTATATTTGCTTAAAGACTTTTGCTTCATAATAATTTTAACGGAATCCTCATTTACAAAGATGTTTACACTAATTGAACCATGAAGCTAATACTTGCTTGAACTTGCAACCCCAAACTAGCCCATGCTATATTTTTGCTTCTCCGTATTAACCCAATGTCCATGTAAACAGAGAAGAATGGGATTCAAGAAGCTGCGGTTAAATAGAGAAAAGATCATTTCACTTACACAACTTTCAAACTCTTGGGTAGAGCGCCCTGTTCAACCATTTTAATAAGGTTTCCTTCCAGGTTTCTACAAAGAGAATAGAGGTCGTTAAACGTCATGCTTGCAGTGGTTCCCCCATGAACAATGCCCCACCTCCGGCCTACTCACACCTAGGCAATATTCACTTAGACAAGTCCCCGGGAAAATCCATCTAAGCAAATTCTTCCCCGGGCAATTCCCAACCAGGAAAAACTATATTTTCTGGTAGGAGAACTTACATGAGGGGCATCTGTAAGATTGGGAAATAGTCCGATGGAAATTACCCTGGATGACAGTTCTCCAGGGAACGGTTAGTTCTGATTAAAGTTGTCCAGGGAAAATTGTTTACGAATTTTCTTGGCCTGAGGGAGTTGTCTGGTCACGGTCTAAAATGTAGTACCATGTATAGCAAATCTTTCAGACGTCCGTGGATTGCCATCATCCAACTTCTGGTAAGAAAATGAAGCGATAATTTACCCGATGGTTCTGAGGTGGAAACGTTGCCGATGAATAGACACACTGTGTGTTGCGGTATTTAGAAATGCACCCATGAGCAAATAATGTTGTCAAATACTCATGTTAACATTGTAAAACTGCTAAAATTTTTAGAGGGATTAATGACCGTTCTTTGTTTGCCATTCCGTCTCGGTGACATCGTAAGAGATCACAAAGCCTCTTATTTTACTTATCCCTGGTCCCTTTTTAAGTACGAATTTAATTATTGCAACTGAAGTCCTATTACTTTTTCTTCCAAATTTTGATTATTTCCCAAGAAACTGTGTAGCTGCTTCTTCAAACAATGGTATCTATGTAGACACATGGAATATTTTTAACCCACTCCCTTATGTAATTTTATATATTCAGAAGTGCAATACAGTACTGGAGCCAACGCTGAACATTTGAAAGCACATTGATTGGTTTATTGGTTTCATGTTTACTACGTAGGCTTTCCGTACTGATAAAAGGACTGAAGAACCTGTTTTGGCAATTTTACATAGAGGTTTGCTTTTCGTTTTTTTTTTTTCTTTTTAGGCTCACGCATGGCTCCTGTTTCCCCCCCCCCCCCCCACTACCTAAAAGTCTCTACTTTTGGAGCAATAATCTAATTAAGAGTTTTAAACATTTTACCACCACCGCCACCAGGATTTTAAAAGCGGAAGGAAACGGGCAAATGGGGCAAGCAGTCATATATTCAATGATGTATCAATTAAAGCACAACGCCATTACAAAAATCCTAGGAATATTTTCCAGCTGTTATTCTTATCAGTTTCCAAGATTTATTTAGACTACTCGTAAAAGGTTTTTGTGTAAATTATGCAATATTTCCGAGAAAGTAGACTTCAAGTTGATGTTTTCATGGTAAACACAGTAATAATAGTTTTTATTATTTTAGGACTGGAAAGTTTTTATACCACTTTATCAATTGGGATTAAAATGTTGAAACACGCTGGATAAGACCGATATCTCAAAAGTACAAAATTCAGAGAATTTCTAAAGATGTCAGTGATTACTTTTAACAACTAGCTGCTGTTACCTTTTATTGGAAAATTTTAGTAGAGTACCGATGGAAATAGACTTCACTCAGTCTGGAATTGTACAGGGGTCGAAAGGGTGGCCAAGCTCCCCGAAGGGGAGCCAGCAACCCAAAGCTTCGACGAAGGCGATGAGTTGACGAAAGGCTGAGAAACCCAAATTTCTTTTTATAACAAAAATTGAAAAGTTCGGAGTTTTATTAAAGAAATTTGGAAAAATTTGGATTTTTATGGAAGAAAGTTTGAAAAATTCTGCAGGTTTTTAAGAAAAATTGGAAAATATTGGGGTCTTTATTGAAGAATATGCCCTTCTTATGAGCAAAATCAAGTAAACCGTTGGGAAGACTGAAGGTCATTGTGATTACATATTTTAACGTACTGATTAAGGTTCCCCGACGAAACTGGAAAATTTCCCGGACGGAGGGCAATGGCTCCCTGCCTCCCCCTGCTGGCGCCACCCTTGAAATTGTTTTGATTGAACTTCAGGTTTAATAAATCGTTTTCTGAATCAAAAGACAATGCAATGAAAACAAAATGACCCTATCAGCAGGTCATCTCATCGTCAGCTTTTTTCCATGTTGCGTGATGATGTTTTTCATTTCCTCTATTTCACACTATTTAGTACACAACATAAAACACTTCTTGTGAGAGAATTTTATCCTTACAGCGTGGATAGATTTGGTGGTAAGACACCCTCTTTGATCTCCCGAATGTCGTTGTATCTTAATTCCCTACAACAAATCAAACAAAGAAGAGTGATATAAGTATAGAACTGGAATTAAAATGTGGGGCATACATACATGGGGCAAACATATTTGCGTAGCAACTCCCAATTTTTCTCAATTGACATAACGTGGTACTGAGAGGTTATTGCGTTTAACGTTCGTTTTATGACACGTGGCGAGAGTCTTTCTTTATTGTCTTCCAGATGCATCATACAACTTTTCATTTTGGGTGGCCAAAACGAACTAAACAAAATAAAAAGCAATAATTCTGACATTTTGTCGTTTTATCAGATATCCATTCTCAACCAACAAAGAAATTAATGAGATTCCTTCATTGAAATCAACCAATTTCAAGTAGGCTATCTAAAATACATGTCATAGAAAACCTCTTTTTTCTCTTCTGCTTCAATGAAACCTACTCGATGCAATTACAAACGCCTAACCCCGAAGTATTCCTAACATCACACCAGATATATTTTGCACCGTAAGCATCGATGTGTCTAAATATAAATTCTTGACTGCACGTGATCGCAAAAACTGGGAAAATATCAAGAAACTGATGAAACAAAAGCGCAAATGTGCAGATCAATGAAATTTTCAATGTAGCATGGAGTTACGTCCATGGATGTAAAGTGGACCTAGCCTACATATAACAGCAAACATATCTGACTTAGGATCTAAATTCGAGGGAGCGTTGAAAGTAATTTGTTTAATTGGAAAGGTTTTCAGTGTGTGGGATGAGGGAAAATTTTATCTTAAACGTTAAAACTTGGTCAACATTTTCAAAAAACGGAAATAAGGGTAGTTTCAAAATGCTCTAATTGTACTTTAACACCATTGAACAAGTAAAAGAAAGAAAATAAAAACTTTATTAAAACATGAAATAGCATTCTAGTCTGTCTGGTTTCTTTAACGCCTAATACCCCCCTCCCCCCAAAAAAGTTACTACTATAAGTGGAGTTAACTTTACCTATATTTATACATGCTAACTGATAGCACTTAAAAAATAAACGTACATGAGTTCTACTAGACAATTTCAAATCAAAAGACTCACAAGAAAGCCATAATATGTCTTTGTCAGTATTATCTTGCAAAGTCCCATGAAACCCCTATAATTAAATGGACCAGTTAAATATTTGCACACGACGAAAACAAAAGAAAGCACCATCCTTACAATATAGACAGGTTTGCCGGAAACACAACCTCGTAGATTTTCCGAATGTTGTTACTAGATAAGTTCCTGTATGAAATAAGCAATTCATACATAATAACAGATTTCAATAACTGGAAAAAACCAGCTGAGGTCGATTGGTTACATCGGCCTCAGATAACACCTTATGTAATGGTATTTCAAATTTGACATAATATGCAATGTAAGATGCGATGTGTGGATAATACATTTGCAATTTGAAGAGTCAGAATGTTTCATTTTTATATTCATTATGGAAAATACATATTCCAAATGCTTGGCAACTTAGAATGATAGGTTTATATGACGCTGAAAATGCTAGGAAAAGCTTTTGGATGGGTGGAACGTGTCACCCGAATTAGTAAGATTTAAAATTACGTTTTCGAAGATTCACTTACGTTATTTGTCTCATGATATTGAAGTTTCTGTTATTTGAAGTTCAATCAGAAATTTGGTATGGATTCGATCATTGCTTTGACTTACGTAAAATATGACTCAACCATCATAGTCCTGTCGCCAAGAAACCCTTTTCGCCTGCACCTTACTGTATCGTCTATAGAATTTTTTTTTTTTTTTATTGTTGTTACTTGTTATGGTATTCAAGATGAAAAACGCTGTTGGCACTCTGTCAGTGCTGAGCTTTTTGTACTTAGCTTAAACAAAATGGCAGCGAAAATTGCACAACAGCTAAAATGGTTTCATTCCCGATTGGAGATTTTAAATGTTTGCGAATGTTTTAAAAGGTTTCGAGAACGCTAGTTCCAAAACTTTGGGTCAACACTCTGAAGATGAGAGGAATCGTATAAAGGAGCGGAATTTCACAGAATAGAGAGCTCTGTTTACATAATACAGTTTGAGATAATATTAGCTTATGCACACTGCTCGGATAATATATTTCCTGGTACATTCCAGGACCCTGAAACATAATTTAGGGGTCTCAATTCCATGGAACACCGGAAAGTCCTCTGTAGCGCTTTTGCCTTCGAACATAATTGCAAAAAAGAAATGAAGTGAGCGCTTAATTTAACCCTGTTGGTTTGTAAACAGTCTTTTTGAAAACAATATGAAGACATTTTCTGATAAATATGAGCATTTTTAATCAAATTTTGGACAAGTGACCTCGAACAAATATGGAAAAGTCCAAACAGTAACGAAGCATAATACAATGATCACCGCAGTCATATACGTCACGATCTGAATTAAGGCTTACAGTTTAATCCGATTATATACCCATTTGGAGTAGAATGAATCAAAGATTGTAAAAAGAAAGAACAAGAGAAGTCAGGAGTCTTTGTAAAAGCAGGGTACTGACCCCCCGTTCTGCCGGCCAAAAGGGGGGAGAGGACTTTTTGTAAATATATCTCGATCAGAAGATTCCCGTCATGGCATAATAGTTATTTTTACGTGCGGATGGAGAGTTCTACAACGATACTTTGTTAAGGTAAAGCCTGTTCTAATGGAATCGGTTACAGTTTTGGTGTTCCTTCTCTTGGTTAAACACTCTTTGTCACACCTTAAAGAATATTTGTAATTTAGGTTCTCAGTGGTACCTAAATCTTATAACATAAAGTCCTTTGATCTTTTCACAATAATTATATCTGTTTCAAATGCTGTCTTATCCTCCTGTTTTTTAAGAAAATCGAAAGTTTTTTAATTTTATTTGGGACGGAAAGGGTAACAAAATAAACAGAAAAACTGGAATTGTTCCTACGACTAACATGAATGTTACCTACATTCCCACTTTTACAAACAGTTTGAAGTGTGGGTGGGTAAAGAGATACCAAGATGGTAACAGAGATTCTTGAAAACGTCCTTTATTTTTTATAATAGCAAGGTAAACTTTCCTATTCAAAAGTAAATTTGATTCCGGCGACGTGATAACTAATGCTTATATAAAGGACGTAGATTTCGCATGGCCTCAGTTTACAACTGAAATGCCTCTTAATTATTTTGGAAGTAATATTTTATAGAAAAATATATCAGAGTTTATAATTAGTCATTTTAACAAATTGTTTTATGATAAGAATGTACTTCACGTTACATACCTTTTGCAACGAGAATTACCTCATCCTTTCACACAATCTTTTTATAAGGAGGTTCAACCTTAGATGTCCATGGACGTTATGGAATTACTAACGCAATACTTTCGTGGGAACTGCGTTAGTTCAGGTAAAACCACATCAGAAACACCTTGTTTACAATGAAAAGGTAAAAAAATTAGGACCTATGTAATTTTACTTCATAAATTGTGAAGTGATAAAATTTCTTCCAAAATGTTATTACTGCGCGTCCATTTTCAAAGGTCCTCGTTCTATATTACTTCATAGGTAAGTTTTAAACAGATAAATTGTCATATCTAGATGTGTGGTCCTTTAAGCCTCCCGCATCCAATGCCTTTTAAAGATTGTAGTTAAACGGTGTACTCTAATGCGTATATACTTGTGCATACTCCAAGAGTTACCAGGGCTGTTTGATCTCTCTCAACGATTTTTCCCTTGAAAACACCATTACCTGTCTTGTCTTGGAGGAGCGCCAAATGGAAAAAGTAACCCTTGCCCCCTCGAAAAATATAACGCCGTTAAGATGGCCCGATAGGTTATTATGACTATCGAAATGGACCTTCAAAGGAAAAGGTTCCAACCCCTGGGATAAGTGGATCGCTACGTATCCTGGTTCATAATATTTGTTGATGGTGGATGCACTCATCACCGAATATATATTTTTGCTTGGGGGAAAGCAAAGTTCTCAATTGGTGACTGCTCTTTGATTCACATCACTTTCAAAAGATGCAGAGTAGCTCACATTACAGGACATGCACAGAGAGTGTTCTAATTACACATTGCAGCCTTACATGTTCACGAGGATATACCCTTAAGCAATAAACTAGGTTTGTGTCTGCACAAGGAGGAGCTTAAGTCAATTTTGGGAGAGGTTAGAAATTACTTAGTTGGAAGAATTGGAACTGTCTGAAAAGAGGAGGATTTGCCTTTTAATTAAAGCAGTAAACAAGCTGCTTAGAAGAACCGCTAAAGGTCTTCATATTGTTTTCATACAATTGTCAGACCAACACCTTTAAGCTTTCACTTCATTGCATTTGACAAGTAAGTTTAAAAACAAAAATTCTACAGAGGAGTTTCCAGTATCCCATCAAATATGGGCCCATAAATTTGAATTCAGCGTCCTGGAATGCATCAGAAAATATATTTTTCCAAGCAGTGTTCATAAGCTACATTGGCTTCTAGTATCTCAAACTCTATTCTGTGAAACAGCGCCCTCTATTCTGTAAGATGCCGCCCTCTATATGGCATTCTTCACATTTTTAGTGTTTTGACCCAAAAATTGGGAGCCAGGGTCATCGAAAGCACTAGAAAGCATTCTCAAATCTCTAAAATGTCCAGTCGGGAGTCATCTTGAATACCAAAACAAGAATATTAATCAAAGAAATTAATAAACATTGAGACGATAGAACAAGGTTCACTCCAGTGGTTGCCGGAATATCAGTCATTACCAAGACTTTCATGTAATGTATGTTTGAAAAATTAGCTTGATGCCTTATCGGCATTTTATTCAATAGTGTCAATTTCAATCAATATTTTGACCTTAAAAAGGAAAGAAGTACCCATATTTTCACAACATCTGTTTTAGTGAAGGTTGTTTCTTTATTCACTATGAACAATATTGCACGATCAGCATTTGGACCTTGCAGACTGCCAATACCAAGACTTTAATAAGAAATTGCATTTAGTGGTTCTTCCTATTGAACTCGTGAAATCATGTTTCAATACACACAGAATAATAGTAACCCTTATTTGCAGTATCTCTTCCTCTTTGTGAAGCCTTAGAAAGTACAATTTTTTCTGATGTCCTAAAGGTCAAAGCAGGTACCATCTTCTCCTCAACTTCCACGAAACTTCAAGTGCTAAAAAGCTAACCCGTTTTTTGATCAAACGCGATCATGGTGTTTGTGACTAATCAGATAATCCGCACTTGCTTGAAATTGGTTTTAACATACGGTGATAATACATTGCAACATGGTGGAATCAACAGCTAAGATGTATAGAAAAGAGGATGGGAGACATCCTGAAACTTCTGAAGATGCAAACATCACTTTATTTTCCATGCAAAAGTAATTCTACCATCACATTTTTTTAGAAATAAGGGCAGATTAAATTTATTTCTCTCTTTATTAGGGAAGGTTTTTGAATGTCTGTGTGTTGTCAACCGAAACTTAGTATGCTGAAGTGAAAATGTTCAATAAATGTGTAGAATCTTGGCCCTGTTACACTAACTGTTCTTCGTGTTAAGTTTGATGCACTGTTCAAAGGCTTTAAATGGTTAATGAGACGTAAATTTGGGAGTGACAACTTATGGAAAGGGGCGCCAGTGTTTTATTCGTGAAATACAAAAGGATTGCAGACTTCAGTATAGTTAATGCATATGTCTTGCCATACTTGAATGTAGAGCTAGCAGCACATGGGACACAGTGGGTTGGCCCTTATAAAACCCAAACGGACCTGTACCCAGCTGTTTTCAATTTTTCAGGCTAGTATGGGAAACATATAGGCCTTGCTCAGTCGTCCCGTTTTGACCCAGTGTACGCCCCATGTGGGTTTTATTCAGTTGGCTCAAATGGGTGGAAAGTGTGCCCAATGAGGGCCGCACTCATTTTTTACCCAATTGAGCATCCCTTGTAGCCCAGTTGGGAGCAATCTGGGATTGTTGGCTGCTCACTAGTCTTGAATGGGCAATTTTTATACGTTCATATCGAAATTTCCTTCTAAAAAATAAAATCATTACAATGGCAGTAGGTTTAGTGTGAGAACTATGTCGAGTTCCTCAATGCATTGTAGATAAGTACTATTGAGCAAATCGGTAGAAAATCAAATATGAATAGCACATCACTTTGTTCTACCTTTGTTGATTACCGAACACTCTATTATAAAATAAACCAATCTCTTACGTGACACTGAAAGGTATCTGCGGTTGTGTAAACTCTTACTGTAACAACACATTTAATGTAAGCATGTAAAGCGGTGTAATACTAAATGGCTCCTCTCCAGTCTTGGTATCAAGACCAGTCTTGAGACCGATTTTTAGAGACTTAGGACTAAGGCTCGGACTGCGACTAGAGGTCGGAGACAGGGTCTGAGGCTTCAAAACAGAAAACAGATTCGGCAATTTCTTGAAGTATAATCTGTTGTGTATCGATTGGTGGCCCAGAGTGAATACGTCGGAAAAACTATTCTAAACTAACTAGAACAGGCAGTTGCATGCAGTTAAATGAATGTTACGCACATCATAGCCAGTCGCCTCAATATGTTCATTGTGACTTTCCCTGAGGACAGGGTCTTTCATGCATCCAAAAAAATATTAGCGCACTTCACACCCTGCATAACTTTTCAGGTCGCATTTTACGACAAAACACCAACTCAACAATAAACTCGGGACACCAAGTTTGTATATGCTGTCTGCTGAGGCAATCAAGAAATTAATTTCCTGAAAGTTGGCCTAGGTGGGTTAGAGGATCTTTATGTGTGTACTGTCTTGATCTAAAACTGATTTAAAACGACATTCATTTGTTAAAGCGGAAACTGTTTCTTTGATTGTATTTTGCCCTGTGTTGTATTTCGTTAATTTTATTTTTCCCTTTGTTGTATTGTCGTTTGGGGTAATGTCATTTCCAGTCTACTTAACTAGAATGACGGGTGGTCACAAGGCATGAGGATCGGGTGGCGTTGACCATTTTAGTTCGTTTCTGCATGGACATAAATATTTTACTTCCTATTTATTTTCAGTTTGGACGTAGCCTAGTGGATAGGATTGCACTGGACTGTAAATATTAAAAGACAAAGCAAAAAGAAGACTAACGATGCTTTTTCAGAATTTTTTGCAAAGTTGTTTACAAAGCTTACAATTATTATTGATATATCTTGACACGACGCAAAACAGAGCTTGAATTTATCATTTTAATATCTTGACACGACGCAAAACATTTTCATGCCTTACAGAACAAAATCCCTAGAATGTCAACAGGCATGATGGGAAAGCAGGGTCCCTACATTTTGATCTAAATGTTGTTTTACACTCAATTTTGAGACCCTAAGAAAGAAAGCAAATAAAACCGCGAACGATTTAATGGTCCTAAAACTGAACAAGCTTATGGTGAGGTTGAAGACATTATACAATAGATCAAGAGAACATAGTTTCAAGTAAATTATTGGAAGGTAAATTGTTCTAAAGAAGCTACAACCGATATCATTATGTTTTTCTAATGGAGGTAATTGTGAGTAAAACATTGGAATGTGAACTGGAAATTGGTGACTTACTTGGTGAATGCCTAAGTTAACATGTTAGAAAAACTTTGTTTCAAATGTTCAAATGCCACGCTTGAATTACTGTATATAACTGTGGTTAACCGCGGTGCGATGTGAAGAGTTGTGGGGTCTCTGTGGTATTTTTGGTATGACTACGAGTGTCTTCACTAATCAGTTGACACATTTCCCAAGTGTCATGCATTGACCTGCATTACCACAGTTTGAGCATATGAAAAGGGGTGGAAAACAAAACATGTGCTGGCATAGATAGCATGTGGCAAACTGGGGTAGAGGTTGCTAATGTGTTTAAATTTGTAGATAGGTGTGGTTCTGATTACAGAAAAAGATGTTTCGTGTGGCACAATAATGCAATTTCTCACTAGCTAACTGCCCCATCTTCTGACGACTTAACATTCGTTCAAGATACGAGAATTTTTTCAAAACAATAGACTTATTGTTAAATGGATAGGCTAGTTCTGAGACCAACTATGTCAAGTTACCAACAGTTCTAAAGCAAATGAAAGCACCAGTAACTTAATTTAACGTTAGAAAGGACATTCAACCACTTCACAGTGTTTAATTATTCTGCAGAACATGGATTAATGACTTCAAATATAAGCGCGATCTTAATATCGATAAATTACCCTCTTCTCATGAGACAACTAGAGCTAACTCTGATGAAAAGCGTTTTACCACAAAACGTCGGCTGAAGCAAAGCGTTATTCAAATCAAAAGACTTGTGAAATTTACGATCATGATGCGTTCGCCTTCTTTTTCTTTCATGAAATCACATTATAAAGTCTTTTCCTTTCCATGGGCCAGTTAATTATTAGCAAATGACACAAACCATTCAGTGCGAAACGAAATAGATTCTTACAATGTGGATAGGGTTGATGGCAGTACACCCTCTTTGATTTTCTGAATGTTGTTATAACTTACGTTTCTGGGGAAATAAAGTAATGAAAAAGAATGGAAGTAAATTTGAGCATGTGTGAGTCAGTAAATCTCCTTAATATATATTTTCTAGCAACGATTGGAAATTAGACATAAATGGATCTTTCTTGTGTTTAAGCGAAATTCGATCACCTTATGGTGTTTGCATGACATCCTCAGTGTTTTTCCATAGTGACACATGTTAATATACACATTATTTACATTGCTTTGTGTTTGATCTTCTGGAGTCTAGACGATCACTAATTGCCTCCCTTACTTTCAATCACAAAGCAACAAATACGTTCCGGAGCTTTAATTACAACGACGAAAATGCAAATATCTTTCACCATTCCTCCTAATTAACATAACAGTAAATTCATTTTTGTCATCTGTTGACTAATGTCAAACCGTGAGCTCTTTCGTGATTACCCGATTGTTCTATATTCTTGAAGTAAAAATGAGGAATTTCTGTGCTCTTCATCTATTGTCCTCCGCTTTATACTTCCTTCCATTCTTCGTTAAGACGTCTTTGAGCTGCACTTAAACGATTGTTTACTTATCGTGATTTACAGGTACAGAAAATCGAATCCAGTTATTTTAAAATTGTCTTTCTCACCAGTTTTTCGGATATATCATTACTGTTGACTAGCTGTAAATTGCATGGTGATCATAATGCCTTTTAATGTGCAGTCACCTATTATTTTATGAACTTACTTTGATTGACACATAAGGACTGCTTTAAAAAGTACCTAATATCGTAATTGTTAGGGAACCCCAATACCTTTCTCTCAAAGGTACAGGCTTGCCCTCCTCAAAGAAATCCCTCTTTTGCTAAATTTAGGATGGGTAATTAATGCAATAATCATTGTGAAACGCACTTTTTAATTTTTGCTTTTTACCTCCTGTTGTGAAAATGATAGAATGTCATACCACCATACCATTTCTAAGTTCCTTACGGTTTGTTTGTACGGTCAATTTAGAATATCTTTACACTGCCCCCAAACTCCTTCGGAAAAAGTAGAATTCTTACCATAGGACTTATTTTGAGTGAAAAAGCCCCTTGATTTTTTGAATGATGTTGCTCATTACTTCACTTAGCAAATCAATGGGATAGACATTAAAACTAAATAGAAGCACAGTATTGGTCTTCCTCCTATTCCATTACATTAGTCCTTATTACATTCCTAAAACAACGGTGTTTTGTTAAACTTAAATTTGAAATTACCCATCCTTGAGCTCTTCAGACTGGCAACTAATCGTATAAGTAGTCGACAGACTATGGACTAGTTTTGGTTGAAAAGTAACTATTTCTAGACCAATAATATTTTATTATATCAACATCGTTGCATTGCAATTGATATGTTGTTCCGTCCTGAAATATAATAATGTTAATTTTGGAGACTTTGCTTTGTTTGCGCAGTGTGTATGTTATTTTGCTCCAATTATAGCTAAAATACAAAGTGTATAATGCTTTGAGGATCCCAAAACTAAATTTTACAAGTTTTGGGTATAGAGGTCCTTCACTGACGTCACAAATACATGTGAAAACAACAGAGTCAGAGATATTGGAGGGCAAACTTTTCACAATCAACATGTACCCTGTGTACAAAAGTATTGTTTAAAGCCATTTGAAGAATATTTCCTTGATGATGACGAAAGTTTGTTACATAATCGTCAAGGAAAAAAGCAGGCCCTACAGTGTTATTATTTATTTCTAGCAGATAAACAACATAAAGCAAGATTGGTTTCTGGAGTCCTTCAGGAGAAATATTGAACTCGGGATTGCAAATACTAGATTGAGTTGCGCTCATTTAACGTCCGGTGAGCGACTAAAGATGTAAGAAAATGTCATTTGAAAAGAAGGAATAACATTTTAGGCTGTGACTGATACTATGTGTACGCAGTGTACTTCTTGCGAGTGCACGATGTTTGACGTCCAAAATGGCGGTACAGGTAAAACCGGGCCCATTATGACATCACGTGAAGATTCTGTATAGGTTGTTCCATTACTTATAAAGTTATTTAAAGTAGTTTTTCTTTTGGACGTTTTTATTGGTTAATCCATGTGCTTAAGACGCTGCAGGCGTGTCATTTTGTTTTTATTAATTTCAGATGTCGTTGAGGAGACAAATAGCCTATATAAAATAGAGCGTGGGGATTTGTGTGAATATGATTGGTACTTTAGTCGCAGATTTAAATAAACTCAAAATCGGTTACTACGAAGTTCCATACATTTTGTATGGTGTAAAAAATTCCACAAGGGGCAGAAAACACCACAATATTACTGATAAGCTCGATATTGCCTTGTGTGTTATCTTTGGGGGTGTACAGATTATGTTTTGCTGACAGATCTGGTAAAGCGTAGTGCAAAAACGAGCGTGAAGCGCGAGCTTTAGCGAGTGGAGCCCAGGGACCCGCCTTAGGGCCCCTGTTAGGGTCTAGGGGCAAAGCCCTGGTGGGGGTATGGGGCGAAGCCCCTGGAAGCTCTGAGGTTTTAGCCTATCTCTGGGTGAAAAATTAAGTCTCAGGATGGATATTGTTTAGTTCATAATGCATCATCAAATGCAAAAATTCCCGACAATTTTAATGTATTAGGCTATTCTTCTCTTCAGCCCACTATAACTTTAAGCAGATCGGGTCCAGGGGCCCGCCTTAGAGCTCCTTGTGGGGGTCTAGAGGGGCGACGCTCCAGAAAGTTCTGAGGTTTTAGCATATCTCTGGGTAAAAAATTAAGTCTCAGGATAGGTATATTTTGGTTCATAATACATTATCCAATGCAAAGATTCCTAATAATTTTAATGTGTTAGGCTATTCCTCTCGTCATGCCACTAAACTTCAGGAGCTGAACCTGACGTTCAGAATTTGAACACTATGCGTTCAGCATTTGAACACTATGCGTTCAGCATTTGAATGCTAGACGCGTCAGGCGTTCAAATACGGTAAGTGTTCAAACAGGCGTCAAAAATGGAGAAAAAATGTTCAGAATCTAAACACTAGCGTTCAAATATGCTTTGAACGCCAGGATGCGTTTTGTATCTGTTACATTTTGGTGTTCAAAAGTTGAACGCCTGAGTTTGCAGTGAAGGGAAGACACGCGCGTCACGCATTTTTTACCAAGATGTTTGTGAGTAAACCGGATCCTCAGGTATTTGCAAAATGTTTTTGAAGTCAAGGTTAAGTTTAGAAAACGCGCTAATGATACCCACTCCATGGGTAACAGGGTGCTGCTGATCCCATGGTGATGATAAAAGTGAGGAATAATGTCCAGAAGTTGTTTTTGCAAGAATGTCATATGACCCAAAATAGTGCGCCTATACGGAAGTCTTTAATTCCCTTTCTTTCCCCGAGTTGCCGACGGTCTCGGTCACTCGTCCAATTACACCGACGGCCGTTGATACGGCCCTCGCATGCACGATCAATTTGCCGACGGGCCTTCAACTTGAAAGGGCCAATTAGTTAAAAAATCGAAAATCGAAATAGCCGATAACAGACTGGCCGCGCGCTTCCGTTCTCTCTTTCTCTTTTTTTTTCATTCTCCGTTGTCCCTTTCACTGCCTAGTTCCTTACCCTTTCCCTTCTCTCTTCTTTTCCTCCTCGCCTCTCTTCCTCTTCTTTTCCTTCCCCTCTCCCCTTTTTGCCGACAGACCGAAAATTTGCAGACGGAGACCAAATTATTGGGGGCTGACACCCCACACCCCAGCTCGCTACGGCCCTGACCTTGTGTATATAATAAAGGTGCACTTGCCAATCTTTATCCTTGTGATGGGATAAAATTCAGTCAAAGTACAAGTCTGTCAAGTTACCGAATGTTGTTGAGCAAATTACCAACCAGTGAAAAAAACGGTGCGAGGACTGAATTTACGTGATAATATTAATGCTAAGTCAATCTTTTGAAAACTGTACCTCGTTTGAAGCATAGCGCTATCTAAACCAAAAGAATTAAGTTAATATCATGCCTTCGTCAGCGTTTTCTTGCATTGTATGAAGAATATATTTCCGTCTTTACGGACCATATTATTGCTAGCATATTACTCGAAACTTCCGCGTATAACAAAGTAAAATCCTTACAATCTGGTAAGTTTTGGTGGTAGAGCATTCTCTTCGATTCTCTGAATAATGTTGTAACTTAAATCCCTGGATCAAATGAACAAAACGAGTAATTAGTAATTAAGAAGAATAAATTAAAATAGAACATGAGCTAGATTGTAAGTCTTTCCGTGTCATTTCAAAGTACGATATATTTTTTGTATTACTTGCATCAACTTAAAGTTATTCTTCCCGAAGCTTACAGTAGGCTTTCTGTCTTACAACCTTAAAAACAGTAGAAATACTCTGACGTCCCCTCAAAGCAGCGAGGATTGTAACGCTAATTTATTTTATTGTTCATTTTCATTTCATTTCATTTATTTTCCACAAAAGCAGTGGAGGAAGCATGGAAATAGCAAAATGCTTGTACTAAGCCAGACTAAGAAGGCCACCTTATACAAAAAAGTTAACAAGTTAACAAGAAATACAACAATACAGCAATACAAGAAATGCAACAATTATTAACACGTTACGAATAGTTAATAAAATTGTTAACTATTTTCCAACACTTCGTCTGCATTGGATTATGAAAAGGAGTCGTCCGAGCCTCCATCCGAAAGGGTTACCAAGGTCCATGTATCACTCGCCGCCGTTTGGATCACCTTATTATTTGAAACGACTGCCAAAAGTTCACTTCAAATTTTGTATACTTATTGTTATTTCGAGATACCAGATAGTCGAATTTATTAACCTTTAATTTTAAAACTTAACTAATACTGAACGTTTCTATTAAAAATAAATAAAAAGTTTGTACTTTGGGCTTGCGCATCCTCCCGCAAGTCGACTGAAAGCCTGTTCTGTATATACGAGGCACGTCAGACATGTATAATTAAGCCATAGGGCAAGAACATTTCTCCCGCTTCCAACGCAGTTGAGATTGTCTTTTCATAACTTATAAATTCTGTTCCTTTTTGACCTAAGTTTAAATAAAAACACAGTAAAAGCTCCAAATAATTTTGTAATACTCACAATACAGTAAGGGAGTCAAACATTTCAAAATCCCCTTTTGCGATGTGGGTTATCCCCATGTTGAGAAATACTCTGTTCAAAAGCAAAAATTTAGCCCTTGCGTTAATGTAACAGTGATAAATGAAAAAAGAGGGAGATTTTTATCACAACATGAAGACAATATCCGGGCGTTAACCCTATGTCAATCTTTTGCCCACAGGTTCTCTTCCTCCTTCAGTTAGTCTATCGAACACATTTGAATGCAATGGCCTCATCAACGACTTAATTGTGGATTCCATGATGTTCTCGAATACAAACAGAACCCCATGTGAAGTAAGCCCAATGTCGAGATGCTGTTTAAATTTTATCTCCATGCTTCTTAGAATCCGAACAAATTATGATGGTCCAGATTCTACCAACCCAACAATTACACTCTTGAGCCTTGAAGGCATCCGTCTCCCACCCTACCAATCTTTCGGAAATGTCTTTTTTGAAAAAGACAAATCTAATGACTGGTCATTATGAAATACCAATTTAATGTTTTCAAAATAGATAACAACAACACCCAGATTGCAGCATTATTCTTAAAAGGGCAATGCGTTTTTATAAGACCTTTTGGTGGATGTTGCAGTTTACTTTTGGAAATTGTGCTATATTCTGTAATAGCAGGAGGGAAAGGTTGCCCAAAACAATTTCATGGGGCACTCACATTGTGAGAAAGGGCCATCCTTTTGCATTTTCAGTTTTTGCAAATGAGTGGCACATTACGTTGTTTCCATGTGACTCTGTGACATGTTACACTGGTCGTCCTTCGATGTGTTGAATTGTAATGTAGGAGAGGTGGGGAAAAAACATACTTACGAAGACTGTCAAAGAAGGCAAACAGAAAAGGGGGAAATTACTACCAACATCATGTTGTTAAGAATATACCTGCGGTTGCCTACAGTGCAACACTACACCGTCTTCATGTATCCTCGAGAGACCAAAGCTGGTTATAGACAGAGCAATTTTCAGGCACTTTGCTTCACTTTATACGTTGGGAAAATGAAGGGCATTCAGCTTGCAAGTTCAAGTGCAACGTGGTCATCGTTATAGGGGGACTTTATCCCCACATTATTTCACGGGAGACTGGATCGGCCGCTAGCCATCCGTACCTCTCCATACTGACGTTTTTGATTTTCTGAATAATCATAAGGGTCAGAATGGACCACAAGCTTCAATACAAGGATTGTCGTTGTCAACGGAGAAACCAATGTTAGAAACGGAAAGACAAGCCACACTTTGATGTTTATGACATTACTGTAGAATTTGTGTCCGGTTGGCATAGACGTTTCATGTGTTTTTCGTTTTTATAGCTGGATGAAACCATAAACATCTGTTTAAAAAGCAATATTAACTTTTGAAACAAAACCGAGGATTATTTCCCCTTACCCTTTAGAGATGTTTCTTATAAGGTCCTTAGTGTTTCCTCCTACGGCATCAGTCCATGATATATTTTGTCCGAATTTTCTGTGATTTAGACAAGAAATGTTCATGAAAGGTGAATCTAGGAGAATATCCATGGGAAGTGAAATTGTCATTTCAAAATTTAGAATGTGAACATTTCATGAGTTTCAAAGTAGACAGAGGGTTGCAAAGAAGCCACAAACACATTATTAATTAGTGCGCAAAATACTGAATCGAACATCCTCTTCTGAATGTCATGAAAGTCACACCGACATTGATCTGCAAAACGTCATGTTTTTTCTTCTTTTTTTCTTTTTCAGTCTACTACTACGTTGTCATGTTAAAAACTTCATCCCCTAAGGCTATTTGTATCGTCATACGGGATTCTTTTCCCCTCTTTAATCAATTGTTATGATGTTAATGGTTACATTAATGCACAGGTTCCATGGACAACCCTGTCCTACGTCTGTGTACAAGTGCAAGATATAGACAGTATGATTCATTTCTCAGAAAGTAGTCTATGTCAACTCAATTACCTCCTTACACATTTAAACTGTATTCAAACGTTACGAGGGTGATACCTGTTCAGCCTTATGCATTTGAAGTAAGGAAAATTGCAAGTACAAGAGATGGCAAATTTTAGCCAAATCAGTTGCCATGCAAACTTGACAATGAAATATCATTGTTTGCGTTTGTTGCTTACAGTTTTCATTCATATCAAAGGGGCCCCAACAAGGCTCATTAATCTTCTGAATGAGCTGTGTTTGATTTGCCAGCCTTGCAACAGCACTTTAAAGCTCAACATCACAGTCCAGGTTTCGAGGGGGCATTTGAGTCCATATGCACTCTAACAACAGTTGGGTAAACATTTACCCAACGTTGGGTCCGTATGCCACCTCCTAAACTGTTGGGTAAGAAACTACCCAAGATGGTTAAAAATTACCCTTTACTTGGGGAAAATTTACCCACCATGGGAATCCTTTTGACCAACCTTGGGCAGTTTTTTACCCAACATTTTAGGAGGTGGCATACGGACCCAACCCTGGGTAACAGTTTACCCAACTGTTTTTAGAGAGTACCTTACGAAAAACATGCAGAGGGAGAACTAGGAAAAAAATACGTTCACAGTTATACTTCATCTTCTTCAATGTTTTTCCACATGTACCCAGACCAAATGCTTTACTCAACTCAACTTCTAAAGAATACACTCGGGCATCACAAGTTTACAATTGTCCTTGGAATGAAGGTTAAAGAAACAAAGGGTAATATGACACCTGTTTCATGGGTCGCTCTATGAACCTCATAAAGTTGCATAATAGCTCATGTCTATTCATGTTGTTAATGCAAAATAGTAATTGTCTTGCTAAACCGGCAATATCTATTGGTTTTCATGAAAACAGACTATTTCTAATGTTTTTTAATGTTATGCCTTAGTAAGTAAATTAAATAGTCAGGTATCGCATGAACATGTCCACAGAGTCCCTTAAAATAAAAGATTTCAGGAAATCATGATTTTCTTTAAGAGCACGGTAGCAAGTTTTCAAGTTTCATAGAAATACCACTAAAATGGATTGAGGCTGAACTTTGAGACTATGTACCCCAACTGAAAATGAGATTGAATTTAAAGGTGATCAGTCGTCTTTAAATATTCTTTGTGACGTCAGCCTTTTCTTGACATGTTTCTGCAGTCGTCACTGTTCAAGGATACACCGTACAAGCATGGTATAGCTAATCGGTAAGCAAGAAGAGACGGCTTGTAGCTGTATACCTACTAGCTATACCGATGTCATCATAGCTACTTGTACGGTGTATCCTTGAACAGTGACGACTGCAGAAACATGTCAAGAAAAGGCTGACGTCACAAAGAATATTTCAAGACGACTGATCACCTTTAAAAGGATGCACTTAGTCATTCTAGTTGATTGGTCAGACACAGTGAGTGCCAGCTCGGGGTATTGCAGAAGAGACTTCATCTCAAACAGCATGTATTACAAAAACAAAAATATATAGTGAACAGTAAAAAAATATCAATGCAAGAAAAATAATGATGAATGATATTGTGTTCCGTAAAATTTAGACTACTAGAGAACCGTGTTAAGAACGTCTTGTCTTGTCGTTTGCCTCTTTTTACTCTTCGATATGAAAATTGTTGGTAGATATTGTTGATATTAGTGATAGATATGTGCAGAGAATATAAGTCCGGTTTTTCATACTATATGAGAGCTATATTTAAAACGACACAACATTCCCTTAAAGAGCCGTAAATGAAAAGCTACATATAGACCCGAAAAAAGTGCTCATCGTCAACTCTGTCGAACGAGACACGAAGCGAGTAACTCCTGATTTCAGCAACAGGAAACCACTTATGTTGCCAAATGTAAAAAACACTCCATTACCTTGCCATGCATTTTGAGTAAATATTACAACCTATAGATAATTTTCAGCTTGGTTTATAAGTCTCAAGCATACATCCTAACTACCAACTAATAACACCCATGTACTCGGTGATTTTTTTCAGTCTGAGAAAAGTGGCTTTCAAATTTGAAAAAGTACATATCACTAAAGTGAAACTTGCCTTTAGGCGTTATTAATCTATCTGATACGCTTCATTTTTATTTCAAACTGAAAAAGTAAAGAAGTTCAACCCTGTCTACTGACTGTATGAACTTCAATTTATCACAAATTCCCTGCACATCATATCTTTTAAATGTCTTAGAGTTAACATATGTCTGTATGTCCCAACTTAGACTAATACCGTATACTGCATCCCTTTTCCCGACGGATCCTCTGTACGTCACTGGCATAATACCAGTGGCTACTTCAGGTAATTAAAACTGTGCTTGCTTAAGAAGGGAGAATAATATATTTACCGTTGCGAGTCGTGGTAGCCACTTAATAAGGTTTGCCTTATGTCACTGAAGGAAACATTTGAGTCCGGTTCATAACTATTATCTATGAAGTATCTGCAGAAAATAGCAACAGCATAAAGATATCACATTAATGTACGGACCTAAAGATTAATGCGTAAAGAAAAGGAAGGAGTAGATCGGATTAACACCAATTTTCCCTAGTTTCTTAAATTTGCGGCAAAATCCTGAAAAAAAGCTTCAATACCATAGCACAAAATCTATCTTTAAGTTAGTTCTTTTTTTAAAAAAATTCTGTTGCTTTAACATCAAAACACTCAGATAATACAGTAAAACAATTACAAGTACGTAATGTCTTTTTGATGAAAAAGCCAGAGGTTCTGTCCATTGTAACAGTCTTTGGTACGAGTAGACGGAGCTGATACTATATTAGAACGACTCCCACTTTTGATTCAACCAAGGTTCGAGCTTTGTCGTTGTCAATGCTCTGTGTTCTTAAACTTCAAGTAATGAAACATAATGCAAAAAGAAAATATTGTGAAACTAAAAATAGTTTACCTTTACGTGATTTCACAGAAATTGGCAAATAGAAGGAAGGCAATAAAAATGAGTCTCTGCACGCAGAAGCACTTACATTTCTTTAATAATGGATTGAGAGGTATTTGTAAAGTGTTCTATATCTTGAAGGGTGAACGGTGTAAAGTTGACACACTCAAGAGTTCCATTGCTGCAAATTCTGCATCCCGCAATTGAACATTTACCTGTAGTATATACATATAAACACTGTCATTGACATCACATAGTCTCAGTACTGGTTGGTATCGATACGCAGATCGACTAAAGCAGAAGACGGCACACTAAAAGTTTAGTTGCAACAAAACAGAAAATAAGAATGCAAAGTGATTTATGTGTATATATGAGATGAATAGTACTCAACAGTACGGTCTTATGGAAAGAGACTCCAGGGCTAACCGTTACAAGCAAGTTTATGTTTCTTAAATGTGATTTGGAGTTTGTAACAAAAAGGAAATACATAAAATTGCCGTGTATTAAGTATTGGCATAACGTTTAAACTAAATATAACTGAAGATCAATGCTATTTAGTAATCACTATATGGTGATTTGTAAAAGCTAATTATAATAATGAATTATGGCTTGAATCCAAACTTCAAAACACATTGGTCAGCTTTATGTATTGAGAAGTTAGTGCTCTGTGGATACTTTGAACTCGCACTGGCTTTACAATAGTTTTTATCTCAAGACTTATGTTATGAGCAAAATGGTGGAAACAAATGACACTGTTATGCCTCTTTGATACAGGCGTGCACCATCAACCGCTTATGAGGGGAATTGTGGGGCCCTGTCTCCGGGATATCTGTAATGTTTCAGAGAATTAAAAAGAAAACACTAAAAGCATCATGGAAATCCCGGGGGTTGGGGCGCAGCTTTCTGTTAGCTACCAAACACTTCTGCTCCCTAAAAGAGTTAAAATGGTAAATATTGATCGCTTAATTTCTACCACTATGCAATGACTGTGCCCTGAAAGTTACCTGCATATTTCACATGTTTATAAAGTTTCATGATGGAGATTAACTAGAAAAAATTGCCAGATATTTCACTCCCGTGAAAGGAAACAAATATGTCGCTTACGGTGTACCGGTAAGATTACAGATTCCATGGGCATCTTATAAGGATTAAATCTACATTATTAATTGGTTGCCTAGAGTTATTCCCCGTGCACACCCTTATTCATGTATATGGACTTTCAGTGACAACATTTCATTGATTTCTGAAAGTATTCTAACGTCACCTCATTCTTCATTGGAAAATCATACTGTAAGGTATATTTTCGATGCAACATTATTAAATGAAGACATTGAGGGCCCCTGTTCCATCAAAAAACTAATGACGGATGATATAAAACAAAACGTGGTTTTAGAAAGTAAGGTAGTGGATGACATTGCTATTAGAAAGGTTAGAGATAACAATTCAATAAAATGGCTTCAAAACGCTGTTTTCTTCGGCGCTCTTTGTGCGCACCCATTTTAAATATATGCGTCTTGTATTTCCCTGACTAGAACATTTTTTGAGTTTGTTTTAATAATTTAACCCACCAGTAAGTCTTTTGTACAGTATACCTGGCAATTCAGATTGGGACTATTGAATGGTTCAGCTGGGATTTTCTTAATCAGTTTGGGGTCATCCAATGTCATATGTAAAAAGCCAAGTACTTCACTTAAATGTTCTTATTTGTGTACATACCAAAGAGCTTCAATGGACTTCCCCTTGTCCCACCGGAGCATTACCGCTACGCTGTAACACTTTACACCCTGAACACCAAGTTTTCAAGAAAAAACTTGTGGCTTTAAAGTGAATTTGCCATATCCGGTAAGATTTATCTGAGTTGACGTCTGTAGATATTATTATCGTGAAAGCCTTAATTTTTGATAAGAAAATCTCTTAAATGTGTGTGAATGAGCTTCTGCATATGTTTTGTCACGTTTGCGTGACTGCAACAGGTAGAAAGTTGAAGTTGGGGAAGAAGCCGGGAGTTTCACAAACGGAAATACATTAAATGTTTATATCTCAAATGTGGGCTTACAGTTTAAGCTTTTCATCCCGTCAATTGTGGTAAATAATTTTGGGAGTGCGTGCTCCGAAAACTGTTATCGATTTAACATAAAATCAATATTAAAATCACGAAAACAAGGCTCTTTTTGAAGAACTTTAATATTAAAAGTAACAGCTTCCTTTTTTAAAGCAAGATAAAGAAATTATGGGAAGCAATGCACTTTCAGTCAGTACAGTGTATGTAGTACACAGAATGAAGTCTCAACTATCCGTGGACCGTACAATTTGTGTCATATCATGATCGAAGGAACAGCAACAAACGAGTGTGGACTCCAAAAAATACCGCTGAGAATAAGAAAAATATCTACACTATGATGAAACGCTTGAAAGCTTAACCCCTATTAGTGTATAAAAACCCATGTTATTTCATTGTATGAAGTGTGTAGTGTTTCTCAAACTTTTTGAGGGTTGCGGGCCAAATGCAGAGGCTGGGATGAGGTCGAGGGCCGCAGGTGGAGGATCTCAGGCTTAGACAGAGGACAATAATTGGGAAGAGCGAAGTCCATACTTAAGAGGTCCCGAAGCTGTATCTAAACAGAAGCAAAAGTATGACTTTTTTCATAGGAAACGGTTCCTTAAGATGATTATGCACGTTAGCAGCGTCCAACAGAAGCAACCTCATCTCAGCCCCACCAAGGCTGTGCCTGAGGTCAGACAATTTTGCTTTACATGCAAGCGCTCCAAATTGAGGAAAATTGCACTCCTAACCACAAATTTGCCTCTGCAATTGGGGTGACGCCAGTCTTTGCTCGACTGGGCAGACAAGCTCCCCGACGGAGCGGCCTGTTACCAGAAGCTCCGACAAGGTCGACGGGTTGCTGAAAGGATAGCAAACGCGGAATTTTGGAACACGAAGGGCGCCGAAAATTTTGGTTACTGTTGAAGCAACTTTGAGAAATTGCGTCTTTTATTGAGAAATCTGCCCTACACGGAACAAAATAAAGAAATTCGTTGCAGCACCTGGTCGTCGTTGGGGGTTACATACTTTATCGTTCCCATTAAAACTCCCCGACGAAATGGAGTTTCCCAGACGACAGGGGCCATGGCCCTTTGCTCCCCCACCTGGCGCCACCCCTGTCTACAGTTCTGCATCATGCATGAGTCACAAGTATGGTCATTTTGATGTTTATTGTGCGTTTTTTTCCAAACTAAGTATATTGCGGAAGAAAATACACTCTGAAACGAATGTCACACTAATTTTGTACTTATCCTGCGTTAGTGGCCAGCATGTGAGGGGAAACTCTTGATCAATTATTTTCAAACGCGGTCAGATAGAGAAGTGGGTCTGCCGAGTTCGAGGGCCGTGTTCGAGTTCCCAAAAGTCGCAAAAACTTTAAGTTGATGGAATGATTCTATTTCATTTAACAGAGCTGCCGAGAAAGCGCGCCTATATAAATCGTCGAAACACATTGTTAGGAAATGCCACTCTGATTACATTTGACTTAGTTTTTACGAGTACCGAAAGATGACTTGCAGAATTCTAATTTTAGTTACCAAACAACGTTTAACACGATACATACAGTCACCTCACTTCGCAAATTAAATTTCCGAGATGTAACTTTGCTACAAGCTTTGTCTCTAAAAATACAACTACCCCCCCCCCCCCGATGCACCTCTACATTACTATATGCCACCGTGTACATTACATGATTGTCAACAACACGTCACACGAAGTAAGTCTTGGCTAGATATGACTGATCATGGAACATGCCGTACAGCCTGCTATGTAGGCAACCTAGCAACACTTCAGAAGGGCGAATTTGGAAGGAGTCAAGTAGTGACTCTAAATAACATAATTTAAACATACTGTAACCGACCTGGGTTACCATAGATTAAGGCCACTGGGTACGAAATTTTTCTTAGATTCTGTACCGAAACCTTTGCTCTCATTTGCACATAAGCCTGAGATGTGGCCGTTATCCCCGTATGATTTCGTATTTTTCTTTGACTCAATGATTAATGTATGGCCGGCTACGCAGTCATTTACGCTCGCCGGCAGACTGCATTGTTTCAGAACTAGGGCACACGTGTTTACAACCTTCGTGTGACAACGTATGATGTTTTCGATAGACCAATCATGTTGAACAAATGAAATCATGAATAACCAATGTTCGTATTGTATATAGCTTCCTGTTGAGACGGCACTCATGAAGGCGTGTCAGGAAGCGAGTCTAACCAATCAGAGTAGTTAAAAGATTATATGCTGTTTGTATGTAAGAGTAACCACGTGTTTTCGCTTGCTGTCCAGATAGACAGAGCCGAGATTAATTATTTAGGATCATTCTTCAGTAAGCTTGCGAGCATTAAGGGAATAGACATAGCGCACTATTTCCTCTGAGATCGTAGTTAAAAGAGATCCTAATTTTTGTAAGTGTAAACAATTTCTCGCACAGTGCATTCATGTTTCGTTAAGCTTGGTGTATTCCGCTGATTAGGCCTGAGTAATTATTGTTGACGCAGTTAGTGCGCTGCGTCTGCAGGATAAGTTGGGTGCGGCGCAAGTAGTGCGGAGCATCCGCAGAACCATTAATTATCATCGACGCAGTTAGTGCGCTGCGTCCGCAGGATAAGATGGGTGCGGCGCAAGTAGTGCGGAGCATCCGCAGAACCTTAATTATCATCGACGCAGTTAGTGCGCTGCGTCCACAGGGTATATTGGGTGCGGCGCAAATAGTGCGGAGCATCCGCAGAACCATTAATTATCATCGACGCAGTTAGTGTGCTGCGTCCGCAGGATAAGTTGGGTGCGGCGCAAGTAGTGCGGAGCATCCGCAGAACCTTAATTATCATCGACGCAGTTAGTGCGCTGCGTCCACAGGGTATATTGGGTGCTGCGCAAGTAGTGCGGAGCACTCGCAGAACAATTAATAATTATTGACGCAGTTAGTGCGCTGCGTCCGCAGAGTATATTGGGTGCTGCGCAAGTAGTGCGGAGCACCTGCCAAACAAGTATTATTATCGACGCAGTTAGTGCGCTGCGTCCACATGGTATATTGGGTGCGGCGCAAGTAGTGCGGAGCACCCGCAGAACAATTAATAATTATTGACGCAGTTAGTGCGCTGCGTCCGCAGGGGATATTGGGTGCTGCGCAAGTAGTGCGGAGCTCCCGTAGAATTATTATTTAGTTACGCAGTTAGTGTGTTGCGTCCAGTACATACGCTATCTATTGTCGTTACACAGTTGACGTGTTGTGTTCGTACCAAAGTTTCTTCTACTGCGCAGTTGTTGCGCAAGTGCCCAACAGTGTGACCATGTATATATGTATATAAGTTAAGTTACTATAGGTACAGCAAATAATTGATCATGTAATCCGCCTCAAGGGGCTGCACCACTTTTATAATCATCAAAGAATATAACCGAGACCTCTGCAGAAGGCAAAGTACCGTTTTCTCTCGTTTTTGTGAGAGTTCCATCTTCCAGACATCTTAACTGTTTTCTCCTTGACTGACAACGAAGTGACGTTACATTGGTGGCAGCGGTGGGATTTCGTCCTGTGGCCTTTGTCAGCATTTGATTGAACAAATATGTCTGGAACGAAGTTTTCATGCGACAACCGTATCAGCGACAGGGTGGACTGGGTTTAAAGTGAAGAGGGCAGAGAACTGCAAGAGACTCCTACAGTATGGTCAGAAGAGGGGACACAGCTGTTACCGTGGTATAAAGCAGATGGGCCCTGGGGAAGTCAGCGTCCTGGCAACGAGCGGGTTGGGGGCCAACGAACTAACAGCGCTGCAAGAGGACTTTGTAGAACCTGGAGGGGACGCGTCCAGAGGGGTGGGTGGACGAGGATGGAGGACAACTACTACTACAACTGCTGGGACGGACGGGATGCAGCTTTCAGCGCAGTGGGTGTCAGGAGGCCAGCACGTCCTGACGAACAGGAGAGACGTAACCACATCTGGAACACTTTTGAACTAGTTTTTTGGCGAAGATTTTAGGGATACGTCAGACGACTGTGCAAATTAGGGGGAGGTGAGTATAACAGGATAAGATTATCTCCAACAGAATTCCGGAACTATCTTGTATACGGCATCGAAAACCGAGCAAGAGTGACAACGCTGGAGCGTACAACGCTGTAGAAGGACTAGAAGTGCCGAAATTGTCGTTACATGGGGTATTTTAGACGGGATTTTCTACACCCAAGGCAGGGTCAGGTGCCAGAGGGGGTACTCTAACAACGGGAAATAGGCAGTAGCCATCTAGGTCGGGTATAAATTGGCTGAAAGTAATTCGCCAAAAAGATGTAGGCCTATACCAAAGAGCAGAGCATGGTTAATGGGAGGTGAACGGACTCTATGGTTTGAGAGAGCTTGAAGGTGTTCAGGTAAAAGTCCCTGGTAGACACTTAGGCATACCTTACCATAGTGCGCCTGATAAAAACCTAAGTTGCCCAACCAGAAAGGCCAGAACTAGAACCGGTTTCCTCAGAGATGGTTGTGGCTGACGGTAGGACCCCTCATACACGGCTGTTGCTCTTTTTGGTGAAAAATTGGTGAACTAGCGGTGACACACTCGAGAGTCTGGGTGGCAGAGCTTGGTACTGATGGTACCTTGGGATACGAGTTCCTCGAGAAGTACGATTTTACACTTGATGCTGGGAGGTGGAGGGTGACCACGTCGTCTGAGTGGCCAGAACGCTGTGAGCACTGTGACTACCAAAGCAGCAGAAAACACGACGTAACTCGCCATACTCAAAGCCGACACCCCGAGAAATGCCGCCTGAAAGAGTCAAGACCCCACACGGGTGACGACATGCGGAAGCGAAATTCACCTGGTACGAGCACCAAGACCAACCCACCAAAAGTGAGGCGCACTGACAACACTTGGCCCACATTAGATTCTCTCCTTGGATCACCGATCAAGAGCCTTGATGGCCAGGAAAAAGTAAAAACTTCGGAAAAGACGAGGGCAACACCACCCACCCCGTATGTTACCCCGAAAAGACAACTTCACACTTCCCCAAAATCTACAAATAACCCCGATGTCGAACAAAGCAATGCTGAGTCGTTGGTTATTCCGAGTTCCTCAACCGGAACCGTCCTGAATTTGCCTAAACCTGATGTCGAAGTTGACGATGCCGAGCCCGAGACAAGCGGACACCTGGTTCAGCGTACCACCACTACGGTTAATCCCGACGGCAGAGTGAAGGTTGTGGTAGAAAAGTTTCTAGAGAGTTAAATTAACTGTTTCATGCATTACGTTAATGTTTCTGTAAGTCTTGATTCCATGTTTTTGTTTATGACGTAACTGTAAATATTTTGTTTTCTACTGTTTTGAAATGAAAGAGTATTTTGTTTCCATACTATGCGTGTTTTAATGTTCTGTAGAGATGGACCAGTTATACCATATTTTTGTGGCAAATGTACAGTGAAAAGATTTCATGAAATTGTGATGCTAGGCTTTATCTGGTTGGTAAGAGAGTAGTTAATGCGAGGACGCATTAGAAACTTGGGTGGGAAGAGTGTAACCGACCTGGGTTACCATAGATTAAGGCCACTGGGTACGAAATTTTTCTTAGATTCTGTACCGAAACCTTTGCTCTCATTTGCACATAAGCCTGAGATGTGGCCGTTATCCTCGTATGATTTCGTATTTTTCTTTGACTCAATGATTAATGTATGGCCGGCTACGCAGTCATTTACGCTCGCCGGCAGACTGCATTGTTTCAGAACTAGGGCACACGTGTTTACAACCTTCGTGTGACAACGTATGATGTTTTCGATAGACCAATCATGTTGAACAAATGAAATCATGAATAACCAATGTTCGTATTGTATATAGCTTCCTGTTGAGACGGCACTCATGAAGGCGTGTCAGGAAGCGAGTCTAACCAATCAGAGTAGTTAAAAGATTATATGCTGTTTGTATGTAAGAGTAACCACGTGTTTTCGCTTGCTGTCCAGATAGACAGAGCCGAGATTAATTATTTAGGATCATTCTTCAGTAAGCTTGCGAGCATTAAGGGAATAGACATAGCGCACTATTTCCTCTGAGATCGTAGTTAAAAGAGATCCTAATTTTTGTAAGTGTAAACAATTTCTCGCACAGTGCATTCATGTTTCGTTAAGCTTGGTGTATTCCGCTGATTAGGCCTGAGTAATTATTGTTGACGCAGTTAGTGCGCTGCGTCTGCAGGATAAGTTGGGTGCGGCGCAAGTAGTGCGGAGCATCCGCAGAACCATTAATTATCATCGACGCAGTTAGTGCGCTGCGTCCGCAGGATAAGATGGGTGCGGCGCAAGTAGTGCGGAGCACCTGCCAAACAAGTATTTTTATTGACGCAGTTAGTGCGCTGCGTCCACAGGGGATATTGGGTGCTGCGCAGGTAGTGCGGAGCCCCCGTAGAATTATTATTTAGTTACACAGTTAGTGTGTTGCGTCCAGTACATACGCTATCTATTGTCGTTACACAGTTGACGTGTTGTGTTCGTACCAAAGTTTCTACTACTGCGCAGTTGCTGCGCAAGTGCCCAACAGTGTGACCATGTATATATTTATATAAGTTAAGTTACTATAGGTACAGCAAATAATTGATCATGTAATCCGCCTCAAGGGGCTGCACCACTTTTATAATCATCAAAGAATATAACCGAGACCTTTGCAGAAGGCAAAGTACCGTTTTCTCTCGTTTTTGTGAGAGTCCCATCTTCCAGACATCTTAACTGTTTTCTCCTTGACTGACAACGAAGAGACGTTACAATGCATTTCATGGATTATTTGCCCCTTTTCCCACTGTGCTACATTCTTTCTTGTCGACTATGATTTCCTTAAAACGTAAACGCAGTTCAGGGGCCGCACCGACAGGGCCAGGGGCCGCGTTTGAGACCCACTGGTCTAGTGCATCGCCCAACTTTTAAAGGACCCACCTCACTAAAATCCTGCTCAGCTTTACCTCTTTTGTCTTCCTGTCTGTATTTTCGTAGTTTATCATTCAGTTGTTATGTTGCCTGTTATATGATGAAAATTTATGAATGAACCTTAAAGAGTTGAAATTAAAGGCAGCTGCACAGGGGCTCAAACCGAGGTTGTAGATCAAAAATTTGACCCAATCCTGAGCCTCTAAACCGCGAGGATAACTTATTAGTTAACGTTTAAAATTCACTTACAGTAATCAAAGTCCTGGACTGGAACTCTTGTTATAGGTAGTAATTCGTGTTTAAGCTCAACATTAACATCATGTGAGAATTTTGGACATTTAGAGTAACGTCTTTAAGCCTGATGTTCAATTCATGTGGAATTTTGTCACGTGCCTGGTATATCTGACCGCGTTAAGGGTAAGGGACGAGTTGATGCGGCAAATGCAATCTACCCCAAATAGTAAACCACTTGATGTGACCATGCAAAGAACAAGTATGACAGTGTCAGTTCAGTCAGGGGTTCGCGAAATGTCACACAAACGTTATGGTGGAAGCGTTACTATACAAGTTAGTTCTCTTTTAGAAATGCCGCATGCCCAGTACACAGCCTTTGTTACCACTATTTCACCAGCTATAAGGTGCCCGTATAACAAATTAAATAGTATTAAAGTAGATAAAACGTGCAAAATCATCAGCACGGGGAAGAATTTTACGCATTACCCTCTCCAGGTCAGAGAAAAACACTTTGTTTTGAGTCTTTTTACTTGAAACATAATGATGCCATTCTCCCTTGTTTTCTGACTTATTTTAATAAGTATTTGCCTCCTTTCTGTCACTTGAACATTGCTCATTCATTTCACACATTTCAAAAAAAATGCCTTAATTGGAAGCCCTAAACCCTGCTAAAGGTTGCACCTCTCGTTCAATCCTAATCAAATTTATTTCGAATGTCCTCAGTAGGATAACTGTGATTACTTACCCGTCTCCATATTGGATGAGCCAGAATATCCGCATGCAATGAGCAATAACATCAGAAGGTAAGCAATTGATATCACGGTCATTGTTGCCTTCGGTGCCTTTCTTTCAAGGAACGATGAGAAGCTGTTTACTCAGAAATTTTATGTTCAACTCCTCAAATGAAACAAATCCTTTTCAAAACATCGTTTCTGATCACTTCTTACGTCTGAATGGGATGTGCATGACTGAAGTAGAAAGCATCAGAGCAAGATAGTATTTTATAGACAAATATCAACTCAATTAAAAAAGGAACCTAAATAAAACATTTTCCATGAAAAAACAAAAGATAATACTTCAGAATGGCTAACTACGACCACACTTTCTTTTTGTTCATTGTAGCAGGCATCAACGATTCATCTCTTCCAAGTTCATGCTATCGTCACTGTGTATCGCAGGGTAAGAGAGCTTTTCATAGAAATATTCGTTATCATTTTGTTTCAATTATAGATATCACTTGTGGCGTGATAGAGCCTAGTTAATAATGATGTTTAGAGGAAGTGAGCAGTAGCGTAGCCAAATGGGGGTATGCCATAAAATGTTGAACCTCAAGTGTCCTCACAAAATGTCGGAATGCATATTTATTAAGCTATGGACAGTTTTCAAGGCCTAGTAGAGGACCAGTCTTAAATCCGCATGCTTTCCGTCATTATGCTGTTGAAAAATTATATAAATTTGCTTTAAATGTGAATCATTAAGCCAGCTCTCACCTCGGTACACATTATTTTAAATGTAGTATGTGAGGACATTTTATAAGCCTGGCCAGTTGTGTAATGAAAGGTCTGCCTATCCCCTCTCACTACCGCCTTCACAACCGTTAAGTCCTATACCAGCAATTTCTGAAAGAAAAAACAGACAAAGTTGTGTAATCAGGAAAAGTTCTTGACCCCCTTTGTAATTGAGAAACCCTTGTTAAGAACAACAGTGGCGCCGTCACAGGGGCATCCCCCCCCATCGATTTCAGAATATTTTTTTCGACAATTTTAAAATGAGCCAAAGGCGTTTGAGCTAGAGATTTCTATAGGGGGAGGGTGAGGTGTGTTCTATCACAAATGGTTCTCAACTGTCAGAATTTTCGCAAATCCGTGGCAAGCTTCACGCTCTTCAAACTTTACCTCAATATTTTTCTTATTACCAATATCTCCCAGAAACAACTGCCGGAGAAGCACAACTAACAGCAAAATTTGACAGCTTTTTACGAATTCTGAAGTAAAAGACTGGCTTTATGGTTGACATATAGGTTTTTGGGGGAATTGAAAGTGTCTCGATACAGAGCATGAATGAAGGTTTTGTCATGAAAATCTTATTTAATGAAAAATTTCGGCCTGCTTTGCGCCCATTCGTCACGATTTCCACTCCATCTCATGACCAGGGTAATAATACATGCAACTACTTTGATTTTTCGAAAAACAGAAGTACATCTCCAACCCCTGTAAGGGCCTTGCATTAATATGGGATCTTTCAATCTAACTTGTAGCATTGATGTAAAAGTTTGAAAGTACGTATTTGCCTAAAGTTGTTCACTATTCAAAAACTTTTACCGAGCGCTTTGCTCGCAGCCATTATCGGTATAGATAGTGATTGCTAACACACTAACTACAGAAAAGCATTCTGAAACGCGCCTTCATCCCTTTTGCTATACCTATCAGGTTTTGCTTCCTGTTGCTGTTTAATGGGCAGGGTACTGGCGATTGTCCTTCAATCTCCCACGCCACCCCTTCCCTTTAGAAATCATCCCTATTGATGTTGCAATTTTAACAGAAAAGCTAAAAACTGAACTTTCTTCCCAACGGTGTGTGTATATATTCTCAAATGAGTTACAAAAAGAAAAGCCTACCTTTTTTCCCTTTTTGAATTGCTATTTTATGATTTGCTGTTCAATACGTTCGTTGTGTTCTTAACGTTCCTTGAATACGGAATGTTTTTTGAGGTTTGATATGTTTTAGATTACTTATACTCACGACTGTACAACGGTGCAACGTGGTATGAAGGGAAGGTGGACGTTTGGAGGGGTCAAAACTGGAAGGACGTATGTTCTGAAAACTTTGCAAAGGATGAAGCCAGGACACTTTGCAGACAACTCTGTTACTCTGATATAGATAAGGTCTATGATTATAATAAGCTCGGAGGCGAGCCGTACTGTTCTGGGTTTCAACTCACCTTTGACTGTAATGGTACCTAGGAAAGAATCTCAGTTTGTGGTTTGCAGCCTAGCTCATGTGACAAGAACCTCACGTATGCAACGATCAATTCTAAGCCAGGTATGGGTAAAGATGTCTGAATTGAATAACTTTTAATAAATTTTAAAAATAAATTTCAAAGGATACATTTTGAGAATACTAGCTACATAGAGATATATCAAAGCAGGGCTTTAAAAGAATATTTTTCAATTTATAAATTATTATATAAAATTTCCGAAAATAGCTGTGTTTTCATCTTGAAGTTTACTGCGAAAAGCCACTGTAAGGGTCAATGAAGTGAAAGATGACTGACAAACTGAGCAAAGCCTGTACACAGCTGAAGTTTAATATAAACCTTAACTATATCCCCTTTTTCAGATGAAACTCATTGTATGGTTTTAGCTGCTGTTGTCATATCTAGTACTGCTTCAGTACTGCTTAGTACTGCTTCACATTAACATATGACCACAAAAACAGATGGCAGATCCTTCTCACGGAACTACTCTTGATAATTATCTCTATCAAACATCAAAAAGTAACTTCCTTCAAATTTTGATGTTGTTGTTTTAATCAAGCGTATTACCATGGTGTTACAATATGCAGGTCTTTGATCAACACACGAAGGTTTGTCTTTGGAATCACAATATTACCAGGAGCTTAAATGAGGAGGCTAAATGATACTGTACCAATCCATTTATACAAATTGAACTTCACTTAAGGTGATTTTTTGGAAATAATAAGACTTGTGGTGTCATCGTTATGATGAGAATGACAACAATGCAGAGTCCATAGCGCTTCAATCACAATACACCAAACTTCGTCGATTACATTAGGACGTAAGTGTGTGACCCAACGGTCGGATACTCGCTTACGTGTGTGTGCCAAAGGTGCGTCCGCACATCATCTGTACGATAGTCATGTACCTTATCTACCTACCTTCATTGTTTGTCCTCTAACAGGATGTCGGCGTAACGTCAATGTGTAGAAACTATATAGGCCTACTCTCTCTAGTGGCTCATCACGATTTCGTTATTTCCGGGCAGTTTTCCCAACTAGACAGAAAATCCACCTTTTATAGTTCACACGCTAACAGTGGGTTTAGCTGGAACTAACGTTTAGTAAATAAACAAGTAAATAAATGGTAATTTTCCCTATTTGTAACATTTGTGAACTTCAAAAACGCATTAAGGAGCAACATATCAAAGGTGCTTTGCTTTTATATAGAAAAAAAACATAAGGGTTTCTTTCTTACAGTCTATGCTGTTTACAGTAATGTATCTATAAGAAAAATGCATGGTAATTAAAAGTAACTTCATCAAAAGAACGAGAACTAAATGAAGTGAATGGTTATTAATCGGTTTGGGCAGAAGGCATTATCCACGCTTGCTTCAAATTATTTGGACAAAAAGTTCGGAATCTTCGTGCTAAAGAGTAAAGAGCAGCACCATGATACATAGGAAATTAATGACATTGCAAATTTTACTTGATTAAGCAGATTTAGTTGCTTTTTTACATTAAAGATATTTTATGTAAATAGTGACATCGTCGAGAATTCGTGAAATTTGGTGTCCTTCAGTTTAAGAGGAGTTAAACTCGAAATCTAGTTTTGTAAATTTCGTGTGCTTTGTTTCAAGATAAATCACATTATGTTTGAAAGTAAGTTTCGTTTATTGATGTTATTACTGATTAAGCCATTCCAGTTGTAAGCACATTAGCACCGGTCTATACGTTTTTCCACAAGGTAAGTTTACTTCGCTGAACCAAAATTGTAACCAGTTCCACACGAAGTTGTTCAGAATTTGTTACAACATTATTAATCTAACGATACGATTCGGAACAAACCAATGTCATTCACGTTACTAAAACAGATAAAAATGCCCGTAGTGATCCCTCCTCTGGCTCTTTTGCTTCTTGACAAACCTACTGAAGCAAACTTTTGATGACTTTGTTTGACTTGGAATACTTCATGGAGCTTAATAAAGAGATTTTAGTCATTATGGTTTGTGAATAATTGAGAAAACCTTTTGTACTTAACTCTAGATTTTTGATGGTTGAGTATCATATGAACAGAAAATGTTGAAGTAATTAAGACAGTTGACATGGTTCTTTTCCTACAAAATAATTAAGTTAAGTATTCACCAATACATCATAGTATGCATGATAGATACGGCTTTATTGCCGTCTGACTTTTTCTTGTTACGAACCTATCATTTGCATAAGAGTACTTGTCTCATTACGCAACTATTCTTTGAAAGGCACCGGTTGGTGTTGAAGTTTTGGTTACTTTAACCGTTGTTAAAGAAGTTTGGTGTGTGGAGTTTATTAATTGTCTGATAAGTCTGCCATTCATTACATACTCTTTTTGTTGTTATATATGTTCGGCGATCATGCATATATTTAAAGTACCGACGAGACAGGATAGGAGTAGAAAGGAAAAAGCAAAGTTTATCTACCGTTTTTAACGTATCCAGTGTTAGAAATGTTCTTAAGGATACTACTTCTGTTCACTCTGCATAAATTTAAAAAGAAATTGCCTGTAGTTTAAAATCGTTTATTTATTGGTGCTTTAAGTTTTCAACCTCAAACTAATTGTTCACATCCACGTTTATTTTGATATGCTTAAAGGGAAGTTGATCTTAACATTTAGGTGGAACGTTAATTCAGTTGCTGTGTTCGGGTCGGCATATATCCAAATTACTTTGAGTTTGGACTATCTATTGAGCTGTGAGCGAACAAGAGCACAATAATTTGAATGCTTTCAGAACGGGTTCAAATTGCTCAATTGTGGCCAAAAATTCACTAACATTAATCGATGCACCCATACGCACCCTCTCTTCCTTACCGGGACACGAGAAATGTCCCGATAGGGAAGAGACTGGAATTACCCAGCAGCGGAGCTGCCAGAGATCTCGGCGATCAGACGTGGCTGCTTGAGGCCGGGCTGCGGTGCCGTGCAAGCACGTGCAGCCGCGCGTGACTTCTCGTTGCAGTGGCCGAATTTCTGGGTAGCTACTCGCAGTTTCGAGCCGCGCGTGAGCTAGGAAAGACGTGCGAGCCGTGCGAGCGGCGAGCTGCCCCGCGTCGCGCCAAGGACATGCTGGTGAGCGCGCAAGTGGCCGTAAGACCATACATTAGCTTGATACGTAATATTGCGTACCTGGATGTGAAAGGGTTAAAAAGTATGAATGCAAGCTTGAGCAGAGCGCTCACTATGTATACCAACGTTACGAGATTCCAATATCATTTACCTGAGGTCTTCACACTTTCACAACAGAAAAATGTGGTTGATACTACAATAAGGAAGAGTTTGTATGGTTTCAGATATTGATACAATCAATAGTTCCAAATAGTGATGAACATTTCAATAATGTCAATCGAGATGTTCACTACAACACCAGTGTCAGCGTGTAAGGTAATGGAATCACAACGCGGTTCGTGAATAATATGACTAAAGGTATATGATTTCAACACCTGGTTTCAACAGATATTTGTGAAACGAAACTATTCACACAACTGTCGCCACCGCATTTAAATGTTTGTATCAGAGGGCTGTATATCTGATTGCATTTGATTTATATTCTTACTCAGATGACCTTTTCCATCAAATGAACCACAACGTTGTATAAGAACGTTTATTCTCCATAATGAACCATTGGTCATCTCACGTTTTGGCCATAACATGATAACTACAGGGCAGACAGCCCATTTAGTCAAGACTATGAACAATGTTGGAAATTTTTCATCAAAGGCTGGACAAATTTTCCCAGCAAGAAACAAACAGATAGCAACGTGCCTAAATATAACGCATAGTTCATAGTGTACCAACAATTTCCTCAAAGTAGTCAAGACGCTGATTTTGCCCACCTCCATATAACGTTCTTTACCATCCTAATTTCCATGTCTCTCAAACTAAATAACGTTGACAAACTTTTTACCAAGAATCTCAAAACATTGAACAATATAACAGCCGTTTCCCTTAATGATGACATACGGTAAATATAGGCAATAATCAAGGAATCTGTTAATTTTAAGAATCTATGATTAAGACGTCGACACTATGACGCAAAATAAATGAAATTATCTTGAAAAAAGTATAAATGCTATTGAAAAAGCTCTCTTGAGGTCGGGTCTGTTGTCCTTTGACTAAAATGCAAACAAGAGGAATGCCGAACTGAATTTTTTTCTTATGACTGAGTCACTTCTCAAAAAGGTGTAAATGGGTAATTATTTTGTAAATCAATGGTGATTTCATAGTGACACTTGGAGACAATTATCAAGTCAATCAGTGTCCCACGTGTTACCTTATAGGGAAAGATTTGTTTTCTGTTTATGATCCTTTTTTCAACCCCTAGTTTCTCAGCAAGCATCATTTACTAGTCATGAGTCACATTTGAATGTGACGTTCTTAAACTGAAACAGACATTTTACTTGGTACTTAAACGTTTCCAGAAATTCTTACATCGGTGCATTCACAAATATGCAAATTGTAAAACTGCTTATAAAGCCTAATCCCTTCACAGTTTTATCCACTTAAAGCTCTTTGTCTGATTTCTTTTTCACAACTAGGACTTTTTAAAGTAGATATTGTCAGTTTAAAGCTTCATGCTAGTGTCCTTATTTTATAGCCCCGGTGATTTATACTCTGAACCTCCCCGAGACACTGATCCAGAATCCTAAGACAACCTCGTAGTAAGTCCCTGAAACAAATGTTCCGGACTTGAAAGACGCCTGCTCCCCAGAACGCATCCGTACCTGTCCATTGAGTAGATTGACTATATTTCTGTATTACAGAACGGGTTGGGGAGGCCACAATGGCCACATAGACCTAAACGGAGGGTAGCAGATTTTTGTCCCCTTTGTATGTGTACTTTTCCTATTGAGGATTCTCAAGCAGCAAAAAGAAATGCACATTGCGCAATTTTGTTTTTTTTTAACGTCAACCTTTTTAGTACCCCAACTTCTGCGCATTGTTACTGCAGATAGTCACGAACTTTGTGTTAGATCATGGAGCTGGTAGTTGCATTGTTTTATTCCAAAAATGAGAATGACTCCAAACAATGAACTCCGTTTGGGAAATATCGACAAATCATTCTCCGTACAGGAGATTATTGCAACTGTGTAACAAATTTGTATTGAAGCATTATAAGGGATACGGGTCAACAAACATATAAAAACACACATCAGATGTGTCTTAACGAAGCTTGCTACAAACACGTCGCAGCGTGGAACCAGGAACGTTATTACTTGTAGTAGTGTTATACATAATCTCAATTCATCTGACTTTTGAAAAATGCCGTACCAAAACCGTGTATATGTGTTGCTCATTGGGGTAACATGGGTGATTTTGATCGCTAAAGAAACAGGTAAGACTGTTCTGTCATGAAGATCTTCCAATGATTAGCATGAACAGGTAACATGTTAAGAATGAAACGATACGTAAATGAAGCAATTCAAAGATCTATGATGTCATGCGTGTTCAAAACGGGACTCGGTGTGATCACGAGGACTAGAGTGACTAATATGCCGGACAGCCCTTTCTTGTAGGATTGCTGGACTTTGAAGTACGACTTTGTGGTGATGCAATAACCAACATGTGGGTAACTTAAAGTGAAATACAAAATACGTTCAACACTGTCAGGTAGTATATACCTCAGTCTACCTAAGTTATACCGACTCGTTTTGCAACATTAGGAGCGGAAAAGGAATGCCCTTGCCAGGTTAGTTTGCAAGCGATAGTTAATACCCTAAATTTTATTTTGTGAACAGAACCAAGGGAGTGATCTTTTACCTAAACGTTTAAATAATATTCGAAATACTCATCTATGTTAAAGACCATATATTTTCCTTTCATAATATTTAAGCTCATTCTCAGCAAACCAGTTATAGGATTTGAGCTATTTAGAGTTTTTCCAGGCAATGTGGGTCATCATCAGAAAAGAACATGTTCGTATCTTCAGAAAATGGAGCTACTGGAGATTTTTGTGAAACATGATATGTCGCTTACATAAATAATAAAAAGTAGTGAGCCAAGGCTTGAACCTGGGGCAATACCGCAACAAACAGTTGACAGTTTACAGTCACTATTTTGTTAATTGTTTAGAAGTCAATTAGCTTTCGAACCATTTCAGCGCGAGTCCACTATAACCGTAGAGTGAGAGCTTGGCCTGGGAGTTATGGTACTCAGTGTCAAAAGCTTTTGATAAGTTTGATTCAAATTGATGTCTGTTTTTTCTCGGCAGCTTTGTTTTGTCTATCAATAGCATTCACAAGGGCACTTTCTGAAGTGCTACGTAGACGGAAGCCGTACCAATTGTTGGAAAGACGATTTTGCTTGTTTAAAAAGTCATAGATGCTATTGATCGAAAGACATTTACAATTAGCAAAACGAGTATGCCTTTCTCTTTGGCTGTCAAAAGGGTTGCGTTCTTCCTAACCTTAATTTAAGCCTATCTCTAACCAAGGAGGAACAGAGAGAGTCCAGAATATTGTATTCCTCGTGGGTCAGTAACCTAATAAAGGGTAGGGGAGAATTATAAGTCTTTCAGCAACCTGATAAATTCACTCTATCAGGAAAGCAAGATGCCGCGTGTTCGAAACAAGGGAATTAGTCCCCTAGTAAAGCATTCTGTTTTGGCTCAAACAAAGAGGCAAACAGTACAATGTCACTGACTGGCAAGCAAGCGTCACACAAAATGGAATATTTTGCCTAATCTGCTCTGAGGTAGCACTGAAATCATTATATTCTAAATCAGGGGTTCCCAACGGGGCATTGTCGCCTCCTGGAGGCGTTTTCTCAACTCAGGGGACGATGAGAGCTAAGGGGCGGCAGGGGAGGTTTTGAAAAAAGTAGATACTCGATTAAAACTGGAGCTTTAGAAGATTCCAAAAGCTTTTCTCTAGCTAAGCTCTCAAATTAGTTAGCATAAAAATGAGATAAATGAAGTCAACAAGTCGGTAGGTCTAATATTCCCTTTCCCGTTGCCAAGAGATCCCATCTAACGGTGTTTGAGTTCATTTTTTTCCTTGCGAGGACCCTCATATTCCCATCAGTGACCTCCAAGTTGAAAGCGGTGAACGGAGGGGCCATGGCTAAAAATTGTCTGGCCACTCTAGCCTCGAATGTTGTTTTTCCCATAAGTATGACATACTGAGGGAAATGTTAATTGTAACGTAATAGAAAACTTTTGCAATGTACTTAAAAGTAAAACGTTAAAATACTTTCAAAAATGCAAGTTTTCGGTGGGCCAATTTCGGCTTATTATTTCTACCTGTAGGATAGCTTTAGCGGCATAGGTCTGTCAAAGCCCATACGAACTCTTCATTCGATCTTCCTCCCACCCACACAACAAGCTCCTTGCAGCATCAAAGGGAACTTCCGTTACTTTTTATTGAAATACAAACTGGTCACGGGTGATTTTTGTAATCTCTTGAGGGGCACTAAAGGCTAGTAGGTAATCGGAAAGTTTGTCAACATTTGACTGACAGTGTCTCATTCTTGTGTTGATAATATTGCAAATACCCTAGAGCTCCCAGGGCTTTGCCCCCTGTCGCCTACTGGGACGTTGCCCCCAGGCCCAAGGCCCTTGGTGAACGGTCAACAACTAGGTGGGGCCCATCGCATGTTAAATCCAAAACAATTCTCCGCTCCTGACAGCGATCAAGCCTTCGAGCGTTCGGAAGTTGTTGATTAAAAATTCCCCCATCTTAAAAGGGTATCAGCTTTTTCAGTTTCGCGCAGCTGTTTTGCTACCCTGGGTTCGACCCACACGTAAAAGCAATGTATGTGTAGGAGTAGGTCTACCTTTTATTTCAACATGTGTTGTTATTATTGTCGTTTTATTCATATCAATGCTTTAAGGGCGTTGGCCTGTGCCCATCCCTATTCGGGGAAAGGGTTGGGAACCACTGTTCTTAATGCTGATTCGGTTTGCATGAGTCATCACTAGGCAGGCCATTCACGCATTTCAAGGAACAGTAAAAATGCAACCTCTCTGCCCTAAGTGACCTTTTGTGTACGTGCGAAAGCTAGATGCTTTGTAAAGCATCAACGAGCTTTTACGGATAGCTCCCTGGAAGGGTGCCTAATTCCGTGATTTACAAATTGGCAAACGCGATATACTAGTTGAAACAACCATTACTTCACATCGAAGCAATTGATCTATATCACAATTGTCCTATTTCTTAAATGGTAGTTGGATTGTTGGAGAAGCGATTTCAGGTCAAGATGTAGATTGTGTTGGATACTTTGCTCAATTTTGTTAGCTACTATTTAGAAATCATTTGTTACTGAGCAGGTTTCTTGACTTCGTTAAAACTTAAATCAAGGCTTAAATTTTCGCAGAGCTTTTTGAAAAAAGCCATAAGCCTTCTTTATCTTTAGCTAGCAGGAATTGGTACCATACGAGAGAAATATAAAATAATTGCCGTAAATTTTAAATATTAAAACAGTAATTCCTACATTTACTTTGAAATACGAAACAGTGTAAGATAAAATTGAAACAAGGTAATACAATTTTTTAACTATCAACACACACGTCCAAATACATTCATTACTCAGCCCCTTATGACCCCCTTATGACAGTTTTTATGTCCTCTGTGCTTAGTGTTGATTTTCTCGAAAACCATCTTTTTGGATTTCTTTGCGTTTAAAGGCAAATTTGTCGGATAACAAATAGTTGGAACCTTAGAGAAGATAATTCTTCCTAATAAAGCATTGCCGTGATTGTCGTCAGTATATTTGATTACAAAATACTCTGACTTTGATCCGATCTCGTCAGAATATTAATTGACGAGTAAAGCTGACAAAGATATTCATGGTGGAAATGATGTTGGTAGTTGTCCTTCCGAGATGAGAGTTTCCTGAGTTTGGCTGGTGGATCACTTTTCAAGAAATCAGAAGGCCAATGTAATATCCGGATCATTACGAAAATCACAGTTTAATTGGTTAGATAGTACAGTGTTAAAAGCACTAGAAAATCAATAAAAAGAACTTGCTAAATCAAGATGTAAAGTACCAACAATGCCATGTACTAGGGTAAGTACACACGAAACGCTTCTTGGGCGCAAATTGACACTGATCATACGTGAATTTACAGAATGCATTAGACATATGAGTAAGATTTCCTGCGTACAGTTGAAACTGCTAAGTTCAATCTGTCTAAAATCGTCTACAGATGAAGGTTATTTTTCTTCAGGTTTGGGCCTCGTCAAGAAATATTCCAAGATTGTTTGAAATATTCCAGCTAGGAACATTTTGTTGGCTATTCGTTTGTAAAATATCCCAGTCAATTAATTACAGCGTAAGAAATACACCTACGGGGGTGAGTGAAAAGCAATTTTCTGTTACACAAACTTCGTCTCTTAGCATCATTCCCGCTTACTTCTGTTGGTCTCCAGATACCTTGGTAGGTGCAGTGAATCCAGTTTCGTATGTAATTTTCTGCCATTTTTGGGGGTTCGGCAAAATATACATTTTTTGAAACGTTATGTTGTACTTAGTCAGAAAATCAATATTGCCATTTATGCACACCAATTTGGCAACTATTCTAGATTTTTCAAAATGGCAGCCGAGCAGATGATTTCCGCCATACTCTGCATCTGAATTACCTCAAACTTTGATTTTAAAGGTTACACCTATGTTTTCAAGGACCCTTAATACATTGGTGTCCAGCTTAATAAGTTATATCTGTGCGCAAAGTCACTTTTTGGAGACCATCTTGAATTTTTAAAATGGCCATCGTAGAAACGATGTATTCAGTTCAATTATGAGCTCTTTACGGTCAGCCTTTATGTCAACCAAAATGGCGTAGAAAACAAACTGGCCTCCAGTTAGAAATAATAGGGAAAATAATCGTTAACAATTTTTGACAAATTTTCTTTTATGATCTGTGTATAATTTGTGACAATTATTCAAGCCTTACTTTTCTGACTATTCTGTTGGGATGCAAATCAATTGAAAGAGGGGGGAAAAACCAATAAAAAAGGGAAACAACAATCAACCAAAGGGGTTCTGTTTTTCTATTGGCATCAATTTTGTTTTTCAGACATCTTAGGTGACCTGAATTCCAACAGAATAACCCTTAAAAATACATTTTGAATATTTTTCATAAGAAATGGACAGATATAAAGAGCATTTATGCCAAAATTGCTTATAATTATTATTATTTCCCCATTATTTTAACATACTGTATTGGTGGCTACTTTGTTTGTTTAGCAATCGTGGTTGACCTGATTTCCAACCACATTGTTCACAAAATTATTTTTGAATATTTATCATAAAATGGAGAGATATTAACAGCAACTGTGTCAATACAATTTTAATGATTATTTTCCTCATTATTGTAACATATAAGCCTAATAATTGTTACATGCATGGGCAACCATTTTGATATTTCGGCCATCTTGGATGATATTTAGTATCATAAAATATGCACGGATATTAAAGGGGCCGTGACATAATCAAATATATTTCAAAATAACCCCATAGTTCTAAATAAAACTGGTGACTGCACTTTGATTGACATTGATTGAAACAATAGCTCTACTCTGGTTGGTCAATGATGACGTGTACAATCAGTTGTGTTCTCAATTAAGCTCACACACAGTTGTGTGTCAATATGACCATGAACACTTAAAACTCATTGCAGCTTACTGTGGCTCCGTCTTGGATGTATACTAGACAGGTGTTTTTATTTACACTGGAGGTGTTAAAAGTGACTGTGTAAAAACAATCGGGATTATTTTCCTCATTTTTATAATACATTGTAATTGTTATGTTGGGGACCGTTTTGCTCTTTTCTTCCATCATTTTGTAGTTGCCGTATTGAGAAGGCAAAGCGTTTGCCTAACAATCGCTCCAGGGCACAGCTATCTAACTTATCATGTCACCAGATTATTCAGAGCCCTTGTTAAAGTAGGTTTAGATTCCATAATCACATTTATATGTCATCAAAAGACGAAAAATTAAACTCAGTCGTTCCCCAGGTGGTCGTTTGGAAATCCATGACGGCCTCCCAATAGTGGCTTTGGGGTCTGGCCTAACTAATTGATCTTTTCACCTCTGTATTCCAAGCCAAAATGTAGGTTTAGATCTCATAGTATGATTTTCATTTTATTTTAAGGATGAACATTGAAATAAATACGTCGTTTTTACGACGGCCATTTTGAAAATCCAAGATGGCTGTCTAGTAAGGGCTTTTGGGTGAAGCCCAACTTAATGATCTTGACACCGCTGTGTTTAGGGTACTTGAAAACAGGTTAGCCTTCAAAATCAAACTTCAAAGTCACTCGGAGGCCGAGATATGGCAAAAAATCCGCTGCACAGCGGCAATTTTTAAAACAAAATCTAAAGTGGGGCCAAAATGGCGCTTTCGGAAATGACAACACTGATTTTCTGGCTCAGTACATATTGATTTTCTGGCTCAGTACAGCATGAAGTTCTTAAAAGTACTGTGTCAACGTACGAAAGACCGCTAGCAAAACCGACATTTTGAACATAAGAAACCAAACCAAGGACTACGTCACTTTCAGCAGCTGTGTTCAACCTTCCAAAATCTAAGCTAAGGTGCCTCGCAAGCTTTTTCAAAATTATTGTAATTTGCTAGTTATCGGACTGGTTGTTGGATTGATTTCACTAGTTCCAAAGAATGTAAGATTTAAGATCCACAGCCCTGACAATATCTGGTTTTCCCAGCCTCCATCGCTCTTTTCCCTCAATAATTCCTTAATCCTTTCATCAGCCGGAAGTTGACACATCGTTGCGAAAGTTAAATTAACATAAGGGTGTCGGAACAAATGAATCACCATTGACATTTAGGAAAGTCGCGATCACCTCGATACGCTTATCAAGACTATTCGAACTATTCTTAAACATATGCCATCTGGGGTGCCTAATACAACGTCATCGGTTCCTAGCTAACTTTTTCTTTCTTGCTTCCTTTTCTCCATGTTTCTTAAGTGATATGAAAATGATCAGACGTGCCAATTGGAGTTGATTGTTTCCCCTTGTAATAGTCCCTTGGACAGGCGTTGAGTGCAGAATACGGACAAATTGGATTTCTTTCACTAGCTTTGTGTGTCCCACTTTCGAGCTACCCTGTGTTGACACAAATTTCTCGACACTGTGTCAAAAAATTTTCATTTGTGTCAGTCATGCAGGCAAAAATATGGTACCATGTGTCAGATTAGTACCAATACCACATAGATTGGAACTCATGATCAAATTTTTTCCCTGTTTTTTTTCATTTGCTCTGTGTTGTGTGTGATCACACGTGGCATGCACACATGCTTTTTTGTAAGAGGGTCATTGAATCTTCATTTTCAATATGCAATATCTCACAGAACTGCACAGGTCGTCCGGAAACTGCTGTGATAGTTTGTTGTGAGCAAGAAGCACAGGGTTAGGAAGGTCAACTAGTATTGCGTAATGTTCGTAAATATGACCCACGCAACTGCTCTGAATATGCAGCAATACAAAACTTTGCAATATGGGCGGGGTTTATTGTTGGATAATGAGCTGGTTCGATCAGAAAATTGTTGCTTCTTTTTGTTCATATTTCGTGAGATTAGTTTTGATCTGCTGCAAGTTATTTGTAATTCATGTTTGGAGAGGGGAAAAGACCACAATGGGACTACATTGGTGTCATTTTGTGATATTTTTTCAAACGCAATATTTCTCTTTGAGAGAAAGAATCCTATTTTTTTGGTGGAGGTCAAAGGTCATTCGAGGTCACTTGAGGTCAAAAGTCGAAAACTTTGTAACGGCGATATCTCAAGCTAGGAATGACCGACAATTTTCATATTTGGTATATAGATTTTTCATGTTAAGAAAAAGAACCCTATTGTTTTTGGTAGAGGTCAAAGGTCATCTTAGGTCACCGGAAGTTAAACTGCGAAAACCTTGTAAATGGTTTGAAATCACGATATCTCAAGTAACAATGACAGACACTTTTAATATTTGGTATATAGATTTGTCATGTTTACAGAAAGAACCCCATTGTTTTTGGTGGAGGTCAAAGGACATTTGAGGTCACAGAGGTCAAAGACCGAAAACCTTGTAATCACAATATCTCAAGATAGGAATGACCGACACTTTTTTATTCAGTATATAGATTTGCCACGATGTAAGAAAGAACCCTGTTATTTTTCTTTGAGGGCAAATGTCATCATAGGTCACCGGAGATTAAACGGCGAAAACCTTGTTAATGGCTTGTAATCACGACATCTCAACACAGCAATGTCAGACTCTTCTCAAATTTGGTAGAAATACTTTTCATATTAAGGCAAAGAACCTTATTGTGTTTGGTGAGGGTCAAATGTCATTTGAGGTCACCAGAGGTCAAAGACCGAAAATCTTGTAATTATCTAAAGATTGAAAGATCAACAATTTTCATATTTAGTACATAGATTTTTCATGATGAGAGGAAACCCTATTGTTTTTGTTAGAGGTCAAAGTTCGTCTGAGGTCACCGGAAGTTAAACTGCGAAAACCTTGTAAATGGCTTGTAATCACGATATCTCAAGATATGAACACACAAAATGACAGACACGAAAAAACCCTATTGTTTTTGGTAGAGGTCAAAGGTCATCTTAAGTCACCGGAGGTTAAACGGTAAAAAGCTTCTAAATGGCTTGTTAAAACGATATCTCATCGTAGCAATGACAGAAACTTTTCATATTTGGTATTTAGATTTGTCATGTTAAGAGAACGAATCGTATTATCTTTGGTGGAGGTCAAAGGTTATCCGGGGTCACCCGGGGTCAAACATTGAAAACATTGTTAACACAATATCTCAAGGTAGGAAGCTTGTATAGCTTTCATACTTAGTATGTGGACGCATTATGGTAGGAAGACCTAGCCTATTGTTTTTGGTGAAAGTCAAAGGTTATTTGGGGTTACCCGGGGTAAAAAACTGGAAACTTGTTAACACGATATCTCCAAATAGGAAGCTTAGAAAGATTTCATACATGGTAGGTGGATGCCTAATGGTCCGAGGAAGAACAAGTTTGTTTTGGTGGAGGTTAAGGCATCTGGGGTCACCGGGAGTCAAAAAGCAAAATTTTCCAAGAATTTCCAAGCTCGTCATCTGGGGTTATAAGAGGTGAAAAAGCAAAATTTCCCAAGAAATCCGAAGATCGTCATCTGGGGTCACCGATGGTCAAAAAGCAAAATTTTTCAAGAGTTTTCAAGATCCAAGATCCATTTGAGTTCAAGTCCCTTTCAAGACACTTCCGTTTTTCTTTTTTGTTATATTTGTTGGAGTTTAAAGGTCATGTGAGGTCAGCAGAGGTCAAATCGTTAAAAACATCATAAAATGATATAGTCAAGAAAGATAAATTTGAGGGATAAACTACAAATACTCTCAAATGAGAGAAATTGTTATTAATATTGATTTTCACCCACCTCTGCAATCCGGTAACTCTTTAGTTGTATTATGGACTCGTCGGCACGGAGAGAAAAGGGGCATGGGATACTGGAAGTTTAGAAATTCTCTTTCGGCTGATAACAATTACAATGATATTATAACTTCTTACATACACACCGAAATAGAACATTCCAAAAGTTTAGACCCTTCCTCAAGATGGGAAAGAATCAAATTTGTTATCCGTACTGAGACCATCAAATTTTCCAAGGCAAAGGCTAAGAAGGGGCTTTAGCACGAAAGCTGCATTCTCAAGAGAATTTCTGCCCTTAAGAGTGATTTTGTTGCTGATAATTCTTATTACATATCTGACCAACTCAATGAAGCCGGAATTATTTACAGGAAAAATATAGGAAAAATAATTGAGGGCATTGTTATTCGTTCAAGAGTCAGATGGGCTGAAGAGGGGGAGAGGAATTTAAAATACTTTCTGAACACAGAACGTCGAACGTTATCAACACCATTCTGCAACTAAAAGCAGACAAAAACTACTATTTTAAGCTTACAACCAAACCTTGAGATGCTGGTAATAAAACATAGTCGGTAACATTTTGCTTAAAAGACTGCTAACGACGAGAAAAATAAGACTGGTAAGCTTTTGTATTTCTCCCCCAAATTCCTGTACGTTATCCAATGTCCGACAAGTAACACGAAATCAGACAGGTAATCTATAAACTCAACGGAAAAAAAAACTTCATAAATAGTTGAAAATTTATGCCCTTAATATCATCATGCGGTTTACAAGATGTAGCAGACTATGTAAACCTTTGTGTTTAGATCAAAAGCATCATTTAAACTGGTTGAATCTAGGAGAACGCTGCATTTAGTAGAGAATTGTTGTCGTCAAACTTCAAACATTTAAAGAAAGCAATGCAGTTTTATCTCCCATCAAATTAGCACCTTCCTTTAAAAAATATGTGACATGACTTGTAGGCAACGCAAATAGTAAAGCACTGCATGGGCTGGAAAATTGATAAAATAATTTATTTCAACACTAGCAAGCCTACCACTCCTCCCACGTCAAATTTTAAGTTCTGATGAATATCAATGGACGATGGCTATTTATCTCATAATCCCCAGTCTTCTATCCTGACTTCATATCGACAGCTATAATTGCGGTGGTGCTAAAAACTACTAGGCCTCCTGAATAATTTAGCTGAAGTAGTGTTGCTACTTTCATTGAAGGTTACAGTTCCTCTCAGCAACGATTACAAGAGGAAATATCGACCCTATTTTGACATATTGGGATGAACAGACTACCCTACACAAATGACAACTTTGACAACTTTTTGTTCTGTTTCTTTTTTCCATAAAAATAAAGAATCCGAAGTGCAGTATAGGGAGAGCAGTGTCAAACTATTGGATGGTAACGTCATGGTTTATTACAACGGTATTTGGGGTAGCGTTTGTCATGATGGATGGGATATGGTTGATGCTGATATCGTCTGCAAAGAGCTCGGCTATCCTGACGGAGTAAGCTCGACGTTTAAGAAGTTTGACTACTATACTCTTCAACAAGATTCTCCCATTTGGCTTTCTGACATATCATGTGAAGGAACAGAGCATTATCTAGCAGACTGTCAACACGATGGGTGGTATGATCACGTTGACTGTGATCATCGATTTGTTATTAACGTAAATTGCAATACACCAGGTCTGTGGCAATCTATTCTTCATTATGTTCTTAACTTTTCAAATATATTGGTAGAAACTTATAACTTCATATAAGACAAGATTATTTAGCAAGACTGCAGAAAGTAGCATGCTAAAACTTATCACGCAATGTGTTGGTCGTTCATGATTCAGTTGTTAGTATGGAAACACTATAGCATCCAAGTGCAACTTAAATCGTAGAAAATTGTATTTTAAAACACATATTTGTCTAGACATGTCATCTTTACAATTTGCGGGGTGTCAGTGTGGTTGAAACAAATATCCAAGCATAGTTTCTGAGATAGAGATAGAAATCACACTCTCCCCCACTAGGTTAAATCCACCACTGCTGTTGACAATATGTAGGCAGTACACAAATTATTAAATTCTGAATTGCAAGACGCTATTTTAATTGTTAAATCAAATTATCTTCAACTGAGTAACTTGAGTGTTTCTTTCTCTTTTTAACAGTGCATATTTAACAGCACCAATTGCTACATGTCATTCACTGAAAGAGATTCGTCGTTGTTATATTTGTACTTTTGCAATGGAGCACGGTTATCTAATCCTTCCCATAGACGTTGTCACCCTTTCGAAATGCATAAATAATGTTGCATTTCAACATGTTTCATTTCTTCTTCCAATTACATCAACTTCAACGCCCTTACATTAAAGTGCACCTAAAACCCAGAATAACAAGAATATATATTGAAGAGGTTGAAAAAAGAATCTTATTCATCCAACTTCCTTTGTCATAAATTGTTTCGTTGCTGAGATATTAAACGTTGAAATTTAATTCGAACCACTTAATTTTAACAGCTCTTTGCGGAATAATTTGTGATGTCCTTCTTGTACAACTCACATTACATGTTTTTGTTTTCTTTTGCAATTAAAGCGTTCAGAGAGAGCTCGTATAGTCAAGTCACCCTTTTTCAGTAAGAGAGTAATCACATTTTGGCACCAGGTGCAGTAGCTTTCAGAAAAAGAAAGACTGTACTAGTGAGTAGTACAAGAATGACATCACAAATTATTTGACATTCTACCCTTTTCAATTCAGTAAGAAAACTTCACAGTTTTATATCTCAGCTCACTATCCTGAAAAAATTAGAGTTAGGCTATTTGGATTTATTTTTCCAGCTTTATTGCAAATACACTTAAAATTGCAGACTAAGTACACTTTTACAAATTTACAAAACAAATCTCAAACTGACAAAATTCACGTAAAAGCAAAATTAAATAACTCCATTGAAAGTTATCTATAATTATTGAAGAAAATTGCTTTGGGTGCCTTGGCTATGCCTTCATTTCCTTATAAGACAAGGTTAACAAACGCTACGAAGCACATTCCATAATGAATACATCTTGTCGCCTACATCATCATTATTACACTTTGTCTTTGCCCATTATCTCTTGAGCACGAAATCTAAGCTGACTCTCAATGACATTGAAATGAAAAACTGATGTCAATAGCAGTGAATTTGGCTCAGTGCTTGAGTGGCGTTCAGGATTAAGATCCCCTGATTTAAATGTAAACCGAACTACTTGTTAATGTATTTTGGAACCCAAAAGAAATGTGCTTGCTTGTTATAACTATTCGCGATTGTAAATTAGACATCTAATTGCCCTTCTCATGTACTTGTCCGACATATTAAATAAATCGACAAAGGTAAAGAGCAAGGATCCCCTCCCTCCCATGGTCCAGGGAGAAGAATTGCGATTGATTAAAAAAGTTCTGCATCGTTACTACTTGAGCAACAGCCAAAAAGAAAAGGTGATGGTTATTCGCGATCACTCTAGAATATAGTCTCTGATGAGCCTTAACAGCCTCCTGACCCTGAGATTGCTAACCCAACCAGAGTGTTTTCCTTAAAAAGCCCTTGTAGGATTGTATCATCCGCTTATATAGAGCAGACCTATTTATTTTTGCATACATTTTTCGTATTGTATTCCAAGTATCTAAGGGTGTCTGCGACCAAATCAAGTTTGCAGCTATTTCTGTTTTACGAAAGTAATCCTAAGTTGAAGATTGCGATTGGGTTTAAAGGTTTAAACCTTTTCTGTCTGACTATCAAGTAGACCTTAACGATCATCCATGAAAGAAATCAAGAGAGTGGGAGTAACAAAGCAGAAATCAAGAGAGTGGGAGTAACAAAGCGTTGCGCTTTGGTTTCTCTTATCCTTTGGGTGTCTAATAGTACATTAATTAGAGTTAATGCCTGCACGTAGAAAACTACAATAATGGCAGGAAGCGGCATTATGGTATATCAAGTTTTCTTCTGAAAGTAATATGCGCTGAATATAATCACGACTGAAAAACACTGAGATAACGCGAGTGATTCCACAGTCATTGCTCTTTAAATTTTCATCCTTGAATAATGACGGCTGACTACCTTTGAAATACTTTATCCCCAAAACAACAACATATTTAAATGAAAGGCTATCATTTTTATTCTTTCAGAAGAAGAAATCTGTTGACCACAAATAAAATCTCAATTTTGCAGGATTGTATCCTTGTGTTTAAACTTTTTTAAAACTCTTCCCCTCGTACAAAACATTGACAAGAAATCAACCAAATCAAACAGAGGAAAAACGACAAAACGATCCGATATCGAAAAGTTGCAGAACCTCGGAAGTGTCCAATGCTTGCTATTGAACTGCTGAACTTTTAGAGGAGTCAAGTCGTTGCCCTAAGGATAGATTAAGACTTGTCTTAACCTCATGCTAAATGACGACAGGGATGTCAGTATCTTGGAGATTGTATCGGCAGTCATTCTGCTGGAAAGTAGGCTTCTCATTTTCTTTTATGCTTACAAACTTTCGTCACACGTCTACGTATAGAGGCTTGCTACATGATAACATAGATAAGAACCATCTGTATTGGAGTACAGCTTGCTAGCCAAGTTAGTTGGAGACGATGCTAACTGGTGTTGTTTTCGTAGGCTAACTAAACTTATGGAAATCCAAAAACTAATATTGAAATATCTGTTCAGGTACCTATGTCAAGTTTACGTCGATTGCAAAGCTTTCACGGTTTTCCTTGAACAAGGATTCATACGCCTTCATGATAGCTCTATTGAAAAGCAACTATATCAGGTCATAACCAACAAAAATCCATTGTAAAAATCACTCTGCTAGGAATTCATCTTAAACCATTGTGTGAATCTTCTCCTGAATGTGTTTTTAAAGTGCATGAACATTGAGATTAGGATGGTGTGTTCTGACTATCAACAAAAACAAATCGGTGACACCTGAGACTTTGCTACTGTTTCGTAAGCATCCATAACCTATATTTGTAAATGTTGGTTGCACTGTGTGCAATGCTACCTACAAAACGGCATCTGGGTACAGGCAAACATGTATGCAAAACGTTCATCATATTTATAATGTACACAAAGGACATTTGAAAAGTGTTCCTGCATATAGGAATCTGTCTATCAGCCTAGGTTAGAAAGCATTCTGATCTTAACTAAACCTCGACGTGAATGTTGAACGGGACTCTGACGTATTTTTATTTAAATCAACATTGCAGTATATTTTCGTTTCAAGTTTCCTATATATAACTTCGACATCTAGTTCTGAAATTCAAAATATCACCTTATCAAACTGGTCATCAAATCTTGAAACTCGAAAATTGCAACGCTACAGTCAGATATTTATTGAACATATAATAAGACCATTGTCTCAAAGTATAGTTACAAATCTTAGGATGAAGTTGAAGAATGTTTTCAGTGCTGTTGCCCTGGTTTTAGTAAAATGCTAAGTTCTTGTAAGAACAATCCTTTTTGCAACTTGATATCTCATTTCGCAAGTAACGCCATATCACCTTGCAAGCCTCTGGAGACTACATTTCTGATGTATACTGTTGTATTTTGTTAACTGGCACCCAGCAATTAAGTCTTAGACCTCATGCATAAGAGAAACGCACTCTATTATACTATGTTAATAGTTTACCTTGAGTAATAGACGATATGCATTTGCGTATCACTGCAACTTTCACTAGTTAATGCAGACAGTTGATTTGTGTACCGGTCAGATACACGCCTAAGTCTACCACCCGATCATGCTGAGTCTACTTCGTAGGTGCAGTGTGGTGCATTGTTTGCCTCCTAAATGCCCTTGGGTGACGTCAATGCACAAGGTCTATAGGTAAATTAGTTTTCTTGGTGTTTGTTGCCAATATCAATATCTCTACTCCTAAATATATAGCTCTTCCGTAGGCCAATTTGAATGGGTAGGTACCACACATTGCAAATCTGAGAACTAATGTTCAGTAAAATTCAAGGCGAAAATCAACTCTCGAAGGCCAACTAAATTTGCTATCCCTTAACACGACAAGTAACTACCTTTTTGAATTGCAAAAGACGACATGAAACTGTTTTGCCTCTCCAACGTACTGTCACGAAATTGCTTTAATTCTCAGATGATTGGATATGAAATTATTTTATTTTCTTCTTGATCCTATGTCATTTTGAAAGATCATTAGTGTTTGGAGTTTTCAATAGGTTGGCTTGTTCAATCAAGATACACATTTTTACGTTTTGTGTTAACTTTTTACACACCTTAGATAACTTATACCCAAGACTACACAACGGGATGACGTGGTATGAAGGCAGGGTTGACGTTTGGGATGATAACCACTGGGTTGGCGTATGTGGAGACGTTTTTGATGAGGAAGAAGCCAGTGTGGTTTGCAGACAACTGGGTTTTAACGACGTTGATAAAGTTTATGACTACGATAAGTTTTCAGGAAATAACATTATTCAGGTTCCCTTCCCTTATCCTTTTGACTGCAAAGGTGACGAGCGTCGAATTTCACATTGTGATCAAGAAAAGGACCGATTTGTCAAACCCTGTTCATCTGTAGCAATTAGATGTTCTACCGGTATGGATATTAATTGATGAAAATTCATAATAGATGAAAATATTTCAAAGTAATTATTATACATGTAAGAAATTAGGAGTGGATGCAAGAAGAGAACGTTTTGGTGTCATTAAACAGATTTTATTATGAGAAGATGATTTTTCTTTCTTCGTTAAAGGGTAATGGAGTTTTGCCTTTAATCTGAGGGCTGTGCTGATTCACAGGGAAAAACTTGATATAAATGACCTTTCAATATTTGAAAACGTTAAAACTTGAAAGCCCCGTAAGGCTCTGATAGTGTACATGCCTTTTAAAACATTTCACTTCGATCCTATTTTTTAATATATCCTTCTTTTCAGATGAACCCCTTTCTACAGCAGCAATGGCTGGTATCTTGACTATACTCGTGTTCATCTTCGCAACAGTGGTTATAGCGTTTTGTGTGACTCTTTACATGAGAAAATGCAAAAGCCCAGATGATCCTACCGCAAGTGTTCCAGTAACAACAGAAACAAGGAGCACGAACTACCAGTGGTCATTACCTTCTTCACCCCCACAAAACTTTATTGAGGATCTTCCTCCAAGTTATGAAGAAGTTGTCTCTAATCCTACGCAGTACCAAATTCTTAATACCAGCCCTTCGATAAACCCTGACCCGTCTTTCCTCTTCTGGGATCGACGAGAACATTCAAGCAGCCAATTATTTAGTTATTGTTAGATAGAAGCTCTTTCATCGAAAATGAACATTTTGTATCCTTACGATAGAAAGTACAAAATGACGAAAGTGCTTTTCATGCTGTGTTGCTGGTTCGGAAGATGTGTTTGTTTTATTTCATCCGTATTTAGCTCTAACAATTAGAGCGAATTATGTCAATAGATACACATTACTTGCCTAGAACAAAACCAGTATGCCACAATGTGCTTTGTATGATTAAGTCCATTTTAAAATATGTAAGTGTATCTTAAAATCGTACATAAAGTGAATTTTACGTTTACACTTTTGTAAAATGGTCTATGATTCCATTCTAGAAATTTCAGCTAGTTGTAATGATACAGTGCTATGAAATGTAAATAGATTGCAGCTATGGTGAAATTTATTTCAGCTGAATCTACTTACGATGATCAGAGAAAAGTTTTCATACTGCAGATTTACATCTTGATTATGCGTTGGCATCATATTATCATTTAACTCTGGATTTTAATGTATAACAACGTGTGTTGATCAATTAACCCATACCCAGTTGATCCTACTTTGGTCCACGGATCCAGTAAGAATGGAGTAAAAGCAAATTTTAATTTTTTGAGGTTTCATCAGATCAGACACTCCGAAGAAATACCGTAAGAAGCTGCTACAAATGCCTGTTATCCGGAACTACCTGACGATAAGCGACATAAGCCAGCAATATCGTTTCTTGAAGAATTGTGTTATCTTTCTTGTATTGTCAGTTGTACGCTTTCTTGCCTTGTTGAAAGGTTTAAAACCGAAACGTTGTAATCTAATAAAACTGCTCTTTACATAGTATCTACCGTCATGTTTTCTACATCTTTGTGTTTCTACTCTATGCAACCCGGTACTTCGACCTGTATATATATATATATATATATATATATATATATATATATATTATAAATGTATATATGTATATATATATATTGCAACGTTTTTCTCCTTTGAAGGGGTAGTCATTGAGTCGTGGTAGCGATCCGGCTTGCAGCAGTATGGAGTCTTGGTCTAAGTTGTTTTTTAATTGGCCACTACAGTCGACAAGTCAAGAAAGGACACGAAGAACAAGCGCAGATTTCAATAATGGTGTACTAAAGTCCTGCAACTGAGCGATCCGCTACTCAGTTCTAAGATGGAATTAATTTCCCAAATGAATTCAGCTTGAAAATAAAAATAACTTCGCCCTTAAAAAATTATTAACAAAAAATACTGTAGTGCATACAAACAGGGGTTAGGTACCGCGGCTGAAGGGTGAATTGGCAGAACCCTGCCTACGAGACTGAACACTCTTCTGTGTGTTGCCGAATTTTCTGAAATGATACTCTCTGCCTAGGTGCTATTAATTCATACATTTTATACCAGGCTGAATACAATAGACTTAAAGTAAACATCGTATTGATACAAGTCATAAAAACCTTAATTTAGAGAAAAAAATTAGAAAAACAAAATGGAAAAATGAAGAGTTTCGTAACGTTACATAACACTGGATAACATTTCGTAGTTAATTAGCATAAACGAGGGATAATCTAAGTGGAGGGACAATACTCGACAGGGGTAGGAAATAAATCCCTTAATCCTCAGCTGACGTAATACACGTTTAAACCTCGTAGAATGGAGAGTAGTTTAGCGGAGCCGCCCCACATAAACCCAGGAGCTCCACTTAATCTCGAGGCGCTTCCCACGACCTTGCCCTTTAAAGGTACTCTACTTGCCCAAGCGTTTCAATATATATATATATATATATATATATATATATATATATATATATATATATATATTGTAACGAATTTGGGGGTGAGGAGTTTTGACGGTAGCGTTTTGACCTGCAGGGTGGGGGTTCTTGGCCTAAGGTCTTGTATTTTGATCGGCCAGAACGCGTAGAGAAGGCAAGAAGAGCACGAAAATGATGAATAAACACCTGCGGCGTTGTTGTAAAACTTGTTGTATTAAAACCAAAATCATATAAGATGATAAAACTCTCCGAGGGCTAAAAACGACAACTTCTTTGGAGCTACAGGCTGACGACTGAAGGGTAACATACACCTGCCGCCAGACCTGGAATAACTTCTTGGAGAAGATCCTTTACTTCTGCTGCCTCGGAGAAAACTCTCTTAGGTTGTTTTACATTAACTACATTAAACTTAATCTACTCAATAAAACGAAGTATACACTACTTTTCACAGTCAAATAAGACCACAATGAAATGAATATGCATGAACAGTTACACAATAAACACATGTACCCCAAAATCAAGTCACCCTATCTCTGGCAGTCATAGATTACTAAAAACATGTACTTAAATAAGTGTTCAAAGCTTCACATAATAGACAACATCCCGGTAATCATTTTATCACAGGGTAACAATAAAATCATATTCTCACTGACTCGTATATCCTTTTCATGTACAGTAAAGCATTACATCATGTGATATAAGCGATTGCATAACGTTGCATAACCTATGTGGATTAACAGAGATAATCTATGTCGAGGAAGAGTAATTTACAGGGGACTCTGGAATAAATCTCTAATCCAGGTACAAAGACAGGATCATCCCCGAAGAATGGAGAGAAGCTTTGCGGAGCAGCCCCACATAAGTCAAGGAGCTCCGCATTATCCCGAGAGGCTCCGCACAGCCAATACCAAAACGTTACAATATATACACAAACACAGTCTGCAGACAGAACTGTTTCGATGTTGCCAGATCTCATCAGTGCAGCTCAGGGTAGGTTTTAAGACTGAATGACAAGACTGTCACAAGCATAACCTGCGTCAGTCCGAACCTTCACTGTTTATGAATACCAGAGGTACACTGCTTACGAATACCAGAGTGCACAAGCTCTTAGGAGCGTGCTGTGCATAAAGCAACAGTATTACGTCTCGGCGAAACTGCCAAGACTACACAAGCAGTGTGTCATATATATATATATATATATATATATATATATATATATATATATCTTCATGATCTGGCCCCACGGTGAAGATAGCCTAAAAATTTTTGTGGAAAACATCAATTCGTTTCACCCCACAATCAAATTCACGGCCGACTCCTCTAGAGTTAGTGTCCACTTCCTGGACACAACAGTGACCATAGAAAATGGTTCACTCAAAACAGACTTGTTCAATAAACCCACGGACAAGCACAACTACCTACTACCGAGCAGCTGCCATCCCCCGCACTGCACCAAAAATATTCCATATAGCCAAGCACTTCGCATCAAACGTGTCTGTTCCTCTGAGACAGACTTTGAAATTCGCACTAACGAACTGTCTAGCCACCTCCAAAATAGACAATACTTTCGGGGTTCAATTGAAAATGCCGTCAAAGTGGCAAGGGATACCCCGCGTTCTGAAACTCTGACATACAAAAACCGTCAGCCCAATTCTAATAGAGTGCCATTGATAATTGAGTACCATCCCGGTCTACCACCATTCGCCAAATTCATCCAAAAACATTTGCCCATACTTCAAAGCACGGCTCGCCTAAAGTCTATCTTTCCCGCTCCCCCCGTTGTTGCTTTTTCCCGCCCCCCAAATTTACGGGACATTTTGGTACGGGCAAAATTTCAGGACAAAACCTCAGTCGAGGCTAAAAACGAGAATTTTGGTTGTTCACCTTGCCCGTCCAATTGCAAGACGTGCGCTCTGATTGATTCAACTAAATACTTTCAGAGCTATCAAACTGCACGCACTTTCCAAATTAGACAATCAATTAATTGTCTTTCCAAAAACGTCATATATCTCATCTACTGCAATTTATGTGGAACGCAGTACGTAGGGGAATCAAAAAACTCCCTCAGGATGAGAATGACACAGCACAGGTCAGCAATTAAAACCAAAAAAATTGATCAACCTGTTGCCAACCATTTCAATTCACCGCATCATTCGATAGACAATTTACGTGTCATTGCTATCGAACAAAATGATTCATGGGACATTAGAAGCCGTAAGACAAAAGAAAATTTCTGGGAATGTCAACTCAAGACTACGTCGCCATTCGGCCTGAATATCCGAAACGACTTACCAGCATACTGATTGAAGGGATTACACTCTAGGCCTAAGTAATCCTATTAGACCGTCTCCGTCACGCCTATTTCAATAGGCTTACTCAAATTACTTAGTCTCGCCTCTTTCAAAAACGATAGTCCTAATTGACTATCAGTTGGGAGCATTGTCCTCACAATTTAAAAGCTGTAAGTTCCGTACACTCCTTGTCACTCTTGTGATCAAGCACTGAAGAAGAGCTAGTATTGCTCGAAAGCTTTGCAAAAACCTTTTATGGCTGTTGTATTTACTAGCAACAGGCTTGCTAAAGTCTTGGCTTTAGAATCAAGCAAAAAATTATGAAGCCGACGGTTGTAAACGTGAATAAGGAAGCGCACTTCTCCAGCTTCTGGTAAGGTGTTAAATAGGAGAGACCCTTGGTCTTGAATAGTGCGATCAAATCCGGCCTTCTTTCGAACCATGCTACGGATGGTCGAGCGCATGAGACTAAACGAGCACGAACGTAAATACCGGTATTTACGTTCGTGCTCGTTTAGTCTCATGACTTTAGCAAGCCTGTTGCCTGACCCACCCTCTACTCATACCCTACCCAGTGATACCATACAAGCACAGGACACGAAACTTGTGGTCACCATCCCCCCCCCCCCGATCTGGAGCTTTTCCCTTCTGAAAGCTCAGTCTTAGCTAAAGGCCTGAACTTCGTTCCCTTGAACCCCCTCCCTGATGAGTTCTCCATCCGCAGAGATGTTTCTTCATTCTGCAGGAAACTTCGCCTCCGACACCATTTTGGCATCACAGATCAGCCAGACAATACGAGTCCTGAAGATTTTTTGAACACTTTAGGCTCCACCCGTTCTTCCTGGACACCTAAATCTGGAGAAAACAACATCCTAGACTCCGTTATTGAATCCATCAATAAGGATGTTGATCGTCTTCTACCCCCCAAGAGAACTACCCTTAGCAATCTTTCCCCAGAGGAACGAGAGGCTCTCTTGTCACTCAAAAGAAACAAGAACCTCATCATCAAACCAGCTGATAAGGGTGGAGCCGTGGTGGTTTGGCAGAAGGATTTGTACGTAGCAGAGGCCGATAAGCAATTATCGGACCAAACTGCACACACTGAACTTCCCTCTGACCCCACTTCCGACAGCCAAGCATTGGTTAAGAAGACTTTAACAAACCTTATTAGAAACAATCAACTTCCTAAATCAGCAACGTCACTACTCCACCCTTGCCCACAAATCTCCAATTTCTATCTGCTTCCCAAAATCCACAAGGCTAACAACCCTGGTAGACCCATCGTTTCTTCCCACAGCTGCCCCACCGTTCTTATTTCTGAGTTTTTGGACTCTGTTCTCTTCCCGTTGGTATCAGCGTTACCGTCTTTTGTTCAAGACACTCCTCATTTCTTGAGACTTATTCAAGACTTTGAGTTTCCCGAAAATTGCGGTGAACGTCTGCTATTCACCATGGACGTATCTAGTCTCTACACATCCATCCCCCACCATGCTGCCTTTGTCGGCTATCCGCCATTACCTGGACCAACGACAAGACCCCCAAATTCCTACAACTACTTTCCTTCGCTTGACGGAACTTGTTCTCACCCAAAACTGTTTCCAGTTTAATGGGCGCTTTTTCCGTCAGGTTAAAGGAGTAGCCATGGGAACCAAAATGGGTCCTTCTGTTGCTTGCCTAACCATGGGCCACTTTGAAGAACAACTTTTTTCGCAGTACACCGGTTCTCACCCTTTCCTTTACAAAAGGTATATTGACGATATTGTGGGAGGGGCAACAGGGACCCGTCAAGATCTGGAATCTTTCATTCAATTTGTAGGATCTTTCAGTCCATTTTTGAAATTCACACATTGTATTTCTGACACTTCAGTGGTTTTCCTCGACCTTCAATTGTCAATTTGCGACCGTAAAATCAAGTCAAACCTACATTTTAAACCCACCGATTCTCATAACTACCTTTTGTACCCATCCAACCATCCCAAATCCTGTACCAAATCCATCCCGTACTCACAACTTTTAAGGGCCAGAAAGATTTGCTCAGAAGATTCTGATTTTTCAGCCGCTTCAAAAAGTATACTATCATTCTTTGAGAAGCGTCAGTATCCCACCAAAATCCTTACCGGTGCTCTACATAGAATCCAAGGAATCGACAGAGCGGAGGCTTTGAGTAAGAAGTCTAACACGTCTACTAATCTACGAATTCCTTTGGTAATTTCCCATCACCCATCGGTACGCCCCATCATTCGTGCCATTTACAGGAATATAGAGACTCTTCGAAAAGACCCTTCAACCCGTGACCTTTTCCCTGAACCCCCCATTACGGCCTTCAGAGTTGAAAAGAACATTTCCAAGCACTTAGTTCGGGCTTCCCACCCACAACAACCAACTGACAACACCCCAGGTACATTTCCCTGTGGTCGTAGTAGGTGCAACACATGCCCAGTGGTTGGCAAGAACACACTTGTCAATATTTTGGGTTCTAACGGCAACAGATTTAGTGTGAACCAACACTTCACCTGCACTTCCACAAACTTGATTTACATTTTAGTTTGTGGACGTTGCAATTGCCTGTATGTGGGAGAGACCAAACGCCGCCTGGCTGACCGAATCACTGAACACCTCAGGTCCATCAAACAAAACCTTCAAGGTTATCCGGTCGCCACTCATTTCAACCCCCCATCACCGTGCTCAATTAAAGACTTGGCCGTTACTGCAGCCTTAATGTGCAGAGGTTCTGACCGTGATCGTCAGACTGCCGAAAACCGGCTTATCATGAAACTCGGGACCCTCTCCCCACACGGTCTTAACATTAGAATGGACCTTTTTTAACCTGTTCCCTTTTTCATTACTTTTAACCAGTTTTTTTTCTGCCTTCTTTCGCTTTTTTACACCGTGTTCGTTCTGTGCGACCGGTTTGTTCGTGCCTTTCTTCAATGTGTTTCTTCTCTATTTCTACTTCTTTGTTATTCAGTTGCATTTCTTTGCCACCTGATGAAGAGTCTATACTCGAAACGTCGTGGAATTTTCCGCAAACTTTAAGCACTTTTTACAACCTTTATCGACCTATATATATATATATATATCAAGAACTAAAATTGGCTAAAACAGTGTAAAAAAACTATTTAAAAACTCGACATTTTGGAAGGGTCGCCCTTCCTTTTTCAAGAGGCAATGGAATAATGTGTGCAGATTGTACTGAGAACAGTAAGAATCTGTTAAGATATATAGAATATTACCAGAGACCAAACAGAACAAGATTAGAGAAAAGCTGAGTAAGAAGACCCTGAAGTGTACGTAACCTTAATATAACAAAACTAAAAGAGCGTGACATTTTAACATTGATGTCACCAGGTCACATTTTGTTCACGTTGTGGTTTGTCTAGATTAGAGAATGTCGAAATGCCAATAAGTTGAAAGTTATTATAGGACTCTTTATAGTGTTTTCCCAGAGGAGTATAACCTTTTTTGAACTCCTGTCTGTGACCTCTGTGTCTTTGTCTAAGCTCACCCCCAGTTTCACCAACATATTGGATTCAATCATGCATTTACCAATCCATCTAATCTAACGTGTCCCCCCCCCCCAAAAAAAAAAAAAAAATCACAAGAAAATGTTTATAGTTACCAGCAATCTCACTCCTCCCACCTCATTTTCACACACAGACAGGCATACATATATACATACATAAAGAGTCAGCATTCATTCATATTGTTGAGCCTATACTAATGCTTTATCATATAATAGTTTTGTATTCACATGCATGCAGCTGCTTCCTGATGCGCCCTTCAATGCTGTATTACAGAACAAATTAAACTGGTTGTGAAGATGCTGATAAGGAACTGTGAAATCTTCCTAAAACTACCATCTTTCCTACCAGCGTACTCTTACTGTCTTACCTACAGTACAGTAGACCTATGGTGATACTTACAGTAGGCCTACTGTAGGTTATATCAAAGAAAACTAGGCCCTAGTACTAGGCTGGACTTGATGGACTCGACTTCGAGTCCAAGCCGAAGTCGGGGTCCAGAGGACGTAGTCAAAGTCCAGAGAGCCCGAGTCAAAGTCAAAGTCCGAGTCCAAAAAAGCGGACTTAAGTCCGGACGCGACCTCGAGTCCGGACTCGAGTCATCAAGCCCTGACGTGATCAATGACTGTCGGTTGTTAAAAGATAAGTCTTAAAGGCATTTTCCAGTGGCTTTTCATTAGGATCCTATGTGAAAGACAAAATATTCCAGTTCATGCCCTTCAAACCCCGTAGCAATACTCTTTTCCTAACTCGAGATATCTAACGTTACAGACTGCTTATTTTTTGTCCAAAAATACCTCCACTTCTCATCAAGGTCACAAAATGTTATGTAAAGTGGGCACATTTCCTCAGATTTCTTTTGTTTTTCTTTATAATTGAATGTCCTGTTGTCCTTGAAATTTGATACTGCTGGAATGTTTGAATATCTTTCCGTGTAGATTTAACATAAATCTACAACATATGTAGGGCACAATAAACAAAGTTGATAAATATTAAATGCAGGGGTGTAAATATCATAAAGAAATTCAAGGCTTTGTCAAATGAATGTGCCGTGATGACATCACAGTTTCCCATGATGCACTTCGTCTTGAGAAAAAATTGCATTTCTTTGAAAATGTATGTCTTCCAAACGCTACAAGCTATTGAGATGCGGTTTTCACCTCCTAGATGAGCAAAATTTCTGCATTTTTTGAAGGTATTGATTTTTGTCACTGGCAATCCCTTTAAGTTTTCTTGAACAAGATGGTTTCTTAAGAAAGCAGAACATTTGAAAAAGGCCTTAAAGTTGTATGAAAAGAGGAATGTTTTTTTCATTTATATATGATGTTGATTCCCCTTCGTGCTGATTCACTTTAATTTTCACTTACTATACATTCAAACACTAAAAAGTCACGGGTGAACGGAACATTGCACATCACTAGTATCCATGCCATTTGCTTCAGAGCAGGAAAGTATATAATCTGATAATGCAAATGTATATGAGACCCCGTTATGATCTTGGTAATAATGACCGGGTGGTGACCATGACGATGTCGCTGTGACTGTGCCGAACGAAGACAACACCGTGACAAAGTTTGGGGCCTTACCATTAAAAAGAAACTGGAAGTTCTTACAATAGTTTTAATGATTTCTTTAAATCCAGTTTCGAAAGCCTGCTCGTCTTACATGCCTGTGACAACGGCTTCCTGCTCTCTATTTTAATATAGTAAAGTACGAAGATCATAAAGATTAACTATTACTTACAAGCTCTTACACAGAAAACAGTAATGATAGGAGTTTAAGCCAGAAACACAAAACATTTTGACCTGAAAAACCCTTCAAAGTAATTCCAAACCTTTATATATATATATATTTTTTTTAATTTAATGGTAGAACCTGAAGGTAACTTCAAGGAAGCTAGTGTCCAACAAACGGGACCACTAATAAAAAAAAATCATTGAAATGTTGTCACTTTTTACCCTGGCTCTTTGATTACAGCGTGTAACGAGGGGTATCTCAGATGTAAGTGTTTACAAGCAGCTGGAATTTACTAGTGGGACTTATTTAGCCTACTTTTTAACTTACTCTGGTGATGGTGAACCATAACTCAGCTTTATGAAGTATCCTGCCATGGGTTCGGGATATTACCTGGCTGAGGGTAAACATAACCCATGCTATAACCACAACCGTGCTAATCGAAAAAACTGTTGTCTATTGTTTTCCCCCATTCGGTAACTGTATTTGTATCTTTCAGTCATGACATAGCAAATTAAATTTCCTATTTTCAGTCTACCATTATAATATCTTTCTTCAATATTTTGAATCGTTTCCTCCTAATGTTTGATAACTGCTAAAGTGTTAAGACAAGACAAAAATAAGGTTATCTGTTTCAGTCTGAACAAACAGCAAGCAATGTTTAGGTGGCTGATAAGTTGGGTGAATGGAAATGCAAAAACGTCTGTACGTTCCAGACGTACCTTTTGTCCATTCAGAAATATTAGGAGAGAAAAATAAAACAAACTTGAATTATCCTTCTCATACTGTTAACAACTAAGCTCCCTCATAAAAAGTATGAAAAATGCAAAAACCAAATTTAATTGAGTCGAAAAATTTCTTTTTCAAGGTATCAGTCATCGATTGAAGAGTGGCAAGTAGTCCCGTATTTTAGCAGAAAGGAAGGGTAGGTGGTACCACCATCTGACGTCACGTGACAGCCGTCGAACCGCACAATTTTTAGGAAACGCCCGAGTCTATCTATGTGACTCATGCGAAAGAGATATAGGTTTTATAAAATTTGCCGGGGGTTGTAAGACAAAATAACTCTACTATAGTTCTTTACCACTGGTGGAGTTTCAAACGCTTTATTAGCGGGGTTAAGAAAATTAGTTTGATTCTTATGATCAAGCTAGACCGGTTTCTGCTCTCATGCGTTATTACAGCGGAGCTTCATCAGTAGCAACCTTTCAAATTTCGTACGTTAGGGATATTCATAATTTCTTAATATCATTGTCTCGCTCGATCACCTTTAATATGGCGTCGAGAAAAGTGTCATCAGAAACTATTCTACAAAACTTTGAATTGTTCTCAAAAGTGATCTCATTGGAAGATCTTTAAGATTTTTTGCCATTTCACAGGCAGTTATCGGGGCATTTGAGAATAGTTTCGTCAATTGCTCATGTTAGGAAGTTACGTGCGAGTGCTTGTTTCAAGCATTTTATATGCACCGTTCCAACATGTGAGATATAGGTCATTTTTTAGAACCGGGGCGGCAATCCATCTGTTGTTTCCGTAGTTAATAGAGCGCCTTCCTCTTTGAGAGCTGAGGGGGCAGTACTATTCAGTTACGCGGGTCTTGGTAGTAGGTAGTTTCCTGTGGATTTATTAAAGACTAGAGTCTAGGGCACCACGGAAAAGTTCCCCTTCATTGAATTCAAGATCTAAAATTGTTGACTTAGAAATAAGCAACGAAAGCTATGTGGTTTGCCAGCAAGTTCAAAATCCCGCTTGATTGACTGTGCGCCATCTTATGTGACTGAGTCAGGTTCAGCAGAATTAATTGAAAAACCTTTGCTTTATATATTAAGCACGAGGACACGTATTCTCAATTTTTATTTGTTCTCTTAGGAACGTAAGAATACTGAGTCTGGGAGGCTTCTCCTCTAAAAATAAGTAGACCATACCTCAACGCAGTTTTCTCTCTCCTTGACATTTATTTGCCTGAGAGGTTGTAGATGTACTTGAGGGGATCTTTCGCCTTTAAGGTTCCGGGCATGTAGATGACTTTAAACAAGTCTTAAATTTCCTTTGGCGGGTATGAGATCTTTAAACACTCTCCGTAGCTTCAAATGCGTTTTAATCGCAGGGTTACCATAACTTTCGTACGTCGGCTTCTTCAACATAACAGTCTTTTGTTGACTGAGGTGGAAGACAAAGTGTCCAGTGTAGGACAGGAGATGTAAGCTACGAGGCTCGGAGGTTGTAGTGTCTATGAGGGGATGGTTAAGTCATTTGCGTTTGAACGCTGAGTTACCAATACGTTTTTATACGCGGGATTCTTTGTCAAATAAGTCTTTTAAGACTGGGGTCGAAGGAATCTCTGTGATGAGATTTTACTTTCTAAGACAAAGAGTGGGATTGTGAGTTCCTCAAAGCAAAGAATGCTGCATACTTTAATTCCAAAATATCACGGGCCCTAACTTCGGCTCTTGGGGTTTCATCCCCTTTTATCGGCTAATCAATTGGTGTAAAACAAAACAGTAAGCAAGTGGCCACACCACGTTCGTGCTTATCTCACCGCAAGCAAGCATGGGCGTGGATCATGGAGGGGCGGGGGAACGCGTACCGTTCACTTTTTTGGAAGGGGACATCTCCAAAAAGTCCCCCCTCCCCACTTTTTAAAAAATATAAAAACTTAAGCTGTGAATACGAATTGACACTACATTTTAAAAGCTAAATTGCGTCCAAATATGGCAACATTTGCCATATTACATCTTCCAATTTCCTTTTTTCAAAGGGAAGGGGTCACCCACTCCCCTTAGACCCCTCCCCAGGGCGGCAATTCGCAAATGGTGAAGTCCCCCCCCCATCTTTTTAGATGGATCCACGCCCTTGCAAGCAATTTCTGTTTCAAGGATTTTCATGCACCTTTAGCCTGGTCTTCGAAGATAACATAATATTTAATATAAGTGAAGAGACAAGCAGCGGTAGAGTACTTTCAGTGTGGTTTTGTGTGCCATAAAGCCCACACTTCTACTTTGACATCGCTAATTCACCTTTAGTTAACAGGTAAGTAGGTACTTTGAGTGCCACGTATTGTGGCCGTACTGTGGCTTCTCTGTGTACTCCTGTGGGCTGGGGGTTGTAGAATACGCCCACTGTATTCCCCGCCTGTCGTAAGAGGCGACTAAAGGGGAGGACTTGCACTGTATTGGAACAATATTTGAAACTTAACTTGAACCGTATTTATCTAGTTGACACTATATAACACATTCGTGTTGGTGTGTCGTGAAATCTCACCTATCTAACTAACTTCTCTGTCTACTCGTTTTCCCTGTACGTGCTTTTAGTGTGACCTACGAAGAGTTAGCTCATCGATATTGAAATTTCAGGGGCCTAGTGAAGAAGGCATTTTTACAAGAAACTGTTCAAAAATTGAAATAGGCTCTAGGTAATGTGCCCACCCCTGGCTAAATTACCACTTTAACCACGAACTTTGATGTTATTTAGCCATTTACCTCCTACTTTTGAATGTTATTTCAGGGATTGGAAGAAGCCAACTTTGAAGAAACCTGGCCTAGCAATTTCATTCAAATTGGCACAAATTTGAACTTAAATAGCCACATGGCCATGCATTTGGTGGTCATAAATTTACAGCTATTCTTATGGCAACCACACAGACACAGTGTGGAAGTTCTTAGTTCGCTAATAAACTTGGAGCTTCCCTACTAATCACAAATTTTCCAATGCAAGCATAGCCAAATCGATTTTCCCTACAAATGACCTGTTTTTATCTGACCCTTTACAATCTGTGGGGGGGGGGGGTAGCTATTTACGAAATGTGCATTTATCTCAGGGAACCCTGTCATTAATTAGAGAAATTGATTAAGCGACTTTTACAGAGTTCCTGGCAAATCGGCAAATAAAATTACTGGGGCAACCAAGTTGCATATTATCTCAGTTTGCTCGACTGAAATGTTTCCAAAAATGTTATCATCTTAAATATGAGGGCCCCTGGACTCTTAAAATATGGACCAGGTGGGCCCAAAGTGGGAAACAATACCTCTTGAAAATGAAAATTGCGTTTTCGAGTGCTTTATATTTTCAAAAGTACAATAGCTACTGCAGGCTAGATAACAAATCCAATTTAGTTGGCTAGGTAAGACGCATCAAACAATTTCTCAGCATTTTTTTTTTGGTATAAGAGAAAGTTATTTATAGCATTAGAATGGACCTTTTTTAACCTGTTCCCCTTTTCATTACTTTTTACCAGTTTTTTTTTTCTGCCTTCTTTCGCTTTTTTACACCGTGTTCGTTCTGTGCGACCGGTTTGTTCGTGCCTTTCTTCAATGTGTTTCTTCTCTATTTCTACTTCTTTGTTATTCAGTTGCATTTCTTTGCCACCTGATGAAGAGTCTATACTCGAAACGTCGTGGAATTTTCCGCAAACTTTAAGCACTTTTTACAACCTTTATCGACCTATATATATATATATATATATATATATATATATATATATATATATATATATATATATCAAGAACTAAAATTGGCTAAAACAGTGTAAAAAACTATTTAAAAACTCGACATTTTGGAAGGGTCGCCCTTCCTTTTTCAAGAGGCAATGGAATAATGTGTGCAGATTGTACTGAGAACAGTAAGAATCTGTTAGATATATAGAATATTACCAGAGACCAAACAGAATAAGATTAGAGAAAAGCTGAGTAAGAAGACCCTGAAGTGTACGTAACCTTAATATAACAAAACTAAAAGAACGTGACACAAAAGGGCTAAAAGAGGTAACTTGAAATCAAGTAAAAAAGAAGCAAAAAGATTATTTTGGCTTCGGCACCTTTTTAACATTGATGTCACCAGCTCACATTTTGTTCACGTTGTGGTTTGTCTAGATTAGAGAATGTCGAAATGCCAATAAGTTGAAAGTTATTATAGGACTCTTTATAGTGTTTTCCCAGGGGAGTATAACCTTTTTTGAACTCCTGTCTGTGACCTCTGTGTCTTTGTCTAAGCTCACCCCCAGTTTCACCAACATATTGGATTCAATCATGCATTTACCAATCCATCTAATCTAACGTGTCCCCCCCCCAAAAAAAAAAAATAACAAGAAAATGTTTATAGTTACCAGCAATCTCACTCCTCCCACCTCATTTTCACACACAGACAGGCATACATATATACATACATAAAGAGTCAGCATTAATTCATATTGTTGAGCCTATACTAATTCATTATCATATAATAGTTTTGTATTCACATGCATGCAGCTGCTTCCTGATGCGCCCTTCAATGCTGTATTACAGAACAAATTAAACTGGTTGTGAAGATACTGATAAGGAACTGTGAAATCTTCCTAAAACTACCATCTTTCCTACCAGCGTACTCTTACTGTCTTACCTACAGTACAGTAGACCTATGGTGATACTTACAGTAGGCCTACTGTAGGCTATATCAAAGAAAACTAGGCCCTGGTACTAGGCTGGACTTGATGGACTCGACTTCGAGTCCAAGCCGAAGTCGGGGTCCAGAGGACGTAGTCAAAGTCCAGAGAGCCCGAGTCAAAGTCAAAGTCCGAGTCCAAAAAAGCGGACTTAAGTCCGGACGCGACCTCGAGTCCGGACTCGAGTCATCAAGCCCTGACGTGATCAATGACTGTCGGTTGTTAAAAGATAAGTCTTAAAGGCATTTTCCAGTGGCTTTTCATTAGGATCCTATGTGAAAGACAAAATATTCCAGTTCATGCCCTTCAAACCCCGTAGCAATACTCTTTTCCTAACTAGAGATATCTAACGTTACAGACTGCTTATTTTTTGTCCAAAAATACCTCCACTTCTCATCAAGGTCACAAAATGTTATGTAAAGTGGGCACATTTCCTCAGATTTCTTTTGTTTTTCTTTATAATTGAATGTCCTGTTGTCCTTGAAATTTGATACTGCTGGAGTGTTTGAATATCTTTCCGTGTAGATTTAACATAAACCTACAACATATGTAGGGCACAATAAACAAAGTTGATAAATATTAAATGCAGGGGTGTAAATATCATAAAGAAATTCAAGGCTTTGTCAAATGAATGTGCCGTGATGACATCACAGTTTCCCATGATGCACTTCGTCTTGAGAAAAAATTGCATTTCTTTGAAAATGTATATCTTCCAAACGCTACAAGCTATTGAGATGCGGTTTTCACCTCCTAGATGAGCAAAATTTCTGCAGTTTTGAAGGTATTGATTTTTGTCACTGGCAATCCCTTTAAGTTTTCTTGAACAAGATGGTTTCTTAAGAAAGCAGAACATTTGAAAAAGGCCTTAAAGTTGTATGAAAAGAGGAATGTGTTTTTCATTTATATATGATGTTGATTCCCCTTCGTGCTGATTCACTTTAATTTTCACTTACTATACATTCAAACACTAAAAAGTCACGGGTGAACGGAACATTGCACATCACTAGTATCCATGCCATTTGCTTCAGAGCAGGAAAGTATATAATCTGATAATTCAAATGTATATGAGACCCCGTTATGATCTTGGTAATAATGACCGGGTGGTGACCATGACGATGTCGCTGTGACTGTGCCGAACGAAGACAACACCGTGACAAAGTTTGGGGCCTTACCATTAAAAAGAAACTGGAAGTTCTTACAATAGTTTTAATGATTTCTTTAAATCCAGTTTCGAAAGCCTGCTCGTCTTACATGCCTGTGACAACGGCTTCCTGCTCTCTATTTTAATATAGTAAAGTACGAAGATCATAAAGATTAACTATTACTTACAAGCTCTTACACAGAAAACAGTAATGATAGGAGTTTAAGCCAGAAACACAAAACATTTTGACCTGAAAAACCCTTCAAAGTAATTCCAAACCTTTATATATATATATATTTTTTTTAATTTAATGGTAGAACCTGAAGGTAACTTCAAGGAAGCTAGTGTCCAACAAACGGGACCACTAATAAAAAAAATCAGTGAAATGTTGTCACTTTTTCCCTGGCTCTTTGATTACAGCGTGTAACGAGGGGTATCTCAGATGTAAGTGTTTACAAGCAGCTGGAATTTACTAGTGGGACTTATTTAGCCTACTTTTTAACTTACTCTGGTGATGGTGAACCATAACTCAGCTTTATGAAGTATCCTGCCATGGGTTCGGGATATTACCTGGCTGAGGGTAAACATAACCCATGCTATAACCACAACCGTGCTAATCGAAAAAACTGTTGTCTATTGTTTTCCCCCATTCGGTAACTGTATTTGTATCTTTCAGTCATGACATAGCAAATTAAATTTCCTATTTTCAGTCTACCATTATAATATCTTTCTTCAATATTTTAAATCGTTTCCTCCTAATGTTTGATAACTGCTAAAGTGTTAAGACAAGACAAAAATAAGGTTATCTGTTTCAGTCTGAACAAACAGCAAGCAATGTTTAGGTGGCTGATAAGTTGGGTGAATGGAAATGCAAAAACGTCTGTATGTTCCAGACATACCTTTTGTCCATTCAGAAATATTAGGAGAGAAAAATAAAACAAACTTGAATTATCCTTCTCATACTGTTAACAACTAAGCTCCCTCATAAAAAGTATGAAAAATGCAAAAACCAAATTTACTTGAGTCGAAAAATTTCTTCTTCAAGGTATCAGTCATCGATTGAAGAGTGGCAAGCAGTCCCGTATTTTAGCAGAAAGGAAGGGTAGGTGGTACCACCATCTGACGTCACGTGACAGCCGTCGAACCGCACATTTTTTAGGAAACGCCCGAGTCTATCTATGTGACTCATGCGAAAGAGATATAGGTTTTATAAAATTTGCCGGGGGTTGTAAGACAAAATAACTCTACTATAGTTCTTTACCACTGGTGGAGTTTCAAACGCTTTATTAGCGGGGTTAAGAAAATTAGTTTGATTCTTATGATCAAGCTAGACCGGTTTCTGCTCTCATGCGTTATTACAGCGGAGCTTCATCAGTAGCAACCTTTCAAATTTCGTACGTTAGGGATATTCATAATTTCTTAATATCATTGTCTCGCTCGATCACCTTTAATATGGCGTCGAGAAAAGTGTCATCAGAAACTATTCTACAAAACTTTGAATTGTTCTCAAAAGTGATCTCATTTGAAGATCTTTAAGATTTTTTGCCATTTTACAGGCAGTTATCGGGGCATTTGAGAATAGTTTCGTCAATTGCTCATGTTAGGAAGTTACGTGCGAGTGCTTGTTTCAAGCATTTTATATGCACCGTTCCAACATGTGAGATATAGGTCATTTTTTAGAACCGGGGCGGCAATCCATCTGTTGTTTCCGTAGTTAATAGAGCGCCTTCCTCTTTGAGAGCTGAGGGGGCAGTACTATTCAGTTACGCGGGTCTTGGTAGTAGGCAGTTTCCTGTGGATTTATTAAAGACTAGAGTCTAGGGTACCACGGAAAAGTTCCCCTTCATTGAATTCAAGATCTAAAATTGTTGACTTAGAAATAAGCAACGAAAGCTATGTGGTTTGCCAGCAAGTTCAAAATCCCGCTTGATTGACTGTGCGCCATCTTATGTGACTGAGTCAGGTTCAGCAGAATTAATTGAAAAACCTTTGCTTTATATATTAAGCACGAGGACACGTATTCTCAATTTTTATTTGTTCTCTTAGGAACGTAAGAATACTGAGTCTGGGAGGCTTCTCCTCTAAAAATAAGTAGACCATACCTCAACGCAGTTTTCTCTCTCCTTGACATTTATTTGCCTGAGAGGTTGTAGATGTACTTGAGGGGATCTTTCGCCTTTAAGGTTCCGGGCATGTAGACGACTTTAAACAAGTCTTAAATTTCCTTTGGCGGGTATGAGATCTTTAAACACTCTCCGTAGCTTCAAATGCGTTTTAATCGCAGGGTTACCATAACTTTCGTACGTCGGCTTCTTCAACATAACAGTCTTTTGTTGACTGGGGTGGAAGACAAAGTGTCCAGTGTAGGACAGGAGATGTAAGCTACGAGGCTCGGAGGTTGTAGTGTCTATGAGGGGATGGTTAAGTCATTTGCGTTTGAACGCTGAGTTACCAATACGTTTTTATACGCGGGATTCTTTGTCAAACAAGTCTTTTAAGACTGGGGTCGAAGGAATCTCTGTGATGAGATTTTACTTTCTAAGACAAAGAGTGGGATTGTGAGTTCCTCAAAGCAAAGAATGCTGCATACTTTAATTCCAAAATATCACGGGCCCTAACTTCGGCTCTTGGGGTTTCATCCCCTTTTATCGGCTAATCAATTGGTGTAAAACAAAACAGTAAGCAAGTGGCCACACCACGTTCGTGCTTATCTCACCGCAAGCAAGCATGGGCGTGGATCATGGAGGGGCGGGGGAACGCGTACCGTTCACTTTTTTGGAAGGGGACATCTCCAAAAAGTCCCCCCCCCCCCACTTTTTAAAAAATATAAAAACTTAAGCTGTGAATACGAATTGACACTACATTTTAAAAGCTAAATTGCGTCCAAATATGGCAACATTTGCCATATTACATCTTCCAATTTCCTTTTTTCAAAGGGAAGGGGTCACCCACTCCCCTTAGACCCCTCCCCAGGGCGGCAATTCGCAAATGGTGAAGTCCCCCCCCCATCTTTTTAGATGGATCCACGCCCTTGCAAGCAATTTCTGTTTCAAGGATTTTCATGCACCTTTAGCCTGGTCTTCGAAGATAACATAATATTTAATATAAGTGAAGAGACAAGCAGCGGTAGAGTACTTTCAGTGTGGTTTTGTGTGCCATAAAGCCCACACTTCTACTTTGACATCGCTAATTCACCTTTAGTTAACAGGTAAGTAGGTACTTTGAGTGCCACTTATTGTGGCCCTACTGTGGCTTCTCTGTGTACTTCTGTGGGCTGGGGGTTGTAGAATACGCCCACTGTATTCCCCGCCTGTCGTAAGAGGCGACTAAAGGGGAGGACTTGCACTGTATTGGAACAATATTTGAAACTTAACTTGAACCGTATTTATCTTGTTGACACTATATAACACATTCGTGTTGGTGTGTCGTGAAATCTCACCTATCTAACTTCTCTGTCTACTCGTTTTCCCTGTACGTGCTTTTAGTGTGACCTATGAAGAGTTAGCTCATCGATATTGAAATTTCAGGGGCCTAGTGAAGGAGGCATTTTTACAAGAAACTGTTCAAAAATCGAAATAGGCTCTAGGTAATGTGCCCACCCCTGGCTAAATTACCACTTTAACCACGAACTTTGATGTTATTTAGCCATTTACCTCCTACTTTTGAATGTTATTTCAGGGATTGGAAGCCAACTTTGAAGAAACCTGGCCTAGCAATTTCATTCAAATTTGCACAAATTTGAACTTAAATAGCCACATGGCCATGCATTTGGTGGTCATAAATTTACAGCTATTCTTATGGCAACCACACAGACACAGTGTGGAAGTTCTTAGTTCGCTAATAAACTTGGAGCTTTCCTACTAATCACAAATTTCTCAATGCAAGCATAGCCAAATCGATTTTCCCTACAAATGACCTGTTTTTATCTGACCCTTTACAATCTGTGGGGGGGGGGTAGCTATTTACGAAATGTGCATTTATCTCAGGGAACCCTGTCATTAATTAGAGAAATTGATTAAGCGACTTTTACAGAGTTCCTGGCAAATCGGCAAATAAAATTACTGGGGCAACCAAGTTGCATATTATCTCAGTTTGCTCGACTGAAATGTTTCCAAAAATGTTATCATCTTAAATATGAGGGCCCCTGGACTCTTAAAATATGGACCAGGTGGGCCCAAAGTGGGAAACAATACCTCTTGAAAATGAAAATTACGTTTTCGAGTGCTTTATATTTTCAAAAGTACAATAGCTACTGCAGGCGAGATAACAAATCCAATTTAGTTGGCTAGGTAAGACGCATCAAACAATTTCTCAGCATTTTTTTTTTGGTATAACAGAAAGTTATTTATAGCCTGCAAAACCAGTTACATGGGTACAGTTCACTGGATCTGTTTTGAGCCCCTTTTGGTCATTTGATTACCTCTTAAGCTGTAGTGCCAGAAGCCATCCTCTCTTAGCTGAAATTTTTGTGACATTCAGTATGAAGGGACTTTATGACATGAGTTTTAGCTTCCTCTTTAAAGTTTAAGTGATACATTGGAAGGGCTCTTCCATTATGTCCTATTTTGAAGTATCTCAAAAGACAGTTTTTGTGACACCGGCCAATTAATCATTAAAAAGGATAGATGGTTATGCTTCCTACTTCTTATAGTCTACATGGCCGTATGGGCCGGGGTGCTAGGGGGGCTGCCCCCCAAATGTCAAAACCCTGATGAAATCGAGCAAATATTTTGTCTCAGTCGGGCAGAAAATTGGGCAGTTAAATTAGGTCTGGAGTCGGGCAAAAATCACCGCCCTTCCTGAGAAAACAGTCCCGAACGGCCATGCTTATAGACATGTGGCCATACAAAACTAATGTAGCTTTTCGCACTGATGCTTCAAAATAAGGCCCTGGTGAACAAAACTTTTAAGAATAATCTGCTTTATTTAAGTGAAAATGACATTTTGGAAGACCTGTATTTTCAACCACACGGCAGGTTTGACTACATATTGTGTTTATTGGCTATCAGTTACCCTGCTTCCTCATTTTTAAGTTTGCATTATATTCCAATGGAAAGTTCTGAGCCTGCCAAAACAGAAGAAATGGCTATTTGGCCTACACTGGGACCTTCTTTAGCTGAAATGCCATCCTTTTTTAAGTCATGTTTTAGGGATTTCGATCTAAGGGGATGTCAAGGTATCAATCGCAGCTTTGTCAACAATTTGTAATTGGGACCATAATTTGGCCTTTCTTAGGCAGCGAATGCCCATGATTTTTTCCCTTTTTTTAAGTTTCATATTCCAAACTATTGTTTTAAATGATCTTAATGGGTACAAATATAAGCTTTGTTCTTAAAAGTGTAAATGGAAGTCACTACTGGGGTCCCAACTGTTCTTATGGCCACGACTGTTGTACTTAAAAATGTGTTTCGTTCGTCTCCTCTGTGTCCTTGATAGAATGATACCACCAAACTTTCGTTCCCAATAGTGTAAATGAATAGCGCTCTAGATCTCTAGCTAAAACAGGACCGAGGGAGTGGACTATGCAGATCCACTGACCGACCGAAAAGGCGACCAGACCAACAGACAGTCAGACAACACAGACGGGCAGGCAGGCAAACTGACTGATAGAGACAGGAAGACAGTCAGACAGAAAGAAAGACAGACAGACGAACTGACAGACAGAAAGATGTACAAGTTATGATTTGATGACAGTGGAGGCAGTGGCGTATCCAGGGGGCACAGCAGGCCATGGCTCCCAACCCTACCCGAAAGCGAGGAAAATAAAATGGGCGAAAACAGGGGGCAACAATGAAAAGAGAAAAGAGAAAGTAGTGCGAGAAAGAGGAGAAATGGGGGAGAGAGAAATGAAAAATAACAAACTGTCCTTTTAGATATATATATATATATATACATATGTCAACTTCGCTATTCATCTCACACAGATTTTTTAGCTTTACCGATGTTCATTTATATATATATATATAATTATATATATATAGATCGAAATTAATACACCTACGTGCTACTAATGCTTGTTGGATTTATATATATATATATATATATATATATATATATATATATATATATATATATATATTTATATATATATATATATATAAATATATATATATATATATATATATATATATATATATATATATATATATATATATATATATATATATATATATATATATATATATATATATATGTCGGAAAGTGTAAATAGTAATACATTCCCTCTTGAATTTTATAACAATCCTAAGATAGAGCATAGCCCTTATCACAGAAGGAAAGGTTCACAGAAAATACCAGAGAGAAAATTTGAGTCGCACCGAGGGTTTGAACCCGCCATCCTCCGCTTTCCGGGCAGAGTCTGTGATCACTACACCAGTTGTGGCCCCTGATTCACAGGAGAGACAACAAGGCTACAAATACAAATACCTCGCGTGACTCAATTTTCTCTCCTTGTTACCTTGGTAGTCCCGAAGCAGGAATGAATAATCAGTAGGTAGAGGTTGGTAGATCGAAGTTAGCATGTAAGTCGGAAGGTGTAAATAGTAATACGTTCGATCTAATTTTTATTTATTATAAATTGAGTCACGCGAGGTTTTATATAAGATCGAATGTATTACTATTTACACTTTCCGACCTACATGTTTCTCACCAGTGACGCCGGCGAGGGGGAGACATGGGGCAAGTGCCCCATGTGATTTCCAAAAACTTTTCCGAAAACTTTAAATGAGCCACAAAGGCGTTTCAGCTACAGATTTTTGTACGGGGTGTTTTTCTGACTGAATTATGAATCTATTTAAATCATTTTTTTATCCAAAATTCTTTCTCAAACCATCAAAATTCTTGCAAATCCTCAAAGCACAATTATTACGAGCTTCGCGCCCCTACAGTCTCACCATATGGCCTTAGTTACTGTCAATACCGTCTCAAACACATTCGTATTCTTCAATTGTGAGGGTTCTACAATAACGTAGATTGTTCTCTTGCAAAGGAGTCATTACGGAGGAGCACAGCATTGCAAGAACGCAAAGTAGTGGAATTGAGGGGTGGCACATTTTATGAAATTGAAAGCTTATACGAAGTACTTGACAGAAGACTTGCCCTCAAATTGGCGGATGCATTTTTCTAGAAATTTAAGCGTCTCAGTGTAAAGTCTACTGGCAACTTTTGTTATGGAAATGAATTCTGTTGCAAACTTTCGGCCCTCTTCGGTCCATTAGTCACGGAATACAGTTCATATCTTATAACCATTACTGGAGCAATAATACATTATTCTGACCAAAACACTTGTCCGAAAGAAGTACATCTCCTACCTCTGTAGGGATCCTGTATCAATAGGGAATCTTAGAGCAATCTAATATCATGAGTAGCATATACGTTAACATTCGTAGCATGTATTTGTCACACACTTTTTTAAAAACGAGTGCCATGGTATGGCCAAAATATCTCACTGAATAGTGATAATTTCTTAGCATGTAATTCATTGAAAGATTTACCAAATATACCACAATTTTGCATCTAAGACACCTTACCTAAACAAAAAAAATTTTAAGGGGGGAGTTGTTACCCGCCACGAAGGTAACACAACATTCCTTTACAGTCAACCAAAAATAAGAATTCACTAAAGTGTGAGTATTCCAATACATTATCAATTCAAAAATTTGTCAAAGATAGCACCACTTCCATCAAAGCCATCGTAAATGAACAAAAATTTCCCAGAAGGGAGGGGCACATACATGTATAGTAGGAGCGATCATCGCTAAAATGAAAAGAGCAAATATACATCCTTAAACCTCAAATGGGACCCTCAAATAATAACAAATTTTCCAAAGGGGAGGGGTATTCCCCTTAGACCCCTCCCAAGAAGGCGGTCGAAACAACGTTCATCCCCCATCCCAACCTAGAAACACAGCCCTTGAACCAAACACTAAAAACAGAACTCACAAAGCAATTTGAAATCCAAATTAATCTCTCCCAAATGTAATTTTCAGTATAAAATTTTCTCACTTGTAATTTCTTTAAACGTGAGGTAAAAAAATGGAAAGTTTTAATGCAACTAGACTCTTGAAATATGTATGGAAATGCCATCTCCTGCAATATGGGAGGCATTTTTGTCAAAAATTATCTCAATACGCTCCGCGCCAACTAATGGTGGCGCTCCTCTTTGTGGGGGCATATTTCGTCCCCCCCAAATGCAGTCTCGGATACGCCTCTGCTTGGAGGTATATTCCCAAAATTGGGCCGAATGTTTTTCGTTCTATACCGGGTACCGTTTTTAATGCTACCATATTTGTATATGGTTCGAAATGAATCCACTATAAATTCCAGTCATCATGAAGCCATGATAAATGTCTCAATATCAGTGCAACCATAGTTCCCCCCACGCTGTGTTATTATGAATTGACTTACATTATTTCCTTCAACCGCTTCCATTATTTGCTAGGTAAACAACAAAGTCCGGTACTTGGTGTTTACTTTGTGGGCCTATCCAAAGTAAAGGGCAACACTATAAAATAAGTGTCTGATACTATAAAAGAATACTATCAAAGAATGTTGTTTAGCATATTCAGGAACTTAACGTGATAAGGATATCGTTCTTTCTTACATTCTCAATGTATTATCTACGGCATGAGTTCTGCATACTAGTGTTAGTGGATCCCAGAGTTGCAACGTGTATGCCATTTGAAGGACGAGATATCTATCAAGCAAAAAACGCAGGATAGAAATATCACCAGATAGAAAACTTCCATTATTTGCTTTCTCTGAACGTTTCTTTTTTGTGCTCGAAGCTTTACTTGGAGTTGTGATAGCTACAATGCACCGTTTTTTCCTTTTACACCTGGTTACTTTTGGAATCACACTGCATTTTGTTCAAGTGGCCGCAACAGGTGATACTGAATACGTCCAGAAGCATATCGTTTACTATATAGAAGATAAGTTAATATAATGAAATCATATTAAGCTGCAGAAAACTTTATTTCAAATCTTCTCAACTTAATGATACATATTTTAACGGGAAGTATGACTTCTTGGTCAAAATGGGTATTGTAAATATGATATTGAAACAATTGATAAATAGTCTTGTAACCGTCTATAGTCTTCCATACGATGATAAACGTTAAAGTGTAATCTCGTTTTTGCCAGAAGTAGCGATCCAAACAGTTTCCATTAGAGGAGAGAAAAGTTTGTGTTTCTATTAAAGCTTCGCGAATAAACATTAGGAATAATAAATGAATAATTATTCCTTTGTTTGGGCAGTAGATACCAACTGTTTTTGTTTCACTATATCCTTGTCTCAGGTAACGGAGACATACGTCTGAAGGGCGGCAACTACAGCAGTGGAAGGGTAGAGATCTATTACAATGGGGCTTGGGGAACCATATGCGACGATAATTGGGACATGGCAGATGCAAACGTCGTCTGTCGACAGCTGGGGTTCGGACCCGCCGACGTTGCCCACAGATATGCATTTTATGGTGAAGGGACAGGACCTGTCCTTCTAGATGAAGTGCAATGTTCTGGATATGAGGAGCGTTTGGATTTATGTTCTAGCAACGGATGGTACAATCATGATTGTTCTCATCGTGAAGATGCTGGTGTCCAGTGTTCCGAGGGTACGTGATTTAAGAATTTTCGAATTATTTTGCAATAAAACAATGTATCATAGAAACAGTGACGTAGCCAGGATTTTTTGGCAGGGGGCACTGGGGGGTCACGAGTCTTTTCTGGTGGGGCACAATTCTGAATTCTTTCCCTCTACAGGACTAATATATAAAACTGCACATTCCAAAATTATTTTCCACAGGGGGCACCTGTCACCGTGTGGCGTGACACGGCTTTGTCGTGGGGGGCACGTGCCTCCTCATGCCACCCCGTAGCTACACCACTGCTTAGAAATATTCGTAGCATTCACACTCAGACTTAGGCTTAGCACTTAGACAGTATCCATCTGTCCTAGTTAAGTTGTGAAGGCCATATAATACTTAATCACATTAAGTGATATGTATACTTTATTAAGGATCGCTTATTTCTCACAGGATGTCAACAGCAACATTGAGATAGTACGTACATTAGGTTTTAAATGAAAAGGGGAAGAATCTGAAAATATATGACTTAGGTATGGACGTTGATAAGTAGAGAGCCTTTTCTGCATTCACGATTTTGCATTTACCGACTGCTTGGACGATGCTGTCAACAAAGGATGCAACTGTTGTTTACCTCATTTAAACTCGAAGTACTTGATAAAAGAAAAGATAAGTTAAACTTTCTTGGACTGATATTGAGACCTGTTTTTGGCCTCAAAATTAAATCCAAACAACCTATTGAATTGACACTTAAGGCTGCGAATGGAAACTTATTGTAGTCACTTTAGGTTTCCATTTGCTTGGGAGGTGAGAATAGCACCTTCTAAAGAAAGAAGTATACCTAACAGAATTTTCATATTATATATATATATATATATCTTCATATATATCAAAACGATTTCAACATAATGCAGTAACGTTTCATAAACTTTTATCAAATTGTTAATATGACTCAAGATCAAACGTTGTCAATGGGGTGGCCTTGTTATGGCATATTTTGAAAAATTATGATAAACGTGTCACTAAAACTGTTATGGCATGGTTGTAACGTTACCTTTAAAACACCTTTTCATTAATATTCCATTAAATCAGACTTAGTAAAAAGTAGCAAAGGACAAAATTTCAAGTAAAATGGAAAACTAAAGATCAAGCAATTCTTGCAATCACCTCGGACACAACGCAGGTAGTTCACATTAGAAATGAATGTTCAAAATCTGTTGCCCCTTCGCCTTTTAAAATTTAGCAATAAAAATGCACTTTTAAACAACCGAGTGCCGAGCCTTAGATTATCAATTCATGTTCTCAACCAATACAAGGCTTGATAGAAGTGTCATTCTTAAATGGAAAATAAGCATAACCATCCTTTATTGCCAAGGAACAAAACATGTTGCAAGATGCCCGAAAAGAAACCACTTTAAATGCCTTCCACAGCATGTTAACAATAAGGAGAAGAAGCAAAATGCATTTTTGCACTGCTTGTTGCGAAGGTAAAGCTTGTGTAAAACAGCTCTGGACTCACAATGCCGTGGAAGCAAATAATGTTGTATGAAACTTGGAGGAAATATTTTACGTAATTGCTTGCAGGTTTTGTAGCAACAACTACATTCTACTGGGTGGCTGGCTCAGTTCGACTTGTAGGGGCATCTGCACCTAACGCGGGGAGAGCAGAGATTTACTGGGACAGAGAGTGGAATACAGTTTGCGACGATACCTGGGACTTGGACGACGCCAGTGTTGTATGTCGACAGCTTGGGTACTCTTACGTTGTCGACGCATTGGGAAGCGCTTACTTTGGACAAGGATCAGGAGATATACTGTTAGATAACGTTAATTGCATTGGATATGAAAGTACCTTGATGCAGTGTGACAGTAATGGTCTTTATATACACAACTGCGACCATCGGGAAGACGCGGGGGTTGTTTGTGCAACGGACCTCGGTAACCGTATATATGTATAATTACTTAATATGTTCAAATGTTTAGCGGAATATCGCAAATTGTAGTTTTATATATATATATATATATATATATATATTTCTCTAATTCGGCACTTAGGGGGAAAGTTGTTGTTGAAAAGTCGACCTTAAGGGGAAAAAAATTTTTGGGTGAAATATAAGTTTCGCCTTAACGTTTCCACACACTTTTTCTATAGGAATACGTAAACTTACAAGGGCGCCCTCTTAGATTTACAAACTAGATGCCATTACTTCAAAGTTGTCAAATTTACGGACACCTACCTGTTAACACGAACGGATGGCTGGCCATTGAAATAACGTTATTTTATATGTTTAGACGTTAGGGCGAATTTATTTTTTATGTATTTTATTATCTTTTTTTCGCCCTATGTACAAGCAGATATAACAATTTCCCCTTAAGGTGGGAATTAGCGTTATATATATTTATATATATATATATATATATATATATATATATATATATATATATATATATATATATATATATATATATATATATATATATACAAAAATGTAGGTGTAAGAAATACGTTTCAAAGAAGAGATGGACATCGCTTTGCATGTCTTCCAATATTTAATGCAAGCTTTTTGCCCTCTGGCCTGGCATCAGGTACAGGAAAAACCAGATAAAAGTAGAATAAGTATGAAAAAAAACCCAAAATATTCAGAAGCATAAAAATGTGACGGAATTATTAGAAAAGAAAAAGAGAAGAAACCAGGATCTTACACTCATGTGAAAGTTGATGTGATGTTCGTCAGATCATAGGTAGGCTTTGTGGTCGTTCATGGGAGCTTGATGAGCATGTGTAGTGGAGTGTGACATAATCACGTGACGAAGCTGTTTGTCAATATTGATTCCTTGTGATTGGTGATTTGTTCAGTTTCGCCTTTTTCACGCTTATTAAAATTAGATGAGATTAAGAACATAAATCTATATCTTCGTGATGCGGTCAGTTGTATCTATTAGATAACAACTGGGACTGATGAAAACTGTGTCCTATATACATGACACTCAGATAAAGATCGTAGCTGCATTACTTTGAAACATTCAAATGTATTTGCAGTTGAAACATGCTACTTTGTCATTCCACGTATTAAAAGCATGTATGCGAGTTATTGTCGGTTACATTTCTATAACAAGCGCAACAATGTTGCAATAGCTCAGCTGATGGTCTTTACAGAGCGGTGTTTTTCACATCAGCATGTCACGATATACGGTATCACAAGACACATCAGATAAAACATTTGGCCTAGGGGAAAGTATGTAATGGGAAGGAGGGCATCGTGAAAACGTAAACAAGGTCCTGACGTATTCTTCGTTATAAAAGATGCAGACAGTATGGCTAAGAACAGTCCAAGGTTCACTTTTATCAGATGCAGACAGTATAGCTAAGAACAGTCCAAGGTTCAGTTATATCAGATGCAGACAGTATGGATAAGAACAGTTCAAGGTTGAGTTATATCAAGTAATTTTTATACCTTTTCTCATATTTTTTCTAACTGTATAAAATTTTACAACTATTTACTAGTAAAAATAAATTTTTAGGGTATCGTACTGGTAACTGGTAACACAAATTCTAAAGTTAAAATTTAAGCATAATTTCTGTCCCTCGGTTATGATTCATGTATTTGTTGCTAGGGGTGCAAGTAGGTCCTGTGCCCTAAAAAAAAATCAAAACAAAACACTTCGCAATTTTCACCTGTATCTCTAACTTAAATTATGTATAAAATACTTCGAAATAACATTTAAACTACTGTTAAAACTGTTGAACTACTCTGAAGGGACTCACTGAAACATATTGAACGTATATTATTATTGCCTAGTATGTTCCTTAAGTTTTTCGACACGGAGTTAAACTATTATTCTCCTGCAGCATCAACACAAGAAACAAATATTTTTTAGGCCAAACCAAAAACGACATAAAAATGCATATCTTGACTTTAACCTTTTTAAAAACATGCTAAAAATATAGTCTGAACACAAGTCCTTCCATCCGAATGCAATGTAGTTAACAAAGACAGGCATTGTGTTGGCCTAAATCTGCTTACTAATACATCACCCATCCAGCAATACAAAGACTTCCAGCGGGATAAACCCCCAAGGTACCACAGAACGGAATCAAAAAAGAAAAAAAAAAGTAAGAACGATAAAAAGATAGAGCAGAAATTGTAAGTACCGACGACAAGTTAACTGTTGTTACCTCTGATATTTCACCCCAGCGATTCTCATAGCATGTAAAGTAGTCACTGGACGCGTTATGGAAGACCGCTTCCAGTTATTACTGTGATATGGTCTAGCATGGTAGCACGGAAAACATATAAAAATCGCTAATCTTTCTTTTTTTTTAAGAAAAAAAATTATTTCGAATAATAAACCATGTAAACTATTTCGGCGTACGAATCACAAAATAGTAGTGAAATAAGCACGGAGGCAAAACGTGACAGAAAGTTGGGACGGCGCGGGCGATCGCTTTAGCTCAGCTGAAAGCTTCAGTAGAGCTAAAAAGGAAGTCACTTCTTTATACAGTCTGTTGAGCCAAATATTTCTAACACTAAGAAAGTATTCATTCCAATGGCGTGTCTTTTTTACGTCACATTTAGAACACAAGAGTTTTCATTTTTAGCATTAGCAGTAAGGATGGTATTACAAGCGAGGCTACCACGCAATGCTTTGTGCCAAACTTTTACCAGGGAGGTATTATTAGCTAATAACACCTCCCTGCTTTTACATCGTACTTAAACCGTGGCATATTTCTAATTTTATTCCTTTGGACTCTAGTATATTTTTCTGCTGTACAACCTTAGCAAGCAAAAGGTAGCAAACAGTAATATGCTCAAAGTTAAGTTTTTTGTTTCTGATAATTCAACAGCATCCAGTCCTCCGTACGTCACTCTACGACTTGCAGGCTCAAACTCTCCTCAGGAGGGAAGAGTAGAAATTTATTACGATAACAAATGGGGAACTATTTGTGATGACTTTTGGGAATACAACGATGCTTTAGTTGTGTGCAGACAGCTTGGGTTCAGTGCCGTTGCTGCATTTTATTCTGAGGCTCAGTTTGGCGAAGGGTCGGGACCAATTCTCAGGGGAATAGATTGCAGCGGATATGAATATTTTTGGGAAGATTGCAATTTCAACGATTGGGACACATCTCTTTGCTCACATTCTGAAGACGCTGGCGTAACTTGTACTGATGCAGGTAAACGGTACTTACTTTTAAGAATTGAACATTCTGACATCATGAATCATAAAAACTGTTCAACAATATATGTTTTTGGAAATAATTTTACGTACGTCTTAACGCGTGAACCGTGCTCGGCAAAACGAATATTAGTTACTATCGATTTTTCTACTACATATATCAAACTTTTTTGTGTGTAGATTTATTTCCAACTACTTCTTACTACTGGATCGATGGTTCTGTTAGACTTCAAGGTGGGTCTTCACCAGCGGAGGGACGAGTAGAAGTTTACTGGGATGGAGAATGGCATACCGTCTGTGACGATTCCTGGGATTTTAATGAAGCCATTGTTGTCTGTCGTCAGCTTGGTTACCCTGCCGCTGTTGATGCTGTAGGAAACGCCTTCTTTGGCGAAGGCTGGGGAGAAATCCTACTTGATGACGTTGAATGCAACGGATATGAGACAAGTTTGATGGAATGCCGAAGTAACCCTCTGTATCAGCATAACTGCCACCATTCTGAAGATGCTGGTGTAATCTGCACAAATTCAGGTGAAATTTTGGAGCCACTCTAAACTAACGCCTATAACCGTTAGTAAGATGAGGTATAACGTCCCAGTTTCCAACCAATTGGTTCAAGTCGAGACGACCACGTCCTTTTTTCCAGTTGTGGCTCACTGGCTTGTTTTCCTACTCCATTCCAAAAAGCAACAGAGAATTGAAATAGACATTGCAATCATTAAACAATAACAGTAGCATCGCATAGATATACTCTTAGCCCACCTTCTTTTTAAATCAGTTTGCATTTTCCATACCCACAAATTTTGATCTAACAACCTAAATATTTGTTGCGTCAATACGAAACGTTTGTACTATCCTTCCATCCTTCTAATTAAGAACCTCCGTCACCATATTTACAACCAACCCATTTAATATATACATACAACAAACGTTTAAACCCTTCAAACTCTTGAGATGAAGATGTGTACCCCTGGTAATACTACTCTATGCGATAAAGTTACGTCCAATTGAAGCATGGGATAAAACAGCAGACGGAAGTTGTCTTGCGACTGGAGTTTAAGCAAGTTTTAGGGTTTACAAATTCAGAAACTAACTAGAAAATGTGGTTACGAAAATCGTAACCACTTACTGTCCATGATTGTTTCTGTGCTGGTATTTTGAAACGTCCTCAGTGGTTATGCTGGCTCAGTAGCGTAGCCAGGATTTTGTCATGGGGAGGGTTTTGGAGTACGACATGAGGGAAAGGTCTAAGGGGAGGGAGAAAAACGGCTATTTTAGGTCTCCAGATGCAAAATAGTGCAATGTTTGTGCCTCAAATGTAATAAAGTTTATAGTGATTATGTGTTTTTGCAATTATATTTTTCAAGGTTGGGTCATGGCGGGTTTCAACCCCCAAAACCTCCCCGTGGCTACGCCACTGTGGTAGCTTTAGAATATCGCTCTTTAAATTTTCAGTGTTGGCACAGTGAAGATGTGAGAAGGATCGACCAAATCCGTCAGACAATAGGCCTATATGTACTTGAAGATAATTAAATCCTCTTCATGCACAGAAATTTGAGTGAAAGATATAAAAAAGAAAGATGTTTTTATAATACCGAACGACTTGACCATAAAATTTAGTACGTGCATCCATCATGGTGATATGCATGACGTTAAGTGCAGGGCAGTAAACAATACGTGTACTACAATGCAGTAGAGAATTTGTCACACTGCCGAGAAAAAATGACTACGCTGACGTTTATTGTACTGTCCATGACGTCATGGACAGTACCTTAGGCACGCTTCTCATTTTCGAGAAGCAGTTCTTTCGTTCAATGTTTCTTGATTCTCATTGAGTGCTTTGTTCTACCATTGAGCTCATTATGTAGAGTGAATCATGTAGATGGGAACGAGACTTCTTGGTCACTTTTGGTTGGAATGGGGCTGAGCATGATTGGTTTTTATTTTAGCAGTTTTGCTAAATTATTGTTTTGTTAAGAATGGCTTGAGTAAGTCAAACTAGTAAACAGTAGTAGGTCTACAGTATATTGTGGCACATGGTCGTACTGTCGTATTTCGCACACAGTAGGCCTAGTCTACGTACGCTTCTTATGTCGTCAAAACCAGGGAGCTGCCATTGACACACACACTGTACGGCTATAAGTGCTGTCGCGTTTGCTGATTGGTCGATTGCTTAGAGCAGGAAGCTGCCACGGAGCCCCTGCTTAGATTATGTGGGGAAAGGTCAATCACGAAAGGTGAGATTTCTTGAAGCATTTTGAAGCAAGAAAATAATGAAGCTGGCAGCCTATAAGTCCATTGTGATGATATCTGCGGAGAAGTACATCTATAGGCTTATTTGTTTAGACATGAGATATTTTTGAATACTTCCCACAAGACCTTGAGAGTATAGGCCTACCATTTCCTGAATGCAAAGCCCAAAATTTGTGCTTCTCGAAGTCAAACAGTAAAAGCAAAGTGATCTGTCACTCAAATTTCGGTGCATGAAGAGGATTTAATTATCTTCAAGTACATATAGGCCTATTGTCTGACGGATTTGGTCGATCTTTCTCCCATCTTCACTGTGCCAACACTGAAAATTGAAAGAGCGATATTCTGAGCACAGATCACAATAAACTTTATTACATTTGAGGCACAAACATTGCACCATTTGGCATCTGGAGACCTAAAATAGCCGTTTTTCTCCCTCCCCTTAGACCTTTCCCTCATGTCGTACTCCAAAACCCTCCCCATGACACAATCCTGGCTACAGTACTGAGCTAGCATAACCACTGAGGACGTTTCAAAATACCAGCACAGAAACAATCATGGACAGTAAGTGGTTACGATTTTCGTAACCACATTTTCTAGTTTTATTTGAAATGGCGAATTTGTTCTTGACTTTGAGGACTAAGTGAAATGGTGGTATTGCGATCAGTGAGCTTACAATTAATTAGTGTACTTATGGTTTAGAGTGCAATTTTTACACGTTTACGTCACTTCTCTAACTTTGTTACTTCCTCTGTAGCACGTATCCATTCGTATGACCAGTCAAGGACATTCTTCGATGGAGTAGGGAAAACAAGCCAGAGAGCCAGAACTGGAAAAAAGGTCGTGGTCGTCTCGACTTGAACCAATTGGTTGGAAACTGGGACGTTAAACCTCTCATCTAACTAACTAACTAACTAACTAACTAACTAACTAACTCCGTCTTTGGAGAATAGACAATCTCCATTATACTATAACAGCTATGCTAAGTAGGTCACTGTATGGGTTAATAAATAGAAATTCAATCGTTAGCTGAAAAGAGCCGGCATCAACGTTCAGTGTTTTGCATCAAACAGAACCTAATAGCTGAATGGCAGACTTTAATCATTGGTCATTGCACCTAAGGAATCACGAGACCCTGGAGTATAAACAATAGCGCTGACGTCAGTTCTCTATTGTTAATGCTCCCAGTTCCCATGATCCCTTAGGTACTTCAATTATATTAGATTGAATAGTATATTGCAACCCTACTTGATCCTGCTTGGTCTCATGATGATCCCGGCATGACTGAACACGCTATCAATTGGGAAACTATACCAGGGACAGCCAAGGTGTTTTAAACTGTCCTATTACACTACCCTACTTTTGAATTACCGTTTTACCGAATTGGCTAGTACTTCCCGAAACCACAACTTAAGTATAACAAATTACATATTAGGTGCACATCAAGATTGAATGCGGTATTTTCTAAGTTCATTAAGCCAATGAAAAATATTTAAAATAGCTACGTTAAACATCTCAATATAGTTGACCTTAAACCTGAACAATTAAAATAAATTTCCATGCTTGAAGTGAGCGCTCTATAGGATAATGCGAATAAAATTTATGATACGGAAACAATGTGTGATAAAGAAGAAATTCATGACAGTATAAAACAACTTTTAATAGCTACGATGTAACAATAATAAGAAGAGTATTCATTGTGGTAGTATGCATTTCGTAAACTGCATAACAGAATAATACGTTGACACCTTTAAATGGAAAATACAATCACCCCAATCAGAGTAAGTATGCCCGGTCACTCTAGTTCATGAATAGCCTATTCTGATCAAGGGACAAAATTTTTGTTAGTGAATTGTGAAATTCAAGGAGAATTTCTCCTTGCTGTTGTTTGTAATAGTTATATGTTCAAAACGTCTTCAGAGTTGCTTGTAATGCAATAAGAGGAGATTTGAAAGTTTCTCCTGATTTTCAAAGAAAAGTTTGGAACGACTGCTTATTGCCTTTAAAAATGATAAAAATGAATTTATTTTGTTGTTCTCTTTTCTCATTTAATTGTTTGTCCCTTATTGCAATAAAATATCAAGCGATTCTATTAAAATATTTCATGCAATGATATTATGATAAACCTGAAAGATAACCCTGAAAGAACTTGGGAGAACTTGTGAGTATGCTCGTTGTGATAGGGCCAGTAGCTAATTTTAATGACTGGGAAAACCATTGCACTTTGAAGTGTTGCGCTTGTGGCCATTCAAATAACTTCGAACGTAAAATTTCTCACTCACGCAATGTTGATAAAGTGTAGGTTTAACGCTTGTTTATAAGCTTGTTGAATGACCGTGCAAGTACCAGTACGCAGGTATTATCGGCCTAAGGCATATTTGCATTTTACACGAGAAATCATCTTCAAACACTTTACATTTCAATTCTTGATACAGCCTCTGAAGGGTACTTCCAGGAAGGGAGTGTTCGCCTTCAAGGATCCTCTTTACAAAATCAAGGACGTGTCGAGATATATCACTACGGGTTGTGGGGTACAGTGTGTGACGATGGATGGGGTCTCACAGATGCAGAGGTAGTTTGTAAACAGCTGGGATTTCCTGGTGCTTATGAAGCCTTCGATTTAGCTTTCTTTGGTGAAGGAGAAAATCCCATCCTACTTGATGATGTATCCTGCGACGGGTCGGAACATTACCTGACTGACTGCAATCACAACGGATGGTATAATCACAATTGCGCTCACAGTGAGGACGCTGGTGTTCAATGTTATACTCCAGGTTTGAATCTTTCCGACTTCCCTTCATTCACTTAAAGTCAGTTAACTCTTATTTAGGGAACATCTACATCACATAATCGTTAGTTGTTCGTAGGACTGTAGAACTATCCGAACACACAAAGTTACATATATATATATATATATATATATAATACTAATTACTTATCTTTCGACCTATATACATATATATATATATATATATATTCTATAATATAAACATATACATGTTTTAAATATACAATATATATATATATATATATATATAGAGAGAGAGAGAGAGAGGGGGGGGTGGAGAGTAGGTAGAGAGACGTGGCGACTTTATTTGAATGAATGAATTAACGTCATATGAAATAGTTGCATGGAGACCTTAAGCCACATTCCCTCTACATACATATATATATATATATATCAAATAAGAAGACTTAAAAAAATTCTTAATTTTTCGAGCAAAAGAGCTAATATAAATTAATTAATAATTACGGGGGGTAAAAGCAAAAGACCTCTTCTCCTGAAGTTTCACGTTAGTGCTGTCATAAGGAAGTCAAGATGAATATTGACTTCTTTTTTAGTCTTCGACGTGTCCGTTTTTGACCCTGTCGCCCCGTGAGTTTCGAAACCGTTGTGATTTTCTGGCTATGTGTTGTGGTGCCGATATTGTGAGAGTTCTGATCTCTAGTTTAGGAGGTTGTGACATGCAAGATACTCGCCAATCATGGCATCTCCCTTTATTTTCCACATCGGCGTCAGTCAGGGGACTTATTGCCTCCACTTTAAAAGTGGCGTATTATATCCCTTGTCCCCAGCCCCTTTTCCCCCCAAACTGTAATGAAAATAGTGGGCACATGTTATGCATTCCCTACAATAGCAGATTTCGTGCTAACAAAAGGCCGCACATTGCATAACAGATAATCTGCAATCCAAATCTGACCTTGCATTAGCTCTTGTCACAGTCTTCCCCCCTCCTACCCCTCCCCGACTTTTGAGAAAGTGTTGACACTCTTGGTATTATATTCTCGATTTTGTTTAGAGCACTTATACCCAAGGCTTGTCAACGGAACAACGTGGAGCGAAGGTCGGGTTGAAGTCTGGAATTCTGATCACTGGGAGGGAGTTTGTGCCTTCAGTTTCTATGAAAATGAAGCAAGTGTTGTCTGCCAGCAACTTGGTTTCCACGATGTCGAAACGGTATACTACTGGGAAAAATTTGGAATTAACACTGCCGTTCCCTTGTCGATTGATTTTGTATGTGACTCTGACGACAAAGCTCTGTCAAGCTGTGATCAATACCAAACATCGAGTACCTACTGTGATGCTACAGCTATCAAATGTCAACAAGGTAATAGTGTAAAAAGGTTAATAATTGTAATCTAATCTCTTGTTATATTCTGCAGTGCAATAAAGAATACAGTACCACCTTTCACAGAAACAATAATTTTAAGGTGATTATTGGCAGCTTTATAGTTTGAACTGGGAGGAATAATCTTCGTAATGTTAGAATACTTTTTCGTTTCGTTTCGTTTCGTTTACTTTTTCCAATATGTTGTATTCACCAGAAAGAAATCTTTTCAAAGGGCAATTTGAGAGCATACAAATATTCCTGTGATTTATTTAATTGTTTTGTAGTGTAGCAAAAAATAAAGAAATAACGTCGGATGGAAAGTTCTTTAATTCATGCTTGGTTTCTACCATTATTAAAAATAATACACCAAAAAATTCACAAAATGGCAATGGCAATGTGAAGTTAACATTTCTTTCAATCTTTTATAGACAATAGTTTTTCAGGAGGAGCAATCGCTGGTATAAGCTTTGCTGTGTTGACATTCTTCACCATGTGCATAGCTAGCTGCATCATCGTGTACAGGCAAAGATCAGGGGAAAACAGAAGATCGTCTCCCACAGTCGCTGTTATTAGTGGCTCAGAAAACTTTGCAGGATCCCAGTCAATACCCTACCAGCTCCTACATAATACAACAGGCTCAAATCTTTACGGAAGTCCGCCACCAAGCTACAATGATGCTGTTTCGGACTCTGTAAATTACCTTCCTGTTAATGTTAGTTCTTCAAACACTTCTCGTCCTCCTGGACAAGCACTAACATCTCAGGGCAACTTCATTGCCACTCGTAATTACCCAATACAACCAAACCCCACCGTTCCTAATGCAAACCCTTTTACCCTTGCTAACCAATTTCCCACCACTGCCACTGTCAATGCAGAAGGAAATTGGCACTGCCCTGAGCAAACGTATGACTTTACCCGGCAGCAAATTAACGATCTGCTACAAATTCAGCCACCAAATACTTCAGGTCTTAGAAACGGGGTTGAAGATAATATATCGTCTGCTCCAAAAGACACTCCTCCATTGATGGTTGCTTATGAGGAACATGCTGACGTAGGGACAAATAAGGTTCACTCTGAGTGTTAAGTGTTTTGTACTTTGAATAACTGAAATTAACAGCTGGGAGAAAGTTTTTTATCGTTAGCATGAAATTGACGTTTAAGCAAAAGAAAAAAAAATTAAAAGTAAACCTAATCGTTACTATACAAGTACGCTTAGGTAACGGTCTCTTTAGGTCTTTAGATTCAAAACACGGCATTCATTTTTGTATGGTATTCGTTTTCGATTCTTTGTCAAAGGCGTAAGCAATTCATGCAGTCACCCTTTTAAGAGTATGCGTGATTTGGACGCTTGGCTTGTATAAAAGATACCTCAATATAACGATAATTAATATGTTTATGCTTGATATAAAACTTGTCATATACAGAAGAACATTAGTATTGCTTTTGGCAATGGTCAAAGGTTATTGAAGGTCAATAGAAATGAAAAGCCGAGCAATTTGTAAGTGCATCATTTTTAGTTATTCATGATGACGACTTCATGTACTAAGTATATAAATTTATCATTTTTAAGAGGAGCGTTCCTGCTGTTTTGATGGAGATCAAAGGTCGTTTGCGGTTGCTAGATGTCAAAAACCGAAAACCCTGTTTACACATTGCTTCAAGACAGAAATGATGGATATTTTGAAGGTGAGTGTATAGACTTGTGTTATTAAGCAGAGAAAACATGTTATTTTTCATTTAAAGTCACTTAAAAACACCTTGCTGACTTCTTGAATATACATCTCAAACCGGCTGGCGTTGGGGGATCCCATGCTAAACATGTTGCTGTCATATATTTTGTAAAAGAGTCCCATATTTGGTAGAGGTCAGAGGTCATGTACAGTCACCGAATGCAAAATACATCAAGCTTTAAGTTCATGACATACTATGTTTACAAGATTTTCACTATTTTGCATTCGATGACTGTGCATGACCTCTGACCTCTACCAAATATGGGACTCGGTCGCTAGATGTCAAAAACCGAAAACCCTGTTTACACATTGCTCCAAGACAGAAATGATGGATATTTTGAAGGTGAGTGTATAGACTTGTGATATTAAGCAGAGAAAACATGTTATTTTTTGTGTAGGTCAAACTTCATTTAAAGTCACTTAAAAACACCTTGCTGACTTCTTGAATATACATCTCAAACCGGCTGGCGTTGGGGGATCCCATGCTAAACATGTTGCTGTCATATATTTAGTAAAAGAGTCCCATATTTGGTAGAGGTCAGAGGTCATGTACAGTCACCGAATACAAAATAGTGAAAATCTTGTAAACATAGAATGTCATGAACTTAAAGCTTGATGTATCTCACTATTATCATGGGAATGTTTCACAATAAATTAAGAAATGTGTTTTTATGTAAGACCGTTAAGCACCCCCGCCCAGTATGACAACTGCAAAAGCTAATAATCATGGCATTTCATAATGGATATTGTTACGAGACATAGGCAGCATGCGGATAGTACGTTAAAATCAGGATCCTCATTATTTTTGGTCGTAAGATGTCATCAGAGGTTATCGGAAGTCAAATTGTGCAGAGCTTGAAAGCACAATTTTTCACGGAGTAAAGCATTGAATGATCTCTCACTAAGCATGTAGACGCTCCACATTGAGTTGAAGCGGTCAAACGTTATGAAAGTCACCATGCAAAGATCATATTTTTAAAGAAACTCGTTAGGATGTCAAATCTGAAGACACTTTGAATGATCTCGCAAATACTCCACATTACTTTAATGGATCCTTCGGTGCTTGCCCCAAGGAAATGGTCATCTGGGAATGGTCAAACTTTGACATCTTGTGCATATCAAGGCCTTTCATATACGGAAACGAAGTACTACCCTCACCTCCGGTAACGCCCAGCACCACTAAACACCGCCTGGCATAGCCCTGACTTAGACAAATTTGATATGTACAACTTTTTCCGCAAGGAATCGTAAAACGGACCTTCACATTTTTCTATGGAAAACTGTTTTTAATCCTTAAAAGGGTGATTTGGTGAAAGAAAATAGATCTGAAATATGAATTCACATACTTATTTGGCTCCTTGGTTTAGAATGAGTTAAATAATGAGACATGCAGTATGTACGGAGTTGCTGAAGCTTTCTTATACGGACTATGAGTGGTATGTATTACCATGGCGTACTGGTTTATTTTCCATAGATATGCTGTCAGTAGATTGCCTTGTCGTAAAATTAAAATAATATTTCTCGAATATTTTCATTATGGTTTACAGATCGGCACTAATATCCACAGTCCAGAAAACGTCATACTTCCGAACTATTTAAACACTATTCTGTCTGTTTTTATATTGATGACTTGTAATTGTCCTGCTTCAAGCATGTTTCAACATGTTGGTATTAAGCTACTTATAGTGCCTTAGCAAAATAAAAGCAATACAAATTAAAATGTGTGCACATTGAAAACGCTTCCTTATAACCACTGTTTATACACCACTCATAATGTTTTTGTAACAAAGTCGAACCATTCCATAACGTCAAATTTCACTTTTCAGCTACTGTACTGTACCACCCTTGGCTTATTTCCAAAACCGTCAAATATGTGTACTCTCAGGTTTTAAGGGTTAGTTGATAATATGTTTTTGAGTTTTATATGTATTCCGTCGAAATCGACATGCCTGCACTTTAGAATACCATGACTTTTCAGCTCTGCTACTAAAGCTAAATATTTTTGTGAAACGTTCATTCGTGTCAATTCTAAGTGGATCAACTTCTTTATATTCTGATTATAAAATGAAATAATATAACGTAAATGTACATTTTACAGTTTCCCTGTGGTATCTGAGAATTGGTTTTACTTATTTCTCCAAAATATGTTTATTATTTTCATTAATTTTACAATTTCAACAGATTGTTTAACTTTTATTGAATGTCGTCCTGACAGGTCGGTTTCTTATGTTCGTTGTTCTTTGATCCAGCTTATTCACTTAAATATATCAACCTACTGAGTTAGTTATGCTTTGAATGTCTATTAAGGAATAGTGCATTATACCTTAATCATGTCATAATTTGCAAGGGTAGTTGCGTGAAATAATAATTTAAAGCACAGTTCACATTTCCCGAAATTGTTGTCTGATCTTGGTATCTGGCAAAGAACAACTTGGCTGAAGTGGTCCCTCAAGAGAGCTTATAAAAACAAAAGTTAAATTCGAAAACTGCTGAAAGACAAATATGATCATACCTTTACCATTTTTAAGGAAAACATCCTTTTCAGTCTTCATTCCGCTGCTAAATAAACGGAACTGAAAAATACTTTTTCTGTGAATAAATCTGAAATCTTCCATTTGTATTCGTAACTTTATGACCTGTACTTTAAGTTGTCTTCTCAGTCTCCGTTACACAGTAGTGTAAAATGTTGTAACATACACACTAGTACTAAGTATATATTACCAAAACTGCACTTTCAAATGGACAAATAAATACTCAAAGTTATTTTTATTAACAACAAATTCAATACATATTATTTTATTTTTTGTGAGATATTGTCTGCAACCCCCTTCCATGCTGGATTAAAAATCCTAACTCTGAACTTGAATTCATTCCAAGTGCTTCATCAGAAGAAAACACACCCTCTCCCTCAACTACTTACACTGTCCAACCTAAAGATTGAATGTAAGAAATGTGTAAGATAGATAGGAGTGCTGCCTGAATGGATTATGAAACAACAGATGTCTTTAATATGTAACTATTTGAATTTGAAGCAAATCTAATTACTAAAGCGTCAATTTTGAAAAAAGGTGTGAATACTACGATGCACTGATGTGAGTAATTCTTCTCATGGCACTATATGAGCCACTACTATTGTCCTCAGCGAGAAGATAGCCAAGCAGTTAGATAATCTGAATGGGATTCTTATTTGTTTGGTAAAAAGAAAAGACTTTTGGACGGTCCTTAGACATTTCTAAATATGTTCAGTAGAATCATTTTCTGTGTCGAATGACTAAAAGAGGAACTAACTGACGTGGATGCGTTATGTGTCGATCTGTAACGTCTTGATAAACAGCTCGTATTAAACATCAATGAAAAGTAAGTTTGCTAAAGTTTGCTATATAAATTACTGGGCATTTAGGACTTTAACCAACCTAGATTTACCCAATGTTATATTTCACATATACTTAAAACGAGAGAACACTCTAAAAAAGGGTCTGATCAAAGGGGCACCGAACAGGAATCTGGTAAAAAATTTGACTAGATCTGGTTAAAAAATGAACCAATTCGGATCACTTCTGAACCAAGTTTTGTCAAATAATTGTCAAATTAATTGCTATTCGGCGCCCCTCTGATCAGATTCGGTTCAATCGTGACCAGACCTTTTTTAGAGTGAATGTCATATATTGAGTATATTTCCTTATAAATTATTAAGCAAGAATCTATTTCCTTTCCCAAGGAAATTAACCCTATGGGGTAATCCCCCACATAATCAATTAAACACATGTAGCCAGGTTTGCAAGAGGGGTGATAATTGATCAAAACTCAAGGAGGCCACATTAAAGGAGTCGTGAATGACTGGAATAGTAATGCTCCGAATCTTTTACGTAACAGGTAAGCACATGTTTGCACATAGTTGCATTATGATCTTTGAACTACAAGGAGAATGAACATCGTGTGAATTGGTGATTGGTAATTACAGAAGTTCAAGTCCTTCCCGGGTTTCTCTCATACACTCCTCTGATGTGCCTTATTGTGACTTAGAGTAGTAAGAGCGATGTATTCGTAATGAATTGATAATGTTACCCCCTCATATCCATATGATTTCTGCCTAGATGTTTTTGGAAATTTAATCTCAGTTTATTTTAAGAGAATCGATTTTAATGTAAATGACTGCCTAAAACGACATTTCTCAAATTTTTAAGATTATTCCAATTATTTTTTCACAGGCTTAATTCAAAAACCGGGACGCTTTGAATATTTATAAGTGATTAAATTCCAATAAAACAATGTTACTTTCTGCCTTTAAATTACTCCCCCAGAACGCAGGAAAATCGTGTCTAATGGCTTCCTTGCAATCATATTTAACGTATGCCCAACACTGCACTATTATACTATTTGACATTATCTCATAAATTTTGCACAATTCTCGTTGTTTGCGCAATTGCATCTAAGCCAATACTGAAGTACGGAAGTTTAAGCTCACAAACGGCCTTCTGCCGAGACTTAGATCAGCTTTGGACCAAAACTTGCTAAATATCCCTTTTCTTTGTTCTCTACTTCTGTACAGAAAGGGAGAAAGTATCATCTTTACTTCTAATTGCAGAACTGTAGCTTGTCACGGTTATTGCATCTAAGTCACTTTTTCAACAGATTCGGACAGTTTGACTAAATCTCTATAGGTTACAATAAGTCCTTTCATCTGTTTGTTAAAGTTTGAAGTGATAAAATGCAACCCCTTTTGCGTCTTTGTACTTTCTTGACACTGTCAGGAGTAAAAATTAAAAAGGCATATGTAGGATACGCAGAAATAGAAAATTCGTGGTACCATTTTTATACAAAATGGTTTCATGCCGTTACCGTATCTTACAATGGTATGAAAACAGGGTTGTTAAATCATACGCTCCCTGAATATATTATATTGTTTTCCTGGTACATAGGTAACTTAAGGTATTGTGTGAGTTCGCAACATTTTACTGCTGGAAATGGGACATGGACCTCAACTTCGTGTTTCAACCACAGAAGTGCTGATTAAAGGATCTTATATCAACCCCTGCTGGATAGTCCTATACGTTGCCAGAGAATAACGAGAACTACAAAAGTCATTATAGTCTTCATTTATTTAAAACTACAACGTCTCTGTTTATACATCCGCTTGCCGTGGTATGCCTTCACCCATCGAAACTTGCACTTGACATACCAAATGTTTTCTAAGAGTCTTATTCATGGCCTACACCGTGCCTTTAAAGGGGTTCAGCAAAGTCCTGTGTTGCTTTCCATGAATCTTACTTAACTTATACCCACTAATAGCCAACGGAACGTTGCTGTCAATTGATATATTGTAAGTCTATATCAATTGTTTTGATTGCATCAATATGAAAGAGGCCCTAAGTTTCCCTGTTGTTTGTGACAACCAGACAAAGCCTAACCACGTATTCACCTAATGCATTGGCGCTGAGCTTGCATCATGTAAGAGGACAAACAATGAAGCCACTATCTTAACGATGTTCATGACTTCGGTCTACTGTACGCATGGAAAGATGGAAGTACTACCTCGACGAGATAGTACTTCAATGCTGTACAGTCTTCGAACGCTCGGGTAGTCTTAGGCGTGTATCCGACCGGTGAAAAATAAGCTGGTTACATTACTGCATCTGTGTAGGTGTAAGTTGTAATGCTATGCTCTTATCTCAGCCGAAGTACTTTCTGTTCTGCGACGTCACATGCATAAGGTAAATACACCTGTATACTATTAAAAAATGAAAACATCTCCACTATAAACACGATTATACGCCCTTAGCTCTCGATTGATCTTCACGCTTGTTACAATACTATCTTCTTACATGCACTTTATCTTGTAAACTTTTTCACAGGAAAGATAATGCACAAGACATTGCTTCACGGTTGTGGTCATTGTTTAAAGTAGTTGTGGTAGAGAGTAATTATCATAGAATGAAGTCAGGGATGAAGAAATGATCCCTAGCCTGGTACTGTACCTGTATAAATCAGTGATGATAAGTGTCTGTCAAATAAAGGTATCGATTATTCAGGAGACATAAAGCAAAAGTAATGGGCTGAGGGTTAGGTTGTCAAGATGATGAGTTTGTTTTTATGTCCTTAAAAAACTCACATAAATTCCAAACACTATTGAAAATAGCTATATCACATCAGTCAAATCACCAAAGGCATGAGAACTCAGTTGATCGGGCCAAGATGGAAAACTTTGTCTCACATTCCCTTAACAAAGCTTCCTATCTGTCTATTCATGTTTCTTCTTGTATTTCTTCCAGGAGAGACAAAAACTTATTATTTTCCACTTTTCAGCATCACCCCAGGAATTGACTGCTAATGTTGTGACACATCGTATCTGAAAGGAAGCCCATCTGTTTTAGTTTAACTATGAAACAAGTTTAGGCGAATAACTGAACTTAACGCTTAACTTGACTGCCTGCAAACTATTAGTCTACCGTGCTTAACTGTCCTCAGGACAGAAGGGCTATTGCAGAAAAAAAAACAATAGAATGTTGGTGTACTAATCGTCAAAAACGATTTCGAAATAAGTATATGGACATATAGGCTGCACAACTGAAGTCAACACGTTATGATGAATGAAAACCTGGAGATGCCTATACTATACTGTTTTTAAAATTCAAGCACTGGACCAGTAACTGTCATTTTAACCATTAAAATTAGTTTAGAGGGACATGATGCAGGTGACCTCTGTAAAGCATGAAACAAAATGCATTAAAATGCATTATATATAATAGTACAAATGATAATTGCCAGGGTGTGTTTCAGTGGTTTTAATGCTTAAAGGGGGCTAATTGAGTTGATATGGATTAGTTGTGTGACGAATTTGAAGTATACCATTGCATGGCAATACTTCTAATTAGACTAATTACTCATGTATCACTCCTTTCCTATAGTTACCGAAAATGTGAGAAATTGCAGTTTTGTGGACAGGGGTTGCGTATATGATTACTACCTAATTGTGCAGCTAGTCCTCTATTCGAGCTAGTAGACCTACCAGGAATGAAAATATCAAATTTCTATCTGGGACTCAGCTATTTAACATTGAACCCCCCATTCCTAGTCTGGTACCAATACCCCCACCCTCCCTAGTTTGAGCCAGTTCCTGATTGAGTAGCCCAAATCCCTGTCCAGTGGCCCAAATTCCGATTCCAGTGGTCCTAAGTTCGTGTGCAGCCAGCCTCGTCTGCTTGACGATGTAGCAAATCCAACCACATGGTTTCGTACGACTGTTTTAAATGTGTAATTTAGGCCAATTCATAGTCCAGCCTAAATAATCTTCATGTAGTTTTCATTAATGTAGAGCCCCTTTCGTGTCTTAGTACAGTTGCATCCCACTCCGAGCTTGTTCTGTTTCCTAGAACTTTCATCCTGAGCCGGATTTGAGTATAGTGAAAATCGGTCACTGAGTTTGGAGTCGGGCGTTACAGGCCCGGAAAATACCTCACCTTTGCTAATAATTCATACTTGCCTGTTAACTACACGACACAGGCGTACAAAAGCAGATTGGGGATGAAATATGCTCTTTCGTGCAAAATATATGCTATCTTCGTGTGACATATTTAAGGGAGGCATTGGCCTAGTCGCCCTTCGCTGTTGCTAATTTTTTTTTTAATTTAATGACCTAACATTCATAAATTTTTCAAGTAACAAATTACAATAAAAGATAAACTATAAGTAGCACCAGATTGCATGTAAGGGCATCTAATTTTTGAAACATTTTTCACAGGTGAGGGGATGTACCCTCCTCGTAAACCCCTCACTAATGCCGGCGACCAAAGAACATACAGCATGCCAAAATCCTAACCCCAACCTCGTGAGACAAGTCCAGGTTACACCATTGCTATCTTCGGGCAGGCATGCAATGAAATTTTGGGCACTGGCAAACTTGCTGCATCCAGTGGCGTACCTACGGGGGGCTCGGGGGCGCCAGCTCCTTCACGAAATCTCAGAGCCCTCCTCAGCCCCCCCCCCTCACTTGTGATCGGAGATATGTTGAAAAAATTTTCAGGACATACACCAGCCCTCCCATTTTTAGATCCAGCACCCTTCCAAATGAGATATTGAACGACTAAACAGAAGAGGATATGCCTGAAAGGAAGGCATACCACTCAGTATTCAAAAAATCTCTAAATACAATTGGTGACTGCACTTTGATTGGAACTAATTCAAACAGCAGATTCACTCTGGTTAGTCAATGATGCCAGTGCAGTCAGTGGGTTCCCAACCTTACACACAGTATGATTGTGTGGATTTTGCCCATGAGCAGTATATCCGCAGGGCAAGTACTGTAACGTTGGCTGGGAGCAGAACTGGAAACCGGTGGATTCTTTTTTCTTTAGTTTTTGTCTAAATTTGAGGAGAGGCTATGGGGCGAGATTGAAGAGTCTTTAATGTCTGAGAAAAGCATGTTCTAGCTCAAAAGGTGCCCTTACTAAATAAACGCTATCTTGAAGATGTGAAGGCTCCATCACTGCTCCACCATACCATTTTGCAATACGGCTGAAAAGTTCAAACGCTCAAACATATAGCTTTGTAGGTACAAGGATTCTGGCGATATCAAGACATTTACCACCAAACATATTCCAAACCAATCACAACCAAGAGTAAATAGACTGCTCTCAATTTCAAGGAAGCATAATTCATGTCTTTATAAACAATTAACGGGGTAAATATTAATTTATATACAAATATTGTACAATCATATTACCACAAGCTATTTACTCTCCTCGACGAGACCCTATTCTGTGTGGTATTCCAAGTCCAAAGGTTGTCACTTATGGGACTTTAAATGCTTTCAATGTTCACTACTTGTACTTGACTTGTTGACTTGTCATTATCGTTAAAATTGCATTAAAGAATGGTTTTAGTCACACCGTCAGCAGTCAGTGGTAAACTTAACAGGGACAAACAACAGTTTTGTTGTTTAACATAAACTTGCTTAATACCTGTGTAGTGAATTCACGACTTACTTCTAATAACACTAAATTCGCATGGAAACACAGACTTTGCGAATACTACTCATTGTAGTTACATACCAGTTGAAGAAAATAGAAGCAACGGGTGAGATAATTTCGTTTTTCCTTCTTAATTTATTCCATAACACATATCTCTGTGGACGGAGTAAGTCATGACGTATGTGGACAGTGCCATGGCTAAAAGCTATGTCAAGAGACCAGGGGTGGCGCCAGGATTTGCCCGACAGGTTGGCCAAGGTCCCCGACGGGGGGCCAGCAACCCAAAGCCCGACAAAGGCGATGAGTTGACAAAAGCTGAAAAGGGTGAGGAACACACAAATTTTCGTCTTTTTTTACAAAAATTTGAAAATTGTGGGGAGTTTATAGTTTAATTGAGCAAATTTTGGAAAGTTTGGATTTTATGGAAGAAAATTTGACAAATTTGGATTTTTTTAAAGGAAACTTGGAAAATTTGGGGTCTTTATTGAAGAATGTGCCCTTCCTATGGGCAAAATCAAGCAGATCGTTGGGGCGACTATAGGTTAGTGGGATTATATATTTTATCGTACGGATTAGTACGGTAGTACGGATTAAGGTTCCCCGACGAAAGGGTTAAGGTTCCCCGACGAAATTGGAACACTTCCCCGACAGGGGGCCAGTCTCCCCCGACGGGGGGTCATGGCCCCTGCCTCCCCCCCCCCCCCGCTGGCGCTACCCTTACAGTAAATACTTATATTGTTAATGTCAGCAATATTCCGAAGTGAGTGAAAGCAACCGCGGCAAACTTTTGCAAACACACCTGCTACTCTCTTAATCAAATCAACATTTTTATTTCAAAGTATCTCATTATTTGCATGTATGTCGTTTGTTTCAAAATATTATGTATGTTTTAAGAAACATTACTAATGTTTATGGCAGTTTTGTAACAAGTCAAGTCACTGACTCGGACTCGAGTCGACTCGAGTCGCATATTTGACTTGACTTGACTTGGTCATCAGCCAAAATGACTTGACTTGACACGAGTCTGGACCGTAAATGACTTGACTTGACTCGGACTCGAACCTAGCATGACTCGAGTCTCCTTCTGCGACTCGAGTCCTTTGATGCGACTCTGATGTTTGTAAATGTACCCAATTCTGGGCTGTGCTACGTGCATATGGAGAGGTAGACGTGGCCTCAACCAGGGAGTTTCTCTAGCAACTCCCTGCCTCAACACAGTGCACGTGTGAAATTAATACCGGCACCGCATACCTATAGTATAGTTGTCACTTGACAACAAACGGGCCGCGGTAGTTCGACAAAATTCCGCACTCACTCATGTTATACCATACTATGTGCACAGCATGACAGGCACTGGCCATTACGCGCACCAACCTCATTGGTTTCTATCGGAAAACAAAATGTTGCACAGACAGGGTTGCCATCTGCATGACTCTTGGTCTGATTTCAGGAGCTTTTGCTGTACTATATTTTCATTCATGGGTGAATATTTTAAAACGAAACTATTAAAATGTGAGTCTGTTCAGTTTTGCTCTCTATACTAATTTTGTTGCCTCTAAAAAAGAAGTATTCAAATAATATTTCTTGTGCAATTCTGATGGGGGTGGTTTAGTTCTCAGAAAAGGCATGTGTGTAGGGGGGCATTCCACGAGACCGAAAATCAAAAACAAAGAGGGTCCACGAGACCGAAGGTCGTCGACTGACCGAAAAGGAGAAAAGGTTTGCATATAGTAATAATTATCGCGTACGAATACGTTTTTTTATAATAATGCGTGCATACGTAATAAATGGTGGCCGCGTACAGTGACGTAGCGAGGGGTTAATTGGGTCATGGCCCAACCCCTGACAAGAATAAATAAAGCCAAATTTTACTTCCAAAGCTTTCACCAGCACACAAAATTATTTAAAAATCATCTCAAAGGGGAGGGGAGAATCCTCCCGTTAGACGCCTTCCTCTCCAGGAGCATCGTTCATAAAGTCATGATCCCCCTCAGCTGAATTCTGGTTACACAACTGTGCACGTACGTATATCCTTGAAAGTTCCGGTCTCGTGGGAGGTTTTAAATTTCGGCCTCACGAACCTTCGGTCTGGCGGACCCTACGTCATTTTCGGTTTCGCGGACCTTTGGTCTCGTGGACCTTCGGTCTCGTGGGCTGTAACCGTGTCTGAGCCGGTCGCCGATAGCTCCCTATATATACATGGTCCTTACAACGACCCATTAGAAATCCGGGGTCTTTGACCAGCACAATGCTGGTCGAGATTGATTTTTTTTTCTTATAGCAAAGATAGGACCTTAAGTACTTATTTACTGTGATAACATTTTTTTCCAACTTTGTAACTAATATTTCAGTTGTTTTTGATCACTTTAAATCTCTGAAAAGTTCCGAAAATTTGAAATAAAATCAATAACTTTGCCGCTGCGTAAAATTTACTGTAGGCTGTTACCTTCGAAATATTTGTTGATATCAGAATGCCATGTGCGTAACAGTGTGACATCTCACAGAACATTTTACTACTGTAGTTCCTATACATACACATGACAACTGCCTCTGCAAACATTCCACACTGACGCAAGAATTTAGCCTATTAGCATACTGATGTTAACAACGTTCCTTAGTCACACAATAAATATTAAGGCATGAAAAGTTCCTAATTTCATTTCAGGTTTTTGGCGCTTTCAAAAAGATCTCAATGATCAAAAACAAAACTGTAATACTCCTGTAACATCTGGAGAAGAAAAGTCATGTTAGTAAATTAAGATTTCACGTCCAAAACTTGCTGAGAGAAGAAAGTCAATTTCAACATCATAAAGACAGCCTATTCCCCCCGTTGTAAGGACTGTGGATAGTGATCGAGCTCCCAGCGAACGACCTTTACCGAGGACTAGGACTGGTTGTAATTTCGCAACCCCTTGTAAAGCATTGTTCATCAGGTGGCGTTGCCAGAGTGATATCCACAGTACACAGAACCGACGATAGCAGTCTGGGCCATGTACGTCGTGTACGTGCACATGCATTCATCACGCAAAGCCATCTGTCGCTGTCATAACCGGGATAACGATGGATAATGGGGAACTTACCCCCCCCCCTACACAAACTTTTTCCAGAGCTTAAAAAATAATAAAAATAATGAACAAAAAAGCGAAAGGAATCAAGACAAGAGAAACTATAAGAGAATTTTCAATAGCCTATTATGATTAAATTTTGCAGTGTTACATGAAGAAAAACATTAAAATCAAATACCATAAAAATGCTCGGAAGATTTTTCTCTGCCCGCTCAACGCGCACCCCCAGAGAAAACTGACTAAATACAATTGAAAATTTTGTCTGGCAAAGTAAAATTTCTTTCGAAGCGTGGGCGTCTCCTACGCGCCACACTGTTGGGACTTGAAGTTCTGAAATAAGACACTGAAGTACTGTACGTCATTAACTTCACCCTGGTCCTTGCAAACAAAATCCCAAACACGTCCCTGCATGGCATTTAAACTGCCGATGGCCTTGGTCATGTCTATGTAAAAACTAACCTTAAAACATTTCATTGTTTTTGTTTTTAAATTATCATAATTATACTCTATAACCTTATAACCAGGCGCGGTGCCACGGGGGGGGGGGGGGGCAGGGCAGGCATTCGCCCCCTATGGTTTTCAACCCCAAAAATAAAATCGTCTAAAAAACGTTTTAAGACACATAATTTTGTAGGGGGTGGGGTGAGGTGTTACAGTATGTCACCCGTCTATCACAATATTAGTTAAATTGTTCGTTACAAAATACCTGAAACTTGCAATCCCCACACGGATAACGTTTTCTGTTTTCTCCACTGTTTACGTGAATGCAGGTTAAGTATAGTATTACGTAAACACTATATAAGGCCATTATACATACCGCGCAAGCAAAAAAGCATAGGAACCGAGAGTAAAGCTAAAACAATACAATAGTATACCCTAACGCTAAGTTATTGTGAGACCTTACATATATGGTGTCACAGAGCAAAAAGTTCTCCCTCTCTTGGAGAAAAGGTGCGTATCATTGCAAGTTACACCAAAAAATACAGGCAGCTAATTTGTTCATCAGGGTATACGCCTGATCCATGAATCTCTGTAACCAAAACCCCAACCCTACCCGTAACTAGGAATAGATTTTCGTCCGGGGACAATCTTTAGTGAACCTTCGACCAAGTGAACCTTTCGTTATGGGCATTCCCCCCTGTCGGGATTGTGTAATGTTTGGCAATCTCAAACATTCTCTCCATTCCCAGCATGTGACCATTTAAAGTTTAGAACGTGAACATATATATTGGGGGTATCATGAGTCAATCACTTAACGAACATTTTGACAATAAAAATATAAAAAACATTTAATAAAATGAATTAAACTTTGAAGTAATATTATATGTCTCCCTTACTTCATAGGCGTAGGAAGCGAGGGGCTTGCCCCCAGTCAAAAATCTGGGGGGTTAAAGTATGCTTCTGCCCCAATATCCAAGGCCAAAAACCCCTTATTTGTCTCTTCAGTAAAAAATGTAAAAAATTGCAGTAATTTTCCTTAAAATTTGCCCAAAATGTTGAACCAAATTGCATCTGAGGACCCTCAAATACCCAAAAATTTTCCAAAGGGAGGGGGCACTCCTCCCCTTAGACCCCTCCCCCAGGACGGCGATCCGAAACAAGGTTCAGCCCCCAGTCTCGAAAAGCTACCTACGCCTATGCCTTCTTGTGCCTTATTTTGGTGTTGTCTCGACTGAGTAATCCATAGAAAACGAATTTTAAATAGTAGGTGTATGGCCGTACACAACACAATATTTACTGTATGAAGAAATCTTGAGTCAATCAGAAAAAGAGCAAAGAAAATTGGGGCGACGCCACAGGGTTCGGGGGGGAGAGACGGCCTCCTATCATTTGCATGAACAGGGGGAGAGAGAATGAAAAGAACAGGACAAGAAAGAAAAGCAAAAAATGAAAGAGAAGAAGGGAAATTGAAAAAGAAAGAAGAAAGGAAGAGGAGGGGCAGGTATCTATTTGATCCATATAATTAGACCAGAGCTTCCAGGAGGACCTATACCAGTGCCTGCCAGCCTTTAGGTACCCTTTTATGTTTATAATGCACATATTAATCAACGAAAATATTCGTAAAAGTTCGTGCTTCTGTCGACTCTACGCACGTATTTTTGAGTGAAATCATACCCATACACAAGGGGGGGGTGGACTTTAGGAGGTTTGTTGACTACATACCCTTCTCTTAGACAACAAAGGCTACTGTCCTCTTTCACTAAAACAGAACTTAAAATTCAATAAATTTATAACACTTTTCAGCCATATATGATCAGCTCAAAAAATGCCAAAGACATCACCATTTTGCATCTAAGCAATCCAGTGGCGTGTGCAGGATTTCGGAGGTGGGGGGCACAACCTGTGATTCCCCCGACTGACGTGGAGGGGTGTCACAAGTGCACCGAAGGTGCACCACGAGTGCGAAGCGCGAGTTTGCACGCGTGGAGTCCAGGGGCCCGGGCGCGGGCCCCTGGCGGGGTCCAGGGGGCCAAGCCCCCGGAAGCTCCTGCAATATAAGGTAATAAGACCGCCGTCAATTGGTTCTAGAGGCCTTATTGATCAGGTTTTGTTTGTTCAGATTTTGTGAAATTCGATGTCAATGACGGAGAGTTCAAGTTATCCTCTATGCGTTGTAAGCTGCAGTATGCTATAGTATGTGTCACATAGCTTACATTGACAGGGTAAGATCACGAGGACTGCAAGATCACGAGGCCAGTCAAGAAGGCTGCTTGAGATGATCGCAAAAGTTAACAGCAGTTTCATCCTTAAACCTGTACAGTTTTACCATTTCAGATGGTTAAAGTGACTAGCGCGAAGCATCCTCTCTGATTATTCACTGAAGGGCGATTGGAAGAGCTCTATCCTTTGGTAAACAACCATATAATGAAAAAATTCTCTCCTAATTTCATTCTGTAGGCTATTTCTAAGTTTCGAAGGGTGGCTAGACGGGCGGAGGCAGCGATCCGAAGCCCTGACAGCCCCGATGCCGTCAAGGCGATGGTTAGGAGGGATCTGAATTTGTGTACTCAACCATGCCATTGTGGGGCATATATGTGCATATACTAGAGGAACGTAGTTTCGGGGCTGATTTAATATTTTCGGCCCAGAATGTAAAGTGTGAAATTGCAAAGCACGAGAAGCGAGCGAACATTTTTGGGGTTATCCTACACTAAAAAGAATCGGTACTTATTAAAAGACAATTAAGGTCAATTGTCCTGGCAGTTGGTCCCTATCGGGCATAACTTACATTGTACTTTTCTCCTCGTGTCCTATAGCCGTACCGCACTACAGACCCAAGAGAACATTGGCTAAATGAGGTGATATGAGGTGAAATTTCCAACATTTACCTAAATTCGTGTATTCAACTTCTTCAGTTACTTGGAAAGGTGGAAATGGTTTGAACTATATTAAGCTGTAAGTAACAGAACTGAGGAAGAGTGGACAAAGCGCACCGAAAATCTTGGGTTTCATTGCAGAAACGACCCTTTGAAAGCCAAAATAAGAAAAACCGATCGTAAATGCATAGCGACAGAATTTCCCGACAGAAGGCTGGGCCATGCCAGCGACCCCAAGCTTCGACAGCCTCTCTGTTGAAGAGGTGGTGACAAGGGGATATAGCTTACTATCCCATGCCATTTCAGCGCATATTTTGCATATCACTTAATTCTTCATGAGTCGAGTTGCGCACTTTATATATAGCGGTCTTTGGAATCTGAAACTTGAATTTGCAAAGGGGGCGAAAATTTTTGTCAGGCTTACACAAAAAAGATATGTGGTCATTATGGACATAAAGAAAAGAAAGAAAAACTGTAGGTTCTAGACCATATCGAGGATAACATACATTTTATCGAAACACCTGGAGTACACACTATGAAATAGGTCCGTGAGTCGCTCGCAAACTGACCGTACCTCATGACACACACAAGAGAATAGGAAATAGACTTAGCGCCATGGAATGGAACTTTCGACCTCCACATAAACAGTGTGCTCTGCCTACATGTTTCGTGGTAAGGCTGGCAGGACCTGTGCTATCTAGCAATGTGGAATGGAACTGCTGAAGATCCTGGAGTGACTGTACAGCGCGCGTAGCGCGCCGAAAATTTTGGGTTATTATTAGAGAAATTGTCCTCTTTCAGGCGCCAACAGGGACTGCATACTCTATCGTAGCGATTGAGACTCCCCGATGCGGGCCATTCCTGTTGAGTGTTCAGTGTGTCTCTTTAATATTTTTCTCTTCCCCTCAACCCTTAAATCCCCCGACTGAGGGATTTTCCCCCGACTGACTTCGGAAGTGGGGGGCCTGTGCCCCCCCGGCCCCCCCTTTGAACACGCTACTGAAGCAATCTTAAATTGATAAAAATTTCTCAAAGGGGTGTCCCTAGACCCCTTCCCAGAAAGCATCTTCCCCTAAGCAAAAATTAAAATTCAATAAATTATGAACACTTTCTTCCATATATGTTCACTTCAAAAATATACCAAAGATATCACCATTTTACATCTAAGCAATCTTAAATTAATAAAAAGTTTCTCAAAGGGGAGGGGACACCCCTCCCCAGAAAAACATCTTTCCCAAAACAAAAATTAAAATTACTAAATTATAAACTTTCCTTTTATATGATCAGTTCAAAATATGTACGAAAGAAATCATCATTTTGCATCTAAGCAACCTTAAATTAACAAACGAATTTCCCACCCCCTCCCCTTAGACCCCTCCCCTTAGACCCCTCCCCTAGGACGGTAATCACTCATCTCATGCTTTGCCCCCCCCCTCCCATCGAAATACCCTGGCGCCGCCCCTGCTTATAACCTTCAAAATCGGCGCTACCTTATTTTTCCCCCTAATAAAAACGGTTGAGGGGGATCGTCCCAGACCATCGACAAAAATGAAACATGAAAGAAAGAACCATAGAGCAGGATATATGGCCCTGTATCCTGCTCTATGGAAATAACAGGCACCTGTGGAAAGTAGGCATTTTTTAATGTAATAAACAATACTGTATTTAAACTCAAATACAAACAACAGTCTCCAATTAAACATCTCAATGTTTTCCTTCGGAGCGCTTCACGCGCACCCGTTTTAAATATTGTTTTGGGATTCCGGGTTTTTCCTGTAGAACATCTGGCTTTTCATAGCTTCATACATACTCTTCCGTTATCTTTGAAACCCCTGAGCTCCCCATGGCACTTAGCGAAGGTGGTGCAAGAGTCCTCTCCTTGATGATACTTTTCTTAGCTTTTCTATTACTCATATCGCTAAAAGTCTAAAACTGCGATTTTTTCAGCGCGCTTCGCGCGCACCTACTCTGAGTTCTAGATCTCACATTTATAAACTTATTTCTCCAAAGTCCCGGCCTTCGGCACCGCTTGGCAGAGTTTGCGCCCCCATTTTCAGACATCTAATCCCCCGGTCGTTGTGGCCATTTTTATTCGTTATTGACGGAGAGAGTTTATTTCCGAGAGTTGCATAGTGATAAATGCTACGTCCTTGACTACTTCGTTTGTTTAAAGTGTATGTTACACCATGGCGTAGCCATCTGTGGATTCTAGGACGACGATATCTAACGTTAGGCCTACGTTGCAAAGTGAAACTGAGATTGTGCCAGCAGATATACATTAACATTGTTTGCTTGAGTAGTTTCAGCATTCCTGTGTTGGGCGCAAGCTACGCTTGGTACCTTAGTATGTGCAGGGTACTCCTGGAAAATTGCATGTAAAGTAACTTTACATGCAAAAATAACTGTAAAAATAACTGTAAGTTATGTGAAAACAATGTACCTGAAGCATACCATAGAAAAAGATTGCAGTCAGTGGCAGGTACACTTCAGAAGAGGCAGAAAGGAACCAGTTGTCTCAAGGTCACACCAAAGAAAAAATACCAGTTTTAAATTTGCTATGATTATGTGATAGTGTGACTTTCGTTAACTTGTAGACACACCAACTGACTCGAGTTGACTCGACCAAAATGTCTGACTTGACTTGACTTGGCTTCTGTCTTGACTTGACTTGAAAATGTGCTTGACTTGACTTGACTTGACTCGAGCAATGTGGCGAATGACTTGACTTGACTTGTGACTCGATCTAAGGGTGACTCGCTAAAACACTAGAACTTTATTGTATGACTTGTCTTGTAAGGTTTCAAAGTAATGAACACGACGAAGAAAAAAAACCAATGTTGAGTAGTGTACACTTTAAAGCCAGTCGAACGTATAAGTTGCAAAGATATTTGTCCAAGAAATTTTTCTTTCGAATCAGTTGTCTGAGCAAACTTTACCCAATTTTATATGTGTATCCAGTGATGGTAAATGTTTTTACTCAACTGTTTTAAATCAAACTTGATATTCATGAATGACAATATAATTGCAAGAAGACTATACTGACAATACAAGCACCGTAAGCCAATTGTTACAGCGCAATGATAATGGTACTTGGTTCAGATGTCTAGATGTCTTAGATGAAAAAAGCTTTTTCTCAATGCTGTATGAAAACGTTTGCTTTCAATCTTCTGTGGTGTATATCTTTCAAAATGAAAAAAGTGTCTGAAGGGCGTCCCAAGGAAGGCGGCGTACGGCTGATGGGTTGGTCTTCATCTAACAGTGGTAGGGTTGAGGTATACCACTCTGGTGCGTGGGGTACAGTGTGTGACGATGGTTGGAGTCTAACCAATGCCAACGTTGTATGTAAGCAGCTTGGCTATCCTGATGGGGCGTCCACATGGGAAGAGTCAGCCTATTTTGGGAAGGGTGAAGGGCCCATCTTACTGGATGATGTGACCTGCACCGGACGGGAGCGCTACCTTGCAGACTGTGAAAATGACGGCTGGTATTATAACAACTGCGATCACAACGAAGACGTAGGTGTTCGATGTATTCCTCCAGGTTGGTTATAGTTCATTAAAATAGGTAGTCTGTTATTATAGGAGTTATAAATTTAACAACTACAAATTTATTTTATTAGATTACTGTTTTCTCCTTACTGGCATGTGACGTACCTAACAAAGTTTTCTTCACTTTACTTTAATTCTACTTTGGTACGTATCGCTAGAAGTTTTCATTAATCTAACGGTAAAAGTTAAAAATTAACTGTTTACGTATAAAGTTACTGACTGTTTTATGTATTATTTTCTCTCACATATTATTTTTCCTTTCCATATAAAAGAACTACAATGTTGATCTTGATCAAATTTTTGAAGTGGTAACAAATTTAACGAACTGAAATGTACCCTACTTTTGCTACAACTGTATGCAAGTTGCATTCAAGAAATAGTTGACTTCAAAAACAGAAAGAATAGTAAATACCTTAGCTTTCTCTATAAATCATTGCTGTGGTCAAAGAGGCCACTGACCCCGGTTAGTAATCATTAAACGGGACGGTAATACTGTTTTTGCTCAGACTAAAAACTTGAACATACTTTTCTTGTCAATATTTTGCTCAGAGTCCTACTATCCTAGATTAGTCAACGGAAGCAGGTGGTACGAAGGTCGGGTAGAAGTATGGATTTTTGATCACTGGGAGGGAGTGTGCTCATACAATTTTTATCACAACGAGGCCAGGACAGTCTGCAAACAACTTGGATACAAGGACGTTGAGCATATTTTCGATCCCGCGTTATTTGGGGATAATTTTGACTTGGTGACGTCAGTCTACTTTGATTGTGACACTCATGACAAATCACTTTCGAACTGTGACCAGCACCAACGGCCGAACATAGAATGCGAGGCCACTGCTGTCAGATGTCTACAGACAGGTAAGCGAAATAACGTTTGCAGTAACGAAATTAGTTTTCTTGTGATTTTTATAAACCCATGATGTATTCAACCACCTCTCATCAATGTAAGGGGCTAGAACCAGGTACCAAATGGATAGGGCCGTGCTATAAGTCGGAAGAGGGCAGAAACTCGAAAGTCCTGACAGGGAGTCTACTTGAGAGAACGATTTCAATAAAGGATTAGAAGGACTATGAAAGAAGCCAATTGTATAACACGACTTCATTACTGAACATAGTTGCATAATATTCGTATAAACTTGAGGAGCTGAGTTGCCTGCTGATTACGTGTTTTGCGGGGAAATATGAATGGTGGAAGCGCAAAGGCTAACGGAACATGGAAAGAGTTTGGGCACACGTAAAAGAATATCCTTAACTCCTTAAGGGCAAACAAGACTAATTGACGGGTCGGGTGAACCCTGCCTGCAATAATATACACTGCATCAGATCCAAAACTTCTTCGACTCGTCAACCCTTCCTTGACAGGGGTCCATGACCCTTTCCTCCCACATGGTATCATGCCTGGCTGGGAAACTGAAAATTATACACCTGTTAAACAAGCTATTAATTGCCCATTTTAGATCAAGACTTGTGTTTCTTTCCTAACCAAGAAACTGAAATATTAAACATCTGCCTTGAAGGGCATCTTGTATTTTATGCATCATTTAATTGTCCATTTACTTTCACTGCCTATCAATGATTCAAACAGATGCATACATTTAATAGTAGAGTTTAATGTATTAAAAGTTTTCCATTTTCCCTTCTATTGAAGATGAAAGTTTGTCGAGAGGAGCCATATTTGGTATTAGTTTGGCCATTTTGACTTTCTTCATTCTTTGCGTGGTCACTTGCGTCACCTTAGATCGGAATTCGGACCAAAGAAACAGAACATCCTCTCCCAATGTCGTCTTTATCAACGGAACAGAGAGTTCCTCAAGACAACGATCAGATTCCTCTAGACTATCATCTGGACGTTACAGACAACTTTCAAACATTGATAATGGGCCGGTTCCACCAAGCTACTATGATGCTGTGTTCGGTCCTCTCTACAATCAAAATCTCGATCCTATCGATCCGAGTACCCAACATAGTGCCTGAAAAGATAAGTTCCAAAACTTTTGTCACCTAACCTAGATGACAACCACTGTCATTTAGTAATCTTGTGAGGAAAGCAGCGGGAGCAAAAATCATATTCAGGCAGTACTTCTGCTGTGATGTAGTCATTGAACCGAACTAATTATAGGTCTTAATAGAGAGTCTTTTGTCAGCCACACCTTGTGGCCCACAACGCCTAACGATTTCACAGAGTCCTCTCAAAGCTGCAGAGTAAGGTAACAGTATCCATCAGCAACCAAGACGGACATTCACAATATGACACAACATGACATCAATTGATTTGCTGATTTTTTGTACACATTATTGCAATCCTTTGGTCTTTTTCATTGTTGTTGGAATGTTGGGAAACTATATCCCATAACCGTTTACAACATTGACTAAGCTGCATTTGTCTTTAAAGGTCATAAGATCATTTGGATAACGTGTTTAGACATGGACACCTTTTCGAGTAAGCAAACCCAGTTTATATATATATATATATATATATATATATATATATATATATATATATATATTATATATATATATTTATATATATATATATATATATATATATATATAAATATATATATATATATACATATATTTATATATATATATATATATATATATATATATATATATATATATGTGTGTGTGTATACCAAGCGTTGCGGGGGTTACATAGCCTACTTAATCATGAGGCATTCATAAGTTTACATGTTTCCAAACTGGTGTCTGCAACGGGCTGAAGGTGATTAGATTAAAGAATGTTTTTATACACTTTTTATGGACTGAACCAAAATCAAATGGATGTTTAAATAGTTGGGGACATCGCTTTTTCATTCCTACTTTCAGGCTAGCATGTAGTATTCATCTCACCTGCCATTTGTAAAAAAAAAGTATTTTTTGTCATATTTATATGCATGTACTTGTGTTTAGTAAGGTCAAGTCTCCAAGCACTAAAGTAGGTGATACCCAGTTTATGATTACCTTCACTTTTCAGATGCATACAACATTAGTAAATACTTGTTTGTAGTCAGAGAAAGTGAAAGGATATTTTGTGATAGCAATAGGGGCGATGAGAACGAAAAACAGGTTGGGACTTAATGTTAACATAGATTTTACCACCTCTAGCCATCCGTTATTGAGAATCCTGCATTCTGATTGATTAAACACTGACCTATTATTTCACAAAACACTGTCAGTATATGTAAAAACTAATAAAAATGAAGTTTTTTGCACATTTTGTGTGGTATATTCTATGGAATAGGAATAAAATACATTTATCGGACTATGTTTGTCTCATAAACCGTCGAGACTCCACATTGGCATAATAACGGATTCGGCTTCGCCTTCGGCTTTGCCAAATTTGGAGTGTCGACGGTTTATTCGACAATAATAGTTCGCCAAATGCGATTTATTCCTTAGTTAATTTTTAGTTTCATCCCTCATCCCTGTAATATTTTTTGTCATTTTTTATAAAATATTAACCACATCGAACTGATTGAAATGCCCTGTTTCTGTTTTTTTTCTTCAATAGACCCTTCTTTCAAATAGCAATTACAAAGGATTGTGGGATACAATTTTGGTACACATCATATTTTGACAAGGTGAAATTTCACTGAGAAAAAGGAACGCATGACAAACATCTGTCCCATAATTGTTTTACTTCCTGTCAGGAAAAGAGTCTATAGCGTTAAATGTATATTTCATTTTCAATAATTTAACTTCGAATAACGTTTATAACAGAAAGCCAAATGAGCTTTCAAATTGAATTACTACTGCGACTGTTTTACAACATTAGTAACACAATAAGGCCCTTAATGCACGGAATAACCCTTTAATGTTGTGTACTGGACAGGGTGTATATAAAGAATGTCCTTTAGACTAGCTAAAAGCGCCAGTCAGTTGAAAAATCGTGGACAGGCAAGAAACGTAATGAACCGACTTTTCCATGTATGTTGACCATCGTAACATCAACTTTTCAAATCCGCCGGATTTTCAGAATTCCATCTGGCTAGGTGTTAAAGTCACTACCTCAGACCTCCGGCTAAAAGGACGCAAGGAGGTATTAAGCTTCAGAGACCCATCCCACAATGCTGTTAAACTATATATACTTGAAAGTAATTTAATCCCTTCCAAGTATCAAAACATAATCAACAGCTATTAAGAATGTTCCCCTTGGTTAGATACTGTTAAGTTTACCCTTTCCATGACGATCTGCCCCTTGCATATTCAACTAATCCTGAAACTAAGGCCACCAGGCAGGTGGCGGTACAACAAGGTTGTCTTTTTGTGAACACCATAAAGGGAAGGCTATAATTTTGTGCTATACTGAAGTTAAAATTACAACAAAACATATCTATCTTTTCACTCTCACACTTCTAGTACATAAGTGAGGACTGATGCTTTTCACAACTTATTTTTTTTTATTATTTTTTGATCCTCGTAAAATTCAGAGCCAATCAGATACTTTTTTCTAAGGATTATTGCTTATTTTAGTCGCTGCACAACAACAACCATTTTCATATGTTTTACTTGCCTTGGTAGCAGACAGACTGACACCATTCTTGATTTGTCATTATACGTTCTGGCACGCAATATCAAATGGGATTATATATACCAAACACATCAACGAAGCTACAGGCCTAAGCGAAATGGTGAGGAGCAGCCGAGAAGCTGTTGATCCGTCTTACGTTCTTCGTACACTGTTGACTAAAACAGACATAAGGCGGCATGTTTCATGCATATTTACCCTGCAAAAGTTCCAAAATGATCGTACATTTGTCCGTATAGTATATCAACATTTGAGGTTCATTAACTGTAGCAGGCAGAAATTGCAAAAGTCTTCATCAGCAAATATTCGAGAGCTGGCCAGACTTCCAAATTGTGTCGTTTCGTGGTCATATAAAAGGCAGGGCTGAACGTTTGCACCTTTCCAAAAATAATGTTGAAGATACCAATTTTTTCTCGAACATGACTCATTGGTACATTAACTAATAAATCTTAGAATAACTGCCTGGAAACGTGTGAGGGATGTGGTGATTATATATTAATTAACCAAAAAAAAAAATAGGATATGTATATTCTGATGGTCTTGTGGAACATTTTGACGGTCCGGGATTGATTCCCATTAGGAACAGGTCGTTGTATTTATTTATTGATTCAAATTTTGTCGAGGTTTACTTATTTGTTTCCCTTCAATATAATGTTCCATAAAATTTCCTTTAAACAGTCCTGACATAAAGTGATCCACGACAAGTTCAGAACAATATTATATTTGATCCAACAATGGCCAAAAGCATGCCCTGGCTGAGGGCTCTTTGTGTGCCGATGAAATTTAAATTTAGGCAAACCTTTTACGTCCTAATCCGTCTTTAATGGTTACATCAAACCGAGCCATATTGAAATTAGAAAGTGTTTTAATCCCAGCAAGGCAAAATAAAAAACTTATGAGTAAAACTTGATTAATTGCCGAAATTGTGAGGAAAAACTACTTAACGTGGTTAAGATTTGAGCCCGACCGTAAAATAAGAAGTCCGATCGTATACCACTAGACCAGTGGTTCCCAACCTTTTCCAGCTGAACGCCCCCTTTCACCAAATGAGGATGGGCCAACGCCCCCCCCCCCCTGTCTTTAGCTTACTATTGCCAGGGAGTTGCTATTTGACAAATAGCAACTACCTGCTATTGCTATGGATGAAATGACGATAATACTGAAACAAAACATGCTGAAATAGAAGGGTAGACCTACCGTGACATACATCGTTTTTACGTGTGGGTTCGACCCAGGGTAGAAAAACAGCAATGCGGGACTTAAGAAACTGACACCCTTTTGAGATGGCCACTCTTTAACCCACGATTTACAAAAGCTGGAAGGCTTGATCGCGTTCAAGAGAGGAGGAACGTCCGTTTGGTATTTAACTGACTTTGCCAGGGCCCCATCGGGTTGTGGGCTGTTCCCAAAATCAGACCAAAGGTCAACATCCCAGTGGGCGACTGGGGGTTCGCCCCCGGAAGCTGTGAAGTATTTACGATATTGTTGACACGAAAATGACGTACTGTCAGTAAAATTTTGGCTATCTTCCGATTACCTAACAACCTTAAAATACAAACTAAAAAGATTGCAAAATCAACCTTAGCCCAGTTTGCGTTTCAGTAATAAATAACGGGAATTCCCTTTGATGCTGAAAGGGCTTGTAGTGTCACGGGAGGAAGAAGGACGGTAGGGGTGGCATGGGTAATTGAAAGACTTGTGCCAATCAAGCTGTCCAACAGGTAGAAATGATGAGAAAGCAGAAATTGGGGTACAGAAAAACTGCATTTTTGAAAACAATTTAAAGTTTTACTTCATAATACATTGCCAAAGTTATCCATTTTGTTACAGTTACCTACAATTGTCACTTCTCTCAGTATGTCATGTTTATGGACTGCAAGGAAGAAAACTACATTCAAGGTTAAATTTGCAGGACGATTTTAGCTATGACCCCTTCGGTCACCGCTTTCACTGTCATTGATGGGAGTATGAGGGTCCTTGCAGGAAAAATAGAAATTAAACACTCAGTTACAGTAGATGCGATTTTATGGCATCTGGGAGGGAATATTAGACCTACGCAACTTGTTGACTCCATTCCTCTCTTTTTTGTGCGAACCAATTTGAGAGCTCAGCTAGAGAAAAGCTTTTAGAATCTAGTAAAGCCTTGGTTTAAATTGAGTATCCCATTTTGTGTTCAAAACGCCCCCCTGCCGCCCCCTTAGCGCTCATCGCCCCCTTGATTAGTGCAAACGCCCCCCGGGGACGATAACGCCCCCGGTTGGGAACCACTGCACTAGACCTTGAACATTGATGAATGAAATACAGAAGGTTCTATGGCTATACTAATCAGGGTTAACCATGCTTTCGAAATGCTTTACAAGTAGGGTTGATCAACAAGTGGTCTTTAATGGGCAAGAGTTACACTTTTGAAAAGCATTTGGTCATTCAAAACACCATAGGAGATCATTTTGTAAATATTTATCCTCTTTCGAAAAGATGGCCACAAACCCCTAATATTGTAAAAGAATTTGCCCTATAGCTCATCGCCTACATTGTTAAGACATGCCTTAATGTCCAGTCTGTTGCCGACAAGGGACAAGATTTAAAGAAAAGTAGCTTTCGGTCAGATTTTGAAGACTTTAAATTATTCACAACTCATTTAACTGTGACGAAGATACGGCACCTGCACTACTTTGATAATTACGAAGTGTCCATTAACAGAAAATGGTTAGCAGCAGAGTGGCAATAACGGTCTTTTGAGCCATTCTAAAAATAAATTAATTTTCAGTCTTACTGCCATGGCGTTTTTATCTGCATAATCATTGTTTACATTATATGCAAAGAACAAAGGTTGTCCATATATCATTACAAAGCGGTATCACAACGTACGGGGCTTCTAGTGCTGTTATCTAATTAAAGATTACCCACGGTGAGCTTTAAAAGTGGCATTCTTTACGTCATTGAATAGAATCAATACAAAGCTTTCTATATGAAAAACCTCAGAGTCTTTTACCAAACGATGGTTTGAAAAGGCCGTATAAAAAGTTAAAATTGTGACCGATGACTTTCAAGTAACTTCTTCCCTCTAAAAGTTACCTAGTCTGGTTTTCTTGCTTAGTCAAAACACCGGTATTCACAAGCAACCGATTAATCGTTTTTTGCTTCTCTTATGTGACAATCAAGGCAGCCACGATGCAGCCTCGACTATGCTGGTACCTTCGTGTTATTATGTTACTCTGCAAACTTCTCAACGCAAAGGGAACAGGTAAGTAAAAATCTCTCTTTTAATCTCTCTTTTTTCATTGTTAAGACTTATTTAAAACATTTTAAATGATATCATACTTGAACTTAAAACATACAAAACAGAAGCAATATTTCTTGTGTGATACCATTCCCTCATACATCAGGTAAGGTGTCGATCCAAAAGCTGGTATTCTCAACATATTACGGAGAGAACAATAGCAAAGTATGGACATGGATATGTCCTATACCTCTGTATAAATGTGCGATTTTACGAAGCTCTTCCTTTAAGTAGGTAGCTTTTTACACTGCTATAAGATCTGTAATTTCCCATAATATTCATTGCATCATTCCATAATTTGTGAAGTCAAAGTGTAAAAACGAAATACTGTAAAATGATAATTTAAAATGCAGTATTTTACATTGAATGTAAATTATTTCAAAGACACATACTATAAACTGATTCTGTAAATCCATCCCGTTGAATAAAATTGTTTTCTTTTGTTATGTTAATGTACACTGTCGTCTTTTTCAGCTTATGGTTTGCATTGCCGTCTGTCCCTCGGGAAAGTACATCATCTACCGTCTAGGTAAAACCCTGGTGTGGGCATCAACTTAGCGCGTCTTTCTTAGGTTCCTTCAAAAAAAAACAAACCTCTGAGAACAGCAACTATCTTCATTATAATAGCACAGATTTTTGTACAGATTTTTGTAACATTGTAGCTCACACATGTTGCTGATAAACGCAAGCTTTGGCAAGTAAAAACCATTCAACGTTCTCTGAATGGACTTTATACTTTCAGACAATGGAGACGTTCGCCTCAGAGATGGTGGAAATTTCTCAGGAAGGGTAGAAGTGTTTTACAATGGCGTTTGGGGTACGGTGTGTGACGATTTATGGGATTTACACGATGCTAACGTTGTCTGTAGACAGCTATATTTCGGTCCCGTAATATCTGCACCTAGGGATGCGTTTTATGGTCCAGGAGATGGACCGATCCTTCTCGATGAAGTCCAGTGCAGTGGATACGAACAAGCACTGGAAGAATGTTATTCAGGAGGATGGCAGAATCATGACTGCACCCATGAAGACGATGCTGGAGTGGAGTGTTCTGTAAGTACGTAAGAAATTTCTTAGTGACTTAAAGTACTTGCTTAATTGCCTTTTGCAACAACAGATTTTTAAACAAGATTTTTTGAAAATGCTGACATTACGTTAACCAAACTTGGAAATTTGGTTTTCACCTGGTATCGTCTTTCAGGATTTTACAAAAACCTGAGTGTACATCGCTAATGCATTATTCACCTCAAGAGAGCGAATGTGCAGGTACTCCTGTACATGACTAGTCGAAAAACCTTACACAAGATTCCAGGAAGCGAGTGACTTAGTTTCTCCATTTTTGTGACCGTTTTATCATGAACAGACAAAAAAGTGACGAATATGTTGTATGATAGTCTACAAGTTATGTGCTTACACTTTATTCAGTTCCGAAAATGCAGCAATAAGTTACGGACTAAGTAAACTGATAGATTATCGGCCTCCTTTTAATCTCCAACACCCAAAGGTCCCCATCCTACCACTCCAAGCTATTGGAATGAAGGCTCGGTAAGGCTTCTCGATGGTTCTTCGCGTAATGAGGGACGTTTAGAGGTCTATTGGAATGGGCAATGGGGTACAGTCTGCGATGACTCATGGGATATTAAAGATGCCAATGTTGTCTGCCGTCAGCTTGGTTATCCTTCTGGTGCAGCAGCCTTGGAGGGTTCTCACTTTGGGAGGGGAACCGGAGACATTCTTTTAGATGAGATACGTTGCACAGGATACGAGACTTCCTTGCTTGATTGTCCGAGCAATGCAATTTATCAACACGACTGTGACCACTCCGAAGACGCAGGTGTTGTGTGTGCAATAGAAAGCTTTGGTAAGATCGTTTAGTGCAACACCTACATTTCCAGGCACTTGTTACCCAGTGCAACCCATGATGCAGGCAATGTCATGAATGTTAGGCTTATCGTGGAAAGATATAGTAATTGTCGAAGCTCTTGCGAAGTTTAAAATTGATGTAACTATGGTGTTCCTAGATGAGTCGTCATCAATTTAATAAGTAACCGTGACCTTGAAAATTGTCAATCCAGACTAAAAAAAAATAATTCTTGTACTTCATTGATAAGCTTCAAAGATTGTGCCTGACCACCGAAGCAAAAAGGGCGACTTCCCTTTCCTGAGAGAAATAACAAAGTGACACTTAATCCCTGCTCACTGAAGCAAAGTTAGACGAGCAGTGGTAACCTTAACGGTAATATTAAAGGACTGTTACGTAACTGGCATTATATATATATATATATATATATATATGCTACGTACTGCTACGTAACTGGCATTATATATATATATATATATATATATATACACAGGTCGAAAGTGTAAATAGTAATACATTGGATCTTGAATTTTTTTATACCAATCCTAAGATCGAGCGTAGCCCTTATCACATAAGGAAAGGTTCACAGAAAATACCAGAGAGAAAACTTGAGCCGCAACGGAGGTTTGAACCCGTCATCCTCCGCTTTGAGGAGTTTGATATATATATATATATATATATATATATATATATATATATAAAACATGATCCTTGAATATCTGTAAGAAGCATTGTATTATGCTCCGCTAACTTACACATTTAAGTGTGTTTTGAGCAATTGCAGGGAGTTTAAGAAAGTTTTAGCCCTACTTATCTAATGTATAACTCGGGTCAGCCTGTCTGCTGTAAAGTAATACGAACGATTTGCCCACTATCTATTCCAAGACTAGTTTTGAAAATCTTGTTTTTCTGCACCTGACGCCTGTAGGTTCCGATGGTTACCCTAGAGAAGGAAGTGTAAGACTGTTGGGATCATCGTTACGTAATCGTGGACGAGTAGAATTGTTTCACTCTGATATGTGGGGTTTAGTGTGCGATGATGGATCGTGGAATATGAATGAAGCCACTGTTGTATGCAGACAGCTTGGGTTCCCTGATGCGACCCACTCGGCTGACGACCTATCCTACTTTGGTGAAGGTCCCATTTTGCTGGATGATATTACCTGCGAAGGATTAGAACATTATTTGACAGAATGTCAACATAGCTCCTGGTATCACCACAACTGCGAACTTAGAGACTTTGCTAGTGTTGTATGCAGTGTTCCAGGTTAGTATACCTTTTATACATTAGACTTAAGACTGGTTACATCTAAATATACTGCCCATGAAGTGGCTTTTTCATTGTCTGTATGTGACTGCTGAGCAGGAAGAACAGATCACGTGTCCCTACTCTCTTATTTCGGTTTCCCAGGGAGGTGATATTCTAATACCACATCCATGCAGAATTCAAAGGATAAGATGATGCGTGTGGTTTCTAATGTATAAATGTCAATGATGTAAACAGTTAAATGAAGCATATTAACCATGATTAGAACAGGTAAGGCTTGCTAATAAATATACTAATTATAGCTATTTCCGAACATTACATAAACTGACATCACGCTCTTCATTGTTCATTGTTGAAAGTTTTTCAAACTTTGATTTGGTTGAAGAAATGAAACTTCCATCCTTATTTGTTGAAGAAACATTCGTCATTAGTATGCGTATTAAAGTTTATTTACGGAGTGGGAAACTTACTGACAGAATGTAATTCCGTTTAGTCTCAGCAAGCATTCGCTACTTGCTTGATACAAAATTGAGTTTTACACCATTATCAACGCAGATCCCTGAACGTATGCACATTCAACCTCTCAAACTGGCAGTTAGTAAAGATTCAGTTTACTTACCTTGTGTTGTCTGGTGACAGTAAAGCTACAAAGTGGACCCAAGCTTTTCAACAAGCTTTCATTATAACTACCAAGCATCTCAACGTCTTCTCTGTTATGAAAGTGAAGTATTAATCACTAATTACCTTATTACTGGCAGAAACATACCATCCAAGGCTAGTCAACGGAACCACTTGGCACGAGGGTCGCGTTGAGATCTGGATTATTGACCACTGGGAGGAACTCTGTTCAGAAAATTTTTACAAAGACGAAGCAAGGACGATATGCAAACAACTAGGATTCAGTGGCCTTGATGAAATTTACTACTATGAAAAGTTTGGGAGTATTCTCGACGTTGCATTCAATTTTACCTTTGATTGTTGTACCGACGACACACACCTTAGAAATTGTACCCTACAGCTACGGCAATATGACGCTTGCAATGCTACATCTATCAGATGCCTTTATGGTAGTAAAAACTACATTCTTTGCTACTAATTTAAATTTGTAGACTTCTTAAATGAGAGACGTTACTAAAGTTAACATGAAATTTCATTTTTTTTTATATATTTTAAAGACTTTAGGGTACTTGAGGTACGCTGCGTATCTTTGAGTCACATCGTCATTATGATAATACGGGAAATTAAATGGGTGGTAACTACGACATACGATCACAATTGTCACAAACAGCATTGGAGAGCATGGGAAAATTCGGTATCTAAAAGACGTATTTCTTAGTAAGCAAAAGTGACGGTGTACTAGGGTCTGAAACCACGAGCCCCCATTTTGGCAGAAAATGTCCTTTTTTTTGGCCAGAACTAAAGTAAAATGTCTGGCAAATGTGCTACAGCCCCCTCTCATTCTAAGCATTTCTATGGCTGTTAAATCTTTTAACCTTAACAAATTTTGCATATGAGAATTTCTGAGATGAGAATATATGCAAAGTCTACTTCGTGTGATTGTGATAGGGCAAACATTGTTTGCAATATTTCGCAAAACATTTGGCTAACTTAACTCTATTGTTTACTGATGGTGTTGTTTACTCTCGTATACCATCATTGGAAGTAGTCATCCACTTTGGTTTCTGACATATTCTTCATTTCTCGTGTTGTAAATAATGTTTCCGCTCCTTTTCAGATGACAGCTTACCTGGAGCTGCTATCGCCGGTATTATTTGTGCTGGTGTTATCTTTATAGCCATCAGTCTAGCAAGTTTTGTCTCAGTGTATAGAAAAACTACCCAGAAAAGTGCAAGAAGCTCTCCTGGTGTTACAAGTAGCAATGACGCAGTAAACCAAACGGGAACTCAGTCAGTATATATGAATTCCCATGCAGAGACATACGAACCTGAATTATGTAACAGTGGGCAAGCTCCTCCAAGTTACAGCGATGCTGTTACCCATCCTATTGTTTATCCTAATGTACAAACTAGTGATTCCAATGGATCAATGCCCTTTGAAAAAGGAAAGTCACAGCAAGAAGATTAAATCTAGAGTCTACATTGTCAAAAGCAGGAAATGCCTCGCCAGCTTAAACCTAAGTATCTTTACGATCAACGCGAACTTTCATAGACAATAATTCGTGAAAGCCTATGTTATGTTTAGCATTGATTATTATCATTTTCAAAAAAATTCTCCCTTACTTTTAACATTTAAAAAAATCTTGCCAAGGTAGCTTTCTCTCAAGTTGGAACTAACAAGGTGAAGGGGATTTTGTGGATTAATTCCGACGTCCAAACCTGATGATAAAATAGCAAATATGGTGGAGTCGATATGCATCACCTTTTTGCTGAAGGCAGTCCAGTTTCTTCTGAATATTTTGATGTGTGTTTAATGTATGTGGTATGCACCATCCAATGAAATCAGTCACTCTCCATAATATTTTTACATAAACTCTTCCGGTCTTCTTTTTCACTTGTGTTGCGCTTCTTGCCTTCCAGTCCCATGGTGCTGACAGCATGAAGACGTTTCCAGCACCCGGACAAACTGCCTTCATAAAACAGCTCCAATAGATGTGTTGCTTGTATCTACAACAACGGTGTTGTTGGCAATATGCGTGAGGCTAATTGGAGATGGGTGTTTTGGTGGTGAAAGGTTAACGAGTAATAGAGGTTCATAATTAAGTGGTATAGTTCAGTGCTAGTTGACATGTTTATCAAATTTCATCAGTCATTTGAGCTGACGCTATTTGTTAAGGTACAGTATCGTGGTTGTGCCTTAGATCAATCAAGATAGGATTAAGTGGTTTTTACCAGTACCAATGCAGTCCATCTGCCTTGCGCCGATAATAATGGGGATACTTGCATTTAGTTTGTCACTAATACCTTCTACGCATGTTGGACAATAACAATTTGGTAAAGTAATTTGCCCAAAGATCTCTCTTGCGGGATCTACTGGTATCTTTCCTTGTGTAATAGTGCCAGTAACAAGGTCCCGAATCTGCGCAAGAGCAGACATACTTTAAGCAAACTAAAGCAATACAAATTAACAAGAACGGTTGTCAGTTTTCTGGTAGTTCTTTACAAGTTGAGTGGGTAAAGGCAATACAAGACGTGTAGATAGGGAGCATGCCATTCATTAGGCTACTTGTTTGTTCTCATCAAAGGGCAAAGTCCCCTGCAGAGTTTCTGAGTTAGGGTTGCCACGAAGTCTGTGTTTTGAATCAATAAAGAAAGATCACGATAGGTTGGAAGACATTTAAAATAGGTTTGGGGACATTTCAGAAATAATGTGTTCGGTATTTTCTGGGTTGGGTAGTAACGAGTTACAAGAAACGCCGTTACTGTAACGAGTTAAATACTTGCAATGGAACCGTGTAATGAGTTACACTTGCATTTCAGTAACGGAGCAAATAATTAGTTACAGCTCTGAGTAAAAGTGACCGTAACTTTGTTACATCTGGTCCGGTTACTTCCGCGTTACAAGTAACCAAAATGACCACATATAACATTTTCCTTGAGCTATGGTAACAGAAAGCTTTTCAAGTGGTGCACTTACGAAGTAATATTATTTCTGATATATTTATCATTAATTTCGCTTTTGTCGCCTTCATCCTCACCCACCATTAAATTTTACTCACTATTAGAGCCAAAAGTTGGTATTAGGTGTACATGTTGAAGCTTTCATGGTCACTTGTTGTAGATTGGTCAGGCATTGGCAGGTGTGTTCCATACTTTATAATCAGTCTTATAACAAAGTGTCAAGTCATTTATCAAACAGATTATTGCTTATTGCCTTTGAGACTGAGTCTCGGGATAACTTTTCCCTGAGTGAGTGAATAAAGTAAGATTAGTTAGCAGAAGGTGAATTTGTTTAGTATCTCTTGTCCTTTGGAGGACACAGTGGCGATAATCTGCCATGAGAAACGGATACAGACGGACGTCCAAAAGTAGGCTTAAGGCCGGTTCATACTTCCAAATTTCTCGCGCGATAAAGCGATCAATATCCATATATGGTCAAAATATCTTTGCCGCCAGTTCGATTCACGGTCATCGCTTGGAGTTGAACATTGTTCAACTTTTCTCGCAAGCTCTTGAGATATCGCAAAGGGAACGGCTTCTGATTGGCTGCTTGGTAGGTGAACGACCTTTTGAAACGAGCTCACGATCCTACTCGACAACAATGGCGGACCTTTTCAGATACCGGCTCATTACATGTATTTGGGTTCCGTGCGACTATCGGCGGCCTGATTGTGACAGTGAGAGTTGTCGGAATGGAGGGAAACAGTTATTGCTTTCCACGAATTAAGACATAAAGGTTAGTAAGGCAGGATTTTCCTGTATTCCCTAAAATTATCACGGTAATCAATAGTGTACCTTGTCGTAGAGCTGATCAAACCGCATACAGTTGAGCTATGCGAGAAAACTGAAGTATGAATCAATTTTACATCGGCATATCGAGACCCAGCTAACACTCTTAAACACAGCTTTATAGCGCTATAATGGAGTATGAACCGGCCTTTACTCTGTTTGAGTCGAAGCCAACTCCGATTCCACATCCCCGATTCTGGGCCAATTTTGAGTCTGGTACCCCTCAAGTTCCAAGCACTACGGTTCTGATTCCAGTGGCACCAATTCCGAGACCGAGTCTATTTGCCAGTGTATGGCATAATAGCCTATGTATACGGATTTTATAATGCTTTTGCCAAATGTCCATCTTAAATAAGACCCTTCATCAGTAGTTTACTTGATTGTGAGTATAACTACTTTACATCAGTATATTGTGCACAAATAACAATGGAACTTAAAACTGTAAATGTATTGTCATATCTGAGAACAAGGTGGAATGGACTCTGAGTCCGAGTTGGGTTTCAGTTCTAATTTTAAACTAATTTTAATCAGAAACCTTCTATTCCGGGCCACTTCCTATTCTAGTAAAACGAGCCGGGTTGCGACATTTGAGTCCTAATCCAAATGACAAGGCACAAATCTTCAGTATTTATCGTGAGTCTATTCATCTTTCTTATTAAACATGTGATATACTTGTTTGATGAATCAAAAGTATGGACTGAGGCTATATCACATTCTTTTCAACAGTGGCGTAGCTAGAATTTCTTTGTTAGGGGGTAAGGCTTTTTTCAAGGGGGCAATCAAAATAAAAATATGAAGAATGTCTGCCCCGACACCTTCCTGAAAACACACGCAAGCTGAAGCCCAGTGCAGCATGCAGCAGCAGGCATTGACTTTGGTACGTATATGGTTGATACTGCATGCATGTGGTTAAGCTATGCTTTGGCAAATTAGATCATCATTTCTTGCTGTTGTATTCAGTTACGTTCGTACTAGTCAGGGACGTTTTGGTTTGTTGCAGTTTTTTTTTCTTTTTGCTATATTTGGTAAAACTTTGATAAGATGTAGAGTAGACATCAGACTATCAGAAAAGTATGTGCTCCATTTTTTCATGTGCAAAGGGGGTAGACAGCCAATTCAAAATGGAAGCCATTGTGATCATTTGGCTGATTTGGCTCAAGAAAGGCTCTGTTGTGCCAACATTTGGGGTCTAAAACTTTTTTAGGGGTTACGGTGGCAAAATAACCACAGTCTCTCACAATATACTCAAATTTTTCCCCAAAATATTGATCCGTTTTGTTGTAGTGACTTGTCGAATATTGCCCTTTTCGCCAAAACCGGCAATTTTGGCAAGTTTTGCTCCGGGGGACAAATTTGAGTACCAGATTCTCTTAAAGTGTGTATTCCAACGACTCCAACTTTTTTTAATAGGTAGTCCTATAACCAGGTAGTATGTGGGGAAAATTTGGACTCCCAGATCCAACCTACATGAAATGAGTGGTACTGAAAATTTGCAATTTCTTTGTTTTTCGTCGGGAAATTCTGGCCTCTGAGATTATTTTTTATGCCCAATATTTCCTTCAACTAAATACCAAGATCTACTAATCTTTCTGCTATTGAAAGAAGAGTGGATTGTTAAGACACACATTAATTTTGAAAACTTAAAAAGCAGGCAAATATTCCATTGGTATAGACCCCAATCATCAAAAATATCAATATTTTCGTTTTTCATAAATCAAAAATACAAGTTGTAACACTACAAGACAAGTTTGAACAATGATGATCTCTTTAAGAGGCACACACGATCTTTCATCTTTACAAAATTGTTCAAATGCCTCAGTATTACACAGAAAAAATTACACTGGTAGATGAAAACGGAGTATTGAATAAAGGAAACCCAAATATTGAAATTAATTCAGTTTGTAGAAAAAAAATATGGGAAAAGGGCATTTTTGAGCAGTAATATCTCTGATACTGTGTCACTAGATGCTCCCATCTTCATGAAATGAGCAGTCTAGTGCCTCAGTAGTAAAAAGAAAGAATTTCGACTCGCAAATCAGAATGGGCAAGAAATTACGGAAACCCAAATATTGCAATTTTTCATTTCTCCTTGAAAAATTTGGGTTTAGGGGCACTTTTGAGCTGTAATATCTCTGTATCATACACGATGCTCTCATCTTCACGATATGGGCAGCCTTGTGCCTTCAAGTTGGTAATACACAGAAAGAATTTTGACTCTCCAATGAGAATAGACATAAAAGCACGGAAACCCAAATTCTGCCATTTCTTCAGTTTTTCTTGAAAATATGGGTTTAGGGGCATTTGTAAGCCATAGTTTCTCTGTAATTATCATACAAGATGCTGTCATATACATGGAGTGGGCAATCTAGTACCTTGTTAGTACACAGAACGAATTTTGACTCTCAAATGGAAACGGGCACGAAATTATGGAAAGCCAAATTCTGCGATTTCTTTAGTTTTCCTTGCAAAATATGAATTTAGGGGCACTTTAGAGCCATGATATCATTATAATTATCATACAACATGCCTCTTTTCTTCATGAAGTGGGCAGTCTAGTGCCTTAGTAGTGAACAAAAAGAATTTGGACTCTCAAATAAGAACAGGCAGGAAATTATGGAAACCCAAATATTGTGATTTTGTCAGTTTTCCTTGCAAAATATGTGTTTAGGGGCACTTTTTAGTAGTAATATCTCCATAATGTTATCATCCTGCCATCTTCATAGAATGGGTTGTGTAGTGCCTTTGTAATACATAGAACCTAACTTTGGATTAGCACATACTGAATGGATGCTTAGTGCATGTTTTTCAATTTTAAAAGTTCTTCAATTTATACTGTAAGTAGTACTGTCTGACTGTCATACTGACGTAAGTATCACATATTTTCTGTGAAAACGAAGAAATTGTAAGGTTGCCGTTCCATCTATCTCATGTCTGTTTCTCCTTGTGGGCAAAAAGTTTTTCTGTTTATTACCAAGGCCCTGTGGCATCCTTTCCATGGAGATAATAACATATTATATGGTATCCAGAGAGATATTGCTGAAACCAAGTAATGACATAAGTAATATATGGCAAACTGGGATACAATTAGGGGTATATGAAAATGTCAGAATAGATTCGAGCTCAAGGTCAAATTTAATTGCAATCCGGTGTTAATACCTTCAGGAACATATTTTAAATAACAAAAATGAAAGAGTGATATACAAAAATAATAGAAGACGATGAAAAGTAGCACATCAAAAGAACATAAGATAACAGAGTAAGAAAACATAAAATTCAAGCATTACCAGAAAGCCCAAAGGCCTAGTGATTCTTTGCTGAAAGGAATGATTTGTTGTACTGACTCGGTTTATCCATCAAATTTACACTTCTTGATTTTTTCATTTTTACGATGTTTTCACATCTTGACCTCTGCTGACCTCATATGACCTATTAAAAAGTGAATAACAAAAAATGAAAGAAAAAAGAACAAGTCCTAGGAGGGAATCGTACCCCGGACCGTCTGCAAGAGAAACCGAGTTCTAATCCACTACACCATCCAGGCGCGGATCCAGAAATTTTAAGGGGGGGGGGCCCAAGATGGAAAACCTCATGTGCACCGAAGGTGCACCACGAGCGCGAAGCGCGAGTTCCTACGCGTGGGGTCCAGGGGCCCGCGTTAGGGCCCCTTGCGGGGTACAGGGGCGGAGCCCCGGTGAGGGTCCAGGGGGCGAAGCCCCCGGAAGCTCTCGCAATATTGCATTTTAAGAGCACAGAAATCGGCTCCAGTTCTTATGTCAGTGAGATTTTATAACCTTTTCATGTGGCATGGAATTTGATGTGTATGGCTCATTTTAAGTTACTATATGTACCTGCAGAAGTTACGGAGAATCTAAGATATCTTAAAACTTACACGCCAACATTATGAGCCCAGTGTAGGTAACTTGAAATGGTTTTTGCCATAATGAGTGCTTTATTTTCGTTCTACGGTATTCGGTTATAGGACGTCAGATGAAACAATTGCGCGCGAAGCGCGCCGAAAATTTGAATTTACATTTAAAACCATTGCTATGACTAACGGTGTCAATTCCCTTTATGTGTTTTTATCAATTAGAAGGTGGGTTCGATACTAAGTTTTCAGTTCTCATAAGAAGAGGAGGGTGAAAAAATGAATATCAGTTGTTTTACATCCTTACAATGCTGACTCTGAAATCACGTTTATGCACACGAATAATTGGCTTATAGTAGAACCTCACCGATGAGTAATGCGTATACGTTTGGGACCTTATTGATAGTAAAAGGAGCAATTCAAGGCTTACAGTGCGCAGATCAAGCAAAAATCAAGAAATATTGAGAAGACTTTGCAAAAATCGTGAAAGATTTCAAATGATTTTTGGTAAAAAGTGAAAAAAATAAATCCATCACTTAATAAAAACGTCCCTCTCTCCGTGATCGTAAACAATTGCGCGCGAAGCGCGCCGAAAATTTTCGGTTTAGTGGGTCCCGGGAGCTCTGCATTAATTGTACACTGAAAAGGAGGACCAACAGGACTCTCACAACCTTACATCCATATGGGAGGAGAGATGATATATCACCTTCTTTATGGACTTCTGAAGGGTATACCCTTCAGAAATCTATGACCGATGGTGCCGGCTGGAGTTGGTGATTGGGGGAACCGCAGATAACTGCTAAACCGTGCTTTTTTAGGCAGTGGGATTTTGTATACGCTATATACAACAGCGGGAGAGCCTTTTCTTATTAGTACATGAGAGTGCAATCCCAGGAAGGGGTTTACCCTCCCCTTTGAGAAATTTTTGTTAATTTTAGGGGGCCTATATGCAAAATGATGGTATCTTTGGGTCATTCTAAAGTGATTGTATGTTTAGAAAATGTCCACAATTTAGTGAATTCTAACTTTTGTTCGGGTGAAAAAGGGGAGTAAGAGACGGTTAACATATTCTCGTCAAAACTCCTTAAGTCCCAGGAAAATCATGGGCGTGGATCCGTCTCCAAAAGTGTGTGCGGGGGGGGGACCTTTTTCACATTTGTGAATCGCCCTCCTGTGGCGTGGAAGAAGCAGTTGGTGGTAGCCAGAATTTGCGTCACGGGTAGGTAATAAATTTTGTGATCTTCGGCATGGGGGAGGGGTCTAAGGGAAATTTTTCTAGAACTGAATGCCCTCAGATGCGATTTGGTGCAACAAAAGTGTACGATTTTTAGGTTATTTTTCTTCTAAAAATTTCGTTTTCCTAGGCATAATTGCAGTCTTTTCCATCATTTTTGAAAAAGTGAGGGGGACTTTTTGACGGTGTCCCCCCTTCTAAAAAAGTGAGGGGGACGCGTCCCCCGTCCCCCACGATCCACGCCCATGGGAAAATTGTACACGCAATTATACCTGCGAGGAGTCCACAGAAACATTCTTGGACTATAATAAAATTTTTCCTTTACATTTTAAAAGGATATCCAAGGTTGACAGAGAACAGTATAGAGCCCCCCGGGAGCTCTAAATTAGTTACAGTATACAGAAGAGGGACCAACGGGATTCTCACTACCCGACATCCATATGGGAGGAGATATGATATATCACCTTCTTTGTAGGTATAGCAAGAGGGATGGTGGACAGGCAAAGTTCGTTTCATAAAAGATTTTCGTCATTATTGAACGTCGCGGTAAGATGTTTGGAAAAAAAGCAACGGCAATTACGTACTTTCAATCTTTCAAATCATGTGCTAGACTAGATTAGTCAAAGATCCCATAATGATGAGAGCCCTACAGAGAAGGAGATGTACTTTTGTAGAAAATTGTTGCATTGGAATAACTTCTTGCGTCAAAACTTTGTCAATGGTATATAAAATAGGGTGCAAGCCCTGTCGTATGCGCGCGAAGCGCGCCGAAATTTTGAATAAAATATTAGTCCATGACAAAACCTGCATTTCAGAACCTGCATCGGACACTGTCACTTTTCCACCAACCTATGCTATTCAGAAACGAATCTTCTGACTGAGAATTCTTAAAAAGCACTTTTGCTCCTTTGTTCCGCCCCGTGAGTAGTTACCGAAAGCTATTGATAGTAAGGACAACTCTGACACAAGGCTTGACGCTAGCGGAGCGTGCGAAAATTTGGAATTTGTCAAGAATTTCCAAAACTTATGATAGTTTGAGAACAGTTTGTAAAAGAAAATGGTTAGAACAAATAAACCAGTCATCAAAAATACATCTCACCCTACACCCTCCACAGAAATCTGTAGCTTAAACGACTTTTGGGACCATTTTAAAAATTTTCAAGAATCGATGGGGGAGGGGGACACACGTCACCCATTGCCCACTGTGCCGACGCCACTGTCTGTAGCTTTAAAGCCTTTTGAGTTCATTTTAAAACTTTTCAGACAGTTTTGAAATCGAATAGGGTATCATGCACGCCGCTACTTTGCCTGCAACAGCTGGTGCCACTGTGCACAATAGTAGGTCACCTGACAGCTTGTCTTCTGTATTCATTCTGCAAGGTCTGTATGGCGAAAACTTTGCCTCACAATCCCTCTAGATTACAAAAAATTTCACTCTTTAACACAAAATTGTTACTAAATTTCAGTGCAGCTAGCCGAGCCCATACTACATATGTCACGATGTTTACTTATTTAGATCTTAAGTCAAGGATCATTACTCAGCTATTCGCCTGTTTTCGAACATTGTAGCGCTCCTTTCGTCGCCAACCACTTTGAAAGATATATAAAGAGATAATCCAGCGATAGCTTCACCCAACCCCTACAGAAATATATACTTTGAATACGTTCTTAGACACTTTTATTCATTTTTTGCTCTTAATTTTTCTTTCTCCTTTTCTTTTTTTTCTTTTTCTTCTTTTTTTCTCCTTTCGTTTTTTTTTTGTGGCGAGGGGGGGGGGCCGGGCCCCCAGGCCCCCCCTGGATCCGCGCCTGATGTCACCATCAAAGAACTTGTTCAGCATATAGTATTTCTAATGATCCTATAGTCACAGCATCCTTTACACGTGTTCATAATCAGGTAATTCAAATAAGAATTATTTCTGTTTACTAATTGCTATTCTTGTGAAAAACTGTTTTTCTCTATATTTTTATCTTTAAAATGGTGCAAAATTTGTTTGTAACCAAACGGCGAACACAGTTTGAACGCACCGCCAACTGTCTATTTAGTTTGCGAGGTTTCCTTAGTTTCACCTCTGATGACCTCAGCTGATCTTCGATATTCAACAAACCCAAAGGGTTCTCTGTTAATTGAAGTAACACATCTGTATACCAAACATGGAAAAGATCCATTATCCCTGTCTTGAAATATCGTGTTTTTCACGATTTTTGGTTTTTGACCTCTGATGACCTCAAATGCCCTTTGATCTCCACTGAAACAATAGGGACCTTCCTTTTAATGTGATAACGTTATATACCAAGTATGAAGATTGTCCATATATTGAGATATCGTGTTTACAAGCAGTTTTTAAGAATTTCGTATTTTCATCGGTAACCTCAACCAAAATCAATAGGGTTTATCTTTTGACTATATCCCATCCACATGCCAAGTATGAAAAGCATTCATGCTTCCTACCTAGAAATATCATGTTTACGAGGTTTTCGGTTTTTGACCTCTGGTGACCTCGAATGACCTTTGACCTTTTCCAAGAACATAGGGATCTTCCTCTTAGTATAATAATTCTATAAACAAAGTATGAAATTTTTCCATCATTGCTATCGTGAGATATAGTGTTTACAAGCCTAGCGTCACAAACACACATACTCACACCACTCACACAATCGCCGGAAAGGAAAGGAGTCAAAAAGGTTCCAAGTTAATTTTTGCAAGGGTTCTTTCTTAAAAAAGAGAGTCGCTGTATGAGTAAAGAGAATTTTTCCATCATGTGGATCTAAAAACTTGATAGCGACTGCGTGCCATACGCTTGGTTTCGAGCATACATATATTCATGTAAATATATCTTGAATTCCTGGGAGGGGTTAGTCGTCTTTAAGTACTCATCATCCCAGCTGCTATATGTAGAAAAATAGTTTTGTCATATTTTTATACATGCAATTGTGTTTAGTTGGTTCAGGTGTCACCTAGCCCTAATGAGGTGATACGAAGTTTATGATTAGTTTCACATTCACGATACACAGCGTTTCTCAATACGTACTTGTAGTAAACGAAAAGGACACAAGCTGTTCTTGCGCTAAAGACAAGATCAATGAGGACGAAAAACATGTTAGAATTTAATGTTATTATGTTAACATACATTGTGCTTATTTTAATTGCTATAATTATTAGCAGTAACATCTTGTATTGACTTTAATTTGGTCATTTTTCTTTGAAACATTAACGGACTGAATCGATTGCTCTATTTTTATGTTTTCAATAGGGTTACATATAACTTTCAACTTCAATGAAGCAATATCTGTCATAGGATAACTTTGATTCCGGAAAAGCAAAATAATTTTTCCAATTGAATAACTGTGGATGCTAATTTATTCACAGGCCAACTATAGCATAGAAGAATCCAAAATATGGTGTACTGGGGAGGGGTGTCCGTAAGGCATGCACTTTAGGCCAGCCATAAGCACCTTTCACGTTTTAAAATAGTGGTTACACAAAAAACTCACGGCCCATCGGTAACCTTCCTCAGCAAAGTAGAGCGCAAGATTAATAATGGGTGAGAAATGTCAAGTAGAGCAAAACAATCACAACTTTGAGTTAATAAGACGAAACAAGATTACAGTTGCTTGTGGAAGTTAAATCTGTTAAGGGGACCATGGTCTTTGTCGAGTCTGTTGATGTGTGACTTACAGGGGCTCATTGAGTTGATATCCATTATTTTGTGATGAGTTTTAAGAAAATCATTGCCTGGCAATGCTTCTTATTAACCTCATTTATTATGTATCACTTCCTTTAGTTACCGAAAATGTGAGAAATTGGGGGTTTATGGGCTTAAAGCTTGTATTTCACGATGCTTATCCAAGTCCTTGATAGGCCAGCCTCTCTTGAATATACAACATGTATATACAATTCAAGCCTTTCTCACAAGGGCTGTTGGTAACAGGAGTTGTAAGCGTAAGCGTAAGCCTCACTCGTCGTTGAAAGGAGGTACAAATCATTACTGCCTAATGGTAAAATAGTGTCTGGTCACGATTTGTAATAAATGATGTTAATCATTAATTACCCTATCATTGCCGTTTTAGTTGTGTGTCACATGTACAGGATCTCTTAGTTCGAACATTTACCATCAATATGTGATTAAAACTCAACAGGTGTGACAAAAAAGCACGAATTTCATGAAACAACGCAATAAGTCCATTTAAGCCTAAGAATCCAGTTATATCCCATTCGTTTACGATGCTCCCTAGAGTTAAAGTTGCCAGCATATTTCAGGATTTGAATACAGTGTTGCGGGGAGATTAAAGTGCTGGACGACTAGAAAACCAGCAGAACATGCAAATAATTTTCATCAGTCAATTAAGTTTACTTTTCAGGAACTCAACACAGACATTGCCTTGATGTACTCGTAAAATTAGTCAACATACCACTTAAATATACTATCAACCTACCAACACTCACATGTATTTTAATTTTCCACCCGAAAAGCTTGAATTATATTATTTTGTACAGTCAATTTTTAAGACTTAAACGTACTTGTTCCAACCCTGTTGATTTTGACTGACAAATTTTCCGTATGAAAAATTTCTTCTTGACAGCTGGCTAGTATGATACCTTCTTTCTGTTAACAGAAAGCAAGTTATCCCTGCTAATCAACCTAGCCATTCGGACCTACATCAAAACCAAAAAGGTCCAAATACTCGCAAACCGTTAGTCACCAACTACCGCCCTTGTGTCAAATGTCTCATGAATACCCTCAGACGTAATTTTGAATTGAAGGTAAATCTTTATACGATTATTTCAATGCACCTGCTCTACTAGCAACCATTTAACCTTAAGCGATAACCCACTCCATCCAGACTTTCTACACACCCGGACAAACACGGAGGCAACGCCTCCTGCCAAAGAGCGCAATGACAAATTTGTTCTCATATTTCTACAGGTACACATGTACCTATTCCTAATACTTATACTTAGGTTTATCTTGTTATCATTCAATTGATGTGCTTGAGACTGAAATAAAGTTATTCTGAACTGAACTGAACTAATGGTCAGTCTCCAATTAGTCCTCATACCATCCCGCGACTTCACAAATGTTGTATATACATTTTATTGGTCTGTCTGCAATAAATGAATTAAATAGGTGAAACCGGTACCTCTCTCCTTTTCCGCTTTAATAATGTGACCGTCATCGAATACTGAACTAGGCCTGCATTTGAATAGGAGGCAGCAAACAGCTAGGAAAAACCAGGTACTCACCTATTAACGAGAATGTAAAATAAAGTAAGTTTAAAATCCCTCTCCGGTCGTATCCAGATCTTAGGACACACATGGAGTTGACATTGATATGTTTAATCCACGGCATGTTTGGAGAAGCGAACAAGTATAGGATCAGATTAATCAGGACCCAGTAAGAATTATACTGCCTAAATGTTTAAGAACTATTCTTCACAACGTGCGAGTAAGATAAGAGCCACAAATGAGCTACCACATTTTCTCACATCATTACTCGAAACTTTGAATATTAACTGAAGATTTAGAGGCAACTATTGTGTGTAGAGAACAATATGCACTACAATATGAAGTACTCCCTAAAAACAGTTGTGTAGAAATTTACGTACACTGTACACATATACGAAATTCCTGAAACGGTAAAGTTGCTTCAGAAATTAAGGAAAAACACTCACTATAAAGAAATCATTGCAACTTCATTGAATAAACAACGTTAGTATGAAAACTTAACCCAAGGTAACTACAATCACAGAAGTACTCAGCGGTGAAGAAATTTTTGTGCAACCGAACCATTTTCTGATTGTTACTTTCCTTTCAAGAAGTAATGTCCTCACAGAAAGAAATTCAATTTGCAGCGGACGGTGTTTTCCCAAATGTCACCTTTTCGATTGACTCACCTTTCGTATTTCTTGTATGTGATATTTGGGGGAAGAAAAGTTATTGCTTAAGGTTTAGTGGTGTGACTGAGTGGCTTCTAAGCGGCAGAAGCTGTTTTCCTTTCGTGCCATATTTTGATGCTAAGTAAACATGATAATTATTTATTAAGGCTCACAGAAAAATCGTTTATTGTTTGAGCCCTCGGTCAATCCATTTTGTTGCTATTGGCATTTACAATAGCTCATTAAACATGAACCCTATCCCATCTCAAGAGTAAATAGTAGACATGTTAAATCAAACGGTTCTTAGGACAACATCACTCGCAAAGGGATTTAAGATACCATTACTGAAAGTTTACCTTAACAGATAAAAGACCAAAGTAATGTTTGTAATAGAAAGATGAAGAGCGGAAAAATATTTGTAAATCATTTCTAAATACAGGGTAAATGTAAACAGGAACTTTGAACCTAACAACTCGACCATGAATCAAGTGTGTCATACATTATTTACTTTAAAAATGAGTGGGGTAAGTTAATTCAAAGCAAGTGTCGTCTGTCTTCGCCTGCAGATGAGTATTGTCTTTTGTGTGCGAATTTTCAATGTACTACTCACTATGACAAACGTATATGCAGAGTGTTTTCTTTCTAACTTCAATATGAAAGTGCAGTTCTATCTACATATTATATTCTTCGGGGTATTGTGGCATCTCCACCATGCACACGAGGAAGGTGAGTCACAGCTTTTCAGATATTTTTGATATGCCTCGAGAGTATCGTCTAATACAGTTCCATACTTTAGGTCAAGGAGTCCACCCATTTTAGCATATCTCGCCCCGAAAATTTTTCGGTTGCGGACGCAAAGGCTGTCATACATTAAGGTTTTAAGAGTATTGCTGAATGTGATATAGATATATTCATAATTCGAGGAATAACTGGTAACGTGATTGATTATGCATATAGGCCGACTGTAGGCCTTTGTTTCCATTCCAGTGAGGAGGACAGACAAAGGTGTGACGGATTTAATGGAAAAGGATAAAATATTCCTTGCTTGAAAGTTAGTCAATTATCTTCCTGAGCCTCTGGGCTTATTTTCTTTTAATTGGAAGAGATATTCCCGTAAAAGCCACCCTACCCAAGAAGTGCGATTTAGGATGATGAGTTTAAGGCATAATTTAACTAATTCGTGTCGTTTACTAATAAAGCAGAGAAGACAGAAGGTTCTGTTGTTATCGAGAAAGTTAGAAGGTATATCACCAGACAAGGCATACTCTTAGTACGCTAAGGAATTGTTTTATAAATAGACAGTGTTTTATAACATTTTACTCATATTACTCGATGTCAGATTTCCTTGGTACCTCCTACTATCTGGCAAGGTAAAAATTGATAAAAAGAGAGGTGTAGCAAAATACTAACTCTCTCAACGAAGATTCCGATTCAAAAGGACTAAAGACTTTGTAATAAATATGGGAATAAGGATACAGTGAATGCTTACAACAACAATAGACAAAATGATGGGAGTGTTTTAAAAAATGTAGATTTACTTTTTGTTTGTTAAAATAATAGAAGTCTTGCCACATTCTTGGGTGCAGCATTATTTAAGTCCACAGGGCAGATGCTTATAATATATTATTCCTCCCATTCACTATAAGTAAAGATTGTAGTAGAATCAACATAAAATCAACATTGGTTCTCTTTAATATAGAACCATACAATCTTTCTAGTGTAGTACGGCTCGTTGATGGATCTATCAATGCTAGCGGACGAGTTGAAATTTACCATAATGGCACTTGGGGAACTGTCTGTGACGATTTCTGGGGTTACAACGAAGCACGCGTTATATGTCGACAGCTTGGGTTTGCTGGTGTTCAGTTTTATACAATGCACTATGGACTAGGATCAGGACCAATTATGCGGGCACTAGAATGTAATGGCAACGAAATACAATGGAAAGATTGTCACTCTTATGACTGGAATACCACCAAGTGTAATCACCATGAAGACTCAGGAGTTATTTGCAGATCTGAAGGTAAACTATACTGGAAAGAGGGAGAATGAGTGAAATCTTAAAGAAAATAAGAAATCAGTATAACAAAGATGCAGGTTCCTTTATCTTCAACTTTGGGATGAAAAATACTGTTAATCTACATGTCTCATGTCTTACTTTGTTAAATTTTGTGTTTGATAATTGTGTGGGGCTTGACAACATCGTCTTCAGCGTTTTAAAAATCTTCAAAAAGGTATACATTTAGTCTTTCTGCAATCTTATTGAATATCCTAACCCAAGCGTAAAATTAACCGGGCGCTGTGTGGGTCTCGTGTCCCCAAAACAGCTTCCGTTAGTCCCCGAAAAGAATGTCACCAGGAGCCACTTTCTTACCTAAAGTTGAACCCGTCATCCTTTAATTAAGTCTCTAAATATGGATACGACCCCAGAAATGGTGTGGAGTCTGTTGTAAATTTTTCCATAATAGCCGACTTCAAATGGACAAAGTATTCACACGAATACTTACAAAAATATGACAGTGACAATTTGTGACCAGTTGGAGCAAAATATGTAATAAACATCGATAAAATGTAGTAAATGCAATTACTAGATAGGCATACTTTAGCTTCCTTGTAAATTAATTACGTTTGGATTCCCCAGTCGATGCAGTCATGTAACACCAACTCTGATTGGCTGAAGCACAAGACTTTCTGAAATGTGCAAGCATACGAGTTTTGTTGAGCCCTCAGATTCTCGATCAAAATGTTTATCGCATCGATTTACACTGGGAAAAATAAAGTAAACCAATGATATTTTAGTGGGATACTTCTTGGCATTAGCAAAGATGATCTCTATACGAAGTTTCTAAATCCCCAACGGAGGAAATTTGAGCACGAAATACATAGACCTGCACTGATGACGTAACCTACACACTTGTATTTGCAACTAAGAGCTATACGGAGGTAACGTTTTTCTAGGTAGTTTTTGTTCTCAAGTGTCTGCCATTTTTTATTTGTTCTCTAACATACATTTTAAAAATGCGGAGTCTTAGGTTATTGACAGGGTGGCATCTGCAGCATGTCAAAACTTTGAAGAAATATTTATAAATTTCCCGTATGTATCATTTTTACCACCAGCTATGAGAAGTACAAAATCATGTCTTGACTCTAGTCTTCAAGTTTATCCAATGTGGTGAAACCTTCCACTTCTCTCAATCAAACTTGCATAGCCGTGGGGAAGTGGACAGGATTTACAAACTCCCTCTTCATCCCCCTCCGGTCCCCATTCAAGCTGCCAAGAGAGAAATTTAAAAGTATGTTACACACTCCCACCCCCTGCTTCCTCTAACTTTTCAGAGTTGGAATGACAAAACTATGCTTAGTACTATGTTGCCACATTTGTTTCACTGGGATTTCTGCATCGTACATACAACTTGGACCTCAAGCCTTCTACTAGCATTTCCCATATTTCTTGTCTACAGTGCAGCATTACCCTACAGGCGATTTTTGTTCAAGGATTTATCCCTTTGAATCATTGCAGACTCAGAGGATATATAAACCAATAAAAACCTATCGAAAATGGCAAAATTGAGGATGGACAACCAAATCCTTAAGGATCACCATGCTTCATGGTGATCAAACCTATACCACATTAACAGTATATCTTAATGACACAATAGACCGTTTATCAGTGTGTAGTTCAAACATGACAAATGCGCACATCATTGATATTGGTGACTGTCTCCTGATTAATACAAAATGTCTCCTGGCTGCACCAAAAACCAGGGAACCAAGAAAGTTCCTCCTGGTTCAGCTCACTTTAATTTTCACCCTTGTTAACCTAATCCCATCATGAGGGTAGTTTCATTGGTTAAGAGACGTATCTTTCAGTACTCGAGACTCCACATAATGTAGCATCTTAATACCTTTCGAGTACTTATGAGTTTGTTGTAATTTTATCATGTGATTGCTGTGCCTGCTCTCCTCTCCACCATTGGCGTAGCCAGGGTTTTTGTCAGGGGGGGGGGGCAAGAGCACAAGGATTTCCCCAATTAGTGATGTGCTTTCCTAATAATCAGTATTCTCCGCAGTTTCAAATTTTGTCCGGGTGCTTTCCTCTGCCCTGCATATACCACAATGCTGCTGCTTTAATTATCAAGAAACATTGGAAGTATACAGTAAAAATACAGAGTCCCTTGTCAGAGGTCCAGAGATCCATTGCTGTATAAAACAGATAGTAAAACAAAAAACATAACTAGTACAACTATAAGCATGGTGTCATCATTCCATCTCTGAAAACCTTAATGAGGACTGGTTGTGCCAGTGTGGCATATACTTTTAAATAAGTAAAGTGTACTGGTTGAGAAATTTAACTTTTACCAGATCATGCGCAAATTTTACCATATATTCACTTTCAAAATTTCCCCCAAGATTTTTCCAGAGGGGGCAACTCGCCCCCTGTCCCCCTGGCTACGCCACTGCTCTCCACATGACTTCATGGACCAATGGAAGATTTGTTTACATTTAATATTGTGAGATCTACATCATTTTTGCATAAACCCAAGAACTGTGACCATTCATTAGTTTGAGAATGGACTGTGAAGATTTGGGTAACGAGCGTTGTCTTTAAAAGAAGGGCTACAGCTTAAATTTGATTTTGTATGATAGATATTAGCGGCTCGTCATAGGGGCACGGGGGGCACTTGCCCCCCCCCACAAAAAGTTTGCAAAGCATGGTCTTCAATTTTCAAAAAAATAATAAATAGGCCTAAATAAAACAAAACATGTAATTCGAGATGGGTTAGGCCCTCCCTTTTCCTTGACTCGGTTTAATATTAACGAAGTGAATAACTTTCCAATGCAATGTCGCGAAGGTAAAACATTAATAAAGTGCCTTTAAAACGACATTTTTTCGGCGTGCTTCGCGCGCGTTTTCTTAGTTACTTGTTTGCTACTATATATACTTCAGACATCACCAATGGACCTACCGTTAGAGCGAGCTAAGGTTACGCTGTGATTTTTGTAATCTAATTAGCTTAGGCGTCATAATGTCATTTACAGAGGGTAACGGTAGCGCTGGAGTTAAATGCACATAGTTTTACAGACACTTCAGAGCTTTCGGGGTCATTCGATACACAACCCTTTAGCCGTGTAGATTATCATCCATGACTAAAAGCAGTTTTGCCCAGGTGTCACCTGGCCAGATTAGCATAGCTATCTGTCTACAAAAAGTTGTAACGGGCATGTAGCCTAAACGTATTGTGTTTCCCATAGAAGAAGAGATTTCTCTTCCCCTTGTCCAAATTGACAGCGCCGTTGGCCCACGAGCGGTCGTATGACTGTCAAATGCCATGTTATAAGCAAAAGGTTCTCCACTCCTGTGCTAAAGTATACCATTTCTGTTGATTTTAAATAAACACACCAAACAGTCAATCTAAGTTCAGTGTAGTAGTGAGACTTTTTGGCCTAGCTATTTGTATATAGGATGAGACGTCGTTCTGAGTTGGGGGAATTCCCCTCCCTCTTTAAAAAAAATTCGTTTCGGAACGGTACTGAGATTCAAAATAGTGCTATCATTTCATCGTTTTCAAGTGTTTTCAGTGCTCGAAATTTTCGTTAGTTTAAGAAATCAATCCGAAAAACCAACATTTTATGGCTTCTTGGCAAAGCTGAAACACATTGTGAGACACAATAAAAAAACAAAATATTTAAAGTTGTGGCTCATTTTATACAAATGGATCAAGCCGCTTTGCCCGTTTCACCTGCCTCTTACTCCCCCTATGGAGTAGCGATCGGCTGATGTGGTTGTATTTATTTTCATAGGCGAAGGAAGCGGGGGGGAGCTGGGGGCTAAAGCCCCCCAGTCAAAAATGTGAGGGGGATGAAGTATGCTTCCGCCCCCAAGATCCAAGGGCGAAAACCCCTTATTTGTCTCTTCTGTAAGAAATGTAAAAAATTTGCTGTACTTTTCCTTAAAGTTTGTCCAAAATGTTGCACCATATTGCATCTGAGGACCCTCAAATACCAAAAAAGTTTTCGGAGGGGAGGGGACACCCCTCCCCTTAGACCCCTCCCCAGGACGGCGATTCGAAACAAGGTTCAGCCCCCCTTCTCGAAAAGCTTCCTACGCCTATGTTTATTTTTAGGGTAGTCAGCTCATGACTGACTGCCTGAAATGGTTTTTGAAGAGCTCTTGAAAACTACATGGGGCATCGCTGTAATACATTATAACAACCATACTCCTATTGTACTATCCAGAGCTGACCATTAATATTGCCGGGGGGGGGGCGTCTTCCGAACCTCCCTGAATACGAACTTGAGTTTGCCCCCCCCAACAGAATTTTTCTAGAGCCGCCCATGATAATAGAAGTATACTAAATGTAAGAACTCTAATGAAATTTGCTTTCAATCCCTATTTGTGGCTTTCAAGATAATTAGCAGAAGAATGTGTCACATTTCCAACCCCAAGTGATCTTGAAGCAAGGACACTTTACATCATAGCCTCACATTAATCGAAACTGCATTTTGTTTTTCCTTCAAACTAAAAACTAGTTTCCTCCGCCGCAGCATCGTAATATTATAATGCGAATGGGTGCGAGGCGTGGGAATTCTACAAACTTTTCATCCCCCTCTCTGCTTTAGTGTTAATACAACCATTTGAAATAACAGAGACAAGTTTTTGTTCATCTCTGAGAGGAAATGACATTAATCCTACTTAATTCAAATCACTACAGATCTCCCATATATTAGTTTTTATCTTCTAATAAAAATTTACACATCTAAAACTGCTTGCTTAACACTTTCCTTTAAATACGATAATTTAACTTATCACATGAGTTTTGATTTTTTTTTAATAAAGAGCCAACCAGTCCGCCCGATACCGTTCGTCTTACAACGACCTCAAAGGCCAATAGAGGAAGAGTTGAAATTTACTACAATGGTGTCTGGGGAACAATTTGTGATCACCACTGGGATTACGAAGAAGCTAATGTAGTGTGCAGACAACTTGGTTTCGCTGGCGCAGAAAATTCATTCTTTGGGGCATTAGTTGAAGCTGGATCCGGGCCAATTTTAGGACACCTCGCATGTAATGGAACTGAAGAGCGTTGGACGGATTGCTCCATTGACGACTGGGATACATACAGCTGTTTGCATATCGAAGACGCGGGTGCAACGTGCACATACGGAGGTAATTTTAAAGTACTACCAACTGCAAAATAAAAGTAGCGAACACTAAAACAAAACCTCACAAGTAGTACGTACCACTAAAGCTGATCCTGATAAGTCTTCATCCACGGAACTTGTTCTAAAAGATAACTGTAACTAAATTTTTCTCTTTTCTTCCTTTTAAACTCTACAGTTTCTGCGAAAGATGGTGACATCCGTTTGGTTGGGAGCTCCTCAGAAAATGAAGGGCTTGTCGAGATTTACCACTCCAGGACATGGGGAACCGTTTGCGACGGTGACTGGGACATTGACGAGGCGACAGTTGTATGCAACCAGCTGGGATTTCCTGGGGTACTCATGGCTGAAGGCGATACCTATTTCGGACCGAGTGACAACACTGTAACGTTGCATGACGTATCGTGTACTGGAGAAGAACATTACTTGATTGACTGCAAACATGGCGAATGGTCTAGCCACACCTGTGAACACCATAATGTCGCTGGTGTTCGATGTTATATTCCAAGTGAGTGCCTTCAAATAATAATAATAATAGTGCGGAAAACCGCATGAAAATGGACGTAAGTGAAAAGGTAAAGCAGGAACAGTTAAGATACAGAATCCATTTTTCGGCGGGAACGTGAAGGAGCTTTTCGTTTAATCTTCAGGCAATTATGATGGTCAACACGGCGGGTAAAGTTGCACAAACGTGTTATAGGAACGATCATTATTGTAGCAAAAATATGCTTTAATTTGTCTCTCAAAGTGGGAAAAAAGAATAAAAAGGATTTTGTCATGTAGCTTTAGATAAAAATCCTCCACTTGTCCTTAAGGCGAACGTCTCCTAACGGCCTTAAGTCCAAGAGGCATCTCACCTTTGTTTCGGGGACAATGCTCTATGGCCTTGGGTGCTAGCTAAACAGACTACAAAGATCCAAACTTTAGAATTTCCTTCTACTATACTTAGCCCACTTCAACTGGCCAATTTGATGGCACAGGAGCTTATAGATGGGAATGATGGAGGGCATGAGAGGTAATTACAGTAGATGAAAACAATATTCCTCTCACACTGAAACATACGATTCTTTAAGCAGACGAGTTAGTCATATGTAAATAAAGAGAATAGGGGGCACCTCATGGATCCGTGCTCATAGTTATCAATCCTCAAAGTAAATTTTAAGTTTAGCTAGATAACTTCCTGCCAAAGCACATGACATGATCAGGCTGACAAAAAATATCGACAGCAACTTGAAATAGAAATTGAAGTTCCTTACAATCATCTTAAAGTTTCAGATTGAGATAGTAAAAGTTGAAAAACGAGCTGCTTAAAACCACGTCAGGTGTACAGAATCCGATGAAATACGTAATTTTCCTACACCCTCCACGATTTTGTTTACTTTTACAAAAATGTTCATTTACAATTAAATTAACAGCTACAGTTATATTTCCATGTTGAAGTTGGGTTGAAACGCAGTGATAGATCAACTACATTGGTTTAAAAAAATACAGGTGATCTTCACTTTCTTCAAGATCAATGGATTCCATATAATTGTATATGTACACAAATGTATGAATGGTTTACATTTCTACTGACATCTATATTTAGAGATATCAGCAAGGGAAAGAAGGGCATTCTCAAGCGTCCTTTGTAGAAAAACAGGAATTTAAGGGAAGTATATGCCACCTCAGATGGTACACATTTCCCTATAAACTCTACAAATTTTAAAGAGAAAACGTCTGTTTAGTGCACTTCTTTGTAACTTTACAATAGCCTTGTATAAGTTTAAATCGTCCACTGTCTTACACAAACTATCGTGCGTTTGTAAATGCCGTCAATCGGGGACGTTTTTATGAACACACACCTACCAATCGGGGACGCACATGAATTGGGGACGCGTCCTCGTTTGAAACAGTGGTTTTAAATAGCCTCTTTGGTCAAAATGATGCAGCAATGCAGATATCTATTGAATTTAACGAAATATATTAACAGTCCCCATTGAGATAGTGTTGTGGTACGTCCCCGTTTGCAGGTAAGCGTGTGTATCATGTTATGTCCACGGTTACCTGTGGAAAATCACATACACACTCACAATTAGATAAGTATGCGTCGAATGGAAACATTTTGAGCGCCCTCATTTTTTGCTGTTGCAAAGGACATCTTTTTCTTGCAGTATGCATGCTATGAGCTTTATTTAAGGACGTCCACGGTGGAATGGTAAAATACAGGCGTCCCCGTTTGGCAGCATTTACAAGTATGTGTGCGTGATCTGTCTGCTCAATTTGCTTACATTGAATGATATTCTGACTAATTCAGGTCAGTCAAAGTAGCCATTACCATTGGCAATCAGTTTAGGCGTGTGCTTGACTTGGAGTTTAATTTGCTTTCTAACTCTTAGTTTTCTAAAACATGTGATATCCTAAATTTGATGTTCCCGTTTGGATAGCGCTGCCATTTTTCATAAGGCGATCGTTAAAATACGACCTCGTCTAGGCGTAGACCTAATTGGGGAGTCAACCGACTCAAGAACCCTTCCTGTTTTAGCTTACTTGACAGAAACCAAAACCATAAAATTTGTAAACTCGTTCTTAGTGGTAATATTTTACATTGAAACTGTTAAACAAACTGAAAATTTCATTTTTTCTAAATATTATTTTATGACAATTACAGCGCAGAAAATTGCAAAGTAAAGATTTCGTCTTGCTGAAATTAGTAGATCCCCTACCGCTATGGGCCCTTTTTTCCAAGTAATGGATCTGCCCTTCTGGCTCATTCCATCAGTTTGCAAGTGAGCACATTTTTCTGCCAGATAATGAGCATCTCTAACGTAGACAGGTGTAGACCATGGAGTTATTCCGTTATAGCTCTATGCTTAGACTGTCCCATGTCTCGCCCCGATGCAGCCCCCCAGAAAATCAAAGAAACAGAACATTCAATACAGTGGAGAAAAAGGGTATTGCACAAGTCTAACACTGGTTGCTTCAAGCATTGGATTTGTTTCTTACGAACACAAAGCACCTTAATCTTGCTTTCATTTGTTCTGAACAAACTCCCTCTCACCGATATTTAAGGACAGAAAATTAACGATGAAACTTCTGAAAACTTGCTAACTATAGTATATATGAAAAGCTGGAAAGGTCTAGAAATAAATTTGGTACATCTATTAGAACGATTAGACACTTTACAGGACGAAACGGCCTCTGATAATCTATCGTAGCTTGTGGTCTCAACTATATTACAGTAAAAGGTTTTGTCCACCAAATTGCATGGACTTCTTCTTGAAATCATAGGTATCCATTATCCAAGACTAATGAACGGATCTCAGCAATATGAGGGCCGTGTAGAAATATGGAACGGAATTCAATGGACCAAACTTTGTTCAAACGGTGGTTTCTGGGAAACTGAAGCAAATGTTATTTGCAAAGAACTTGGTTTCGATGAAGCTGCACACATTTTTACTGATGAAAAATTTGGGCACGGGAGTGCCCCGCCTTCCGATTTCAACTACGATTGCCTTGAAAATGACAAATCTCTCTCACAATGTTACCATACTTCCCATTTTGGCTATTCCTGTACGGCGTCAGGTGTAATATGTTCAAAAAGTGAGTATTATGATGCAAGTTTTACTCATAGTTTATGTTAATTTTATGAATGGTATGACAAAACCTAGTTAGTAAAACCAAACGTAGGGTCTTGACTGGAGCTCATGTTATTTGAGACGGAGGAACTGTATGTGATATATTTTCGTCAGTATGTCTGCAATGTGACCACGAAGCAAAACAAAAGCTAGACATGTTGCATTAGGGGCGAATATGCTCCAAAAAAGGACGAGCTATATCTACTTGAGACAAAACATATAAAGATGTTTTTTCCTGAAATTTGGAAGGCCTTTTCAGAAAGTGCGGCCCCATACCCCTCCCCCTGACTACAAGTGTGTTACGATATATTACTTTATAATTTAAGAATTCATCTCAAAACTTGCTGAATGTACAAGCAAATTTTAGTGGAGGTAAAAAGAAAATTTCCTCTCCAAAGCTGCCATAAAGTAACATTTGTTTGCTGCTTCTGAAGTAAAACTTGTTTTGTTCCATGGGCTCAAGCATGTTTACAATAGCATGCGCCAATGTTCTTACTCCAATTTGGGTTTTTCTGCTACCCACAGCCAAGTCGTCATCTTCAGGAGCAATAGCTGGTTTTATCATTGGTGCTGTGATCATTTTGGGTATCTGCTTTGCAACCATTGGTACCATATTCAAGAGGTCCAAAGAAAAGAAAACCGCAAGAGTTCCAGCCGACACGTTGGCTATACTTAAATCAGAAAACACGACAGAATACAGTTCATCAGTCGTTAGAAAAACTAAACTGGTGCCCACTGATGCGAGTGGAGAAGCTCCTCCAACTTACAATGATGTTTTAAATAATACAGAAAATTGCCCTTCAGTAATTTTCAACGCAGAATCAGGTGCTATACAGGAAAAATGTCCAAATGGCGACGACCCACCGTACTTTACTCAAAGTAATCTTGCCTTTTCCAATATATAGGATCCCAGCACTGAGTATCGGTTACAACCAGACGCCGTGGTGTAGCATGTGTAGCACGATGCTAAAATTTTCAGTACTACATCCTTATTAAAATTTTAATAGGAATACAGCTCTCCCTCTTCAATAATCTTAGAAAATCTGCACTCGTTTCCTATCACGTTGCTTATTAAAGTCACAAGCATGTATAATATATAAAGTAAGAATTAAGTAAATGGTGAAAGTCAACTACAAGCTAGAAAGATAGACGAAAAGAATCGGGCTTGGAAACTTTCGGTTTTTAATCAACCTTCTTCAGCCAAACTGATACAAAGCAAGCATGCAAACTGTTATAAGAGGCAAATTTACGACTTAAGCAAGTAAAAGCTTCAAAAATGCCTGAGCGTTACAACGATGAAAGGTAAGAATTTCAAAGTGAATGAAGGCTCACAACTTCCCAAGGAGCTTAAAATAAATAAAAACGGTAACATATTGAATAATACAAAAGTAGTAAAAGCCGACTGGCAGAAATAAAAGAGGCAAGACAAACTTAAAACGGGTTTAAAAAGGATTACAAGTTAGGCTGAAAGGAGAGGGCCGGCAAGGGATTAAGTTTAAGTAACTGATCCGCTTGTGTGAATTAAATTCCTTTCTTTTGCTAAGACGGAATGGATAGACAGTACGCAGGTGAGCCAACAAGTAAGCTTCTCTTTTAGTTACAGTTATGTCCACATTGTTGGTGCAATGAATTTGTTCGATAATAACGAAACGAATGTTGTTGGGCAATTGTGGATTAGAATTAAAATGCACAGCTAATTCACATCTTCGTTTTTTTGTGGATGAGACCAGACTTATGGTTGAGTAACCTTTGTTTAAAATTTCTAGATGACAGTAAAAATTTTTAGTAAACATTTACTAGCATGAGCACAGGTAGCAGATACCAAATCGTTAATGATCTTTCTTGTACTACTCATAATGTCATCTATCTAGCAACTTGTTTAAAATGTAAAGTATAGTACGTGGGTTCTACTGCTATTTTCCTACCTGTTATTTTGAGAAATGTTGGTATACAGCTTTTTTCACTTCACTTATATATATATATATATATATATGTATATATATACATATAAATATATATATATATATATATATATATATATATATATATATATATATATATTTAATACATTATTCATGATAGGCCTATGAGTAAAATCACCTTTGATTGGTAAGACTGTTAGAAGGTCAAAGAGTTATATATTTGTCCCTTTTCTTGAAGTTCTTAAAGAATCGAAGAGCTGAAAATGCGCAAGTTACACATGACAAACTCGAAAAATTCAATTCTGTCAGTCCTTTCTGGCAAATTCATCCTTTTTGTCCTTACTATGATAATCAAGTAAACAATGCTCCGTATTGACACCGTTTCTTTTCACTTTATATACCTCCGATTGTATATTTTCGGAGAATGGTTGTATAACCTCGTCAAATTCGCCGATGACACCGCTATGATAGGTCGTATTGTCGGTGATGACGACAGTGCATATCTCCACCAGCTCGACACCTTTGTTTAATATTGTAACTCTAACTTCTTTGATTTAATGTTACAAAGACGAAAGAAATGATCATTGATTTCTGTAAGAATTCTGTTTTTCCAGCACCAGTAATTATCAAACTACTGAAGTGGAACGTATTTCTTCTGATAAATATCTTGAGATTGTTATGAGTAATAAACTGACTTCGGATGATTGTGTTGATGTAACGATTAAAAAATTGCATTCCAGGTTGTATTATCTAAGGAAGTTACCTACTTTTAATCTGAGATTTAAAGATCTTTTATGATGCTTCTATTTGTAGTCAGTGTTTTGAGGTATTGTTTAATATGCAGGGGTGGGATCGTTTGTAAGGAAAAGAAGGATCGCATTGATCGTATCATTGAGAAAGCTGCAGCAGTGGTAGGTTGCCCTGAGTAAAGTTGATCCGGTGCCTCTTAATGAATAAACTTAACTTCATTTTGGAGGACGATAGCTACCTATTCCATAATCAACTTATGGAGAAACGTACACACAGAGCCACTGGTAGACTGTGTCTTCCATTGATGATCTCTAATCGCTACAGAAATCAGGGTTGTTGACTTGGACTTGTTGACTTCCAGGTCCACACCTATCAAAGTTCAGTGTAAATATATGAAGGCAAACGGAAGTAATTAATGGCCATTCTTTTTCACATTTTGCTTCATTATTCTTAATGTTTCTTGAAATGTTTATAGTCCAGCAGTTTCTAAAGCCATTCAACTAATACTTACCTGCAATGATACGTAACCAGGCTGTCTGTACCTTTTCCTAATTACAAATTGCTCCTACAACCTTACCTGTGATGAGCTTTGCCAATCGCCATGTGATCTCTCTGCCCTAGATGTAAACACTAGTCAATCAAAGAGGGCATGCAAAAACATCTTGTCACTGTTGTTCTGTAATTGTTCTCCCTTTTGCCACTTTATTTTTTTTTTACGATTTTCTTAAAGTGGACCTAAAGTCTAGAATTACAAGAATATATATTTAGAGGTTGAAAAATGAATTTTATTCTTCCAACTTCCATTTCTATAGCTTATTCTGTTGCTGAGAAATAAATTTCCACTCAGATTACAAACAATAAAACAGTAGTGTCTAATCTTTAATCACTTGAACCGTAGTTAATGACTCCATTAAAATGTAAGTTGCACATAATGCCTTCTGTTGTATGTGCGTGTGCAATTGCAAGATGCAGAGAGTAAGATGAATTTTTCTGACATTAGTTTGCATCAACCCAATAGTCTTTACACTTTTGGCTGAATTGTACGACGTGTTACGATATTAACTTTCCATCATCTTGCACAGTCATTTGCTGCAGCGGAGATGGTAAGAAAAGGAGGTAGCTAATTAAGCGACATCAATTCGTCACGTGCGTCTAGCTACACTCCTCCGGTTCTCTCTTTAAAGCCCTTCACTGGCCAAACCTTACAAGGATACATACCCTCCATTGAAAAATGTTATTTCCTTTGCTCCTTCGCACTCTTTAAGCATAAGCCGTTATTGACCTTAAACCTATAACTTTGAAACTATTAATTAATATTGACAGTAAAGAATGAACTTGTCTTGAAATCGTTAAACAAAAAGCTCCTTTTTTCATCAAGCTATCTGTTACTTCGCCCTAAAAATTACAGAAAGTCCCTTTCTCCTAAAGCCCCTCTGAATTTTCAGATTTAGTGTCCCACACTGACGTCCCTGTCACAATCAAATCAGTATAGTTTGGTTGTGGTCTAAGACAGTTATCTCTTAATTTTCGAAAATGTTTGGCATTTTGTCTCTGTTTTAAACAGTTTTAGATAACCCACTTAATGCACATAATATAGTGTTACTGACAATGGAATGTCATATCTAGTACTGGTTCTCTCTGTCAAACATGATGAATGCACTAGCAGTCGCTGTAAAGCTTATTTCCACTTTATAGGTTTAACAATTTGTACCTTATGCCAAAGTTTTATATGAAAATCCTCATTGATAATGTATGAGACGCTAACTGTACCGCATTGTTTCCCATTTGTTTTTCTTGCACCACTGCAACCATTAGATCCTCGCTTTTCTCCTTAGCTGATAGTTTGCACATTATTCACATCGACATACATCTTTATCTTATTCAATCACCAATGTTTTCATAAGCCTGAGTACAGGAAATGTGGGCAAAAGATGACCTTAAGCAAATACTTGTGATCAAAGTGTTTGACTTTGAACTCATCAACTGGACTAGCCAAACAGACTTCTACCAAACAAAACTTAACTGATCTCAACGGAGGAACCTTTTTGAGGTAATAAATTAATAACTTCTTCAATTTTAATAGTATCTACTACATGCGTATACTTTTTCCAAAGTCCCCTCGACTCTCTGACAAAGAGCCAAGGGGTGAAACCAAACGCTTACTCCCGAAGGAGTTCTGCTCCCTTAAGGAGCTACGTCCCCGAAAGCACACAACTTAACTGACCAATCTCTCGACCCTCAGAACTCTACATCAAGGGTCTGTCAAGCGTGGTCCCGTTCTTGAATGGCTGAAATGAACAGGTATTATACATGATCTTAGCCAAAAGGCCGATAAACGATCTACTACAAGTCGTTGACCTACATTTGATGGTTTTGTCACTAGCTGACAACAAACTTGTTCTGTGTGATTGCTAAAATTATGTTAATTAAATGCAGTTATTTGTAAAAATGAATTTCGTACTATGCTTGAAAGGCACACGTGAGAACAAGTGATCAAAGATTTATTCAATTCCTTTGATTATTTTGAGAAAAACTTTTTCTAAAAAGTCAAAAGCTGCAAAACGATTTCGATCAAGTTGGGTTCTCTTTTTTCCAAATTAGTAGACAATAGTTGTTGTAGAAATGCATCAGTATAGTAGTGCTAACTTGAAATCTTGAACAGTTTTGGTTCGGTAGCGAGAGAAAGTACATCGTAATGACACGAAAAAACAATGTAATTTTTATGTTTATTCATTACACATCAGTATTTTTGATAGCCACATACACCTTCAAGGACAGTTTCTTAAGGACTTTTTAATACTACACTGATGACAATGACAACGTTGCATAGAACATTACCTTACAGAGCCTAGTACTTGTTAGTTTCAGTGAGTAGAACCAGTCAATGATGATGAACAATTTTAATAACCTATAGATAGTTCTCACGTGACGTCATAGGAGCTTTTCATGTGTATTATTTCAGCCATGTCTGAGGACAACCACGGCACGTGTGTACAGGCTTGCCCTCAGACATGGCGGTTGCTAACCCCTAGCTGTGACGTCACTGAGAACTATCTATATGTGACAGACCTTAGCTAAGTTTTGCCTCAACATCTGACTCAAAACGAGACCCATTACTGTTATGGAAATTTCCAGAATGACACAAAACTCTAGGTTAAACGGTTTTTACCTGCAAGATCTAAAAGGATGTTCGCAAGCTCCATAATACATTGGGTGTTAGTGAATCATTTTAAACCACTAACGCTCTTTTAAAGGTTATTTCATTCTGAAAAAGTCATAAGCACGAAAGTATTGTATCATTAATGAAATGTGATTATTGAGCTTGTGTTTGTATTCTAAGAGGAAGCTTAAATAGAATTCTCGTAGTGTTGCATACGCAGGTGAAATTTGACCAACAATAGCTATATTAATAACACCATAGTTGAAATAACATTGGACTTTGATTTTAACAGCCGCATATACGTGTTGATAACACGTACTCAGACGTAATTTGTTTTTATTACTTTGGTTTTCCATAGAACTGGGCAAAGGGACAGTCCCTCTTATGTTCTTTACTTTCAGTCCAAAGTGCCTTAAGACTACAGTAAAAGACCGCTTTCATTCCGCGCGCATACAAGATTTGTTTTCCCCTATCGTAAGTCGAGTTAGTCAAACGGAAATATGCAAGGGCAGATCAACCGTTAGTTGACGAATAGCTGGTAAATAACTTCTGGCAAACACAATTCTCGCGTTTTCTGAAATGCCATCATTAGGCCTTGTGAATGAGGTTCAATATTCTCTGTTCTTCTTCTCATAACTCCCAATATATCCAGCAAACTATTGGAAGACGTAACCTCTTTGTTTTGTTTGCTGATATGGACCTACGGGGGTGGGGGAAATGATTTAAACAAGCGGGACGGGAAACACAGCCCTATACTCAATAGGCTGAAAGGGTCTAAGGAGAATGTCCTCATACATATATATATATATATATATATATATATATATATATATATATATATATATATATATATTAAAATTTAAGAGATATCTTAATTCTATGATTTAAGTACTTGTGAAACATATACAATGATACTGGAGGTGAACTCACTGATCCCTTGTTAAGCAAAGAGGGATAAGCAATGATATTGCTGTATAGCAAAACTTGTGCATAGTGTATATATATATATATACATTATATATATAATATATATATACATATATTCACCGTCAACTTTGTGCTGTCACACGTTTCTGCATCTCTTCGGAGATCCGCTGGCGGGTTGACAATTGTGTTCGGCTGAATTGCATCAATTCTGATCTCTGGTAGGGCTTGCATCAAAGGAGAACTAGAGCTGTTCCCAAATTAGGTGCCTGCTCAGGAGGTGAATTGCAAGTGCTTTATATGGGGTTTGAACAAAGGCCAAACCATCTTGGCTTCATGGCCTAGTGGTTAGAGCGTCCGCACTAGCAAGCGGGAGGTCCCGAGTTCGAATTCCGGTGGAGTCAACATTGCTTTTTCACCTCGCCCAGATTTTTCAGCTTTACCGACTCAACTCTCTCTCTCTCTCTCTCTCTCTCTCTCTCTCTCTCTCTCTCTCTCTCTCTCTCTCTCTCTCTCTCTCTATATATATATATATATATATATATATATATATATATATATATATATATATATATATCACTAGCAGTGCAGCAATACATTAAAACATTTTAAAATCAGACACAGCAAAACGTTTTTGCAATAATCTACTAAGATATTACTTTTAAGAAAAATCTTTGAAAATTTTTCACTGGTGCAAAAGGTGACCAAACCAACCTCGAATCTTTCCTTGGCTAGTAAAAACCTGAATTGCACAGACAGTTTCAAACTCTCTGCCAGTCAATAAGCTTTCCAACTGTTGTATATTATTTTTCATTTTGGATGAAGGAGTAAACATATTTATGAAACAGGATCGCACCCAACTCCAAGTATTGGAGGTATCATCATCACGAAGTACGAAACGTTTGGTTCTTGCAATGGGGTAGCTACGGGGTGCCTAGGCCCCCCAGGTATTCGTCATGTCCTCCAGATTTTTTTGTGTCCTTATAAAATGTGCAAGAATTAAGAAAAAATAAATATTTGAACGGAATAAACTTTGAAGTATTTTTTTCAAAAAATAAATAAAATGTGTAAATGTGTGAAAAACACATTTTGCGCACGTATTTAATCAACTTATAACTTTAAAATGCCTTCTTTTACTAAATTAGGTATATAATCTTCACTGTCGTTTAATTCTCATATAATTCACTTGGACGATGAAACGAACGTCCCGACGACAAATTCGGATGTGATATTGTCAGGTTTAGACCCTTTCTGCCTTTCGGATGGCTGGTTGGTTTACTGAAAACATGGCAACCATACACTGAAGACCATTCTTACACGACCATTCCTATACGGTATCATACACAAAATATGCCGTACGGTAAGGTCGTTCGAATAATTCTTTTATCCTTAACAAGTATGCCGTGTATCTCTCCTTGCCCATGACAAGTGCACTGTAGAACGATTGTTTTCGACAAGTCCTCTTTTGACTAGTTCGCACTGGCGTCCGGGCGGATTTGTAAAATTGCCAACAAGGTCCGCATTTCATGTGTTTCAAACATGATCCCTACTTCTGCTTGGCGGGTTAAATAGTTTGAAAGATTTACTGGTGGTATTATAGATCTGACAAGTAATATACCGATGACTTGAGTCCGTGAACAAATACAGCACCATTTGGCATCTTGACACCATTGAACACCGGAAAAATTTTCAAAGGGAAGGAGACACCCTCAGACCCCTACATCAGGACAGTGATGTCTGTCCTCCTTGCTAGAAAATAAATATGGTAACCCTAGGTTGGAGAAAAATGGTATGCGCTAGGGAAATATAATTGAGTAGTGGACATGTAGCCTATGGATAGGGTGATGGACAAATTTAACAGAGATATGCTAGAAGGTGAATATGGGAGAATTTCAGGCAAAATAAATGAAAAGGGATGCATAATTAAGTATGATTCTTGTATTATCTCAGTTCATTTGATATCCACGACCGTACACAGCGGGGAAGGGGGCGGGCAATTACCAGAAATTTTCAAAGTGCACCGTTTTCAACTTGAGAATATACAGAGAAAACGCAGTAAACATATAAGAAATAGCTGTGATCGTAATGATAGACCTTAAACAATTTCAAATAGGCAGATCAATATTTCCATGCTTTCTGCTTGGCGGGTTAAATAGTTTGAAAGATTTACTGGTGGTATTATAGATCTGACAAGTAATATACCGATGACTTGAGTCCGTGAACAAATACAGCACCATTTGGCATCTTGACACCATTGAACACCGGAAAAATTTTCAAAGGGAAGGAGACACCCTCAGACCCCTACATCAGGACAGTGATGTCTGTCCTCCTTGCTAGAAAATAAATATGGTAACCCTAGGTTGGAGAAAAATGGTATGCGCTAGGGAAATATAATTGAGTAGTGGACATGTAGCCTATGGATAGGGTGATGGACAAATTTAACAGAGACATGCTAGAAGGTGAATATGGGAGAATTTCAGGCAAAATAAATGAAAAGGGATGCATAATTAAGTATGATTCTTGTATTATCTCAGTTCATTTGATATCCACGACCGTACACAGCGGGGAAGGGGGCGGGCAATTACCAGAAATTTTCAAAGTGCACCGTTTTCAACTTGAGAATATACAGAGAAAACGCAGTAAACATATAAGAAATAGCTGTGATCGTAATGATAGACCTTAAACAATTTCAAATAGGCAGATCAATATTTCCATGCGTATATCTGTACACATAACCAATCATTTACAGCTGTATTAGGATGTATTTCTAGCTAACTTTTCTAAAATTCTCGCGCTACGCGCGATTATGTATAGCTACAATGTTGCTGTTGTTGCTATAGGTAGCTTCAATAATCAATGGCTTAAAAACGTTTTTAAACCGTGTCAGTTTAGTCATAAAACGTTTTATAACCAACAACACTCCCTTCCTTCCCCTCCCTTAAACCCTCCCCCACAAAGGAGTTCAATTACTGAGGTCATGCTTCACATCATATCCACCAGGCTCTCAAAAGTGACTTTTGTCGCACTTAGTCACAACTACTTTTCCTTTTCCTTTTAAAGCTAAAAGCCCTCAAATATTGCACCATTTGCTATCTATACGTCCTCCTGAAATTACAAATTTTCGCCAAGGGGGAGGGAGACACCCGTTCCCTTTAGTCCCCTCCCCAGGCCACAGATCAGTAATACCCACTTTTTGCCCCCTAGCAAAAAGGTGTATGTACGGCCTTGTGTATTACCATTTTTCATGGATTTATTTTCACCCATTATTTGAGAAATGGCAGACATGAGATTCGAATTTCAAGGTTGGGTACACGCAGCTTAAAACACGTGAGAAGTGCCGTCTCCGGCCATCTGGAGGGTTTGCAAAGCCAAAATTTTCTTGCACGCTCCGCACCAACTGATGGTGGCGCCCCCCTTAGATAGTCTTGACAAGCCTGACCCTCGGCGGTGCCGCCCCCCTCCATTTGTTACCTAGGCCCTCCAAAATATTTCATCCTGGCTACGCCCCTGGGTTCTTGACTCTCAAGGTTAAAACAAACAACAGACTTTTACGTAATGTTAGTAGACTGTGACACTGTCACTTGGCATGCAACCACTATTTAATCCCATGCCCAATCAGTGTTGCTATCGAGTCACTTGTTGTCTAGTCTCGAGTCATTTCGAGTCACAGAGTGTCGAGTTTCGAGTCAATTTGAGTCTCTAACAATTTAATTCATGTCGATTCTTCCCTTAGTTCGAGTCTCGAGTCATTTCGAGTCTTTAAAAGGTTCGAAGGTTCGAGTCATCTTTAGTCTCAATGTATTTCTGTGGAGTCATCCCAAGTCACTTGATCAAGTGAGACTTGTATGTGTATTCTGTCATGTGATCTTCATTTCAAAGTAATGATGCTTCTACCTATCAAAGTGAGAATTTCAAAATGCTTTAATACATAATTATATCCAGAGTAACGAAATAATCAGAACACGTGAAAACATTATTGTGGAAAAAGTCGGATTTATGCTTATAAGAGTTCTTATCAATTATTTATAGGTGGTTTGGGTCGCCCTCTGAGTGAACCACGGAACTTCAAGAATAACATTCCTAAACCATGGTATCATTCTACCAAACATTTTACCCTTACTTTCAATGCCCAATGCTATACCAGTTTCGGAACACTCAGCTCTCTACCTCGGGAATATACGTCTTATATTTTTGTTACAATTTCGTATGTTTTTGTTACTGTATAGATTTATAAAATGCCAAACGCTACCAAGTTTTTCATTGGGTGTTGTATTTTAAGTTATCATTGTCATTCCACTATGTTTCCTATGTTTCTTCTCCGTGACAATTCTCATCTATCATATGGGAAAAGTTAATTTTTAAGGTAACATATCTTACAGTTCATGAGGTGATCCGTTTAATTGTAAGTTTCTTGTGAAGTTTTCTTTGAACTAGTATCTTTATCGTATTTTTTGCTGAGGGTGAGAAAAGTAAATACTTTAGTACACATTACAATTCTGTAAACATAGTAATCTTTCACCAACACTGTATGTACGAAAGTAGTCAAAAGGTGATATTGACCAAATATTACGTTCGTGTCGGTGACAGACTTTGAACCCACTCATGGAACCTTTAGAGCTTTTTATCAAAAGATATGACATAAATCTCCTTGACGAACTTTAACTGCAGATCGTACTTGGTATCACAGTACAGTTATAGTCGTGCCTTGTATTGAGCATATATCTTTATTTACTAAAAAGGGTGACTGACTGACTGACTGACGAAAGTTTTTCTACCTGTGTTATTTATAATTACTTACCTGGAGTATGAAATTGCAATCTTTCTGCCTTATTTTAGGATTTTTATGGAACAGTCATCATGTGAAAAGCACAGGTAAGGAACAGTTGACTTAAAATGTAGCGATTATTTTGAGTAAACCTGTCTGTGATGCAATAACTTTGGAGAAACGTGGGAGGATTTTCAGTAGGGTCTCAACTGCTTCGTTGACCACAGACTACAGTCATAAGTATGAAATGTAAACAAGAGTGGGGAAAAGGTTGATTTTATATTGGCGGTCTGTGTTTTAGGTGACAATGGGAAGATCGTTTTTGCCCCCTTTGTCTCCGCCACTGTGCTGGTGCTAATAGCAACTTTTAAAGTGCAAGTGAACAAATTAGCGACATTTTCTTAGCAAGGAAAGTGGTATTCAAAGTAACATTATAGTCGATAAAAGTACCCGTAAGCGTACATTCATGGTATTGAAGTAACTTGTTTATAGGTGTATATGCATACTATGAAAGCGTTTTGACATGTACGTAAAAAGGGCACACCACCATAAAATGTTCCGTTGACTTACGCATGGGTTTCGTCTCTGGTACGCACCCTTCACAAGTTCACAACCTTCTCAAAGTTCAGGGCCGAAATGAGCATTACCTCAGGTAAAAAACGGTTAGTTTACCAATTATGACACTGTAAAAATACTGTTGCGTGACCGTTACACTTTCAGCTTTGAGCGTATGGATTTTAAAGGGTGTGCAGCTACCCATAGAAATCCGCAGGGTGCAGAAATTGCCAATGTTTTCCTAGAATTTTTAAAGTAGTCTTAATTACCTTCACTCGGTCCAAATTTTTCACTACTCTAGTAACTCTCGAACCTTTTCAGAAATAACACTCCTTTTTATTTATCTACCCTATCTGCCAGTCGAAATTGACATAACCCCAGACTGGTTTACCATGCCTGCAACAGATAAAAGAAAAATAGAGAATAGGAATGAACTAACAGATCCTGACAGAAAACCGTTTAGCTACTGGTTTCTATATTACTTAATAAGGAGTGGATGCGCCATTCCTTACTTTCTTACGTGAAACGAAAAAATGAAAGGCAATGCAATTCTATCACACGTGAAGCGTCAAGAAAATTTTGGTATGGTATTGAGAGAATTTTCTCTGTAAAGGCAGAACTTAATTCAGGTATTTCGTTCAGTTACACTGTAAAAAACAAATCTGTTAATTTTAAATTACAGAAATTCTCTGGTAATAGAGTTTCCAAACAATATTTGTAAAACTGAAATGTTCTGTTTAATTTTATGCCTTTTTTTGTGTAAAATTTACGGATCTTTTATGTTAAAATTAACAGAGATTACAATTTAACCTGGAACAATTATGTGGAAGTTATTTCAATATTAAACTTACCCTTCTTTACGATTCACATATTGTCCCCATGCAGGTAATGTGACCAATCTCTCGGCCTTTAGACTTAATGGTCTTAGTCTTAAGGCCGAGAAAACAGTTGCCTACATCTGGCATTTCTGCTTTTTTACATTGTTTCTATCAAAGGATCTTATATATCGGAACATTACTGAATTTCTAAATAATGTAATAATTGCTTATGAAATAAATATGACAGCAATACAAGAACATCAGTTGCAAACATTTACAAGCAAATCAAATAGTTAGTTACTCAGTTCCTGATAAAAGCAAGCACAAAAACATCAAGTAATGAGGTAGAAATCATTGTAAAAGAAAAATATTGACAAAAATAAACTCCGCCCATTTAAGTTCAATTTTAGCATACCTCATAAACCTGTAAATTTACAGATATTTTACAGAACCGTATGTTTTAAAAAACTGAAAATGTTTGTAATTGAAACAAAACAGAGCCTTAATGCTATTTAACTGATTTATTACGTTAAAAAACATCTTTGTTAGCTAAATAACAGTATACCTACATAAAAGAGCAAAAACATAAAATTACTGTTAAAATTTCTGTTAATTTACAGAAATTTTTTACAGTGTACTGGCCGCCGTTGGGAATTAAATACTTTGTACACTTCATCTCGGACGAAATTGGAAAAAATTTCATCGGAATCGGAGCATTTGGCCTTTAGTTTCCTGCTCGCGCCACCTTATGATGGGCTTTGAAATTATATCTCTTATCCTGGTAGTGTTAAAGGCCATAATGACCCACGATGGGTACACGGCCATTGTAAGAGAAAATGAAAGAAATATTACACTTTGAATGTTTACCTCGTTTAACAACGCACTAGTTATACATTTATCTTGAAGTCAATCACTTTTCCTGCTCTTCACTTTGCCTTCACTAGCCCGGAAGTTTAAGCTGGTCTTCCCTGGTTTAGCCCTGTCTAGGAGGGCTAACCTTCCCATCCCTGCTCCCTCTGCAGGTATGCTACCTCCGACTTGGCTATCCAACACACATTGTCTAGAATCACACACAGATTTGACGATTACATGAATAAAAGATAACACCTACCAAATCTGATGAAAATTGACTATATCACATAGTAAGCTCATACTGAGGTTGTGTCTTGTTATTTTGAAACTGTTTCATATTTTCCAAAAAAGGAAACGCAATTCTTCTCATGAACTCATCTTTCGGGACCCCGAATTCCCACGGGCTCGGATGATTTTTATCCCTTTACCCTTTAGGCGTCCATAAAAACAGAAATCGTATTATTTAGGTCTAAAACAAAAAGCTAAACCATAAAAGAATTACAATACAGGTTTGAAATGTGAGAACTTGGACGAAATTTTGGATCATGCTGAAAAATCTTACTTCATACACAACCAACACAGGTGAACCGTCGAGATTGTTAATCAGCGAAAGTGGTCCCTGAAGGCGTTGCAAAGTTCCCTTATGAGACCCCTAAAGGACGTTTCTATTTGGACGTTTCTAATGGAGTAGATTAATTTGCATCTGGTTTTGAAATTTTGTTCCTTAAAAGTTCAAAAGGATAAACTTATACGCGCGCAAAAAGTTAGGAGATCCCTTTTACAGGCTTTCTGCAAGATTAGTTTATGAATTTCCAGAAAAGTAAAGTTAGGAGGATAGGCTGAGGGGAATCTGATGCGATAATAAGATGCTAGATAAAACTAGTTTCCCCGAACCTTGAAGTCCCATCCAATACATGAATTTTTGAAAACTAAAATATGGGTTCTGTTTGGAAGATTTCGAGAAAGACACGGGCCCATCATCAATTTGCAGGCTGCAAATTGATATCTTGCAAAATAAACTAAGACAACCTGCACTGAAATGCAAAAGTAGGCTCAGCCTAGTTAACTTCTGCTCTCTGTGGAAACTTATTTCCCATGTCACCTCACATATGCCTATTGTTTACCTACTTTATTCTTTCAAGTTGGGTATACTTCATGTAAGCCATTATTTTGGTGAGAGCCTGTATACATCCTCCTGCGAGGATAGAATTCAGTTCCGACAGATGGCTGACAAGAGGGATGTGCGGAGGTTGTTCAAGAGGAAAAGGGGTTATTTGCCAGAAAGGTAATTTGCCTGAACCTAAGAAACCTCCCTGTGTACGGGTATGACTTAAAGCTATGCGCGAATCAAATTAAACCGGAGGGGTTCTTCACAACATTCGTCTGAAATTTTGTTTTGTAGCATATAGACAGTTGAAACTTCGGGCTTCTTTTATGACATGTTTTGCTGTTAATCTCGTTTGTCTGTTAGTCTTTTGTTTGTTTTGTATTTTTTTTTTCTTTTTTAACTAGTTACTGTTAAGTACTTCTTTTTGTGCGAAGATCCAGTCACTGTAAAAATGGTACCGTATATAATCCCAATACAATTTGGTACCAAGCGGAGTATCTCAAGGGAAGCGGGGTTACCTGGGAAGGGAAGGGGGATCTCCCGAACCCCTGAACTCCTGTTGAGCGCACGTCTATCCAAAAGGCTGGGCCGGACCCTAACGTACATAAACAGTACATGACTTTAAAAGAGTACATTTATTAGCGTAGTCGGTGTAACGCTGATGGGTAATTCAAATATCCGATATACATTTTCTGTTGCAGAAAATTTCAGTGAACATAAGGAATGTTTTAAGTTGCAATATTGCTAGGTAAAAAAAACTGCAAAACCCCTGTTGTCAAGTCCTGCCAAAAATCAGCATAGATTACGCTTCCATTTCAGGGCTTACTAAACATTACAAACGTTTCACTTTCAATAGGCTTGCTAAATCCTTTTTTACACTCTTTTGTTTCTGAAGGAGAGGGAGACGTTCGACTCATCGGTGGTGACGGTTATCTCACGGGCACGGTAGAAATTTATCACAATTTCCGCTGGGGTACAGTTTGTGATGATGGTTGGGATATCTACGACGCCTATGTTGTGTGTCGTCAACTAGGACTTGGACCTGCAATTAGGTCCCATGATCGAGCTTACTTCGGAACGGGAAATGGACAAATCTCTCTTGATGACGTAGCATGCTTAGGAACCGAGTATAGATTGGATCAATGCCAACACAGCGGATGGTACAATCATAACTGCGATTTAAATGAAGCTGCTGGAGTTGAGTGTTCTTACCGTAAGTTACTTCGGTTATTTTATTGAAATATGGACAAGAATCTAACAAGAGATGCGTCTGACTAAGCCATTAATAAGAACACTCCAAGAAAATGTTCTATACAATCATGGGCGGCTGTAAGAAATTTTGTTTGGGGGGGGGGGGGCAAACTCAAGTCCGTATTCAGGGAGGTTTGGAAGACCCCAGCAATATTAATGGTCAGCTCCGGATAGTACATACGCGTATGGGTCCAAGTTGATGGGGGGGGGGGGGCTGTAACGATCTGCCCGAAAAATAGAAACGAAAATTTCCGCGCGCTCCGCGCGCGTTCAAAATGTTAATGTACATATCATATAGGCATGCATCCTTCATCACACTGCATGCCAATTACATACAATAATTTGCCACGTTACTACCTATTCCATATTGGTTATAATTCTGGGGGAAGTCGTTACAATAATGATGATAATAATCAGTGGTGTGGCCAAGACTTCTCTCATGGGGGTGGGGCAGGCACTATGTTGTGTGATCGCCGGACTGGGGAGGGGTATAAGGGGAGGGGGTGTCCCCCTCCCCTTTGAAATTTTTTTGAAAAATTAGGTGTCCATACATGCAATCTGGTGCCACATATGCTACCTTTGAAGTAAAATTTTGTGCTTTATTTTAGGTACTAAAATTATCGGCGTCAGTGACGGAGAATGGCCTAATGGCTCCTCAAATACGCCACTGATAATCATAATATATAAGTTTAACCATTACAAAACACACTGGTGAAGTAATACCGAATATATAGGTAATGGTGCAATCCAAATCAGAACTATATTTTAATTACCAAGGAAGTTTTTTAAAGTATCGATTTCCGTTAAGCTACATTATTGCATTATTGTTCTTACAGTGGGTGCCCGAAAAATTCTCAGAATATTGCCCGAATTTTCACAAAAATATTTTGTTGGGGGAGCTGCAGCCCCCTACCTCCTACGCCAGTGGGAGTATGTTATGATTATGTATTACAGCGATGCCCATGTAGTTTTCAAAAGCTCTTCAAAAACCATTTCAGGCAGTTAGTCATGAGCTGACTACTTCAAAAATAAATACAACCATATCAACCGATTGCTACCGTACTAACATAGGGGTGGAGTAAGAGGCAGGTGAAATGGGCAAAGCGGCTTGATCCATTTGTATAAATGAGCCCCACCTTTAAATATTTTATCGTTTCTTTCATTGTGTCACAATATGTTTCAGCTTTGCCAAGAAGCCATAAAATGTTGGTTTTCTGGATTGTTTTCTTTAAACTAACGAAAATTTCGAGCATGAAGAAACTTGAAAACAATGAAATGATAGCACTAAGTATTTTGGATCTCAGTAACGTTCCGAAACGAATTGTTTTAAAGGGAGAGAGGAATTCCCTTAACTCAGAACGACGTCACATCCTATATACAAATAGCTAGGCCACTAGTCAAAAGTCTCATCACACTGAGCTTAGATTGACTGTTTGGTGTGTTTATTTTAAATCAATTGAAACGGTATACTTTAGGACAAAGGTGGAGAACCTTTTGCTTATATAAGGCCATTCGACAGTCATAAGACCGCTCGTAGGCCAACGGCGCTGTCAATTTGGACAAGGGAAGGGAAACCTCTCCTTCTATGGGAAACACAATACTTTTAGACTACATGCCCGTTACAATTTTTTGTAGACAGATACCTATGCTAATCTGGCCAGGTGACACCCCGGCAAAACTGCTTTTAGTCGTGGATGATAATCAACATGGCTAATGGGTAGTATATCTAATGACCCCGATAGCTCTGAAGTGCCTGCAAAACTATGGGCATTTAACTCCAGCATATTACCGTTACACTCTGTAAATGACATTATGATGCCTAAGCTAATCAGATTACAAATAAGCAACTGAGAAAACGTGTGCGAAGCGCGCCGAAAAAAAATGTCGTTTTGAAAGCACTTTATTAATGTTTAACCTTCTCATTGCATTGAAAAGTTATTCACTTCTTTAATTTTAAGCCCACTCAAGGAAAAGGGAGGGCCTAACCCATCTCGAATTACATTTTTTTTTATTTATTATTTTTATTTTTGAAAATTGAAGACCATGCTTTGCAAACTTTTTTTTTGGGGGGGGGGGCAAGTCCCCCCCCCCCCGTGCCCCTATGGCGAGCCGCTAATGTATACAATACTCATCCCAATTATTCATACGCAGCACGTGGATATAATAACGTGCCTCTTTTAGTTGTCTCTTTCACAATGCGTAACTGATTTAAGCTGACCTTTGAGTTACCATGAACATATTTCAGAAGGGCTATAATTATCATGCCTATGAAGGATATAGGTCCCATAAATGTTTCATGTATTACACCTTTTAAGAACATACTAAATTACTAAGAGTATACCAATATTTATCTATCTCTTTTGTTTCAGGTTCTTATTTCCTTCATTCTGTTTTCTTAATAATTTCAATCACTTAGTAACATGATTCAATTCTTGAAATCCCTCGCTCAGTAGCTTACGTAGAACAATTCTTAAGTGTGTGAATAGGCTCCCTGACACTTTATAGACACGCGCTCTTAAATTCAAGCTATGAACTGTTTAATTAAAATGGCACTTAAAAATGAATGAAATTCATGTTTTTCGGTCTTCAAAAAGCGATCCCAAATGAACAGAAGAGATACCCAATACACATAGCATGTCCAGTTTAAACTGATCTGTGTTACAGAAACTGTAACACGTGTTACGAGAACTGTTAATGGTACGATACGGTTGAGTGATTTACAGATAAGTAGTTAATTTAGGAGAACGGCTGTCGAGTTCTCCACATGGTACAGTGGTCAAGAAGGAAGGCATGATACCATGATTTTCGGGGTTCTGAGTTCGATTCCTCTTATAAACTTAACAGAATTTACTCTTAGTTTTTTTGAGGGTTAGGGTTATTCTTAGTATTAGGGTTAGGGGAAAATTGGTGATATTTAAACGTTCCTCGTGTTACAAAATTATAACATGGCACAGTTTAAAACTGGAAACGGTATTCCACCATGTACAGTATTTACTGTACATGCTATGAAAATTGGCTGGAAGAGACGGTAGTCGAATTTGTTGTTACCACAATATGGAAAGTTTCTGGGAGTGACAAAAATGTGGATTGATATTCATGTTTTGATATTTATTCAAAAATATACTCTTATGAATGGAACAGTGTCATCCACATTTCAGCCTAGCTGGGTCATACCGAAGACTTGAACATGGGAGCTGTTGGGCACTTCTCGCTTGGTGCTTGGCATAAGATATACATTGTGTTAGTTCTTAAAGTCCTAAATGGTGAGCGCCACAACGATATGCCAGTTGACACAGTCCTCAGGGGCTTGAAAATATTTCATGATGAAAAGAATGAGGCGGAACTTTGTAAAACTCTTTGAGGTCTGTTACTGATATAAAAAGCTACATAAAATCGAAACATTATTTTTTTATTTTTATGAATTCTCATTCTCGGAAAACTGGAAGTACTGTAGCAGTGGATATAGCTTCAGCCGACCCTTTCTCGATAGGACAGACGAGAAACCCCTTTTTGCATTATTTTTTCATCCAGTGAAAGTTTAGTAGCAAATTCATGTAAGAGACAAGCAACAGATTAATGTGTGAGCTTGAAGGTGACGTGTGAGCTTGAAGGTGCAAACCTGGCTTCCAAAGTACTCTCTATTCCTGAATAGGAACTACCTGCTTTGAAAAATGCATGTCGCTGAGAGTCTTCGTCATTGTTTCACATCTCTGGTCAAGAATAATAGTGTCGAGAGAGTAGCATGAAGTTAAGTGTCGTTAATTCCATTCAAAGCCCTATTTGATACTTATTACTCTCATTTGACGTTCAGCAGTTCAGCCAATCAACAGTTTCTGCTTAATATCATCAGGCCCGTCGTCAAGTTATACTATAATAGGTCAAATGTTAAGAAGTTTGAAGTTGACGTTTTTATTCAAATTTCAGCCAATTTAACAGTGTTTTTCAACAACATCTGGGCCAAAATTCTTCGTATCTCAATCTTCAGTAACTTTCCAGAGCTTCTGGCTTGTAATTGAACACATATGCCATTATGTTTAATTGGTTTGAGAATATGCTCATGATCAGGAAATGACCAAAAAGCATTCTTTAAGGTACCTTCCTTTGGCACGTGACCTTTACCCATGACACCATTTATGAGAGTTTACATGCATAGGTTTAGAACAGGTATCCACCAAACGGGTTGGTAGGTTGTTGAGACTGAGAGTTTAGAAAGCTTTACGGCTCATATTGCTGCTCTGTATAGCACACTGAAGAAGAAACTGCTCAATTCTGAAGTAACACAATAATTCAAAACAGTGTGTCATCGAGTTCTGTCTTTTCTTAGATAATGAAATGATGAGTTGATCTTTCAAACAGTGCTATATCCGACAACATTTTTGTACTGGACGACTGGTTCTGTAAGACTACGAGATGGATCGTCGGAAAACGAAGGACGAGTCGAAGTCTACTGGTATTCAGATTGGTATACTGTATGTGACGACAGCTGGGATATAACAGACGCCAGTGTTGTTTGTCGCCAGCTTGGATATGTGGGCGCCTCGGGAGTGGTTCTCGAATCTGGTTTTGGTGACGGGGATGGTGAAATTTTGTTAGATGATGTGAGGTGTACCGGATATGAAAGAACCTTGTTAGAATGTGACAACGATGGTCTCTTCATTCATGACTGTGGAAGGAATGAGATTGCTGGTGTTGTGTGTTACACAGGTAATCAAAAGCTTGTTGCTGTAACACTCGATATGGAAATTGACCAAGCATGACAAGTATGTGATTTGTCTTTAAATTGCCAAAACGTTTGTCCTTAATATTAACATTCTGAAATCATTTGTAGAACTATGTCTTCAAACTTGGTGCTAACTATTCGAGATAAAGTATGACTTGTGATCTGCTGAGGCTTTGTGGGTTCATGTGACACGGAACCCTATTTCAGGGCGAGCCAAGTAGGGAGGCGAGTCTGAGGAAGTGAAATACAAGGAATCAAGAACGGGCTGTTGCAGTTATTTGAATAAATGTCGTAGAAAGGTCGGCAAGACAGTGCTTTGCCGTGGGGGTGGGGTGGGTGGGGATTACCCAGCTGTGGTGAAGAAGCAGCGCTTGGTTAAGAGCTTGGTAAAGCGCTTTAACAAAGGCGTAGGTGCAGGTCCCCTGTAGAATCTAGGGAAGTCGCCTTGGTGAGTATATGAAGAACGCCCTCAGAAGCTTTGAGTTTTTAACAAAAGTCGTGGGAATTGGAAGAAAGAACTTAACGAAATTCAACTGGAAGTGGTACGCAGAAAGTATTGCACAATTAAAACAATTCCATTGTTGATTTTTCTGACACAACTGCTTCCTTCGAACTTATAGGTTTGGTGCTACCTGGGACTTCTAGCCTGCTTCTGAGGGGGACGAATGATGACAGGGATAGTACGAGACTTTCACTCAATAGTTTCACACAGATTGTCATACAGAAATGTATAAAGGGACTACTAACGATATGCGCAGGTGAAAGGGCTGAAATAAACAGCACTTTCTACATCGTCATGGTTTTATATGACTTATAAAAGTTCCCTGCCGTATTGATACTTTTTCCCCTTTTTAACACTCAATGGAAAGGGGTGCATTCGATCTCGTAACCCTATCCCCGTGACTTCGCCAGGGAGAAAGCAAAACTTTCACATAAGAGCAGCAAGGGTACATTTACGATTAAAAACCTTTGGTCCAACAGCCCATTAGTACTCCAATCCATTGGCCTAATGGCCCAATGGCAGTACAGCCACATGTCCTTCAACTAGCTGGTTCATCGGCCTGTGAAATTCTGTATAAAAGTACGCACACTACAATTGATGAGCTTTGGGACCATGAGAGAATCACTACATTCGTACGTGGGATACAGAATACTTTCTAAGGGAAACTTTGGGAAGTGCTCTCCTGTAATTTTCCATGTTATAGTGACTTTAAAACCACTGCGAAAAGAGGAGCTCTTGCCGAATGACGATTCTAACTGCTTCACTATACATAATTTAAAGTTGTCTTCAGTTTAATGTGAAATTTTGCGACTTTCTGTTCTTTCCTCGACCACTTTGGACTTTTTATTTAAATAGAAAAAAAATGTAAGATCAGCTTTGGGCCTCAATGAGAGGGCTCCATGGTCATATACGACCCCTCAAGGCCAAGTTTGAGTATCACTGTGCTAGACTTTTAATTGGTTTTCTGTTTGAAAAATGGAATTAGAATTTCAAACAATAAAAAGGCATATTAAAGTGGAAAGAAAGCAACGTTGAAGTTCCTTGTATAGGCCCTATGCTTTCTTGTTAATTTTCTGTCTGTTTCCTCCTCCTTTTTAAATCAAGAGCCCACAGAGATTCCGCAGAATAAAGTACGACTTGCAGGAGGTTTAACTCTCAACAGTGGAAGAGTTGAGCTTTACAACAATGGTTCATGGGGCACTGTATGTGATGATAACTGGGGTTATGAAGAAGCAAGTGTGATATGTCGACAACTTGGATTTCTTTCGGCAGAGAGTGTGTATTTTTCCGCATACTTTGGACCAGGATCGGGACCCATTTTACAATATCTGGATTGTAATGGAAATGAGAGTCAATGGATGGATTGCTTTTACAGAGACTGGGGTTTGAGCTACTGCAGCCACGAGGAAGATGCAGGGGTAACTTGTAGAACTCTCGGTAAGTTCCAAGCTGCGTACATTATGCGTATAAAAGGTACCGTTTAGTGTAGTAAAATGAACTTGTGTGCAAATGGTAGGAATGTTACTTTCCAAGGTTCATTGTATAAAGATAACCATGTCTTTCTTTACTAATAGAAAATGAGTACAAAGTGTGCGGTATGTGAATCACATGTAACCATTCTTTGTTTGATCAAAACGAATCCTGCTGTAGTTTCATCTTGGGCATTGGCTAAATTCAGGGTCGTCACCACCGGGGGTGTGTGGGGTACTACACGCCAGAAATTTTCAAAGTGTCGTCCGGCGGGAAAATTTGGCCGGTTGTCTGAAAAAAAAATTGGCTTTCTTTTGCAGTTCCCTGACTTTTTTGGAAAAAGCTTTTATTTATGACTTAAGAAATGTCGGGAACTTTTATGATCATTATATAGTGGAAGTTAAAGAAAATCAGTGTGGGGTGAAAATATTGCTTTGGGTGCATTTACCAGAGACCTAACCCCTCCCGCGTTTGTCTGTATTGACAAACTACTCTGTTTGGAGGGAAATTATTATATATTGTTGGGAGGGTAATAAAAACTAAGAGTAATGTCTCAGTAGGTGAACACTCTCCAGAAAGCCGTTGTCTTTGGAAGAAATCCACCTGTCGGGAAAGTAGAAGTACCCTATTGCTTAAATGTCTGTCATTAAATAAACACTGCGTTCGACACTGTGAAACAAAAGCCTTGTTGGAATGTAATGCAACTCACTCTGACTCCTCATCGGGGATGAGTTGGCGGTATTAGTAGTCAGGTGCGTTTGGTTGTAGTCGGATGTAGGTTAATCTAAAAACTGAAGGAGACCCTAAGGCTGAAGTTTAATTGGGACTCTACTGACACATTACACGAACGAAGGGGGGATTATATGCCCCCATACCATTTGTTGTCTGCATCTTACGTTTATGATGGATACCCTCCCTTTATTCGGCTTATTTATTTGATCTGCCAATTTCTGCATTTGCACCTGCATTTTGGCAATGGCATCGTGGATGTTTTGTTTGGACGTGCCTTCTCCCAATGAGGAAGGGCACCCTACCCCTGACATACTTGTGGTGGGAGGGTCATCAGAGGGTATGAGGAGTTCCTCCTGATAAGTCTGGTTCCTCGTCCATACTGGTAAATTTTGGAGGTCACTGACTAATTAATGGCTGATATCGAAAAAAATGTAATATCACAAACGAGCCCGTATGGGATGATATTGTAACACGTTGGGCAGAAATTGCTTTTAGCTCTATAAATTACTAGTTTGGCTAATGTGGTGTTTAGCAATAACAGCCGCTGTACTCACACGCCGAGCAATATACTGACGGTGATGCAGGAGAATGCACGAGGATAGCAATATACTTCCCGTGCTAACCTGTTCTTTTACTTGCTGTTATTAGTAATAACTGGCAGTGATGAGCGTTATAATAAACGATCGATAAATAAGCAAGTGACAGGTAAGCGGAGTCTCTACTTCCCACGTTTAGCAATGTGATGCTACTTACGAGTAAGTGCTGCTGTTTTCCTCCGACAAGAGTAAGCTAAACTGTTTTCAGCCAAGAATTTATATCCTCTGTCTGTCGGCAACGAGGATCTAATGAAGGAGGATAGCACACCTGCACAACAAAGCATCGATCCCTTCACGCAATGCTGTACTTAGGAGTAGAGACAATAGTGAATGCTGGAGTTGTAATACATGTAGTCAAGTACACAATACCAGCTAAGCCTGGCTATGCGGAAAGAGCATCAGTAATGTACGTCCACTCGGGAGATACTTCATGTAAGACTACCTCAAACTGAGGTGAATAGACAACTGAAGGGAAATGAGTAGGCTGAATAGCCTGAAGTGAATAGGATTAGTAGGTGTCTATTCACTTCAGTTTGAGGTTGGCTTACATGAAGTATATAGAGAGTGGACTTTCTCCGGAACCTAATCACGCAGTGAAGCCGGCTAACCAATTATGCAATCTCATATAATTACCCCGAAGTGAGTGTAATGGGAAGTAGAAGCACACCCACAACACATTGCCGAGGAGTATAATTGGATATATTCAAAAGTCTACCCTACTATTTATAAGTCACACATGGGGGCGAGCACATTGAGCCGTCCCCTGAGTTTGCAAATGTTCTTTATTGACCAATTCGTTAAAAAAGGAGTTGTATTTGGGTCTATGACAGGTGTACACTGCCACATCCTTACTAAACGGTCCTTTTGTCCCCACTTCACTCCGAATATCAAACAGTTTGGTATTTTCGACGAAGACCAAGAAGACTGTCGGATGGATCGCAATCGGAACCGGCAGTCAGGTCGAGAACAAAATTTGGCACGTCTGCTACGTCGTGACTGGTTTTCATTGTTGCATAGCAGTCGGGTCGGTGCAGTATACGCTGATTTTCCACTTACTAAAATCATGAAGTCAGGGCGTTCGCGTTTGCTTTAAACTTGAAAGTGCGTACATTTTGTATTCCGACTGCGATTGTGAGCGAAGTTCGCTTTTCCGACTACTTCTGCATATGCAGTGCCAGAAACATTACCAAATGGTCCATAAAATTCTATTTTCGGGGCGCTTCTCGCTCATCCTTCATGTGCGCTAGTTGTCTGATTATTAATTCAAGAAGGACGGAACGTACCTTGGATTATTGCAAAATCCCGTGCAAACTTTGCGAACCTAGCTCCCAACCCTCAAACCTGGTGGGTCATAAAGAAATCGAACTCCGTTAGTCGATCATGGCTTTTACGAACCAAAAGGCAAGCTGCAATTTTTTAAGGTTTATTAAGGGGGAATCAGTGTTTTTGTACACACATAATTACTATGTAAAATGAAGGCAAACAACCAAAATATCCGTAAAAGTTTTATTTTCGGCGCGATTTGCTCGCAATCATCTTTTACTCTTTGTACTCTTTTACTCTTCTAATCATCTTCTACTCTTTCATAACTTCACATCGAACAAAGTATAATTATTGCAAAACTACACAGATCCTCTACCGCCCTCCCTACCATCAATCCCGATACATCTTAAAGAAATAGACCGGCCGTTAGTCCAGATTACGCTATTTTGAAAAGATAGAGACAGACTGAGATTTCCTAGTCTGTTTAGTACGTATTCAATGTCATTTACAGGCAGTTAATTCTTCATGCTGGTAGACATAAATGTGCAAATGTTCCAGAGCTTCCGGGGCTTTGCCCTCTGATCCCAAATAGAGGGACACTATTGAAATGGGCCCTACGGAGGACAACTGTGTCCCACGTTGAAGAGGATCTTATGCTGTGCTGCTACCAAAGAAGAAGTACCTCGAAGCTACTACTTCCATGTCGAAGTCTACCTTACTTTTGTAGCAAACAAATGAAAACGGCTACGCCGAGGTAAAATTAACATTGCCAAACGTTAAACTGCGTTTCCCGAAATGTTTATTTTATTATTTTTTTCTCTTGTCCACCCCTTATATTTAAAACCTTCATTGTGTACTTTTTCAGCAAAGACAACCTTCAAACGAGTGTCATGAGCAGTAGCAAATTTAGGGGGCCACTGGGCTATGACCCCCTTCACTGATGCGGATTTTTTTTAATAATAAAATAACGTAAATTTTTGAACGCACAGTTTACTTCAAAGGGTAGTATATAAAGCACCAGATTTCATGTAACGATACCTAGTTTTGCAAAAATTTTCAAAGGCGAGGGGAACACCCACTTCCCTTTAACCCCTCTCCTAGGTCGGCAATCACAGAACGAACTGTGTGCGCCCCCGTGACAGAAATCCTGGCTACACCACTGCTTATGAGTTAAAATTTTTTTGATACTGGCATTTTGTATAATTTTGTCGGGAATATAACTCTCTTTTTGTCGGAAAAATGTCCAACACCCCCCTCACTCATCGATCCTTAGGGACGCCCATGTCTGCGGACATATCAAATACGATGGTGTTCGTTGTAATATTCCAAGTTAGTGTTCTTTTTTTCAACTTAGTACACACTTTTGCATTAAGGCTACTGTTGGCTCAGACTGTTAACCTTATGTGTTGTATCATGACAAAGCCTAGTAGACAATTTTAATTGAAGTCATGTGATACTAATATCTAAACTAAAGTGTGGTTTTAAATACAAAGTATGCATTCAAAGCACTGAGTTCTGTTTTCTGTTATAATTTTTACGATACTATTCTCGTTTCCGTTTATTTTGTTTTTGTATAAATTTTGAATTTGGTTTCCGATTAATGTCCATATAAGAGTCATTTAAAAGAAGGGTCTAAGCTCAAATCAAGCTTTGATATATTAAAGAGGTACTTATTCTAAGCAATCTGGTGAAATTTCCATTGAAATCTGATGTGTGGTTCTCAAGATATCAGCAGATAAAGTTGTCACATTTTCGACACAAAGTGAGCTTGAAGCAAGCACACATGATGTCATACCCTCACATTAATGAGCAGTCTTTTGTTTTTCTTTAAACTTTCTTACCAATTTTCTCCTTTACAATCAAATGTTATCGCAATGTGATTGCATGAGAGGCATGGGAAAATTACAAACTTTACATTCCCCATGGGGAGGTCCTATCCCTATTTATTTCAAGGTCAACACAACAGACTGAAAAAGCAAAGGAAACAAAGCATTCCTTATCAATGTGAGGAAGTGATATATCAGGGTGCTGCCTTCTGAAATAACTTCCACTTGCCTAAAGCTCATTTTGGGTCACAAATGTTGTAACTTCTTTTACTGATATCTCGAGTAATACAAGTCCGATTTGAATGAGAGTTTCACCAGGGAGTTGTTAGGATTAGGATGCGGTTAAGCATCACTTGTGACACGCCGCGTTTTGTCATTCCAGTTGAATTCATGAAAAGCTATACTCATACGCAACCATAGAAATAAAAGTAAGGGAGAACGCTAACACAATGCATGCATGCATGTTTAACCGGTGAAGCCAAGAAAATTGTAAGGGCGCTTTCGTTATACGGCAAAAGACCGGTTGATTGATGTCTCTCCGTACGTACAGTGTGCATTCTGCTGCAGAAGTTATAGCTTATTTTATGCATTTTCGAAGGATTTGGAGTAATTTTCACAACAGAAATAAGTCATGGTGCCTTAAGTATTTTGTTTTATACTCCTAACTTGAAAACTTGTAGTTTCTTTGCCAATACTTGTGACAAAAGCAATGACGTGATATCTGCATTACGCGCAGGTGTTCTGTTGCCGTACAGACTGGCTAAATCAATGGCTTCAGTCCAGATAGGCTGACGTCATTCTCCCTTACATTTATTTCTATGTACGCAATTCGTATCGTGTTAAATCTAAGCACAGTTGGTATATCAGGTTTGCAATGACGAACGCTCTTAAAAGGAGGGTTTAAACAGGGAGTTGTTAGGAACTTCGGAGATACAACGACCAAATCTGTCAGACAATATGTACTTGTAAATGACTGAATTCTTTTCAGGCACTGCCGTTTGATTGACCTCACTGGTTTCAACAAAACAACTTTTCATATGTGAAAGAGGAACTAAATCTATGCATTTTGGTGAAACCAGGGAGGTGTTAACAACTCCCTGGTATGAGTATAGCTTTTCATGAATTCAACTGGAATGACAAAACGCCGCGTGTCACAAGTGATGCTTAGCCGCTTTATTGATTTGTTGTATTTGTTTTCGCACCCCCTTCGAACGGCAACAGGTGTAGGAGGAAACTAAATCAAATCTAAAAGGTTGGCACTGGCACTTCTCGATAGTCGATGTAAGCCAAAGGTCAAATAGTTGTCACCTAAAGAAAAGAACGTTTACATCATTGTTTACTTCAAAGCTGAATAACTTAATGTTTATACTTTAGGGTAAAGTTGTTTTGAAATTATTCATTCAGGGCTTGTACTACTAGTATAACCTATGCGTATTCACAATAATCCTTTACGTCCAACTCTAAAGTATTGGCATTACAGACGATAAATATAGTAAGTACTGATGTGACTTTTGGACTAAAGAAACAACGTTTGAAGAAGTTTGGTCATCCTTCGGGCATGCAATTCATGTCGAAAGCCATAGCACTATGTTTAGTGTTAAACAAATAGCACCAGGCGCGGATCCAGGGGAGAGCCCCCCCCCCCCCCGCCACGAAAAAAAAAAAAACGAAAGGAGAAAAAGGGAAGAAAAAGAAAAAAAGAAAAGGAGAAAGAAAAATTGAGAGCAAAAAATGAATAAAAGTGTCTAAGAACGTATTTAAAGTATACATTTCTGTAGGGGTTGGGTGGAGCTATAGCTGGATTATCTCTTTAGATATCTTTCAAAGTACTTGGCGACGAAAGAAGAGCTACAATGTTCGAAAATAGGTGAATAGCTGAGTAATGATCCTTGACTTAAGATCTAAATAAGTAAACATCGTGATATATGCAGTATGGGCCCGGCTAGCTGCACTGGAATTTAGTAACAATTTTGTGTTAAAGACCTTGCAGAATGAATACAGAAGACAAGCTGTCAGGTGACGTGCTGTTGTGCACAGTGGCACCAGCTGTTGCAGGCAAAGTAGCGGCGTGCATACCCTATTCGATTTCAAAACCGTCTGAAAAGGTTTAAAAAAGAACTCAAAAGGCTTTTAAGCTACAGACAGTGGCGTCAGCACAGTGGGCAATGGGTGACGTGTGTCCCCCTCCCCCATCGATTCTTGAAATTTTTAAAATGGTCCCAAAAGTCGTTTAAGCTACAGGTTTCTCATGAGGGTGTAGGATGAGATGCATTTTTGATGATTGGTTTATTTGTTCTAACCATTTTCTTTCACAAACTGTTCTCAAACTATCATAAGTTTTGGAAATTCTTGACAAATTCCCAATTTTCGCACGCCGTCCGCTAGCGTCAAGCCTTGTGTCAAAGTTGTCCCTATTATCAATAGCTTTCGGTAACTACTCACGGGGGGAACAAAGGAGCAAAAGTGCTTTTTAAGAATTCTCAGTCAGATGATTCGTTTCTGAATAGCATATGTTGGTGGGAAAGTGACAGTGTCCGATGCAGGTTCTGAATGCAGGTTTTGTCATGGACTAACATTTTATTCAAAATTTCGGCGCGCTTCGCGCACATACGACAGGGTTTACACCCGATTTCATATACCATTGACAAAGCTATGACGCAAGAAATTATTCCAATGCAAACATTTTTCTAAAAAGTACATCTCCTTCTCTGTAGGGCTCTCTTCATTATGGAATCTTTGACTAAACTAGTCTAGCACATGATTTGAAAGATTGAAAGTACGTAATTGCCGTTGCTTATTTTTCCAAACATTTTACCGCGACGTTCAATAACGGAGAAAATCTTTTCTGAAACGAATTTTACCTGTCCACCATCCCTCTTGCTATACATAAAAAGAAGGTGATATATCATGTCTCCTCCCATATGGATGTCGGGTACTGAGAATCCGGTTGGTCCCTCTTTTGTATACTGTAACTAATTCAGAGCACCCGGGAGGCTCTATACTGTTCTCTTTCAACCTTGGATATCCTTTTAAAATGTAAAGGAAAAATTTGATTATAGTCCATGAATGTTTCTGTGGACTCTACGCAGGTACAATTGCGTGAACAATTTTCCCATGGGCGTGGATCGTGGGGGACGGGGACGCGTCCTCCTCACTTTTTTGGAAAGGGCAACATCGTCAAAAAGTCCCCCTTACTTTTTCAAAAATTATGGAACAGACTGCAATTATGCCTAGGAAAACGAAATTTTTAGAAAAACAACCTAAAAATCCTACACTTTTGTTGCACCAAATCGCATCTGAGGGCATTCAGTTCTAGAAAAATTTCCCTTAGACCCCTCCCCCATGCCGACGATCACAAAACTTATTACCTCTCCATGACGTAAATTCTGGCTACCACCACTGCTTCTTCCACCAGGACGGCCATTCACAAATGTGAAAAAGTCCCCCCCCCCCCCACCTTTGGAGATGGATCCACGCTCATGATTTTTCCTGGGACTTAAGGAGGTTTGAAGACAATATATTAATCGTCTCTTACTCCCCTTTTTCACCCGAACAAAAGTTAGAATTCACTAAATTGTGGACATTTGTTAAACATACAATCACTTTAGAATGACCCAAAGATACCACCATTTTGTATATAGGCTCCCTAAAATTAATAAAAATTTCTCAAAGGGGAGGGTAAACCCCTTCTGGATTGCACTTTCATGTATTAACAAGAAAAGGCTCTCCCACTCTTGTATATAGCGTATATAAAATCCCACTAGCCTAAAAAGGCACGGTTTATCAGTTATCTGCGGTTCCCCCAATCATCAACTCCCGCCGGCACCATCGGTCATAGATTTCTGAAGGGTATACCCTTCAGAAATTAATAAAGAAGATGATATATCATCTCTCCTCCCATATGAATGTCAGGTTGTGAGAGTCCTGTTGGTCCCCCTTTTCAGTATACAATTAATGCAGAGCTCCCGGGAGGCTCTATACCGAAAATTTTGGGCGAAATTGTTTACGCTTACGGAGGGAAGTACGTTGTTATTGAGTGGTGGATTTATTTTTATCACTTTTTACCAAAAATCATTTGAAATGTTTCACGATTTTGCATAATCTTCTCAATATTTCTTGATTTTCGCTTGTTCTGGCCACTTTTAGCCTTGAATTGCTCCTTTTACTATCAATTAGGTCCCAAACGTATTCACATTACTTATCGGTGGGGTTCTACCATAAGTCAATTATTCGTGTGCATAAACGTGATTTCAGAGGAACCAGCATTGTAAGGATGTAAAGCAACTGATATTCATTTTTTCACCCTCCTATTGAGAACTGAAAACTTAGTATCGAACCCACCTTGTAACTGATAGACACACATAAAGGGAATTGACACCGCGTTAGTCATAGCAGTGGTTTTAAATGTAAATTCAAATTTTCCGCGCGCTTCGCGCGCAATGGTTTCATCTGACGTCCTATACCGTATGACGAAAATAAAACACTCTTTATAGCAAAAATCATTTCAAGTTGCCTACACGGGCTCATAATATTGGCGTGTAAGTTTTAAGATAACTTAGATTCTCCAGAACTTCGCAGGTACATATAGTAACTTATACTGAGCCATACACATCAAATTCCATGCAACATGAAAAGGTATAAAATCTCACTGACATAAGAACTGGAGCCGATTTCTGTGCTCTTAAAATGCAATATTGCGAGAGCTTCCGGGGGCTTCGTCCCCTGGACCCCAACCGGGGCTCCGCCCCTGGACCCCACGCGTAGGAACTCGCGCTTCGCGATCGTGGTGCACCTTCGGTGCACATGAAATTTTCCATCTTGGCCCCCCTCAAAATTTCTGGATCCGCGCCTGAATAGCACAACGTAGCCTACTCACTTTAGATAGAACGTTTGATCACACCAGAAACGTTAATAGTCTACTCATGGAATATACTCCGTTAAAATCGAAGATGCTAAGAGTTACTGGTGCAATCTTGTAGCACATCGAGCACAAGTAGCTTCTAAATCCAAAACAATTAAAATGAGCTACTGTGGAAGGTGAATTTTATGACTCGTAAAATATGGTAAAATATATAGCCACTCCTTACAACTGCCTCAGATGCATTTGATGTTACTCCCGGCCCGTGTTGATGGTGTCTTGCATAATGGCACAAGCACACGCTTGTCCATTTATGGACAGGGTGTTCGAAAATAGACACTGTGTAATGGTCCTTTCTTGAAGTACCCCCTCACTAACTTTGGTTTTCTCCTCTCCACATTTTCGGTGGATAATGGTAAGGAGAAATTGTATCTTGATTTCTCTTTCCCATATTTACCGAAAAAAAGGGTGGAAAAACCGGCAAGTCAGATTTCACACCACCGCGATGTTCTCGGCTTCCGTAGTATGCAGTCAATGCGGGGGTGTAATTATTGCACTTATGTCATAGATCGTAGTTCCTGAAAGTACTACAATCGGGTTGGCAAAGCTGGAAATTCATTTTCACTAATATAAAACAAACAAACAAATAACAACAAAAACCAGTTAGAAGGTTCATTTTGCAAGACGTGATTGTGTCAGACGACATTTACTAGACCTATAAAACATCCTAAAGGGTTACCTAAAATCACGATAGTTGGACTTTAAGTATTATCTTTGTATTATAACAGACCCTATGCATTAACGTCACGGTCTACTCGACAACTGACCACGACGTGTTGTGACGTCATATGCATACGACCTAGTGAGTAGCCTGGTAGTAAATTGCAAATTGTGATAAAGATTAAATCTGAATCATCCAATTTTGCTTTTGTCTCTACGTTCAGGCGTCCACAACCCGAGACTAGTCAATGGGGACAAGTGGTATGAGGGACGCGTCGAGATATGGAACGGATATCAGTGGACTAAGTTGTGTTCAGACGAATTATTCAGCAATAATGAAGCAAATGTCATTTGCAAGGAGCTTGGTTTCGATGGAGTAGACTATATCATTTCTGATAACAGATTTGGAGAAGGGAACGCCCCTCCGTCCGATGTCTACTACTCCTGTACATCCTACGAAGATTCACTCTCCCAATGTTACCAATACTCTCGTTCTGAATATTACTGCACTTCGGCAGCTTTGAGATGCAACTACAGTGAGTCTTATTACTTAATACTTTATTTCGCAGATGCATCATGTGATTTCTTAAATGATACAGACTCTATTGTTTAATTAAGATTTGGAATAAAAATTACAGCAAACCTGATATGAATCTAGATCGCTAGATAATTTGCCACTGAAACTGTCCCCAGTCTGAATATCATCAAAATGTTGCTTTAAGATATAATTTGATGCAGTTTCAATACTCCTTCGAAACATAAGATTCACGTTGGGTCGTTTAACTCTTACTTGCGTAGCCTAGGTTAGTTAAACATGTTCAAAAGTCAATTTCTATGAAATAAACCTTCGCCTTAAAATTTAATGTGCAAGTCACAATTGAATTGTCTTTTACAATTGTTACATCTCACTTTTTAAGGTCAGTACTAAATTAATTAATTTTTGTAAAAAGTGAACCTTTGTCAAGTTGATTTTGCGTCCTCATGGTCTTATCCAACTTTACTTAAGCAGATGAAACTTCGGTGAAACTCAAACTAAGGGTTTCCTCAGGTTTCACAATAATTTGACTAGAACGGACCAAATTGTAGGTGACTCATGGAACCAAGAAGAATAAACCTGTTTCAGATTGCTGCCCATAAAATCTTACCACTGAATCCTCATAGAATGCGGAGCTGGCGCAACGAAGTTTAAGACTGGCTAACTACTTTAAAGTTAATTAAATTTAGATCTTGACAGTGCTGTCGCAAGCTTTCTTATATTGGGGGCTAAACAATTTTGCTCCGAAGCTTTGGCATTTCCTGAGATAGTTTTGGATGTTTTAAGATAAAACAACCTTCAAATTGAAAATTACTGGGTGGGCTGTAAGCTTGTAATACACCCAGCCTCACCTCTCTCCCCCGCACCGGGCTGAAAGGCTGTGTATGGCTACATCCATTTACACAATAATTTGTTTACAAGAATGTAAAATGAAGACTTTATGTTGTATGCCAAATTATATAAATTAATCATGTAACACTTACGTTAGGTATTGTACAATACTATTTATATACTTGACTTCACGTAAATTGGTTAAAAGTAATTTCCATATTTCTATCGTTTCCACTTTCAGATGAATCGTTATCGGCGGGGGCAGTCGTTGGTTTTGCCATTGGATCAATTCTGTTTATTTTTCTCTGTTCCGTCTGCTGTGTTGCAATCTGCAAACATTCTAAAGCGCTGAAAAACAGAAGACGAAACCCTTCTAATGTTACTGCCATAAGTGGATCGACAAACCAAGCAGGACCAACTGTTCATTTTGCTGCACAACCTGCCGTACCGTTGACGAATAGAAATGTACAAGCACCACCATCTTACGACGACGTTATTAACAACCCTGCGTACTACCCACACTTTGCTTTTGACACACATGCAGCTGGTGGGCACGTTACAGTTATAAATGCCAGCTGCCCTCCATATCCTGTTCACTCTAATCCTCCTTATCCTAACATCCATCCACCCAATATGGCGTATCCGCCACCTTCAAATGTAGCATACCCTAGACAGGATAGTCTGCCTCCCGTCCACAACCCATCTAATTCCCAAACAAACCCTCCGGTCGATGATTCAGAAGTTCCGATACAGAATGGAGAACCCAATTCCATAGAAGACAGTGGTATCTACAGTACTTTTGATAGTACATAACTACCATCTTCATGAACTACCATCTTCATGATGGGCTATTTAAATTGGATGAGAAGAATATTCAATAGAGCTAAGAGCAAAGTGCGTAAACTTATTAAACCTCTGTAATAAACTTTAAGTACCTGGAAAGGAGTGTGAAGAACAACAGGAAATCCGTTTCACGCTGTTCTGTTACACAAACTAAGCAAAACAATTTGTTTTAATTTACTCTGTACATCAATTTATAATATCGTATAACAGGCAGCCAATATATAAGACTTGATTTACAAAAGTGGCATCAGCATTTGTGTTACTACCGGCTCGTATCCAGTAATCAAAACAAAGGAGGCACTGACACTGCAAAAGAGGTACGATGTGGTCAGGTGTGCTGCCAGATATTGGTAACTAGGGGAACCAAAAAGAAAAGATTTTTAAACCACCTACGGAGAGCTCAAGAAATCGGTGGTAAGTGAGCAAATACACCCTCTGTAGGAGCAATTTTCCATTCCTCTGGTGATACAGAAAGATTTCCTAACCACCTTTGGAGCGTGGAGTGCTTTGTGAACAGAACTCATGTGTTCCCACAAAACCTGGGAGCATAAATTTTAGACAATAAGCAGTAGTCAACAAAAGATTTGTGACTGAGAACAATTAATCGCTTAACGTCGATGAAAGAGTTATAAAGTGTAAATAACAACGGTAGTCGTCTTTCTTTTCAAGTTATCCAATGATGGGGGCACTCATTCGACATTTACAAACTTAAGAATTTTAAATGTATGTATTGCACTGTGTGAATGCCTTTTTAAGAAAGTTGTATTAAACAGTGATCCATTTACAATTCAGATAGCAAAGAAAATGTGGTAAATGATTTAACAATAGGACCGTGCACTTAAGCGTCTACCATAAAAGCAACATTTATCACATCGTCGGTCTAAGGGTAAAAGTTACATAGCCTAGTGCGGCTCCAATACTATGCATAACTTTTCTTATGTAGCAGTCTTCATATTAGTTAATATTCTATTTCATTCCTTCCCATTTTCTGTAGGAGTTTCTTCCTGTACCAGATACGTTATAAGAGTCATCTCGTCTCTCAACCTTTTAATTCGTTGTTAGTTCCTGTAGTAAAAACTGGCACTAATGCTCATGGACTCCAATTTACCCTATAATGTCAATTAAAATGCAACATGGAATCTGTTAGAAAAATTTCTAATACATTTTAGGCTATTATCCAGAAGATATTTGTAAAAAGTAACGAAAAAAAAATACAATTCAGAAAAGTGACATTTTTATCATTCTAAATAAAGAAACACCATATTTTAGGGTGGCCAATGGGATACTAGAGAGTAATAAAACGGTATGCTATGGCTTATCACTCTTAACAACGTTTTTTCCTAATGTAACTCGGGACGGTAGACAGGTAACAAAAGACTATTTCATTTTTGCTTGATTGTAATACATGCGGATATTGTTGTCCTGTTTTGTTATTCATTTGCTTGAGCACATCTTCTTACCCCTTCTCTTTCACGAGTCAGTAAAGTTGTATTTCATTCAATTTGTAAAAATGAGACTACTTTATTTTTCATTCTAATGTTTTTGACCTTGGAATAGATAGGCATACGGATTGACCCATAAGGCCCTTTTCTGCACTTCGGGTTATATTTAATCCAGAAAGCAGATAAATCAGACCTCAAAAATTTATATTTCAGTCATTTCTAACACTATTCTTATGCTTTTTGCACTAACTAGCAAACAGAAATAAGAAAGGTCTGTCAAATGGCACAACGTTTTGTGGATTAAATTGAGGCTCTCTTCTTAAAATTACCCCCAAAAGTTCTTTATATTCATATTTTGGCAAATGATTTTCAAAATGTTCCAATTATTTCAAAATCTTTTTAAGGGGACGTGTGTTTACTCTTCCATCCTACAAAATCCATTTCCATTTAGCTGTACAGTTCACTTTTACATTTTTAAAAAGATAAGTCTATATAGCTGGTCGATGTTTACAGAATTGCAGCAAATATCCTCAAGTTTGTCTAAAATTAACAAATTCGCCAAAACATACCTAGTTAAAAAATTGTACCCTTAAGCCTACTCCCAACAGCTTTCTCGATTTTTCTTCCACAAAGAAGACACCATGTGTGAACTTCATGAGGGAAATTCTACTGCTGTGCTAGTTTGAGCATGCTGCCAACATTTGGCTAGGACTGACTGCATGACTGGCTTACATTTTTAGCACGCGTATATTGTACCATGGAGCTGTTGGGTTTTGTATGATTATACGGACTCAATAAATCGGTGATCTTTTTTTGACTATCCCTGTCCATAACGTGTGATGCCTTGGGAACATGTCACTGTGATGAATGTGTTGTATTGGGGTCTGGAGTAGGCCGCTTGCAAGGAAATTATAAACTGGACAGCCACCCTTTTCAAACTGCTTAATATCCACATGAGACATAATACAGTTATTTCCCACCTCCACATGACGTGATTTCGTTTTTGCAGTCCAGCACGGCAAAGATGATGAAGAGGTTATCTATCGTGGGACTGACAGTACGTATCAACTTGCAAGAAACAAAACAATCAGACGAGTGTAATGAATCCTTGCAGTTTACCGAATAAATGAATGCCTTTGACATGAACGCTGTTTTGTTCGGATAGTAGCTATTTAACAGGGAGTTAGTTCTATTTGACAAACAGCAACTCCCTGAATAAACTGGGCAAAGTTAATGCTTACCTTTACCTGTACTATTGGCAGTATTTTACGTATTGCAAGTTTGGTCTCTACAGACGTTCATGAAGTTCACCAGGCCAGTAGTCGGGGGGGGGGGGGGTCGGAGCGTTCGAACGACTCACCCGAACTTGAGGGAGTTCCACTTTTCCAGCCCTGTGTTTGAAGGGAAATATTTTTTTCTTGACATATTGAGGCCGAATTTCCGTTCACTTTTATCAGGAAGATGAAACCATTCCACTTATGTCCTAGAATGTATACATGCTCAAACTGACCACAATATCTAATCACCACATATACTATGTGGGGTGATGAGATAATAAGCTCAAAAACGCGCAGGTATGGTTATGTCATTGTGGCCGTGGACATCATTGAACTAGATATAATATAAGACATCCACAGCGGCGAGTTGCCGACTGTGTGTTCGTCATGCGCACACTAACACAATGGCACGCCCGCGTTGTACACGCTGTGTAATGTAAGAGATAGGAAGAAAAGAGAAGAGCAGGCGATAAATTTTTTCAAAACCTCATTTCAGAAATTTACCCATTGTTACGGCTTGAGGTCGCAAGTCAAACCAATAACAGCGAAAGATCACAGAAGAACGAGATTAAAATTCAACAACTTAATGATTATTTACAATCTCCTTATCTTACTTAAATTTACAATAGTTAATTAGATTTACCCACAATCCTTTACTTAATGTTATTCTGGTCTGGTCCAAGGGTTGGTAGTGCATGCACGTCGACGATGGTACAGTAGTAGATCCGCAACGGCGGTGTAGCGTAGGAACTGGTTCCACGAGCGAATAATGACAAGGCTAGGCGATGATGAATGATAACGATCTCAATACACAGTGAAGAAACGGCGTAAGGCAATTTATCACAAGTGTGCGGTGTCAGTGGCTGGCTTCAGGTGATTCTGTCAGAGAATAACTTCTCAACAGCGTCTGGACTCGATGATGTCTCTCTCCCACAACAATTGTTGAACTGCCTTTTATACGCTAGGCTTTTAATCGAGAACTCTCCAGAATTTAACAGAAACTTCCAGAGCACACAGTCGAGCAATTACGAGAACGTTCCTTAATAGAAACTTCTAGAGCACACAGTCGAGCAATTACGAGAACGTTCCTTGCATGCACGGTAGTAAACAAACAATGCCAATATTTCTTAGAAGTGTCGCAGTACGTAAACAATTCCTTCTAGAAAATTCTAGAAAGGCTGCGTTGAAGTTGAATTCTCTGGAGCTTTCCATTCGCTCGTAGATGGATTCAATCCGGTGTTCCTGACGGGTCGTCTTGTAACACCATGTTCACTGCATGATCATTCTTATTGTTTATTATGTGGTGCTTAACATTGTTTCAACGGAACAGCATTTGTTTTGAAAAGGTTTATATCAAAATCAGTATAATCTGAAGCCAGACAGTCTGACAGTAAATGTAGGTTATGTTACGGCCCATGGCCTTCTTAGTTCCTGGTGCAGACCCTGCACCCCAAGACCGGCCCACGGAACGTATACATTCAATTCTACAGTCTAGACGACTCGGCAGGGCTAATGTAAAAAACGAACAATCAAGCCACAAATACACTGTTGAGTTTTACTTCATAACAAATCAGGCTTCTAGCCTGCTGTATTAAAAGACTTGTCTGGGTTTCATGATGATACTAGTAAAACACGTAAGCACACTGAGGGTTACAGCCATTGAGCCAATTGACTTGGGTTGGCAAATTACAGTTAGGCCTATTAGGCTATAGCATGGTGACATCATGAGTCTTAAACAATACCCCTTTAACCTCCATCCCTGTGGCCACAGAAGTTGACGTTAATATATATATATATATATATATATATATATATATATATATATATATATATATATATATATATATATATATATATATATATATATATATATATATATATATATATATGGTAACACTGATAATGCTATACTTAATCCCGTACCGACTTAGTATGGGCCCAAATACTACTACTTAGAACAGGCCGAGCCTAGGCCTAACGTGCGTACACACTACTAACGTTAAATAACACTGATCAGTTTGTGTTTGACCGACTGGGCCTCTTGAAATCGTCGAAATGCTGCGGAACTGTGAAACTGCGGTTTTAATTCTGATTCGCTTATTTGATTTCCTCCAACCAAAATGAGCTAGGCGAGCTGAGACCTTTGATTACCAAGGGTTAGACCGTACTGCAGAATCACACAGACTATCGAGGGCGAGTTGACCAGGGATGGGACAGGAAGTCATCTTCAATAGATATGCTACTGAGCCTAGACTAAATACTGGTTTGCCACCATGAGGACGACTTGGCCACACTGGCAATAGATCTGACATGCACCGACTTACTGTAACGTTAGACGCAGCGGTCGTGCCATCACAATTGGCATACGGTACCTCCATAATGTGAAGCAATCTGATGACTGAAAATCGATGGAGTAGAACGGGCCAGTTAGTCAAACAGATGATTTACTTTTGACATTCTGAGTTCAAGATTAAGAGACGATGCAATGGTGAACCATTAGCGTTGAGATGGGCTAACGCCCCTCATGATTTACTTATTCACTGGAACCAATCCCAAGCCACTTAATGCTCTCGCTTCTAGAATACCAGTCTCCTTCATCGGATGTGTCCGGCGGACCAAACTTTCTTCCAGCTCCCGCTCTGCTAAATCATGTGACTTCCGGGTCTAGAACTTTCTAGGAACTTTCTCCAATAAGAAGCTACTCTATATGAATAGTCAAACGCATTACATGAATAGGGATGACAGTACTACGCATAATTAGCAGGTTATAGGATAAATGAATACTTAAAAGGGATATCAAGGCATTATTCACTTAAATTGCAGTAAATAACTTTGCAACTCTTCACACTGCAAAGAGGTGATCCACGTCACAGTTATTCTACTACCAAAGTACATGTATGATTTTTTTTCTCAAAAAGGGGTGTACTGTGTGGAATTCCTGGGGAAAAAGGACTCCTGTTGTGTTTAAAAGTCCCCTCAAATGCTCCAGATTGCAGGAGATCTGCGCATTTCAAAATTTTCCCTGGGATCATGCCCCGGACCCCTAGCAATTGCATGCCTATTGCACGCGCCAGCCGCCTCCGTATTTGGAAAAAGGTCCACATCTTGGAAAAAAGACCCACCCCTCCACATGGGCTGGCTACGGGCCTGTTCACGACCCTTGAGAACCAAAATTTTGGGTATCGGGATTAGATGTCAGATGTTGCAAGTTATTTCCATTCCCCTAAGATGTTCACAGAATGAGAAGTTCGATTTTTTCTTTATTTTTCCTTTCCTTTTTTATATTTTTTTCTGTTATGTGTTTTCTCTTTTGTTCCAATCGGGTGGGGGGGGGGGGGGTGTCACGAAATACGTTACTGGCATGAAAAAGTCTTCTGTCTTTAGAAGCCTCAAAATATAAATAATCTTGGTTTCATAACAGTACTATACAATATTTTTTGTGTTTATTTACAATGACCACAACATAGTCTTCATTTATTTACTGGTCCGAGAAATAAGCATTCAAATACCCCCATGGTAACACTGTTTGATTAAGGTCAACTATCTTATTAAACAGTGCATATGCTTCTTGGAATTTAAAAATTGATACGACACCAATACGTTAGTTAAACTCAGCTTAAAATACCAGTTTCGGAGGGTACTAAAACGCAATTCTCACGAAACGTCGTTCCTTGTTCGTATATGGCACCACTGTTCTAGTACTATTGAACTTAAATTCTGTTGAAACCCAAGGAACTATCATCACACAGACATCGAGCACAAAAATGTAAAAGGCGCTATAGCCGGTTTAAAGCGGACCTAAAGTCTAGAATTACAAGAATATGTATTTTAGAGGTTGGAAAATGAGTTACATTCATCCAACTCCCATTTTCATAGCTTATTCCGTTGATGAGATATAAAATGTTGAAATTTATTCACTTAATTAGAAATAGTCGATTGCGAAATAATTTGTGAAGTCCTTCTTGTAGAACTCAAATTATCTGCTTTTGTTTCCCTACAAAATCAAGATGTTAATATTACCTTGAAACAATTACTTTTTCCTTGCATGGTATGTTATACGGAGAAGACTTACATAGCCGAGTCACCTTATAACAGTAAGACAGTGATCACATTTTGGCAAAAGGTACAGTGGCTTTCTAAAAAACAAAGGCAAACAAAGGCGGTACAAGAATGACATCACAAATTAGAACGCAATTCACCTTTTTAAATTAAGTGAATAAGCTTCAACATTTTATTTCTCAGCTCATGAATGTCCTGTGAAGATGTGAGTTGGACCATTTGGATGCATTTTTCAAGCTTTGTAACAGATATTTTTGAAATTTTAGACTTCAGTACACTTTAATTAACTTATCAGGAAACACAGTTATTCGTAAAGAATAGAAAGAGAGGCTTCGTCTGGTGCGTCTCAAGTGCAGACTTGTTTGTATATTCAACTAACCGTGCTTTTACCTCAACTCATTTTATGCAAATAAACAGGTGTGAATTAACGAAGTGTACATAAATTAAGTAACCAAGTGAAAGTGATTCTTACAAAAGTATAGAACAGGATGAGGCGGTCTCACGGTTTAACTGTGGAACAGGAAAAATTCCTGGAGGAAAGGAATTTTAAATGAAACGTTTATATACGCGGATGTGCGAGGTGTGTACGTAGGCTACTGCAGACCTGCCTGGTACACGAGCATGTAGGCTTATAGTTCATTTTATATTTTTGATTTCCTTTATGTTTCCTAATATCTTTCGTCTCGTCTCAATACACAACAGTTTCCCTAAATTACATTGTTTTACATAGGAATGCATGAAAGCAAACTTCACATGACCATACCGCTCCCCTTGGAGCAGCCACTGTTGTGATACGGTAATCTGCCCACAACTTGGACATACATTCGACTCGACATTGGAAATCGATTTTGCTTTCGGCAAAGGGGGGGGGGAGGCGCATTCACACGAGTTTTACCTAGACCGCATTTAAAGTTTTGACACCAAGAGTAGAACACATATGAAACACAGTATTGGCAAGACCAGAGCCCATACCCCCACATTACGAAAACTCAACAGGACTCTCATGAATAAAAAACACAGATCAGAGGTTTCATCAATCATCACAGTTCTCAATTCAATACTGGACGCAACTAAAATGGTTCTATTCATCTGCTACTTTATATTAAGTAAAACTAACTAGGCGAAACACTGATATCTCGCCCTTAAAGAAAATAGTAAAATATACTGATATTCAGGGGCTTGACTCTGTTAGGAAATGGACTGAAAGCGCCGTTGGGCTTATAGTAAAAGCGAAGTCTAGGCCTAAATTTGACGAATATAGCATAGACTTGATGTAGACCAGCTGGACTGGCAAAGGCTAGGTACGTTATATTATGAACCAATCTCGGTAGTAAACCTCAGTCCCTGTAAGTGCGAGCGAATTGAAAAAAAAATTGTAAAGTGTAAATATTTTCGAAACACTGTAACTGTAGTTTCTTCGTTACGGTAGCACTGGTACTGCATAAATAGACCCGTCACTCAGGTTAGGGCTCACCAAGCTATGTACAGAAAAATAAAAAACTTGGTGCTTCTAACTGCATGCAAATCGGAAGGATTCCTTGGCAGATATTCATCTTAAAGATAACCTCTAAAAACATTTTTCGACCTGAATTACATGTGACTTAGTTTTATATTCTGTAATTTCATACCATGAAAATGCCCATAAGCCTACAATCCCGAGTAGTCCCCCACAGCCCAGGAAAGTCTTATTAGTGATGGTCAGTAACTTTCACATTCTGTGGTTTTAGTCCAGCCAGTTGTATCTTCACAACCGTGCTCAATCTGGACATATGATCTGGCCAAGCCCTAGTAGCCAGTAGAACTACTTATTAAGCACCACAAGTCATTATTCGCTTGAGTGCACATTGTGCTGATAGAGCTGGAGTTCTGTTACCTTGTTATGATGCAAGCCTGATTAACTGTGGTCAACGTCTACAAGAATTTGGACTAAAAGGACTTTCATGTCATGTTGATCATCGCGTAAAAGTAACGATACTTCCTCATTTCTGAATGCGTAAAGATTCTACTACCGTTAAAAGTGAGAATTTAAAGAATGCGTTCATACCAAAAATATTAGCCAGTTTAACTGAATGACAAGAAAAAAAAATCTCATGGAGTTACCAATCGGATTTACGCTAATTAGAGGTTTTATCAAATCTTTATAGTAATTTTACGTTGCCCTCTGAGTAGACTGCGGAGCTGCAAGAGAAACGGTTTTGCCGTGTGCTACAAGACGACCCGTCAGGAACACCGGATTGAATCCATCGACGAGCGAATGGAAAGTTCCAGAGAATTCAAGTACAACGCAGCCTTTCTAGAACTGTCTAGAAGTGGGACCTGTTTACGTAATGTATCAATTATAGCAGCGGCCTGGCGATTCTTCTAAGAAATATTGACATTGTTTGTTTACTACCGTGCATGCAAGGAACGTTCTCGTAATTACTCGACTGTGTGCACTAGAAGTTTCTGTTAAATTCTTGAGAGTTCTCGATTAAAAGCCTAGCGTATAAAAGGCAGTTCAACAACTGTTATAGGAGAGAGATATCATGATACTAGACGCTGTCACACTGCTGAGAAGTTATTCTCTGACCGAATCACCTGAAGCCAGCCGCTGACACTGCACACTTGTGATAAATTGCACTACGCTGTTTCTTCACTGTGTATTGAGATCGTTATCATCCATCATCGCCTAGCCTTGTCATTATTCGCTCGTGGAACAAGTTCCTACGCTACAGCACGCTGCAGGTCTACTACTGTACCATCGTCGACGTGAATGCACTACCAACCCTTGGACCAGACCACAGTAACACCAAGTAAAGGATTGTGAGTAAATCTAATTAATTATTGTAAATTTAAGTAAGATAAGAAGATTGTAAATAATAATTAAGTTGTTGGATTTTAATCTCGTTCTTCTGTGATCTTTCGCTGTTATTGGTTTGACCTGCGGCCACAAGCCGTAACACGTGTCATTCTAACAAACATACCATACGAAAAGCCCTTATTGTGTGCACCGTCATACCCCGTTTTTGTCCTGTGTAAAAAAAAAAATCTCATCGATCATTTCCCCACCCCCCCCCCCCCCCACCCCCCCCCCCCCCCACCCCCCCCCCCCCCCACCCCCCCCCCCCCCCACCCCCCCCCCCCCCCACCCCCCCCCCCCCCCACCCCCCCCCCCCCCCACCCCCCCCCCCCCCCACCCCCCCCCCCCCCCACCCCCCCCCCCCCCCACCCCCCCCCCCCCCCACCCCCCCCCCCCCCCACCCCCCCCCCCCCCCACCCCCCCCCCCCCCCACCCCCCCCCCCCCCCACCCCCCCCCCCCCCCACCCCCCCCCCCCCCCACCCCCCCCCCCCCCCACCCCCCCCCCCCCCCACCCCCCCCCCCCCCCACCCCCCCCCCCCCCCACCCCCCCCCCCCCCCACCCCCCCCCCCCCCCACCCCCCCCCCCCCCCACCCCCCCCCCCCCCCACCCCCCCCCCCCCCCACCCCCCCCCCCCCCCACCCCCCCCCCCCCCCACCCCCCCCCCCCCCCACCCCCCCCCCCCCCCACCCCCCCCCCCCCCAATTTACCCCTTGTAGAAGCTTTATCGTGCAAATTTTCGATGTTACTTCCAAGCATTAGGGTGTACTAAGCGCGGTTCTTTGGAAGAAAAGAAAATTCCAGTTGCCGTTTCACTGTTTTTTTGTTCTAAACGGAGACACTCTGTTGATTAACTTAAGTATTTTAAAAAGTCCTTTTTATGAGCGGCGGAAAAAATTATTTGGTAAACTGCAGTCGGCCGCAAAACAGATTTTCAAATTTAGTGGAGGGACAAAGGTTGTATTTACCAATCAGAAGAGACTAATTAAGATTGATTCCACCCTGTATAAAATTGATTATATAGGTTTTTGTCTTGAATTTTGGCCAGCTTTACGAGGTTTTGTCAGTTTCTAAAGATTTTATCACTGGTCCAAGCTAGTAGGCTATTTCAAACACTGCACTGGTCAGTTTAGTTTCAGCAGGGAGTTGGTATTTGAAAAATAGCAACTCCCTGGTTTCAGCATCTAAGATCTGACATGCTCCCCGCAAACATGTCTGTCAGTCGGTCTCAAGACTTTGTGATTGGAAGTGCACATTTGCCAACTTAACTAAAAGTAATGTCAACTCGGTCATTGGTCATTGGTGACTCTTGATTTACTGATCGAAGGTAATTTCAGATCGGACACCGCGTTCTAGACTACACCAAGGCAAAATGCTTTTTTTTTTTTTTTTTGAAAAAGGGGCCAAAGTACTTATATGCAGATAATACTTTTACTGAATTACCCTGAGCGATTAATACTATGAGTAATTTCTTCAGTTTGTTCAAGACAGGTCACCCCCAATTAAACTCAGGCTTTGTTACTGCTCCTTACAGAAAGCACAACTTAATTTTTGTGTGTTGAGATAGTCTGTGTTGATTACGAGTAATTAGAAAAGGATAAATGCAGATTACAAATATTAACAGCCTGGACTGAAATGTCTGTTCATGAGTAAATTCTCAAAGTAAAGAGTACGAGTAAAAAAATCGTGAGTACGAACGAGTACGAGTACAGGGGCCTAAGAACGAGTTTTGAGTACGAGTACAAGGGCCTGAGTGCGAGTACCTGGTTTTCATATTTTCTGAGTTTGAGTACGAGTACAGAAAAATGTACTCGAGAGTGCCGTGGTGCCCACTCGAGTACTACTACGTACACTCCCCCAAGTTTTGCTAGTAGGGACGCCTGCGGGTTGGCGGATAATAAAGGAAGGAGAAACATCATGCATGTAAAATTAAACTCCAAGTTCCCCCTGTCGGTCCCCCGTGCTTATCGTGGCGTTCTTTCAAGTTTTCGGGGGTGGGAACTTTAAATTTCTTGACAAGTGGGCCAAAGCTCATAACTTGAGTCAGGGAGTCTCTAGCAACTTGACTCCCCGTATAGTGCATGTACCCTTTTCCTAGTGTACCGAATGTGTGTCGGAAAATTCCTTTTATTTATTCGGAAAGATTAGCTGGCTTGATCATTTAGGAGGCGTAAATACACTGGTGCCATTTAATATTATGCGTCCCGTCCATGCCAGCAAATTTATAACATTCTAATTTCTGATGTTTACTTACGATCAAAAGAATAGGGATCGTTAGAAGTTGCCTCAAAACATGAACAATGACTATGACTATTCATTTATATGCATATTCAACAGGAAATTTCCACGGCAAAGGCCGTACGTGGTAAATAGTTTTCGCAGTGGTTGCCTGCTGATACGGGGTATATTTGCACGACAGCTCCTCCCAGGTCTTTTCCAAAGGTGAGAGCCTGTCAACGATAAATGAAATTCGCTGCATGTCACTGAAGAAAGGAAGATGGCCTTTACATTGCAAAGATTTTATAAGTGACAATGTTTCGCCAAATGCGCGGAATATCTTCAGTCTAATGGTATTGCCGTTGATACGAAACAAAATTGACCAAAGAGCAGCTCATTGCAGAAATACCTGTGAGTATGCCTATGCAGGTACTAACTTAGTATTAGAGTAGCTATTGGGTGTTAGCATGACTGTTAAAACTGTAAAACTATAGCAATTAGCAATACGAAATAATGGTGGGGTTGCGGGGGGAATGTTGTGGCCAGGGAGGCCGGTGTTTTCAATTTGGGTAACGGGAGCCAGTTTTTGGGTGGAGGTGACACTAACGTACATATAGCCAACCATCTAAGTTATGTTGAGAAGGACGCAAGAGCACTACCCCCGCCTGTTTCAAAACTAGGGTGATGCAATCGGTGTGTGTCCCAAAATTATAGCTGCCGTTTGCAAATTTAAATACTAGACTGTAGTAGTAGAGCATAGACCCAACCAAGAATATTTTTTCCACGATCGAAGGATCAGGCAATGTAAAAAGCCTGCATGATGGCAGACTCAGGTAGCCCTTTAACAGTACACTGTCTGATGCGTTTCCAATCCTCCACATATGTTGTGTAACGGAAACACATAGGCCTAGCACTGTTCAAGGGCTAAGACAAGGTGACAAAAATATTTCTTGTGCACAGAAGTAGGCCTAGGGCTAGGTATAGTAAACCATGCAGGCTGTAGGCCAAGGCCTAAAGGGTTTGGCCTAAGTTAGAAGTACCCGACCATGATGGGATTGATGGGTAACCACATAAATCGTCCACTGGGCTGTTGGAGTGTTGATGATGGTCCTTTGCCGGGATTAGGGAGAGATGCTTGAAGGAGAGCATGCTAGTTGCTACTCTATGAATGGTAGTATTCTGAGTGATGTGACTTTTGAGAAGGATCTGGGTGTAGTTATTACAGGTATTTAAACCCATCTAGTCAGTGTGCAGCTGCTGCTGCTAGGGCAAATAGGGTGCTTGGATTGATCAAGGGGAAATTTCAGTAGTTTTAGTAAAGAAATTGTACTAATCTGTTAACAGTTGGTAAGACCCCACCTCGACTATGCAGCCCAGGCTTGAGTCCCTTCTATGAAAAGGACAAGTTTCATTTAGAGCAAGTTCAGAGAGAGCCACTCCCCTTTAAATACCCGAGGTGAGACACTACCTTATCATGTTAAGTTCTTCCCTAAGTGTGGTAGAATCTAAATTTTGCTGGGCTCGTTTGGTGTGGTTGGCTCTTTGTTTTCAGTAAGGTTGTATGGACTTCAGGGCATCTTATGGGGCCTTAGCCCTCCCTTTGCCCTTTTAAAATGTTTTGTTATGTTATGTTATGTTATGTTAGACTTAAGCATCTTGGGCTTACCACCCTGGAGTTGGAGAAGGGTTAGGGGGGACATGCTTCAGGTGTACAATTTCTCTCTGAAAAGGAATCCTTTGTCCTCTTGCAATTATTTAAAGGTTCATGTAATTTCAATGTAATTATTTAAAGGTTCACGATGCAAGACAGCATGTACAGGAAGTCTTTTGTTTTTAGAGGAACCAAAATATGGAATAGTCTAGAGCAGGAACATAAAGTGCTGTAAATCCCTCTCCACTTTTAAACATAAATTAAAGACCAACTCAATCTTGCCTCTGTTAGCGCAACACTTTTACTCATTTTAGAGTGTTCATTTCGGGGGGTAGCTTACCTCTGTTTTAGGTCACGCCTTTCACATTATTTGACCGTTTATATGCTTTATTTTTATGCCTATTTTACACCTATAGAGATCTTGCTAGTGTTGTTTTAGTTTATTGTTTGTTTTTTTTGGGTTATTTTCGTTTAATTCCTTTACATTTGTCTTACCTTTCCTAATCTTTTACTCCTCGTACTTTTCTGGTAATTTTTATGTTTTATTAGTTTAATTTTGTCTCACTGTTTTATGTTCCCGGAGCCTTTGTGGTATTGTTTTTTTCCCGTCTTTCTTCTGTAGTTTGTTTTTACATCAATTTTATTTTTAGTACTTTATATATTTTTTATTTTATTTTTGTACCCAGGGCCCCGTGGAAGAACAGCCCCTTTGGGGACTGAACGGGTTACCCTGGTTAAAGAAAGTTTATAAATAAATAAATAAATGTAATTCTCGGGTTCGGGGCCATTGTAAGAAGCTAGTTAAGAATTTTGCAAAGGCTCGACATTAGGAAGTTCAGCTTTTCTCATAGAGTTGTACGAGTGGAATAGTCCCCCTGAGTGGTAGTTAACTCCACATCTGGGGCACTGCTTTAAGGTTAACATTGACAGTTCTTTCCCTAGGTGTGGTAGAATCTATTGTGCTGGGCTCGTTTGGTGTTTGGGTTTGGGTTCTTTGTTTTCAGTTAAGGTTTTATGGACTTCAGGGGATCTTATGGGGCCTTAGCCTCCTTTGCCCTTTAACCTGTTATGTTATGTTATGTTACTCACCAGGGGGAATTTTAGCTTGGTGAAGCTTATTCCCCAAGGGATGGGGAGGTGATGTCAGACATTTTCCAAGGGAATAATATGGTTTTTAAGGAGTGGAAGACCATGTCCTGACCTTGCACAAAATGTTCACATTGTGTGTTGCTAATCCTAAGGCCTAGCCAATATGTGCATTTGATCACATGTAAAGGATTAGGCTTTTAATAAACTGGAATGCATGTATCACTATGGGGTGTATGGTGAAAAATTTTAAAAACAGTGACACTGAGAGAGCTCATAGCAATCGATCTTAGGCTCAGTTAGGCCAGGGTAGGACATTTCAAATGCAATTCAAGGGTTAGGGTGACAAATTTCTACCCATGTATAGCCTAGGCAACATGTCCAGTTACAGTTGCTCCAAAAGGTACCCGCCTACCCGGTCATTTTACCCCCTTGCCCGTTCACCCCCAAACCCGTTCGCCCTGGTCGTTTCGCCCCCTTGCCAGTTTTGCCCCAATGTTGGAAGTCGTTTCGACCCCCGTACCTCCAGTTCGCCCCTCGATTTTACTAACACTAAAAGTTAGTTTTTGCAAAAAAAAAATCAAATTCAGTTGATTTTCTTTTCGATTATATTTTTTTACGACAGCAGCAGCAAAAAAGCATGAAATGTGTAAATGAAAGTGATGAGGGGGCTCACTTGAACTGAAATACCGCTATACCTAATGAGGCCAGCTATCACATCTTGTGCTAGTTGAAGTCTAGTGGTTTTTTAGTGTTAAGTTTATTAAAGTTTTGTGATTACATTTCCCACCCTTAAAAAATACTCTTTCATTGAGTAAAAAGGTAAAAAAATTTTTTTTTTTGGAAAACTTTTTTTTATATTTAAAGAATTGCATGGAATTATATTTGGTAAAACTAGCACACAACGGAATATACTGTGAACCATACTTGGTACAAAAGTGGCAATCCAATAAGAACAACCAGTCAGGTATCATGTGTTGCAGTATTTTCTTCCACTCCCAAAATGAATTAGGCACCACAACTCTTTTCTGCTAATTTTCTTGAGTAATTTTTGATATTTGCATCAAAGGATGCAACATAAAGGAAGAAAAAAGGTAAAAAATGCTGAAAAAAACAAAGGTTTATTTAGGGGGGGAAAAATGGTCAGCACTTGGGGTGAACTGGTAGGTCTTTGGGGGCAAAATGGTCATCGCGTGGGGGCGAACTGGTTTTTTGGGGGTGAACTGGCAAGGGGGGGAAACGACCGTAAACCCTCCATATAGGCCTAATTCCATGAAAGTAAGCCAATAAATCTTTGATCAGAAAAAAAAAAGAAAAGAAAATGGAAGCAGTTAATTTTTCAATGATTCAGGATAGATATTTTTAAATGTTTCGGAAGAGTCATCAAACAGTGTTGTAGCTAGTTGCAGTGTTGATTGTGCATCACATAGGTTTGCAGGGCAAGGAAGGGCTAAGACCCCATGAGATCGTAATCGAACCCTTTACTATACAAATAACCAGCCCCAGCACCAAGCGGCCCAGTAGAATTAGATTCTACCACAGATCCTGAAGGTTTTGAAAAAATGACCACCAATCCAATTTTATTTTTAGGTGTATGTAGGGCGGCTTTAGCCCTCCTTTCCCCTTAACTTGTTGTGTGAACTTTTTACGTTATATGGGGTTCTGCAAATACCTATGGCTTAATGGGGCCTGAGTGTATACAAGTACATGTGTGTGTGTGTGTGCCTTTTTTTGGTGAATGAATTTATTGTCTGTGGTATTCTGTACTGAAATTTTCAATCAAATTTGTTGGTTCACTATTGTTGCTTGTACAGGGATAGTGTTGCTTGTACTTAGGGATAATGATTTTTAGAAATTTTTGAGTAAAAATTGTTTTTCATGAACAATGACGTAGGCCTGCAAGTCCTAGTTGGGGCAGGGAAGTACTTACCCCCCCCCCCCCTCTTAGTGAAGTCATGTATGGATCAATTGCCACTGTGAGTTGTGTTTAAAACCCAGTGCAGAATCTGTATCCCTTTTAAGGGCATGCAGGGCTTAGAACATGTTCATAGAGAAAATCTGTACTTTTTCAAGGACTTGGTTATCAGTAATAAAAAACCACAACAGAAAACTGTAATCAGTTTAACTACACTCAGACAGCAAAATCAACAAATTGATCTGTCAAACATGTTTGCTTTCAATAAATACTTTTCCCCTGTGTGGCAAACCAGCTATGAATGATATAGATCTTGTGTAAATATGAAAAAGAATTTTTATGTGGCCTACCTGTATCATTTGAATTACATAGTATACTCCAAATGAAACGTGATAACATTAAGCTTAAGTTTCATACATAATCTCTTGTAGTTATATTGTCATGTTATGTTGTGATGGATGGGGAACAGGGGGGGAGTTCCCCTGTGGGCTGGGGGTTTTAGAATAGCCCACGGTATTTCCGCCTGTTGTAAGAGGCGACAAAGGGGAGGACTTGAAACGAATTTATTAGTTGACACTATATAACACATTCGTGTTGGTGTGTTGTTAAATATTTTCTAACTAAATAACTAACTAACTAACAGGGAGGGGGAGGGCTGATTTGGGCTGCGAGCATGCATGATACAGTTAGAGGGGGGTTAGAGACTGGGACAAAACACCCCTTTTTGGCATACTGACGAACAGGAAAATTGAAAAGGAGGGAAAGTGTAATATTTGGTCATTTTGGCATAGTGACAAATGAAATTTTTTGCTTAAATCTGTTATCCTACTTTAAAATTGGATTACTTTTAATATATTTTATCGTTTAAAAAAATTAAAAAAACGTTTAAAATATATTAAAAGTAAACCCAAAATTTTAAAAAGGTAGGATGAACAGATTTAAGCAAAAAATTTCTTTTTGGCACTATGCCAAAATGCCCAATATTACACTTTCCCTCACTTTTAAATTTTTCCCTGTTCGTCAGTATGCCAAAAAAGGGGGTTTTGTCCCGGGGTTTCCCCTTCTAACCCCCCTTTTTAACGTATCATTGCTGCTCGCAAGCCCAAATCAGCCCTCCCCCCCCCTGTTGTTGTTATTTGTAGTTAGATAAAAATTTAAAACACCCCAACCCGAATGTGTTTTTAAAAGTGTCAATAGATAAATTGTTTCAAGTCCTCCCCTTTAGTCGCCCTTACAACAGGGGGGAAAATTTCCCGGGGGGCCCTATTCTACCCCCCCCACCCCAAAACGGGGGAACCCCCCCTCCCTGTTCCCCATCCATCAAAAAACATAAAAGGCCCAAATATAAAAAAAGAGATTATGTTTTAAAACTTAAGCTTAATGTTTTTAAGTTCTTTTGGGTTTTATACTATTAATTAAAAAGTTTAACAGTGGCCACATACAAATTTTTTTTCCTATTTACACAAGATCTATATCTTTTCATAGCTGGGGGCCACACGGGGAAAAGTATTATTGAAAGCAAACATTTTTGCAGTAAAATTTTTTTAAATTTTGGCTGTCTGAGTGTATTTTAAAAATGTTTAAAACAGTTTTTTTTTGGGGGGTTTTTTATTACTGATAACCAAGATTTTGGGAAAAAGTACAAAATTTTAATCTATAAAACATTTTTCAAAACCCCTGCATCCCCTTTTAAAGGATACAGATTTTCCCACAGGTTTTAAACAAAATTTCCCCCCAGTGGCAAGCTTGATCCAACCATGACTTCATAAGGGGGGGGGGGGGGGTTAATCTTCCGCTGCCCCAAACTGGGATTTTGCAGGCCTACGTCAAATTGTCATGAAAAAACAATTTTACTCAAAAATTTCTAAAAAATCTTTTCCCCTAAGTCAAGCAAAAATATCCCTGTACAAGAAAACAATGGGGAAACCCAAACAAAATTAGTTTGAAAATTTTCAGTACAGAATACCACAGACAAAAAAAATATTCCCCCCCCAAAAAAAGTGCAACACACACAAACAGGGACTTGTATACACTGGGCCCCCATTAAGCCATAGGTAGGGGCGGGAACCCCCCTTAAACGAAAAAAATTTTCACACAAAAATTTAAAAGGGCCCAAAGGAGGGCTAAACCCCGCCCTACAACACCTAAAAAAAAAATTGGTTTGGTGGTCTTTTTTTCAAAAACCCTTTCAGGATCTTGGTAAAATCTAATTCTACTGGGCCGCTTGGGCGGGGTTGGTTTTTGAAAAGTAAAGGGGTTCGATTAAAAGACCCCAGGGGGGTTTTTACCCCTTTTCCCTTTCCCCTTTAAAACCTATTTTGATGCAAAAATAAAAACACTGAAAACTAAGTTTAAAACCCCTGTTTGATGATCTTCCGAAAACTTTTAAAAAATATCTATCCGGGAAATCATTGAAAATTTTAAAACTGTTTCCCTTTTTCCTTTTTTTTTTTTTTCTGATCAAAGATTTATTGGTTTACTTTCAGGGAAATTTAGGCCAATGGGGGTTTACGGTCGTTTCCCCCCCTTGCGTTCCCCCCCAAAAAAACCAGTTTGCCCCCAAGCGATGACCATTTTGGGCCCCCAAAAAACCTACCAGTTCCCCCCCAAGTGCTGACCAGTTCACCCCCTAAAAAAACCCTTTGTTTTTTTAAGCATTTTTTTCCCTTTTTTCTTCCTTTAGGAAAACCTTTGATGCAAATAAAAAAATTTACTCAAAAAAAAATTAGCAAAAAAAAGAGTTTTTGGTGCCAAATTTCATTTTGGGAGGGAAGAAAAACTAAACACAGGGATACCGACGGGTTTTTCTTAGTATTGAAACCTGTGAAAAAGTGGGTTCAACAGTATTTTCCCTTTGTTTCTGTTTTTTACCAAATAAAATTTCCCCATGGCAATTTTTTAAAATAAAAAAAAAAGTTTTCCCAATATCCTTCTCAGAAAGAGTATTTAATTTAAGGGGGGGGAAAGTAACCCAAAACTTAATAAAACTTAACATAAAAAACCCATTTAGACTTCAACTAGCACAAAGATGGATGAGCTGGCCCCCGTGGGTTTATACCCGGTATTTCAGTTCAAGTGGGGCCCCTCATCCTTTCATTTACACTTTTCATGTTTTTTTTGCTGCTGCTGTCGAAAAAAAAATAAAATCGAAAAAGAAAATCAACTGAATTTGTTTTTTTTTTTCCCAAACAACTAACGTTAGTGTTAGTAAAATCGAGGGGGCGAAGGGGAGGTACGGGGGTCGAAACGATTTCCCAAAACATTGGGGCGAAACGGGCAAGGGGGCGAAACGCCCGGGGGCGAACTGGGGGGGTGAACGGGCCCAAAGGGGGTAAAAATGACCTGGTAGGGGGGTTTCCCATTGGAGAAATTGTAACGGACATTTTGGGCCTAGGTTTAACAGGGTAGAAATTGAACCCAAACCCCTTGGGAATTTGCATTGAAAGGTCCTAGCCTGGCCTAACTGAGCCGAAGACGTTGCTATAAAGCTTCTCAGTGCCCACTGTTTTTAAAATTTTCACCTTACCCCCATAGTGAAATGCATTCCAGTTTTTTAAAAAGCTAATCCTTTACATGGGGTTCAAATGCCCCATATTGGTGGGCCCTTTTAGGAATTTGGGCCAACCACAAAATTTGTGAACTTTTTGGGTGCAAGGTGGGGCCCGGATTTCCCCACTCCTTAAAAAAAAATTACCCCCTTTGGGGCCCAAAAATGGGGGACATCACCTCCCCAAATTCCCCTTGTGGAATAAGTTTTCCCCCAGAGCAAAAAATGTCCCCCTGGTGAGTAACATAACATAACATAACGGGTTTAAAGGGCAAAGGAGGGAAAAAGGGCCCCCAAAAGAGCCTGAAGTCCATACAATTAACTGAAAAACAAAAAACCCAAACCCCCCCCAAAAAAGAGCCCCGGGCCAATAGATTTTTCCCACACATATGGAAAAACTTGTCAATGTTAACCTTAAAGAAAGGGCCAGATTTTTTTGGATTTAACTCCCCACCAGGAAAACTACCCACTCGTTAACAACTCTATGAAAAAAAGCTGAACTTCCTAATGTGAGCCTTGCAAAATTCTTAACTAGCTTTTTAAACAAGGGCTCAAACCCCGGGAGAATTACATTTTTATTTATTTTTTTAAAACTTTTTTAACCCCGGGTAACCCTTTCACCCCAAGGGACTTTTTCTTCCACGGGGCCCTGGGTACAAAAAAAAAAAAAAAAATAATAAAGTATTTAAAAAAATTAAAAAATTGATGTAAAAAAACAAACTACAAAAGGGAAAGAGGGAAATTTTAAAAAAATACCCCCAAAGGCTCCGGGAACAAAAAAAACGTGAGAAAAAATTAAACTAATAAAAAAAAAGTTACCAGAAAATTTAGAGGGGGAAAAAAAGATTAGGAAAGGTAAAAAAAAATGTAAAGGAATAAACGAAAAAAACCCAAAAAAAAACAAACAATAAACTAAAAAAAAAATAGCAAGATCTCTATGGGTTTGTAAAATAGGAATAAAAAATTAAAGCATTAAAACGGTCAAAAAAATTTTGTGAAAGGCGTGACCTAAAACAGGGGTAGGTCCCCTCCGAAATGAAACCCTTAAAATGAGTAAAAGGGGTTGGGGTAAAAGGGGCCCAAGATTGATTTGGTTTTTAAATTTATTTTTAAAAGTGGAGAGGGATTTACAGCACTTTATGTCCCTCCCTCTAGACTTTTCCCATATTTTGGTTCCTCAAAAAACAAAAGACTTCCTTACTGGTCTTGCATCGTGAACCTTTAAAAAATTTAAACATTAAAATTTACATTGAAATTTTAAATAATTGAAAGAGGACAAAGGTTTCCTTCAGGGGAAAAAAATTTGTACACCTGAAGCATGTCCCCCCAATCCCTTTTCAACCCAGGGTGGGAAGCCCAGATGCTTAAGTCTAACATAACATAACATAACAAAAACCCTAAAAAGGTTTAAAAAGGGGAAAAGGGAGGGTAAGGGCCCCCTAAGATGCCCTGAATTCCCCTAAAAAACCTTAAATGAAAAAACCCCCAAAAAGCCCCAAACCCCCACCAAACGAGCCCAGCAAATTTTGATTCTACCCCCACTTTTGGAAGAATAACATGATTTAAAGGGGGTGTTCCCTCGGGTATTTAAAGGGGAGTGGCTCTCCCCGAATTGGTCTAAATGAAGCTTTTCCCTTTTTATTTGAAGGGGCTCCAAAAACCTGGGTGCATAGTCGAGGGGGGGTTTTTCAACTGTTATAAAAGATTAGGACAATTTCTTTTTTTAAAACTACTGAAAATTCCCCTTTATCAATCCCAAACACCCTATTAGCCCCGCAGCAAAACAGCTGCACACTGACTAGATGGGTTTTTAAAAAAACCTTTTAATAACTACACCCGATCCCCTTTTCAAAAATTTACATCACTCAGAAAACAACCCTTAAAAAGTAAACAATAGCAGCTCCCTTCAAGCATCTTCCCTAATCCCGGAAAAAGGGCCACATAAAAACTCAAAAGCCCCGTGGCGATTTTTGTGGTTTCCCACAAACCCATCATGGTCAGGGAATTCAACTTTGGGCCCAACCCTTTTGGCCTTGGCCTTTCAGCCTTTCATGGGGTTTCTATACCTAGCCCCAGGCCCCATTCTGTGGGACAAGAAAATTTTTTTACCCTTTTCTTACCCCTTTAACAGTGGGTTTGGCCTAGTGTTTCCGTTACACAACATATGTTTGGGGATTGGAAAAAAGCATCAGACAGGTTTCTGTTTTAAGGGCTACCTGAGGGCTGCCATCATGCAGGCTTTTTTCATTTCCTGATCCCTTTGACGTGGAAAAAAATATTCTGGTTTGGGGCTATGCTCTACTACTACAGTCTAGATTTTAAATTGCAAAAAAAACGGCAAACTATAATTTTTGGGCACAAAACCCATTTCATCACCCTAGTTTTGAAAAAGGCGCGGGTATGCTTGGGGTCCCTTTTCCAAAATAACTTAGAGGTTTGGGTAGATGTACCCTTTTGGTCCCCCTCCCCCAAAATGGCTACGTTACCCAAATTTAAAAAACCGTTTCCCCCGGGCCCCAAAAAATTCCCCGCAACCCCCATTAATTTTTGTTTTTGTAATTGCTTAGTTTTTCGTTTTAAAAAAGTCCCTGCTAAAAACCGCAATAGCTACTCTAATACTAATTATTTCCTGAAAAGGGGATACTCAAGGGGTTTTTTGCAATGAGCTGCTCTTTGGCAATTTTTTTTTCCCTATCAACGGGAATACCCTTAGGGGTGAAGATATTCCCCGCATTTTTTTGGGGAAACATTGTCACTTTTTAAAAAAACTTTTGCAATGTAAAGGCCCTCTTCCTTTCTTCAGTGAAATGCAGCAATTTAGTTATCGTTTTACAGGCTCTCACCTTTGGGAAAAAACCGGGAGGAAACTGTCGTGCAAATAATCCCGTATCAGCAGGCAACCAATTTTCGGGAAAAATTTCCACGTACGGCCATTTCCGTGGAAATTTCCTGTTTTTTAATAGCAATAAATGAATAGTCATAGTCATTGTTCATGTTTTGAGGGCCCAAATTCTAACGTTTTCCCATTCTTTTTATCGTAAGTTTAAAATCAGAAATTAGAATGTTATAAATTTGCTGGCATTTGGGCGGGACGCCTAATATTATGGCACCCGTGTATTTACGCCCCCAAAAATTTAAAACCACTAATCGTTTTCCCAAAAATAAAGGGAAATTTTTCCCACACCCCCATTCGGTTTTCAAAAGGATAAGGGTACAAGCACTAATCAGGGGGTCAAAATTGCTAGAGACTCCCCGGACTCCCAAATTTGAGCTTTGGGCCCCCCTTGTCAAGAAATTTAAAGTTCCCACCGCCCAAAATTTAAGAACGCCAGTATAAGCACGGAGGGCGACAGGGGGGAACTTGGGGGTTTTTTAAATTTTCATGCATGATGTTTTCCCCTTTCCCTTTTTTATTCCCCCAACCCCAGGCGTCCCCCACTAGCAAAAATTGGGGGGGTGTACGTAGGGGGGTTAAATACCCCGGGTGGGGGAAACCCCGGCACTTTTTCGAGTAAATTTTTTTGTACTCGTACTCGTAAATGAAAAATATGAAAACCCGGTTTTTTTGCACTCAGGCCCTTTACTCTTTTCATAATCGTTTTAAAAGGGCCCCCGTACTCGTACTCGTTCGTTTCTCACGATTTGTACTGTACTCGTTTCTTTTAGGGAATTTTTCTCATGAAACCCGGGGCATTTTAGTCCCGGGTTTTTAAAATTTGTAAAACTGCATTTATCCTTTTCTAATTACTCGTAATCCAAAAACAGACTATCTCAACACACAAAAAAATTTAAATTGTGCTTTCCTTTTAAGGGGCCCCGGGAAAAAGCTGGTTTAATTGGGGGGGGACCTGTCTTTGAAAAAAACTGAAGAAATTACTCATAGTTTAATCGCTCAGGGGTATATTCAGTAAAAGTTTTATCTGCATATAAAACTTTAGCCCCCTCTTCAAAAAAAAAAAAAAAAAGCATTTTTTCCTTGGGGGTATCTAAACGCCCGGGGTCGATCTGAAATTTCCTTTCGATCAGTAACTAAGAGTCAACCAATGACCAAGGGCCGAGTTTACATACTTTTTGGGTTAAATTGGGGAAAAAGTGCACCCTTCCCAAACACAAAGTCTTGAGACCGACCGACCCGACATTTTTTGGGGGAGAGGCAGATTTTTGGGTGCTGAAAACCCGGGAGTTGGTATTTTTCAAAAAAGCCCAAATCCCCGCTGAAACTAAACCCGACCAGTGCAGTGTTTAAAAAAAGCCTACTAGCTTGGACCAGTATAAAAAACTTTAAAACTGACAAAAAAATCGTAAAAAGCTGGCCAAAATTTAAGACAAAAACCTTATAATCCCAAATTTTTTACAGGGTGGAAACAATCTTAATTAGGCTCTTTTATTGGTTTAAAAGCCCAAAACCTTTTTCCCCCCCACTTTAATTTAAAAAAACCGTTTTGCGGCCGAAATGCAGTTAACCCCAAAAAAATTTTTTTCCCCCCGCTCATAGAAAGGACTTTTAAAAAAACTTAAGTTTTAAACAACAGAGTGTCTCCGTTTAGAACAAAATAAAAAGTGAAAAGGAACTGGAATTTTCTTTTTTTTCCAAAAAACCCCGCCCTTTGTACACCCTAAAGCTTGGAAAATAAAAATCGAAAAATTTGCACGATAAAAACTTCTACAAATTTAAAAATTTGCAGTGGGAAAAAAAACAGTTTTTTGCAAGGGTTTGGGCTTTTACTTCCACCCCCCAAATTAATATTCCCGCCTTTTAAAAACCCACAAAGTGAAGAAGCCAAGGCAAAGCGTTAATATAGCATTGGAAAAAATCTTAATTAACAACTGGTAATATTTAATTCACCCTATAGGGGCAGTCTCCATTTATATCATTTTTACAAAAAAGTAAAAATTGATAGCGAGTGTTACATAGGGAAAACAACTGCAGCTGAGGGCCGCCCCCGGGCCGGGGGTGGGGGTGTCTCACCCCCAAAGTTCGTCAGAGCGACGATAGTTGGAAAATCTGAAATACCAGTTGGAATTTCTGATATCTCAGTCTAGCACATTTTTTCCGACTAAGTTTATGTCAACTTTGTGTATATTTTCCAACTAGATCAAGTTAGAATAATACCAAACGTTACTTTCCTATCGATGCAGATTCTGAATGCAGGTTGTTATGGAAATCTTATTTAATGAAAAATTTCGGCGCCCTTCGCGTGCATGCGTCCCCGTTTGCACTCCGTCTCATGACCATTATTAAGGTTATTATACATGGAACTATTCTGATTACAACACTTTCCGAAAACAGATCTATACATCTCCAAACATCCGTAGGGCCTCGCATCAATATGGGATCTTTCAATCTAATTTGTAGCGTGATGTGGAAGGTTGAAAGTACGTTTTTGTTGTTATACATTTTTCAAATTTTTTTTACCGAGCTCCTCGCCCGCAGCCGTTATCGCTATAAACAGTGATTGTCCATACACTTACGACGAAAAAGCATTCTGAAACGCGCTTGTTAGTCCTTCACCCCTTTGCTATACCTATCTGGGAGGTCTAATATCACCTTCCTGCACCTGTACCTTCCCTCAGTCCCCATTGACGGAAGCTGTTCGTCTGGATTTTCGTTCAAAATTAGTAAAAATACGATAAATGATCAGTTCGAAAATTTGTAAAAGATAGCACCATTTTGCGTCTAAGTCATCCTAAATGAACAAAAATTTCTCAAACGAGAGGGCAATCCACGGATTTGCTTATCTCATCGCCAGCACAGGCACTGTGCTGAGCCGTATAACTAGAGGACGCACATCAATGTGGAATCACAGAGCAATATATATCCTGCTCTATGTGTGGAATATAGATAGTCCTCAGTGACGTCACAGCTAGGGGTTAGCAACCGCCATGTCTGAGGGCAAGCCTGTACACACATGCTGGGGTTGCCCTCAGACATGGCTGAAATAATACACGTGAAAAGCTCCTATGACGTCACGTGAGAACTATCTATACCGAGCAAAATTGAACCCGAATGGGAGGTCACGTTATGTTGGTCACCTTCGGAAATAATATAACACTGACCAATGTGGGCATGGTAACGCGCCCTACACCTGTAGCGTGTCTTTAACGCCTCTTCAGCCTCTAATGCTTTAATTCGCACAATCACGCATTAGCTCTCATCCACATCATTGCACTGTGTCTAGTACATGGATTGCCTTAGCAACTTAAATGAAATGGCTACACATCACAGTATCTGACGCAAATGTACTAATGTGTGACAAAAACGATAAGTATCCTTACTTATTATTACCTTTGGGTTTACAAGTAAATCCAACCCCAAGAATACGAATCTAAAACTCCATTGGCCTACAGACTTCATGGTAGCACTAATTGTAAATAGGGTGTGCGCTAAATGGAAAGACATAAAGATGTTATAAACATAGATTCAAACTTAAAATGGTGCGTTGACTCCCCATGGAGCCACAATATCGGGCCGGAAGTGCCGATCATGCTCTGTTCAGTCGTTTTGAAAGCAAACAGACAGATGTCTTACAAAAGTATGAACACTTGTTATTTTGAAACACTGTAAATTTAAGGTGTATCACTCCTCAATAGATTTCACTTAAAAGAAGAACTTTATATCTTCCTTGCGGCATTTTGCATTGCATTAAGTGCACTTGAAAATGTACGCACAATGGCACGTTTGAAGCTCAGTTCATGGGCTTATTTATTGGTCAGTTTTTATTGAATCTTCAGGTAACACACTTTTAAATGAACCTTTAATATCTTACGCACTCACAACGGAAAATCAACGAGCGCGTTTGTTTCCGGAGCGCGCAAAAGTGTCAAGTCAAGTATTCGGGATAAAACACAGAGAACGTTATCCTGCGCGTACACAATGCTCAAGCAAGCCACGCTATTTTAGGAATGAAATTTCCTGTGCGTACCTATTATTATACGCACATCACCGAATAAAAAAGCGGGTATGTCAAATCCACACTTCCACTCCCATATTTGCGTCTCCATGAGGATTCAATCTCCGTAACAGTGTAGGTATAGGACTTTGGCATCTATACTTATAATAGACCTTATGCATTGACATCACACTGACGTCATTTTGGGTGAAAACAATGAAGCACACGTCTGAAACGTGCCCTCACGGCGTAGATTTCGCCGCACGTATAGTAGACTTACGCGCGTGTACGATTAGTTACAAATCAGCTGTCTGCATTTATTGGTGTAACTTGCAATGATATGCGCTTTTCCTCCATTTTCCTCCAAAGGAGGGAGCACTTTCTCCTTTGTGACATCATATGCATAAGGTCTATATCTTTGAAAAGATAACACACAATGCGCCAATCGCGGATGGTGCACTGCAGTGGCGTAGCTAGATATTTTTTTTGGGGGGGGGAAGCTAAAATTTTCGACAGAATATTATCTTGAAGTAGTGATGTACTATCCAAAGATATTATAAGCATAGATTCCAAACTTAAAATGGCGCGCTGACTCTTCATGGAGGCCAAAATATCAGGGCCGAAGTGCTGATCACTGTTCAGTCATTTTGAAAACAGTTAGACAGATTAAAGTCTTGCGCAAGTGTAACTACATGTTAATTCGGAACATTCTTAAATCTGAGAAATAATCACTCCTCAATATATTCCATTCACAGACAAGTTATGCTTCTTCCCCGTGCCATGTCAAGCAAACACTCTGTCATGAACGCACAATGACTGTTTTGAAGTCCGCAATCTATAAATAGGTCAGTTACCATGGTCTCGTCAAAAACGCTGTTAAAATTGTGCGTCGACTTCTTACAAGCATTTGACGGGAACGCAATTAGCGTGTTCTTTTTTAAGTGCGCGGTAGTGAGTTTCTCTGTGCATTTAGATAAATGCACAGAGAAAGGTATATTGCACGTATGAAACGCTCTGTCAAAGCGCACGTGGGTCAACCTTTTTATAACAATGGCATTGTCCGTAACGCGTTCTTTTTTCGGTACGCAGATCGTCGAATAGAACGGCGCACTTGTCAATTCCACACTTCCGCCCCGATATTTGCCTCTCCATGAGGAGTCAATTTCTGTAAAAGTGTAGGTATAGGAGTGTGGAATCTATGCTTATAGTATCTTTGGTACTATCTAAGCGTAGCGCCACCATCATCTGGCGTGTAGCGCGCGGAAAAAATTAGATTAAAATATCTCCGAGATTGCCTTAAATGACATTTCCAGGACTTGTCAGTAACCATTTTGATGTGTAATTCTGCTTAAAAACATAATAAGTGTTGTAAGTAAACCCCTAAGAATATAATTTGAGCAACTATTTTCCGTTGTAAGAAGTTTAAATTAAGGTGGTAAAAAATTCCTACAGAGACTAGAAATTTCCGACAGAGGCCTTCGGAGGCTTTGTGGGAGGGGGGCGACCGCCCCCTTGGCGCACTGATCTATGTGTAGGATCAACATACATAAACAGATCAGTGTGACCGTGTTTGAGGCGTCTGCACGCGTACTAGTTTCCCTTCATGCGCCCTTTTGTTGTTGTGCAAAAAGAACGCCTTCAGTGCTCTATACAGAAAATATGTGCACATAATACGATGTGCATGCTTGCTCGTGTTAGCATGCACATCATTGGAATGGACAGTCAGTACCAAAAATATTACAAGCATAGATTCCAAATTTAGAATGGCGTGTTGACTCCCCATGGAGCCCAAAATATGGGGCAGAAGTGGTGATCACTGTTCAGCAGTTTTAAAAAAGCACAGGCTACAGGGAAATGAATGTCTTACAAAAGTATTAATACTATTTCGGAACATTGTAATGTAAGAAGTATTCATTCCTCAACACTAAATTCTACACAAGAAGTTTAATTCTTCCTGACAGCATTACAAATAAGTACACTTGAACATGAACGCACAATGACTGGTTTAAAGTTCATACACTTATTCGCCTACATTCATTAGTCAGTTCCTATATCTTTAAGTAACGCACTTTTATATGCGCGTTTAATTTCTTACGCCCTCACAACGGGAAATCAACTAGCGCGTTTGCTTCCCAAGAGAGCAGAAGTGTGCATCAAGTATTTCGGATAATACACAGAGAAATGTATTCCGCGCGTATAGAACGCGTTTTAAAAAGACACGCACACTAACCTCTTTTAACAATGAAATTTCTGTAACGTTCGCGTTTTTATTTCCCTACGCAGATCGCCGAAAAGAACGGCGCGCATGTCAAATTCAAACCTCGATATTTGCGTCTCCACGAGGAGTCACTGAGCGTAACTATGTAGGTATAGTAGTTTGGAATCTATGCTTATAATATCTTTGGTCAGTACTAGTAATGGGCGCGTCTACACTGTGTACTGTTGATTTACGTTGCTATCATCAATGTTAAGTCTTTGTGTACCGAGACGCTGAAAAAATGTGATTTCTCACAAAAATTGATCTTTGACCTTGGTTACCATGGCAACTATATATTTTGGTAGCATTAGACACGTTCATCATATGTGTGAAGTTGCATGTATGTGGAATGTTTCCTTCTGGAATTATATTAAATATACTAAAAAATGTGATTTTTTACCAAAATTAACCTTTGACTTCCTGTCACGTGACCTTTGACCTTGGTTGCCATGGTAATCATATATTTTGGTACTGTTTGGCACATTCATCATATGTGCGAAATTTCATGTATGTGGAATGTTTCCTTCTGGAGTTATACTTAAAATACTAAAAAAATGTGATTTCTCACAAAAATTGATCTTTGACCTTGGTTGCCATGGCAACCATATATTTTGGTAGCATTAGACACGTTCATCATATGTGTGAAGTTTTGTGTATATGGAATGTTTCCTTCTGGAGTTATATTTAAAATACTAAAAAATGTGATTTCTCACAAAAATTGATCTTTGACCTTGGTTGCCATGGCAACCATATATTTTGGTAGCATTAGACACGTTCATCATATGTGTGAAGTTTTGTGTATGTGGAATGTTTCCTTCTGGAATTATACTAAAAATACTAAAAAACCGTGAATTTTCCCAAAAATTGGATTTGACCTCTGACCTTTGACCTTTTCTGCCGAAAGTCACTTAGACACAAGTTTACACTCTTGGGTACCTCCCACCAAATTTCAAAAGAATCAGTCTGGCCCACTAGGAGGAGTTCATGGAACACTTTTTTCACATTTTTTCGCTTAAAATGTTAATATCACGTGACTTTTGACCTTGGTTGCCATGGCAACCATATATTTTTGTAGTGCTAGACACTCTTATTATATGTGTGAAGTTTCATGTTCATGGGATGTTTTTTCTTGGAGTTATTATAAAAAGAGTGATTTTCACATAATTTGACCTTTGACCTCTGACCTTTGACCTTTACTTCCGGGAGTCAATGCAGAACTGAGGTTCCACCTAGGGCACCTTCCCACCAAATTTGAAGAAAATCGGCTTTACCGTTTTGGAGATATTAAGAAAACAAAATTGGACACACACACACAGACACACACACACCCCCCCACACACGGACACGTTTTGACCCCTCCCTCCGTTATGGTCTTTTGGTCACCCTGGGGTACCCCACCATGGGTTAGGACTTTAGACTAGTAACTTGTGAAAATTAACTGTTACCATGGCAACGGTTGTTATTTCTGCTGGCATTGCCGAATATAGCCCAACAGGTCAAGTGACTACAATATCTCATCCTCCTCACGGAGCGATGAGATAACAGGAGGGGGATACCCTCCCTTAGACCCCTCCCCCAGTACATCACCTGCATAAGGTGACAAAGGAAGGATTCGCTCCGGGTTCAAACTACGCCCGATGAGAATATGCACAATTTACACCTGCTTTCTGGGTGTGTCTGGGGTGGGCTTAAAGCATCATCTTCTATCGTGCCCCCGATCACCAATCTCTGGCGGCGCCAGTTATAGCCCAAGACAAAGATATTATAAGCATAGGTTCCAAACTCCTATACCTGCACTGTTATGGAAATTGACTCCTCATGGAGATGCAAATATCGGTGGCGGAAGTGTGAATTTGACATGCGCGTCGTTCTAACTGGTGATCTGCGTACAAAAATAAGAACGGGTTTCAAAAAATTTCATCGTTAAAAGAGGTTAGCGTGTGTGAACTTTAACAACGCGTTCTATACGCTCAGATTACATTTCTCTGTGTATTATCCGGAATACTTGACGCACACTTTTGCCCGCTCGGAAAACAAACGCGCTAGTTGATTTCCCGTTGTGAGCGCGTAAGAAATTAAACGCGCATATAAAAGTGCATTACTTAAAGGTACCATAGAAACTGACCAATGAATATAGACCTTATGCATATGATGTCACAAAGGAGAAAGTGCGCCCTCCTTTGGAGGAAGATGGCGGAAAAGCGCGTATCATTGCAAGTTACACCAAAAATGCAGACAGCTGATTTGTCAACCATTCGTATACGCGCGTAAGTCTACTACACGTGCGGCGAAATCCACGCCGTTCGTACACGTGTGCTGCATTATTTTCACCCAAAATGACGTCAGCGTGATGTCAATGCATAAGGTCTATAGACGAATAAGTCTAAGAATTCTGAACCAGTCACTGTGCGTTCATGTCCAAGTATACTTATGTTTAATCTCGTCAGGAAGAAGTAAACTTGTTGTAAGTGAAATTTAGTATTGAGGAGTGATACTTTTTACATTTACAATGTTTCGAAATAACAAGTATTAATACTTTTGTGAGAGTCATTTCTCTGTACGTTGTCAAAACGACTGAACAGTAATCAGCACTTCCGCCCCGATATTTTGGGCTCCCTGGGGAATCAACGCGCCATTTTAAGTTTGGAATCTATGCTTATAATATCTTAGGTCTCAGAAAGTTTCTGTTGACTCCACACACGTATTTTAGCGTAAAATCTTTGCCCGAATAGTAGGCAGTAAAGTAGCCAAAAGGGGGCTTCAAGAGGTTTGTTGACAACGTATTCTTCTGTTAGACAACATACTCTCTTCTTTCACCTAACCAAAAATTAGAATTTGCTAAAATATAGGCATTTTCCAGCCATATATGATCAGCTCAAAAAATACCCAAGATAGCACCATTTTGCATCTAAGCCTAAATTAATATAAATTTCTCAAAGGGAAGGGGGACACCCCCTCCCCATAGACCCCTCCCCAGGATGGCACCTTTATTAAGTGAAAAGAAAGGATCCCCACTGCTGCATACAAACGCAGGCCACATAATTAAAGGTGCAATTTACGCGCCGCCACTCAGTTGAAAAACACATACAGCCAGTCAGTGGGAAAAAAATTGAAATTCACTATATTATGGACATTTTCCAGCCATATATGATAAGCTTAAAAAATATCCCAAAGATAGCACCGTTTTGCATCTAAGTAATCCTAAATTAACAAAAAATTTCTGAAAGGAGAGGGGACACCCTCCCCTTTGACCCCTCCCCAGGACAGCACCTTTACGTCGTGACAAGGAAGGAACCCCACTGCTGTATACAAAAACGCAGGGCGCATAAAAAGTGCAATTTACGCGCCACCACTCAGTTGGAAAAAACATTCAGCCAGTCGCAAATTGGGACCTTCACACCCCCAAACATATGACCCTAGCTACGGCCCCGATCACCAATTGTGAGTTTTGCTTTTCCCCGAAGTATAAGTATAGTTTGGGGTGATAAGTGTCTGTCTTTAAGTGTCCAAAGGACATGGTGGCTAGGAATGCAAGCTTCATGTGGAGTGACAGATTTCCTTTTGGCACGAAGTATTCAAAAGGGATCCAGCTCTTTTCTTTGGAATATCGATGGTCTACATTCCACGAGCCGTATGGGCACGGGATCGCTTTGAAATGGTTTGACTTGTTACACGTTTATGTTTCGACGTCTCTTTGTTCCGACTTCTCCAACAGTCTGCATGAAGGTTAATGCCAGGATAAGGGTTAGGTTTTAATTAACCCTTATCCTAACACTGACCTCAGTGTAGACTTGTCGGAATATAGAGATCGTCAGAACAAAGAGCCGTTGGAACAGAGAACAGTCCCCGGTTTGACTTACTTTTCATCTTGAATCGACTTGAGCAAGACTTGTGGTTCGAAAGAAGGCGAGGGAAACACACAAGTAGCACCGTGAACTATTACCGACAGGCTTCCGAGGACCGTTCCTGCCGCATGGTATAGTGGCAGAGGGCATGCCACAACTGCCCCCTGTAAAATGAAAACGAGAAAAACAATTTTACGATATAACCGATATGCAACGTTGAGTTGGCCCATGTTGGTGTTCCATACTGCATGTACACTGGCTTCGAAGGAGTTCTCAGTAGTATTACATAACTCTAAGAGACAACTCTAAGAATGAGACCACAAACGTATGAACAAGATATTAACATATAACAGTACAACAGTATGCTGACGGATCAATTCTAGCCTACAGTTTTGAGCAAATTTTGATATTTCTATCATAAAAGTTCAGTTTAGAGCGAAAACCCCATTAGTTACCATTACACTTAGGCCTATAGGCCTACTAAGTACTTGCAAGTTGAGCCTAGCTAGTTGGCCCTTCGGTTCTACATTACCCCCTTTGTCCCAAATGCCCCATTGAATATCATTTGGAAATACCCTCTGATTTCAGTCTTTGGTTATTACCCAGCAATCATAGCATAACACTTTGGTTTTGAAATTTACTCGCTGAGTTTAGTTTGGATGGTGGGGGAGGGTTAAACCTAAGTTTTTACCATCATATTTATGATCGAAGTTGACCCTGTTGTATAGGCTACCAAAATTTATAAGCACTAATGAATGAGTTACCCCAGGATTATTACCATGATCATGTAAGTGATCAAATTTTACTTGTTGTCTACATAATTCGTGGTATTAATACAGTGATCTGCAGCGAGCTCCTATATCCACTTCTCCCCAAAGTATTCTCTTTTTCATATACGTATGCTAGAAAAGTACAGTACCCGTACCTCTTCACAGTAGCTGATGTGTTGCCCAATGTAGTAACTGTTATTCAATAGGCCGTGATGAGTCAGCATAGCTCCCTTCGGGTGTCCCGTGGTACCCTGTGGGTGAAAAATAGCGTATAGTTAGGGAACACAAGTTCGTTCACCCCCGAAGTTCGTTCATTATCCATAATTCAATGAATAATGGATAAAATGATTGGGAAATTGCACAGAATATCAAGCATTAACTGATAAGCAATCGTAGTAAAACAAATTCCAACCACATGTTTCCAATTTGCCTGAATACAACATTTTTCTGACATTCGAAAATTACCTAGGCAACTCACCTAACAAGCCTAACCTACTTTCCAAACGATCTTATATTATCGTGATTTCAAAAGATGTGACTGCTACACTGTAACAATTTGGTTCCAGTCCTTTTCTTACATGGGAAATTTGACAAAGTGAATGGATATTTTCCTGATTTTCTACAAAAAAGGACAACTGAAAATGTGCGAACGAAATTGTGACCCTCTGGAGAGAAATTCCTGAGGTAAGAGACAGTCTCATGAAATCATTCAAATTCCGAGTTACACTCTACAAATTCTGGGGCAAAATCCGTTTTTTGTACAGACAACATATTTCAAAAGGTAAAATGTCTAAAACTGGGAACCTTGTGCTACCTATTTATATTTTTTGACGGATTCAGTGGCTAAGGTGAACGAACTTCGGACCCACCATGCTACCGTTAATGCAAGAGATTTTTTCCGCTGAGATGTAACCCCAGAAGATTTTTTACCCTGCAAAATTATAGGGTTCAATGGAGACCCTGTGCAGTGTGGGGATATGTGCTGAATTTGTAATGCAGATATTAAAGAAAATTTATTGAAGAATTTATGACCCCAAAGATCAGCGAAATTGAATGTGATTAGCCGTGACACCGGTGATTTTCTTGTATTCTATAACGTTTAAAGGGGAACTACACCGCATGGTAGAACTCCCTTAGTTTAAAGTTTCATTGGTCGTGGGATTAATATTACAAAACTGTGGATAGGCTTTCTTGTGAGCTTTTGTATGAGCGGTAGCTTGTATCTGTTGAAAACTTCTACATGAATGTAAAAGTCAAGAAATGGCAACATTTAAGATGTTAGTCAATTGAAGAATAATTCGCAGTGTGTTACCTTATCACTTATCTCTGTATTAAATATTTAATGGCCCATCTCGACTGTGATGAACCATGGAGCTACCACACGGTGTGGTAGCTCCATGGTTGAATTGACTCGTGCCGTCACTTGAAGTCACCGCAAAGAGCACTGCCAGCTTGGGCTTAAACAGCCGAACGGGAGACATAGACCCTCCTCACTTTGAGTGGGGTATCGTATTGTTTGGACCCCCACCGTGGACACGTTCTGATGTGGGTTACTCTTCCTGATGAATGAACTCTCTGCCTCCTTTATGTGATACGCAACTTGAATATACCTGCGTAAACGCAGGCCTTTAGTATTAATTCCAATACCCGGTGCCACAACATGCTTTGCTAAAATAGCTTACTGGTTAACTGGTTGATTGGTCTAATATTAATCAAATCTCTACCCTTTCTTCTTTCTTCTTGAAATCTCAGTTTGTTTCTAAAACATGTTAGATGCAACTTTCAAGGTCTAAATGTACCACCCCCTTCGCTAGTTATTTCGACCAAACATTTTTTGCAAGGCATACGCTTCCGCTACGTTCCAACCGATGGTAGATCCCCCAGTGGCGTACTAAGAGGCTGCAGCCAGCACCTTTTTGCTTTGTAGGGGGCCATGACACAGCCAAAAAAGTCTCTAAATTAGTAGGATTTCTCTACATAAACCGTAATCAGTTCACAGCTTTACCAAAAATAGCATGATTTTGGATCTAGGAAACGTTAGAACAATCTGTTTTCAGAGAGTTGGGTATCACCCCTCACCTTAGGTAACATCCTCTTCACTTACACCCCACCAAAAATAGAAAACATAGCTAAATAATGAGGTTTGTCTGACACAGAATCAGTTCAACACTTTACCAAATTTACCAAAGATAGTACCATTTTGCATCTAAGCCATCACAAAAATTTCTCAAAGAGCTGGGTGTCGTACCCGCCTCTGAGACAACACCTCTTGCCTTCCGCTCAGTCAAAAATCCCAAAATACACTTATGACAATTTCTAAGCATACAATCATAATCAGTCTAAAGCTTTACCAAAGATGGCACCATTTTACACGTAAGCCAGCCTGGCCTTACATGTCACCCCTCCCCTAGGCACCTTCCCCTAGGATGGTACCCATGCACACGTGAAAAAGGAAGGAATCTGTTTGGGTATCACCTATCTATATTTTAAATAAAGTTTAAACTGTTTCATGAACTGCCCCCTAGACTACGACCCTGAATGTCATCTTTATAACGAAAATAAACATCAAGGTGATCTAATGAATAGTTCATAGGGATTTTTAATAGCTTCATCGGGGAGCCACTATGGCACGATGAAAAGTAACTACCAGAAAACAGTCAGTGGCCAGAAGGCTGTTTTTTGTTCTAAATGAAAGCAGTTTCTTTATGCACTGACGAATCAACAAATTTTCTATGCGTGATGGGCTTCGTTGTGTCTTTTCATAGACTGATTTCAAGTAGATAGACAGTAGCCCCCGACCAAGTTCCATAACAAACCAGAAAGTCCAAAGGCTTAGTGATTTCTTGCCGAAAGGGTATGCTTTGTTACGCTGAGTTTCATCCCTCATATTTATAATTCTTCAGTATATCATTTTTACAATGTCTTCACAATTTGACCGCTGTTGACCGCACATGACCTTTGAACCCCACCTTAAATTGAATAACAAAAAATGAAAAAAGTGTCTTAGATTCGAACCCGGGGCTGTCTGTGTGAGAAACCGAGCACTAATCCACTACGCCATCAAAGAACTCGTTAAACGTATGGCATTTTTAATCATACTATAGTCAAGGCATCCTTTACACGTGTTCATAATAAGGTACGGTAATTCAAATTCGATTTATTACTATGGCAGTTATGCTTTTGAAAAAAATAAATGTTGTTTTCTATAAATTTAACTTTGGAATGGTAGAAAAATTCATCCCTAACTTTTCGTTGGGTCACGAAAAGCCGGACACAATTTGGAGGTACCGCCCACTGTCTATTTAATTTACGACGGTTTCGTAGTTTCACCTCTGATGACCTCATATGACCTTCGACCACAACAAACCCATAGGGTTCCCTCTCTCTTAAAGTAACATATTTATATACCAAGTATGAAAAGTTTCTGTCTTGAAATATTGCGTTTTTTTCAAGGTTTTAATGACCTCAAGTGACCTCCCTTGGAAACAGTAGGATTCTTCCTGTCAATATGATAAAAGTTATATACCAAGTATGAATATTGTCCATCATTGCTATTTTGAGATATCGTGATGACAAGCAGTATTTTAAGAATTTCGTATTTTCACCTCGCATGACCTCAGATCACCTTTGACCTCCACCAAAACAAATAGCGTTTATTTTCTGACTATAACGCATCTCCATGTCAAGTATAAAAACATCCATGCTTCCTACCTAGAGATATCATGTATACAAGGTTTTCGGTTTTGACCTCTGTTGACCTCACATGACCTTTGACCTCCACCAAAAACAAGAGGAATCTTCCTCTTAATATGATAATTTCATAAACCAAGTATGAAAGTTATCCATCATTGCTACTTTGAGATATCGTATTTACAAGCCAAGCGTCACAAACACATATACATCCACACACAAATATACATACTCTCGCGTGATTGGATAGATTCCTTTCTCCTTCGGCAAGGAATCAAGAATGCTTTTGCAAAGGTCGGAAATTCCATCCTCGGTCGAACGTTTTTATTCGTAAGACAGACGGGACCGGAAGATACCACACAATGCATGTCATCCCCATTAGATGTCCATTGGTCACGGCGATATATTGGCTATATAGTTGATGTGTATTGGTTTCAAGAAGCGCAGATTCTCCAATGCATCCCTTAAATAATTCATGGTGCTGTGCAACTCGGTGCAACCCTTTAACATCACTTAACTCGGTAAATTAATTTGTGCATTGTACAAAGATAGGCCTATGTGTCATGTAATGATATCATTCAAAGTATTGGTCTTGATTGGTCATATGTTGTAAGGTGAGGTGACATATTATTCGCATTGACTATTGTCACGATTGTTGTGGAAAAACTTAAAACCAACCCCCCCCCCCCTCCCCCCAGTCGAGGAATCTATAAAAGGTCCCCTCTCGGGCTAACCAAGGTGCCACCACAGCTTACACAGCTTAGGCGGCCTGGTAACTAGGCATGATAAGGAAATGACTCTCTATGCAGGGATTCTTACCTACGTTTTAAACTTCCTTATACTTCTGAAGGAGCCTTGCCCATCAATTCAAACCTATAAATTTGTAAATTTGGAGATTTTTATTAAAACCCTGAGATTGGCACCTTAAACCTGGTTATTTTCAATAAACTTGAATCGCCGTTCATATAAAGCGAAGACATATCCCAAATTGTTCTGTGACTAAGTTGAACTTACAACGCCTACACGCATTTATTATATTGCTGTAAATTTTCTACTACAATGCAATTGGTTTTATTTCAGTGACGAAGATGCTGGCTAATGTAATAGAAAATATTTGACAATGAGATGACAGATACTGTATAAACCATGGCTGTATACCATGAGAACTGTCAGTGCTTTTCCCAACTCTACTGCCAGACTCACCGTGGCCACGGTCCGCTACAGTTATTGGTACTCTTACACTTGATGTTCTCACATTACTGCTTTTTTAGGAATCTTTGGGTTGCGACACCTTGCGACTTCTTGCGATCACCCTCTCACACTATGCGATCGACTGACGACCAGTTGCGACCTCTCTTGTTTCGATTAATGAATATATTAGATATGCAGGCATGAAGAGAGTTTATTTACAGTCCATATCTTAAGGATACCCATCATAAATATCATAACACATGGCCCAGAATCCCGTAGCCAATGTAATAATGCCAGGGGAGCCCCAGAAAAATTTTCGCCCCTAGAAAATAAAAAATTACAATTGCCTTAATACATTTTAGTATATATATATATATATATATAATATAATATAATATTTTTAAGCACGTGAGCAAGGGGAGTGTATCTCCTCGAAACCTAGTGCGACTTTTAACATTTCAGTCTTGCCATTTTAAAAAACTTTTAAGTTTTTGAACCGTTTACCAACCGTTACATCTTGTTGCCTCAGAAGATTTGGCACGATCTTTGTCTTCAGTATTTTACATATATAATATAAAAACATATATATATATATATATATATATATCGCACCTTAAGAAATTGTCGCCCCCAGGTATCTCACCTTCAGTGCCATGTCTGGCTACGCGCCTGGGAAATGGGTCTCAGGCTGTCAGTCATTGAATGGTTATTGCAGTTGACTCAAGCTGAATCAATGGGATCGACGCCATTTTAGATTCAATTTGTTTATATCCCTGCCAGGAAATTGTACTCATTCCCCTGCCAGGAAGTTTCACTTCTCCCCGTGCAGAGAAGGAATTTGTGGTGGTTGGTGCAGCACTGCAGTGATATTTTTCTTTTTATATTTTTTCAGTTTGTTTTATACAGCGATTTGATAAAATGTGGGGCATTAACGATGCCAATCATTTTCCTTAAAGAACTTATATACGTGACGTCACAATGTCGTAACAACCGAGGTGTGCATGTTCAGAGGACACCCAGTATTGCAGCATGTCCTTTATGGAGGGGGTTTCAAGTTGGTGATGACGTCAGTCCATACGGTCTATTGATGACACTCCACGAACCGACGAATAACAGGACGCAGAACTGTGATTTACTAGTAAGTGTTTCAGAGGATAAACTTCCAGTAATTCAGGGCCAAACTTTCTGACATCAGGGTTGGGCTAAGATAAGAGTTGATTTGGTCTCACAACTTCTCACTGAACATCACCCACCCCTATAGAAAATATCTTGGGATCAGCCACAAGGGGAGACTTCAAGAAGTCGTTTAGCAGATGTTTTAGGTTTTCGGTTACTTATCTCACAAAAATACATATGTATAGGATGAACAGAGGATGAAGACATGTTTGACGGTGGTCATTCCTTCGTTATTTTGACACATGTCCAAGGACAATATGTTTACCCTATGTAGAAACGTTTAAGTCAAAATCAAAATGGAATAATATTTGAAAATCCCATTGAGTGAAATTTCGTGGAAGAACAAAAACTTCAAACTTCAAGGAAATCGGGATATTTTGGGTATTACGTGAGTCATTATATTTTACGACAAAGAAGAAATTCTCTCGTGACAAGAACAACTTGTTTTAAAACAGATATAGCAATTTCAAGGAAGGCACTAGGGCTCTAAGTGGGGGGCGGGGAGGGCAGAGGAAATCTTGGGGGCAACAGCATGTCAGTGGCATTTATATTTGGAGAATGATTGGTTGATATTGCACAAGATACGTTCCGTGGAAGGAAAACTATTCACCCCACCTTTGGAAACCCCAAAACTTGAGTTATGAAAAAAATATCGGTATAGAGCTTGGCGGACAAGTGACTAGAGGATTTTCCTTCGAACAGGATTACTTCAAGTGTTTCACTGAACTTATGTTCATATATGCCAGTAAACTAATACTCACAGACGTAAACTGTATGTTTATCGCTTCGTCAAAGTGAAGTTCCCGTCCAAGGTTTTCAATATCATGACGTGTATCATGACCCATATCCATGACGTCATCAAAGCTGAATGTTCCTTCCAGGCTTTCATTGCCTGCGATGACGACCGTTCTCAGATCCGGGAGCCTGTTGATTATTCACGAGAATCGAATACATTAATTGTTTACAGTTTTGTTACGCCTACGGCATGGAGAGATAATTCTATGAAAACGTTGCAAACCCGTTGTCGTAGTCCGATGTTGTTGCAACACATTTAAAGGCCTGTATACACGAGCAACATTTGCAAAATATTCCCAAAACACTTCCAAAACCTCCACTGGCACAAATCCAAAATTATGCTTCTTTTCGGTTTGTTGCACAGTGTAGGCAGGGTAAACAACATGTTTTGAAAATGTTCTGAAAATGTTTCTGAAGAAAAAACATTTTCAAAACATTTTCAAAATGTTTTCAAATTGTTGCTACCCTGTCTGCACTGTGCAGCAAACCGAAAACAAGCGTGTTCTGGGTTTGTTTCAAGTGAAGTGTTTTGAGAATGTTTAGTAATGTTGCTCGTGTATACAGGCCTTAAGAGAACATGCAGGTAATTCTACTTAAGTTATAGTAAGCAAAGGCGGCTCTAAGCAATTTGGTTTGGGGTGGCAAAATCAGGTCCGTACTCGGTTATTCAGAGAAGTTCGGAAGACCTCCCCCCCCCCCCCCCCCCGTCAATATCAACGGTCCTCTTCGGAAAGTACACTAGGAATATGGTAAATATTTTGTGCTTCATTGAAGTCCCATAAAGGTCTCAAAGAGCGCTTTGAAACCATCTCAGACAGTCAGTCACAGTGCGCTGGTCTGTCTTTAAAAATTAAAAATAACTACAGTCATTACGCTCAGGCAATCGCTATTCCACAGGGAAAATAAGCAAAGCGGAATGATTCATTTGGATAAAATGAGAAAGAGGAATGCCTGTAACTCCGAATTGCAATTCACCACCCCCAACAAATAGGACAGTCAGAAGTCCCAATACAGCTTTGATCAACTGTGAGATGTTCATTTTGGAATAATTAAAACGACAGTGTAAATCATTCTTGCAACCCTTTTCAAAATTCGGTCAACACATCACTTTTGCCCCTCAATTTCTACTGTATTTAATAAATTGATCACTGACTGGGTATGCCGTCAGAACTTTCAGACAATTCAAAATTTTGTCAGGCACAGATACAGCTTTTAATTAAAAAATATCCCGTAAGTTACAATAACCCTTACACACTCCGGGTACCTATGGCTTTAGAAGACTACGCATGCAAGCAAGAAGCGACTTGAGCGATCATCGGCTTCAGTACCAGTAATTTACCAAATGAACGTTTTTCTGTCTTTTCTTTTTTGGAATGTTCAAATTTTTGACACATGCAAATACAGATTAAAATAAATGTCATTTAGCAACTTACAACTTAAGTTTCCGGCAATGTACATAGGACACATTTTCGGCAAAAGAATCGCTTAGTACTATACGCGCTTACTAACTATCCTGTCAGAAAGTGTGACATGTTATCATTGTTTAGCTACACTAGAACTTTCCGTATTGAAGGAACTGCATACGAGCCTGAAAATAAATTGAAACCACGACGCCTGGAATACTATCAATTTACATGACCAGTGGCTGAATGACCCAGTCAACCTGGGTTGAATCTTGAAATTACCACAGAATAATCCTGTACTTGACAATAACAGAAAATTTTTACAATATTTTATAAATACAGTTTCATAAATAATATGACAATTGTGAGATGGAAGGGATGATATCGTACTAATGTAGAAATATATTTTATATATTTTTTCGTATAACGTTAATTTTTTTCAAGATTGAAGACCATGCTTTGCAAACTTTGGGGGGGGGGGGCACTTGCCCCCTGTGCCCCTATGGCGAGCGGCTAATGTTATAAGCCTGGTATTCAAGTCGCTGATCCAACGGTGGGGGGCACAGGGAGTGGTTGCCATTCAGACTTTTGAAGGAAAAGTTTGATTTGTGCATGTCACAGGTTGTAACACTTAGGAGGAAGCCTATTCCCTGTATACTTACTGCCCAAATTGCTTCAAAACTGTTTTGGTTTGGGTTTGCAATGAAAGTTTAAAATAATTCCCACAACTTTGGAAGCATAGGCGTAGGAAGCGATTCCCAGCTGGGGCTGAACGTGTTTCTAACCGCCGTCCTCGGGAAGGGGTAAGGGGGAGTAAAAGGAAAGAACATCCCTCCCCTCTGGGAAATTTTAGCATATTTGAGGGTCCATATAGATGCACTTTGGGGAGACACATTGCGCAAATTTTAGAAAATTTCAAAATTTTGTCCTTGAACAGTGGGGGAGGTGAAACATACTTTCACCCACCACTTTTACTGGGGGTTTAGCCCTCAGGCCCCGCGCTTTCTACGCCTATGGTGGGAGGGTTTGCCCCTCCCCAAGCCACCCCTAAGGTGCTACGCGTCCTTGATACAAACAGCTTCGTGCTTATTCTTGCCCCTTGAAGAAATTTCTGGAAAAGCCTGTACTGCATGTGCACAATGTACATAAATAAGTGTGCATTTCACTAGTTGTTGGTTTCTAAAGCAAGATTACTCTCTTTTAATTTATGTCTTAATTCCTTCAATTTATTTTATTTTTGCAAGGTATAGTTTATCACTCTCTCCCAAACTTTGAGAGGGTCACAAACAGTGGAGGCTAAAGTCTATCTTGGCACGATAAAGAATTTCCCCCAAGATCCTATCCTGTCAACTTCCTCACTTCAACGTAATATGGTACGTATTAAACCAGAATATAACACCAGAATGCAAAAATGCATTGTGGTTTTGATGAAACTTTTTATTCCAAATGCTATCTTAATGTACTAGAAAATACAGTTTTGTGTTCATATTTGATCTTGAGAATTCTTGGGAAATTTTGCTTTTTTTTTTTTTTTTTGCTTCGGGGACTTCACCGAAAACAATAGGGTTCTCTCCATCACCATGAGGCATCCCCAGACCATGTGTAAACTCTATCCAAGCTCCCTACCTAGAAATATTATGTTAACAAATTTTTCAGAATTTGACCCCGATGACTCCAGATGACCTTTGATCTCCACCAAAAACAATTAGGCTCTTCTCACCATAAGGCATCCACAAACCATGAAATCTAAGCTTCCTACCTTGAGATATCGTGTTAACGAGGTTTTCAGAGTTTGAACCCCCTTGACCGCAAAGACCTTTAACCTCCACCAATTATGTTCCTCCTCTCACTATGGGACATCTATGTACCAAGTATGAGGACTGTCGGAGTTTCCATCCTTGGTACATCTTGTTAACGAGCTAAGCGTCCAAATATACACACGCAATCATGACCACATAAGTTTCTCTTTTCATCGAAACAAAAAATGAAGAGCCTGAGACTCTTTCGTAGTACAAATAGCTTCCGATGAGATGCATTTCATTTGGATTGGTAAAATCAGTGGCGTAGCTAGACATCTTTTGTGGGGGGCAAAGCCAAAAAATTCCGACAGATTATTATCTTGATAGTTGTTCGAAATTCTGGGGCCCTTTTTTTTTTTTTTTTTTTCTTTTCGGGCGGTTTTGACACCGACTTTTGATTTTCACGTTGACATAACTGTGTGTAATTCTGCTTAAATGCATAAGAAGTGTTGTAAGTGTTTCAAATGACCTGTTTTTATTTATTTCCGACAGAGACTAGAAATTTCCGACAGAGGCCTTGTGGGGGGCCACCGCCCCCCTGCACTCCCCTCTAGCTACACCACTGGGTAAAATGTTTTGAACAATACTTTCTCGGGGCGATTCATGTGCATCCATCGCAAATGATTGTCCCGTAATCACTCCTTGCATAACAGTTTAAATGACATTTAGTTCTTAAGCCCCATATGCAACCTCCATTCATCCATCCCATTCACAAACCTCTTCGATGTCTGTTAGTCGGAGTTAGAGGGAACAAATAGTAAGCCAAATTCATATCGAGCCATGCAACTTAATCTCACAAATCTTCTCTAATTTCCTCTACAAGTTTCTCTCGTGTTTTTGAACTTGAATACTAGTCATTAAAAGTACAGTGAGGAATTCTCACTTTCTCCATGAATTTAGCAATTCAGTAACAAAAATATTGTCACTTGATTTAAAAAGGCCTTTCAGGAATTCCGATATCAGCGTATACTCATTTAAGTTGGGGTAACTGTATTTTTCATTACCGCTATCCTGAAAATGGCAAAATTGTGATTTAGCCTATGGTCTGTTTAAAGAGCATCTCAGATCATTTGAAGATGGTTAAATGCTTCGTTCTAATGATCACAATTTTGGAAATTGCTAGAGCGCTTAGGACATGTCGAATGCTGGCCTCACGCGGAGGCGTTCCCATGGAACCCAACAAGGCTCCTGATGCGGGTCCCTGAACCCCAGTCCGTCATTGGGTATACACACCCCTCCCACATCCGACCCTCACCCCTACCTTTTCTCACGCGTTAAGCGTACTTTTTATGGAAATTCCACTTCTATACTGTCCCTTTAAAATGAGTCTTGCAGGGATCCACCACTATCCATATCCATGAACGACCCTTAACATCATGTAACAATCGTATTTTCTTCTTGAATTGTTCAGTTCATACAGAAAAATGTCCAGGCTTACTTTAAATTTGCAGGATAAATATTGAAAAAGACCCAATTTTAGCAAATTTAATTGACATTTAGCCTGTGTGCTTTGACCTGACACGTCATGAATTATAAATACTTGTAAAAAATTTAACTCAATCGGACTTACGCTTTAAACGGAGTTTGCCACACATTTTTCGCACACCCAACACACGCGTACATATCCATATACTCAGACCACAGGCGCCACCAGAATGTCAAAAATGGTGGGGTGCAAGAAGGTGGCAAGCGAAAATTTTGGGGCGAAATGTTATGCGTGAGCGCTGCTCATGAAAACAGTACACCTTTGTAAACGGAGAGGACTAGGGGATAAGTGGGGGGCAAGGTAATAACTGGGGAAAAGCCCCATCCCCGCCTTCGCTCCGCCACTGACTCAGACACTCAGACACTGAGACACTGGCACACAGCTGCTTCACATTTCTAATGTAACGTGAAGTACAGTTTCTCATCTCTATATACATAACCTGGATGAAAATGAGATAAAACGTGGAGATTGAGTTGATACTTCAGAATAAGATTCGGGTGAATGCTATTCCTCTTTAACACTATAACAGCAAATACAGTCGCTAGTAGGTTTACTTTAGAACAGTTTTGGGTCGCCAGAGGCCATGAGGTTGCATCCCCTCGTTGCTCCTTCTCGTCCGCCAACAAGCACGCACATTTTGCCCCAATGTTTCGTTTCCATTGACACTGCGAGTAAGCCACCATGTTGAGGAAAAACGAACGAAGCTCAGAGATACAAGCTTACACACGAGACAAATCAATCGAAGATAGAGCCGGGTGCCACTGGCGTGCGTATAAGCGCACTGCGCGTTACACGTGAAAAGTTGTAGCATGTTATATATATATATATATATATATATATATATATATATATATATATATATATATATATAAGCTTCCAACGTGTATTCTGCAAAATGGCGGCGAAAAACAGAATATGGGTCTACATCCTATTTCTTTTAACTGATAGTACCATCTTTGATCCGAGCTCACCTTTCACTGTTCAGATTTCCTTGTTTCGCTGTTTCCAGTTCAGGACATATTTCTCTCAATATACTGTAATAATCTTGAGTCATAAACCCCCGTGGTGCAACGATAGCTTTCATACCTACCTAAGGAAGAAATTAGTAAAAAAATATTTTTCTTTATTTATGTTTGTTTGCTAGCTATTAAATATTTATTATCCTTCTTAAGCCATGTGATAGTTTCAGTTCCGTTTACTTTACTGTTTATAATACCTCTGCACCTGCTCAATGCAGAACGCAAAAAAAAAAAAAAACAATGATATGTTTCCTGAAAGATTGTACAGCCTTTATCTCCATCAGTCATATCCAATGGTTATTAAGCAACTTAAGGCAAGTCCCATGTAGTATTGAGTAGGTAGAGTGTGACGTGGCGACTTTATATGAATGAGTCAAATCAACGCTGTATTAAATAGTCGCATAGAGACCTTAGGCCATTTTTCCTCTAACAAAGCACTTGCCTTATACTGAAAGAGGATATTCTGCTTGAGGCTAAGTTTTCCATTCACAAATAAATATCCTCTTTCAATATAAGGCAAGTGTTCTGTTAGAGGAAAAATGGCCTAAGGTCTCTATGCGACTATTTAATACAGCGTTGATTTGACTCATTTATATATATATATATATATATATATATATATATATATATATATATATAACGAGAATAAGAAAGTTCAACATACCCAAACAATGTACTCCCAACAAAAGGATCCAAATAGGATGCCAGGGTGTTTCTCTCATGATAATATAGAAAGTATAAGCAAAAATAATAGCAAGAAACACAACTTTTGCTGCTCCACTATAATAAGTATAATTCAATACGTTTCGGTCATTCGACCTTCCTCAGTTGAACAAACACAGTACACTGGTGATAAACACACAACAGAGGGCTTACGGGGCAAAATTGATACGCTTTTTGGAATTAAGTTCATTTCTTTTTGTTACGGCCATAGGGGAAAATAGTACGCAATTGGGCAGTCCAGTAGATTTCACGGCTGAGGATTTCTTGTTTGGTTTCTATGGTATCGTGATGCGTTCAATCGGGAGAAAAGCTAAGTCAGTTAATTCATGGGGAGTGTGGTTGAAATGGGTAGCTACAACGCAAGTTTTCTTATTAGTAAGCATGTGGGATTTGTGATTACGAAAATCTAACTTTAAATTCAGTAGAGGTAGAACCAATATACTGGACATTACATTTCGAACAAGTTAACAGATAAATAACATTCTTAGTGGTACAAGTGATGTACTGCTTAATGTAGTATGAGCGACCTGTGGCGGCACAGTAGAAAAATACGAGAAGAAGATGAGTAGTTTTGACAGAGGTCGCATTTGTTGTTACAAGTAAAAAAACCGGGGGAGGTAAGATCAGGAAGGGGGCACTTATTCTTAAATTTTGAGGGCGCCACTAATTCTTTCAAATTTTTAGTTCTTCTGTAGGCAGGTATGATGGAACCCTCTGGGAAAATTTCTTTGAGGGTGGGAAGGGTGTAAAGCAACTTAATGTGTTTCTTAAGTATTTTGGAAATATTGGGGAGGATTGGGTTAAAGTCAAGTACAAGGGGATAAACCTTTTTTGTGATTTGGGATTTAGGTTTGAGTAAGTCATCCTGAGATAGACTAGTGGCTCGGTGAAATTGTTTATCAATAAGCTTAGGATTATAACCTTGCTGTAAAAGGTAATGTTTATATTCTTGACAACGTTTCATATAGGTATCATCTACGGAACATTTCCTAGCTATGGCCTAGCTATGGGTATAATTGACGAAAAGGCTAAGACCCAAGGTCCTGCCACTCCAAGATACTGGTGGCGTTACAGGGATGATATTGTCGATATTTGGACGCATGGCTTAACCAAACTTCATGAATTTACCAATTTCATTAATTCTTTGTATCCTACTATTAAGTTCGAATTGGTCTATTCTACCACTAAACTTAATGTGTTAGATGTTTCTATTCACTTAAAAGATGGATATTTAACTACTGATATTTATTCTAAACCTACTGACAGTCATTTATACCTCCCGCATAGTAGTTCTCATCCGATCCACACAAAAAATGCAATACCTTATAGCGTTGGATTACGTTTACGTAGAATATGTTCCGTAGATGATACCTATATGAAACGTTGTCAAGAATATAAACATTACCTTTTACAGCAAGGTTATAATCCTAAGCTTATTGATAAACAATTTCACCGAGCCACTAGTCTATCTCAGGATGACTTACTCAAACCTAAATCCCAAATCACAAAGCAAAAAGGTTTATCCCCTTGTACTTGACTTTAACCCAATCCTCCCCAATATTTCCAAAATACTTAAGAAACACATTAAGTTGCTTTACACCCTTCCCACCCTCAAAGAAATTTTCCCAGAGGGTTCCATCATACCTGCCTACAGAAGAACTAAAAATTTGAAAGAATTAGTGGCGCCCTCAAAATTTAAGAATAAGTGCCCCCTTCCTGATCTTACCTCCCCCGGTTTTTTTACTTGTAACAACAAATGCGACCTCTGTCAAAACTACTCATCTTCTTCTCGTATTTTCTACTGTGCCGCCACAGGTCGCTCATACTACATTAAGCAGTACATCACTTGTACCACTAAGAATGTTATTTATCTGTTAACTTGTTCGAAATGTAATGTCCAGTATATTGGTTCTACCTCTACTGAATTTAAAGTTAGATTTCGTAATCACAAATCCCACATGCTTACTAATAAGAAAACTTGCGTTGTAGCTACCCATTTCAACCACACTCCCCATGAATTAACTGACTTAGCTTTTCTCCCGATTGAACGCATCACCGATACCATAGAAACCAACAAGAAACTCCTCAGCCGTGAAATCTACTGGACTGCCCAATTGCGTACTATTTTCCCCTATGGCCTTAACAAAAGAAATGAACTTAATTCCAAAAAGCGTATCAATTTTGCCCCGTAAGCCCTCTGTTGTGTGTTTATCACCAGTGTACTGTGTTTGTTCAACTGAGGAAGGTCGAATGACCGAAACGTATTGAATTATACTTATTATAGTGGAGCAGCAAAAGTTGTGTTTCTTGCTATTATTTTTGCTTATACTTTCTATATATATATATATATATATATATATATATATATATATATATATCCCAATGCAAGAAATGGTTGAATAACGTCGGAGAGAATGGGACCTTCATATTTGGATTTAGCATACCTGAAACATTAAGAAAATGCAAAAAATAAAAATAAAAAAAAAATAAAAATCAAACTAATCAGGCCTTTCTCGCAAAATTATACCAGAACCCTGAGTATTCTCTCCGTAATGTTCACACTCTCAAACCAACCCACACGATTGCGGAGTGAGAGTGTGAAAATAGCATTGGATTTAAAGAGTGAATGTAGCCATGGAGCTGTTTGTTGTAGCCACATGATGTAATCTAGTGATGTATAAAAGGCAATACAAATTCAGATATGTATTCCTCTCGTTTTAAAATAGTCATGTTGATTTCTTTCCGTTTAATAGACTACACTAGTGAGGGTGATATCCGCCTGATTGGTGCCTCATCGGAAAACGAAGGTCGCGTCGAAATCTATCACGATGGAACATGGGGGACCGTCTGCGATGATAATTGGGATATCAACGATGCAGAAGTCGTGTGCAATCAGCTAGGCTTTCCTGGAGCATTATTAGCTGACGATAATGCTTACTTCGGCGAAGGGTCAGGACCGATTTTGTTAGACGACGTATCATGCAATGGCGATGAACATTATCTGACAGACTGCAGGCATGGTGGCTGGTATAGTAATGACTGCGGACATGTCGAAGACGCCGGTGTTATTTGTAATATTCCAAGTAAGTATTTTCTCTTTCAACTACAGATATTAGTTGCGAAGCCGTTCCACCAGAGTCATTGGATGCAAATAAAATTTGATTTCAAAATTAAAATAAACCAGTTAAAATGCCACTTTATTGATAAATAAAGACAGACGGACGATGCTTTTGTCTCCCCTTCGGTTAGAGCTCTTAGCCTCTCTAATTGTATTTTTCAAGATTACAGTCTCGTTAACTCTGGTACAGAAGTCATTTCCATAACCTGTTCTACTAGTAAAAGGTTAGGTTTATTAAGATTGTTTCATAATAATAGTTCTTATTAAAATTCTCTTCGGTAATTTCATACCATTCAGTTCATCGAATTCATCTGCGAGCAAAAAAGGGTTCAAATGTAGGACCTCGACGTATCTACTCGATCGTTGAATTGTAGGCATCATTTGGGTTTTCTCTACCGTGGGAATATTTGTTTGCATTGAACCCTTCTGCCTATTGTTGCTCTTATTTTCTAATTGTGTATCGTAAATAATTTGGCGCTAAACTGATTTTGGCTCGTTGTTGTTTAACTTTTACATATGTTTAATCATAACGAAGTCTACATTTCGAGCTGGAGGTGAGAATAAAACCAAATATACAGCATGCATTCATCTTTTTATAAAGGTTTAGAACAGTTCTGTACTTTTTCTATGCCTTTACTACACCTTTATGTTTAGTCTATTTTGTTTTTACCTTATAATAGTCATTTAAGAGCTCTCGTCATAACAAACCTGTCAAATCAATTGTGTTTACATTCAAACTTCGCGAGTTGCCTAAAGAGGGGGGTGTTTATGAAGTTGATGATCTTGCAGAATTTCAACGGGAATGACACAGCATGTGCTGACCAGTAATGCTCTACTACTTCATTTATTTGCAGCTTTTGCACACACTATTTATACTAAAAGAGAAAAGGAACATTTTCGTTTCATTTTCCTTCAAACGCCAGTTAATGTTTAATGTTTCGGCTTTGGATAACTACGTTGTGAAATATAATAATTCCATAGCTGAATATCAAGGAGCAAACTTTAATTTTCTTGCAGGGGATGATCCTATCTCATTATAATTCAACTAGATTTTACTACAGCATATGCAAGTACCAAAATCGTTTTGAAATACCCTTGTTATCTCATCCCCACATACGTAGTATGTGGGGGATGAGATATTGTGCTTCGTTTACCATTGAAAAGTGCACACGTTTGCCTCTGCCAGTCGCCATAGCAACCGTAACCATGGAAATGCATGGTAGGGAAATTTGGGGCTTTATGACCGCTACTCAAGGGTGGGGCAAAATGGAGTGGTGAGGGTCCTGTTTCCTGGTCATGTGACCAAATATGCCTAAAATTTGGGTCAAAGGCTCAGATGGTCAAATGACATTCACAAGGTCAAAAGTGTGTCGCGAACTCCTCCAAAACTAAGAACAAGATTGAGCCCAAACTTGGTGGGCGGGTGCATAGTCCTTGGAACTTGTGCCTGACAAACCCTCAGCATGATAGGTCAAAGGTCAAAGGTCAACCATCAAAAAAGGTCAAAATAAGCAATTTTCCAAATCTGGCTATAAAACCTGAATGCAACAATAAATGGCCCTGATTTTCGACATAGCTTTCGTATTGAAGTGTTCTTGGCTCAACATGACACTTGACCTTCTGAGGTCAAAGGTCACGAGGTCAGAAGGTCAAACCATAATTTTGGGGTCAAAACTGTGACGCGCACTCACTTAAAACTGAAGGTTCTAATGACCCCAAACTTGGTGAGGGGGTGCATAGTCCCTAGAACTTGTGCCTCCAATATCATCAGCATGATAGGTCAAAGGTCAGAGGTCAAAGGTCACGATAGTACAAATTAATAAAATTTTTTATTCTGGGTGTAATAGCTGAACGAAACATTTAACGATCCTCATTTTCTTCGCATAACTTTCTGATAGACACCTACTTTACACAACTTTACACTTGACCTTCTGAGGTCAAAGGTCAAGAGGTCAGAAGGTCAAAACGACAATTTTGGGGTCCAAAAGTGTGCCGTGCGCTCACTCAAAACTGAAGGTACTACTGAACCCCAAACTTGGTGTGGGGGTGCACAGTCCTTGGAATTTGTGCCTCCAGTACCCTCAGCATGATAGGTCAATGGTCAGAGGTCAAAGGTCAAGATGTTCAAAAGAACAATTTTTTTTTTTTAAATTTGGCAGTAAACACTGAAAGAAATGGTAAATAATCTGTTACATCGACCACTGTCTTTTCCTGACACTCAAAATTCAATTTTCACCTGCGGTTTAACAAACCCCACCATAAAAGCCACACAATGGCATGATCAGATGCACACTTATCTTGCTCAAAAATTGACCACCTCTAACTTAACTCTAAGTAAAAACCCTGGCCTTCAGTGAACTGCGATCACGCGTGTCAAGCATGACTAGTTCTTGGCGCCATAAAAGTAAAACTATACGCGTGTCCCCACCGTAGTAAAGTCCAAGCGCGTCCCAGTACATGAAGCATAACTACGCGCACGGTGGAACTGATGTTAGGCCTAACTTAGGCTTAGGTTACGCTAAATTATTAATAGTAATAACGCTAACAAGCTAGGCATGTAGGCCCTAGGCCTAATAGTTGAAACACACGCCAGGTTATTAAGAACTTTGACCAAATTTATGAGCACTGTGGCTCATCACGGAATTTTGGCTGTCTGTCACTCTGTTGCTTACCTTCTCTTGAAGAACTATTCTCCTCTTGCATGGCAACAACGACGCACGTGTGCATATATATATTATATTTCTGCAGGGGCCAAGTTCAATTGACACACGCACCGTCCCGCGACACACAATGCACGCACGCAAGTACAGTAGGTATGGTGTGAGACTGAGAGCGACTGCGCTGCTTTAGTACATAGTGGATACACTATAAGCAGCGCCAAGTTCCAAACAAATGACGTCACAAATAGACTGTGAATCATGCAGGCTATACCTTTGATCTGGCCGCCCGGCGGACGGCGTGTGTAGCTCCTGCACTGACTGTACTCCAGGCTCCGAGCTGGGAGTTGTTATTCGGAAGGAGGTTTAACGGGAAGTTTAATTTATGCTAATACGCTACGATCCACTAATACCGAGGAGATTATTAATGATAAGCTACTTATTCCCGTTAATGGGGAATTCTTTCTTTTATTCGTTTCGCTTCAATGTGACATCGATATATGTTAGCAACATCATTCAGGTCTAGTAATCCTATCAATTGGCTTACTTTGGACAATGCTTTGATGAGTAGGTTTACGCCGCAGACCTGCCAACCTCCAAAATTTGTAAACCTGGAGATTTTCACCAAAAAACCCTGGAGAATGGTACATCAAACCTGGAGATTTACATTTGTGTGCTGTAGTACCTCTAAACAGATCTTATACTCAGGGCCCGGAGGCGCATGGTATTTTCATGGGGGGGGGGGCATGGGGTGAGTGATCGCCGTCCTGGGGGAGGGGTGTCCCCTCCCCTTTGAGAAATCTTTGGTAATTAAAGTCTACTTAGATGCAAAATGGTGCTATGTTTTGTATATTTTTTAAACTGATTATATTGGGTGAAAGAGGGCCGTCCTGGGGAGGGGTCTATAGGGAGAGGTTATCCCTCTCGCCTTTGAGAAATGTTTGTTAATTTAAGGTTACTTTGATGCAAAATGGTGCTGTCTTTGGGATATTTTTGGAAATATGGCTAGAAAATGTTCAAAATTTAGTGAATTCTACTTTTTGGTTGGGTAAAAGAGGAAAGCCCTTGTCGTCTAAGGAAATGTCAGTTGTCAACAAAGTTTCCTGAAGCCCCCCCCCCCCCATTTTGATACTTTGCTGCCTTCTCTTCGGGGTAAGTTTTTACGCAAAAATATGTGAGCGGAGTCCACACAAACATTCTTGAACTATAACGGAAAATTTCCTTACTTCATTTGTGCTTTATAAAAGGGTATCTTAAGTCTGGAAGACACCGGAATGGGGCCTCCTGGAAGCTCTAAATTAGTTATGTGGATCAGATATTGGCCTAGCCCACCCCTCATCTTCTCTTCTTCTTGCTCTTTCGCCTCCTCCTTTCTTCTCTTTCGTTTTCTTTTCTCCTTTGTCCCCTCTTATTTTCCTTCTCCTTCCCCCTTTTCTTGCAAATAGGGGGCGGTCGCCCCCTGTCCCCTGTGGCACCACCCCTGCTAATGCTATACAAAATCAAACAAAAACTAGGGTTTTGAATAGAATCGTGGATGGTACACTAACTATATTTCCCTTTATGGCTGTGGAAAAACTTGAAACTCAGTTATAAATCTGCAACCTTTTAACATCTTTCAATTTCATAAAATAAATGATTCACTCTGCTCGTATGTCTTCCAGCTCCCTGGTATAATCAAGCTCGATCGGTGAATTTACCTTTCTGCAAAGTAATGAACTTACCAACTTAAGGAAAGATTGTTTCCAGGAATTTTGCAACTGAATATGATACGTTTTGAAGATCCTGCCCAAATTTCTGTTAAGAGAAATTTTCCGTGTTCTGGTTCTAAACTAAGAATTGGTTTGCAATCACCGTGAGTATAGGCTAATATTTGTGATTACAATATTTTTTCAACGACTCTAACTTAGTTTTTCACCGTGAGGTTTGGAGATTTGACCGTGAGACGACCTCAAAAACCGTGAGACTCACGGTGAAACTGTGAGAGGTGGCAGGTATGACGCCACCACCAATTTAGGGGCAGGTCCTACAAAACTCGAAACGACTGTTTCATTGAAATAAACCAATGAGGTCTGCCCCTTCCTAAAGAAGAACGTCATGCAAATGAGTTGCAGAGGCAGAAGTCTAAATTTTGTCGCAACAATTTGGAAAGTTTCGGAAGCTTCCTGAAATAACTGGGTATACAATCAGATTCAGAGTTTTACATAAACCCTTACTGGTATACTCTGATCCGCGTCCACGAAAGTCCAAAGATGCAATAAATTTTAAATTTTCCAGCGACAAACCCCTAGTTTTACTGTTGATGTAGCAGACGACAAATCCCCTTTGTTTAAATTACGTAATCCAGTGTAAGTCTTATAGAAATGCCAAGAAGGATACAAGAGGCAGATTACTGTGTGACCTTGGCGGTGTAAACTTCACTTCAAAGCGATGTATCTTCTTCCAAATAATAACTCCCTGGTCCAAGATACGTTTTTCAATTTCGGGTGCTATTTTCAAAAAAAAAAAAAAAAAAAAACCCAATTCCATTGCGAGTGTCACTTTGGGATTTTCGGGTGCTATTTCCTATTCATTGATAAATGGCCCTAAATGCACTTATACTAAAGACAACAATGGGTTTTCTATAAATTATGCACACACCACTACTTCCCTTCAAGTGCGGTATATAGAACAGACCGGCCAGCCTGACATAGCAAAAAAAGACGAGTGTGTTGGGACGTGGTTAGCTATTTCCATGATGGGCCATTCATACACAATGTACGCAAGTAAGTGTGAAAGCGTACACCCCCCCCCCCCCCCACGTACGTTGTGCAATAGTGCTATACACACCTGATATTGGCTTGTAAGCAACCAAGTTAACTAACATCACAGCAGTTACGAGTTCGAAGCAAATGACGTCACAAACACACTGATATGAACCAGGGGTCAAATAGCAACTTCCTTCCCACTACCATGCATGAATGAGCAGGGAAGGGGCACTAAAGCCGCGGTCACACTACAACGAATTCGGATCGGATTCCGATCCGATTTTTGTGAGTTTTTATTAAAATCTTCTCCATTTTGGGTCAGAAAGAACCCAAAATTTGCCAGCCTGTGTAATTATATGATTTTTATCGCAGGACTACGAAAATTAAATTTATACGAATTATTTCGTGACGTCACATCGACAGAGAGCTTTTATCGGACTACGCGTGTCCGATAAAAGCTGTTTGTCGGTGTGACGTCACGAAAAAATCAGTAAACATTTTATTTTCATAGACCTCTGATGCAAATCATATATTTACACTGGTTGGCAAATTTTGGGCTCTTTCTGAACAGAGATGGAGAAGATTTTAATAAAAACTCACAAAAATCGGATCGGAATCCGATCCGAATTCGTTGTAGTGTGACGGCGGCTTAACAGACTAACTCATGGACGTAGAAGCTGTACTCGATCCATTGAGGTGGGGGATTGTGCACTGTTTTCGGAATGTCGTCCTGGGAGAAGAACCCAAGGGTATGGGGTCCCATCTCCTTTAGAAAGTATTTTAGATGCACTTGGTGCAATATTTGAGCAAATTTTAAGCAATAAGACTGCAATTTTTTGACATTTTTACAGAGCGTTTTTGTCCTGGAAATGAGGGGGAAGGAGCCCACCACATTTTTGACAGGGGTATAGGCTTTAGTCAACCAACCCCCACCCATTCGCCGCTTATGCGTCTCAGTAATTGCATCTTTATACGTTTATCATGGATTCTACCACCTCTAGCCATCTGCTATCGAGAATCCTGCATTCTGATTGGTTAAACACTGACCTGCTTTCCACAACATACGGTCAGTAAACCTATGCACTGATAAAAATGAAGTTTTCACACATTTTCGGTGGTAGAAGAGGAATAAACCACATTTGTCGGACTTTTATTGTCTCATAAATCGTCTGGACTCCCAATTTGCAAAATAACAGACTCGGTTTCGCCTAGTCGCCGAATGCGATTTATTCCTTAAAGGGAAATGCAGTCACCCCAACTTGAAGTAGTGTAGTAGACTGTCCTGTTTCATGATTGGCTCTTGAGAGTCATGTGACAATATTTTTTCTCCTCAAATGTGAAATTTACAAGAAGTAACTGATTGGTTTACCTTGAATATGCAATATTAAAGTCCTAACATATTATGAAAGATACTTTGAAGAGAAATAAGAAGACAATTGTGAGATTTAGCTGTTGCTTCAAAATAAGTTTGGGGCGACTGCTCTTGACCTTTAAACAGTAATCACTGTCAGTAATATCGGGAATTTCCAGTCTGCGCTTTTCATACTTTCTTTCAGAGCACATTAGTTTTGATAGGGCCAATACAAGAGGCTCCTGAAAAATTGGAAGGGACATTGATCGCTAGGTTGCCACCACCAACAATTACTCGGAAAGGGGTGTATGGACATTAAGCACTAAAAACGTCTATGAATCACATTGTTGTAACGATTCATGACTCGAGTCATTAATTTTCAAAAGGAAAATGACTCGAGTTACACTGAAAGTAGTAAATGATTCGACTCTTCTGCAAAACTGAGTGACTCTTACAACACTGATAAATCAGAGAGACGAGCGGAGTGATGCCAGAGGCAATCCACTGATCTAAATGTAGGACTGACATTAGTTTTTTTTTTTTTTTTCTTTCTTTCTTTCTCTTTTCTCTCTTTTTTGTCCCCTGACTCTCTGACGAAGAGCCAGGGGCGAAAAACAAACAATACTCCCGAAGAAGTTCTGCTCCCTGAAGGAGTAACAACGTCCCCAAGGGACAGTCCTACACATGTCTTACATAGGTTCTTCACGTGACGTCATTGCGTTTCAGTCCACTGAGCTATATAGATAGTTCTCAGTGACGTCACAACTGGGGTTGGCAACCGCCATGTCATAGGGCAAGCTTGTACGTACATGCCGGGGTTGCCCTATGAGATGGCTGACATATTACACGTGAAAAGCTCCCATGACGTCATGTGAGAACTATCTATAACTGGAGGACGCACGTCAATGCGGAATATGCCTCGAAATTGAAGCCGACTTGGGAGTCACGTGATGTAGGTTAGCTTACTCAAGTCGATTACACTACCCTAGAGACGCGTATCTGAATCATTGATGTACACGCTAGAGCAATTATTTTTCACTATACTCATTACGTCTCTAGTGTTTTTGTTGTATTTTCATTGAGTAGGAAATCTTTACACTATGATTGTGTGATCAAAAGATTGTTTTTCACAAACGTTTCTTGATTTTAGGAGTGGTCCTGCCTATTCGAAGGACAGCGCGGGTGACCACATTTCGAATAGTGCATCGAGCGAGACGCGTTGACTTTGTGAAATTCGCGATAGGCTAGTACCGTCATTGAAAAGTACCGACAGGGTAGGCGCGCTTGTTACTGACTGTCCATGCATGTGCACAGATGATCTGCACAACGCGTCGAAAGCGTCTTTTTGACACAAAAACACCAAGGCGCGTGAAGGAAAGCTAACCCACGCGCGCATATGCACGCTTGCATTTGGCCAATGATGTGCCTCGAATCCTCCTACACGGTACGCGTTTGGTGCTCTGTATATGTTATACGGCTATTGTGATGTAGGCCTTTTCATGAAGTTGCTGAGGCAACTTTACCTCGGCGCAATGGTGTATACGATAACGCGTGAAAGGGCGCAAGTTAGCGTCTAAGAGGAAGAAGAGACGCTAAGGCTCGTTACGATGCGTTAGCATGTACATCATTGCATCAGCGCTTTCAGTTCTAGATACGCAGTGAAATCGACTTGAGTAAACTAACCTACATCACGTGACCCTCCATGATGGCTTCAAAACCTTATTGTGGAATGATCCTTCCTAGCATATAGTTCAGTGTTTCAGTCTGACATACTGGTTGTCAGTGATCATGCGCAGAAGGTGTGTTATCGATACGCACGCACGGTACGGCCTTAGGTCTCATTCACACGATACGACAAGATCGCGTGCGATTTTGGATGCGTGCGACTTGTTGTATGCAACCTTGTCGTTGCGTGTGAATGGATGTTTTTAGTCGAATGAAAATTATCGCACGCAACTTTGCTGCGTGCGATTTTCTAAAAAGTTGTGCGCGATCTTGTCGTTGCATGTGAATGGATTTTTGCTAAACTTTTGTCGTGCGCGACCTTGTCGTTGAAAGTTAAACACTGTTGAACTTATTGCGTGCGATTTTTGGCCAGCACGACAAGTAGCTAAATAAAATGACAGACGTTGGTCAAAGTGGGAGTGGAGAGCCTGGAAGAAGAAATGGGACGAAAAAAGATATGAGATCAATAAGAAACTAACGTTACACTGAAAGTGTGTTCATGTTGACTTATAATGTGGTAAAAAGTTAGTCGTTTCTCATTCCCCAGTGGATAAACCACTCGCGTAGTCACTAGTGTGCAAGCATATATGTATGCACTGCGGAGGCGAGTGCGTCACTCTTGAACCTGATGAAAGTAGGAAAGAGAGGAGTAGTAATTTTGACAAAGACCCTGTTTTGACAAGTTTCAAAGCTCTAATTTAGAATCAGTGCTCAAGTGAAGACTAGTGATGATGGTTAGGATTAAGGTTTTGGTGAGAATGTGCCAAATTTGTGGTTTGAAAAGCTATTTAGGTCTAGGCTTAACCTAGAATAAGTGACTTAAAATATATGGTTTAAATTGAGAATTAGGGTTGAGTTTAGGGTAAGATTAGACCAAACTTACGATTCTTTGAAGACTAACGTCAGTTCCGGGCATTGATTAATACCACATTTGAATTGGTTGAGTTGGTTATTCACTATAAAGCAATGGTTTTTGACCCAGTTCACCCTTTTCAATATGAGCCAGGCTTTTAAACATGGGCGTGGATCATGGGGGACGGGGGACGCGTCCCCTCACCTTTTTTGAAGGGGGGACATCTCCAAAAAGTTTCCCCATTCTTTCAATAATATAACATAGATTACGAATTGACACTACATTTTAAAAGCTAAATTGCTCCAATATATGGCACCATTTGCCATAGATCCACCTTCACCCTTCATTTTTTTTCAAAATGGGGACACCCCTCCTCTGAGACCCCTCCCCGGGACGGCGATTCACAAATGGAAAAGTCCTCCCCCCACCTTTTAAAGATGAATCTGCACCCTTGCAAGTAAAGGTTATATAATTTCCTCACAATAAAAAGGAATGATTTGTTTCCTTAATTTTTTCAGTCTGCTGTGTTGACCTTGAAGTTAAATGGGATAGGACTTCTCCATAGGGAATGTAAACTTTGTAATTTTCCTGTGCCTCTCATGCAATCACATTCCGATAACATGGAATTGTTGAGGAGAAAATTGGTTGTAAAGTTAAAGAAAAACAAAAGACTGTTCATTAATGTTTGGCTAGATCTATAAATACACTCGCTCATACGACGACTTTTTCGGCATCCATTGCATCACATTGAATAAAATCGCGCACTCACATTGGTCGTATCGTTTGAACGCAGAAATGGTGAACTTGGGAACGATCTCTTGAAATCCTTACAAAGTCGCGCGGAACCAAAGACAAGTCGTTCACACGCAACAACTTTGTGCGCCACGAATTTTGCTTAATCTGGCGCGACAAGTCGTGCGCAATGAAAGGTTGCGTGAGAATCCATTCACACGAAACGATTTGTTGCACGCGGTGGTTGCGTACCACAGATCGCGTGAAAAAATCATATCATGTGAATGAGGCCTTAGTTACTGTACAATTGTTGTACAATGGACGTCTGACCATCAAAATAGAGAGACGCGCAGCGCAGTGACGTCGGTGAAGAACCTCTATAGAGGGATTTCATGTGACGTCATGCGCAATGGATTTCCAGGCACTGAAGGGCAAAACAAGCACGCAGTAAACGAACTTACAGATCACACCCACGGTATAACCATAGGTACTACTATGACACAATGCACGTGCCCGTCAAAACCAAAGAGACGCGCGGTCTTGCCCTTCAAAATTGCGTCTAGTTGGTTAAAGTCACGTGAGGGGTTTCACGAGACGAGATCGCGCGTCTCTATGGTTTTTGAAGGGCAAGATCGCGCGTCTCTGGAGGTTTTGAAGGGCACGCGTCCATTGTGTCACGTTTTGCTGTGCGTGTGTGCTTACTGCGTGCTAATACCACACTGCATGCAATCAGAACCGGAAGCTGGCGGGTACCGTAAAGATGCTGGAATGAACAAACATCCCCAGCTCAAGATTAGCCTTCTCTTTTTCCAGTTTCCCCTTAGTGTTCAAACTAACGACAGTCATAGAACTGAGAACATGAATGAATTATCCTCGTAGAGTTTTTCTTAGGCTATGTCGATCCCACCAACCCATAACAATAAAATTACAGAGTGCTACACCAGACTCGGAAGAAGCAAAAGGATGTATTGGGATGAGATCAGCAACTCTTTGATTGCCCTCTTGTTTTCATCTTTGTAAAAATCAAAAACCTAGGTAACATGGTAAAGTAGAGCTTTGGGTAAAATTTTTAAGGTTTAGCTCTGAAATCTCTTACACTGCGTTGCATCAATCAGACAACTGACGAAGTTTCATTTGGAACTTTCTGTTTTCTCCAAACTGTTAAAGACTTTCTGCTGATCAGGCTCAAGCAGAAACATGTTCAAAGTATTGAAGATTTCTGTTTGTTATGATATTGCAACTACAAATGATCGTTGCATCGTTTAGTAAACGGTAGTACACAACATGTAGCAATTGTATTTAGTCACATGGTCATGGTTTGAGGTATTCATGATCTTACTGCAACAAAAAAGACGTGATTACCTGAAGTCTTTTCACTTACCCTTCGACGTCAGGAGCAAACTATGCTGTTTCTCACTCGCAGTGAAAGTAGAGTTTCGGGGATAAAAATACATATAAGTTACTGTACCGCTATTGCTATCAGTCGCTCGAAGAGTTAGTTCCATTAATGACATCGTAGATGGTATGTGTAATAGTGAACAGTGATGCGGTTCCTCAGTACTATAGTTATCTGGAACATTTCCTGTGTTTAGTCATCATGAAATAGGCTTTAGCTTTAGGTTAAGTATGAAAAAAAAAGATATCTACCTTTCAAATGCTTCATATCTCATTAAGAAGAGGATATGAACACATGATGGTGTTTTAAGAGGAGACTTTTCCATTCACGTTTTTGATTAGCTTCAAATGCACAACGCCATGGATATTCATAAAAATTGAGTGTTGTTATTCATGATTGGGCCTCCGGATTTTTTGGGGCGGCGTGAGTTTCTTCGTGTTATGCTCTCTGACGTCAAGGGGTAAATGACAGACCAAAAGAAAAGCACGCCTTTAGACAGAGTTTCCCTGGCTAGCTTTGAGGGTAAAAAAGGGTCCAATTAAAACTGGTTTTTCAATTCTTAGTACACAACGTTGGTATCACCGCTAAATGTTATAACAACTCTAGATGTAATGCCAACCGTAAATGTTATAAAATCAACGCTAAATGTAATAAACGACTCAACGTAAATGTCGTACGACTTTAACGCTTAATGTAATATATCGGACTCGACGTAAATGTAATAAAGATCAACGCTAAATGTAATAATTCTTTGGCAATTTACATGTCGCAGTGAAGAAGAAATAGAGGTAAACAATCACGAGTTTGTGCGTATGGATCTGCATGTGACACAATGCTTGATTCTACTTCTCAAGTACTCTGTAGTTACAAATAAAAATTTCAACATTACTGTCAAAATTTCTTCTGCAGTATTGAGTAGCCTTGTAAATATCAAACCCTGTAAAGAAGATAAAATTTGAATTGTCTAATATTGTTTTCGTTAATTTTATATTCAGGCTTTCACTACCCCAGACTTGTCAATGGAGACAAGTGGTATGAAGGACGCGTTGAGGTATGGAACGGATATCAGTGGACTAAGTTTTGCTCAGACGAAGGATTAAGAGACAATGAAGCAGGTGTTATTTGTAAGGAGCTTGGGTTTGATGGAGTAGACTATGTAATTTATAGTCACAGATTTGGAGAAGGGAAGGCTCCTCCTTCCGATGTCTACTACTCCTGTACATCCTACGAAGATTCACTCTCCCAATGTGACAACTTCTTCCGTTCTGAATACTACTGTACGTCGTCTGCTTTGAGATGCAAATACAGTGAGTACGGTACTATTTTGTGATGCGTAACTACAAATGCGAGCATCTGTATGTAAATGTATTATAGGACTTCCTAAATGACACAGACGTCTGGATTATTTAAACCACGATTTGGAATGAAATGTACAGCTATCTTGATTTGATTCTTATGTCTAGCTTATTTGCAACTGATCAGTCGTCAGTCCAATTATCGAACTTGCTTAGATGTTTACATAACGCAGGAAGTCAGATTTTATCAAATTATGTTCTGATTAATTTTTAATGCTAATATCAAATCGTCTTTTACAAATTCTTCATTTCATTAGATGCCATCAGTACTAAATTAATTTTCATAGGCTACTATAGATACCTTTCGCTAGATTCATTATGCACTGAGCCAGATAAACGTTTTATTGAATAAAAAATTTGGTATTTTAAACACAATTTCTCAGTTCACCTCCATTTTATCAAGACAAATTGTAGGTGACTCATGCAACAAAGAAAAAAGACCAGGTTTTGGGGATTGTTACCCTTAATATGGCATCACCGAACACTCTTAGTTATGAAAATGGTTCCAAATCTGTTGATAACCAAAGGCATTACCCAAAATTTGTAGCTCATTCTGGCGATATCCATTTTCGATCCAACTTCACAAGAATATGTTATGTGGACTTAGTAACGTATGCGAAGTTAATCGTATCACAATAAAGCAATTGAAATACCTCGATTGATCTGACATAACTACCCTAACTCTTGTGTTTTCACTCACAGATCATCTGTTACCGGTGGGTGCAATTGTTGGTACTACCATTGGAGTAGTTATTTCCATTATTCTCTGTTCTGTCTGCTTCCTTGCCATCTACAATCGTTCGAAAGCATGGAAAAATAGAAGACGAAACCCTCCGAATGTGACTGTAATTAGCGGATCAACAAACCAAGCTGGACCAACTGTTCATTTTGCTGCACAACCTGCCGTACCGCCAACGAGTGGAAATGAACAAGCACCACCATCATACAACGACGTTGTTGACAACCCCGGGTTCTACCCTGTAGCGTACCCTGGAACATATGGACTTCCTGGGGTTCAGAACCCATATAAGGCCCAACTACACTCTCCAGTTGGTGCTTCCGAAGTTCAATACAGCACCGAGAACCCCATTCCATAAATTACAACGGTGTCTATGAAACCATTGGAAGTACTCAACGGCAATTTTCATAATAAAAAAGCACCATCTGGATCTGACTAAGGAACCTTAACTGGAGATAGGGGCAAACTGTATGAATTATAAACCTCTCAATACTAAATTTAAAGTACCTAAGATAGAGTATGAAGGAGCAAGAGAAATAATTTAGCCTAATACTCTCGTCTTCTATAAACATATTCACCTGCTCTAATGGTAATGCATTTATAGTAAACATTAAATAAAACATTTTGTTATAGTTTACATGTAAATCAATTAATAATATCGTATTACTAAAACGATCATGTTAGACTTTGGTTCACATTTACGAAAGTGACAACCATCTTCACTTTGTGTAACTTCAGGCCTGTATCCAGGAATTAATACACAAGGGCTCCAGTGCTGCAAAGCTGACATATACGTTGCCAGTAGTGCTGCCAAAGTTGGTACTTCTGGGAACCACGAGGGATGATATATCAAGTCCACTCCAGATAGCTTCATAACATTTGTGCTAAGTGCGCACATGTAAATATACCCCTTTCTAGGGGACAATTATCCCTTCTTTGTTTCATACACAACTCTTTTCGTTGCATTCATGTTAAATTATTTTTTTGATTTTGACAATCCTGTCATTTCTATGATGGCGGTATACAAACCTGCACACCAAAGCATTATTCAATTTAAGCCCTTTGTTAAAGTATTACTAGAGGTGAAAGATGTGGCAAGGAGAAAGAAATCAAGTTAAAAGCATTAAATAAAGGGCCCAACTCCTTATAAGCCTTATCACCAGCTAATAGTTGGTAATCTTTTAACACTTAAATAGGTCTTAAAGTATTAGCATAAATTAAACTTCTCGTGCGCCCTCCATTCGGATAACAGCTCCCTAGTAATACAAATTTCAGTTCCCTTCGTATAATTTTGAACGTACTTTCTTAACCTAATACTTTATGACCTCTGCTTTTCATTCACCCAACCTTCTACGATGGAGTTACAGCTCTACTTATTTGTTTTCAGTTCCTGCTGTATCAAAGACAGTTATGCTTGTAAACTCCACAGTTTGCTTGAATACCTTTTTATCATTACTACAAACGATAATATGAACATTTCTTAAGCTTTTATCTGAAAACCATTGAGGAGAGAAACGAAAATTAGTAAAATACAACAATGCACGCAAGCATAGGCGTAGGAGCCCACATTGATTTGGAGGGGGGGGGGGGCTGGAACGACTTTCCCGAAAAATATAACCCAAAATTTCCGCGCGCTCCACGCACGTTCGACATGTTAATATACATATCATATGGGCATTCATCGTTTATCACACCGCATGCCAATAACATACAATAATTTGCCTTGTTTCTACCTTCTTCATTGGTTTTGATTTTGGCGGAAGTCGTTGATCGCCAGCCTGGGGGAGGGGTCTAAGGGAAGGGGTTTCCCCCTCCCCTTTGAAAATTTCTGAAAAATGAGGTGTCCTTACGTGCAATCTGGTACCACATATGGCTACCTTTGAAGTAAAATTTGTGTTAAAACGTTTACGTATTTTAGGTACTAAAAAAAATTGGCATTACCCCTTCTCTTTGAAAATTCTTGAAAAATTAGGTGTCCTTACATGCAATCTGGTACCACATATGCTACCTTTGAAGTAAAATTTGTGTTAAAAAATTTACAAATTTTAGGTGGAAAAATCAGCATCAGTGAGAGTGGGGCATTGTGATATGGCCCCTCAAATACACCTCTGATAATCATAATGTAAGTTTAACCATTAAAAACACTGATGAATTAATACGCAATATATAGGTGCTGGTGCAATTCAAATCAGAACTTTATATTAATTACCAAGGAAATTTTTAAATTATTAATACCCTTTAGCTACATCATTGCATAATTTTTCTTTCAGTAGGTGCCCGAAAAATTCTCAGCATTTTGCCCGAATTTTCACAAAAATTTTTGGTTGGAGGCTGCAGCCCCCCTAGCCCCCCCCCCCCCTCCCCCCCGCCTCCTACGCCTATGCACGCAAGGTACACTTTATCATTCGAAATTTAGATACGCGATTCCCGTTGTCGATTTACAAATTAAACTGACGAAAAGGGTACAAGAAATATAAAATGCACAACATGCTTTTAATTGGTAAAAATCTTAAATTAAGACTTTATTTATAAGATTGAGGTAGCACACCGGTAAAAAAGGATGCTTCCAGCTTTACTTGAATCAAATTCACAAAAATGTTTTTTGATTGTCATCTCATCTCCCTACAAGTAATGTGTAGGAAGATGAGATATCAGTCTTCACCTATCATCAGAAATGTGAAGCTGTGTGTTTGTGAGTGTGGGTGGTGTCTGTGTGTGAGGGAGCGGGGAGTTGCTATTTAGAAGGATATACATCGGAAATTTCTAATTATTAACCTCATTGTTTGGAGAGTTTTAATTCATGAGTGAATATTAGAGCAGGTCACGCACTTTTTTGTCTGATCCTTTTCAATTGATACCATGACCTTCTTATACCGTATGAATAAGATTAGGAAGAGCAATGCTTTGATTTGAAAGTTGTTACTGACAGTCAAGTAAAAAATCACTGTCTAATAAGTCAAAACGATTGCTAATCTCTAGAGAGTCTACAAAAGACTAATGACTAAAGAGAGCTGTGGGCCTATAATTTGTTGTGATATAACATTCATTTCCGCAAAGTTTAGCAATTTGAGAAGGTGTGTGTGAGATCAACATGTTACATAAAATTTAACTAGACTATTGTGATAAGCGTTGGATCGCGTTGGGAGCTGCAAATTAATATTCAAGGAAAGTGACTGGCAATGCTATAGCAAATAGGCAAAATTTGCCGTAACTTGGTTTTCGCCATTATTTGCCTATCAGAATGCTAAGCCTTTAGTCCGATCAGGTTCACAGTTAATGGGTAGGAAACTAATCATAAAAACTTGTACATACGTTATTGATGACCTCATAGGTCAAAGATCAGAGTTCAAAGGTCAAATTTGTTTAAAATTAGTGTCTACCATGATTTTTCAATCACTATCTTAGGAACGTTTTAAAACCTCAATATGCTGACACCGATGAAACAAAATTTTTAATTGTTCTTTTTGGTTACCACGGTACGAGGTCAAAGGTCGTAATGTAGGCTAAAGGTCAACTTGCCAAAATTTTGTGAGAAAGACTATCATCAAATCGTCCTAAACCATATTCGACCAATTGCAAAGTTGGTGAATAGGTACCTCATCTTGAAAACTTTTGCATGCTTAATTGTTAGCATCATAAGTCAAAAATCAAGAAGTCGAAGTTCAAATGAACTATAATTTGCTTTCAACCATTATCTGCTTTTTAATGTGTTAGCTAGATCATAAAACCACATGATATGTAGATAGTGATGAGACATATCGTTAAATAATGCGTAGGTTCGAGATCAAAGTTTTAGGGACTACTTAAATGTTTCTGTCGTCATTATTTACTTATCAATAATGTTGATAAACTTCATGAATTTAATTACCACAACGTATGTAGAGAATATGGGGAAGGTTAGATTTTTAACTCCATGGATTGCTTACCGACTTCTTTTTTACGCTTGCAAGCACCTTACCCTTCTGATTGCGAGGCTCTTTTACATTTAACCTAAGTTGTAAAAATGAGTCTTTACCTCACACATTCATTAATTCTTAAGTTGAATTATGAAACGTAAAATGCTGACAGCACAAACATATTGTAATGAATCAAACGTTCATCCAGAAGACATAATGAAACTTTGGGCAAAAGGAAAATACAGACTCAATTCAATTATCCTTATTCGGTTTTTTATTACCATCATCATCATCGTCATCGTCATCGTCATCGTCACCGTCACCGTCACCGTCACCGTCATCGTCACTGTCACCGTCACCATCACCACCACCACCACATCATCATCATCACCACATCATCATCATCATCATCATCATCATCATCACCATCACCATCACCATCACCATCACCACCACCACATCATCATCATCATCACCACATCATCATCATCATCATCATCATTATCATCATCACCATCAGAGGAGGAGGAGGAGGAGGCTGCACGAGCGCGGAGTTTTCAAAGTTTCATACTTTGAAAAGGATTTGGGAGAATTTTGATAGTTTATGAACGACTTGTGATAAAGAAATGGTTAAAATACATACCATTTGGTCAGAAATACACCTCACCCTACGTCGTAGAGTAATCTATAGCTTAAACGCCTTTGTGGTTCATTCCAAAATTTTCAGGAAAATTTTCGGAAATCTATTGGGAGGGCATGTGCCCCCATGCCCCCCGTACCGAGGCAACTGTTCACATGGATCATTTTGAAACTGTTACAAAATTAAAGTGGCAAATCTGAGCCTGTATGTAGTGCATTGTAGTGTGTATCGTAAGATTATATGTTAATGCGTTACAGTCAGGGGCGTAAATACTGGGGGTGTGGGGGTGATACCCCCCGTGAAAATCAAAGGTCGGTCTCTGAGCTCCAAAAAGTCGGTCTCAAATCCAGTTAGTTACAACTTATGACAATTATTGTCATATTCGAATGCATGTACCTGTAGTTATTATTACTTCCGTCCTGTAAATTGTAATTATCTAGGAAATTCGGATCGTATAACTATGTCAATGAGAGTCTGTCTCCAAGAAATGTACTTGGTCCCAAAATAGTTCACACCCCCTCCCTCTCTGAGAATTTATGCATATACGCCGATGCTTACAGTACAGACTTTTCGTTATCTTCCTCTTTGCGTGCGTGGTAGTCAGTCGCATATAGAGGGATTTCATGTGACGTCACGCGCAATGGATTCCCAGGCACTGAAGGGCAAAACACACACGCAGTAAGCGTATTTACAGCACACGCACACGGCATAAACCATAGATACTACTGTGACACATGGACGCGTGCCCATCAAAACAAAAAAGACGCGCGATCTTGCCCTTCAAAATTGCGTCTAGTTGGTTAAAGTCACGTGACTGATATCCCTCTTATATATAGGCTATACTCTCATAAATATCAGTCTCCGTTTAACGCAAACACTTATCTTTCAAGTAATGCTGTATAAGCGAAAATGTTAGAAGGGGATCTTAATCAAATATTGCGTTCGTCGTATAGAACTTTGAACTCATCGACAGGACCTAAAAGCTTTCTTTCAATAGGAATGACATACCGCAGCTCTCCATAACAAAACGTAACTGCAACAAGTAAGAAAAGTACAGTTTGGTTTACAATCATACCTTCTACTAGGCATAGGACCTATTTTCAGTTGTAAATGCAACTGACTGAAAGGAGTCTTTTCTACCCACTTTACCATTTCCTACCTGGAATATGAAATCTCAATCTATCTGCCTTATATTAGGATTACTGTGGAACAGTTGTCATGTGAAAAGTACAGGTAAGGGCTGATTGTATTAAAATATAGCAATTACTTGGAGCAAAACTGTCTTTAGCAAGCAAAGACTGTTATTAATACAACTACAACCAAAATGCGTTCAATATTTTCACGCATGAAAAATTGATGTTAGTGACATCTGTAGATTCAATCTGAAGCCTAAGTACAAAAATTAAGCATCATTGCTCGGCCCCAAAACTATCATTTTTTGTTGATATCTTGGAATCAGGACAAGTGGGGCCCTTGGACATTGTCCACCCAGGTCACACACCTGTTACGCCCTGAGACTCTAGGGGCGTCTAAGGGAGGATGTGTCTCCCTTAGTAGGTGGCGATTTTTGATAAGAATCATCCAAATGTTGCTATTTGATGTTTAATGTTTTGTTATATGTTTGTATGTGGAAGGGAGGGTGGGGATCCTCCTGCAGCCATTTGTCCTTACCATTAGTGCAAAACTTAGACATTTTAGATGAGTTTTTTTCAGTGGATTCGTCCTCAACCCCTGGAATTCCAACCCCCATAGGAGAAGAACCAATCCTGTGAACGGGGAGGGAGATCGCATTCCGTTTGTGACAAATATCTCGTCAGTTGGCTTACTGTTCGTGAGCACCCCCACCTTGAAAAATTTTTCATGTGTACGGGCCTGCCTGAGTAGGCCCGTGTGTTAAACAAAATATTAGGTACCTCATTAAATTGCATGTGATCTCACATTTTAACAAAACACACGGATATTATCGAATTGTTTGATACCATGGAGTCTGATACTCGTAAAAACTTGAAAATGCACTCATAATAAGATACCAGTTGCGAGGTATCCCAATGTTAGAGCTAACCGTATTGCTGGTAAATCGAATGCCACAAATGGGAATTTTCTGGATCAGTCGTCGAACTTTTCAAAGCAGCTCCTTGAATTGTTCAGCACCGTACATACTCTTTAGCTGACTTTCATAGTGGCCTAAAACTTGGCTTGCCATGGCCAGGGCCACAAACTTCGACGTTCTTCCTCATTCCCCTGCGCCCACGCAATCATCGATAAGGGTGTCATCGTTGGTCTCTATCCCAGGAGCAGTGATAACATCCATTGCGAGTAAGCACGCAAAGCCGGAATATATCCCAACCATACAGTTCATCGGGCTCGCGTCAAACCGTCAGGTGTCGTCAAAAATTCTCTCAAAGAATCGTGTAGTGTGCACCATAAATTGTGAAAAGTCGTTGAGTGACAACAGCACGCAGAAAATCGTACGTTTCTCCCGCGAACGTTCGTGACTTCCAAGAAGAGGTCGTGCAGTTAGCACCTGGCTTAAGCGATTGCTGATCATATCGCACAGGATGTTGAAATCTTTCAACAAAATAAAGGCCAAGAAAACAGGTAGCCTGAATAATGCAAGAGTAGTACCACAATTGAGGGAAACTTACTGTGGGTCATAGGCTTAGGAAGCTACACTTAGCTGAGGGGCTCATAAATCCAGACCACCGTCCTGAGGGAGGGTCTAAGGGGTTCGGAACCCTCCCTTTTGTAAAATATGAATACTATGTAGAATTATCAGAATTATAGTAGATGTAATTTGATGCAACACTGTGTATGCTTTGGAACTGTTTGCTTGAGATATTTCGAAGAAGCTCTTGTTCTAAGGGGCTTTTGTCCTTGGAAAGCGTGGAACTATAGCATACTTTAGCCCAAAGGTTTTTGACCGGTGATTTTAGCCCCCAGCCTCTCTCTTGCTTCCTAAGCCATTGATGTGGATAAATCTCAACACTTCATGCATCAGGCGGTAATGTAATAGCCTGTGAAGATGTGAGTAACACCAGTTATTTTTGACACATAACTTTTCAACCTCTTCAACGTACTATTTTGTTCTTTGAACATTTGGATCCCTAGCAGACTCGCTGGGACCCCTTAGATCCAAAGCAGCCTTTCAAAATAAGTCAAAGAGCATAAAAACTTGTAGACATTGGTCATGAGTCGATCATTTGTGTAAATTTGCATGACAATCCATTTGTCATGAAATGACGAAGTTGGTGATAAACATAATAGGTATTACGTCGGTGCATAACATATTTGAAATGCATTAGTTTGCTATATATAAATGTATTTATGCCATGGAACTATGCTAAAAGTTTTTAAAGAGTGTCTCTGGAAAACACTTATATTCACGTTCTTCAAACAAGAAACAAATTATGAAAAAGCATTAGCGTTGTAAACTTTCACATCAGCTTATTAAAAATGCTAACTTTCCTATTATTATGCATAGACTTAGGAAGCGGGGCTAACAGGGCCCTCCCCCCCCAAAAAAACTGGCTGAAGGGCAAGGAAACCTTTCGCCTTGACCCCTCCCGCAATATTTCAGTATAATTGTCTCACCATATAACAAATAGCAAGAAGGTGTTGATAATTAACAACCGCTATTTTGTTATTTTTGTTTATAAGTGACAAATTAAACCTTTTTTCAACAGCTATAAGGTGTAAACAAATCCGATCTCTTAGGGCCCTCCTCCCGCGAAAGTACTCACACAATTATTTTTGCAGTAAATAAAGGTGGCACTAAGGGGTCATGAGGGGAATGGCTCACCTCAGATTTTTCCGTACCCCACTTTCACCATACATTACAACACATCTCAAAATATACATAGGCCTATACACAGGTATAGGGCCTCCCGGAATCTCTGGATTATTTGAATAAAGTAGGGGCAATGACATGATGCATATTACCTGACATCCAAATGATACTATAGAGTAATACGCCTAGCACTTTACAACTATCGTATTTTACTAATTTTGAACGAAAATCCAGCCGTGCAGTTTCCAGGAACGGGGAAGGGGAGGGAGGGAGAGGAAGGGAGAGGGAGGGAGGGAGAGTATTTGTGCAGAAAGGTCATATTAGACTAGTTCCTTGATAGATATAGCAAAACGGGGTGACGGACTAATCAGCTCGTTTCATAATGCTTTTTCGTCGTTAGGGTACTTACAGCCGCTATCTATGCCGATGGCTGCGCACGAAGCTATCGGTAAAATTTTTTGAAAAATGTTTAACGGCAAATACGTACTTTCGACCTTCCACATCATGTTGAAAGATTCCCTATTGATGCGAGCCCCTACTGAGACTGGAGATGTACCTCCGTCTTTCGGAAAAGTTTCGTGGTCAGAACAGTTCCACGTATTATTACTTAATGGTCATGAGATGGAGTGTAATATGTGACGAAATTATCCGAAGCGGGCTGAATTTTATCATAAAATAAGTAACCCATGACAAAACCTGCATTCAGGTTCTGCATCGAGACACTTTCATTTCCCCCAAAAAACCTATATGCCAATCAAAAAGCCGTCAATCTTTCACCTGGAAATTCTTAGACAGCTTTCAACTTTTGCTGTTGTGCTTCTCCGGGAGTTGCTATCGGAAAATAATAATAAGAACAATAATATTGTAGTATGGTTTAAAGCACGCGGAGCGCAGGAAAATTTTGATAGTTAATCGAAGCCTACAGCTTCGATTGTTGGATTTGCTCAGTTTGTCACGTGAATCGGTGCCTTCTTTAATGGCTCGGCGTATGAATATTTTCAGTGTGATACTTGTCTATTTGAACACGATAACTGCGAACGTATACTGCATTTCATCTGCCACGCAGTTATTTTGACTTTTTCATGAAGTGGAAATTTTGACCATTTCCCCGACTTCACCGACTTGACCGTGTTGCAATGGGAATAGTCTTTCCATTTGAGACATATAGGAAGTATTGTTTTTGAAGGACGATAAGTCGTTACGCAGTTCTATTTACTTTCTTTTTATACTTGGTTTAATCACTCATAAAATAGTCCCAGACTTGAAAGCCGCTACGCAGACTTATACTAGCACTGACTCGACAACACCATCGAAAATCCCCGCTTGTTTAACACGCTGGTCTCCCGCTACAAATCCATTTTCACGTCTCAGCTTAAGCTGCGCGTGCGTAAATGCCCGAATAAGTGGTAGAAACGTTTTACAACTGTCTGTGCGCCTGCTTGGAAGATACGTTTCTTACACAACAGTTAAAGTTGAGTTGGCGGCAGAACATTTTTGCTCTGAGCGGTGAGCATGGCAGGCCGTTTGCTACTTTTTATCCGCTCATAATATTCATTGATCGAGACTTGGAATCAAGTGGCCCAATATTGGGCTTTTCTGCTTCGTTTCATACCATTTTCAGTGGCTTCGATCTGTACTTGCCTGCAAGTACGAACCGTCTAGTTTGCGAAGGATTTGCAAAAATTCTGGTAGTTTGAGAAACATTTTTCCATACATCCATAAGTCCTTCACCCTCGCCCACATCTTGAAAATCTACCAAAGCTAAAGCTTAGTGCTTACTAAATTCTTTTATACGTTCTGTTCTTCCTCAAGGGGAAGGGGAAGTTCGGCTCACCGGTGGTGACGGTTATCGCAAGGGAACGGTTGAAATTTATCACGATCTGTCTTGGGGCATAGTGTGTGATGATGACTGGGATATCAACGACGCCAGTGTTGTTTGCCGGCAGCTTGGACTTGGGCCTGCTATTACGTCCCGTGATGAAGCTTACTTCGGGACTGGACATGGACCAATTTTTCTTGATGACGTAGCATGCAACGGATTCGAGGCCAGATTGGACCAATGTCAACACAACGGATGGAACAGTCACAACTGCGATATAATTGAAGCTGCTGGAGTCGAGTGTTCTTATCGTAAGGCGTTTGATTGTTTAGCAATAATGGTAGGGATAACTGAGTAGGCCTAATGCAAACCTGCGATGAGAGTTATCAATGCACTATGTCTTATGCTTGTTGAAAAAAGGTGATATCACTACAGTCCGATGTCACACTCACTGATAAGTGGCAAGAAAGCAACCCCATTTCAATTATTTTTAGGTAAATTAGAAAAACACACCTAACCTCTAAAGTTATTCTAATGTATAACGGCCTGTATGTCGAGTACCTCCTTACTTGGGTACAATAGCTTAGAGAATGAAACACCAAAGTGGTAAACAGGTTAAGGCTCTGTCGCTTCAGCATAGGCTTAATTGCCACATTTGTTTCCCTACCATGCTAACCACAACCTAACGTTTACACTGCCGATTCTTAGACACATTACGTGAACGTACTATGTGCATTTGACTTTGCACCATTGCTTGATATGATTGTTTCAGCAGTAAGATTACCCTTCAGAACATTACGGACGCCGTTGCTATTGCAGATAAAGTTCTGTGTTCTGGGAACATGTCAATATCATACCTGCCTATTTGATGTAAAAATTATGAAAAACATTAAAATAATTCCTTTAAAATTCCATCAAATATTGACAATCTTTACAAAGCTCTTATATTATGAATAAAAATGAGCGACATATGCAAATTTGTGACGTGAAATATGCGTCATGCTATACATTATATTCTTAATCTTCATTCCAAGGACAAGTGTAGTGTTGGCATGCCCTGAGGGTTTTATTTTGGAAGAAGCCATTTATTGTTTTAAAAATATTCACATTAAACACCAAACTAGTAACAAAAGAAATATGAGAGGATGTGCACCACGGCACAACACAATTTTTGCATAATTACAGTAATGAGAAATCTCAGAAATGGTCAAATTTTGAAGAGGTACATCTTGAGAACGGTGAGCGATATTCAATAATTCAAGCGGGTATTTTATTTGAGAATCTTAATCTATTACTTTCGAGGAAAACGGCTGTTTTGATTTCATGTCAACGTACCTTTAAGAGCATGTGTGCGGTTATTCAGGTGGCAAAAGAGGAAATTGTCTCAAATCTTTGTCCCATTCCTACGAAATAATTAAAAGGAGTAAAATAAAAGATGTTAGGAAGGAATTTCATAAGTAGAATGACATTTGTAATAAAAGCAAACTAATTAGAAAGTTACTAAAAAAAGCTCATCTAATTTACTAAATTAAAAGTACGAGAGCGACAAAGGTTTTTTACTTTGTTCTTACTTTATGAAAAACATACATTAATTCCTTAAATTGTTAATCAGATACCGTCTAAAACGTATTTACTGGTTAGTCATCAGTCACAAATAAACATCATCAATGGTTTTTATCTTACCATTTCAACATAAATGAATATATAGAGTATATAGTAAAGGTGTCCTGCTGTGAGTGGGTTGCTTTTCCCTCGACGTCAGGGAAGATAAAACCACTCTAGCTTTACAAAGATGCTTAATGTTATAACATGTTGTAACATGGAAACAAGCTTATTTTGAACCAGATCAATATCATAACCTTTTCCTTAAGGTCCTCTTCTCATTACGATATCATTTAGACCAGTTATAGGAATATTTCATTTGCTTAAAACTTCACTCTGAGCTTACAGCTTGCAACATCAGGGTAAATACTAAAAATGCATTTCGTTGTGTATTCTAGCTGCGCTCGGGGATTGCTGTCACTACGTATTTTGCACGTACCTCCTATATAGACCTTTTTCCAAATGGCAACTTCTAGGGATTATGGGACAGAGATAGGGCACTCGTCGTTTTTTGCCCCATGAGTAAAATGTCATTGACAAAAATGACGCATGCCTAACACTATCTCCTAATCCTTTGTAACTGCAGTTTGGAAAAGGGTCTATGACAATGCACTTGTTTACTCTGTGGTTATGGTCAATGGTCTGGCAGTACCAAGGAATATTTATGGTTATTCTCGAAGTTATACCTTCCCGGAGAGTTGGAATCACCACGGTGTGCCCCCTGACGTAGAGGGGTAAGTCAAAAGACGAACTAAAAATACCATACTTGCTTAAGGGTGGCTTTGATCTATCATTTAGAAGTTGAAGTGCACGTTTGGATTCCAGTGTCTGCCAGTTTTGCCTTTGCTGTCCCCAAAAATTGAAACCACATTCTTTGCCCCTCATCCTCAACAAATTGGATGAATGAGTTGTCATTGGATAGGCCTACGTGTATGTTGTTGCCCTTGCACCCCCCCCCCCCCGAAATAGTCCTTTGACCTTTGAAGTCATCAGTAAAAATCGATATTTACAACTAGAAACATTCCAGTAAGTTGTGTTGTAGAATATGGTATCCTGCAGTGCAGCCTGATGAATATGGAACCTTGCAAAATTCTCTTAACTCCTTCCTTATCTCAGTCGGGCTGAGATCGACTTTGGTCAAAGATATTACAAACATAGAGTCCAAACTCCTATAGACCTTATGCATTGACATCACACTGACGTCATTTTGGGTGCAAACAATGAAGCACACGTGCACGAACGGCGTGGATTTCGCCCCACGTGTAGTAGACTTACGCGCGTATACGAATGGTTGACAAATCAGCTGTCTGCATTTATTGGTGTAACTTGCAATGATACGCGCTTTTCCGCCATCTTCCTCCAAAAGAGGGAGCACTTTCTCCATTGTGACATCATATGCATAAGGTCTATATCTACACTGTTACGCTCATGGAATCCTCATGGAGACGCAAATATCGGGGCGGAAGTGTAAATTCGACATGCGCGCCGTTCTATTAAGAGATCTGCGAACAAAAATAAGAACGTGTTACAGAAATTTCATTGTTAAAAGAGGTTAGCGTGCGTGCACTTTTAAACGCGTTCCATACGCGCATACATATTTCTCTGCGTATTTTCCAGAATACTGATAAACACTTCTCAAGGAAACGAACGCGCTATCTGATTTCCCGTTGGGAGCGCTCAAGAAGTTAAATGCGCATATAAAAGTGCGTTACTTAAGAATACCATAGAAACTGACCAATGAATAAGTCTATGTACTGCAAAACAGTCATTGTGTGTTCATGTTCAAGTGCACTTATGTGGAATGCTGCCAGGACGAAATAAACTTCTTCTTGTAAGTGGAATTTGTTGAGGACTGATACTTCTTAGATTAACAATGTTTCGAAATAACAAGTATTAATACTTTTGTAAGACATTCATTAGTCTGTTTGTTTTCATAACGACTGAACAGTGATTAGCACTTCCACCCCGATATTTTTGGCTCCGTGAGGAGTAAACGCGCGATTTTAAGTTTGGAATCTATATATGCTTATAATATCTTTGACTTGGTCACGTATTGCTCCCTCACGTATCTCTATCTCTCTCAAGCTCCTTGGAAAATACCTCTTCGACAACTCGCCACCATTTAAGGATTATGGGTGATCCATTCGCTGTTGAGAATACATGGAAAATGTGTCTCAGCAGTGCACTGAATGACCCGGTCAATGAAGTGCAAAGACATTAATTTGTAGATTACCTTCTTTTCCACTGTAGGAAACAATTCACTGCACCTGTGTCAATACCCCTTGCTTTCTTGAACCATAACGTCGCCTTGACCCAACATTATGTGTTTTCCTTGTGCAATTAATATGCTAATGCGTTAGTTAGTTAGTTAGTTAGATGGAGTTTTACGGCCCAGTTTCCAACCTATTGGTTCAAGTCGAGCCGGCCACGGCCTTTTTTCCAGTTGTGGCTCACTGGTTTGTTTTCCCTACTCCATTGCTTATGCGGAGCATCACGCACAACGGCAGTAGGTTCCATTTTTAGTCTTTGGTATGACTCGACCTGGGAATCGAACCCGGGCCTTCCGCGTGAGAGGCGGATGTTCTACCGCTAGACCAAACACGCGGTCTAATATGCTAATGCACCCCCCAAGTAGTCCTTCTGCAAAGATCCCATTTGACGGGAAAACCAGATCTTTAATCGGGCAAAAGAAAATATGTCAGGAATTGTCCATTTCATTGATATGCTTTCGTAGTTTATTTGCTGGCTTCTTATTAACCTGCACTCTTATTCATTGGCCTCAAATCTGACAAAATTTGATATAAAATAAAACCTTATACATATCTTATGTTGCTGGGGATACCGTGATCTTTGCTTCCTTGACCTCCACAGGGGTTCTTGTTACTCCCGCTCCCTTTACAACACATGTCCTTATCAGTCAGGGAATCACAACTTGTGACCCCCACCCCTGAAATCCTCCACAAGTCACTGTTAGAAAACTTGGTTGGTTAAGCGTTAGACCATCTCGAGTCAAGTTTATATGTTCAGAAACTAAGTTTAAATTTTATTGCCACTGTCATTTAGGAGTTCCCAGACAAATTTTACTTCTTTGAAACAGTTTCTAAAGTGACTCAATTTTAATTTTGGGATCAGATCAAGAAAATATTTCGGCTTACATCTACTCTATTTTCCAGAACATAAAACAATGTTCACTTGACTAGATCGTTCTTCCTAACAGTGGTATATTTGACAACGTCAATGTACTGGACATCATCGACCCCACAACTGTCCTGGACGACAGGATCCGTCAGACTTCAGGATGAATCTTCAAAAAACGAGGGACGAGTGGAGGTATATTGGCAGTGGCAATGGTACACTGTATGTGATGACAATTAGGATATAATAGACGCCACTGTCGTCTCTCTACAACTGGGATACCCTGCAGCATCAGCAGTGGTTCTCCAATCAGGTTTTGGTGATGGGGAAGGTGCCATTTTACTGGATGAAGTGATGTGTACCGGATATGAAAGTTCCTTGATCGAATGTAGCAATAATGGTCTCTTCGTTCACGACTGTTCAAGAAATGAAATTGCTGGTGTTGTGAGTTCTACAGGCGAGTCTCTGCTTGTGGATGGAACGATATGAAGAAAAGCGAATTGAACTTCCTGCTCCACGTTGCCAAAAATTTGTCCTAAGCGTGGTTATTTCTAAAATAATTAGACATTATAGGCTGATCAAACCCATTCACAAATATTACAAATGAAAGCATGGTTTCTAATGATTATTCTTGCTACCACGTTCTGTTTGTTTCATTTTGAGACCGACAAAAAGTGAAACTTTCAGAGCCTAATGACGCATAAAAATGCAGTTTATTGTTTGCTGTTTTCCTTGTCTTTATTTTCTCTTTTTGTCTTATTCATGCGTCAACAGTTCCATCAAATAACGTGCGACTTGCAGGAGGGTCCTCTTTCAATAGCGGAAGAGTTGAACTTTACTATGACGGTTCTTGGGGAACTCTTTGTGATGATAACTGGAATAATGAAGAGGCAAATGTGATATGCCGACAACTTGGATATGCTGGTGTGGAGAATTATTACTCATCGGCATACTTTGGAGTAGGATCGGGACCAATTTTACGTCATCTAGAATGTGTTGGAAATGAATATCAATGGACGGATTGTTATTTTAGTGACTGGGGCTCGAACTGTTGTAGCCACTGGGAAGATGCAGGGGTAACCTGCAGAAATGAAGGTAAGTCCAAGTAGCATACTGACCGAACATAATGAATAAGGAAGGAAAACTATGTGCCTAGTATATAAAAGTTAGTGTTTGCATCAACAAATAAACCACTTGTAATCGTTTTGGTCTACATCAAAAGCATTTCTTTTACCTAGGATAATCGCCTACTTAGCGAGTTCACTAGTTGCGACTTTTTTTTTGGGGGGGGGGGGGGCATCAGTGTAGCTAGAGCTACTGCAAACATTAAACTCTTCCCACTCAGCGCGCAGTGGAGGATGAAGATCAAACCATTTTAAAGACAAAATGAAAAGTGTTCGGGAAAGCTGAAAACAAAATCCCTCGTATTATGCAAGCATGAGTGATAACCCTTGGACAAAGGCTGTGAATCAACTGACACATGGCAAGTGAATATTTAATAGTTTAGTAACTTTGTTAGCCACTTAGTCACTGTCAGCAAATTAGTCAACAAATCAAAATAACCCTGTTTTCTTAGATTCAACTGATTCAGAGTGAAATTAAGGTTTGAAAAAACTACAAGAAGTCAATTTATAGGTATGTATGAGGCAATATTGTATATGTGGATTGGTAAATTTCCTTTTTGAATCTTAGACAATTACTAACTTAATATAATTCCTCTTCATTATTCTTATAATAGCTGAGTAAGAAAAGTGTGCACAAAACATTCCAAACCAAAGAACGTCACTTACAGGGTTGCGTTCCAAATTCAGCTGGTGTAACCTTTGCTTTTCAATAAAGTTGGAACCAAATTTTTCGCCCTTTTTACTCTTAAGCATATTGATGTATGAACTGTCATTCAATATAGATGCGTCGGAGTTTAATCGCTTTCCTTGCATACCAAACAGAACCGGGTTGACCCCACCCCCATTCTATACGAGAACCAACTAATTTCGGGGAAATATGTGCTCTTTGAGAAAAGTGCTTCACCCCTCCCCTATCCCCATCCAAATTGAAAGTGGCTCGTTGGGCTTTGCTGGCATACCATCCATAACGTCTTCATTCTCAAAGGCATTCAGCCTGAGATAACTTAGAATGTAAGTGTCCAACCATCTCAAGGTTAGATTGTCAGATAAACAAGTCTCAATGTTAGTAAAACATACACTGTCCTGCACCTTGTTTCCTCAATGGTTATAAAACAGTGGTCAAGAAAATTGGGCTATTTATTTATTTATCTCAACAGCACTTTATTCGACAACATCACTGTACTGGCCGACAATTACTGTAAGATTACAGGATGGTTCGTCGAGAAACGAGGGGCGAGTAGAAGTGTATTGGCAGTGGCAATGGTACACTGTATGTGATGACAATTGGGATATAACAGACGCCACTGTTGTCTGCCGTCAACTGGGATACCCTGCAGCCTCAGCAGCGGTTCTACAATCAGGTTTTGGTGATGGGGGAGGTGCCATTTTACTGGATGAAGTGATGTGTACCGGATATGAAAGTTCTTTGATCGAATGTAGCAACGATGGTCTCTTCGTTCACGACTGTTCAAGAAATGAAATTGCTGGTGTTGTGTGTTCTGCAGGTGAGTCTCTACTTGTGGATGGAACGATATGAAAAACAGGAATGATGACAAGTCGTTGACTAAGAATTTTCTGCGCTCCTATAAACGGTTCGAGTCAATGGTTCGAGCAGGGAGCTGGAAGACCAGCTCCCTGGTTCGAGTCAACTCAGTCACTTGACTTTAACAAACTGTTTTACTTATTACACGGGGTAACCTTGACAATGGGTGAAAGTTTCCAAGTTGGCCATTTTTTCAATAGTCCCTAGTTACGAATCCTCGTGTGAGGTAACTGTTCTGTAATTAGCTATTACAATCTGCCTGTTTATTGGTCGGTCGGTTAATAGTTTAGTGCCAGTCAGTTACTCAGTCAAACATTAAGTCGGTGGATAAGCCAGCCAGTCAACAGATTATTGACAGAGTGCTACAGCGAATAGTAACGGATAGTACATTGTCAGTTTTAATCATTCTTTACGGCAAGAAGGTAACACCATTGTTGAACTTGATATGCATGAATAGGAATCTCATCACAGAAAACACTGAGATACGTACACACTGTTTACTAGAACAGGCTCCTTTTCATGATAATTTTAAAGTCATTAAAAATAAAAGGGTGCACCACTTCCCACTTAAATGTTCATTCTCCAACACGATTACGAAGTGAAGTCAAGGTGTAAACATGTTAAGAGTAGAGAATTCGGAAGACACAGGTAAGGTAAGGTGATGATACACAATTTGTGATACAAATTAAAAAATGTGCTTTCTTCACTTTGAAAAATCCTGGTAGCTTCCTTCTTGTTCACTAGATTCGAGTGAAGTGAATGTCCGTTTGATCGGTGCCTCATTGGAAAATGAAGGTCGTGTTGAAATCTATCACGATGGAGCATGGGGGACCGTCTGCGATGATGATTGGGATATCAACGATGCAGAAGTCGTATGTAATCAGCTAGGCTTTCCTGGGGCATTAATGGCTCTAGAATATTCTTATTTCGGCCAAGGGACCGGTCCAATCTTGCTGGATGGCGTATCATGCAAAGGCGATGAACATTACCTGACAGACTGCTGGCATGACGGCTGGTATAATCATGACTGCAAACATATCGAAGACGCTGGTGTTAGTTGCAATATGCCAAGTAAGATTTTTCTGTAACAGTAATGAAGCTGACGAATAGTAGTACTAAAGTGTATAGATTTGATTTAAATACAATTTAATGTCTAATTTAAAAAATTTCGTCAAGGGTAATACCAGTGAACACGTAAAGAATGAGTATGAAACTTCGTGTTTCAATTGAAAAGGACTGTTACTTTTTGTACCTCAAACGTTTACAGTTATCCCAGCTAAGGCAAAAAATATAATTTCCGTACCTTATTCTACAAGAAAGAGATTAGAGTTGACTAGGATGATCTTATATAAACATTTCTTATCAATAAATCTTTTTGGTTTTTCTGTGCTTTTCAACTTATCGAAAGGTACTCAAAACCAAGCATAATTTGACTCTGGGGACCTCGATATTTCTTACTGACTGTTAAATGGTCAACTTCAACCGTTTTCTGTAGTGTGAATGTTTTCAGTTCTCTCTTGTATCACTTTTTCCTTTAACTTGTAAAACGCGCATTTTAATAAATAGAGAACTGATTCTGTCAAAAGCTACTTTTGGATATGAGTTACTGTTTAAAATTCAGACAATCTTTCTTAATGAAAATTTCGGAATTTCGATATGAAGCTGTAACTAACACTATCATCTAATACAAAATATGCGTATTATCTTTATTTATTTTATGTAAGTGTCACTTTCCCTTCATTTAATTAGGATTTTTTGAATCTTTTATATGATATTTAATAGCACTCCTCTTATCCTGCCTTGTCATTTGTATTCAAAGTTTAAAAGTTGCCTCTTGGATTGATTATCAAAAATTTGATTTTTGGGGGGTACAATTCTAATTAGTAATATTTAACTACTCCATTGACTTATGGCCAAACGATTGAACTGTTTTAACCTGAAGCATAGTAGTCTTTTTATTGTTTTTTTTTTTCATGTTTGAGGCGAATAAGCTCAAGTTTAGTGGACAGGTTTTTTACTGAACTTGATTGTGTAATACCAAACGATTTTTCATGGTATTAAATCGTTCACTAAATATAAACATTGGGTATTGGGAGATGACCTAACTTCAGTACTGTGTTAACTGCTTTTATTAGGGCAAATGAAGGAATCATTAGTTTTGAATTAACTAAATATTTACTGTTCTTAGAATTGAAAGTCCAACTTACAAGGTATAATCAAATGTTACATGATTTTGGCATTATGTTCCAAACCATTACACCTCTTAAAACACAGATAAATTTTAATCAAGAGCTCTTGAAAATTTATTAGGATCTTCTGGTGATCGGTGAAGAAGAAAACATTAAAGGTGTTCAAAATGTTTAAAGATATTTTCAACTTTACTGCCAAAATTCCTGTTGAAGTAATGAGTATATTTACATTACAATTGATAAATTTTGAAAGATATGATATATGAATCAAGTAATATATGTGTCTTTCTATTCAGACATTTACTACCCCAGGCTAGTCGATGGAGACCAGTGGTCTGAAGGACGTGTAGAGATATGGAACGGAAACCAATGGACTAAATTATGCTCGAACGAAGGATTCTGGGAGAATGAAGCAAATGTCATTTGTAAGGAGCTTGGGTTTGATGGAGTAGACCATATCATTTACAGTGACAGATTTGGGGAAGGAAATGCCGCTCCCTCTGATGTATACTTCTCCTGCACATCCTACGAAGATTCTCTCTCCCAATGTGACCGGTTTTCGCGTTTAGATTACTATTGCACTTGTTCAGCTTTAAGATGCCAATACAGTGACAGTGAGTATTTATACTTTTCTGAAAAATACCAGCATCCGTACGTGCATGTATCATTTTACATTTTTGGCTCCTTGAGGTTTTAAATCAAGATTTGGAATATAATAGGTACAGATCTTGGTTTTGATCTTATGTTTAGCAGCTTGACAACTAAGCTGTTTTCAATTCTAATATCATTTAAATACGGATTCATTCTTAGTGATTATTTCATAAAAATTTGAATACGCCAGCTAGTTCATATTAAACTCGTATGCTGATCTATCTTCGTTGCATTATATATGTATGCCGTCAGATAACGTCATGAGGTCGTCAGGTTTTCTACAGTGGAGCTTCTTATGTTTTCACTCACAGATAACCCGTTATCGGTTGGTGCAATTATTGGTACTGTCATTGGTTTAGTCATCTTCATTATTCTCTGTTCCGTCTGTTGTGTTGTCATCTTCCAACTCTCTAAAGCGCAGACAACTAGAAGGCGAAATCCTCCTAATGTTGCTATCATTAGCGGATCAACAAACCCAGCAGGACCGACTGTTCATCTAGCTGCAGATCCTGCACTACTTACGATGACTGGGAATGTGCAAGCACCTCCATCCTACAACGACGTTATGAGTAATCCTGGATACTACCCAAACATCGCTTTTAACACGAATGCAGATGTGGACATCTATGAATGTCAACTGCCCTCCATGCACTGTACAATCTAATTCTTCTTTTTCCAGCATCCAAACCCCCAACTTGGCGTATCTACCACTTTCAAATACAAATGCAGCACACCCTGGTCAGGATGGGCTCCCTCGGGTCCAGAACCCATCTAGATCCCAGCCAGACCCTCCAGTTGGTGCTTCAGAAGTTCTTATATAGCAGGGAGAATCCCATTCCAGAGAGGGTAACGATATCAATGAAACTATTGGCAATACTTATCCGCTATCTTCATAATGGAAAACTCAGTGAGGATCTGACTGAGGAAACTAAAAGGTGCCAGGAGCAAATTACATGAATTGCAAACATCCGCTCATTTCGACACTTAAAAGTACCTGACATATATAGAAAATGAAGTAATGAACATTTTTTATACTTTTTTTTTAATTTCCCCTTTTAAATATTCATCTCTTTGTGCGATAATGCATTTAGACTAAATAATTCTATCATAAAGCAAACAACACAATTGTATCAGTTTAGTTTGTAAATCAATTACTTAAATTGTATCCCAGACAGCGGAATAATTTCTTTGGTATACGTTTTGGTAAGTGGCCACCATCTTTGTGTAACTACAGAGCAGTATGCCGCCCTGCCGCCCTGCAAAATAACACTGGGAGCACACCCAGCTTCACAGTTATCGAATTTATACTATGAACGAAAAATTGCAGGTCTGGAACAGATTGTAAAAGAATGAGCAGTGATCAGTTAAATATTTGTGATAGAAAACTAATACGATAGGTTCATCATTCATTCGCCAAGGTACCTCATCCCCCTCCCTACAGAATTTTAACGCCTTTGGGGCGACTTTTTGAAATTTAGGTTGAAAATAGCATGGAGTTATGGGTTCCCATACAGCGTATAGGGGCCCTGTGCGTAAAGAGTAAAATCTTATTTTTCGATCGTTTATCCTAATTTGAAGGCAAAGGAGTATGCGAAGGGGAAGGGCCCGTGTTACTAACGAAGATACTCGTGTTTCGTTTCAGATTTCGTAGTTATTCCTCCTTACAAAATTGACAAAAGGTTTGATTGTATGAGGCTGCCTGGGAGTTTTTTTAATAGAGCATGATGTGATCCCGTGTGCAATTAAGAGGAAATGAAGAGGATGGTGATAGTAACAAAAGGCACAGCTCAGAGGTTTATAGAATGATGCATTAATTAGTATAGACGGCTAAAGAACATGTTGTTCGGTGCTGCTCCGATAACAATCCATCACCGATATATAATATCAATTAACTAGACGGATCACCCCCACTGTGAAACTGAAGAGGATGAGCAGAGTCACATCAATTCTTCTGGGTGTTTAATTAGTATAAATTATCTGGCTGAGCATTCACTGTGGGTTCACCATTCATTGAGACTTCGTGTTCCATGGTTGTCAAAAAGATGATTGATGCTCGACCTCTCTCGCACTCTTTAAAACTACGCGCAGTACGCAATCCCACCGAAATGTCACATTCAGACCTGGTCCAATCTATTGTGATTCTTGGTTTTCCTTTCTTCAGTTTGAAAGACGGCCCCCAATATAACATACTGGACGTATAAAGCTGTAGAAGGAAATTAGTTGACCGACTTTCATTGGTCCTCTCGCTTTTTTTTCAGAGAATGTTATGCCTCGGTCGAGAAGACTGTATAGTAAGAGTAAGTGAATGATATCAAAGAGGTCACACCTTCATCGGTGTGCTTCAATATCGGCTCGACTTTTGCACTCATCTTTCGTCTAGTTGATTATAGTATGTCAAAGCAATAAAAAACTCATCTCCTTATGTAGCTGCCCACACGTTAGCTTATACTGGGTTTCATTCTTTTCACTTTTCACACACTCTCAATACCGTTACTTTGTAACTATCATTTTACTTCCAACCTGAGTCTTCGTTGATACATTTAGAAGTATCAAAGAGACTAATTTTCAGTACTCCATTTTATCCTTAAATGTCAGTTTCAGTACATCATCAGACTTAACGTTGGTATCTTCTTTGTGCATCTTAGGCTATTATCCAGACGATGTTTGTTAATCTGAACGAACATTAGTACAATACAGAATAACTTTTTATATAACACATTAATTTCTCTCTGATTGGAAGGTTGGTGGTCACATGCCATGCGTGATTCGGCACTATCATGCATCAAGATTGCGGTGCTCGACCGTTGGTTAGTATACAAATAATGAATGTTTATGCGTGCGATAGTATAAATTATTTCATGGGTTGAAAGATTGAACGTTCTATTCAACGAGGCGAAGCCGAGTTGAATATAGAACGTTAAATCTTTCAACGAATGAAACAAGAGGGCAATCCACGGAGTTGCTTATCTCATCGCTAGCACACGCATTAAGCCATATAACTCACAGGAAGAACTTTCTCTCTTCCTTGTGGCATAAGGCCTACACATTACTGCAGGGACCGCTGAGACGGCTAAGAGGCTAAGAGGCTTTAGCTCCCACACTTTTTCTGCCGTGGGTATTTTGGGCCGCAGTAAACTGCATTTATTTTATTGAACATATTGGGCGGCTTCGATTATTAACCCCCGCACTTCAAAGTTGGCTCCCCGGTCTCCGGATATGTGCACTTGAATATGAACGCACAATGAGTGGTTTGAATTGAAGCTCATAATCTATCCATATGTATGTCAGTTTCTATGGTATCTTCAAATTACTCACTTTAACATCGGCCTTTAATTTTTCACGCGCTCACAAAGTGAAAGCAACTACCAGCGCGTTCGTCGATGATAACGCAGAAGTACGTGTGAAGTATTCTAGATAAAAAGACAGGCCAACTAAATTCTGCGTGTATACAATGCTTACGCAAGCTGCCTTGTTCTAACAATGACGTTTCCCGTAATGCGTGCCTGTTATACGCACATCACCGAATAGAAAGGCGCGTATGTCAAAATTGCACTGCCGCCCTGATATTTGCATCTCCATGCGCCCTTTTGTTGTGCAAAAAGGACGAATTCAGTGCGCTTTACAGAAAATCTGTGCACACAATATGATATGCGGAAGGCACATTCATCATATGTGCGAAATTTCATGTATGTGGAATGTTTCCTTCTGGAGTTATACTTAAAATACTAAAAAAATGTAATTTTTCACAAAAATTGACCTTTGACCTTATTTCACGTGACCTTTGATCCCAGTCGCCATGGCAACCATATATTATGGTAGTATTAGGGAGGTTCATCATATGTGTGAAGTTTCATGTATGTGGAATGTTTCCTTCTGGAATTATACTAAAAAAACTAAGAAAATGTGGTTTCTAACAAAAATTGATCTTTGACCTTGCTTGCCATGGCAACCATATAGACCTTTGATTCCGGTCGCCATGGCAACCATATATTATGGTAGAATTAGGCAGGTTCATCATATGTGTGAAGTTTCATGTATGTGGAATGTTTCCTTCTGGAATTATACTAAAAAACTAAAAAAATGTGATTTCTCACAAAAATTGATCTTTGACCTTGCTTGCCATGGCAACCATATATTCTGGTGGTATTAGGCACGTTCATCATATCTGCAAAGTTTCATGTTTGTGGAATGTTTCCTTCTGGAATTATACTAAAAATACTAAAAATCCGTGAATTTTCCCAAAAATTGAATGTGACCTTTGACCTTTTGTGCTGAAAGTCATGGAGACACAAGTTTACACTCTGGGGTACCTACCCACCAAATTTCAAAAGAATCGGTCTGGCCCACAAGGAGGAGAACATGGAACACTTTTCTGCTTAAAATGTTAATATCACATGGCTTTTGATGTTGGTTGCCATGACAACCATATATTTTCGTAGTGCTAGACACTCTTATTACATGTGTGAGGTTTCATGTTGATGGGATGTTTTTTCTTGGAGTTATTATAAAAAGAGTGATTTTCACATAATTTGACCTTTGACCTCTGACCTTCTACCTTTACTTCCGGGAGTCAATGTAGAACTGGGGTTCCACCTAGGGCACCTTCCCACCAAATTTGAAGAAAATCGGCTTTACCGTTTTGGAGATATCAGGAAAACAAAATTGGACACACACCGCGGGTGCACCCATACTCACCCTCGCTTCCTTAGCGGTACGCGGGAAATGTACCGGTAAGAAATTCGCGGGATTTTCCCATTAGCCCGGCTGACCTCCAACTAACCCAGCAGACGTACGTGCTTGGAGAGCGGGCTGCTTGCCAAGGCAGGCACGTGCAGCCGCGCGAGACTTCTCATTGCAGCGACGGAATTTTTCGGGCAGCTACGCCAGTTTCGAGCTCCGCGTGAGCTAGGAAAGACGTGCGAGAGCGGAGCTCTCGCCGGCTGTACCGTGTCCTGTTAAGGACATTTTGCTGAGTGCACCCATAGCCACAGGATCGCTCACACACCGCGGGTGCACCCATACTCACCCTCGCTTCCTTAGCGGTACGCGGGAAATGTACCGGTAAGGAATTCGCGGGATTTCCCCATTAGCCTGGCTGACCTCCAACTAACCCAGCAGACGTACGTGATGGAGGGCGGGCTGCTTGCCAAGGCAGGCACGTGCAGCCGCGCGAGACTTCTCATTGCAGCGACGGAATTTTCGGGCAGCTACGCCAGTTTCGAGCTGCGCGTGAGCTAGGAAAGACGCGCGAGAGCGGAGATCTCGCCGGCTGCACCGTGTCCTGTTAAGGACATTTTGCTGAGTGCACCCATACACTACGCACGTGATCCATATATTCAAAAGTGGAACTTTCTGTGACTTAAAAAAATTGCCCCTAAACATTATTTTAGAATCTCGGAAATTAATTAAGATCGATTTCATAAAAATGTCTTTAAACATTTCGAGGGAGGGGGCACTGACACCAATCCCGCTGCGTGCTATCATGACTCCATGAGTATAGCTATGACTAACACACCGTTCAAAATGTCAAAGACGAAAAGAGTGGACTCTCCCCTGAAGTTAAAGACTGTCAGTGGTGAATTTCTTGCTTATGGAAATTAAGGTACGCAAAATGCAGTTCATCTGTTCATGGCACTGTTAATCATTTTAAAGTGTTAAGTTACTAGCAATTGACCTAAAGATCATGTGCAGGTCAATTTGACCTAAACGAAAAGGACGAGGCAACTCATCGATCGGAATCTAGAACTACAATCAAACCAATTCCCATTCCTCCTCAGTTAACCCAAGGTTTTTGTGGCCTGACTGAGAAGCACTGTTCCATAACCGAGGGGCTTTAAATATGGTGGGCTAAACTATTTCCTTCATTGTCGGAAATGAATCTTCCCCCTTGCTTAAGAGCAGATAATGATCGCCTTTTGGGTATTTTGTTAATAAGGCCTCAAAAATAACGCGGTTCTGAAATTCTGTTCATTAAAAATATCATTAATACAGCGAATTTGAAAGAGTCGAAACGAACCTTTAGAACAGGCATGTATAACCGCACGTGTCGGTACTAGTGTTAATACAATATCATACCGGACGACGATGCGTCATTACAAACATGACAGTAGCTTTGTTGGTACATACTATCAGTAATTTAAACTTAATGAAATTTCCTACCAGGTAGCGTTATAGATAGAAAATGAAGACAAGTGCTTTTGAGTCTGTATTTTGGTAGGAAGAAAGGTGAGAATTTCTGTTTTTTACTCAAAAGCAGATTTGAAAACTAAGCTCAAAAGAAGACTCGTTTATGAAATTTTCAGGGGGCCCCTTAAAGTCGGGGGCCCGTAACCTATAGGTAACCTCGATCACTGGGTAAATCCGGCTATGCAGTGGTAGGCATTTTAGTATGTACTGTCGTAAAATTAAATCTAGTGGACTTTCGTCAAGCGAAACCGATATTTTGCGGGTCTAACTGCAGGTCCATGGAGGGTGATACGTAATATTCTAAAACGACGAGTTAATGAAGCTTTTAAGTACCTTAGAAGGTTAATAGGTTGAAAATGGCAAAAGCTCATGCAATAAACAAATAGTAGTTTATACTTGTCACCACTAATCAGAATTAAAAGACCCTAGACTTCCCTTGAAGAAAACCAACCGTTTGCTGAAGTTTTAATTTCTTCCTTTTACTGAGCTCCAGAGAGAACAAAGTAAGCGCTTTAGCAACCCCTATCCATACGTCTTCGCACACAATTGCTCTTGGATTGTAAGCTATCCTTAGAGAATAGTCTATGGGTGGGAGGGGGACCGTCGCCAGAAATGAAGTGCATGAATAGTCAACATGGGAGCAAATAAGATGAACTGCCAAAAGCTGCCTTAAAAAGCGAAAGCCCATCCATCATCTTATACACCACAATTACAAAATTCAGACAGACGTCCTTACTGCTCCGCAACCTCCCCCTTCTCCTTGGCTTACCTACTCATATTTGAGCAAAGCTTAGATCATGCGCAAAATCAGGGGGTTCTGCCAGTTCGGGCGGAAGCCCACGAACCAGGAAACGACTCTTTCTCTTGACAAATTGAGCACCCATGTCCCCCAACATAAGATTTCGCGCCTAACTGTTATAGATTTGAGCGCTATCCTAGTAAGCAAGTTTATGAAAAGTAGGTTATATGAACATTCGTTAAGGTAAGACAATAAAATATATCAAGATAACCACTTTACAATAAGCCTTTGAAGGTACAATGGAAGATATAAATTTTCACATTGAGTCAAAATAAGCTTTACCGAAATGCGAGTATCGGAGGTAGAAGGGTTCCGAGCGCAACCGTTCCTAACGAACCTCCTTGTGACTGGAGCAATCCTCCTTTACTCGACCTGTCTGCCTTTTTTCCACTTTTACTGGAAGTACAGAATATCTTTGCCAAATTCGGTTACAGGGGTTTTCCTTACATCTTTGCTTGTAGTGAGTCACATGAACAAGGAGTCGCTCTAAACTTGTTCCAAAGCCCACCTACTCAAGAACTAAAATGAGAAATTTCCACTCACAAATTTTGTTTGGAAAAGATGATCTTTTGAGTGGTTCAACCTTCAGGGCCGTAAAATTGCGTCTGCGTCGTCAGTAAATTTTCCTCTGCATAGTTAGCTCAATAGTTCAACTGTATTTTCTCCCTTGTCAGTTCGGAAGATTTCCCCTTTCTAGTTTTCCCTCGCTCGGGCGAAAATTTTGTCAAGGGCGGCTGCAAAGTACGCAATTAGTTGAGAACCAACTGCAGAATGTCACTGATATGCTTGGTAGCAACTTGTTCTTTAGAAAATCTAACGAAAAGCCTGCATAAATTTCTTCCGTCTTGTATGCAGTGCCCAATCATTTTCCAGCAATCGAAAAATTTGGTTCGTTTGGCTTTTACCGTTTGATGCAATGTAATATATCTGACAAAAAAGATGTGAAAACTCCTCAGAATGGCCTAAATTACTATTTAAGATTTTCGTACCAAATTTCAACCTACAGTAGTACTAAGATAAACAAAGACATTCAAAAAAGTCGCGGTCTGTGAGTAGCTCAGTCTTCCAGAAGCTGTTCAAAGTCTCTCCAAAAATGTGAAAATTATACAGTAGTTTCAGAGAACCAACACAGTTTCTATAACACCTGTAAACACCTCCCTCCACATCCTGTTGAATTTCTGCATACCTTTGATATTCTCTAGACACATATTAAGTCTCTTTCCTCTTGTGTGTATTCTTACAAAACCGTGAAAATCGACGATCCTTCATACAATATTTTTTTTCTTTTCCTGAAAACTTCTTCATTGATTTTCTCGTGTGTGTATGATCTTAAACAATTAAACTTGTTTTCGTACTTCTAACATAGGGATACATCAAGACTGAAAATAAGGGTATATCTATATCAATAGAAGTTACCTAAAAAGGCCTTATGTGTCCCAATTTTCATCAAAAATTGATAACTGGCTGTTTGTGAAACAAATATTTTTCACAGTTGAACTGAGTTTTAACACAAAAGAGAAAATTACTAACCCCTTAAAAAATCTATTTTTGACACTTGGTCATGTAAAATAATTCAACTATCCTTGTTCGGTTTCTTCATTTCGAATTTTGAAAACTATATACTTGTTAATTGCTATAAGAACGTAAATTAACGGTTATATTACAGCTTAGAAAAGTTATTCCAAATATACATATATTTGTCGGTAAAATTACATTAAGTTTTTTTAATTTTGACAATATAACAATCACCAACCGCATTTTGCCATAACATTACCGTATCAGACTTTCTTAAAAAAATAATATCTTGCGCTGGAAAAAATGCAGAGACGGGCCATGCCAGGCATGCCCTGAGAAGACAATGAAACGTGAAACTTATAGATGAAATGTTTCACGTTTGCTTCCCAAACGAAGATTTTACCTAGGCTGCATGTCAGCATGATCCGCTCTTCTGGGTATATGCATTTCTGAAATATTTTATAATTGAATGGTTTTTGTCCTAACGAAAATCATGAAAATAGATTGCAGAGAGATAACTTAAAGCTGGTAAAAGGAAGTGGGCACGTGACATTGTAATTGACTTACCATAAAGTCACGGTCAGCATTTTTTGAAAATGGCAGCACCCTTACAAGAAATAAGAATGGTGTCTGGCCAACCAAAGCAGTCGTTATTTGATTTGTTGCCTGGATTGCAAACCTTTGCCTTCTTTTTCATACATAAATGAGTTCTGATCCTTTTCGTCTCTTTTAAAACAAGGAATCGCTACCGAAAGAATGCATTTGAAAATGGTCATTGATTATCCTCCATAGCTTATGTTGAGCAAGTTTGAAGTGACTAGTATTTGATTGCCATAACCGCCTCAACTTTAAGTGACACCAAGGTTCAAAGAAAATCGGTGATTACAGTCTGGAAAAGCCCTTCAAACGTCGCACGTCAATATTTACTCTTTGGTTTCATTAGCCCGGTTTCTCTGAAACTGAACTGATAGGACAGCACCTTTATAGATTCGATATCTATGACAACGATAAACAATAAGGAGTTTACTGTTTACTTCATTACTAATAAGAGGTTACTATGATAATTTGATAAGAAGTAAGTAATTACTGTCGACCATTATAATAATAATAATAATGATGATGATGATGATGATGATGATGATGATGATGATGATGATGATGATGATGATGATGATGATGATGATGATGATGATGATGATGATGATGATGATGATGATGATGATGATGATGATGATGATGATGATGATGATGATGATGATGATGATGATGATGATGATGATGATGATGATGATGATGATGATGATGATGATGATGATGATGATGATGATGATGATGATGATGATGATGATGATGATGATGATGATAATAATAATAATAATAATAATTATATAGACACAATGAATGTGAAAACGTAATTGAGAAAAGTTCATTGAGGGTACAAGCATGAACGTAAAGGACTACTTTCAATTAGGGTTTGAAGTGTGTTTGTCTCAGGCTGAAATTTTATGTTTGTCTGGGTCTTTTTTGCCCGAAAATAGACAATTTTATGTCCGAATGGGGAGCTGAACCCCCCCCCCCCCGTCCCCCTCCCTCCCGCTACATGGTTATTCACAGCGGAACCCGCAAATTTATCCCTTCTCCCGAATGTATTTATAAAATAAAGCTTACGTGGGTATGTGAGTATAGTGAAGAGAGCTGGGCTATCAACTAAACCAAAACTCGCTTATGAATAAAATATGTGAAAAGTGTATTTCTGTAATATACTAGTGATCTCTAAAATTAAACAAGTCACAGGTTACTCTAACCTTGTTTTCGTCTAGTTTGTTACTGGACGTACTACTATCAACTTTTAACTACCTGTTTTCTCCCTTGATTTACGGAATAATATCATTTTATAACATGCCATTTTCTTTTATGTCGGGGGACTCAGGAAGAGGCGTTAAAATTCCAGAGATCATTTTGAAATGAACATTGTTGACATGTAACTTTTAAGATACGGAAGGTGCTATTCGTGCGACCGTGACCATAGGAGAGGCACATTTGATACTGGAATGTTTTCAGCATAGTACACTACGCACCACCTGCTTGTGGCGCTCTTCTTAAATGTTGTCCCCTCGGGGCCGAAAATGCGTTGCCGATGATATGCGGCCATTAACTTCCAGTGGGACTCTCTACCTGGTCCCCTACGTATCTGCCAACTGCTAACAGTTTCCGTTAGTCCCATAAACACAGACCTTGAGGATTTAGATAAACTATAGTCGAAAGAGGGCGGATGACCGCTCACTTAAACCGTCCGCAAGATTTTGTCGTGGGATAGCCAGGCCTAGGGAAGTTATGAGTTTTTATGTTATTGGAGTCTTTGCTCATGATTATTCAAAGCCCCTTCCTCGAGTCATAACAACTCCCTAGCAATGCTAGTAGCTTACCTGTACAAGTGCTGTTTGAATGGTGGCCACAACGTGTAGTTGATCGCAAATCGATGTTCACAGAGGCTTTGATTGAATATGATAATTTGGGCCCTTCAAAAGACAAACATTTTTCCTAACCATAAGTTATGAGAGTAAGTGAAAAACCTTTAGTATCAGTGAAGGATTCAATTATCGTACCAACCCAGAAAACATGGCCAGTGTCGGTAAGGTAAAATTTCAGAAGATTCGCTGGGCTTGGACCAGAGGCAGGCTTTGATTTCTTTGGGAGTATGGAGTATGGAAAACATGGTGAAGGAATCCTTCCCCTTTGGCATTTTTTAAATAGTGATTAATGCCTTTATAGGTGTGATATTGCATTAGTCAGTTGTGTCCCTCCTTTCATCCTTTCAATCCCCTCATTTGGAATGTATACTTGTGTCTACAATTACTACGGAAGCCGAGAACATCGCGGTGGTGTGAAATCTGACACGGCCAGTTTTCCCACCCCTTTCTTCGGTAAACATAGGAAGGAGAAATCAAGATACGATTTCTCCTTACCATTATCCACCGATAATGTGGAGTGGAGAAAACCAAAGTTAGTGAGGGGGTCTTCAAAAAAGGGCCATTACGCAGTGTCTATTTTCGAACACTCTGTCCATAAATGGACGCGCCCGCACATGACACGGTTTGGCGCTATATAACAATTGGTTACATTATTACCAACGTGGGATGATCCCACCGTGGTACGGAGAAATAGTCGACGAGCGAGCTATTGCTTTGTTACTTAAATTGAAAAGAGAGCGAAGCGCTCCGTAAAAACTTTTGAAAAATGTATAACGGCAAATAAGTACTTTCAACCTTCCACATCCCTACAGAGGTTGGAGATGTACCTAGCTTTCGGGGAAGTGTTGTGATCAGAATAGTTGCATGTGTATTATTACCTTAAAGGGAAATTCGCGTTTGTAAGACTTTATTTAACATATCCTCTTTTCAATAAGGTCAGGTACCGTTCGATAAAAGCGAGGTAACTGGGAAAAAATTCTACCCACTGAGCACTGATTAACAAGAATAACCTTTTTGTGAAACCTTATAAATTTGTTCACCCAAACAATTATGCATGCAAAAGCACACCAAGCTTCACCCCTGATTTGAAATCCACCAATCAAATCCTTTTTATCACGTACGTCAGACAATAACAGACGCCTTCTATGGCATGTGCAAAATGTTCGTAGGCCTAAATTACCTACTACTGAGAATTATTACTAAATTATCTGTATTGAACTACAGTAAGTATACTAAGGGGTTTTACCACCTCCCTGGTATACTATTCACAAAGTAGGCTACTGCAATTCGAATTGAAGCCCTTCGCTCTCGAAAGAGTAGGATGTAAAAGAGATTTCTGGTGCTTAACTGGTACTATCTGATTAGGTCTTAATAGAAAACGAAAACTACGAACCTGTGATGACTCGAAAAACATTACGAAATAGCCTTCAAAAAATCATGGAGCTGCTGCTCCGAGGTAGTCTTCCATGGATAAAATACCATTTTTGTTACGTCCTGTGAATAGCAGGGCCTTTTTTAACATACATACTGGGTGGGCCGTGGCCCACCCAGTCCCCTACTCAGCCCACCCACTCAGTCCATTTGGCCCCCCAGTAGGTCCTTTTTTTGTCATACATATAAAGCACATAATGATGATAATAAATGATCAATATCTGACATTAAAGAATATGGTAGCCCCATGAAGGCATGAAAACATTTTCACAAGAAGCCGGCCCATAGCTTCTGTGTGGTCACACCACACAGTATGACAGTGGAGAAATGTGTTTCCACATACAATATACTATACTCAGACTTAAGAATGGCCACCAGCGAACTATCACTCAACGACATGTTGCTTATCCACTGGAATGGGGTTCCAATGGCCAAGCTCGACCCAAGGCCATCAGTAGAAAGCTTCCTGACTGCTAAAGCGAGACGAATGAACCTCCCAAACATCGAGTCCTACAAAGGAAGGGATTTTGTTAAGAAGTTCTTCCTGTAAGTAGGTGAGCCACCAGGCCTACAAGGAGAGCAGTGACATTGCCAAGTGATAGACTACTTCGCAAGGTATGTGGGGGGGGGGGGCGTCGCAGGAGGAGGTAGATAGTATCTACCTGCGATGTTATCAAAATCCCAAAATAAAGTATGTTTAGATGTAACTAGCTATCCTTTCCCAGCTTGCAAGCTCACCTGGACCCCATGTGGGGTTCAGATGAGCAACCAGATGGGGCCCATGTTGGTTACACCTTGTTTTGTCCTGCGTGCACAGGTGGAGCCCACTGGGCCAGCTCCAGCCTTCAGCCCAGCTGGGATCAGATGGTCTGAATGTGGACTGGCCGGGAGAGCCAGGCATGCAGGGCAAAACGAGGTGTAACTCACATGGGCCCCATCCGGTTGCCGATCTGAACCCCACAGGAGGAGGGCTAGCTCTCTTGGTGTGGTATGCAGTTTTTGTTTCTAGCAATCATCCTGGGTATGTTACATGCCAACTAATGCAGGGGCAATAAAAAGTAGCCGGTCAGCGACGGCTGATCGCCGCCTACAGCAGAATCTGCCGTTGTCTACTTTTCCACCTTTTATTCCCCCCTCTTATTTCCACCCTCTTCCCTTCTTTCTTTAGGTCGCTACGGCGGCAACAAGTTATACGAACTGTGACCATACAATACAATGCTGCAATGACAGCAGTTTGAAAATATTCCATTTCCAGTGTGCTGATTAGTTATTATCAACAATGAGCAATATTGCGGCGTGCACTGCAGACCTGGACACAGTGTCACGGCTGTGCGATGCGAGTTGCTGAAAGTTCAGTACACGAGTTAAATCAAACAATTATAAGTAGGTCTATAATGCATGGGCTTAGGAAACTGAAAAGGATTTGGGTACTTCGCCCACTCAAAAAATGTGTTGGGAATCATTGAAGATGTTTCTTAGAATGAAAACATGCAGAGCATAATATCTCAGTTTTAGGATGGTTCGATAGAGCCCTGAAATTCTCGGGAAGTGCCATTTCCTGCGATCTGGGGTGTCTGTCGATCTCAAAAAAATTCAATACGCTACGCGCCAACTGATGGTGGCGCTCCACTTAGTAACTTCGTGTCAGATGGTCCCTTTTGTGAAATAGCCCCCCCCCCCCCCCAGTACGAATTCGTTAAAAAAAGGCCCTGGTGAATAGTGCTCACTGTGTGAGAGCTAGGTGAACCAGGGAGTTGCTATTTGACATAGCAACTCCCTGGGTGAACTGCATGGTGCAGGGATCGAGATGACACTGCATCTTCTTTGGTGGGCTGAAATATCTATCTCATTATCCAACGACAAGAACCTCTCCCACATTACACCGTTTTGTACTGCTGCATATTCAGAGCGGTTACGTGGGGTCATACTTACACTCATTATGATACGTGTTGACCTTGCTAACCCTGTGCTTCGGCGTGCTCACAACAAACTATCACAGCAGTTTCCGGACGGCCTATAGGCAGTACTGTGGATTCGATCAGAAAATTTTTGCTCCTTTTTGTTCATATTTCGTGAGATTAGTGTTGATTTACTGCAAGTTATTTGTGATTCATGTTTGGAAAGGGGAAAAGCCCACAATGGGATTACACTGGTGTCATTTTGTGATATCTTTTCAAACGCAATATTTCCCTATAATGATAGTCATGAGTTGGAGTGCAAACTCTGACAAATGCGGGCAAAGCGCGCCGAAATTTTTCATTAAAGGGGAATTTTCATCATCCCAGACAGTTCCAATTCTCCCAACTATGCAACTTCTAGCTCCTCCCATAACTGTATGAAGCTACTCCTTGTGCAGGAATAACCCAGTTTTATTGCTTAAGGCCGTGTCCTGGTGAGCATACAAGGCTATAAAATGTAACTTAATAAAAGCACTCTCTCTGCCTTGTGTGGAATGTGAACTACTCTGCATCTTTCAAATTTTCAAACTTTGATGTCAATCAAAGAGCAGTCACCAACTGAGAATTTTCATATCCCTACACTGAAAATATACTTTGGGGTGATGACTGTCTGTCTTTAAATAAGATTTCCATAACAAAACCTTCATTCAGGCTCTGCATCGAGACACTTTCAATTGCAATTCATCGAGACTTTAAATTCCAATTTCCCAACACCTTTATGCTAATCACAAAGTCAGTCTTTTACCTAACAATTCGTAAACAGCTTTCAACTTTTGCAGCTGTGTTCCTCTGGGAGTTGCTACCGGAAGATATTGATAATGAAAACATTAACGTAAGGTTTCAAGGGCGCGGAGCGCGCGAAATTTTTGATAGTTGCCAAGGATTTGTAAAATTTGAGACTGCCATTTGTGATAGGAAATGAATCACAATACATCCATCACTCGGTTGAAAAGACACCTCACCCTATCCCTACAGAAATCTATAGCTTAAACGCCTTTTTGGATCATTTTAAAATTTTCAGAGAAAAATTCTGAAATCGATTGGGGGGCACAAGCCCCAATGCCCCCCGTGACGGCGTACGGTCACTGATAGTGACATAGCTTGTAGCAAAAATGTATCCTTGAAATCTAATTTTGGGTGAGGTGATTGTACAATGCAAAAAACGTATCGTGTTGAACGTGTGTTGAGTGATTACTGAAATTAAAATGTCTTCAAGTCTTCTGTTAATATATTTGTAGAAACAAGATCCGCAAATGCAATTACTGAGTGGCATCACCTTAGCGTTTGTGACGTTTTATCTGCGCTGGCTTTCCATTGGCAGGGATCTGTTTAAAAAGAATCATTCACCCTACTGCAAGTTTTTCCCCCTTTTTGGAGTGCGACCCTTTACCTCAGCCACTCTTTTCTGCCTGACCGCGTTCAGTTTGAGGATGACTGATCTAGTGTTTACTTGCCACGAGCACGGGATAAGTGCTACCCGCCGGCTGTCGTGACTTCATCTGTTTCACGATGCGGTTTTCCTCAACCCACTTAGTTCAGTGCCAAATGTTTCTCCTAAACCTTAAACCTTAATAACTATGATGAGCATCGAAATGACCATACTGGTGACTTACAAATTCTACTAGAACAGAATTATAGACAGGGGTGGGGACAGGGGGACATGAACCGAGTCGGGGAAGGCTGCCCGCTCAGCAATTCCAGTTTCGTCGCGGAACCTGTATGTACGATTAAGTAATCCCCTGACAACGACCAGCCGAACCTACGAATTTCTAAGTTTTACTATAAGGAGGGCGATTTTGAGGTTCCCATTGAAGACCAGCTAAAACGTTGAGTTAGGGTTCGTTTTACTAAAGAATCGATTCTTCAACAAAAACCCTGTCACCATTTAGATGGAAACAACATTTGGCGCTGTACGCTAGGGTGAAGAGTATACACCACAGTAACTACAGGTTCCTTCCAGGTTTCGCCCCATTTTTTTTTTTTTTTTTTACTGCTATACTTGCCAGCCAATTGGATTTACCAAACATACAAAATGCATAACGAAAAGAAAAAAAGAACCAAAATTGTACAAACTACGACTATATACAAAGCTCTCCACAATATATTAGTCCACATAAACTTAAGGCTGAAATTGTAACAAAAAACTAATATTATGGCACGAGCGTGGCTCAGTCATTTCATAAGCATTTCTTCCAGGACTGAGTCCAGTAGTCCATCTTCCAACTCAACAAGCAAAGCTTGTTGACTTTTCCCTCTTGCTTTTACTTTGTTACAGCTGCCAGATTCATTAGTGGTAACTACACATCTAGAGAGAAAGGATTTATGACTGACCTCCTTAAGCAATTAGAAGTTCCCCTACTTAACAATCGTAGAAAAGTCGACAGGCTTTGTTACATTTATAGAATTTTGAATAACCAGCTACCAGCTGTAACACGTAATCACTACCTTACAGAGCTTATAGGTATAGATGGTGATTGTTAATGCATTTATGACGAACAAGCGTTCTGAAAAGCTCCTTTTTTTGTAAGGAAGCATTTTAAATTTCTTTCGAAAGTGTGTAGAAAAGAACATTGAATTGCAGAGGAAGGAATTAATTAAAGGGATCCACACACCGGGACCAACATAAGACAGTGAAGGGTGTAAAGTTGTTTTCTAACCTTCTTTAATTCGACTCTGCTATCTTATTAGTCCCAGTCATCGTTACACGAGCCTTGTTATATATTTTTAAAGACAATTCACAAAAGAGCTAATACTATCAGTTAAGCCTGAACATGTGTTGTTTAATTCTGTTTATTAAGTTACTTACCTTTGGCCCCCACCTTTCTGTTACTATGTTTAGCTTGTTCTACGCAAGCGGCACAACTGCTTAGTTTATTTACCAGCGTTTTACTATAATCCTTTTAAGAATGTCTAGAAGTTCAAATTATTTGTCAAGCCCCGAAATAACAATTATGACCCAGCAAATCGATGTTAGTTTTCTTGTATATTCAAAGAAGAAGAACAGACCTATATTTGCGAGGTCCTCGAGTTTATCCGTAATTTTGAATGACTAGATAGACCGGCCAAATTTCATGTAAGTAATCATATTTCATTGATTTAAGATTTATAATTAAAATTGGATGTAAAGAATTGTATAAGCGAAGTGTTAATTTAAATAAATCACTCCCTTTTGTGTTTCAATTTAGTCTAAGAAACTGCCTTTGAATAAGATCTATATTGTACCCACAATTATTTGTAACGAAGTTTGATGCATGTATTTTGAATTTCAGATGGATAAGATTTTGTTTAAAAGATTTAAAGTTAATTATGCCTTGTACAGATGTATGATTCAATGATAGACACTTTCATGTTGTAAATTTTCTACTTAGTTTTCTATTCTCTGAATAGCTCTTTGTATTCTTTTTGACTCTCTGTTTAATCTGAATTGCATTATTTCAAGATTGTTAATTTTATATTTGTAGTCACCAGATCAGCAGAATTTCAGATCAGCAGAATTTCAGATCAACAGATCATCAGACGAGCAAATTAACCGATTAGTACTTTAGCGAAATAAAACGATTTAGAATTACGAATAAAGGATCTGCGTTTGTGTGATTTTGGTTTTATGACGCCCTCTATTTAAATGTTGTGATACATTTACAAAGGGAGACTGAAGTCTATCAGTAAAGCGGTGTCACGGTAGTCAAGCGGTTACTGAGCTGAGCGAGTACAATAAGAATCTGTAGTAATGTTTTTAAAAGTAATCTCTTTACTAATACTGGCCCTGAAACTCAAAAGAAAATCCCTGATAAAGAGTCAGACACTTTTTAGCAATTTATAGAACTTGATCCTGTCTCTAATTCTTTATTTCTTTATCCAGTGACGAATGATGATATTCAACAAAAGTCGGAAGGGGTCAAGTAGCCAGTTACGGACTTTAACTTGAAAATAGGCTACACAGTGGCGTAGCTAGGATTTTTTGTTTGGGGGCTCTGGGGTGGAGATTTTGTAGGGCTCCCGTTTACTATCTAAGCGGAGCGCCACCATGCATGAGTTGGCGCGGAGCGTACCAAGAAAATCTGAGATTGAATACATCCCAGATCGCCGGAAATGGCACTTGCTGGGCTTGATAGCATCCATCAAGATATGCAATTTTTGTGGACAAAAAATGAGTTTCTCAAAAACAGTTTGTCACAATCTATCCGAATTTATTCAAAATTGAGTGGAGTTATCCCGATGGATTTCAGTGGATATGGAGGTTTTACACAGCCAGAATCTATCATTATTAAGTTGAATAGCCCAGTATGGGGTGGGGGGGGCAGATCGCGCAGGGGGCGCTTGGGGGAACGACGAATTTGTGGCGGGGCTGGCTCCCCCAGCCCCCTCGTAGCTACGCCACTGAGGTTACATGATTTAAAATACATGGCAGCATGGATTAAGACTTTTCAAAACGGAAAATTACTTCAAGGTTACTTCGACAGGGCCCGAGCTAGGCCACATACGGCCCTATATAAGGGCCGTGTTTGAGAATCAGGGGCAATACGAAGTAAACGACAATGCGGTGTTCGCACACAAACAGACTCCGCTTTAGCGCCACTCAAACTGCGATCTATGAATAATTTCATACTGTAATTTTCCCCTCGTGCTACGAAAACAAATGGAAGCCATCCTGTTGCTGTATTTTGTGATAGCGACCTCTATATATTGCGCAATACATTGACGTCAAAGTGTAAACAAAGCACCATTTCCCGGGTAACAAGGAAGAGCTAACTAGACTGTATTTGCAAGCACAGTGGCTTACCGTGGCTGAATAACTAGCAAGAGAAAGTTCAATGCGCGATTTTAACACCCACTTTTCTAACCAAAATTCCTTCTAATTATGAAGTAACTGAAGAAGATCTAGCTCGCTTTTGAAAGGAAAATGGGAGCAGGTTGCAGTGGTCGATCTGACGGTGAGCGTGTTGTGTCAGGCCTTACTGTTGGCTAGGCTTTAACTGCCTATACAAATTAATCTGTTAGGCAATACAGTGCATAGGCTTGAAGGGTCTGTCTCATTTTCCCCAAAGATAGTAGGAATAGCCCTATTGTTCGTAAGACAATTGGTTGACTGCTCGCTGATTGACATAAATTCAAACAATAGCATCACAGGGTTTCCCATGGGCTTTTAAGAGCTGAGAGTGTCCTGATTGGAAAGTTTGCCCAGCACAGGGGATTTATCCCCTACGCAAAAATATGAATTTCGAAGTTGCCAGCCACGCAATTTAACAACTGACAACTGCAACCGTGCAAACTTGTTGGCAGCAAACAAGCAAGTTGGCTGGGAAAGGCAATTTCCTGCAATGTAGGAGGTAGTTTTGGCAAAAATTTTCTTGCTACTTTCCGTGCCAACCCATGGTGGCACTCCGCATAGATCTATAGTATCGGCCGCGCAATTCTCTTGGCCATTATTAATATCCCCCGCGCAACATTGCAAGCTTTCCAATCTGGAGAGTGTGAGGTGGTAACTTGCTAGCCAGGGTGGATTTTGTGCACTGGGCCTATACGCCGAAGATCTTCGGCATAGACGAAGGAAAACGCTTGGCGTAGCAGCATGAAAATTCACTCGAGTTGGCATACAACTTAGGCCTACCGTTGCAGCAAGAGGATAAACTCGAGTTGGCGTACAACCATGGCTGCAAAACTCGCAAAACTTCGTGGGCGCACATACTTTGAAAACCAAAATTTCCAGCCCACCTGGTCTACTTAATTTGGGACTAAGATGAAAATTTCTAGCTGTAGCATGATTTTCGCGGACGCAATGCGTCTTTGCATCCAGCTTTTTGCAGGCGTGCGTACAACTTACCTATTGACTATATGTTTTGTACTGCAACTAGTCTAAGTCAAACAGCAGCTATAAAATTTCCTGCTGCATTGTGTTTCCACTTAATGTACGATGAGTCCCACACAAAACATGATTATTTCCTGCTAAATACAAAAGAATGTGTGTAACTTTTTGCTTCAAGTCTGGTGAATGCTCATCGCACAGCAGGCAATGTATGTTATGTAGGTTGTGTAAACCACACCTTTGGTACATTGTTTTGCTGGCATACGAACCGTGACACCTCGGCGTAAGTTCGTCACACCTTTGGTTTTGTTGGCATACGAACGCTGACGCCTTGGCGTAACTTTGGCGTGGGCTTAACATGGAATGCACCCAGGCTTGCCAGGAAGTAAGGCACCATGGGAGCGCAAGGTGAATGCACCCACCATTGACCAAGGGGTCCAGGGCCCTTTAGGGCCCCTGGTGGGGCCAGGGGCAAAGCCCCCAGATGCTCGGGGGTTTTAGAATGTTATAAATATTAGAATGAGGCTGTTGAATAGAAATGTTAGGAAAAGGTCTTCAGACATCTGTAAATTGAAAGCACCCAAAATTGTTCCTAAAGCCCCGGCCCTCTAACCTATCAGATTTTTTCTTTTTGTAAGCTACCTATTAAACACAAAATAAATTGGGCTGGATAGCCAAGTTGAAGTAGACAAGTTATTGATTGTTTGGCTTTTATCTAAAAGTTAACAGGCTATGGTACAAACACTTTGCTGTAAATACTAATTAAAGCATTTTCCATTCATTTTTTAAATTAATTTTTTTTTTTTTGGTGGGGAGGGGGAAGGCCGGCTTTGAATTCTCCTCATTCCCTCATATATGCAGTCACATATTTGACTGAGAGTGGTTTCAAGCTTGGGAATTGTCTTTGGATCAACTAATTGAAATCATGCATGGTTTTGTAGTATTTTCTATTTTCTAGTAACAGCGATACGAGGGCTCTTTGTGGGAGGGAAAGGGTTGGGAGCCATGACTTTTTTTCATCTCCTTTATGGCTTCAGACACATCTGTAATAGAGAGTGGGGTAGGTTCCAGCAACTTTACTGGATTTGAATGGACTCTGAGAAATGAGTTTGTTTTATGTAACAGTAATAAAATGAAAATTTGATGTAAGTCATTTTCGCAAGAAAGAATGCCATCCTGTCAGTATATCACCTTCAATGCTGAGCAACATTTTCAGGTACACATAACATGTTTGTAAACACTTTGGAACGAAATTATATCAAAATTCTTAGCAATATACCTCTACTTGTAAGGGGGGCCGCCTACAGTACTGTACATATTACACATGTTTACCGAAGGCTACAGTAGGTTCTTAGTATATATACTGTACGTTTTACACATTAGGCAATGGTCAATGTGTTAAAGGGGAATTTTCATGATACCAGACAGTTCCAATTCTCCCAACTATGCATCTGCTAGCTCCTCCCATAACTGTATGAGGCTCTTCCTTGTGCAAGAATAAACCTGTTTTATTGCTTAAGGCTATGTCCTGGTGAGCATACAAGGCTATAAAATGTAATAAAGTACTCTCTCTGCCTTGTGTGGAATGTGAGCTACTCTGCGTCTTTCAAATTTTCAAACTTTGATGTCAATCAAAGAGCAGTCACCAACTGAGAATTTTGATATACATACACTAAAAATATACTTTGGGGTGATGACTGTCTGTCTTTAAAGGTCAAGAGCAGTCGCCCCAAACTTATTTTGAAGCAACAGCTAAATCTCACAATTTTCTTCTTATTTCTCTTCAAAGTATCTTTCATAATATTTTAGGACTTAATTATTTCATATTCAAGGTAAACCAATCAGTTACTTCTAGTAAATTTCACATTTCAGGAGAAAAAATATTGTCACATGACTCTAAAGAGCCAATCATGAAACAGGACAGTCTACTACACTACTTCAAGTTGGGGTGACTGCAATTCCCCTTTAAGCCTGTAAGCCACTACTGTATGAAGATGGACACCACATAGAGAAAATCCGTTGAACTTAAGCTTGTGATTATCATGTGAATTGTTGTTTTGGAGTCTTTTGCGTATGTCAAGTAGATTTTTTTTTTTTTTCATTTTAAATGATTTGGAATATTTTTTATTCTTCTAACCATCGAATATCCTACAGTACCTGTGCTTTACACAGTACAAAGTGTATGCAGAGGGCTGTACAGTAGCTTGCTTTTGAGGTCGAACCATGTGTTTCAGGACTGAAATCTTTTCCTTTCGAGAGTAAGAAAGCATTTGCTTGCATAACCACATGCCAAAAACTCACTGAAACAATATCAATTTAAGTAATTTTTTGAAGTCGATTCAAATTGATACGGTCAACATTTTTATAGAGGTCTGATCGCTTCACTTACTCTCCATGCTTCATTTCAAAGCCTTGGACTGCTACCAATCACAATCATTCTTATATGATTGCATCTAAATACTGGCAAATCAAAACGTAATTCTTTCATATGGCCTGTAGTTAAATGCTATCTTACCAATATTTCTTGTCACTTTTTTCTAGAGTCTGCCTCAAATTAATTCTTCTTACGAGAGTTCTTTCCCACATTTGGATATCGGGGGGACTTTATGGACAATTTAGAACTCCTTGGGTGCAATTCCAAGTTGTTTAAAGGCGATTGCAAAAGCAACAGAAATGTCTCATGAGCTCTGTGTGGTTTTGTTGTCAGCATGAAAACATTTTCTATAAAGGGAAAGATCGATTCTGTGTCTTTCAAGTAATTTTCACAGAAGAAAAAGTATGAGGCCGTAATCACGGCAATTTCTTGGCGAGGCGGTCTCAAAAAGCAGCGAGGCGGCCGCCTTGGGAATTAAGTACCAGGGGAAACTCTGGCATCACTCTGATTGGTCTGTCAGTACTGTCACTAAGGCCAAGAGAATGAAAGTCATTTGCGTCCAGGAAATATTGCAAACATGTGGTTATTTTTCCTTTTTGATTGTTCATTGTCATTGGTCATTATTTACACAGGTAAATAGATCATGTACAGGCTTTTACCTTCCCTCTGAATTTACTATTCATCTAGAATGTTGTAAATCTGATAGAAGTGCACAATATGGAAACCCATCAGGCTACAGTATATCAGTAAAACTGCGAATATATTGTAAATTGAACAAGTTCTAGTGGAGAGGGTAATTGTAGGTACAGTATTTGTACAGATGATGGATGCCTCACTAATATACATGAGTTACAGATGCGTATGTATTTTAAATCAAGAATTTGCTAATTGAAATGATTTGGAAATTTGATTTGTTTGGTGAAACTGCATTTTTAGACAATAATGACAATTTTGGGCCATAGCTTTTGGAACATATGCAGAAGTTGGATGCAAATTTATGACTTTCATTCCCTTGGCCTCATGATTTTTAACATGCGGCTGGAGAGAGAATGTCGCCCTGTTGTTTAAACGGAGTTCAGTCAGGGGTTTAACTGGGGTTTCGTTATTCCTGGGATTTGGTTAGGGTTAAGACAGTTTAGGGGTAAGGTTGGAGTTAAGTGGTCTCTTAAATAAGTTATCTTAGAAGCAGTAATGGCGAGGTTATCATACGAGCAAGTACTATTTAACTATATTTTAGGGTTTGCGGATGAAGCTCTCTCGCTAGACTGATGTACGACTTGTGGGCTACTGCTCACTCAGTTAGTTGTCAGTAGTGTATACAGGGGGTATCATGATATAACTGAATGACATTTTGACGGTACAAATGTAACAAACATGAGGTAAAATGAATGAAACTTTTCAGAAAAGTTTTCTATAAATGTGTCTTCCTCACTCTACTGTATTGTTTGGAATGAGCAATCCCTAGAAAATGATTTTGAATTAAAGGTAACAGTACACAACTCAGTGTTAATGAAGTACCCTTGAGTCAATCACTTCAGAAAAAGAGCAAATAAAATACTGTTAATCACCAAACAAAAAGTCAAGAGCAATAACAGTGCTCAGCTGACATTTAGCACTCATCCTGTTGTCTGAGATGAGCAAAACTTGCATCAGACAACCACTTTTTCTCTTTTAACTTGTCCCATAGATGAGGAATTTTATTTCTAATTGAATAGTTCACTACATCAGCTTGTCCACTTTTTGGTAACATGTCATTAAAATTGCCTTAAAAGGTGGTATTGAGACTATGCATGGACTGTCATTCATTATTGAACTGTAGAGATTAAGACAAAATGATCAGTGGAAAGGATATAGACTATAATAGAATGTAAAATAAATGTTTCTTTTTGTGGCAGGGACATGAAGTTCAGTACAATTGTTCATCTTTTGCTTGTCTCTCTCACTTGAAGAACCATAAAATACTTTATCTGCTGGACAACCTGAACATTTTCTTAATACAAATCAGGCCTGAATAATGTTAGAAACCAAAGAAAATGTTGACTTTTCTGTCAAAGTTTTGCATAAAAGTTATACCTAAGTTATTCTTATCCCCTTTTTGGTAACATTTATGAAGTTCCCATCATTCTAGTGACATGTTTCCATAAAGATTCTAAAAAAACTGGGCAAATACTATAGTTGTTTGTGATGTTCAAGGCCCTCATATTACAATACTTTCTCCATCAAATTTCTTGTATGAGTTCCTATACTACTGATAATACTCCTGTCTCACCTGGTACAGTAAAACCTTCAAATAACTACAGTATAAACTGTGGTTCAATTGGATCTGAAAATCAGACCGTATGTATGGTACATGTACTGTGTCAATGACAAAGCATATTCTGTTGTTGATATCTTGTCAAGAACTTGTTCTTAAGGTATATATGCAGGGTTTTCCCTGGGTTTTAGAGAGTGTGAAGTGGTACTAGTCCATGGGGTTAATATGGTGCCAATTTGGCACCACCAGTGAGTGAGAACTACAGTATCAATACTTCCATAGCTATTACAGTACAGGTGGCAAGTATAGCAAATTTGTATGAGGTGGTGGCCGCCTCACAAAAAGAATGCCAGGGGAAACCCTGGTATGTATTATGTGGGTCTACTAGTTTGCTATTGCATCTAACGTGTTTGCAGATCTATAGAGCATTTAGACTGTAGAGTGACAATAGTCACACAAAGATGTTCATGACAAATATGGACCATCCCTCTAACATATCAAAACAAAATGAAAGCCTCAACCGTTCTTTTATAGGTAGAACATGTGAAGATCAAGAGTGCTTTTCTTGACCGAGATGGCAAAGGAGAAATTTGTACACTGTAATGTCAAAAGGAGTAATTCCAAGGCTTTGTTACACAGCAAGGAAAATCATACATAAAGTTAGAACTCTGGTTCATTTTAGGCAATCTTTATAAGAATGGCATATTGATTCCTGTTGACATGAATGATTGATGATGTATGTTCTTTTCTTAATTTACATGTGCAGATCTCATAATTGGCAATACCAGTGAAGTCCCAAACTTCAAGATTGTTCTTGTTGGTAAGTACATGTAAATTTCATTGTATAGGTACAGTATTAAGTGTAACTTTTGATGTACTATCTCCAAAAATGTGTTCTATAGGCTTGTTATACAACAAGTGTCAAAAAAGGGACAATACCTCTCTCTTTGTCTCTCCCTCTCCCTTTTTTTGAGGCAGCTGTGGATCAGTGCCAGTATGCACTACTGTAATAACTCTGTTAAACTTTTCAATTTTAGTTCTTTTAATTTATATTTACTGTAAATAATTATTTAAGTTCTATTTTCTTTCTGTCAGCAGAGGGTAAATTTGAAAGGTACTGTACCACGGCAAAGTGCTTGGGAGTTACGATACCCTGGGCCAGTGATTCTCAAATGCAGCCCTCAGGCCCTGTCGGTGTGGTCCTGAATTGATTTTAGGTTTTGAGAAAAAAATATTATTCAACTAGAACAAAACGTAGCAGAGTAGGAAATTAAACTAGATGTAATATAAAGTCATTACGTGACTCCTTCCAAGTTTGCTCTTTTTAAGGGGCTAGGTTGCCTACGTAACAAGCTGTGGTATATATTCCTCGTTCAGTCATATCCTGCCAAGACTAATTTCGTGTACCTTGTTGACAATCATGTTATGTACATGTTTCGGCACTGACAATGTGTTTACAACATTTTACATGAAATCTCTCTTTCCATAGTCATTCAATCAAAGTTTTTTTCAACTTTTGGGAATGCAGCCCTCGAACTCAGCAGACCCACTCTCTGTATCCGACCGCATTTGAGAATAACTGATCAAGAGCTTCCTCACATACTGGCCACTAACAAAGGTTAAGTTCAGAACTGTTGTGACTTCATCCATTTCAGAGTGCAGTTTTCGTAGGCAACCTGCTTAGTGTGGCTGTGTGGAATGCCACATGTATCTCCTATACCGCAAACAGACTCATTATAAACATAAAAATGACCATACTGGTGACTCACGTATGCTAGATGCACAATTGTACAAGTGGCACAGGGTGGGGGAGGTGTAGGGGCCATGATCCCTATTGTCAGGAAACTCCATTTTCGTCAGGGAGCCTTAATCGGTACGATAAGGTATGTAATCCCCCGAACACTACCAGACGCAGCAATAAACTTCTGGATTTTGCCCTGAGTAGGGCAAATTGCCCAATAAAAATGCTATTCGTAATATTTTCCTCAATAGAAATCCCAGAATTTTGGGCACGCTTCTGGCGCCAAAATTTCAAGTTACCCATCCTTTTGGCAACCTGGCGGCTCCGTCAGGGAACTTCGTCGCCACTTGGTGCCACCCATGATTGAAGAGGCAAATTTGTGGTGAAGAATGCCATTTCCTGCAATTTAGAGCCCCTGGGAAGCAAAATTTTCTGACCGCAGCCCCAACTATGCATGGTGGGGCTGAAGTCGGGTTGCTACTGATGGATGCTGCAGAAGTGCAGATTGCCCCCTTAATGAACCTCTTCCTATGAAAACTGCCTACCTCTTCCTCTGTTTGCAGTAGATACATTTCCAGGGAACCCCTTAAGTATGGATTGTGCTCTTTCCAATTATTATCTTCTCTCTCTAATCCTGTGATCCTCCAATGCGGCCCTCCACCTCTTTCCAGCCTCTCCATTCGGCCCCCACTCTCAAAAAGTTTGAGAACCACTGCCCTGGGCAATGTTTGGCCAGATCACATCATCATGTTTCATTTATATTGTATTAAACTCATACCATTTTGAAACTTTTTATTTTTTATTTATGTTTTTTTTTTTCTGTCACATTTTCAGGGGATCCACAAGTTGGTAAAACCAGTGTATTCCTGAGATATTTCAAAAATCAATTTGACTACAGCTATAGGCCAACCACAACAGTTAGTATTGGTGAGTACTGCACTTCTTTTGTTCATCTGCCAGTTAGTATAGCTGTAAGACTCCTGGGTTCCTTTTCAACTCTGGTCATTTATTGGACTCAACCTGGGTTTTCACTTGGGGTAATTCGGACCCACCTTGCAGCGAAATTTGAACTAGATCCTATAATCCTAAAATCATCATGAGCCATGAGCAGAAAAGGCAGACTCCAGAAGAAAGCAAGCCTCACAAGTTACAGTATTTTTGTTTTATACATGTGCATTCTCTCCTCCTGCTTTTCAGGTAACTTTGATATTAAAAAATTTTGGCATGTGTTTTAAGCCACATTATCTGCAGGCCAATGCAGTACCACAGATTACGTCAATGGAACAAGCAAGACCTCAGCTTAGAGTAGAATTACAGTACAGTTCTTGAATTTGCCACTCTGTACACAATCATCTCTGATTGTCCAGTACTGTAGTTAGTGGACATACGGGTGAGGTGGAACCTCAGTATGTGATTTTAAAGGGAAAATAAAGCCACCTGCAACTGAATTAGTATACCAGGTATCCATATTCATGAATGGCTCTTTTGAAATATGTGACTATGTGTCAACAATTTTTTAACTGAATTTTTAAATTTATGCAAACCAACCCCTTTGTTAACCTTGAGAATGTCACATTTATGTTCTGAAACATTTTAAAAGACTTACAGTAGAGACAAGATATGTCATTTGGTTCATATGTCAAAGTAAGTTTGGGGCGACTGCTTATATCTCCTTAATAGCCGTAGGACTTTTTTCACATTCCAGTCTGGATCTGCCTGTAGGTGTATGATTCTGGTCTGTGATTCCCATTGAGACTTTCTTTACTCTTTTAGGCTCTTTGCTCTTTAGGGGAAACACATTTTAGCAAATGTACCATAAGGCACATTTGATACTACACACCTACACCCATGCCTGCATTTGGCATGTAGGCTTACATTGTCTGGAGAAATGGTTTTAATTTCCTAATCTGTATTGACACTCTTCTTAAAGGGACTATGGCATCACTATGGTTACACTATACATACAAAGATAACTTGTCATATTGTGAGTTTATTTTTCACCATCTCTTGTAACAGAGAACGTTGTGAAAAAATTGAACGTACCCGAACATACCATTGTTTCAGTGTCAATATGGGACTTACCTGGAAGAGAAGAAATGGACCTTCGAAAGAGTTACTACAGGGATGTGGATGCAGCCATTGGTAAATATTCACGACTTGATGAATCCAAACTTGTTACATAATTAGAGGATGGAATATTTGTTGGTATGAATGCAAATTTTATACAGACATCACATAGTTTTTGTCATACCCCTTGGATACTTGGGCATAAAGTATGCAAGCATATCTTACATGTTAAACAGAAACAATGTAGAGCTTGCATTAATTCACCTCTTTTACTTTATCCAGTTTTGCAAACAAAATTTGGCTGTTAAGCTAACTGTGATAATACTGTAGATTGTTTGGTTGCAAGTGTACTACAATGTTCATGGCAATATCAGGTTAAGTTGGCTATTATTTTTAAGTCAGGAGAAGTGGAAGTTCAACAACTTATAGCAGTGGAACTATTATTTCAAGATTCATTGCACTTAATGGTGATGACTCACCACACCTGCACCAGGAGAAGAATAGTTGTTCTTCTCACTGTCATTTATGCCCCAAGATTAGAGAGATTGTCACACATGAGGAGCCTAAGCTTTTCCATTACAGTATTAAAGGTTGCAAATGCTAGCTCTCTTAGGCATCAGCTCTCTGTAGTATTGTCTCCCTTGCCTCCCTTGCAAACACACTGAGCTCAGTTGTTTATCTCTTCTGCAAAATACACTAAGCTTGGTGGACTGGAAGAATTTCACCTTGCGTGACAACAATGCAGATGAATATACATTCACAGAGCCTACACATGCAAACTGAGAGGACTGTATGATTACATATTAGGGCAACAGAGCGGCAGCTCACTTGGTTGACTGAGGTGTGAGAGGATGTGGATCATTTAGTCAGCTAGCGAACTGGAAATACCGGCCTGCATTACGTGTTATCGCCCTTACTGACATCGCTTTTCACTGAACAGTGCAAAACCCGACCTTTTGGGTGGAAAGTCGGGATTTTACTTGATGTCTGCACCTACAGGTTTTAGCATTTGGGACACATTAGGCTTTATCCTATTTTTAATTGATTTTTCCAAGTTTTAGGCTATAATCTGTTGGTGCGAACATCATCTAAAATCCCGACTTTGCCCCCAGAAGGTCGGGGTTTGCACTGTTCAGTGGTAGGCGATTTGAGTAAGGGTGATATCACATAATGTAGGCACCCGGTGTTTGGAAGCTACTTCAGTCTAATGGCAAATTTCTCAGCATTAGTGGCCTGTTCAGTATGGATATATTTGTTGAGGGTCTTGCTTGTTTTTTTGTGCTGAGGATATCAAAACAGCATGTAAATGCACAATGGGACAAGTAAAAAGTACACTGTTGTCATTCCAACTATATCAGTGTTTCACGTAAAGTACAGTAGTGGAGAGGAGATCAACAAGAAACGGCTGATTTTCTATGTGAACTTGTAAAACAGTAACACAGTACCACCCTGGTGTTGGTTTTGTTAAATTAACTAACGTCAGAAAGTGTAACAGAATTTCTGAATGTAATGTTCAAGTCTGTGTGGACTTGTTGATGCATGGATGTTATCATCCTTTTGAAACTGTTCATACTACTGTATGATCCTTTGATCCAGCAAGGTAGTTAGTCATGGCACAAATATGAAGTGATTGTGTATAGCATAATGATGTCACAACTGACCCAAGAGCATAGACCTCAGTAACTGTCATCCTCTAGCCTTTCAATGAGTGTTAGCACATCGGTACCATACTGTATTCATGCACTGCAGGTTTCACTACAGGTTTCTCAAGAGCTCAGTGCTGCTGAACTGCTTACAGTATGTCCAAAACTTGAAGTGGCTAACTGGAGTAAAAACTTGTGATTGAATAAGAAAAAGACCAGAAGAGCCAGTTCTGCCTAAATAACACTAAAACCTGGGAAACTAATAACACAAGTGTAAAATCCAAAATATTTTTTTTTTTTTGCATGTTTTGATAATAATGAAAATTACCCATGCAGGAGTCACTATTCAAAGGAAAATTGGAGTCATACTTCACTCCTGGCTAGGAATTACAACTCTGAAGGGTACATAGATTTGAGTAACCCCCCAAGGCTAGTAAACACCCCCTTAAGACCAAATTCACAATCTAAAGGCTGGCACTGAGTTGAGATGTTGAGCAAGCATACAACTGTACTCACTCTTGCTGTGAGTATACCTCTCCAAAATTTATGCAGGGTTGATGTACAAATTGCCAATTTTTGTGATTTAAATGATGATGGGAAATCATGTTAACATAGAACTTAGTAAAAACATATTTTGAGTGCAATTCATCTTACTTTTGATGGAGGCTTTCAGAAGCAATTAGCTTTAATATCTCCCAATCAGCAGATAAAGTGGAAAGAATGAGAATTGCTGGATATGACTTTTCATTTTCAGGAATTAGTAGTTGAATGTTGCATGGCTCGGCTGCCCATCTTGAGGCTAATGTGAACTATGGCTGAGAGGTTTACAGAAAAGTTACCTAACTAGGCCCTTTTTACCTGTCTTATATATATTCAGATGTTACAAATATAAATGTGTGGGACTACTTTCAGTGGGTGAGCTGAGTATATTTGCCCCAAATTTTAATGCTTGTTTGCCCTAGAGCATATTTTGCCTAAAAATAGTATGCTCTGCCTAAATGGGGGTGGGGGAGGGGGTGGACCTACCTCAGTCTCCTACTTCATGTGCCTATGTTTAACTAAGAGTGTAGGTTTGCATATGATGGCTATTTTAATACAACGTTCTCATGTAAAACAATCATTTGTAGAATTTTAGCAATAAATGAGAGAACTGAAGGGAATAGAAAGATCTTACAGTGTACTGGCAAAAAAACCCTTTCCCCTCTCCCCTCCATCATCCTCTCTTCTGTATCCTTGCTTCTAGTTTCACTAATTGCCATATGACTTTTCTTTTCACAGTTGTGGTGGACATATCTGATCCTGAGAGTGTCGACCTCGCTGGAACCTGGAGACAAGACATTCTGAATCATGCTGTTATCTCAAAGAAACGAATCGTCAACACTCCAGAGGGTCATAGGATAGACACTGAATATGAAAAGGCAGATGCTTCTCAGATTCCGGTGCTGCTGTTGGGAAATAAGTTTGACATTGTAAGTAAATAAGTTTGATGTAGTAGCAGTGGTGCATTCAAGAGGGCACCTCTCCCCCTCCCCCCCATCCCAGAAACCCTGACTACTGTAATGGTCCCCAGGCATGGATGATATGAAACTGTTGTGGGAATTCATGTTTTAGAGAGTAAATTTCTGTTATCTAGGGTGTCTAAGGTGTCAAATTTTCTGATCTCAGACCACACCATGGTTGCTTGAGCAATGATCATAACAACCTGAAACTGTTGCAGATTATCTTTTAGAATTTGAGTGTCCTGGTGAAAAAAAGAGTGTCCTGGTAAAAATGGAACCTGCGTATGTGCCAGAAGTGTGCAGAGATGTTGAGAAATATAAAGCTACTGCAGTTGCAAAGCCAGAAAAAAGTTCCTCAGAAAGACATTTCAGAAACAGCTCTCCACAAAGAATGCTTTCCTTCAACTTTTTCCAACACCTTCTGCTTGTTTCCATGGTATTACCATCTGTCAAATATTTTTAACAGTTTACTTGACTTAGCAATTTTTATCATGAAATTCAAGTTACCTAATGTAGGTGAGTTCAAAATATCAGGTTATATGAGGCATTGACTGTTACCCCTCAGTGTGGCCACAAAATGTCCCAATTATGTCCATAAGTTTCCATAAATTCCCTATCAGGTCATGACTTACAGACTTACAGTACAGTGTAACATGTATTGGTCCAAATTTGGATTAATAAGTAATCAGTGTGGTCAGTTCAGATGAGGAAACCATAGAATACTCTTGAATGAAAAGCCTGGCTTGCTATGACCTTACAGAAGAATCAACCCCAAATTCCGAATTACTAAAGCCTTGTGCACAGGGATGTCAAATGAAGCCTTATTGGGCAAATGAAAAAAAGTTTTCTATTTTTTTTTATGTCTGTGTGTTTCACAAAAATATAACATTTTGCATGTTTTGCAGTACATTTTTGCAAAACATGTGTTAGGATGCAAACAGCAAAACAATTGTTTCTGCCAAATTGAAAACAGCAATGAGATTTATCATTTAATTGTCAGGTTTCAAATGAGGTAACAAAAATTTCTCTTGCTTACCTACCAGTTTGGTTGCAAAACCATCACCTGTCACTTAGCGGATGCACCAACAAAATACGTTAATCAATTCCAAACACATTTGTTCCCGGGGGAGGGGAGGTGTGCAGTACGTGGAGGGATAGAGGGACATTGCATATGTACCTTAAGCTTCATCTTAATACTTTATGAGCTGAATGAGCCCATCTTTTATGTGCTTGATGTCTTTTAGGTTGAAGAAAAATTAGCAATGATGAACGCACCTGATGGTGAAGATGCTGAATCGGTCTCAGAGAAGCCAGTCGATAAAGATGATAAAGAGGATGCTAGAAAAGGAGAAGTGTCTGATGGAGGAAAAGGAGAAGCAAAGGCTGCAGAAAGCTCTCAAGAGGAGAAAATGGGAGATGGGAAGAATGAAGAGGGGGAGAGGAGTAAGAGAAAGGAATCCACAAGTAGTAAAGGAGATGAGGGAGAGGTGTGGAAGTATGAAGAAGAGAAAGTGAAGGAGGAGAAACCAGCAGAAATACTTTACCTGGAGGCTTGCTGTGAGCAGCATGGATTTGTCGGAAGGTATGCAAGATTCAGCATTTCACTGCACAGTGGGATCGTTATAAACTGGTTCATGTAAAGTACTAGAAGGATGATATGAAGCTCCAGCCTTCAGTAACAACTTTTTTTGAAGTTTTTCAGTTACTTGAACATTGCTTACAAATTTTGAAGGGAAAATGTGAAACCATCTGAAAAAGTTTCCAGAGCAGGATGTGTATAAATCAGTAATAAACCTTTTCCACTTTATTCATATGACACTTTTTTTAAAACAACTTGAAGAATTGTTTTACTAATAATCATCTAAAACATACTTGATGGTGGGGTGCTTTACAATTGAAAAGGCACTAACTTATACAGTAGTGTCATGAACAAAAATCTTCTATAGTGTATACCAGTGATAGTTACTTCTTGATGAGGTGTATTTTTCATTTTTTTTTCTTTCCAGTGTGGCAGTTTCAGCTAAAGAGCCTGACGGGGGTATCCACACAGCCATACAGGCACTTGTGAGACATCTCTTGGAACACAGACTGAAATTTAAGGCTCTTCAGAAAATGGAAGCTGTGCAGGTCAAAAGGTCAAAGCACAAGCGAAGAAAGGCCAAGAAGGTCCGTCCTGATGCCTTCCAGCCATTAGAACTCACAAAAGTGCCACAACTAGATAAATTGTTTGCACAATGCAATCCACAGCTCATGATGGTCCATGAAGCCAATCTAGCCTATGAGCAATCAATGAAACACTTTAAGCATCTTTGCTTAGATATGGGGGTTGTCAAAGGTCCAAAGTTTTCAATAGAAGACTGTTTTGAAGGTATCAGGAAAGTGCTCAGGGAAGAAGAACTAGAGCTTGTGGTGAGTGAAACTAGCATGTTGTTATTTATGTTAGATACCTACGTAGGGATTCCTCATGCACACTCCGAGTCTACCAACAGTTTTCAGGTGATATGTTTGCCAAATAGTTTCAAATCTCTGAGAATACTGCTTCTGTGTGAAGAATTATGGACAGTGATATTGAGGCTGCTTGCAAAAAATATTAAGGCTGTAATTACTCCACTGCTTTTTTTCTGTTTTTTGCTATTTTTTCTTGATATCCTCTGCTTTTACTTGCCTAACTTTCCTGTCTGTTACTCCACTTGTAATTACTGTCCTCTTGTTGTTGTTGTTGTTGTTGTTGTTGTTGTTGTTGTTGTCTTTGTCATTGTTGTTATATGTTAATCTGCCTCTACTGAAGATTTTGCTAATGTAGGTAAGAATTTTGTCAGACTTGTAGAGTGAATACAATGTCACAAGTACACGTTGAGTGTCTCTGGTTGTGAGAATGAGTATGAGTCCATGTCTTTATCATTAGTATGAGTACCAAATTTTGCATTTTCCCGGTGCGTAACCTCCAAAATCTGTGAGTACAAGTGTACGAGTACAAAACAGTTCTCACAAGTACGAGTTCACTGTTGTGTATAATTGTGAGTATGGGCATGTACTCCTTACAAGTCTGCATTTGCCAACAGTAATTCTCTCTCTTAAGATTTTGGGCTTCTCAATTCAGTACATGTAGATTTTATGACTCAGCAGCATTTTTGCATTTTCCCCCTTTTCTCTTTTCTTATTCTTTTGTTAGTTTAATTGTATTTACTATTTGACATGCTGAACTTCTCCCCATTAGATTTAGGTAGCTCCCAAACACCCGCCCATTGCCTGCCTGGGCGGGTGTTTCCAGTTGACTAGCTCAGCAAACAGTTCACATCCTCCCACACCTCAGTCAGGCTGTTGAGCTGCTGTTCTGTTTGCCTATTGTGTAACTAATAATACAGTTGACTCAGCAAGGTAGAACCTCCTTTGTGTTAGTAAAAAACTCTCACAGTTCTGTGAGCTTGGTGTATTTGCAGAAGAGATAAACCACTGAGCTCAGTGTGTTCACACAGGAGGCAAAAGAGATAAAGTTACAGTGAGATGAGGACTAGGAGAGCTAAAATTTGCTACCTAAATGTAATGGAGGAAAGTTTCTCATGACTTTTTGATCTGTTTCATACATGCACTTATTAGCTTGCTTTGTAATGAAACAGACATTTGGTTAAACAAACTGTAATCTACAGTATTATTCCATCTGACTCAACCTTCAACCTAGTGTACCCACATTGCTGTCAGAAGTATTGACTTAAAGACTGACACTCATCACCCCAAGTACATTTTTAGTGGAGGGATATCAAAATTCTCAGTTGGTGTCTGTTCCTTGATTGACATCAGAGTTTGAAAATTCAAAAGAAGCAGCTTAGCTCACATTTCACACAAAATACAGAGAGAGTGATCTCATTACACATAATGGCCTTGCATGAGTGCTCACCCAGACATAACCTTAAGCCAGGGGTCGGCAAACTAGGGATGCGACTCTTTTGAGAGTTGCGAAAATATTTCGGACGGTCGCGTAAAGGATTCAGGACTGGAGCGAAAAATAATTGCCAAAGTTCTCATTGAAAATAAGCAATGGGTGTGATTCTAATCTAAGAACCAGCGATATGCTTTATTAACACTGCATAACCAAGTAAAACCAACCTTCTCTCACCGACCCGTCAATTTGAGGCTACCAAGATTACGGAGTCAAAAACTGGGGCCACCAAGCAAAAAACTTTGGAGACCCCTGCCTTAAGCAATACACTAGGTGTGTTTTTACACAAGGAAAAGCTTAAGACAGTTTTGGGACCAGCTAAAAGTTACTTTGGGAGAATTGGAAGTGCCTGGGATGATGAGATTTTCCCTTTAATGTTACCAAAGAAGCAGTCATTTTTACTTTCCCATGAAGCCATCTGTGTACTTTGAATCTCCAGGTACAGGAAAAAGATGGATTTGTGGAGTTAGCTGTCAAAGGAGAAGAGAAGGAAGAAGAAGAAAAGAATGAAGAAATGAAAGAATTGCTGCAAACTTTTGACTCAGAGGTAAGGTATTATACAACAATAGTACAACAGAGCATCAGATATAGATGATAATGAAACTATCCACTGTTTTCCCCATATATATATACATATGTATGTCATGTGTCTCTATTTCATTGTCATGCTGACTGTCAAGTGTCCATATACAGTGTCTATGCGTACTGCGTGTGCATACTGAAAATGCATCCATTGCCCACCAGCTGTGACACCAACATGGCAAGTAGAAATGTGTTGACTTTGATAGTACCATTGTTATGAGACAGTGGTGTATAAACTGAGATTTCATTGAAGAGGATTAGGACCTTGTTGACATTCACTGACAAAATATTTTGGGGCACACTGGGTAAATTTACTGACTGAGGTGGAAACAACATACAAAATAAGTCTTTTTCTAATCCGACCCATCTTGTATTACTCCAGAAAGGGAAAGATGTCAGTTATTAAGTGCAGTCTCCCCTCCCTCAGTTTTCATGCTGTCCATGAAGGGAACTTGTGTAACAGAGGGTGAGGATTAATCATCATTGAAGAGAGATTGGAGTTAAGGCTATATTGAAAGCCACTTTTTTGCATTATAATACATGTATCATTTGCAAAGATTACTGTAATTGGCTTATACCGTGGACTTTGAAAAGTAAGGGGTTGGGGACCTTAAATCTGCAGGCAAAAATTACTACAGCATTTTGTGCCTTATACAGTAAGCATGTTGCTATTTTCATATCCCTTCAAAACTCATAATCCCCACTCATACCCAAACATAGAACCTTTATTAAAGATGGCTGATATGTGTGGCACTTTCAAACAAATCTAATGTGGGTGTGTATACTGCCTTTTGTTTTGTTTTGTTTTTTTTTGGGGGGGGGGGGATTGCTGCCAATGCAAAAAATTTGGGAGCGTAACTTCAGTTTGGTAAATGCGCACCCATTTTACCAAGAGCATAGGCCTTCTCCAACTCGTTTCCAGATACCCAGTATATTTGGACTTATTTTACCCTCCAGGTAAGAGTCGCATGCTGTGCTATTGCATGTGGATTTGAAGCTGCAGGTAAAAATCTAGAACAAATGGATGATCATATCGTTGGTCAGTGTTCAGAGCTTATCAATGAGCACATCCAACTCAACGGAGTACTTGCACCAAAAGAAGAACAACACATCAAAGATACAATTGACATCAACAGAGCTCGACTCAAGCATGCTCATCTGCAGTGTGATGAGAGGCGGCAAGATGTAGAATCTCTCTTGAGAAAGATCACGGCAGCTATGTTGTGGTGAACATATAGTGGGTTAGGTCGGGCATTTGCAAGGTATGAAGGAATTGCAGTGCTGTGGGGGGGTGGGGGAGGGCGGAGATAGGTGATCCTGAGATGAGCAACAGCATCTTGCTAGAAGTGCTGCAACACACAAGTTCCTTGAAAAGCGTTTTTACAAAACTTGAGTGAAGTGATGTCCAGATTAGACCTAGTCAGGCCTGCTATTTTTATGGAGAGGTTAACTGTTTAGAGCAGTGATTCTAAAATGCAGCCCGCAGGCCCTGTCGGTGCAGCCCCTGAATTGACTTTATGTTTTGAGAAAATTTAATCGACAAGAAAAACTGTAGCAAAATAGGAAACAGAGCGAAATAATCCATGCTGACATGCATGTTTAAATTATGTAATTTTGAAGTCCCTACTTGACTAGTTTTCTCACCTAAAGTGCATGAAGGTTGCCTACGTAGCAGGCTCTAAGGCATGTTCCTTGTTCAGTCATATCTATCCAAGACTTACTTCATGTGCCGTGTTGTTGACACTCTTGTTATGTACACTGTGGCATATAGTTATGTAGTGGTGCATTGGGAAGTGGTTGTATAAATAGGGACAAAGCTTGCAGCAAAGTTACATCCCCGAAATTTAATTGCCAAGTGAGGGACTGTACCAATGAAAAATGTATCATGTTGAACATATGTGTCGATTGGTAATTAACTTTAAATCCCTGTAAGTTATCTTTCGGTACTCGTAGAAACTAAATCAAATGTAGGCCTATTCAGAGTGGCATTCCCTAACAGTGCATTTGCAGTGTTTCATATGGGCGCCTTTTTTCCACAGCTCTGTTAAATAAATAGAATCACTCAATCAACTTAAATTTTTTGCCGACTTTTGGGAATGCAGCCCTCAAACTTAGCAGACCCACTTCTCTGTCTCACGGCGTTTGAGAAAATTGATCGAGAGCTTCCTCAAATGCTGGCCACTAACACAGGATAAGTGCAGAACTGTTGTGATGTCATTATATAGTTTCAGAGTGCAGTTTTCATCCACAATTACATATTTAGTTTGGAAAACAATACATGATAAACATCAAAATGACCATACTGGTTACTCGTGCATGCTAGATGCAGAATTGTAGACAGGGTGGCACCAGGTGGGGGAGAAGTGGCCATGACCCTATTGTCTGGGAAACATCTTTTGCATTGGGGAGTCTTAATGGGTGTGATAAAGAATGTAATCCCCTGAGGACGACCAACCGCTGCGACTAACATCATAATTTTGCCCTGAGGAGGGCCAATTGCTCAATAAAATTGCAACTTTTCAAAATAACTTCAATAGTAACTTCAAAATTTTTGGCACTTGAATTTCGTTTTTGCGATCCTTTCGGGAACCCGTTGACTTTGTCGCTTCTAGTTACCAACCGCTTTGTGGGGGAACTTGGCCACCCTGTCGAGCAGATCCTGGTGCCACTCACATTGCAGGGGTAAATTTGGGGTTAAAAGTGGGATTTCCTGCTATCTATTGCACTTAGAAAGCAAAATTTCCTGACCTCAGCCCCAACTATGGTGGGCTGAGGTCAAGTTGCTCCTGATGGATGCCGCAGAAGTGCAGATTGCTATCTTAAGGAACCACTTCTTATGAAAAAGTCATACCTCTGCTTCTGTTTGCTGTATAGATGCAGCTTCGGGATGTCTTCAGTATGGATTCCACTCTTTACAATCATTGTCCTTTCTCTAAGCCTGGGATCCTCCCCAGCAGCCCTAGACCTCATCCCAGCCTCTCCATTTGGCCCTCACCCACAAAAAGTTTGAGAACCACTGTTTTAAAGCAATGAAATCTAAAACAAAAGGAAATGTTCCTCCTTCTTTGCTAACATATAGCAATAGAAAACCAGCATTAAATCTGCCTTTGTTTAGAGTGTGTAGCATTAGCATGCCATTCCAGTCTCCTGTTGTTGAACATATCTTTTGGATGGCAGGTATAGACCTTATGCATTGACATCACACTGACGTCATTTTGGGTGAAAACAATGAAGTACACGTGCACTCAGGGCGTAGATTTGGCCCCATGTGTAGTAGACTTACGCGCGTATACAATTGGTTGACAGATCAGCTGTCTGCATTTATTGGTGTAACTTGCAATGATATGTGCTTTTCCTCCAAAGGAGGGAACACTTTCTCCTTTGTGACATCATATGCATAAGGTCTATTTGAGATGACAATTGAAGGTTTTTTCAACTGTTGAGACAATTATCTTGGTGCAGTTCTTTGAAAATATTGACTCCTGCCAAGCTTTCAAAATATTTTCTACAAACAGTGTGTTGCAGAAGAAAAGTTAACCTTGAAAGTCAAACATATTTAATGCTGGATATTTTGGAGATGAAATTTGTCATTTTAGGAAACAGTATTACACAATCAGTATGTAACATATTAAGAAGTATCACATTGTGTCTTGCAATCATTCCATCCAAAGTCATGTCTTTCATCAGTTTTGACTTCCATCCAGGTTACATTGAATTTTGTTTATTTTTGTCCATTTTTCCCATTTGTGTTGATTTGAGAAAAAAAATCATGCAATGTTTGCCATGAATGGTTAAAGTGTACCTCAAGTCTAATTTTAAAAAAGACATGCTGAAGAACTTGGAAAATGAATCCAAATGGTCGGTTTTCCATCTTCACAGGACATCCCTGAGCTGAGATATAAAACTATGTTGAAGCTTTTTCACTCAATTAAAATGGTATTTTGCACAATAAGTTCTGATGTCATTCTTGTACTACTCAAATTACCATCTTTGTTTTTTTGAAAGCCACTGCACCTTGTGCCAAAATGTGATCACTGACTTACTGTTATAGGGTGACTTCACTAAACAAGCCATCTCTGTAGAACATGCTATGCAAGAAAGCAGTAAAATTTTCAATGTAATATAAACATTTTAATTTCAAAAGGAAACAAAATCTGGTAATGTGAGTTGTAAAGAAGTCTCACAAATTATTGTGGAATTGACTATATTTCAAGTTAAGGTAAAAATTTAACATTTTATATCTCAGCAAAGGAAAATGCTATGAAAATGGGAGTTGGGTGAATGAGATTCATTTCCAACCTCTTAAAATATATGTATTCTTATAATTCTACACTTTAGGTACACTTTAAATTTTGTACACTCAACCAATGTGTATGAAATGTTGGGTCCTGTGATCAGATTTAAATCAATCATGCACTGCAAATTGAAACAAATACTTTTACTATTGTCGCCCAATTTGTCAGTGGCTTTGAAAAATAGAGAAGTGAACATGAGCATCCCTAAGGTTACCAGAGTAAGTAGATGTATGCAGTGTCTGATCAGTCAAAATCAAAACTTAAAAAGGCAATTTAATACATTTTGATTCATGGAAAATCATTTACTTGTTCAGTAGGGTATTGTGAGTTCATCCTTGTTGGGAGTTAGGGTAGTAACCAGGTGGTTTAATTTTAGTTGTTCTTCTTAATTACCAAAGTTCTTGTAAAAGGTATGAAATAACCACACAGGTCTTCCACAGAGGTACGCATTTACCTGATGAAGTCTGATGATCAGTTGTATATTTGATCTTTTGTGCATATAAATGAAATCACCTGAGTCTTACAGAAACAAAACAGAAAAGAATGTCATTTTATTTTTGAAAACTATATTTTAGACCAGAAACTGCACATATATACAAATCTTTGTTATCCATAAGTGTTTATAACATAATAAAATAAATATATTTTCAATGTTTTGTCAAGGTGTTTTTATCTCAGGCAATCAGCAGAGGAATGTTAATCCAAGAAAATAAAGATTTACTCAAATATAAATTGTTTCAGATTGTTATTTCTTGTCTAGAGAATTTAGGGTTTGGGGTTAAACACACAAAGGCATGTGTGTATTAAAGTGTTCCCTTAGAATGAATACAGAGTTCCAGTCAGATCAAGAGCACATTACAAAAATGAAAATACCTGATAACTTATCAAGGTGACCAGCTGAAAGACTACACCATAACTAACTCTGATGCAAGTTTGAAGGTGGACGGTTGTTTTTTGATAAAAAGACATCAGTATAAATTGATTACTACTTCGACCACCTAACATGCACTACGATATACAGTCAAAACCATCTTTCAGGCTTCCTCCAAACTGATGGATGTTTGATTAGCAACACAGGAAAGATGGACAGCAAATGCCAGTGTTTCAAGGGCATACTTAAAACAGCAGAATCCACATGAAGAGTAATCTCTGCAGTTTCAAGACATGAGTCCAACTGAAATATACAAGCACAAGTTCTACTGTATTTCACAGACTGGTTGAATTTGCTGTAGAAGTCCTCAATTAGAACAAAAAAATTTCAGGAATAAAGGGCACTCTTTAAATTTATGGATCACATTTTGGAAGACCAAAAGCAGTGCACTAAGTCACATGTGTAGTGTTTAGGAGTTATTTGACCAACTTCATGCAAGGCCTCTCTAGAAGGAGAAACAATGTAAAAAAACATTAAAATTTAAAACAGCTTTTCAAATATGTTGTACTTAAGGTGTTATATTTAGCTGACAAAGCTTTTGTTTCTCTTTCTTTAATTTCAGGAAGAAGTAGGCCTACATGAGAATATTGGAAGTATAAAAATTGGGCTGGAAATTGATCAAAAATACCTTCCATATTCACCTCCTACTCAGGACTTAGCCTGGTAACACTGCTATCTATTTCAGGAGGAAAATGTCACTAAAAACACAAAACATTCCTGTCTCTCTTTACTTCTTTTTCTTTCCACTTTTCTTGGGGCTCTTCTTTCCCTTAGGGCTCTTTCTTCCTTTAGGAGATGGGGACCTCTTTGCCTGCTCTGCTTTTAGAGCTGCCTCTGCTGCAGCAATCTCTTCCAGTCTCTTCCTCTCTGCCTCCAAGAATGTTTGCCTGAAGGCTTCTCTCGGCTGGTTGAGGAGATTTCGTCTCTCATCAAGTGATGTCTAGTGATAGAGTGAAATGTCAGTTATGGCAGTGTGGCAATGGTTTAACTGGTTTCAGATAAAGCACTGTAATGACAAAATTTTGAAAAACTACCTTGACCAATTTTTGTGCAATGGAGGGGAGTGGTGGATAGATGAAAGCATGGTCAAGTGTCTCCTATAATTACTAAAGCAAGGGTTTTTCGAACTATCCCCATAGGCTAGAACTAGTCCTTGCACTTCTCACATAACCCCACCCTGTGACTAGCCTGGCTCAAGCCTTCGAATACTGAACACCAGTCAAGGCCCTGAATGTTATTACTGATCTACCTTTGGAATCTTAAAGTTGCTTTTTCTCCATGGATATATACCACCACCCTGCAATAAAACTACCATCAGACTCTCTTCCTAAACTCACCTGTAGTTCAATGCACTCTTGCAGTTGTTTTTCCTTGGTCAAGGTTCTTTCTCTCTTGTCCTCCTCTCTTGCATTCAAGACCTGCTCTCTGAATACTTTGTACTGCTGTATAATTTCTTGCTTCTTTTTCATCTGTCTCTCAATTTCAACCTCATCTTTTAGGCGGGGTTCACCAGAAAAATCAGCAGGGCTACAAAAGAACGACAGAGAAGATGCAATATCCTATTTCTGAAAGTGTGCTTACAGTGAAATCTTCAGTAGTACTTCTTTTACAATATGTGACTATCTCAAACTTTGGATGTTCCTTTCCAAGAATTTCACTGTAATGACCATCAAAGTCTACACATGCAAATACAAAATGAATGAATGATACAGTTGAATGATGCATTTGACTGAAATTTGTAGGAGGAATAGTGAGAGTGATAAAAAACATAACTTGCCATTAAATTAGGATATTACACAAATTGAAATACTTTCTGTAAGAGAGAGGAAAAACATCTGTGAAGCATATACCAAAGCTGAATTTTATCTCATAAAATAAATTTTATCACTTTAAGCACACAAAGTAGCTTCCTGAATCACTTGAGAGAACAATTCTTCAAGCTTCAATCCTGACCAACTTTGAAGTAATTGTTTCATCAACCACCAGGTGTAATGTTTCTCTCATAGTTTATCTGAGTCATTACTTACCGAATGAATGGTGTAAGGTCCATTCTCTTTAATATTTCCTTAGGTGGTGGGGGAGGAGGTGGCTCATTGGTGAGGATGGTATCATTCAGAGTTGGTTCTCCTTCTGATGCTGGTGTTTCTGGAGGTGCTAGCACTATGGAGGCAATGATTTGACAAAAATTGTGGAGTAACAACAAAGAATTTTTTCCTTGTGAGCAAAACACGTAAATTAAAATGTCGTAAAAAACATGATTCAATTGAAAAGAAAATTTACATTCTCTAGTCTGCATCATCTGTGGGTAACTGCCCATACATACTAGGCAAAAATTTTTTGATTCTACAAAACCTTCATGTGGTAAGTTTTCTTTTTTTCACCCATTCCTTTAATACTGATTACTTCTAGAACATTAAGAACTCAAAAGTGATTCTCCATCTACCATCTGGTTTCCTGATATGTGAAAAAAAGTAGTTAAATGTTGCCAAAAATGAGCCCTCTTATACATCAGCCAACACCCATTCCTCTTTTCAAACACTCACAGCATTCCCTGCTTTGAAAGCATCACACACAAGGTACTTTATACAAACAGTGCTGGTCAACATACACAAAGAAGCAAGAACCTCAGTCAAAACAAAAGCTATCCTAGTCCTAGCTGTGCCTTCCAAATACAGAACAACAATTGGTAAAAGGCGGAAGGGAATCATTCCACCCCCCCCCCTCCACCCTTGAAACCCCATTGCCAATTTCCTTCACTTACCAACCTCTTCACATATCTATGTTCATTCGTTTGTTCATCTCCTTTATTTCAATTGTATGCATACTGTACATAGACTTAAAACTTTACAATACTGTTATTGAGTTTAGAAGAGAGAATTAAACAATGCATGAATACAACAGAAAAAGGAGCCAACAGAAGCAAGGAGCTTTTCTAGTCTTGGCCCCTTAACAGAGAAACATTGATTAAACACAACTAGAATATAAAGAAAAGTATAAGATAATGACTCTCCCGTTTGAGAATAATCCTTATGAAGAACATCACTTAATAACTGCTAATATTATTCTGTTCAAAGAAAGTGGTCAATTTACATACAATGATAACGAAAGTTTATATACTTCTTAAAAATATTAATATTAGATGTATTTACCTTCTGCATCCTGTTCCAACTCTTTAGGTTCATCAGCCTTCTCTTCTGGTTCCACCTTTATCATGTGTTCCTTCATAAACTTCTCCCTGGTAGCTTGGGCTTTGGCTGCCCTTCCAGGCTCAGCTGCCTCCCAGGCTTGTTTCATAGCTCTTATCTCATCCTGCCTCTCAGTGTCTTTGATAATATCAACTTCATCCTGATGTAATAAATAGTTAAAAGTTTCATTCTTAACGATTTCTTCCAAATATATTAGGTACTGTACATAACTTTCATTCACTTTCTCCTGGAAATTTTTGGCAAAATTTCCCCAACTGGAAAAAAATGTTAATGTGCTTAGAGTTTTTTCACTACTTCTTGACATCCATAAAATATCAAGCTATTTAAAGAAATTTACACCTGAAATGCATGATCACGCTGACAAAATACTGTATAACTTCACAGTGGAGGTACCATTTGCCAGATCAAACAAACAACATAATTGACTACATAATTTAAGGCACAGAGTATTCAGATCCAAAATCTTGTTGGAAGCCAGTCTTTATCAAGATGAGCTGAGAGATTAACCTTACAGACTTATTCATTCATTTATTCAAGTATTCATTAATTCCCAACTTTATTCATTCATAATGCATTACTGATCTGCACTTTTAACTGGAACCTAAATGGAAATTTTCCATAATTTATGTTACAGACTCAATTATAAAACATGTTGGTCCTACTCACATTGTGAAAAAACATTTCTGTGAGGATATATGAAATACTCAACCTATTCACTTAATTCAAAACAGTCAATTTCACAACAGTTTATGATGTCATTCTTGTATCACCAAAATGACCTCCTTCTGTTGTTCTTATTAAGTCAATCTTAAGGTGAACTTGGAAAAAATATCCAACTGACCTAATCTGCATAGTACAAAACTGACACAACCAGTTATTGCACAACCTTGTACCATGTTGAAATAGGTAATTTGCAACATCTTCGGTAAGCTATGAAAATGAGAAGTGGATTCATTACATCCACATTTTCAACTGATAAGACATATACAGGTATTTTCAAAATTGTAGACTTACGCATACCTGCCAACTTTTGGAACACAAAAATAGTAATGTGACTGTAAGTAGTGAATGCCGTCCTGGGGGAAGGGTCTAAGGGGAAGGGGTGCCCCCTCCCCTTTGAAAAATTTTTGCTTATGTAGGAATGGCTAGATGCAAAATGGTGCAACATTTGATGCTAGATTTGAATGGCATACATCTTGAAAAAACCCTATTTTTATGAAGGGTTCTTTCTTAATTTTCTTGCTTGGTGAAACATTCTTTCTCAGATCTTATGGGGGTGATCTAGAATGCTATGTGATAAAAATTTAATATGCAAGGGAGTGGAGTCACCAGTAGCTGATTCTACCCACCAACATTAAGGAACATCCCGTGAAAATGATCATTTCTTCCAAGTTTTCATGTTTTCAACTCTTCAAAATGAGTTACAAATAAAGTTTTACCTAGGACAAGGCCCCCACTCTAGGATCTTAAGCCAGCTGCAGTAGCCTGCTTTGCCTGCTTGAAAAGTTCCTTGGAAGTTGGAGTGTTGTTTTGAATGACACTGTGTTCCTGTGGCCACCATGACCATCCACCTGGTCATTAAATTCCCTAACACTTTGGTTGACAGGCTAGACCGGAATTCAGTTTTATTTTTGTTCACCAGACTAAAAATGCGTTCACAATCAGCATAGCTATGATACATAACTAAGACCACCTTAGCTAACTTAACTAATGCTGGATACTTTGCACTGCCAGTTGCCGGGGACTTGAGTTTGGAAATACTGGAAATACTGGAAGGTGAGAAGAGTGTTCAATTCACAAGCTCCGTACACCATCCGACAATCCAGACTGTGACTACCATAGAATCTTTAAAGTTGCTTCGATATAATTGTACACTTAGCCTAACGTTAGGCTAGAGCATACTTAGGCCTAGTGTTAAAGTTCGTATAACGTTAGACTATATTACCTTACAGTACCTGTCCAAACACACATTAGCCTAACCTTAGGCCTCGCTGAAAAAGTTTCGTAACTGATATATGTACGGGTTATTATCCGCGAAAGTTCACTAGTGAACAGTCTCAGTTATTCCGAATGATTATGAAAATGTTTCGGCTGGAATGCTTCAAACGAACAACGATCACAACTACCATGAAAAGCACTACGAACATTTAACGTGCACATGCACAGGATATGGCGGTGCGCAAAGCTGCATTGTATACCGTACCTGTACTTAGCCACGGACGTCCCATATACCTATACATAAGAAGTCCGTGGTACTACTACCTGTATCGCATACAGTACGCTAATCACCTACGTAGCAGGCTGTACAGTATATTCCTTGTAACCTTGTTGATTCATACCTTATGGTTTAGGAAACAGAGGAGCGAACAGAGTCGTCTCCGCGGTGTAATACGCAACTCCATGCTGTACTGATATATGAGTACGGCATGCATGTGAGGCTTCCGAGCACAGTGCTAAGTGAGTGTATTACTGTACCATGAGCTGTGCATTATTGCCTGTCAATGACTGATCATACAAACGTGCAAACATGCTGTGTTTGCCACGGTAGTTCGGAAATACAAACCAGAAAGCCAAAAGGCTTAGTGATTCCTTGCCATATGGATATACTGCAAAAAACATGAATCACCCACATGACAAGCATGAGATCCCTTACAGGTATCCTACTTGAGATATCATGTTAATAAGGTCAAAAGCTTCTGAAATCTTGTGACCCAAAATGACCTACATGCTAAATATGAACAATCCACAGACCAAGTATGAGATCCCCCATAGTTATCCTCCTTAAAATATGTTTACTAGGTTTTGACCTTTTGTGACCTCAAATGACCTTTGACCTGCATGAAAAACAGTAGGGATCATCTATTCAATTCAAAAAATCCACATGTCAAGTGTGAGATCCCTCACAGTTATCCTTCTTGAGATATTGTATTTACATGGTTTTCAACTTTAGACCTCTGGTGACCCCACATGACCTTTGACCTCCACCAAAAATAATAAGGATCATCTACTAAATATGGGCAATCCACATAGTTAGTATGAGATCCCTCACAGTTACTCTTCATGAGATAGTGTTTACAACATTTTGACCTCTGGTGACCCCAAATGACCTTTGACTGCCACCAAAAACAATGGGGGATCATCTGCTCAATATGGACAATCCACATGGTGAGTATGAGATCCCTCACACTTATCCTTCTGGAGATATCATGTTTACAAGGTTTTGATGTTTTAACCTCTGATGACCCCAAATGACCTTTGACCTCCATCCAAAAACAATAGAGATTTTCTACTCAATATGGGCAATCCACATGCTAAATATGTGATCCATCACAGTTACCCTTCTTGAGACATCATGTTTACAAGGTTTTGATCTTTTGACCACTAGGGATCCCAAATGACCTTTGACCTCCACCAAAAACAATGGGGGATCATCTGCTCAATACAGAGAATCCACATGGTAAGTATGAGATCCCTCACACGTATCCTTCTGGAGATATCGTGTTTACAAGGTTTTGACGTTTTGACCTCTGATGACCCCAAATGACCTTTGACCTCCACCAAAAATAATAGCAATTATCTTCTCAATATGGGCAATTCAAATGTTAAGTATGAGATTGCTCACAGTTATCCTCCTTGAGAAATAGTGTTTACAATGTTTTGACCTTTTGACCACTGGTGACCCCAAATGACTTTTGACCTCCACCAAAAATACTAGGGATCATCTACTCAATATGGACAATCCACATGCTAAGTATGAGATCCCTCACACTTACCCTTCTTGAGATATCATGTTTACAAGGTTTTGACCTTTTAACCTCTGATGACCCCAAATGACCTTTGACCTCCACCAAAAACAATAGGGATCATCTACTCAATATGGACAATCCACATGCTAAGTATGAGATCCTTCACAGTTACCCTTCTTGAGATATCATGTTTACAAGGTTTTGACCTTTTGACCTCTGATGACCCCAGATGACCTTTGACCTCCACCAAAAATAATAGAAAACATTTACTTAATATGGGTAATCCACATGCTAAGTATGAGATCCCTCAAAGTTACCCTTCTTGAGATATAGTGTTTACAAGGTTTTGACCTTTTGACCACTGGTGACCCCAAATGACCTTTGACCTCCACCAAAAACAATAGGGATCATCTACTCAATATGGGCAATGAACATGGTAAGTATGAGATCCCTCACATTTATCCTTCTGGAGATACCGTGTTTACAAGCAATTTCCAGGGTATTTACTATTTGACCTCTGGTGACCCCAAATGACCTTTGACCTCCACCAAAAAGAATAGGGATCATCTATTTAATATGGGCAACCTACCTGCCAAGTATGAGATCCCTCGGAGTTACCCATCTTGAGATATCGTGTTTACAAGGTTTTGACCTTTTGACCTCTGATGACCCCAGATGACCTTTGACCTCCACCAAAAATAATAGAAAACATTTACTCAATATGGGTAATCCACATGCTAAGTATGAGATCCCTCAAAGTTACCCTTCTTGAGATATAGTGTTTACAAGGTTTTGACCTTTTGACCACTGGTGACCCCAAATGACCTTTGACCTCCACCAAAAACAATAGGGATCATCTACTCAATATGGGCAATGAACATGGTAAGTATGAGATCCCTCACATTTATCCTTCTGGAGATACCGTGTTTACAAGCAATTTCCAGGGTATTTACTATTTGACCTCTGGTGACCCCAAATGACCTTTGACCTCCACCAAAAAGAATAGGGATCATCTATTTAATATGGGCAACCTACCTGCCAAGTATGAGATCCCTCGGAGTTACCCATCTTGAGATATCGCGTTTACAAGGTTTTGACCTTTTGACCTCCTGTGACCCCAAATGACCTTTGACCTCCACCAAAAACAATAGGGATCATCTACTCAATATGACCAACCCACACACCAAGTATGAGCTCAGTCATAGTTACCCTTCTTGAGATATCGTGTTTACAAGCAAAGCGTCACACACACACACACACACACATACATACATACACACACACATACACACACACACGACATCACCATCGCATAGATTCCTTCTGCCTTTGGCAAGGAATCAAAAATCGTAATTTTGGGGCTGTAATTCGGAATTCGTAATCGGGCGGAAAAAATCGTACAAATTACGCCAAAATCGTAATAGTTGGCAGGTATGCTTACGACATCAGCTCTGAAACTTACAGTTGGAGTCTGATCAAGCACAATCCTCAGAGTCCAGTAAGGTTTGGTGTGATCAAACTGTTGTGATGGAGGCCTTGAAGAGCCCTTTTCTTTTTCCTTTTCCTTGCCTTTGTCTTTTCCTTTCTTTCCTTTATCTCCCCTGGAAGATGAATTCTTACCATCACCTTTGCCAGGTGAGGCTGGTCTCTCTTTGTTTGCTATAAAGAGATGTTAATATTTAATTGACATAACAAATCTGATGCTTCTTAAAACTATACATACTTTGTTTTGAAGCATGAAGATGTAAGGGAAAATGTAAAGACTTTGTACAATTTAAGAAACTATCACTTAGGATAAGTCCTTTTTTTGTATTATTACTCAAAAAAGCACAACAGGTACTCACTCTTTTCATAAGAAGACCCCCCCCCCCCCCTCCAGAAGTACTCTGGGAGTATAAAATAAGCTTGCAGCAAAAATTATCATTATTTATACACTTTGTGAAAGCAGATATGGATCTTTGAGCCTCTCGCCCAATGTAAATTTTGCATGCTTGTGAAAAAGATAAAAAAGGTAGTCCCTCATTTACTTGTGCTTCACTCTTCACAATTATTCCTTCACTAGAGAAATTACAAGTGAAGTATGGCAGCATTACTAACATAAATAAAATACTAAATCCCCCCCACCCTTGGACCCACACTATTTCATTTTGCACTGAAAACTTAAAGTTCTGACACACACAGAAACTGAAGATGAACGTATGTTGATCAGCTGACAAATGAGAAAATTTGTCCAACTGTGTCTTTAAATTGCTGACAACCTTTGCAAGGCAGATGTAATGACTACCGTAACAGAGGAACGCAAAATGCATAAAGAAAACAGTGCATTAAAGGGGATTGGTCGTCACTTTCTCAGACAAAACTTTCAGTGATAATGATCTGAGATACCTTTGTGCATATTTAGCCCATCAAAATGTGTCTCAAACAATAGAAGTTCAATATGCAATTTTCTTTGAATGAAATCACAAAAAAATTGACCAGTCACCTTTAAAGTCAAACTTCACTATGGAATACCAGAATGAACTTAGGTATTACAACTCTAGAATGTGATTTCTTGCTAAAACAAAGACTGTGATGCATACTTTTAAGGCTTACTTCATTTCTATAGGTTAACACTATAACATTTGAATGAGAAAGAGGGTGGCTTGTTTGTTAAATTGTTAATTGTGACAATGGTAAAGTTAGATAAGTCATCAAGTTTAAATATGTTGTTTTATGTGTAGTTATTGGATTCCATGTAATGTGACAAAAATGGAACAGATTAGACTGAGTTAGTTGGTTTTAAAATGTGACATGAGTTTAATACTACTGTAGTAATTTTAAATGAAAGAATGTTGTCTCCTCCATCCTGCCAGCTCACTCTACCACCCCACCCTACCCTGACTCATTCCAAAGTCCAAATGAAGACACAATAACAAGACTGTTGTCAGTCATGAACATATCTTCTGAAACAGTATACAAGACATGAACTTTTTTCATCCATATTTTAAAAGCCTTGATGAACTAAGCATGGAAAAGAGAATAATGATCTCAAAAACAATTTTCACTCCAAATTTGAACAACCCCTTTCAAATTTCGTGTGAGGGAAGAAATCCCCCAAAAGTATTTTGTTCAATAAGGTTAGACTATGAAAGAAGGTATTGCTATCTTCAATTTCTCAAAGAGCATAAAATCAAAATCACTTTCAGCAATCACTACATCAAACTTCAAGACACAATATCAATACACATAATCCTTCAGCAGCAAGACATTCTCACAAGGGTTATTGATAACTACTTATAATTTCACAATTTTCCAATGTATGAAAGTTTCTGTTCACTTGGAATCAAAATTGGCAAAATATTGCACAAAAATTCTTTTCAATTTGGATGCAAAGATGAAGATGGCATAAAGCTGGCAACCCAACTTTCTGGAGTAAATTGATAACTTGAACACTTTCACCACTCCATCATTCCCACTTTCAGTGACTATTCTTCAATTTCCTGCCTCCCTGCCTGTTACTTCTCATCTCTGACAATACACAACTATGAAGGTACCATTTCTGGTTGTTATATTCATTATACTGTGCACTGAACTAACTACTCTAAAATTGCAAGTATATTTTACACTAGAATGTTACACCTTGAAAAGTTATCTTTATAAAGCTCAAAGAGAATATAGTCACTATTAAAGGGAAAAAGAAAATTAATCCAGCTACAAAAGATACCATGCAAAGTGGCTTGAAAGTGGTGACACTGTAAATTTATACAAAACTGATGACGAGGCTTCAAAGGTGACACCTACACAAACCTCATAAAATGTCTGTGCAGATGACTATACCCTCTCTACAATAGCTTTCTTTTCCAAAATAAAGTAATGCCCATCCCTATAGGTTATGCCTGATGGTTCAAATTTTGGAATTTTTTTTTGAAAACTTCGAACTGTAAATTTGATTGTGATGCTACAAAGTTATCTCTCTCAAGTAAGATAGTCTGGTCATAACAAATTTTTTTTTTATTCCAACACTGGTTATGTAAAGGTACACATTTTGTAAGTCTGTGTCCTTAACGTGTCATATGTCTTCATTACATCAAGGTTTACTATTGAGAATCATAGTTTTCACTGTAAAAAGGAATGTCACCCTTGCAAGCCACCAAAGAAGGAAAGAGGGAACAAAGATTTGGGAAGATGACAAGTTTGGTGTTTTTGGAACTCTCACCCCCATCAAGGCCACTCTCAGAATCAGCAAGCTGTTTGCTTGTTTCTGGTCTTGCTGTAAACATTGGAGATTTGACACAAAAGTGCAGAAAAAAAGCCAAGTATTAGAAAAGCCAAATTTCAAGTCAAACAAGACTATCTGAACACAGCAAATCAGACCATGCAAATAGGCAAATCACTTGCAAGTTGCTCAACTGGTCAACAGTGATAACATTTTAAGTTGACTTGCAAGGAAACCTGCCTCTTAATTGCGACTAGCTGCAGCTGTTGCTGGTAAGACAAATTCTGTCCTGCTGAGCACAAATTGAAGAGGGTCTGCAGTCAAGTGACTACACCCTTATCGGGTCATGTGACACTCCAGTAAAGCTGCTTTCAGTATACAAGGATCAGACAAGGAGTTAAAGTAGTATAACACATTTCCTTTCGTCTTCTAGCTAGCTATTTCTGACTCTGTCATCCTGTTAAACTCTCTCTACTCACTATCAACCATTGAATAAAACTATGAAGTGGACATGTTTCAACTATTTCTGATCTTTTTGTGATGGCAATGATTACTTTTACAATGGATTACATTGTTGTCATTTTGTATGGCTTTGACAAAACAGGTGGTATCTTTGGTAGAACAAATATATGATCTGACATGACATATTAATATTAGCCATGCCTTTTTTGCCCCTTCCTTTTTCTTGCACAGGGGACATAAAGGTGTCCCCTTGTGTCTCTGGGCAGTCACCATACTTCGTCTCTGAGAGTACAGCAGTGGCTCTTAGAATATAACCGGAAGCTGCATTAGGAACAAACCAGTTTCATAAAAGTAAATAACATCCAACATTGAAATTGATACTCTGCCTTTTTAATATTTGTTAACATATGTCTGGAGGCTAAACACACAATGCAAATATATAGTAAGAAGTCGACTTTGCAAGTCTAGATCTTCCAGCTCTGTAGAAAATCCTTTATTCCAGTATCCGTGTTGCAAAACCCATCAGTCAATACCCTTCTTTGCAACATGACTATATTACAATTCTCTATACTTCTTCAGAGATGCCAACTTTCAAACACGGTTTCCAGTATTTTTCACATCAAAAAGCATATTTTGGACATCAAAAGAGCATTTTCTTCAAACTAACATATGCCAGGCTTAGACTATAGCTAGGTTCTGAGGTTAGTCAACTAACGTTACTCGTTCAGGCTAGGCCTAACGTTATAGCTTTGCCCACATAAGCCTAATTTTACAGCTTTGTCCACATAATTTGGACTACTTTTAATGATGAAACACCACATTTTGATGTATTTGGGCTTGAATGTTTGTTGCCTTGGCTTGGGGGCAATTATTTCGTCCTTTATGAAACAAACAACGATGGCCTTATCAATCCAGAATAAGCAGTTCCATGTGCGGCATATTTCACCCAGTCCATCATGGTACGCTACATAACTATATTATACAGTTATACAGCTGCGCTGGCACTAGCAGTACACATGGTTAACTGTGTCTCCAGTATATACAAGTAACGAAACAGAGTCAAAGTTAACATCGCTGTATCTAATTGGTCGTATTCGGTAGGTGGTCGTAAACAGACAAATGAATGAACTGGTTACTGTGCACTACAGGCAGCAGGTCGGGGTCATGATATTGTGACCTCTGCTTTATAGTCTCCCACTCCAGTCACACTTTTATTTACATTGTTATTTTTAGAGATCTGATTTCCGTATTTTTAGCGATCCTATTTCCGAATTTTTACCGGGCAAAGCGTATTCCTGGTTTTCCTACCAAAATACGTACAAAATATGGGAAAACTGTACTAGTTAGCATCTCTGTTTCTTGTACATTAGATCGTCAAGCACGTATTACAAATGCACCTATTGTCCTATGCACACATACTGTTACCACAAGTTCTGCATGAGCTACTGCACCAGCACTATGTCAATTGACATGCGCTGACATCACGTCAAAATCATCTTTACACAAGTACGTGGCATTGAGCATGCACAACTTCTTCTCATTCAGCCAATAACAGACAAGCAGTCAATGTCAGGCACAATTAACTCCCGTAAATGTACCAATCAAATTCTCAATTCTACTTAACTACAACTTGAATCTGCAGACACCTTTTCACTTTCTGATCTCTGAAAACTCATTCCACTTCTCCCAATAAACTAATTTAGAAACCCTGATGCTGTTAGATGCTTCACTTTGTTAGTTATCTCTGTACAGGATAAGAGATTGTTACCTAGTAAAAGTGCTTTCAAATTTTTGTTCTTTGATTGCATATTATCCTTTACGTTTAATTCCAGTGATCACTTCTTGACAGTGGCAATACATCTTAAATCATTAATCAACAGTCTCTCACGCCTTACCTTTCTTTAATCACCCCGGCTGAATATAAAAACTAGAATGTTCCTTCCTTCAGAATTACATCAATTATCTGCAGTGCTTTGCATGGACTAGCTCAGAATAATGTAAATAATATGGCTGTTGTTCAATCACTCTTTCCAAGCCTATGTTCATAGAGGGACAACTTTCTCCATACCCCCATTACTACAAGGAATGCTGATAACAATAATTTTTTTTTATTTTATATGGCTTTATCTCTTGGAGAAAAGTTTTGCCAATATTAAACATTTTCCAAAAATATTCCCCTTTCAAGATGAAGATCCAACCTGAAAGCATACTCATTTATTCCTGTTTGTCTTTGCAACGTACTGTCAAAATGTGTCACATTATGGGGTCACTAAAATACATGTCTAACTATTATTATTACATCAGAAACACTTACCTTTCAGTTCATTCTTCTCCAGCTCCTTTAGCACTTGGACAAATGCCCAGCTGCTCTCTGACAGTGGCCAACTTTTGCGTAGTACCTTCGCCTGGACTACATACTTGTGAGGCTGAGACAGAGAGAAATGAATATGCGCACAGTAAACATGCCATCCCAATAGAGGATTTTCACAAACATCCAAAGCCTCTTTCATTTTGATGGTCTAGCATTTATCCTACCACAGTCTTATCTAGGGTCCTGCTGTGCAGTTACCCTCTGAAGACACTTCTTGCTCAAGTACTATTACCTGCAGCATTGCAACTGGGAATGCACTACCATTCTAAACCTCTGTGGAACAATTTAGATCTTACAACAGATTAGATTAAACATTGAAAAGAAAAGGTACTGGACAAACAGTATTACTAACATCAAACATAAAGAATGCTAAAACAAAAAAGGGGGAAAAAAGGTTTTACATGACAGCAATAGCATGAAAAACAATCACTAGAATGACAATGAAAACTGTGAAAAACTGGAAAAGTGAAAAGTGGAAAGCATTCATCACTTTGAGTATTTGCTATTTGGGGACATTGTTTGAAGTCTTTTAAAGGGCCCTGCTTGACACAAATTAAAATGTGATGATGTTACATTGAAAAAGTGTGACAGTCACACCAGCATTATGATATATAAATATAAATTTCTTCATAAAAGAAATCTGTAGCAATTACAATGCCTTATAAACAGGCTTATGGGAGTGATATCTCTAGTTGACTAATATTAAGGCTTGTTAACAAGGCTTGTTGGTGACTGGGGTTATTGCATCTTCCCTCAAACAGGGTCCACTAGACTAAAGGTTCACTAAACCAAAGATCCTAACTCTTATACCCTTATACTAACCCTAACTCTAATCCCACCTTACATTAATCCTAATCCTAACCCTAATTCTATATCTAACACTAGTCCTAACCTTGGCTCTAACTCTTACAAGCATTTCAGTTCAGCTGATCTTCAATCCAGTAAACCTTCAATCCAGTGAGCTTTTGGTCCAGTGGGACTCCCCCTTCCCTCAGAAACTGACTTGACGTGAGCAAAAAACACTATCAAAGCATTAAATGTACAATGTATAAAATGTCAGCAGTGGGGAAATACAGCTGTGTTCTGTTCTATAAGAACAGGATCCTAAAACTAGTCAAAACATGGACACATTTTACTAGTCTTTCCTACCTTGAACTCATTCTCATCAATCTCCCCTTCCAGCTTTCCAAAGTCACTAGAACTTTCCCGAATTTTCTGGTGGACAAAGAGGTAAACAATTTATAAAACACAAGGCACTGTAAGCCTAACAATGAGGATATACACCAAACAAAGCAGTAACACTTGCACAGTTTGGTGATTGGCCATCATTACAAGTCTTCTGTGAAATAGCCTACTGTAAGAAATGTAACTTATCTGTCAGAAGTATACCATAAATATATTATTTTAGTTATACATTTTTTGGTAGACACACAGCCACCATGTTAGAAATGTTAGCATTCTTAAAAATGCATGGACTATAAAACATCACATGGTGCTGAAAAATGTGTAGCCATTAAATTTTGCCTACATTTCTTATACATGCAAATGAAATTTAAAATTTACTTAGTATTCTCACACTACTACATCAATTCTCAACAGAAACCTTTGCAGCAATTGCCAGAGTCAAACTACAGCTCTCTCACACTGGCAAATTGTATTTTCCATTCATTTACATATATTCAACACTTCTAATCACTATGGTGAGTAGTCCTCATTAAAAAGATGAAACTCCTTCTTTGACTTGTGTGTGCAACAAATGACTAAGTTTGGGCAGTACAAGATCAAAAAAGATAGGCAAATGATTAATGCTTGCTTGTGTCAGGGTTACCCCGCAGAGCAGACTGTTTGCTCAGCCATCTTTAAGGCTTCCCAAACACCATCTGCCCAAGCAAACAGGACTGTGTCAAATTCTGGACACAAACTTCATTACCATAATATGACTTATTCAAGTACCCTCTCATTCTTCATGTTCTAGTTTTTGAGTGAGTTTGTGTACTCCAGTACTCATAAAACTGAAAGCCTAGACTAAAACCTGAGAAGTTCGACCATTACTGTCATGCATTACCACCTGTGCAGGGAGTGGGTACTACGATGACATACCAACACTGTGGGTGGCATAGGCTACATTGTTAAAACAGGACCAGATCTTACAGTGTTTTGAATATTCATTAACAACCAACCATTCTTAGGGCCACATGTTTCTATGAATATCCAAAAAATTTCTTCGGTGTTCACTTGAGCAGGTGTTAGGGATGTGACTGAACAAGTAACATGCTGTACAGCCTGCTACCTGGGCAATGTCATAGTTAGTGGATAAAGGAAATCAAGTTTCTGTTATCTATGGTTCAAACTTACTGCAGATGCTCTTCCATCATTACTGGTGGCAGATCTGTTTCTCTTTCCTGATCCCAGACTGGTTGAACTTGCTCTGTTACCTTTAGCAGCTGTAGATAATAATGTGAAATATGTACCTCGTTAATATACAAACCATGGTCACAAGAAAATACTACCACTTAGCTAGTTAGATGAAATTTAACGACACACCAACACAAATGTGTTATATAGTGTCAAGCAGTTTAAATACAGTTCAAGTCCTTCCCTTTAGTCGCCTCTTACAACAGGCGGGAAATACCGTGGGCATATTCTACAACTCTCAGCCCACAGGGGGTAAAAATACTAACACAAAATCACTCAAAAGAAACATTCCTGCCTAACTATCTAGAAATATGAACAAACATGAACAGGTATCGATGAGCAAACTTAAACACAGCTTTCTTTTCCAGTTAAACTACATATTAACTTGTCTTTAAATGCTATATCATTAGGCATTCCCTCCAGCTCTTTAAACTTTTCCACTAGTAAATATTAAAAAGTTGTTGAAATCTGTCAAAGATAAAGTTATAAATTAAAAGTCATGTCCATCAAAGATGAAACTGAAAACTTTTTTACCTGCTTGAAGTTCTTAAAGGGTATTCAGGCCATACATTTTGTGTGTTGTTTAAAGTTTCAGTACCAAAGTGACTGATGGATAATTGTACAACATTAAGACTAGCAATGTACAAGAGAGCTGCCTATTTCTGTCTCCATTAGCTTCCTATCATCTCCACCCTTATTATTTCTCACTCCTTCCTTAATCTCCATCTGGTTGGATGTTCTCAAATGACCTGCTACTGGATCATTTCACACCGCCTTCTTTTCATATTAAATCTTCCCTATCCCCCTTCCTTCCCTTTCCCATCCCTTCGCCTACCTTCACCCACCCTGATGATGCTCTAAGATAATCTGGTGCTGAATCACTTCATTCCCCCTTCTTAATACCCAAACTTCCATACCCCGTTTCTTTCCTTCTCTATGCCCCTTCCCTTATCTCCATCACCCTTTTTCATTTTATCTACCAAAATTACATTCTTACATGATCTGCTACTAGATCCTCTCTCCTCTTCCCCAGGTTCTCTGTCTCTTAAAAATTTGAATGCAGGGATGACAGCATGACCTTTGCCCTTTGTGCTGGCTACTTCCTCTTCATGGTCCAGTATCTGCAGGCTTATATAGACATCTGGCTTAGAGGTGCAGAACTGAATACTAGCAATGTGGTCTTGGGAAGGCTTGATAAAGTACCTGGAAAGTGAACAGCAAAATATACAAGTATCACATACGCTCAACAGAAAATGTTCCATTTGCTTACAGACAGGATGCATTAATAGAAAACTATTGTATTCACATTATCTTTGAGTAGGAGTGCAATTCTTCAGAATACAATGAGTATTCTTCTCACCAAACAAATGCATAATATTTTAACTTTTGACATGGTTGTCAAATTTATAAATACTGTAAGCAAAAAAGCATGCAGTATGGGCAAAACAACATGAGTGCTAGAATGTGTTGCAGCTCTCAATGGGCAGTAGTACAAGGACTTTAAATTTGTCATGAATTTCAACAATAATATTTAAAACTTCACTGTACCCAGATCCTGACTTTGAGTTCCAACTGATGCTGTGAGAATAAATACATACAACTTCTACAAACTTCATGATGCTAATGAATAGCAAGTTTTAGCCATCTCTAGTTTACCACTCTTAATCCAGAATCTATCAGAGAAATTCCTGTTCAGGTATCTTGAGATCAATAAAAGTAAAGGCCTTTAAAGACTGTTTGGTCAATAGAGCAAGTTTGTTTGTAAAAGGGATTAACTGTTGCAATTATAGGGATAAGCTTCACCTGGGGAAAAAGCCTTTTGCTCAGGTAATATTGGCTAAAATGTCCTATTCAATTCTAGCAGCATGTCAAGTACAAGAAACAGGCTTGCTGTAAGTCTGCAGCATGCAAAATACATTTGACATAGATGCCACTTCTTACCTCATAATAGTGAAATTTTTATTAGGAATGTAGTAGTCTTTAATTTCTTTGACAGTGAAGTTGCTGTTGAGGTTTTCCCGTAATGGCCTTGGGAGTGGTGTCGCAGACCCAATAAGTCTCATCCTCCACTTTCCCCCATTGAGAGGTAGGTCTGTGGTCCTGGCCTCACCGACAAATGTGTAGCCATTCTACTCAGAAACAAAGATGCAGAAGCATCAAATGTTTATTCCAGGAAAATCTCACAGAAAAACTCAACTTTGGCTGGACTTTTATTTGGCACTGACATTGTTTTGCATGGCAGTAATCTGATGTAACATTACTTACTGTACAGACATTCACATAAACACTGCACATGCCATACTTGGTGTTTAATCATTTTATCATTAATTTATGCATATAAGATAAAACTTGCAAAAAATTATGCAAAAATTATATTCCAGGAAATACAATATTGCAGAAAAGTATTTACGCCAAGTCCACAGTAGTGACATACTGCTAACTATTCCTTCTTTCACCATTTGACAAGTGGAACTATGCTTTCAACTATACACTGTACAGTGGTCTTCTATACTCATACAATTTATATGTTAAAAATATCTTAAAATTCACACAATCATTTTGTAAAAAGTACCAACAGTGATACAAGTATAAAGGCCCCTCCACACAATTATACACTTGTCAAAGAACATCGTCAAACAAATGTCTGAACAATTGTTGTGAAGGTGAAACATGCAGCTAAATGTTTGAACACCTTCAATCACGTTGGACATTGTTTAAATTTGTTGGGAAAGCAGTCCACATGACCATACATTTGTTTATTAGCATCATCACACAAATGTGTGATGGTGTTTTTGACCAAATGTTTGATTGTGTAGATGAGGCTTACAATGCAGTCACAAGTTGAAGGAAATGTACAAGAAAATGTGATGTCTACATCCACTGTGTCCCACCCACACTCACCAAACAAAGCAAGCCCCTTCCTTGCCCCACAAGGGGAGGAAGAAAATAACTAGGTTTTTGGATGGATAAACTCTTGGACACAGTGAAGCAACTTGATCTTTTCATCTTACCCTATTTCTCTGGTACTCATATGGGGCCACTCTCTGAAACACCCTGGGTATCTCTTCCCCTGTGTCATTATTGACCACCCTTAGCATACAGGTTGGTATAGAGACATACAACTTGGGCACCACCAACATTGGCTCATGAACATGGAAAACATCCCTAGAATGGAAAATTGAAATACATACCATCAAAGTGAAAAAAGTATTGAAAAAAGGATTTGATTATCATGAATACTAAGAATGAATTCATTGTAAGTATTTTTCAATCTTGAAGCAATATAATATAACTGAAGATTTTAACTTTTAAAAATGAATATAGATTTTGCAACTGCTTCCCAGCAAACACTAGGTGTTCTAGTAGCATCTGTAAATTGCTCACACAGTCCATCCTCAATCTCTTTAAGTATTCTAATACAATGGACCAAAGAATGCCTTCCTTCCTCATTTTCTTCGGTTGTCACTACACATTACATAAAGCCAGCTGTTTTGGCATGATTATTAAAGTTGGTTTTGTAAGAATGTACTCTTCACCAAATTTCCTCTTCCAAACAAACTCAAAATTCCAGTGGCATTCCTACCTGAACACTACAAACCAAGTATTGCTTGGTTGGTCCTGGCAATTACCCTGGAAATCAACAAAAGCAATTTTATTCCATTCATCTTGAGAGAATGGAAAAAACTGCATCAAGTCTGGGTCTGCTTTGAACATTGACCTGGAAAGCAAACAGACATAAGTCACAAATAAGTGGAAAAACCAAAAAAAAAAAGGAGGCAAAAATCAAGAATTGCTTAAGACTCAAAATCTGACCTAAAGTTAATGAGAATGCATCAAAATAATGTTGTACAGTAACATGAAGAAAGAGATGCTCCACAAATAACTGATACCAATCCATCACGAAAAGAAATAAACGAGTATCTTGTGACCTATTCAGTTGTTAACATTTCTTGCAGCTGTCTAGTACTCATGACTTGTTCTTGTATCCGTACCCGTACCCGTACTCATGACCCTGTACCCGTACTCATGATTACTTTTACCCGGACCCGTACCCGTACTCATGGTCCTGTACTCACACTACAACACTGCTATGAATACTGAAAGCTGATTCTTCCAGTACACCTGGCACACTGCTACAATGCTCCCATGTCCTTTCAACAAAGTGTCATTACATTCTCTAACAATATGCTGTAACAAAACTGAGATTACAGCAACTTACCTAAACAAATGTAGACTGTTTTCTTCTAATTTTTCTTTCAGAATATTCCACATATCTACCAACTGTTTTTTCACCAGTTTGTTTTCTTCACTACCTACATTGCCACAAAACAAAAGAGAAAATAAGACAGGTTATTTTCATTTCATCTTTCGTAAATGTCTTCATAATCCACCAACCACACATTCTTGTAATTTCTTAAAACTGTAAAAAAATGTATATTTATAAAACTAGGAGACAAACAGAATTATTCTTTCATCACACTGTATCACTCAGAAAGTTCCCACTGCATTTTATAGTTCCACTGATACACAAGATCTATGTCAAATGAAAGCAGTTTTGTATACCTGCTACTCTGGCTGCCTTGATCTTCCTTACATAGACGCCCCTCCAGTGTCTGGCAAAAGTAGTTACAGCATTTATTTCCTCTTCAGTAGCTTCCCTAACATATGAAACAACAGAAGATATTAAGTTAATAGTCACATGTCACCCATTTTCAGTATCAAACTGTACTTTCACACTTTCTGTACCATAAACAAAGCAATGTTTGCCCTAACCAGGATATCAATGATTCCCCATCCCATAATGTTGTATGCACTATGTGACACTTTGGGGTTATTTTAAAGTTTGTTTCATTCCTACTGCATGATTAATACATACTACCTTCCACCAATAGAGTATTTGTTGCCAGAATCTCCTTGAGTGTACCCTATCACAAGAGCCACTCCCTTGCTTTTCTAAAATGAAAATTATTTTGAGGTATGAATTATTCAAGCATTGGTTGCTGAACACTTCAACCAACATCCCAACAACAGTAAATGTTGGTACAATAACGAAGCATGACTCCAAGCAAATTTGATGAAATGAAGACTAACCTGTTTGCCCAGGATTCTGGCACATCAGCTGTTAAGACAATGTAATACATCAATAAGAGAAAGTCCTTACATAATAGAGGCTATTCTACTAGCTAAATGCAAATCAACTCAGACAACTTTTAGTGCAAATTATAGGCAATATTATTTCTGCCAATAAAAAGTTAACAACAAAATAGCTTACTTATTTTCCTTACATTCAAGAGGGAATCAATTTCATTTATACTTTTTAAGCAATAGTATCTTCTAGAAAGAAGCAAAGATTTCAGAATTCTTGGCATTCTCACCTCCTATGATCCTAAAGGCAACAGTAATTGATTACTTCTCAGTCAGTGCTTCTCTTGTCCAGACCTCAAAATTTAGAATAAGCATTTGTTTCTTTTAGCTGGCCCAACCAAATACTTTTTCAAGTCAGGAAGCAGCTTTAACCTTGAATATTTGCATGCTCATGTTGGATTAAAGTTGTGAGCAAATTCAAAATTCAGCAAAACAGAAACAAATTTAAGTGTCCAATTCTCAAAACTGCTGAAATGGGACATGAATATCACTAACACTATCATTAGTATGAAATATGAAATGTATAACGAAATCTAGAAACTTTGCTACTACTGGTACATTTATTTTTTGGACTTATCACAAACAGTGTCTAATTTAATAAAAACAAGCTTTTGCACTCCTCCTTTTGCAGTGTTTTGTCCTTTGTGAATTCATCTATTTCTAACCCTCCACCCCTTTGGTAGCCTGTTGTTCACTTGCCTACTTCTAATAGGCCTATGTACTTCAATAGTGACCCAGCTGTTTATGTTATATTGCTACAGTAGTTATATTCTGATGATGGTCGAGGACAGACCAAAAATTTAATATACTTTGGAGAAAGGAAAATGAATCTTTGCTCTGTATTTATTTTCCTCCTTGTTGTCATGCTTAGAGTCGGAATGGCTACTACCAACCCCAAGTCTAAAACCTATATCTGTAAGGACTCTATCTGAGGTCAACCGGATTCTTTGGAATTCTAACTTGAGACTAGGGCTGTGCATTTCCGGTTAATTCACTATCCGTTTAACCGTTTTTATTAACCAAACGGTTAACGGTTAACCAAAAATAAAAACAAGTCAAGGTAAATAAACAAAATAAACATTTCGGAAGAGCGCCACCACTTTAAATACCAAAGTTTCTACACTTAAAATGGCGCCGGTAGTGATGATCGTCTAAGTAGTGTGCAAGTTAAAACGTTTGCATTAGTTGCGATGTTTTGGCAAGCATGGGCGAATCACGCATTTATTCAAACTTTTCACAAACATGCATACTTTTTGTTATGCCACTGATTACCGTTTTCGATATTTTTGCGGTCTAACATAGCAGCGCGAGATGAGAAGCCTATGGATATCACTGGCATTATCGCAGTTCAAGACACACTTCTCCGGCTACAGCGATACAGTATCACACACGCCTAGAGCAGTGTCATACCACATACAGTGTACTATAGTGTGCCTTGTGACCTTGCTGTGACCTTCATACGTAATATACATGTGTCTGCAAAGAATTCCAGCACCGTTATGTCTAATGGTGTGAAAATTTTTACCCATATGTATTACTGCATGCTCCGTAAAAAATGGTAACGTTGAATTTTAACTTTGTCTTACATCGCATGCCTTTTAACCTAATCCTACTGACAATACAGTTTCTTCGTAATTATGAACGGCAAAACTTTTCGATAACTGCAGCTCCCCTCATACTTTATGTAATAACGGGACTCGGGCATAGTTGTCTCGTACGCAATACTGTACTGTACAATGTACGTACGGTATGTCATGAACGATCGTTCATACAACGTGCGAAGCAGCGAAGCACATGGCTGGCCGGCCGGCCCGGTTCGTTCAGCAAGCTCAATCAGCTCTGCTAATTACAAATACTGTACTGTACTGTACAATGCACGTACGTACAGTGCACCAGTTCGTTCAGCAAGTCCAACGAACTGTGCTAATTATGTTCGAAAATAATATGATTATTCATGAAGTTAACCATTGGAATGCTCCATATTTTATAATTTGGGGTTAACAAATGAAATGGTCGAAAGAATTTTACTCATCTTTGCGAATTTTGGGGGTTGAAACTTTTCCAGGAATTATACTAACGTTGAAAAAATTATAAACCAGAATGCAAAAATGCATTGAGGTTTCGATGATACATGTTCTATTCCAAATAATGCCATGATGTCCCATATCTTTCAGTCACTGGTCAAGTGATATCTTAACATGTTGGAAAAATAATTTTAGGTTCATATTTGATCTTGGGAATTCTTGGGAAAATTGCATTTTGACTTCTGGTGAACCCATGAGACGATCTTGGGAATTCTTAAAATTTTGCTTTTTGAACCCTGTGACCCCAGATGACCTTTGACCTCCACTAAAAACGAAAGCATTCATATTTTCACTACAACGCATCCACATACTGAGTATGAAATCTACCCAAGCTTCCTACCTGGCGATATCGTGTTAACAAGGTTTGCAGTGTGTGACCCCAGTGATGTCAGATGACCTCTGACCTCCACCAAAAAGTGATAGGTTCATCTTCTTACCAAAACGCATCCACATACCACATATGAAATCTATCCAAGCTTCCTATCTTGAGATATCATGTTAACAAGGTTTTCAGGGTTTGACCCCCACTGACCCCAGATGACCTTTGACCTCCACCAAAAACAATAGGGTTCTTCCTCGTACCATAATGCATCTACATTCTAAGTATGAAATTCATCCAAGCTTCCTATCTTGAGATATCGTGTTAACAAGGTTTTCAGGTTTTGACCCCCGGTGACCCCAGATGACCTTTGACCTCCATCAAAAACAATACGGTTCTCCCTCTTACCATAACACTTCTACACACTAAGTATGAAATTCATCCAAGCTTCCTACCTTGAGATATCCTGCACACAAGGTTTTCAGGTTTTGACCCCCGGTGACCCCAAATGACCTTTGAAATCCACCAAAAATGATAGGGTTCTTCCTCTTACCATAACACATCGACACAGTAAGTATGAAATTCATCCAAGCTTCCTACCTTGAGATATCATGCACACAAGGTTTTCAGGTTTTGACCCCCAGTGACCCCAGATGACCTTTGACCTCCACCAAAAACAATAGGATCCTTCCTCTTACCATAACACATCTACACACTAAGTATGAAATTCATCCAAGCTTCCTAACTTGAGATATCGTGCACACAAGGTTTTCAGGTTTTGACCCCCGGTGACCCCAGATGACCTTTGACCTCCACCAAAAACGATAGGGTTCTTCCTCTTACTATAACACATCTACACAGTAAGTATGAAATTTATCCAAGCTTCCTACCTTGAGATATCGTGCACACAAGGTTTTCAGGTTTTGACCCCCAGTAACCCCAGATGACCTTTGACCTCCACTAAAAATGATAGGGTCCTTCCTCTTACCATAACACATCTACACACTAAGTATGAATTTCATTCAAGCTTCCTATCTTGAGATATCATGTTAACAAGGTTTTCAGGTTTTGACCCCAGGTGACCCCAGATGACCTTTGACCTCCACCAAAAACAATAGGGTTCTTCCTCTTACCATAACACATCTACACACTAACTATGAAATTCATCCAAGCTTCCTACCTTGAGATATCGTGCACACAAGGTTTTCAGGTTTTGACCCCCGGTGACCCCAGATGACCTTTGACCTCCACCAAAAACAATAGGGTTCTTCCTCTTACCATAACACATCTACACACTAAGTATGAAATTCATCCAAGCTTCCTACCTTGAGATATCGTGCACACAAGGTTTTCAGGTTTTGACCCCCGGTGACCCCAGATCACCTTTGACCTCCACCAAAAACAATAGGGTTCTTCCTCTTACCATAACACATCTACACAGTAAGTATGAAATTCATCCAAGCTTCCTACCTTGAGATATCGTGCACACAAGGTTTTCAGGTTTTGACCCCCGGTGACCCCAGATGACCTTTGACCTCCACCAAAAACGATAGGGTTCTTCCTCTTAATATGGGGCATCTATGTACCAAGTTTGAAAACTGTCGGAGTTTCTCTTCTTGAGATATCGCGCACACAAGCTAAGCGTCACAAACACACACACACACACACCCACACACACATACACACACACACACACCCATACATACACACATACATACACACATACGCCATCATGACCGCATAGGTTTCTCTTTCATCGAAACCAAAAATGTTTAACCGTCTTTTGTTCAAATTATTAAGTCAGCTTACATGGGGAGGCTAACGTAGTTACAAATATTTTAGTTGCACCTACAAGGCTCGCAGGCCAGGGTTGCATAATTAAGCCGAGAACTACATAGCTTGGTCACTATTTTGTGCAGATTGCATATGTTTTGAGACTGATGAACTGTAAACACGTAACCTTGGAAGTTACGCCCGGGAAAATTCCCGAAGTGCATTTATCTTGAACGATATTAAGCATATATTTTTCTGCCGTCTACAGGTAACTTTTTTAGTCTTATCTATCAAGTTTACGGTGCTCCACACTTTAAAAGGTATGGTGGATTGTTGAAGCGTGTACTGCATAGTTTAATCCCTGCACCTTTGATAATTTAAATCCTTTTCAAAAGTTGCGTGAAAGAGTTTATTGTCACATTATTTCGGCAAACCACTCCCAGATCATGGGGCGAACGGATCGATATACCAGTCAAAGCAACGCAACGCAGACTGTGCAACTGACATTATAAACGTCTTTTTTTAAACCTTTTGTAATTTTTCATCCAAAGTTTACCCATTGTTAAGTGGTTTTGGGCAAGCAACTTCTGAGGTTTACTGCATAAACGAGTTTAGGTATAATGGTGAACTGCGGCGACAGATTTATTAGGTTGCAAAAACGGTTAAACGAAACAACATTTGGCGGTCGTTTAACCGATCGATCGGTCGGTTGACCTGTTAACCGTTTAACCGTCGCAGCCCTACTTGAGACACATAAAAACTTGACAAAAACTTGAAATTGCTTACATTTCCTTGTCTTTCCAGATTTTCTTGATGCCCCAGTAGCTGAAAACAATGCACAAAAAACATTGGCAATATGTGTAAAAAAATATCAATAAATAGAATGAAAACAATTCCACAGGTATTTCTAAGAAAAGTTTCCAAGTAGTAGAACACAACTTCCTAGACACTCTACCCTAACATGACTAGGAAATCCTCAAGTCAGCAGCCCTCTGCATTCACTGCCTATCAATGTCAACCTCGCCTTCATGCCTATATATACATGACTGTGGTGCACTGCCTTGTCAGTTAAACATACTGAAAACTTGGATCCACTCAAGTGAAGACTGCAGTGACTTAAAAATGGCAAAAACATGGGTGGTATCTGGGTAAAGGTACACCATCTCTGCGTGAGGGGCACAATGAAAGTGTTGAGCTGAGAAGCATCCATTCTTGTTTATACGTAGTTGAATTAAGCCAAAATGAAAATACCTACCAGGTCTACTACCAGAGTAAGATATCCCAGCAATATTTCTTGTCAGTGCATCAAAGTTGAATGCTTTCCAAGCAAAGGCCATTTCTAGGGTAAAGTCCTCCCCTAAAGCTTTCCTCAGCATTGAATAAAGGGCATCACGGAAAATCTGAAAATTAAAAATTACGAGGTTTATCATAAAACTTTTCTGCAGTATTACTGTTAGCAGCCTCCTCCAATTTAAAGAAAAAAAAACACCTGTCTACTGCACCTCCAGGACAAAGGCACAGTACGTAAGCTGTACTGAATTTAGTTTGCTGAAGGCCATATATGTTGACACACAGTCACAGTGACTGTGTGTGAGCTTAATTGGGAACACAACTGAATGTACAAGTCATTGTTGACCAACCAGAGTGAAGCTATATGGTTTGAATGAATGTCATTCAAATGCAGACATAAATAGTATTTAGAACTCTAGGATTATTGCAAAATGTGTCCAGACAGGGATTTGCCAGCAACTCCCTGGTGTGGAGGGATGCCATGTCCCCTTTAAAAATTGACTCCACAAACCACTGCCTGCACTGAACCTGTTGTCTAGGGACATTAAGATACCACTCCAAAATTTTGTCCATTGGCATAAAATTTAAAAACTTCTGTTACCTGCCTTACTTATGACATTACTCTTGTCCTTAAAGGCATTCCAACCAAAAACAGCTTTTAATTTCAATTTAATTTCCACATACTTGAACAAAGACTTATAAAACAACAATCTTACTGAAAAGAAAAAAATATGACAAAAACTACAAAAATAGAACAAGTTCTATCAATGCTACTGACCCTTCAAAGTATCATGTGACAAAGAAACATTACCTCATAGTTTTGCATGTTTTCCCTCCATGAACGTTTGACTGGTCTATAAGCCCTGTCCAAGTCAAGCATGGCCTGGAGATACTGTGGTGGGTCATCAAAGCTATTGATTGCATTGCCCAGACAATTCATAATCATTACTGCATGGTCAACAAAGCGACAGCTCTCCTGGTAAGGAAAGAAGGCGGGACAGAAATGTTTTATTACCAGGGCTTTAGTACTCAAAATATTCAAGACGTACGAGAAAAGAATTATTTTAACAGCAAAGCTGAACATTCTTTATGAAGCAGCAGTTTTGCATAACCACTCTTCACTAATTTTGCCGAAGGACAAATGCGCTCACCCTATATTAAAGGAGCAATGGGGTACGCTAAAATTGGAAATTTTTTCTTTACTTTTTTTTTTTTATCACATCACAAGGTTTACTTTAAATGAATTCTTAAATTTACCAGAGACAACTTCTTGGTATATAGTTTATTTAGCATTATTTGTGTTGTAAAACATCAGAATAGGCCCTGGTCAAGTGTTCACACTAGGCAGTGGGATTGTGCAAATCCAGCAATCCAATATTCCTGCAAGTTTTAAACTGTGTGCCAAAATATCTTGCACCTGTTGGGAAAAAGTCTACTTTTTTGTTGCATCTTAACAACACCTCCCTCTTTGACTCAAAATCCCACCCAAAATATTTTGGAGGGGACTAATTCCCCCCCACTCCACATTCTGGGACCTAGTGCCAACAATGCTTTGGTCCCTGAAACTAAAAAGACTTAGTTTCAACCAATGTTTGAATTTAGCTAGGTTGCAATGACTGCATATACCTTTTAAAGAAGTTTGTGAATATCTATGCACAAGTGTAATAATTTTATGCATACTTAAAAATATACAGCTAACTGGAGTTCCTGTATTCTTATTTGTTCAATTTACCCACATACTAATGAATTAGGGCCATTCACAATTGTCACAAGAAGCACTGTTGACAAGCCTTCATAATACCTTTAAACATGGGAAAAACTAATTTTCTGCAAGCACTTGTTACCTTATGGGGGACAAAGATTGTACCTGCAATCAACAATATGTTTCTGAGTAGTATTAATACTACTCAGAAACAATCATGCATGCATTCTTAATAAATAGTTCATACATCCACATAATGAATCACAAAATACCACACAGAAGGAAATACAAAAATGAAGGAACTTTCCAATGGTTATTGACCATGGGTGGAAATATCAGGAGAATGAGGCTTTTTTGTGCAACAAAAGCATGAAACGAGTTGTTGGAAATTTGACATGCTTCCTGGGAAGTACACAGTTTCATTGAATTCATTGAAAAAGGGTGGTAAAGACACTTAACACTGATTTCATCCATTCACCATTAAGAAGCTTGTTACTATAAAACAATATCTGACTTAGTTGCAATGACATCAAGCTTGACATATTTTCCTCACCTCTGTGAGATGTTGCATCACCGTCTCTTCATCCCCAAAAACAAACGGCACCCTGGAGCAGAGGTGGATGTGGAACCCCATAGGTGCAGTCATCATAAACCTCAATACATGGCGTCTGCCAAATCAAATGGTGGAAAATATTATAATACGGTGTCCCTTTGATCTAGTTGTTAGGTTCTCAAGAGGCAGTCCACAGGCCATACAAGCCATCTGTGGCCTGCAAAGTGCGCTAAAATGGCCTGTGGGAGATTCAAGGTGGCAATTTAGGAAGAAAGGTGTTGAATTAAGTCCTTGCTCTCAAAATAGGTTTAAAGCAAAAATTCATACAAAAGTGGCCCATGGTCCAAAACATTTGAGAATCCCTGATCTAGTAGATATGACATGTGTTTGCTCTATACCTTTTACAGGATGGATAGCTATGAGACAAGCAAACTTGTCACTTAATGTATTTACAATAATTTCAGTTATAATGGAGAACTTTTACCAGATCACATTAGAATACTACCTGGTCAGAATCATTATTACTCTATTTCTACATACTACCTAATGTGTGGTTTTTCTACTTGACATATGTCAATAAAGACTGCATCTCTCCTTTTGCTGGACATTTTGACCATCAAGCCTTGCTGCTGTGCACATTTACCAATACCAGACCTTCTAAGCATGAGCTGTGACAAGCAGCATGGTATTCAGAAATATGCTGACTTTACCTGGAAACCTCAATAATGACAAAAGTCTGTGTAACTAAGATGACCCCTACGTAGACCTAAAATGTTCAGGAAATGAATTTTCATGCCTTAAGATTAACTATGAGATATAAATCACACTCTTACCCAGGTGGGAGAGTCAATGCTGCTACCTTGGTAGATGTAGTTCTTATCCTTAGGATGGGTTGACCCACTACCAGACTCTTCCAAGAATATGGCTCTGCAACTAACAAACCAGGTGGAACTGGGGTGATTGGGAGATCTGGCTTGGTTACAGGTGCTAGGAAAGAAAAAAGATAAAAATATGTGTAACATTATTAAACTATAATAAAAATTCTATTTAGACTGGGAGTAAATTCAATTTTTTGCAAATGTTGTATCTGAGAACAATGGTACCTCCTTACCAACACTATAGTTTCTTTTGTTTAAAGGAATTTATTTTAAAGTCTTGTGGAAGTATGATTCACTTCATACTGTAAGGCAGGGATGGGGAATCTTTTTCATCTGAAGGACCCTTTTGACAGTCATAATTCACTCACCAGCTGCAGACAGAGAGGGCACAACAAGTTTTCCCCACTGGGGGCAGGCCAAGGGGCCCCAAACAGGCACTGGTGGGGTCTACATGAAAAACCGAGGTAAGAAACAAGGGCAAAGCCCCTGGAAGGTCTGAAGTTTGTACAAATCTGTAGGCAATAGAATGTTCATCCAAATGACATAGGATGGGCAAGGCAACACAAACCAGAAGTTAGTATGACCATTTGTTTTTTAATTTAAGTATGAAGTCATAATGAATGAGCACATACGAAAACTGCACAATAATCATGAAGCATGCCAAAACAGAACCACATATTTTCAAACCAACTTAGTTTGTCTTCACTTTATACTGCAAATTATCAACCATTTAACTTTTAATTTTTTCTTCTGAGGGACAGTTGTAACCCCCCACCCCTCGAATCAACCAGAATAAATACAGTGCCCACTGTCTTTCGTACTGTACTAGACCTATACATGTGATAGTGCACTTCCGTTCAATACTATGTACCCTCCCACGCAAAGATTCTGCTACCACTAGAAGTACAAGGATTCTGCACCTGGTTTATGTCAACGAAACAGTGGGTATGTTACATTGTGCATACGAGGGTTTTAGTAATATACTGGTAGTATTTTTCAGCAGTTTTAAATTAAATATCCCTGGTGTAAAAAGGATAAACTGTGGGCACTGTGAACTAAAAGATTATGATCAATTACCTCTCAAGTGATTCTCAAGTCACATTTATGAATTGCCTCTTGGGCCACACCAAACCGTCTCACAGGCCAGCAGGCAAGAGGTTCCCCACCCTTGCTGTAAGGAATTCAATTCTGCTTTAATACAAATGGCCATGGTGCACATATTTCAATTTTACCAAAAATGCATTTACAACACAAACATTTCAGTTTTTACTATTTATTCCTTTCATGGTCTCATGGGCCAGAAGTTCCCCACCCCAGCTGTAAGGAATTCAATTTTACTTTCATTCAAAGGGCCATGGTCCGTATATTTCAGTTTTACCAAAAATATAGATAAGACATAAACACTGAGTTTTCGTTTTTTAGTCTTCTCACCTTCAGCAGCAATGCTGGACCCAGCAACAGATTCATTATCTTTCTGTTTTTCTTTTTCTCTGTGACTATGAGAAGTTTTTGGAGGCTCAATACTGGGCGGATCAAACCAACGTGAGAGTGAAGAAAATGATATGATGATTTCAGATGATTCCAAGTTATCCACGACTGAAATTGAGGTCAAGGAATATCAAGAAATTAAATTTGAATCTCACACAATTACCAAATACTTCATCTATTAGGCAAACCTACACTCTGACCCACAGAAGACATGATGCAAATTTTATGTAAATGATACACTCAACAACTCCATGTTGAATGAATGTTGCATGACCCTTCACCATATGACTGCTGGTCTACTTAGGTCACGTTTCGTCTTGGTAAGGCGCAGTAAAAAAATAAATATATTTTTTGACTTGGCCTAATTTAAAAAAGTGGAGCAGGGTAAGGCAAACAGATACATCAACATATGACATAGTAAATCTCAATTTTTCAATTTCTACCAGAGAAGTCTTTTAACACTTTGATCACACACAGAATGCATAGGGGTGTTGCCCTTTGGCCAAGGGCACACTTTCCTTTCTATTTGCCTGTGACATCATGTGCACTAGGTCCAAACAATACACTGATTAATAAATACACACTTTATGATACAATCTATTCACACCCTGGCTTATCCAGTCTAAGACTATCTCAAACCTTCATCTTAAAGTATGAATGAAGATTTCAATACCAGCCTAGATGTACTGCAACCTTTTAAGGGTCCTTTTCATGGTGAAGTGTTATCACCAACAACTAGACCCAATGCACACCGGGCACCATAAAAGCAACAGGGTGACCACACATACAAGGGAAAGCATATCTGGCAACTTTTCATTCTTGAAATAATTACAAGAAAGATTCATCACTTGTATAAAAGGATACAAAGATACTGCTGAGGCCTGTCTTCTGGGGAGCTCTGATGAAACAAAACAGAAAGATGAGAAATTACACAAAATGATTTTTGAATCATTAAAAGGGACAGCTTGCAGGCTTTTAGAATGATCACAGTCACAGAAAGGCTTCTCTCACAATGACAATCATTCTTTTTATTCCAAGGGTGAATAACCATGATTTCCCTTTACCTAACAGGCATGACATTCAATTTCATTACACATGCAGTCTTTAGTAACAAACTGTTACTCTCTACATAAGTGTTCTCCAGTGGTGGCCCAATGGCTGAATGTTGTTCACCAGGGAACTTTGAATGGCCTATAGAAAATCAGTATGGAAAAATACAGCTGTTACAATATAGGTTTGTAGTACATACTTGTAATTTTCACGTTTCCTTTAATACCTATAGGAAAGTGGGATTTTTAATGTGAACCTCACAGTCTCAGACCTTGGATACTGCTAGTCTATATAATGTGAAGGGGTGGATCTGAGTGACATACCTGTCTCATCCACCCTACCCCATGGCTGGTATACTGCCCTTAGAGAAAATTACTTGATAAACTCAGATTTAGATAAATGTAAACAGTATTTAAAAAGTCCCACTTGGTCAAACTTACATGATGCTGAGGGGATGGGCTAAATGGCATTCTGGCTGGAGTCTGAGCAGTGATAGAGGCACTGGGGAAGGGGCCACCTGGGGCAGCTGATCTCTTCCCAGCAGTAGGCAGGCCAACCTGAAAATGACAGAACAATACACTTCACACTGACAAAGTTTTGCTTATTTTATAGAGGATAAATTATTGGAGTGCAATGAGAGATCTTGAACTGTCAGAGTTGTAGTATTTAAGTCTCTACATGGTCCTATCACATTGCTGACACTGCTTTTCCACATAAGTCATTGACTCAGTCACTCAAGACAAGGTTTTATTTTGTTTAAATAGTAAAAGTTCTCTAGAAATAGTCACATCCGGTAAAAATTGAAGGGAGTAAGTCCACCTTTGACTTCTAACAAAACTACAAAATCATAATGCTTTCTACTTTGAGAAGCATCCCTACTGCATAATGATGTACCTGGACTGCCTGACATGACACTGGAAGTTTCAAATTGTTGATCAAATACTGTATACTGAACTATTTTCGTCCTGGTTCAAACCACTCTATGGATGTTAGGCATAGTTTTATGTTTTTGCAAGTGGTTACAATTTCTCTGCACAGAATGTCTTTCTCCTCAAAAAGTCATCACCCTTGCTACTATGCAAAGACAGAAGGGATCGAAAAGGCACATTACTCAATAATAGCCTCAGTAAAGTGAACAAGAAACTCATAAGAGGAAAGACTACTGTGCATTTCAGTATACTAATGTTGTGTCTTTTCCTTTAGATGGAGGGCATAACTTTAAATTTTTTTTTGGAAAAGTCATTCTGGTAGCACACACTGCAAACACTGTTATCGAAAATACACTAAACATAACATGCCAAGACAAATCTAATTGATTGCAAAGGGTACATTCTTCAAATCTAACAAGCTCTTGTAGTTATGACTAGTACTTTTGTACCAACAGGCAGGCAATACTATGAATACCAATATTTTAATTTCAATATTGGCCCATACCAATCTGATACCAATATTTGAGAAATGAGCATAATGCACACTGCATCATTGGCCATGGGTCACTACTGACCACTAAAAGTCTTTTCATTTTCACAAAATATTAAAATTCACAGCCAAACATACTAAAATAACATAACTTTTTTATGAAGTACAGGAAGAGAAATATCCATTAGGTACTATCACCATTTGAGGTACATCTTACCAACACTAATAAAAAATGCTAAATGAAGGGTATCAGACAATATTGCTATCCAATAACAATAACAGGTCCAACACTTCTGTAGTTGTGTTGCTACGTAAGAGACAAAGCTTGTACATCACTACTTGAATATTAATAAACAGCATGTTATGATGAAGCACATACTAAAAAGCATCACAACACTGATTAGCAACTCTTAATATTATGAAATGTGCAAAAACAAATTATAGCTTTTTTATTTTTTGCTATTATGCAACTAAAGCAATTAGCAAATTATATCACAAGTTACTAAAGTAACAGAGTTACAAATGCACAAAGAAAATTGATTAGTACAAGCAAAGTTAAACATACAGCATCAACCACAGAGTCAATCGTGGCACTTCGTTTCACACGAGTTGGAGCAGACTGAAAGGGAGGAGCCAGCGAAAGATGAAAACATTTAAAAATGTTATGCTCTGAGAAACAAAAGATTCTTGTAAAGAATGTTAGAATGGATTTTAAAGCAAAGAGACATGAAATTTGTAGAAAACAAAGAAAAAGATAACACAAAAGAAGGCAAATAAGAAAAGGTATTGTGCATACCTTTTGCTTGAAGCAAAATTTAATAAGCATTCATAACATTGGCAAAATCTTTGCACAGTTAAAGCAAAATACAGGTTTCTTGTGTAGAAAAGGGTTAGCTACACTTACACTATTTTCACACTCAGCAACACTACAGTAATTGTTAGTTGAAATACCAAATTCTATAAAAAGTACAGTCTATTATACAACAGACAACAGAAAATAAGTAGCAATTAGTCCCAATAATGCATTGAGCTTTTACAGTATCAATCATAACACCAAAATGTAGACAGAAACAAAGGGAAACACAGAAAAAACTGTCACAACAAAAGAGATTCCAAGGGACGTATTTTATTAATATTCATCAATCTCCCTTGATGAATATTAATAAAATATTAATCTCCTCCTTAGGACTCCACCTTCCATATGTCCCAATCATTGGTTGGTTAATGGTTCTTTAAGATTAATACAACCTGACGTTTCATTCACTTCACACACATCTAGATGGTTTATTCAAATTACAAACCTGCTGTTTTGTCCATGTCATATTTTCCAATTTCTTTTGTAGCATTTGATAGAAAAACAAGCATGTATTTTTGAATTTCGTCAACTTCCTCCACCTTTTATATTCCTGTGTGTACCAACTCTTTCACACTGACAATGTGTCAAGCTGGTGGCCTTTGCAAAATTTTATCAACTGTATAATTTCCACACATGAAAGTTGTTTGTTGTACAGACCGTGTACAGATATTTCCTTTCCCTTTACGACTTTCTGCCTTCAAAACTTCCTTTAAACTTTCTCACAAAGGTATAAGCTTTTTCCAGAGATGATTTTGTACAAATACAAACATTTATAAACCAACATGTATTGATTTCCTTGAAGGAGCATTTGGTGTGAATCAGCTAGCACAATTGCCATGTATAAAGGTCAAATCAAGTTTTCATTAAATTCACACAGAAAATACTGAACCAACTTTCAACAAAGAGTCCCAACAATTACGTTATACTTTCTTCTCTAATTTACTAATTTACCCGTTTTAAAAAAGATGAATTGTGAGTCCCTTAGAATAATCCAACAGTATGACTATACTTTTCATTCTTGATCTTTTTCAGAGCAGTGTATTTCTTTGCAAGTCAGGCACAACTAAAATCTACAAAAACTTTAAAGGTGCATAACTCTGCATATTCATTAATTTACTGGAATCAATTTTGAAATGAAATTTTTCCAGCCAGATAAGGTTATGGATTGTCTAACCAGACATTGTCTTAAACGTTAACACTTACCTTCAGGTCTGAATATTTATGGTTATTCGGGTAGGTGTGTGGTTTGTGGAAAATGTACAAGGTTCTGAAAATGAACACAAACAAGTTACAGATAATTACATAAGAGTTTGGATGCTTCATGTACACTTCATGTTAAAGACAATACAGTATACATTCAAACAATCCTGCTTCCTAGAACTGAACCAACTCTCTTACAAATGTTTAATTTGATGAACAACAGTGACACAGAATTAGGAACGCCAAAGAGACTACAATAATTCCAAAAAAGCAAGACTTTAAAAGGAAGTGTTTGCATACCAAATTACATGTAACTTATCATATGCTAGCAAAAGAAATGAGCCTATCCATAGTTCACAGTATCAGATCACCTAAATTACACATGTTGGCACGTATTCATCAAACAAACCTTTCACAGCAAGATTACAACACAAATAATGACCACCAACAAGGGTTGGTTCCCAGTCAACTCCACTGGACAACAACCACAAGACAACTTCTGGGACAATTCCAACTCGATCAGACAATTCCAACCCAGATAATTCTCCCTTGACAATTCTCAATTTTCTGGTGGTGGAAATTGTCAAAAGTTTAATTGTCATGAATGGGAATTGCCTGTGAGGAAATTGTTTGGGTGGGGATTATCCAGGGATGGGGTGGGGGAGTATGGGGGTGGCCTTGCTGGCTATAGTATTAAGCACTGCTTTTGCCCAATTGATTTCTTGGTTGCCCCAGGATGGCGGGCAGGGAATTTGTTTAAGTCTGTTATACAAGTATAACATCCACTCGTTGAGTAAGATATTGCAGTTACTCTACGCATTCCACTGATACAACAAATGTGTTCACATCCCCACAAGCAATATTACCATATATTAACAGTTAAAAGTTGTCCTTCGCAAGGTAATACTGTATTAAGTGTACAGAGATTTACCAATTGAAAGTTTGTTGACCTTTTTTTTTTCATCTGCTACATACAACAAGTGAATGTTCATAACCACTAACACAACAAGGCCCTGTCACACAAACAGCCTGATTATGCATGCAATCTCCCTAAATATGCACAGGTGTTCTTCCTTAAAAGGAAGTTATGATACAAAACAATCAACTGCACACCATCCAGGGGGCGAGACTAACAAAAGGATTAATTAAGAGTAAGTCTATAAATAGATGTAGGTCGCTAAGGAAACAAAAGAAAGGGCTGACAAGAAAAGATGTACACCAGGTGTTTTACTTCATATGTAATTATGACAGCTAAAAATGTTTGTAGGTCAGCAGAAAACAAAAGAAAGAACTGAGAATAAAAGATGTACAGCCAGGTGCCTAAGAAGGATAACTATTAATAGATGAACATCAGCAGAGGAACAAAAGAAAGAAGTGAGGTATAACAGATGTAAAAACAGGTGTTTGAAACATGAGAAAGGCCAACTTCTGGATGCGTAAAAGTTTGATGAACTTTCAATCATGGGAAGAAATATCTGGTTGTTGGTTACAAATTAATGGCATCCACTGGAAATGAACACAGTATAGTGGGGGATACAGAATTAAGTTTAGGATTTGGATAAGGATTAGCCTTTGGTAGGATAAGGATTTGGTTAACAATTATGGTTAGAGTTAGGATTAGATATAGAGTTAGAATCTTCAGTCTAGTGAACCTTCCATCCACTGAACCCTGTATGTACAGTGTGACATACCCCCTTGAACACTGTATCCTGATGCATACAGTTACAAATCAACATCATCCCACAGCAATAAGAGAAAAGTAACTGAGAACCCTTGTCCAATATAGTGAATGTCTATAGGACTCTGAAAAAGCAAAAAGACATTTCTTACTTAAAGCACTTGCAAAAGTCTTCAAAATCCATCCAGATCTCTTTCTTGACTGGCTCAGTCTCACTCTTGTCAGCTTCCACTGCAATCTCAGGCCCTGCCTCTCCATCCTGGAGACCATCCTCCCCTAATCCTGAACGAGAAACAGCATCAGTTGCCATGGAAGCAGTGTCAAGAGAATCTTCTGTTGGCTTCAATGTGGGGTCTGGGGTATGGATAATAATGTCATGATGATGAGGGTGGCATTGTGGAAGATATAAGTGAAATGAAAATGATGCTTAACCACTTACCTTCCCACTATTAACAATGTTTATTGGCTATTGCAGTAGCTGCTGGGGATAATAGTACTCCTAAATGACTAGGCAAGCTCACAGGGCCTTACTATCTTTCCAAATAAATATCAAGAGTCACCTTTGAATTTTACCATCTATACCCACATCAAGTTTCACTTGACAGCAGTTCTGTAAACACTGATCAGTTCAGCCTCCCTTACCACTTTTACAAAGAGGGTAGACCTTTAGCATTTGGCTAACGACTAAGTTTAGAAATTAACACATCAAAAAACAATAAACAAAAGGAAGCAAGCAAAGACTGCAAATCAGTTTTCCAGTCAGGAGATGAATCAGTTTAATTTTCCACATTTTCTTTCAAGAATCTTTAGTCATGAGACATGAGACAGGTACTCTATACAGAGGTTGTTATTTCAGTCTCCTTAGTGTATTTAGTACTAATGGCTGTAAAAATACATTTCATGCCTGGTTTTCAGGATCAATTTCTACAAATATGAAGAGTGAAAAGTGAGTGATCCAATTGGAGATATTTTAAATACTGATAAAAAAAAAATGCCAAAAACTTTGAAGAAATTCTTAAACTGTGAGGGATGGACATCATGTAACAGGGAAGGAAACTTTTTTTAAAACAAATGGTACATATATTTTGGTTGGCGGAATCATAAAAATTGGTTGGAGGAGTCATAGAAATTAAGTTTAACCATTTCACACACACAAAAAAAAATGAAAAACAAAAAAAAAGGAGGATGAAAAATGAAAGATTTTGACTGTAACCAGCCCATGAACTGTATGTTCTACCATGTATGAAGTAGTACAAAGTGACAAATAGACAAACTGATCTTATAGGACCTGGGTCCTGTTTCATAAAGAGTTGCGAGATCATAAGTTTGATTTATCATGCAATTAATTTCCAATAAAATCAAGCTTGAGACCAAGCATAATTCTTTAAGAAATAGGGTCCAGTTGTACTAAATAATTTGGATTTCCTAATCTCGCTTTCCCTAATCATGGCTCCATGAAGAAAATGATTTGTCTATGAAGTAAAGTAGGACACTGATAATTCAATGGTTGTCTCTTACACTACAAGAAGAATAATCAGGTACATAATGGTTCAGTAGTACCAATGTAGGGAGACATTCCAATTTTAATAGACCCAAGAGTACTTCTTGAGTGACTACATAATGTCCTTCATTAACACCAGTAGGACTGGCAATGTGTGAAGAGGGGAATGATGGCAAATGAACTGGGAATATCAAAATGAAATAATTTCAGCCAACAGAAGAGATGATACCAGGAGAATATGGGGCTTCAGAATAATACAAGTTTGCAAACTTTTCATGAGTTTCTACAAACATTATGAGAACATCAGCAACAGCAAACCTAACATTCTCATAAAGGGAACAGGTTACATCTAACGTAATAAAGGAATGATAAAGCAGCTCAGAACTTCAAGTATCTTCGAATGCAAGCTCATCAAAGAATGTAAGGGAAAAAATAGAAAATCATTAGGAATCACATCATTCTGAAGGACTTCCTCAAGTAAAGACCACCAGTAACTATATCAAGCAGTACCAAATCTTGTGAGTTTTAGGGTCAAAACTAAGGAATATTGCATTAAAGGACTGATGATCATTTATCTTAGACTTCTGTATAACTATCCATTGATGCAATCTCAAAGCCTCCCATCCTCAAGACCACTAGCTGTTCTGAACAATTTTTAAAGGCTGGCAAAATGCAAAGTACCTTTACCTTTCTAGAAAAGCAACATTTTTCTACCTATTTGTGAAAAAAGCCTCCACTTAACCCTTCTTCTACATGCCAGCAATTACCTAACACTCTCATCTGATTTAAGTTTCAACAAGCTCATCCTCCGCAATTCAGTAACAATATTCCCAAGTGACTACCTACCACTGTGGTCAGAAGCTTGTGTAATCAAACACACAAATTTGTTTGCAAGCTTAACTTTGACCATTCCGATTTACTATCAGACTAGTTCTTGGCTTGTGAAAGCCAGGAATGATGATTAGACACCTCTTTACTACATTACAGACAAGAAAGGAACCACAAGGAAGTAAAAACCAAGCAGAAGAGGACAAATTAATCCTTATCAGATCTCACCTTTGCTCCCCTTGTCACTTTCTTTCTCCTTTGCCTCACCTTTCCCTTTGCCTCCTCCCTTTCCACCTTCTGAATTTTTCTCAGCTGCAGGGGCTCCACCCTTTCCTTTCTTAGCAGACTTTTTGGGTGCTGGACTTGTGCTCAGTTTTTCCTAAAATGCACAAAAAAAATAGATGAATAAATTAAATTGTGTATTTCAAAAATGGAACGAACCCACAAACCAATCTTTCTGTAAAATTTGTAAAAACATGCCTCTTGGAATAAAAAGCAAAACAACACTCACTTCCCCTTTGTCAGATTTCTCTGATTTGACAGCACTTTTCTCCCGTTTAGACTGGGCTGATTTGCGCCTCTCTCTTGGGGAGGAATTTGCTGTGACTGCGGGTGACAGCAGGTCTGGAGGCTTCTGCAGAAGACAATGAGAAACTTTTGCTCAACATGCAGAATACTTTTAAGGGCCACATAATGCCATCTAATGCAGTTACACCTAACTATCACAATGCTAAACAACAGTATAGTAATCAAATTATGACACATTCTACAAAAGTAATCAGACCTCTGGATTTTAGACCTTATGGGGACCCTTTTTAGGACTGTGTGTTCTAATCATAGGAACCCACCCAAACCTGCTTTTGACTGCCATGATAACTAATTATGGGAGAAATAACATGCGTATACATTTCATCCTACAACTATTTGTAGTCGCTTTACTGTAAATGACAGTAATTACATGTGGTGCTTGTTACAAACTCTTTTCAGATGAAATGAAGCTCATCACAGTGATTACAATTGTAACATACAGTTCATTCTACTGATTACAATCTTCAAAGTTACAGAGTGAACAATTACGATCAAAAAATATAAACTATTGAACTAATGCTGTTACAAGAATGTGAAATGAAGACCTTCAGGAAGTGCTTAAAGTTACCCAAACATGACAAAAACAGTAGCAATTTGGGTGGGTGGATGGATGGGGGGAGGGGGTATTAACAACATCAGAAACAAAACAATATCTGTCCATATTGCGAGTTTACAAACTGATATCGATGTGATTATATCCAACCTTACCATTTCCTTCACCTTAATGTACTACTGTAGCCCATCCATTCTCTGCCTAAACTATCCTAAACACTAACCCTTATCTTGACTTGCAGCCACTTACAGTATAAATAAAGCCCTGTCTGCTATATCCAATCATGGTGGCTGCAGACCTACAGAAACAAGGCACCATGAGGTGACTTCAATCTCAAATAGGATAAGGTACCCAATCATTCACCAATAAAATTTGATACAGCCAACAAAATAACACAAGGTCAAAATCACTTTCTAGTTAGTGTACTTTTCTTTGATGATCAATGATAGTGAGCCATTTTGCATTCTTCTACAATCTTCAGATTGTCCCCAAGTCTGAGCCTGCAATTGCTCCAAGTCATTTCAAATTTCAGTTCTACTGTACTTGTACAGCACCTAAAGTAGAGAGCTCTTGGATCTTTCAATTTGGATACAGCAACTTCAAAAGTGTTAACTCCAATTTATTATTTACTTTATGTGCAGCATTTCAATCTCAGGGAGCCAACTCAAATATACATAGAAGGGGTATTCAAAATTATCTAGTTGGTATGTATTTTGTAAAATAGTTACCGGGCATGAGTTAAATTACCCTAACTAAGCCCTGCTTAATATTTTCCTAAGTTTTTCTTCTGTAATGTTGCCATATGATGCTTTTTTTACATTAATTTACGTAGGCCCTTATTCACTCCTAACAAGTCTATATATGGAGACCTAGATATACTGAGCCTAGCCAAATTTCATGTTAACAAGCAGCATTTGAGTTTCGAGAAGTTGAAGTTACGTACACTCCACATCTAAAAATGAACTTAAGCACAATACCCTTCCCAGTACGCAGCAACAAATAACTTACAAACCAGAATGCAAAAATGCATTGAGGTTTCGATGATATATGTTCTATTCCAAATAATGCCATGATGTCCCATATCTTTCAGTCAATGGTCAAATGCTATCTTAACATGTTGGAAAAATAAAGTTTTGTGTTCCTATTTAATTTTGGGAATTCTTGGGAAATTTGCAGTTTGACTTCTGGTGACCCCATATAAAACTCTTGGGAATTCTTGGGAAATTTTGCTTTTTTACCTCTGGTGACCCCAGATGGCCTTTGACCTTCACCAAAAACAAAAGGGTCCATCTTTTCATCATACCACATCCACATAGTACTGTAAGTGTGAAATCTACCCAGGCTTCCTACCTGGAGATACGTGTTAACAAGCTCTTCAGTGTTTGGCCCACGTTGACCCAAGATGACCTTTGACCTCTACCAAAAATGATTGCGTTCATATTCTCACCACAATGCATCCACATACTACGTATAAAATCTATCCAAGCTTTCTCCCTTGAGATACTGTGTTAACAAGGTTTTCAGTGTTTGACTCTTGGCCACGGCCACCCTAGATGACCTTTGAACTCCACCAAAAACAGTGGGGTACATCTTCTCACTATAACACATCAATTTACCATGTATGAAATCTATCCAAGCTTCGTACGTGGAGATATCGTGTTAACAAGATTTTCAGAGCTTAACCCCCGGTGACCCCAAATGACCTTTGACCTCCACTAAAAATGATGAGATTCTTCCTCTTACTATAAGGCATCTACATACAAAGTATCAAATTTATCCAAGCTTCCTACATTGAGATATTGTGTTAACAAGGTTTTCAGAGTTTGACCCCCAGTGACCCCAGATGACCTTTGAACCCCACCGAAAATGATAGGATTATTCCTCTTAATATAAGGCATCTACAAACAAAGTATCAAATTTATCCAAGCTTTCTACATCGAGACATCGTGTTAACAAGGTTTTCAGGGTTTGACCCCCGGTGACCCCAGATGACCTTTGAACCCCACCAGAAATGATAGGGCTCTTCCTCTTACCATAACGCATCTACAAACAAAGTATGAAATTCATCCAATCTTCCTACCTCGAGATATTGTGATTACAAGGTTTTCAAGGTTTGACCCCCGGTGACCCCAGGTGACCTTTGACCCCTACCAAAAATGATAGGATTCTTCATCTTAATATGGGGCATCTATGTACCAAGTTTGAGAACTGTCAGAGCTTCCCTTCTTGAGATATCATGTTAACAAAGTTTTCAGGGTTTAATCCCCGGTGACCCCAGATGACCTTTCACCTCCACCAAAAATGATAGGGTTCTTTCTCTTACCATAACGCATCTACATACAAAGTATGAAATTCATCCAAGCTTCCTACCTCGAGATATTGTGTTAACAAGGTTTTCAGAGTTTGACCCCCGGTGACCCCAGGTGACCTTTGACCCCTACCAAAAACAATAGGGTTCTTCCTCTCAATATGGGGCATCTATGTACCAAGTTTGAGAACTGTCAGAGCTTCCCTTCTTGAGATATCGTGTTAACGAAGTTTTCAGGGTTTGACCCCCGGTGACCCCAGATGACCTTTCACCTCCACCAAAAATAATAGGGTTCTTCCTCTTACCATAACGCATCTACACACTAAGTAAGAAATTCATCCAAGCTTCCTACCTCGAGATATTGTGTTAACAAGGTTTTCAGAGTTTGACCCCCGGTGACCCCAGGTGACCTTTGACCCCTACCAAAAACAATAGGGTTCTTCCTCTCAATATGGGGCATCTATGTACCAAGTTTGAAAACTGTCAGAGTTTCCCTTCTTGAGATATCGTGTTAACGAGCAAAGTGTCACAAACACACACACACACACACACGCACATACACACATACATACACACGCCATCATGACTGCATAGGTTTCTCTTATCATCGAAACCAATAACTAATATAAATGATATCAATTACTACATACCATATGGTGTGAGAATGAGTATTTACTTACACCACCTATCACTGAAATAGTCAAATCCTTCCATAAAAGTTTGGTTTGCATAACTAGCAAGCTAAATCATTACAAGAAAAGATCCTAAATCAGGAAAGACAATTACACCCAACCACCATGGTTCATAACCAGAAAGTGAAATTTGATAACTCTTCCTTTATTTCCAATGACAATTTTTCATTCCAAGATTTCCCATGACCTAAAAAGCCCTGCCTTCCTTCTTTTAGGATTCTATCACAGCATTAAGGTTCATACTTCAGCATGGTGTTGTAAAGCTATGGAAGGTGAACACTGTTCAACTCTGAGTGGTGTCCGTGATTGGCCCATAACATCAAGGGATGACGGTATATGATTCCTACAGCTTTATAATTTGAAAGTATGAACCGGCCTTTATGCATGGTATCAATACTTTTCAGCTATACTGGAACCAAACATGCATGAAGATGGGAGATCTTAGGTATGCTGGTGCTCTTTAAGATTTAGCTCTCCACAGTTGCCTGCAATTTCATTTTTCATCTGATTAGAAAAATCCACTGTACTTGTTCATACCAGTAAACAAAAACAAGGCCCAGACAAACCTGTACATCTACTGGTTCCTTTGGTGATTCTTCTTTTTCTTTATCTTCCTCCTCCATCTCATTTGCATTCTCATCAACTTCACATATTTCATTCATTAATGCAGTACTTGGACGTGAAGCACCACGAGATAAAGAAGACTTTGGCCTTTTGCTGTGAAAATGTGAAATATAATGAAGACCTATCAATTTTTGTTCTACCATTAATTATAATATGTTTATTTTTTTTCCTTCATAATCACAAGTATGTTTCATTTTCTTGTTTCAAATTCTATGTCTTTTAGAGGCTTTAAGCAATGTGACAGCCTGTTTATCAGCTCATACTCATCCTTCAGAGGCATTATCTGGATCATTTATCTCTTAATATATTATATATTTTCTACTGTTTCTGCAGTATTCCAAACAAAGCCTGTATGACAACTTGAGGGTTCATTGTAAAGGAAAGTTCTTGTGATTTTTTCAATGCGTGGCAAATATCACCGTTACTTTAAAATAAGACCTTTTTATTCTCTACCAATCTAATTGAACTTCCAGCTTTTGCTGTTGTTAATTTCTCTATTCTCTAGCAATGAAAATGGAAAATTAAAATTCTATACTTGGAAATATTCTCCCCCCCCCCTGGAATTGACCTCCCATCCACCACCTTCAATCCACCAGTGCAATCTATCTAGAATTTTCAAAGCTATCTTTATCATTGGGAGGGGTACATATTGACAGTTTTCAGCAATTGCCTGCATACACTTATTTTCATTTTTCCATACATGCAAAATTTCCAGTTTTCCTGGTCAGAAACTTTTTGGCCAGTTCCCAGCATTTTCCCATTTTCTTGGTAGGGTGGGAACCCTGAATAATCTGAAATAATCTCCACATAATTACTAATATAAAACACAGGACACATTTCTGGTAAATACTTACGTTTCAGTGGGAATTGGTATTGGGCTGACTTTGTAGTTGACGTATGGCGATGTCAGCTCTATAAATTGCTCTGGTTTCTTGATTTCTGGTTCTGTTAAAAGGAAGCGGAAAAATGAAGAGTAATGCAATGTTGAAGGATGACTATACAACACATCTAACATTATTGTGAAGGATAAACCGACTTATTCATTTATCACTTATATTTAACATAATGTTTTACAGCAAATGCTTGTTACCTCTAAGGTACAAAATCCTGATAGCATGTGAATCCTTACATCAATTTAAAATGTGAACAACTAATAAATCACTGACAATCTTTTACACACCACCTACAAGCTAGAAAACATGTCACACAGGATTATCTAAACATACTGGAGGATTCACACAACCCACTATAAGCAACTGATATTCATATAGTACTCAAACACACAACGAATGCACAAGTGTCTTAGTTAAACATACTTTGCCTAACTGCAATTACTCATATGTTAGGTAAAATTTCTGAACTTAAAACTAGAATTTGACCTTACTGAATGATTCAAGAATAGGAGCTACAAATGTGAGGGTGCAGCAATATTTGAGCATGCAATGAGTTTCAACTAAATGATTCAACTCTATGTATTTGTGAGCAAAACACTAAAGATATCATCAATTAAAATAGAGAACTGTTATCACTAAAAATAAAAGTACCACTTATCTAGAAAATAAACATATCATGTTATTGCTTTTTTCAATGCTGCATCATCTGTTCCAAGCCAAAATACATGCTATACTGTACAATATCAGCAATCAGTTACGGCTTCGCACTCACCTGATGGTTCATCTGTTGGAGTGGGCTTCTTCTTTCTTGGTCGAATAAGTTTCCAGTTAGGAATTACTGGTGGTGGTGTTGGGGCCACCAATGGACATGAACGAGTCTGGGTCAGCAACAATGGGTGAGGGTATACATGGGACAGGCCAGCCTGACGAAGTCTCTCAGAAGCATCAGCCTGCACAAAGACATTCACAGAAGAGGTATTAAAAAGAAGTCTGATTCCTTGCAAAAAACTTTCATAGAAAGGTCTGCATATCTTCGAACTCTTTTCAAAGACTACCTGAACCTACCAAAGTATACATTCTTTCTTCACAGTAACTGAAATGACTACCAGAACCAATTCCACAGCAATTTCCAGACAACCAAAAGAGTTCCCCTTTGTACAGCTCTTGGGAAATACTATTTTCGCAAGGAAAAGGTCAGTGACTTTCAATAGACTGTACAGAAAGTCACAAAAATATGTATCAATCCTTTGCTGAGGCATACATGAAAATTCAAGTTTGAATGTAAAACTACAGTCCACTCCTGTTTACTGCCACTTTGGCTTCTACAGATATCTTTCATCCTTAATTTAAATGGTGTTCCTTTCACTCCCGTTCCTTGCTAGTCACTAGCTTTATTTAAAGGAAGATACTCATATAACTTTATATAATTACATAATTGTAAAACTACCCCTTGAATAAACCAGACAAAAGCTTATAAACTGAGACAAGAACTAACCATTTCTCCCAAAACTGAGACCCTCACTGGTACTTTTGGTGGATGGATATAACTCACAAACACAGCCACTTGAGGGCTGTCTGGAATAGGAGGGGGTGGGACTTCTTTATCTGCAAGAAAAAGAGTGAATAAGTTAAAAGGTTGTGTTTCAGGTTCTGTAAGTTTGGATACCTTTCACATGGGCCCCATACCAAATGTTATTATTTATAGTGGTTTACATATTCAAGAAAGGCAGGAAATAGTGTTCAAATTAGTCTTTGCACCGGTTCCAAAATTCGGAACCGGGTACACGAAGTCGAGGGTCGGTCGGGTACCCGGGTACCCGAAAATATAACTTCTGTTAGGCTACAAGTTTGTTGTAAAGTCATAATACAGCGTAGGAAATTTTGCTAATTGCATGTTGATATGATGTAACACCAATGTATCATACATATGGGCATGACAAGTGTTCTTAGGCGTGTGCGTGATAAATTTTGCCAGGAAAAAGTAACATGTTAGGTGTTCTGTCACACGTGCAATCTATTTTAGTGAAACTTTGGATTCGGGTAGCAATTTCAGAACCGGGTCCTGACATCGTCGGTCGGGTACCCGGTGCAAACACTAGTTCAAATGGTTTTGCAATTACTCCATCTTAAATTGTACTTATAAAACTATAGTAATGATTGTTTCCAGAAAGGTTGTACTGTTTGAAACTTGTTTGAAATATTGTAGGATTATACAAGAAAAACTGAACAAATGTCAAATCAGGGAGCTGCCACTTACCCAAGTGGCAGCTCAATCCCTGGTCAAATATGGAAAAAAATGTTTAGATCGCCGCTTTGACTGTGTGAAATTCTGTTTCTGCTCTATGAGGCATACGTGTTCACTAATTGAGCAATCATGTAACAAGCGGATGTTTGTATCCAGGTCTAGTTTGGGTTAATAAACAAAGGACTCTTTGTTCTCAAGGATAGTCTCCGGATATGTGACCTGTAGAGGTCATGCTGTACATGTATGTCGTAAGATTTGTGAAAGGGGTTCCCTTCATTACATGTGAAGCTGGCACATGGGATATTCACTTTTATGTAGCTAATAAAGACTATGAGGTGAAACAAAAAGTGTGCTCTCTGTACACCATCTATACTTTGCAAGGTGTCATGAACAGGTTAGTATGCAATTCCACCTTTGCTTTATATGTTTGGCAAAGTTTCAAGACCCCTACCAACAGGAAACTCCAGGTTCTTCAACTACAAGGCAAGGCATTTTGAATAGGGTTAGATATTTCCAAATTGGATATGAAAATGCAAGATACTCAAGCATGTTAATACAATTTAGGTACAAATACTTTTAATATTTTCATACTATTAAGGCAATGGAATTAAGCCTAATTTCTTTCTGCTTTTTGGAAGTATGTTTAGCATTTAAAGCAGGTCACACCCTATGATATTAGTAGTAACAACTGCTCCTAGACACGACAACAAAGCAGTCAGCGATGCAACTACATTGTCTTCAACTTAATGTACAGCAGGCCTTCCATTTCACGTTCAACACTTAAAATCATACAGTAGCTGCTAATAACAGCAATCAAGTTTGTAGTCATTTATGACTTTGAAATTCATTTAACATCCAATAGCCCTGTAAACCACTGGTGCAACAGACATCAATGGCTTTAATCACAGGAAAATATATGAAGCAGTAGCAACCACTGGTCCTAATTCATGGTAGTTGCTATAAACTTTGTGATGCGCTTGACAGTCATTTCCGACTTTGCAATCCACGGTCCCCCTCAAGGTTTTGCAGGGGAGGCAAGAGCGGCTCTGTAGATTTCCTTTTTGGGAACCCCAAAACAACAGTTAAAACATTTAACCATACACCAGTAAGCAGCACATTAGAAACTATAGGTTCACAACTTTTGTGAAACAAAATTACACTGACTTCCAACTGGTGTATGCTGGATCAGAAAATGTATTATTGCAAATTAACTTTTTCGTCCTTTGCCAAGTACTACAACAGCAACTGACAACTATTGCACATTACATTATGGCAGTAAAAACTACAGTTAGCACCACAACCAATCATTTCCATGCCAAAATTTGTAGGTTTGACCGTGCCTTTTAGACTTGGCTCACAAATTTTTCAGTACTATTACTTACTCATCTTCCTTAAGTTTCCAAACTGCATTTTGGCAATTGCTTACTACAAAAGTAAGAAGCCATTGTCAAAAAACTGCAAGCAGGTGGTAAGAGATAGTCTTTAATTACAAAGTAATGAACTTAGTCAAGAAGAAAATTAAGTAACAGAAACCACATCAAATTTTAAGGTGGGTAACACCTTAGCAAAATAAGAAAGGAGTTAATAAATTTCACAGCCTCAATATCAAGAATTATCAGTTCCAATTTGGTAAGCAAACTTCATGCCACATGCACCAGTCTATGGATTCAGACTAGAAGGAACTGACATTTAAAGCAAAACTCTCAAGTAAGAATGTAACTTTCAATGCCATGTCAAATTTAGTACAAAACTTCCCATCAATTCTTACATACAGAAGCACAAGACATAAGCATACCAAATTTTGCTTAAGTGAAGAAAAGCTAGCCATTTCAAAACAATTTTAATGCTTTCCTTAAAAGCACACAGGCAAAAACAGTAGCAGACTGAAACATTTTTACTCTCACAAAACTGTAAATGTGTATTAGCTAATCTTTTCATTTTAAAAGAAGAAGACAGCTCAAACTACAAAAATACTGAGATTTATAAAACTTCTTAGGATGATTTCCACATGTCTGTAGAATCCTATTTCCAACTGAATTAACAAAAACCAAACTTCTCTTTAGTCCTACAACTAGATGAAACAGAATTTTTACTACTTCAACTACTTACAATACAGTACTTCTTATTTACATTGGCAAGAAAGAGCTAGTAATGACTAAGACAAAAATACTGAAAACAAAAGGAGGTAAATATAAAAGACCACAGAAACAGAATTTTAGCTAGAGAAATTATGCTAAACATGCAAAAGTTGTAAATCCTTTCCAAAAAATTGCAAAAAGTCTTCAAGCATACAACATTCAGGGACAACATCTTATTCTCTGAATTATATCTAAGTATTTAAAAAAGCTTAACTACCATGCAAGAAATATCATGCTACTGACATGCATATCATTCCATCATCTATACCCACACCATGCAAAGTTGTCATGCCCATGTCATGCATTTTGTTCAGGCTTAATGCTTCTAAGCATGCAATGACAAACCTATAGGTGAATCAGGTTCTGAGGGAGCTGGTGTTTTGGCAACCATGAAATGGGTTAAAAATAAAATTGAAAAGGAACAAGTTACTGTAAATAGAAATTAAAACACTCACAAAAAAATATATGACTATAAGATACTGCATGTGGAAGTGAATCAAATAAGACCACAAAACAAGGCAGTATCAAAACTGTATACATGAAGTGGGGTAAATAATAAGGGCACCACATTCATACCAAATAGGGCAAAATAGATAGAATGTGTAAAATAAAATATCAAAACTAAAAATGTTACTTTAGATAACATACTGCAAGTACACTATGTAAGAGATAAAGAGGAAATGTGTGCAAGAAGATATAAAGTAATACAGATAATGAACACCGTGAGGTTTACTGAACTGTTGAATAAAAACTCTTTAACGACCTATTATAATGCAAGATATATTCAGATTTTGCAAAAATGTAATGCTATTCAGGATGAATTATTCCCAGGAACATAACCATAATTAAAAGTCAATGCTTTCCGACTGTGAGGTGTTGGAATATCGAAATATTTAAAAAGCTGTAAATCAGGTCCTCTAAATAAGACTGGACATGGATGAAAATTTGTTGGACACTATTTCTTGAGTTCTTTCAGAGCACATGTGAATGTGAAAAAGGGACCAAGGAAAAGGGACTGATAAACAACTTATTTTAGGATTTTGAATCTTGAGCATTGATAAATATTGTTCGTATCCTATACAAAAAGATTAAAACACAGTATTCTGAAGGTCCAAAGGGCACACCAGTTGATACTGATAGACCACAAATCATACCATGCTTTTAATAATCAAAGCCTCAGAAACATGCCTTCATATACTATACATTCAACGTGTGTTATACATTGGCCATATGGATATACAGCAATGGGCCCAACCCTCAGCCATGTCAAATGAAGGATAATTTCCCATCTAACAGAAAGGTAACATTTTTTTCCATTTCAAGAAGCCTTCCGAATTTTAGAAGAATCCCTCTGCATAAAAATCTTCAAATGATAATACGATAATCCACTTAGACTAAAGGTGCAAACTACTAATCCTTGATAAATTCTGCAAAATTCATATTTTTTTACAGTACTAAGTCTTTAAAGGGTACAAACAGTCATTCCAACCTTACCTTGAGTTAACAGTTCAACCTTACTTTCCTGATAAAGAATCTTTCATGACATTTCTTGCAATATTTCACATCATAATTATGAATCACACTTCAACCAAGAAGTTAGTACCCTACCATTTGACAATTTTTTTAACAAATTTTACTGTCAGATCACTGACAAGAACCACACACAACTTAGCATGTGGTGGTGTCATATTGGGGTTACTGTTTGTGCCCTTATACTGGAATTGATCTTCAAGCATCCAACTAATCTGTATTGTTTTGAACTTGAACGTAACAAGACAGCAACAAACCCAAGAACGTTTTTCAAACTTACGTTTATCTTTGTCCTTGTCTTTGTCTTTCTTTTTGTCTTCTTTGTGATCTTTACCACCTTTGGGTTCCTTGTCTCCCTTTTCAGCTGCAAAAAAACATAAAAGTGGAGATATTATTTCTGTGTGTCTTATAAATAAATTTTGTGTTTGATCTGAAAGTAGGCAAGGCAGTAAATTCCATCAGTTGGCCTTGACTTTAAGGGGTAACAAGACGAGCAGTACAGGCACCAATAGCATTCTCCCTCTAAGATATACTGGTAAACAGAAGGTCAGCAAATGTCTCCGAAGGCTTCCTTCCAGTATTAAACCAAAAGGTACAGTTGTTAAAGTGACCACAACCAACTCATATTTACTTGTTACAAGCAAAAATTTCTACAGCTATGGGACATTGATTGAAAACCATTAATAATGTAACCCTTTTAATTCACTTAACCAAAATAAAAAAAAATAAACAAAATTAATTTGAATTACATAGACCTAGAGTATCCATGAATACCCAACCAGTAGTCAGCACTTTCTAGCTAAGAAGAACCATATGGTCAACTAATTAAGGTGATGCAATTGTGACTGATGGTTCCATTACTGCCTACTTAATAACACAGTGTCTTTGGGAGAGAGGCTGTACATCAACTGCCTCTATCTATCCATGGGTTGAATGGGGACCTATGAGGTATTTTATCCTTTGTGTATAGTAAATAACTGAAGTTGCCTGGAGGGATTAAGTTGCCTGGAGGGATTGCCTTCTCTGGGCCAAGTTATCTTTGACAAGGGGTAACATAATCTGTGCCTTTGATAACTATTGCCTAAATAGTGGTACCCTAAAAATGCAAATATTATTAGTTTCAATGAATATTTATGAGACCAGAGCTGTCATGATCACTCACACTTGCTCTCCCTATCTTTGTCCTTCCCTACTTTCTCATCTTTCTTGGATTCCTTAGAGGATGCTGCATCTTCTTGTTTGGTATCACACTTAACACCGTTTTCTTGTTTCTCTTCATTAGGAGCATCCATCTCAGGTAATTTAAACTCTGGCAGAAGGTCCTTCAGCAAGGCCCAAACTTTATCTAAATGACCATACCTGATGATTAAATCAAAAAATGAAAGATGAGAGGCCAGGCCTGTAGCTAGGCAAGGTACCAAAGGGGGCAAAATAGCTTCCAGGGGGCAAAAGATTTTCTTATGTGGGCGAGACATACCAAAATGCGTTAAGGCAATGGTAATTTTGAATTTTATAGGGGGATTTTTCTAGTGGGTGCCACCTCCTTGCCACATACTCCCTCCCCCTGGAATATAGGATTGTGAGAGACATACTTTCCAGTACTACTGATCAGAGGAATATTTATAGGAACTGTAATAAAAAGAACTTGTAGCAACCTGTCTATTTTCATATGGTTTTTAGTCATTTAAGTTAAACAAATAACAGGTTTCAATAAAAGGTCAGTTTGTACCCAACTATTTTTCTTAAATTTTAAAACTTGTCAGAGGGAAATATAAATCTTGCAGTATCTTCAAAACTAACCTATTCTTACCATTCATTCCTTTGCTTCCTAATTACCAAGATATTTGTTGCTTCAAGGATATCATTTCCTTAACAGCTGAGCTGCAATACATGTTCTTTTTTCCATGTAAACATGACTAACAACTGAAATGCTTAAAGCATCCACATTTTCACCAATAACAACATTCAGTTGAAAAACAGGAACCTTTTGAAAGTCAGCAAATTTATGCACACAACCTATCAAAAGATGTTCAAAAGTGGCTATAGAAGCAATATCTCTGCATTTTTATCACAATTTCTATTTTGCAAATCACCTTTGAGTAAGGCTGTGACTGTTTAGCAATTAATCGCTAAACGATCGCATGTGTAATAAACGTTTAGTACAAAGCTACCAGCGATTAATCGCAAAACCCGTTTTTCCGTAGGAAATAAAAAACAATCTGCAGTCATTACAGAAAATTGGATGCTCCCTTTAACTTTTTGAAAAAGTGAAATACATCAAAGTTGAAATTCTATGAAGATCCGTGTTTGCCAGGTTCATAGAAACTATGTCCCCTGGACCTCAGTAATGCATTTTACATATTCATCATGTTCAAGAGCACTTTTAAAGTCTCTATGTTGATCATAGGTGCTTGCGATTAATCGCTAAACGATCGCAAAACTTAAAGATTAAACGTTTAGTAATTTTACTAAACGTTCACAGCCCTACCTTTGAGCTAGTGTTTTTAGTTCTTGCTTACTAACAAAATGAAAAGATATTGTGAGGTTTGGAACCCTCATTAAAAACTATTTTGCCACTAAGTCTTGGCATTCCACAAAACAGCTATTCAAAAAGAATTAATATTTCAAAAGCAAAGCAAAATTCAAGAATCAACTTTTTCAACAGCAACCTTGACAGAATTTTTGCAACTTCAAAACAACAGATATACTGATGAAGTCTTCCTGTGAATTTTAATACAACCCAACGAAACTGATCAACAATGTGGCAGGTACAGTAATTTTAAAATAAATTATGGGTAACCATGTTAGAAACACCAAATGAAAGATGCTGTTTGGCTAACAATGCTGAATGAATGTTAACTTGAAGAAATGGGAATGGTTTAACTTGATAAAATGTAAAATGCAAAACCATACTGATAATGATGCAACTTTCATATACAAGTAAAAAGGTCTTAATGGTAAATATTTGATAAAATCATAACAAATGTTTCTGTGATAAAAAGAAGCATATTATGTGGTTTTCCAAAAAATGAAGAACTAAAGGAATTAGCTACTTCATGATCTTAGACTTGAACCAAGCACTGAAACAGGGGCACAAAATTTACATCTATGACATGTGTGCATGAACACACTTCAACCTTAAAATTTTTTTAACTGACATTTTACTTTCTCTCTTCAATGAATCATTTAAGAATGATGTTAACACAGTATGACTCATCTAGTGAAAGTATGTCATCTAAAACTAATTTGAAAAATAAATTAGGTGAAATGAAATCTTTGTGAAAATACAAAAGCACCTTCATCCTTCCCCTGTATTCTCAAAAATACTGTATGCGGACTACTTCAGCACCAAGGATGTTGATAAGGACTGGAAACATGTCATTAAGGTAATAAATAAATGTATTATATACTTTGTATAGGAAAAACAACAAGGAGTCATTTCCTTCCATGTAAAATTAGAGTTTTCTCCAACTTTTTGAAATCTTAATCTTGCACAATCGGGTCTTCCGTTTTCTAGAAATGAACTGATTTTTCTGCTCTTTTGACACACCTTCCTTTTTTTAGTATGTGCAACCATTGGCAACTTGCAACCTGACTTCACAGCAGCTACTTTCTGAGCAAAAAATGTCAGTGTCAATAATATATACACATACAAAACGTTTTATACTACAACAACTGGGACATCATTATTCTTTAAGCCTTTTACTGAAGTAATAAAGTATTCAGAGTTCAGACCAATAACTCTCCTTTATTTTATCTGGGTGACTAATACTAACACCCCCCCCCACACTCCTACCCTACCAACTCAAATGAAATTCATACTGGAAAATGCAAATAAAGTAATTAATGAAACTCTGACACTATCTCAATACTGAGCAAACACTGCAAGCAAAGAAGAACAGTCATGCATCTCAATAAAGGAACACAACACCAAACTCAGTTAATCTACAAAGACAGAAATATTTGTTTTGAAGAATTCAAACTTTCAAGCATGCAGCCAAGAAAACCATGAACTTGAAATTTACAATTCAGTGGAAGCCAGAAATACTGTCAATACCCAAGAAAGTTTTCAGAGTTTTCCTTTGATTCCTTCACACAGGTCAAGGATTCTGAAGACCTCTGTTTATGATCCCAGTCTCTCCTCACAGGGAATTCCCCCTGTTCAACAGGGGGTTTCCCTGCATGATATGACGACTTTTTCTTATCTTCCTTCCCAGCTTGGAGCATTTGAGAGATGGCCTGTAGGTAAAGATCCCTTGAATTGGAGGAAAATTTAGTGACGGGATGGAAAAATGTTAAAAGAGAGAAAAGAAACATACAACAGGGTGCACTTCACAGACAGGAATATAGCACTCTTACAGAACACTCACAAAACCCTATGTCAGGTTTGGACTGCTCAAAAACCTGATGTCTACAATGTAACTTCATGTGTTGATCTGCTGTATATCCTGTTTTCCTATTTGGTGTATCAACTAGTATCCAGCAGTAATGTACATAAGACAAACTATCATGACAAAGTAACCACAAATCTACAACCCTCATATTAACTTTTATTATATTTCAAAGGTGGGGTCAGAATGGCCTTTTCCTGAGAGAGTAACACACCAAGAAACCTACTTGCCCTTTTCCTTCTGCAAATTGGTCACATATAACACCCAGTCTAATATAGAGAAGTAACAATCTGACCAATCTGCTCTAAGTCCAACTTGTACCATGATTACTGTGCAGCACCCCTGCATTTCACCCATGTGAAACCTGGACCTGTTGCACTAGGGTTATGCTAAATCTCATATTTGACTTATATAAGCCTGTCGCATGTTATTTAAACATCAGACTGGGCATATTAACTTTTTGAAATATGGGCACCCAGATGAACCAATTTGTGCTTACTATTAATCTTGGAGCTCGATAAAGATTTATAAAGGGAACCCCTCTTTAAATATAATATACACATAATTTATCTAACATCACTAATTCATCAACCCTACACATTGCTTTAACAAGAATGAAAAAAAAAAACCAAAGAGGTGCAAGGATAGAGCAAAGTGATCATGCTGATACTGAAACAAGGCTATGTTCACATAGATATACTGTACTGTTACGATAATAAGAAAAGACAAGGCCACTTGTGGTTTCTTGTGATCAAATTACAGGTGCATTATAAGGCTATCTTCAGGATCATGACCATGCACAAATGCAAACTTCATTTTGTTAATCTCTGTGAAATCTGTTAACAACCCTCAACAACGTGGGGAGAAATACCATAGAAAGACTTGAAACCATAGCAAGTCAGCAAGTCAAAACTGTCAAATTGCAAGTGTTCATATCAATATTTGTTCCTGTGATCTGGTTATGAGTTTGTGAGAAAATCATGCTCAAACTCATAATGAAGATCACAAAGATCATAAGGTCAGGATAATGATGTGAATCTGTTCACATGTACTTCGGGACTGTGATTTGATAACATGTTCAACATGTGATTGGGAGGCAGAGTTAACTATCTTCAGAATAACTGAGACTTACTGCAGTGGTATTGTCTCAGGAAGCCAACCCGTCAAGGCATGAATAACACTAGCATCATTAAATTCACAGCTTCCATTCGGTGGGGTGTAGCTGAAAAAAAAAATTGAACAAAACTTAGAAAACGTAATATCGGATTAAAATATAAAATATATACACCACAAACACACCTACATACCATAATTGCTCCTTAAAATAATAAGGCAATAAGCATGAGCATCTTTCTCACATTTCAAAATCCCAAACCTGATTTGGTTTATCTGGACACCTATCACTGCTCTCCATACCAATCACCTTCCTCATCTAAAACAACTAGGGAGTTTTGATGACCACTCAGAGTGCTAAGTATGAAACTTCAGTGGAATGAGCCCTGACACTCATATCGTGTAAGCTACTATGTGCAGTATTGCCCATCTACCACCAACTGCTGAGTAAGATCTGAGTTACTTAAAGAGAATAAGTTGCTCTGCAGTATCATCCAATTGCGACTACATACTGTGCTTTTGGATTACAACTCACCAAATATTCATCTGGCTGTTTGTAAGTGTTGTATGATGACCACTATCATCTAGAAGTGAGGACATAATGGTGAAGCCACAGTTTCCAATAATTATTTCAAATTTTAAACAACTCAAGTCTGGTTGGATACTGAATGTGAAGTTCTCGCTTCACATTTCTTCCACGCATTTTTAATGTTTTAGTGTCCTAAACTATTTCATACTCTAGTCCTCATTACACCATTGTTACTATTACTTACTCCAAAGATAACACTTTTATGAGGCCCTTGGCCAGAAGCATTGGCCAAAGTTCATATGGTCTGTTAGTGGTTGGCAGTAAGATCCGTCCATTATCATCAAAAGGTATGGAATCATCCACGATGATTTTCCTCCATGTCCCCTAAAATTGAATCATTAAATATTCAGTGAAAATTGAGCATGCCCCACCCTTTCTGAAATCATACACAATAACATGAAAACAAAGAGCACTATCAGCATTATTCCAGAAGCTTTCAACTGCTTTGGCCACACCAATGACAGTTATAAATAACAAGGTTATGTAGGAGCAAAGTAGATTTACCTAACACAGCAGTAAATCAACCCACATCAATGCTTAAGCTTCCTAACATACAACTTGTATATTAAAACAGGCATACAGAGAAACAGGAGAATCATTTCTGGACAAACAAGCTGGAGCATTTGTGAGTAACTAACAGGTTAACGTGGGTATGACACGGCCAAAGTAAGTTTCCCAGTAAATATTCTTTGGGCACATCTTGAAATAAAGCGAATGTTTTTCTGTGTAACTACGTCCATATACAGCTGAATACGACCTTGTGAATTCTCAAAACAGGCCACACTCAGTCCATCTGAAATTCGAAAGCGAAAAAAATGTAGTGAGCACGTCTCAAGACGTGACGTCACTGGCGGCACAGTCAGTAGCACTTCTGTGCATGTACGATGCAGCTCATCTATCGTTTCCACACACCGAATTATAGGCATGGTGACGCGCGTTAGTAGGTACATCATCTCAACTTACACCTGTGCTATCGTGATACCCGAGTAGTGCGTGCTTAGCATTCGCAATAACACTGTCACTGAACAGCCTATAACAAGCGCTTGTTATGGACTGTTCATATCATACATGTGCATAGTTGTTCTGTACAGCGCGCGACCGCGTACTATTTTTCACAGAAACTGAGCTGAGGTTTACAGAATGCAATTTCAAAGATTTATGCCTGTTTCACAAGCACTGCATACTTACCATCCAATAAAGTTTGATTATATATTTTCCATGAGGGTTGTACTGTGGTTGGTGGGGTCCCTTGCCTACTTTACAAAGGGCAAAGATGTGGTCCCAAGGACGCCAGGAATGGGTCGCTGCTCCCGGTACAGTCTGCAGAGCAGGATCTCCCTGTTCCCCTGGTGGTAAAGCACTTATTTTCCAGAGATTAGTGATTTGGGCAACTACCCACCTGATGACCTGAAGTAAAACAAATGTCCAAGTGGTTTAAAATGTTTACTTTACAATATTCTTGTCTTAAACACAAATAACTTCATGACACATACATGGCAGCTGTATGACAAGAATACACTTAAGCCTGCACAAGTAAATTGATATTAGAAGTTGGAAAGGACATCAAGCAAAGTATGTGCTCAACATTACAATGATGTGTATGCAATTGATGTATTAAAATGATACACAGGTAGTCTGCAATTTTAAGTAGTACTCTTACTTTACTGCTATCTAGGGATTGTTTCAAGGTAAGAAATGAACCACACATGTCTACTTTTCCCAGCAATGGAATTAAAAGGAAAACAGTCTTTTTCCCATCTACATACAAGTGCTTAAACCTGCTCATTTTTTTCTTTTTTTTTCAAGTTCTGCTCTTCTCTTAAATCATTTTTAACAACACTCTGTAGAAGACACTGTCTCATCACTTCCAACTACTTTGCTATAAAGAACATCTAAGTAACCAATGACAAATATATTCCAACTGTGTGGGTTAATTTTGGAGCCTAAACAGCAGCAGCACTTGAGGGTTGAGGGGATACTACCCCTTCTATTTAACTCAAGTTCTCCTGCAGTCCCAACCTCCCTCCTCCCCAATATTTATCACCACCTGCTAGTTTAATACGTCTAAGGCACTGTACTGACACATGCCCCATCAAAAGATATCCCACTGTTCCTCACTTTCCAATAGATCCCCCCCCCCCTTTCCAACAGCTCCCCCACCCCAACTTTTTCAGAATACAGTAAGGTGTTGCAACGTTACCCAAATAACACTGCAAAGTAAGTGACTTCCCTCCTTATCCCAAACAATGCTGTCATTTTGATCATCATTATATGGGTACTTGCAGGATGAATGGATTTAAGTTATATTAACTCTGTTGAACTTTGACAACTTCACATACTGTACCATTTGTATGTTGGAAACATAAATTCTACATAAATGGATTTATACATACGTCATAACTTATGTTCCAAAAGCAAGGGCCATATGAAGAACTGCAGTACATGATACATAGTTTGAACATCTGCATTGCACAGAACAAGATGTATTCAAGCAAGGTATTGTATGTCACAAGTCACAAGTTGATTTCAAACATTTAAATTTTGTTTCTTTTAAGTTTTTCTCTCTCACCTCACATTCGACAACTTCATTATCAGTCATCAAGTCAAACTCATGACCTCTGTCTTGATCATAAATGACAGGTGTTTTGTCTGTGATGAAATCTGTTGGCCTCTGCCAATGGTCAACTTTGTAACGCAGTGATGAAGGCATCTCAATTTTTCCATCTGGGTCATCAAAGAAGTGTTGCTGTGGTATTGTAATGAAGAGAAGAAACTGATGTATGCACCATCCAATTGTTGCACAGTTAGAAAATTTTCAAAAATAAGGAAAAGAAAGTGAATTCTCATAAAGAATGTTACGGTACCACCGATGCAGTGGCATGGACAGACACTGGCATATGGGGTGGAAAATGGGGAGAGGAGTTATATTTGTGGGGGGAGGGGAAAAATAAATCATGCAGATGGCAAGTCTGCCAATTTGCTTGCTCCCTTGCCACTTCAATTAAAAGGGGAAAGAAGGAGCACTGCCCTTTCCCCCTGCCACATCATTTAAAAGGGGGGACAGGGGGCAAGGCCTCTGAGAGGGGGCTAATACCTCCCCTATCCCTTCTGACTATGCCTCTGCACCTACGTGATTATTTACAAAAAGAATACAGATACAGTAACAGCAATTTATAGTTACTTTTCAGTCAACCTAATGTAAAAGGCTATACACAAAAAGTAACTGTTGTTGTCATAAGCCAGCAAACTTCATTCCACAAAGCAATTATAGAGAAGTGAAGCAAGATAATTGTTGCTCCACCTATACAACTGGCTTTTAAGTAAAACATTTTTACACATCTTTCAATATGCTGAAACAAACATCCAGAAGAAACCTACAGGGCACTTTACTACAATTCTTTTTCTCTCTAAAATGTTGTTTTGATGTGGTGGCTGCCAAAAACGTTGCTTGGGGGGGAAGCCAAGAAGATATTCAAACATCTATTCCCTGTATGGGCACTTGCACATTTTAAGGATTAGATACCAAGACACTAATTTATTTACCTAAAACTTCATAAAATAAGACATGGAAGTTTCACATTCCTTTATATTGATACTAAAAAGTGAAAAATAAAAGTTGCTTGTAAAATTTCATGGGACTGGTTGAGGTGCAAAAGGTAAACAGACTTCAATTACATTAGTCTAACAACTTGGTGAAGAGCAAAAATTCCAGACAATACATAACTTACCATACTGCTTGGGCTCTTGCCCTTCTCCTTCTCCTTGGCTTTGTGAGGGGGATCCTGTGACAGTAACAAGAATAGAGTTAAAGTAGAAACCAAGTACCAAGCCATGCCCAAGGAAGTTTATATGCAAGCTTAGACTAGTACTGACACAGTGTGTTGTGTTCTACAGCCTTTCATTAGCAAGGTGTGTACAGGCTGAGATCAGTGACCAAAACTACTAACTGTGTGTACACTGATGTACCTATTATTTTATAGGAAAAATTTGGTGGTATCTTTGACTTCCTCCCCCTCCCCTCTCCTTCAACAGTCAACCAAAGGTATCCCCAACTTATATGCTCTATTAAGAGTTTTGACATACCTGTAATTTATTAGTTTGACCAGTATAACCCAAATGTTCAATGATGGGATTTCAAGACTTTTAGAGAAACTCAAAGACTCCTCTTACAGTACTTATAGTTAAATGTACATATCTAGAGAAACTAATGAAGAATTGGAAAAACATTGCTCTACTGTAGTAAAAAATAAATGGCAATACTTTTCTCCTTTTACACTACAGACACTTTTTGTGCCACATGTGCTTAAAGAAGTTTTAAAGTGCATATCATCACATCAGACAAAATTTAGTGTTACATCTGATTTAAATGCATTTTTGAAATTTTATTTTATTTTCTATTTTGGAGATTACCCCCCTCAATTAGCTATCATTCTGATATTACAAAATGCTATAAACTGAATGGAACGCCTGCTCTAAACTTGCCTTACTGCATATCCTTCGAGGATTTTTTTTTTTAGGCTTATGTGTGGACAAAAGGCTTACTTGCTATGTCCTGAAATGGTAGAAAATCAGGCCTTTTAAGGGGGAGGGGGGGAAGGAAGGGCTTTCCATGTCTATCCTTGTGAAATTTTAAGTATATAAAATAGCCTTACATCCAAAGCTTGAGACAGTGAAAAGGCATTTTGCGGGTCTGAAACCAGATATATTTAGTTTTGTCATATCAGTAAAGACACTGAAATTGCCCATTCTTTATAGTTTCCATTTTAAGTTTGAATTTTGTTTATCATATTTAAAAATTCATGCCTATGATTTTTTTCATTTTCTCAAAACAACAGTACAGTACTTGGCCATAACGCTTTTAACATCTAATGTTAGCAATGTATTCAAGGGATTTTATAAATTGCCACCACCTTCCATGCATTTTACTCACAACTTACCCATTTTTCTGCATTTATGTCTGCATCACTCCATTCTGGCCAAATCAACAGTTTCTGTTTCTTGCCTTCTTGGGATCCTACAACACTTGCAGCAATAGAGGCAGCTCTACAAGAAAGAAAGATGAACATTGTCTTTAAGAAAATTCAATGCTTTCTGCCAAGTACCAATATACCAAGTGCTGCTACGTGAAGCCAGTGTTGTCACTGGGACCACTGTAGGTCTCAGAATTTGGGAGGGACACCCACCCCCTCAAAAATAGGAGTTTGGTTCTAAGGGGGAATGACAATAAACTGCATTTCCCAACCAGTGTGTGAAATTTAATTTTTGGCATATTCTACTCTGTGGCAATTTTTAGACTGTAGTATTATACTACACTAAGAATGAAGTTTCAATTCTTCCTCACTCAAACTACTTCATACAGCAGCATGTTTAGTTCCACTCAGACCACTTCACAGGGACCTTCTATGTGTTGTTCATGCTATGTATATAAATCTGCATTACAAACTTCTCTACCCATTGGAAATACTAATACCTGAGTCCCATTTTTTGGCCCAAAACAGGACAGATTAAGTATCTACCCCAGTTGGTAACATATCAGCCTTACTGAATGGTCTACTGCACAGACTGGTCCAGGGAATGGGAGGACTGTTCTTCAATGAGCTGAATTGGCTGTCATGTGACTTGGATTGCTTGGTTTGTTTATGTACACATGTTTTGCATATATATATCCAACATATCAGTTTGTTTTGCTAATTACATATAAGTGCCACATATACGTAAAATAGGTTAATTTGTGATAAATGCACATATCAAATTATGGCAGTACACAAACAGATGTACTGTACCAACACATGCCAGTGAATGCTACATATGCATCCTTCCTACAAAATTAATGATATCTTTGACTTCATGAACCAGTTTATCCACCTTCCATATGCAAGTAAAAAATAAACAGCAAAACTGGCTATTACAAGCAGGCCACTCCCACATTTGCATGTTCTAGGTGACACTATATAACACATTCGTGTTGGTGTGTCCTATAAAATCCCATCTAACTAACTAACCCACATTTGTATGCCAACTTTGTTGAAAAGTAAGTTTACACAAGTCCTCTTTGAAGTGTGAATGTATACTACCATTTACCAGATGCGTGAAGTGTATCCTTTATAAATGGTATATTCACACTTCAAAGAGGACTTGTGTAAACTTACTTTTCAACAAAGTTGGCATACAAATGTGGGTTAGTTAGTTAGATGGGATTTTACCCTTACAAAAAATAGTGTGTCAACCTGTGTCAGTTACCACGCGTGATCACATGTGAAAAACAAAAGTGCACTGTAGGCAAAACAACCAGAAAGCCAAAAGGCTTAGTGATTCCTTGCCAATGAAACTTAAAAAGCAATCTTCGAAGCACCAATCATGTTTGCTAATGACGTTCTCTCCCTAAACTCATGTTTTGAGGTTACTCTTCTTGAGATAGTGTTTACAAGCTAAGTGTCACATACACACACACATACATACAGCAGACACACACATACATACGGCTAACATGGCATCACCGTTGCATAGATTCCTCTATGTCAGGGAATCAAAAGCTTTGTCTGGTCTCAACCTTTCTCAAATTCACATAGTAGGCCTAGGCCTATACATACTGAAAAGTTTGTATGATGTACGCCACAGAATTACGCCAAATTATGTCATGCAATGGGACTAATATTTCACGGTATACCGGTATTTTTGTAAGTACAAGTATATACCGGTACCCATATGTTACCACCCATCATAAGATACCAAAGTATCGATGAGAACCGTACCCGATGGTACTGCGAAAATATTTTTTGAAAATACAATTGAATGGAATATTACTGAATTATAAACACCACATCCATTGGATAACTGCCTTGCATTTTTTATATTAAATTATAAACCTGAAACGTGCATTTGATAATTATTTTTCACCATTCCAATAACAAATTTCACCTTGGAAATGTTAATTTTAATGTTATCCTATGTTGCTAATGAGTACCCTTGTGACGTTTGTTTTAACTTGGAGAATAAAAGTTTGCAAAAACAGCTTTGCGTTGTATTTGTAACTCATCTAAGCTTTAAACTATTATAGAAAATATTATTAACCAATGGAGGAGTACAACAGTATTTATGAAAAACTATACATGAAAACATACAGCTTCCTCAAAATGTGCTTGCAGCATAATGGTTCCGTAAGTATAGGCCTACACATTACTATGCATAGTATACAGTGTGCAGATATTTACTAACATACTGGAAGCCCAGCACCAAGCGGTCCTACTAATTAGAGCCCGGCTGTCCATGTACGTACAAATCAACCGCCGTAAAGAAGTTCAATTGTTTAGCAAACGTATTAACAGCAAATTGGTACGTAAATCACACGTATAGTAATATTAAACAAGTTTGTCCCCCCCCCCAAAAAAAAAGCCAATTACTGTATGTGTTAAGTTAGGCTATGTTGTCACATCATGGGGGAAAAACTTTAATTGATCAGATTAGCAGGCCCGTAGCTGGGGGGAAACCACCTTGAGGGGTCACATCAAAGTAGGATTGTCGCTGGCCTGGGGGAGGGGGCGTCCCTCCCCTTTGAAAAGTTTTTGTCTTTTTCAAGGAGCCTAGATGCAAAATGGTGTGAGATCATTTCAAAATTTGACAGAAGTAGTCTTGAAGGTTTAGTTATTTTTTCTTCGTTTTTGATTTTCCAGGGGGGCAAGTGTCCCCCCTTGCCTCAACCTTGGACGCCCATGTTGTCAGAGCTAATGAAATTACAGTATGATCACGAATGTACCTCTAGTTATTTTCACATACAGGATTCCATCTGCCGGGAAAGAAAAGTGGCCGAGTGGGCGGAGAATAATCCCCTACACTTTCAAAAGTAACATGCCCGTCACTCAACTGTTGATGCCCATTCAAGCTGAGGCACTCCAGGCAGGCCTATGGACCCGGCAAACTTTGCAGTAACTTTGCCAAAACACTGAACATGATCTTTGAAATTTATGATTGATAAAAATTAATATTGTCAATGCAGACTCATTGAATCATTCTGTAATTACTTTTGTTAAAAAAATATAAATAAAATCATACTTTTGCCTTCAAAATACAACATTGAAAAGGTATTTTTCGGCCACCAAGTTCTTTAGGCAGTCAACTTTATCGTACCTCATTACGTACATTTACGATGCTTCTATAATGTACACTCATGTATAGCCAGGCTAAGTTTAGGTAGCACAGGGCGAGCCGGGCTAAAATTAGTAGGACCCCACCAAGTGACTGCTATCCGGAATTGCGACTGAACGAAACATAAACTGGGGAGTACTGTACAATTGCCACAAACCCCATTAGCAATATCATGGCACCCTTAAGGGAAGAGTTGGCGCTCTATTCCCTTCTACCATAGCACCACAGTGGACACAGGTTGGGCCAAGTCCAGGGTAACATATGGCGGAGCCACTCCATGAATGTTGCGAATAAGGGTCCAAGGAACCATTAACTGACATCCATGTACCAATATTCCATTTTCAATAGTACATAGTCGGGCCGAAGCCAACAGTCGGGAGAATGGCAGTGACAAATAATGCTATCTATGCTCAAATCTTTTTGTTCTTATTGTGAGTCAAGTATTCACTTCTCTTAAATAAGAAGAGTATAAATAATGCTGCCACATCCCTAGCCACATCCCGGCCATAATCTTAACCAAAGTCTCTCACAGAACAAACTATAAATGGAACTTCGAAGCCCACAGTACTGCCATGCAACTAGGCATACTTGGCTATTTCACACCATCCTACCGTGTAATGCATATACACAAACACAGGGTGTAGGCCCACATGTGCTTGTTTTTAGGTGTTTTAGTATCATAAAGAGGGGTAGGTACTGCATGCACGCACTGTATATTACTAGTTTACTACATAAGTATCCGTTCGATACTGTCCACAAATCGATGGACTGTACTCAACTACGTACGCATTATGTAGGCCTATGAGTTGATAGATCGAATGTGGCCTACTGTCTTTGTGATTTGCTACAAAGCATGAAAAATTTGCTGCATGAAATGTGAACTAGGGTTGTAGCCTACCCACAAATATTAGCAGAAAATTTTGTTGTGGTTCACTGACCTGGCGCGGACCAGAGTAGCTACAACCCTGACTCTCTATCACTTAATAAGCTTAGTTTTGAGCTGATGAATCTAAACATTTTTGCAGGTATTTTGTGTTAAAAACTGGACTATTTTCTCTAATGGAACCAGTATTGCGGTATTACCGGTACCATTTGTGGCAGTACCAAATTTCAGCGGTACCGTGAAACCTTACAGGGGACTAGGCCTATGCCACGCCAACTTATTGTTAACACCCCAGTCTCAGAAAGCATAATCCTGCAGCCTGACACTACAATACATTACTGTTGGTTACTGCAGACATAGGCCTACTGTGTACTTGGCTTAAGGTGTAGGCTAGGCTAACATTAGTGTTTGTTATAGTACCGACATTCACTTTAGTATGCCCCCCCCCCCCCCCCAATGACGTCGCCATCGTGCACCAAAGCGGGCAAAGCCAGTACGGCATACAATTTCATTTGCCACAGATCTGCATGAAAACTCTTGAACTTTCCTGTATGGGCCTAGGCTATACTCGTAGGCAGGTCTTGGCCTAACTGATTTCTACAAATCATTAGCCAGCTGCCTACATGTAACTTTGTAAGACCCTTCATTCTAACGATACTTGCACTTAGTAACACTAACAAGTAACAGTTAGTCACAGGCTGTCCTAACGTTATACAGTAAACGAGTAAGTTAATACCTTAGGCTATACAGTACATATAATAGTGGAAAGGTAGCGCACTTCACAGCCTTTCGCCTTTCGGTACCAACTTCGCCTGCCTGAATCACGCTGTTCATGCCTTATTCTCCGTTATCAATTCACAACAATCTTCCAATCGTGCCCGTACAGCACTTCTGTGGTATGACGACTCATTTGGACCGATAAATGTGTTTAAAAAAAGGAATATTTTTCTGCGAAAATTTCGTTTGCACATGATCACGTTTAGTCGTCGCGATGGTGACGTCACTTGTATAAAGGGATTTCCCCCATCTTCGAAATCCGGTCCTCCCACTGGATAGTTCGGCCTATCGTCATGAGAGACTCACTACGTCAGGACAACTATCCAATGGGAGAGCTGAATACCATCAGCTAACAGCTATCATGATCTTCTGGATACGGATGCCCTTGGGGTATGGTTAAGTTTTACAGAGCGTGTAGTAAATATACGTAGACCGTTATCACATTATTGATATGAATGGTTCATCACAGCTACCGTAGAATGAAGACCTTTAAAGAAAATGCCAATTTTGACCTCAAATGACTTCTAATCTTCATGAAATTTTAGGACAAATATGTACTACATAAAAGCCAGCTACACAGCAAGTTTCAAGTTAAACCAAGTTCTACATTCAAAGATATTGTGCTTGGACGATTTTGGCCCTTTTCACCTCTGGTGACCCCAAATGACCTTTGACCTCTACCAAAAACGATAGGGATCACCTTCCTGATATGGGCCATGCACATGCCAAGTATGAGATTCCTTGAAGTTACACATCTTGAGATAGAGTGTTTACAAGCAATTTCTATGGCGTTCACTATTTGACCTCTCGTGACCCCAAATGACCTTTGAGCTTCACCAAAAACAATAGGGATCATCTACTCAATATAGGGTATCCACATGCCAAGTATGAGGTTCCCCAAGATTACCTTTCTTGAGATAGAGTGTTTACAAGCAGCGTCACACACACACATACATACGCACACACACACATACACACACACATACACACACACGCCATCACCATCGCATAGATTCCTTGCCTGCCTTCGGCAAGGAATCAAAAAGTAACTCAAATACTTCTAGCCACACCTCTAATAACATTAAAATTGCTTATGCAGCTCTATTGGAGAATACACGTGGATGAAGAAGAGCTTTAATACTTTCCGTGCTATGACTTTGCATATGTAGAAGAATGTATATGTACACCATATGTCGTGTGCATTTGTGGCACCACAACCCCACAGTGACTGAATGGTCACTTGTGTACTAGTGCACCCCTGTGACTTGCTTGTCCACCCCCCCCCCCCCCCCCCAAAAGGCACCTTTTCGTGTTGCCAGCAGAATGGCGATATTCCTGTATGTAAATTGGGTCAATACTCATAAACTTCTAAAATATTAAATGCAAACAATACTTAAAATACTGTACACTGCATATACAGTAACTAGTAATTTATAATTTCAATTTTCACCATGGTGGTTTTCTTTTTAAAAAAGCAGCGCTAAACCATCTTTCAGAATTTTCAACAAGGTGAATTTTAGGGTGGACTTTAAATAATTTCGCAGAGGATTTTAACCGTGCCTAATCATTTCACCACAGTTAAAATGTTCATAGTGATAATGTAGGCCTGCATATTACAGTTGTGTAGTGAAAACCTTACCAAATGTTATTTATTGTAAAATTAATGCATGGACAAGAAATTCAAGATTATGCTGCAAACCTGATAACTGCACAAGTCTTTCTCCAGTGCCCTAGCCTGCTTGAAGACCTCAATGGTTCAACTGTGTCACCCATATAAGCAAGAAGGACCATGCAATCATCATTCCTTTTTAAACAATTCTACAGGTCTACCCTAATTGTTCCTATGTGTGCACTGCACAGTTCACCAAGGTAACAGGCATTGTTTCCTTTTTAATTATTTCAGCAAAATCACTAAGCATTGACAATAAGTTTTACTAATCCGATCACTTGGTTCCATCTCACTCAATATGATCCAAGAGTCTGAACAAATATACATGCACAGTAATGTCTATACTGTAACACATTGCATCCAACAGTTATTATGATATTCTCAAAAACATGGAGACATCTGTACAAACTTCCTAATTATTTTCCTTCATGGAAAGACAAGGGAGACAGTATCAATTCCCAAATGAAAGAATCCAATTATTCCATCTTGAAAAATGTGACTTTTCACAAAGTAAAACACATAACTTTTGCAACAAATCTCTCTTTAAACAAAGTTTCTGTATCCAAACATTAAAGGAATTATGCTAAAGGCACATCTGGGTGCTTTGCCTGCTATATTCAAATGGTTGTTTGCCAAGTGGCCTAACTGCTCAAAAGGCATCTAGTCATCTTTACTCATGAAGTGAAACCAATGAATAAAAGACTCTCATGCAATAATAGACTCCATGTAAGGTGGTGGGATAATGGAGAAGGCAATATTGTGAGAAATAAGGAATCCTGTTGACAACTTGAAAACAAAGAAGAATCAATAAACGTAGTTGCAGGCAATTTGTAGAGGTAATAGAGGGAGGTTGTTGAACATAAAATCAATACAGCTCTCCACAAACACACAAAAATCCCATGGAGACATACTATACTTGTAGTCCAATGAATATATGCCCCACCCCTGGGAATATCCCCTGGAGACAAGAGGAGTACTCAATAAGGAGAACAGTATAACTTCAATTTGCTAACAGTAAATTATACTTGTAACAGAATATATGTAATTTACAAGTGAATATGAGCAACAATAATTTCTTTCTCACAGAATTATATCTACTCTACCATTGCTAAAGTTAAGGCAAAATACTGAATTTAGTCACATAAAATCTGTCAAACAAATCCTTTAGTGAACAAAGGAAAAGTTTAAGCTGGTATGTTGCGGGTTCAAGCTACAGTAAGTATTAGTACTGTACTGTACCTACAGTTCTAGCAATATCGATCATGTAGGCATATGTACCCTTGCTACAGTCACATGAATGTTATCCATCATGTAAAAGTGTAAACATATATCCTACACTTAAGTTTCTTGAGATCTCTTCCACTTTACTCAATGCTGAGAATGAAACAGCTTAACTGATGGTAGGAGTATATTTGTATGATAACCTTTCTATACTCACACAATAAATTACCTTGGTTTTATGATTTTCATGAACATACATCCAATCTATGACAACTTTCGAGGAAGCTATGTACATCCCGATTTCAACACATTACCTTTGACTGCAGCACATATATTACACATTACAGAACCAATTAAATTGCCATAATAAGAGAGGGTCATAGCCCTCAAATTATATTTTACCACAAATAAGGCAGTTTCTGACTAGGAGAGCAGAGTAATGTTAGAAAGTACAGTATACTGTCTGTATGAGCTGTTCACAACTGAGAGGGCTGCAGAGTCCCTGCATGGTTCATTCCACAGGTCTCAATATACTGTATGCTAATTTTACACAGAGAACCTGTTAATACAGCTATATACACCTGAAATGTAAAACTTGGTGTACTTTAGCTTTCTGGTTATCAAAATTTAAGTCTTAACACATCTCATGTCCTGTTGAACAACTCAGTTGTTGCAAGTGCACTGCAGCTGAATAAAAGAAAGAATGAATCATTTACTCCTACTACCCAGTGGGAAACGAAAACTACAGTAGAGAAAATTCTCCTTTGTCAGATAGGCCTTAAGATATGTCATGAGAGTAAGATTTCAGAACCATTAATCATCGAATACATCTGCCTGTGCATCCCTTGAGCACTACAGTTGGGCCTAATTTCCTCTTCCCGGACAGTCACAATTCTTCCAACTTAATTTTCTCTAGCCCGTCTTCAAATCTAAAACATAGCCTCTCTTCCAATCTAAAACATAGCCTTTGGCACCTCCAACACAATGGTGTAGGCCCACAGCCCACATATACCATAGTGTGATTGCCCAAAGCCATAGTCTGCTGACTACATCAATGTTAAACTGATCTGCACAAGTCAATCAAAATGTAACCATCAATAATAATTTCATGTACTGTACTGTACCTATATCTACAAAATGTACTAGTTGGTGAGAAATTTAGCTATACTGGGAATTTAATAAGTACCCCAGTCTCACCTTATTTTGAAATTAATATCTGCTAAATCTTACAAATTTCCTTTCATTTTGCTTCATGTAATGTATCTCTCCTGTTTCAGAACATAATTATTGCATATTAAAGGTACAATACCCCACCGAGTTATTATGATGAATTTAACAATGTATAGTAACAAATATATAGTCACATGATTAAAGAGGAGCCATACATAAATCAAGATACTAGGGTATAATTATTCAATATGTAGTGACGGCAGTTTCCCTTTACATGCCAACCAAGGAGCAAAACCCTGCATGGCAGCATCTCTACAGTTTTTAAGAGATGAACAGCAATCAATGTACTGTGCAGTTTTTCTATTGTGAAATTTAAAATGTTGTAGATGCCTCTGACCTGACTTACATTAAGCTGGCAAATGATGCCTGTTAACCCTGTTTACATGCACCATGCAAAAGTTAAAATGACACATCACTTTTTGAAACTGCCATGAAAATGTACTGCACTTTGAAAATCTTCTTGAAGTGAGTATTCAATCAGAAAACAATTAGAGTAATTGTATTCAGCCAGGCAGTTAATATAGGGATTGTACTCTCGTCAAACTGAAAATCAATATTCAATTATGACCTGGCAAACACTTTGAAGTGGTTTATAATGAATGGTAACCTTAATCTATTGGTAGTAAAGCCACCGTTGATAAATCTACAGTTACGTACTACACTGTACCAAAGGCCAGAATTTCACTCTCTTTATCTTACAGATGTCTTTCTAAATCACTCCAAAGTGACTACCCCATTCTAGAATAATGACATGCATTTTGTGTTCATTCTTTACCCTACCTCATCCTAAAGGGCAGATTAACTCATCCCAGGCAGTTATTATCCTCCTAACTAGGTTTTGTTCTAACTCTTTCCCCAGTTTAGTAAAACCAACTGCCTATTGCACCTCCCAGACAAAGCTACTGTATACTAGCCAGTCTATGTACTGAGTTAAAATTGCTCAAAAGCCATATTCTGCAAATTATACATTAGTCTACTGTGTGTTATTTTACTGCTAGATGCAATGTGACCTGCTACAGTATGCAATGTGACCTGTCAATTCCATGGGCTACACTCCATCACATCTACTGATCAGCACAAGTCACCACTGACCCTACAGTATGGTTTGATTTTTTGTCAATCAAAGTGCAGTCATCATTTGAGAAGGGAGATTCATACTTGGGGATTATAAACATATACGTCCAGTTTTTGAATGTTGGCCTTTTTTTTTTCTTTGCTGTACTGTAATTGCAGAGCTGTCACATTGTGTTCAGGGTAAGTGCTGATTGTGAATAGATACAGGTTGGCCCACTGCTCTGCAAACACCTATTTCCCTGTTGGGTTCCTCCATTTAGTCATAATGGTGTTTGGGTTAATTTGCCATGGATGGACTTTTGATATCCATGGTGTCCATCCATGACAGAATTTCTGTTGTAAATACAACATACATAGTGTTACTGAATCATTATCTAATACCACACAATAGAGGACATACAGTAATTAAGTATTGAAAACTCAGTAGGTTTCTGTCAAAAAATGTTTACCACATGGAATGAGAAAAATTTTCCCATCTATTTTATGTCATGACAGGCACTGCTGCATCAAACATAAACAACCATGTAAAATTAGTTCCAGGACTTTTCTTTCAAATTTAGTATGACTATGAAACAAAGTTTTCCCTCTATACAGAATTACACATGACTAAAATAATTATTTTAAAAGAATTCGAGTAGTAGGAAATGTCCATCCACTGGACACCATAATGTGGTTTTCAAAACACCATAATATGGTTTATTCCAAGATATTTGGACATCATCTAACATTTTTTCCATTAAAAGTTCCAGTAAGTAGTCATGTCATAAGTATGGGACAAATATTAACACTGTATCCTAGAATGAAAATTTTGGTACCTTGGTCAACATCTATTAAACTGATCGCCCTCACATATATAAGACATCTCTTTCATACATTTTCTGATTGTTTTGCAAATCAGCGAATGTAAAGTAGCAGTTTCTGTTTTCATAGATATTTCTACCTTCACATCCTTCAACTACTATCTACAGATTTTGAAATTTCAATCTCTACAAAACATTCAGTAAAACTAATAAAGCTCTTATCCTAATTACATGCAGTTACACAGTGTGATCATGCAGAAGTACCTGTGGCCACTGGTCACATCCTTCTGCAAAAGTTCTTTGACATTAATGGGAGAAAGCAGTGGCCCCAAAATACAAAAATCTGCTAAATCTTATGAATATCTTTTTATTTCACTCACAATTATCTTGCATTATGTTGCTTTGTAAAAACATTGAATACTGAAGGAAAATTAAGGAGTTATTTTACATGAATATAACAAATAAGTAACATAAATATTGTCACATGACTGGCAGGAGCCATTCCTGAATTAGTATAAGGGGTACACTAATTCAAATGGGGGGACTGCATTTTCCCTTTCAACACCTACATGGGACAGCAATCAAATGATGATTACAGTCAACTACAGACAAGCCTGACTTCTATTAGAAGAAAATGAAAAAAATAATTTTCTTTGGGAAGGATTAAAAGTAATTCAAGAAGCAACACTTACCCTTGAGATGAAGCACTTAACCTTACACTACTTCTTTTTGTGAGCCTTTTCATCGTTCACATGTTATGCTATTCATAGTTCAGCTCTCCAAGCTACTCATTTTATATTAAGTGTAATCTGTCTACAACCATAGATACCTAGCTTGTACCCTACATTTTCAGCATCAAGTTTCCACAGTAACATGACTCTCTGCAATTGTGATGTTCCATGAGTATTAAATCTTATCTTAACTTCACAGGCTAGCATCTCTGCTTCAGACAATAAGTCTGCAAACACTTGTTTTCAAGGAGGTGGCAAAATCAATCCCTTCATTGATAAAGTCTATCAAGGCTAGATCAGGAACCTTCTTTATCCATGTGGCAGAGAATTAAACTGTATAAATAATCCATTCACAGTGCAGTCAGTTTTCAGGACACTTATTTATCTTGTATCTTAGAGTATGACACTTCAGAGACTGGAATTTCTGAAATGTGCCACTCCAAATTACTGCACCATATAGAAAAGCATGCCAGAGTGTCCTTGGAAAGTATGGACTACAAATGAGGGCGCCATTCAAGATTGCATGCATGTCAACATATCTTGCATTATTCAAGCAGGAACTGCAGGAGATTTTTATCCCATGGCCTCTGAGCTTTTATAGAGCCTGGCGTGCCTCAAAATATACAACCGGGCAAATTCTTATTTCATACAAAACATCTGGTCATAAACTCCAACAGTTAAATCCAGTACTGAAATTAAGTCTTTTCACAGTGATTAAGCATGCTCCTTGATTTGTACACGTAAACTTCTTTGGTATTTGCATACTAGCTGAGTGGTCTATAGTGTAAGTTCATGAGCTCATTTCACACAACTGTACATATAGCTACTTGATTAAATACCAGGGTATCCCCAACTTTCTCAGAATCTTCATGCCATGCCAAATTTGTATTATCTAAAATTTGCACTTTTTCAATGGTTTATAAGTGAAGTCTGTGGTCATGGACAAATGGAACCTGGCTCTGCAAAAATTACAGTACAAGGCTGGCAACCAATTAAAGCATGGATTGGACTGGCACTTGGTCCACTTTTAAGCCACTAATGGAAGGCTTGCATGTCTCATAAATCACCATGCAGCACTGCGATGCACTGCGACTTGCAGCCGGAAGGTCTAGGGTTCAAATCCTGGCCGGGTCATACCAAAGACTTTAACCAGAAAGCCAAAAGGCTTCGTGATTCCTTGCCGAAAGGGGGGTGCTTTGTTACACTGAGGTTCATCCATCAAATTTATACTTCTCTACTTCATCATTTTTTATGATGTGGTCACAATTTCACCCCTGCTCACATCAGCTCATGCCACATGACCTTTGAACCAAAACTTGAATAACCAAAAAAATGAAAAAAAAAAAAAGGTTTTCAAACTTCCACCTATGGTGACCTTGAATGACCTTTGACCTCTGCCAAAAACAAAAGGGTTCTCCCCCTTGACATGACAAATCTACATACCAACTATGAAAAGTGTCGGCCATTCCTACCTCGAGATACCAAGATTACAAGGTTTTTGGACTTTGACCTCTGGTGACCTCGAATGACCTTTGACCTCTGAGAAAACAATAGGGTTCTTCCTCTCAACATGACATGTCTACATACCAACTATGAAAAGTATTGGTCATTCCTATCTCGAGATATTGCGATTATAAGGTTTTTGTACTTTGACCTCTGGTGACCTCGAATGACCTTTGACCTCTGCGCAAAACAATAGGGTTCTTCCTCTCGACATGACATGTCTACATACCAACTATGAAAAGTATCGGTCATTCCTATCTTGAAATATCGCGATTATAAGGTTTTTGGACTTTGACCTCTGGTGACCTCGAATGACCTTTGACCTCTGCCAAAAACAATAGGGTTCTTTCTCTCGACATGACAAAGCTACATACCAACTATGAAAAGTATCGGTCATTCCTACCTCGAGATATTGCGATTACAAGGTTTTTGGACTTTGACCTCTGGTGACCTCGAATGACCTTTGACCTCTGCCAAAAACAATAGGGTTCTTTCTCTCGACATGGCAAAGCTACATACCAACTATAAAAAGTATCGGTCATTCCTACCTCGAGATATGGAGATTACAAGGTTTTTGGACTTTGACACACACACACACACACACACGACATCACCATCGCATAGATTCCTTGCCTGCCTACGGCAAGGAATCAAAAATGGAACCTACTGCCTTTGTGCTTGGTGCTCAGCATAAGCAATGGAGTAGGGAAAACAAGCCAGTGAGCCACAACTGGAGAAAAGGCCGTGGTCGTCTCGACTTGAACCAATTGGTTGGAAACTGGGACGTTAAACCTCGATCATCTAACTAACTGATGCTTTCTCACTGAGGGCTGAATATTCTATGAATATTAACTTGTACAGTGCAAATGGTACGAAGAAATACAGTACTATATAGAGAGAATGGAAACATACTGAGCATGTACAGTAATTAATCACTAGTACTGTGGGTTACTGTCTTATGAAAATGTTACCCTTCTACATTACTTATATATTTACCATGCCTTATCAAAAGGCATGGCAAAGTTAACCGATACCCTAACTGAGTCTTCCTAAATTTCACCCTAACACACAACAGAATGTCAAAACATAACAAACCATGTTTTCATGTACAGTAAGCAATGACTGCCTGCAGTTCTGACTTAGGCTAAGTCCAGTACTGTGCTGTCCTTTAAGAATATATGATTGGTACTGTGTCTATTTTTAAAAAATAATAAGGTTAGCTGTGCATTCCGTCTATAGTAAAATCAACACCTCATACCAACTACACCAACAGAAACTACACATCTATGCCAAAGATCTTCAGAATTTTGAGCATGGACAGTGTTTTTACCAGGCAAAACAACTTTGTATCCCAGGGACGCAACCTTGCAAAAATACTTCAGTCCCAACCTTCAGTACTTGCATCCACTACAACTGACCGTATTACCCTTTACTTGACCTTATTCAACTAGGCGCCAACAGCTTCACCACACGCAAATTCACTCTACTATGAACATAAAACAAGGTGCATGATTCATAGTAGTGGTGAAATTCATAAATAAAAAAGGACACCAAAAAATGGAATACTGTAGACTAACCCAGAACTGAAAATATGACTTGGCCTAAACTACAGTAAAATACTCAACTTCAATCAGTTTAGCCAAATTCTTCACAGAATATCAACCAGAAAGCCAAAAGTCTTAGTGATTCTTTGCCATATGGATACATTGTAACAAACATGAATCACCCACTTGGCAAGCACAAGATCCCTTTGGTGCCTTAAACATTTTCTGGAGCAACTAAAGAACACCCCGCCACAGCAGAAGGCACCTTTCCAATCCATGTAAATATGGATTTGCAGTGGCTCAGAATTAGCTCAAGTGCTTCAAACATATTTCTTTATTTTTCCTTTTTGAGAACAACACCATGATGAAATGTTAGGCCTAGGTCTTTTGTAATACTTTAAAGAAGTCAAACTCCAACAAATTTGTTTCATAGTTTAGCAGGATACAACAGTTCTGCTACAATAGGACTAGGTGTTCATTCCAAGTCAGAGTGGCCCCTGACAAGGAATCCATTTTTGCTGGATTCCTAGCCCTAGTCGAATTGACCACCTGACTAGGAAGTAGGAATCCATTTTAAGCTGGATTCCTAGACCTAGTCAAAGTGGATGCCTGACAAGAAATCCATTTCTAGCTCGATTCCTAGTGCAAGTGGGACTATGACTAGGAATCTGGATGTGAAGTAAATATCACTGAGGCAAGATGTTCTATGGTATAGTTGTACATATGTTCAAATGGGATGATTTTACCAGCAATCCTGTTGTTTTTTCAACATTCTGAAAAGCTGCTGGATCTTGCTGCTAGGACTTTCACACCATTTTATGCTAGGTGGCATGCAGTGTTGTTCAATTGTGACAAAGCCTAGTCAAATACTGCGACTAGGTGCATACAGGTGCATCCGCCTACACGTATGTAGCACCAATCACTGCACCACCACATACTGATGCAGGTTACTCTCACAGTAACATGTGGTTATTTAATATTAATAGGCCTACTTCATAGCCTAGGCCTAGTTCAGGGTACAAAGTGTGCATGAGAACTAGGCCTACTTGTAGTAGGAACCCTTAGCTAGAATACCCTAGTCCTAACTAAGGCAAATGTAAGAAGTTTCAAGAACAAAATTACAACATGAAGAAAACTACTTAGTCCCGCTAACCATACCTAACCTGTACTTTTACTGCCTACTCTACTGTGAGTTGCATTTGAAGCAGGCGCATAGCCAAGGGGGGGGGGGGTGATAGCCCCCATGAAAGCTTGTTGCTCGCCCAGTCGCCCCACCCACCCCCCCCTCCCCCCACTGACGATCTAAGCCAAAAAAATTTCACTCGACTGACTACTTACTCAACTTGATAATAATATACCATTTTCCTTTTTCTGCTCTGAAGAGGACAATTTCTCTAATAAATGGCCCAAAATTTTGCCGCACTACGCACGCTGTGGAATTACTCTGGTTTCTCCAATATATTGTAAGTTCCATTCCACATCATGGCTAGATAGCATAAGTCCCGTCCACTTTACAAGTTACATGTAGGTAGAGTACACAGTTTATATAGAGATAATCGTAAATTTCATCTCAAGATCCCAAAGCCTATAGTTGCTGTTATCTTGCGTGTGTCATACGGTACGGTCGGTTGCTGAGCAACTCATGGAGCAAAGTTTGGCTATTTCATCGGGTAGTCCAGGTGGTTTCCATACAATGTATATTATCCCTGATACGGTCTACAACCCCTACAGTTTTTTTTTTCTTTTTACCAAAAATTGTTGGCTTTGCACGCTTTGCAGTTTCACAAGTTAGATTCCAGGACAAACATTAAATCAGCACCTTTGTTTCTCTAGTATATAAAAATTTTATGCAATGTATGCCCCGCAATATCACATGGTATAATACACAAGTTTTCTTCAAATCCCCTTCACCAACCCCTCAACAAATCGGGGCTGTCATCACTTTGGGTCGCTGGCCTCGCGTCGGGCAAATCCTAGCGCCATCCCTGCTGTGCATTACAAAGAGCCTGACCAATGGTACTGTATACGAACTTCACACTTTACACTGAATGCAATGGTTATTAAAGCCTATTTAAGTACCCATCATAGGCTAGGCCTAGGTGCATGGCTTTTGTCACTGACAGAGATTGTCAGTACAGTATGTAGAGGAACCTACAGTAGCCTACCGCTACCTCGTGAGAATAAAATAAAATCAAGCTTTACATTTTTTTTACCAAAATTGCACATCTTGATGGCTGCTATCAAGTCTGGCAAGTGTCACTTCCGGCAATCTGGGATGTATTAAAATCTCAAATTTTCTTGGTACGCTCCGTGCCAACTCATGGTGGCGCTCCGCTCAGATAGTAACAAGGTGCCCTCCCATGAAATGGTCAAGCCCCCCCAGCACCCCCTACTAAAAAGATCCTGGCTACGCTACTGATTTGTAGGCCCAACTTAGCCCACTTCATTTTCCTAAACTGGAGTAACAGGAAAATCGATAAAGTTAGGCCTACTAATAAAAGCATAACAATACCATATCTAGCCCATCTACAAAACTATCAATGATAGTTTTGTAGATAGCCTCTAGGCCAGTAAGGCTAGGCCTATTAATAATAATTCAGGCCTTGAAGGGCAGTTGTTTTACACTGCTAAGCGACCACAAATGTGGGAGAAGCCTACATGGCTTATGAATTATATACAACTTCATGTCCGGTGGCTAACCAACTCGACAACTCAGATCAAATTTGGTTTCTTCTAAAAAACCAGTTCAGATGAGAAAACCATAGATTGCTCTTGAATGACGAACCCACCGTACTTTGACCTGGCTGGGGATGGAACCCCGAACCTCCCTGTCGACAAGCTTCATCACTTCAAATGCCACTACCTTTATCCACTCAGCCAGCACCGGGTAAGTTAGGCAATAGGCATCATAAAACCCAGTGCCCTGACTTACCGCCCCTGGTACTTACCATGGTTTATAGTCGTTTCGCCCCCTTGCCAGTTTGCCATCAACAAGTTCGCCCCAAGCAATGACCAGTTCGCCCCCAAAGACCTACCAGTTCGCCTCCAAGTGCTGACGAATTTGCCCCTAATTTTTGGCAATATACCTTTGTTATCTTTGGCACTTTTGTGCCTTTTCATCCTTTATGTTGCATCCTTTGCACTATACTAGCTTCAACGGCTCATATTTATTTATATATATATCTATATATATAGATATATATATATATATATATATATATATATATATATATATATATATATAAACGCCATGGAATTTTCCGCAAACTTTTAGCACTTTTCACAACCTTTATCGACCTACATATTACTATAGTGATCTAATGTGATCGGGTTAAACAGAGATTTGGGACCGCTAAAGTAACTTTAAGTCTACTGCTTCCTTGTAATTCCGTTTCTGTTACGTTGGTTTTCTGTTGCTCGCTTTTTGACCATACCCAGTGCTTCTTTGCTTGTAGTCATTATACGCTGAAGAAGACTTCGGGGCAGTCAAAAATTTTGTTTAGATATTAAATCATTGTACTCCTCTTGTCAACAATGACATGTTTCTTGTCTCTTTTTTTGTTCGTATTATATATATATGTGTAACAAAGAAAAATATATATATGTATATGCAGCAACCTCTTTTTAGAGTCACATCTTCGAGCTTTTTTGGAAATACCGAAGTTTTTGCATTTTCCCTTCATATTTTCCTTAAAGAACGCTTTTTGCTTGGTGCAGCAACTCCCTTTTTTGGAATCACATTTCCCCTCTTCTCTTTTATTATTGGCATCCCTTTTCTTTTTTTTTTAAAATTGGTTTATCGAATTTTTTTTCATTTGCGTTCATATTTTCAACTGAATCCTCTCATTGGCTCTCATCACTTTCGTCCTAGAACAAATTGCATGGTCAAGTGGTTAGAGCATCCGACTTGCAGCCAGAAGGTCTGGGGTTCGACTCCTGGCCAGGTCATTCCAAAGACTTTAAAAATGGAACCTACTGCCATTGTGCTTGGTGCTCAGCATGGGGTGAAATGACAGGGCACCCCTAAAAATGGTTTGAACCTCCCTGTCACACTGGGAAACTTTGAATCATTTTAAAAGGAGGTTCAGTTCATCCTGTTTTTCAAGTCTTTCATAAATATAGGTTTTATTGTACAAATTGATTAAGATAACGAACTGGTGGTTTAATCTGGTGACGCTTTGCAGTCGTGTCTGGGCCAAGATGCATACATGTAGGTAGTAGGCCATGCTTTGTGATTTTAATTGTAAAGAAATTTTACACTTACTCCTTTATTGTCCGGTGAAAAAATGAGTATTAATGTGGGAAAGTGGCACTCCACAAAACAAAAAATAAGGGATCATTGCCACTATCCGTGCAGTCCAATTCTAGGAATAATGTAGCCTTTGTCAAGGCATTTCTGCCATTTACTATCCCTCCTCTGTTATTTTGATTCGAATATTTGCGTTCACCTAGCCGGCCTGGCATTTACTGCGCCTCCACGGATCTAGCCTTGGCATCAAAGCATTTTGGACGAAGTGTTAATATATGTATCTGGGATATTCACGTGGCTACTAATTACTATAAAATCGTTATTATGTTGCTATGTCATCCTAAGAATAATAACATTGAATACCAATGAAATTGCTCCTATTACTGTTGTACACTCGCAGTTCTAACCAGTCCCTGTTGTCAACCTCACTAACGTTACCGCCAATACCGTTGGAAGAACACAATGACAGACATTTGCAAATCAAACCATTACCAACTCCAGAGTGAAGATTAACAAATGTGTCCCTTCCAGTACTGAAGGAATTGCTCCAGTGTGCTTATTTTTCAATGATTTGGCCTATAACATTGACAGGGTTGTTGTTCACAGTGCAAGAAGTACGTACTAGTGTTCGACTGATCATGTTAGATAATCGGCATCGGGCCGATTATCGCATAATGGGTAAATAATCGGCATCGGTAAAATTTTGTCATTCAACCGATTACCCACCACCGATTATTTGAAAACTGGAAACAGGGCTAAAATACACTTCAAAGTTTCTGCAAAAATCTTTATAATTCACCAAAACAAGCATTTCTTTAAGTTCCTGCCCAAAATATCAGCACTGATACTCACAAAACCTGCAACATTTTAAGCTCTCCAAATGATAGCGATCATCGTAATTGGTGCCGTAACTCTAGTGCAGCACAGTTCAGGTGCGTGAAAGGGCACACAGTATTACCTACAAGGTGTGCTTGCCATGGACCATGCCACAATCTGCATACAAATTGTACTACAGGAAGAAATGACTTCGTTTTTTCAAGTTTCAGTGCTAACCACATCATCTGTACAAATTTGGTGCACATACCTACTGTAGCAACTTTGGAAACTCGAGGCTCATTATCCTGCATAAATTATGCCACTTCCCACATTCCTTTCGTTAAGTTTTTAATTACCTATGACCCGCACATGCGCACACGTAATTGCCGTACAGTTCTTGCGAAGTTGAAGTTCACCTACGAAGCACACCAGTCCAGTGTGTAATACATAATGCAAGCTAAGTGCATTGCCCACCCTTTTTACGTAGCACGTTGGTCATGAACTACTCCGTGCTCCTAACTGATGAACGAAGGGAAACGGGCCCGTGTTAAATTCACGCTGGAACGGCAACAGTTTTTCGATTACGGGAATTTATTGGGAATTAGTTTTACATTTCATTTGGAGAATCTTTTACATAAGACATATGTGTTGGGCAGGACGCTTTAAAAAGGGTTTAAAAAATATATATCCATATCATTATGGAACCATGAGATGAGTAAATCAAGTAAATTGACTGGAATGTTTAGTGGCCCTGAAGTGCCAAGGTAGATAGTTTTGCTTAAAACTGTGGTGGATAGGCTACTATATAGCACTACTACAGTCCAGTACAGACCTTTACACGGAATCTTTCGACATGATCGGTGTATTGAACCACTGTAGACAGAGCCGTATGTAAGCCGACAGACTCTTTGGTTAACGTTAAGCCTGTGACATCGCACGAAAGTATGTATTTATGGTTGATTTTTATCTCAGTATTTCGAGAGGAAATCCTTCAAAAAACAATATTCCATTCGTGGAACGTGGGGTACTGTTCCTAATCGTTCATCTCTAGTGTGAAGGTTATTTTATGGTGTGTGAACAAAGTTGGAAATATGCGACTGACGGCGAGAAAACATGACCTTCCTATACGTGTAAATAATCGGTGATCGGTAATCGGTAATCGGCATCGGCCCGATTGTGTAATTGAATAATCGGTAATCGGTGATTACCGATTATGGAATAATCGGTCGAACACTAGTACGTACACACAGTACAGAACTATACTACATGCACATAACCTATAACTGCATATTCATCAATGTCTCAAGACAGGGTTCTCTGACTGGTTCGCTTAATTACTACAGATTTGGTAGTAGATTTCAAAGGTTATCTATAGTTAAATGGTATAGATGAATAAAATTATCTTTGTCCAGAGGCTTTCCGGCATAGCCCACACTGGGGGGGAGTATACAGTAACACTGAGGAGGTAACAGCCAGTGTTTTACAGGCGGAGGTGAAAGAAACTTATGCTGGAAAGACTCGGCAGAGGCTAGGAATAATGAAGTTTTCAGACTTTTTGCTAACACAAATAACAGTTATTAAGAGAGCCTTTCTCAAAACCCTATTGATTGTATTATATTTGGCTAGGCCTACTTAATTTTTAAAAATTGTCTTCAGAGAGTTATTTGGAGAACGACACATCATTTGCCTCAAAAATGTGATTCAAGTGAAGATGGTAACCCTCTATTATATAATGGAATAGCCCAACCTGATGGATAGTGGCCACGTATACCTGCCAACTCTCACGGTTTCACCGTGAGTCTCACAGTTTGGGACATCATCTTTCGGCCAAATTTTCAAATCTCACAGCGAAATAACATTATTCAACAGTAAACTACACAGCAAATAACAGTCAGTTAGACTAACATTCTAAGCTTGTCTGCCCCCTGCTGGACAAAAAACTTTTGAATAATGTAGTCTGGTAGTACAGTTTTATAACTGTGCTCTGGCCATGTATATCTTTCATCTGCCTTGGACGTGTCCTCCTTTCATCATTTACGTTAGCACAATAGAGCCCAATTTTTGCAACTTTTGTCATGGAAATAATTTTTCGGCACGCCCTGTTTCGTTTTCGTCACTGATTGCACTGTGTATCTCATAGCTATTATATAGAAGGGAAATAAAATTACATGGAAGTTCCTAACGACTCCCCTGGTCCAGAATACCTTTCCGTAAATCAAAGATACATCTTGTCGATCCTCTATCTGCAGAGCTTACGCAATGAGGTATAGTTTGACCGAATAATGGATGTATTTTCATCTTTTGCAATCAATTTTTTTCCCAAATTGTCAAAAGGTCTGTGTGCTTCCTGCACCACTATCTTAAGTGCTATTGAATCGTGATCAATCGCATTTAGGTTGGTCAACAGTGATTGGATATTACAACAGCTCTAATTTTCAAAATTTCGGTCCACTTCTGCTGCGATCGCCACAGTCAGTGGCACCGGAATGGGGACTGGGTGCACGTGCCCCCTTATATTTCCACAAAGCCAGCATTTAAGCTATGCCCCTGTAGAGTTTACGAGATGTGTTTTTGACCAAGTCATGGTAACTACCGTATTTTGCGCGCTTTGCATGCTTCAGACTTTACATTTATGTTTTCCTTCAATTACATCAATACTTTCTGATAACAGCTCCAGGTAGGCATCCAGGTGGATGACGTTTAACGACACACCAACACATGCATGTTTTATAGTGTCTTTCACGTTGAAGAATTTAAATGATTCAAGTCCTCCCCTTTAATTGCCTTTTTATGACAACCGAGCTCCAGGAGAAACATACCAGCAGAAGCTGAAAGTTTATATATAGGCCCCTAATATAATACACATTGGTCCTTTAAAAAAATTTCCTCGCAAAGCACGCAAAATGTTTTTGATAACACTTCTCACGTTTCTGTATCCCCCCTCCTCCAGTCAATTTGAGTCAAATAGGCCTAAGGCTTCTACGTCGATTACTTAGCTATGCTTGAACTTGTTATGGTACAGTGCAAGACAAATTTCAAATCTCCAGGTCTGAGGTACCAGTCTCCAGGTTTTTTTCATGAAAATCTCAGGGTTTGCTTTTTTGGAGGTTGGCAAGTCTGGGCCATGATCCAAAATAAGCTGCGATTTGTAACATGATATTCAGGGTTGTGATTATTGTTGTTGTTGTCTAGACTAGCCTAGATTTTAGTGCTGTGAGGTTTCTGCACATCTGTTAAGTAAAGACCAAGAGGAAAGAGTTGATCCCTTTAGGCCAGGGGTGTGCAACCTGCGGCCCACGGGCCAAATGCGGCCGCAACTTCCTCCTGTGCGGCCCGCGAACCAATTTCGATTTGCCTAATTGTTGGCCCTTGTACGTCTTGTTATTTGACCAGATCTTAAACTTGACGTAAGGATATCATGAAAACAAAGAAGCGATCACTTCCTTTGATGTAAGGTGGATGTATTCGACCATTTCATTATTTGATAAACTAAAGAATTCACTTGTAAAACGCATTCTAGATCTAAATTAACATTTGTCGACAAAATAAAGATGCAATACACGGGTGCAAGTTTCGCCAACAATTAGTAGGCCCATACTACAATATTATTCGAGTGTATGTGGGTCTGCCAAAATGGGCACATTGGTCACTTATGGAGGTGGGGTAAGGAAGGGGTAGTGGAAGGGTAGGGAAGGTGTGGGGAAGGTGTGGGGGTGGGGTGGGGATGGGTGGGGAAGGGGTGGGGGTGAGACGCCACCCACGTATACACATCTCTGTTCCACTGCGGCCCCCAGATGGTCACAGCAGCATGATTTGGCCCGGTGTTCGAAAAGGTTGCACACCCCTGCTTTAGGCTATAGGCTACCTAGGCCCCTAGGTCTACAGAACAAGAAGATGAACAAAAAAATGCTTAGGCCTAATTTAACATAACATAACAGGTTAAGGGCAAAGGAGGGCTAAGGCCCCATAAGATGCCCTGAAGTCCATACAACCTTAACTGAAAACAAAGAACCAACCAGCACCAAACGAGCCCAGCACAATTAGATTCTACCACACTTATGGAAGAACTTGTCAATGTTAACCTTGAAGCAGTGCACAGATGTGGAGTTAACTACCCAATCAGGCAGACTATTCCACTCGTTAAGAACTCTGAGAAAAGCTGAACTTCCTAATGTCGAGCCTTGCAAAACACTTAAAGGGGACTATAGTGGCCATTTGACCCTTTACATATGTGTAGTATACATATAAATACATATAAATACATATAAATACTACAGATAATCTCTACCTGGTGGACCTTACATGAAACCTTTATTAAGAATAATATATTTCAAATTTCCCTCGCTTGCTGGCATGTGCGCAGACATATTCGAAAGAAGACGACTAGATATCAGCTGATTACTGACGTACAACGTGCACCTCACGATTTCCAGAGCAAAATGTTGCCAGCTCAAATAAATTTAAATAGGCCTTCTTAATTTTTCTGAGTGGTGGTTCAAAATTTCAAAATTATGTATTTTAAATCATAAAAAATATAGAAAGTATAACAAAAACTTCTGTGGGATTTTTATGCCCCACAGCTGAAAATACTAAATAGTTCTTGCCCATTTATTTTTCGTAGTATTGCAAGAGGATGCTATCAAGGAATACTCTGTTTCAGTGGTTCCATTTTCCGAGCCCATGATATCACGCTGAAGGGCTGTGTTCATGCGGTGTTTGGATAGTTCTTCATAAAGATTTCTATACGTAAATGATGATTATCTGTTTTTACTCTTATGTTACCATAAGAACATTAAGAGATTCAACTCTTCGGTAGTAGTCATGAAAACTTAAGGAAACTCTGATCCACTGAGGGAAATTTTTGTCTAACTTATGGAAACACTGTTCTCGTTAAAACACCTATACGTGTTCGCGAGGGCCTAGCATTCGTTTGAGATGAAAGTCTTGTGATATTTTCTGATTTAGTGAATATAATGAGGATTTTGCGTAGACACTGTGAAGTACGATATCGATTATTGCATATTTGATGGAGTACTGGCCTCATTCTTTCAGCAACACCTTGAAATGTCAGTCAAGAGTTGTATTTGAGTCTGCCGGAAGCAAGCCTAACCATTCTCCGCGATGTGTTCCCATCATGGCTGCCTCGAGCTATCGGTAACAGGCACAGGATTTCTTTTTGGTTGAGTAAGCTTCAATCAGACGCATTTTGTCTGGTAAGAGACTTCTGTGTATTGTTTGAATATTTTACTTTGAATTTTACAACTTTTATTGGCAGATTGGCTGTTAAGAGTTTAGAAAAATCTATAACGTTTTGACAAGTATGATCGAATCCCTTCGGACTACGGCGATGCAGTGCAGTGGTCAGTACCATGCATGTGTGTGATATGCCATGTAGAGTCAATATGGATTTCGAGCTGCACTTATAGTGTAGGGTGAAGGATTTTCTCGAACTTTTTAACTGGTTAAAAATCATACGTATCAAGTAAGAAGAAGGCTGTATGATAATATTAGATAGTAATGTACAGATTTCTGGATTTTAATGGCAAATTTAACCGCTACATTTTTTGAAAATTAAAGATAGTTTTGACGTTACCGTGAATACTGTAGGTGTGTGCTTACAAACTACACAAGCAGTTGTTGTAAAACCCGTGGCGAGGTGCAGGTGTGACATCACAGTTCCGTTGCATTGTGGGTAATTTCACAATATCATGACTGCCTACGCAGTGGCGTTTAGTGAGTTTTAAAAATTTTTTTGAAAAATTCATGTTAAATAAGATATTGAGTTATATTGGTTGTTAATGGTATCACAATGCTTGGAAAAATGTGTTCTAAATGTTGTACTTGCTTAGAAAGCTGTACAATTGTTTCCCTGTAACTAGCTTCTTACAATGGCCTCGAACCCGAGAATCACATTGAACCTTTAAATAATTGCAAGATGACAAAGGATTCCTTTCGGAGAGAAATTTGTACACCTGAAGCATGTCGCCTCTAATCCTTCTCAACTCCAGGGTGGTAAGCCCAAGATGCTTAAGTCTAACATGATAAGGTAGGTGTCCCACTTCGGGTATAGGCCTAAGGCGAGTGGCTCTCCTCTGAACCTGCTCTAAAAGAAATTTGTCCTTTTCATTGAAGGGACTCCACGCCTGGGCTGCATAGTCGAGGTGGGGTCTTACCAACTGCTTATACAGATTTAGTACAATTTCTTTACTAATTAATTACTTCACTAATTTACGTAGGCTAGCCTATTGTAGCCATTGTTATTATTGATACATCAGAAACACAGCAACCACCCCTTATACTGGGGTAAACCAGTTTTAGGGAGGCTGTTCGATAATGGCCCCAAGTAGCCTACCAGGGGCGGTAACTAGGCCTATCTAACTAAAGGCTCATAAAACTATTAACAATAGGCCTTAGGCCCTAGGCTAGGCCTACAAACGATTCAAACTGGGGATGTTTTGTTTGACTGGCACTTAGGCTATGCTAGGCCTAGGACGAAGAAACTCCCGAAAATTTCGCATCTGACATGACGAATGTCGTAATACAATTTCTTCACTGGGTGCCCTTGTTCTGCTACGCCTTTGAGGCTTTACATTGGCTGGGCCTAACGTTAAAAATTGTGGTAACACAGGGTCTTCATTCAAGACCAATTAGGCGAACGACTAGCCTATCGCTGATTTTTGTGCACACGCATAACACTAGGTCGACACCTGTATGAACGAAAACAAGTGCACCATGCAACCAACCCTTTCAAAGAGAAACAGCCTTACTCTTTATTCGAAGCTGAACTAACTCTATTTGAGGACTTCTTTTCCTTTGCTTGTTTTGAAGTCATTTTAGAATTCTTTGTATAAACACATCAGGTACACGAAGTATTTCATTCGTACCGAAGTGTTACTGCGTCGGTTGCCAGGCAGAAGTTCCAGCTGTACTCTTAACCTACTTATTCCAGCCGTTTGTAAAGATTGGTAAGAAGTACAGTCTAGTACGTCGCAGCAGTTACTCCCTGATCCGATCCGCGTGGAAGCTCGCAACACGAATTTGATTTGCAAAGAATTCTTTGCCTTTTAAAGACAAGCTTGACAAGAAGCACCTATTCTTTACAAACTGCAGGTTGACTTTAATCTCGCACGAAGGAAAATGTACTTAGTATCTGTCGAAGTAAATTAGGTCCGAGTTCCAGTGTGCTATGGGCCTTGTAAAGATTAACTAAGTTATCATTGTGCTATGTAGGCCTATATACCATCGGCATTTACCATACATTGCTTTGGAACCTATCAAACTCCTCCGTATACCCCTCAAAAGTCTGTTTCAAAACACAAATAGTTTACACAACAGGTACTATGACTGTTATACTGGGAATCTTGCATGCCAGTAGGCCTTAAAACAGCTTTCAAGTTCCCAAGGGGGTGCCACGTACGCCATTCCCCAGGTCGGGAGAAGGGGGGCATAGCCCCCGTCACAAAAGTATCCCCTCCCCTGCCCCCTTGTAGAAGGTATATTCCAGTTTTGTCAGGGAGTCTTCATCAGTACGGTTAGCCATGCAGTTACCGACGGCGACGGTTAAGGCCTACAGTACACGTCACCGTAAGTTTTACTCTCAGTCCAGGCAAAGCCATGGAGATTCTTCAATAAAAAAAACCAACTTTTTCAAACTTTCTTCAGTAAAACGCAAACTTTCTCAAAGTTTCCTGAACAATGAACCATTTCTTCATTTTTATATTTTCATTATTCACAGACCAAAATTTTCGGCCGACAAAGCGCCGCGGACCGAACTTTTTTTCCTTTCCTCCCGGCGACATGCATTGCCTAGTTTGTACTTCGAATTAATTGCTCCCCCCCCCCCCCCCCCACCTTGTCGGACAAATCCTGGCGCCATCCCTGGTCTCAAATCGGTATCATTCTTAGCGCTGCAATTCAGTGAAGTGCGCGGCTAGGAGCGGTACTCAGAGATATGGGTTAAAAATCCGAACTAACCTAGAGAAGCAAGTCTGAAACTGGAAGACAAGAAACGATGGAAAAGAAAAGAACTGAGAAGGAGAAAGAGGGAAAGGATAATGCCTTATAACAACGTCGTAAGCATTTATATTTACATGATCATCATGCACTATAAGGTCATGTATACTAAATAAATTGAAATGTTTTAGAGGGGATTAGAAGGACAGTGTAAACAGTTCTTCCCAACTATTCAATGTTCAAATTATTAAAATAAGTAAAAGCTTGACCGATTCTATTTTCAGCCAGACATCGACCAGTATCTCGGAACAAATGTAAATCTTGGCTTTCAAAAGTTCCAATACTCAATACTAAGTAAAACTGTTTTTTTTTTCTATCTTTCATTCAAATACATGGGATATATTGTTATTTGATCAAACTACAGCTGTCATTATTTCAGTTGAAATTATACTACACTGTATAAGGTTTATTTATAAGCCAGCAATAAGGTTTACATATCAGTCAGCAATGTCGAGTGCTAATTAAGTGTCGCAATATTCATTCACAGAGGCGGGATTGCGGAATTGCAAGCAGTAACTTTATCGCCCCATACTTCTTCTCAGACCTCATTTCTGTTTGGATTTCCCGATTCAAATATGCAAGTATAACTAAGAAATAACATATAGGTATTACACGGCATATAGGAGATAATACAATCTATAAATTTTCCAAAACGGATGGATCGAATCACCCCTTGAGTTGGAGTTGGATTTGGATGAGGTTTTACGGCTCAGTTTCTAACCAATTGGTTTAAGTAGGGCCGGCCACGGCCTTTTTCCAGTTGTGGCTCACTGGCTTGTTTTCCCTACTCCATTGCTTATGCTGAGCACCAAGCACAATGGCATGCATGGTTCCATTTTTAACTGTTTAAAGTCTTTGGTATGACCCGGCCAGAAGTCGAACCCCAGACCTTCCGGCTGTAAGTCGGATGCTCTAACCACTTGATCCCTCCGAAGGTCGTGCTCCACCCCACCCAGCTGCGTGTTCCAGACATCAAGTTCCATTTCTGGTCATTGCTATAATTTGAGCTGGATGTGTACAATAAAAAAGCTTTGCAGGCCCGTAGCCAGACAAGGTGCTGAAGGGGGAGAAAAAGCTTCTAGGGGGCGGAAAATTTTCCAGAGGGGGCGAAACATACTAAAATGCATTACGGCAATGGTAATTTTTGATCTTCTAGGGGGGCGAAAAATTTTCTAAGGGGGCTTCGCGCCTCCCTTGCCCCCCCCCCCCTTGACTACGGGCCTTAAGCTTTGTCACCCTTTAAGATATTTTCTGCATATAAGGATGAGGTTAAACTGACCCCTTGGTAATACTGACCCTTTCAGGAAATTTTCACTACCATGCACCATTTGTAATAATGATAGAGCTACTCCCCGAACAGGAGAAGAAACTCCGAATTTAATTTATGCTAATTAAACCCGAACATGCGTGGGGAGAACATCCCGTAATGATCGACGATTAGATTTAAGGGTATTCGTTCTTTTGCCTAATAATTACAATTAGTAACACTTCGTACTCTGCAATCTCATTCGTGCCCACTGCTACCCAAATAATGGATTAAATAGAACATTCATTTAATGTCGAGGAAGTTACCGTACCGACAGATAAATAAGGGAAACAGTGTAAATATTCGAAAAGACTGTTTATTGCTACGGAATAGGGAGATGCTGATGTCAGAACTCACATTAATGCCATATGCAAATGAGCTAATAACAAGTTACCGGTACAAGACTTTACTTTGCAGTTGAATTCTGATCAATTTCCGCATTATTTCACATATTGCAAAGGGTATCAACATTTCACATGAAATCAAAGCAACACTTTAATGTAAGCGACAAAATGCGATGAAAGAAGCAAACTAATTTGCAATCATTGGCAATGTTTCTATGAAATATAGGAAAAAGTGACCAAAATGCTCTTTAAGATGTGACAGACGACATGACCCTATTGTGCTTAGTTCCTAACACCTTTTAAAAGGGATATGGCATCCTCCAAACCAGTGAGTTGCTCAACTCCCCGCCCAAACCGACATACTTAGCAATAGTAGCCCTATAGTTCTCAATACAGTTCATGGCTGTACTCTGATTGACATTTGAGATTCAAACAATATAGTTCCACTCTGGTAATAGGTCAACGATGACTTATACAGTCAGTTGAATTCCCAGTTAAGCTTACACACGGTTGTGTCAAGTATAGCCTGGAGCAATTGAAACTCAGTGCAGGCCACCGTAGCTCTGTCTTGAGGGTGTACTAGACAGGTATTTTGTTAAGGCCTAAATTGGAGGAGTGGCTAGGAGTAAACTTAGTAGGGGAAATTTTATTGTCTGGGGTGAGATAAGATAGCCTTTAAGTTTATTGAATCTTCAGTAAAGTACAAAGGAAAGAAATCCTGTTCAATGGTGCTAACTGGTATCATGAGCTTGACCTTCTCGGTATTATCGTAGCCTCAAAAGAATTTGGGGAGTTTCTTCTCCTGTCCAAGTATTAGCTCAATTTTGTAACTACCCGAATTTTACAATTGCCGTGGTGAAGCATATTACTACAACGACCGAAAGAAAAAAAACACTCTAAGAAATTCTATATAGGCCTAGTGTAATTGGTTTTATAATATTATTTACTGTGTTCACAGGAGATTTGAAAGAGATCACAATTTCAAGTTCGTGATAGGTGAATAGAAAGTTTTTGATAAATTCCCCCACGTTAGTTCTTTTGGTTCTCCAAAAAGAAACAGTTTTAACTACTTTAAAGTTTCGCACTGTAATAAATTATTAAGGTTGTATGGTAGCCAAACCACTGGAAAGATTCAAGTCGATGCCCTCCGGACAGTAGTCTCACCCTACCTCAACCTTCCGATCCCCCAACTTGAAACCGATACAAGTTCTTGCAGTATTTTACACCATGCCTACTAAATGTTTCGCGAATGACGACTTACTTAGTTACTTTATATCCAATACTGAAGTTTTCTTACGACCATTTGGATCAGTTTTGGAACAGTCGTTCATGCTTCCTGTTCAAGTCAGACTGAAATCTCAAACTCATCCGTCCGGTTCGTAATTATGAGAACAACTAGTTGAACTTTCTTTTACGAAACTAGTGACTCGGTAATAATGTGCATCCAGCAGGGCTTTTAATTGTAATGACCATTTTTCAGGTTTGATGGAGGTACAAAGTTGTGATAGAGAACTTTCGTCTCGGGTGCCTCCCCCCCCCCCCCGATGTGTGTGAGCATTTCACTAAACCAGTCGGGCAATGTTTTCTTGCTATAGGTCTACTTGTGTTCCTGATTCCCCAAGCGGTGAATTACTCAGCTAACCCACGATACATATCTTTTCCTAGGTTCTCACACCAAGTAGCTAATACGGACACGCACACCTAGTGCCCACATATTACTCAAAATTTATCAAGGTTAGAGCTCGTGTACTACAACTTGAAGTTACAATGAGGTCTGGCGATTGTCCAAATTTGGCTAGCCTTCTGCATTTTTTTGAAGGCTTTACAGAGGGAGGGAGGTGAAAGTGTTAAAGCGTTCTTGCCGCCGGCCTAAAAAAATAAATCTCACCAGTTGCGAAAATATATCAGACCTGTCACGCGATACTAAAGCCCATTTTCAAGGGGGTAGAAGGCGTGGAGCCCCTGCCTTAAAAGATTTTCCTCTCCTGAACATTTTTTAAGTACAATTATTAGGAATGCCTAAATCTCACATATCATATTTCAACTTGACAAATGCCTCTCCCCTAGGAGCTCTCCTGACCCCCTAAATATCTTGCCTAGCTACAGGCCTGGTCAAGTATATAGGAGAGGCCTTTTCCACTTTCAACTGTCAGAATCTGGTGGGACAAGAGGTCTGCAGCCCCAACAATTTCCATTTTGGGTCTCTCCTCATTGTTGTCTTAGAAAAGTAAAAGAATCCTTAAAAATTCAAAACCCAGTAGGAAAAATGATCAGCCCTTAACTTAATCATAGAAACCTTTCAACGCACCTGGATTGTAATTGAGTCTCTGATTTATCTCTGTAAGGAAGTATTCCGATTCAGGAAGTTGTCCGATTCAGGAAGCCTTCATCGCTTTGCTCGGGTTCAGCTGTCGAGCAGTGGTGCAGAGCAAGGACCCTTCACGGCTCCTAGCCTTTGGGAACGTGACTTACTACTGTGGATACACTCACGTCTGTGGGATAGTGACATTAGACTAATTGGGAGCGATTAGTGCACCCCTGACTCGTTCTCTTCGAAGCGAATAGTCGAAAACAAATCATGCAGGGTCCTCGGTGGGCCTAAGTGGCCTCCTAGCCTTGGAACGTTATACCTGAACACTAGTCCTACAACTTCTCTTTCGCTTGATATTAGTCGCATATAGTTTTAAACTGACGTTTTGAGCAAAGGTATTACTATATCCGTGAGGCGTGTGTAACGACAACTAGGGCCGGAAGGCCCAGAAAAATACCAGAAAACAATAAAAGATTTGTTCCTATCAAATTAGCTGAAGCAAAACTAAAATGGCAAAAGGTGTACTGAGTCTCTAAAAAGGATACTTGAACGAGAAAAAGGAGGGGGTTCGCACCCTCGCCCCCTTATGGCGCCTGAATGTGAAACCCAACTATTCAAGGGGGCTGTAGGCCCCCTACTAACAGGTGAAATATCTTTAGTCAGTTTAGTGCTGACCTCACGAAAAATTAACGCCAGTATATGAGAGCACGTACCATATCTGGCGTCTGGTTGACTAGAATTGCCAATATTACCTAAAATAATAACTACATTGCCCATCTATGGCGAAGTTTGGGTAAGTTAAGACATTCCGGAGTGTAAGGCCTCAGCTTGTTTACCCCAGAGGAGGCCGGACTTCTTGGTAACGCCTATGGGAATGGAGAGGAGAGGGAGAGGTAACATGTCCCCCAACTTTCGACGATGGAGGTATCGTTTGCCTTCCCACTCTTTTCAAGAACCCTCATGAAATGATTGCATGGGCTTATATTTGATTCATGGCATAAAGTAGCATACAAGAGCTGACTCATTGAAATCAACCTTGAAAATCGGAAATGTTTAATGAAATCTTGTAATGGATTAAATCGTGGAAAATGCCTGATTACACCACAAATCATCTGGAATCTTAAGTTTTATTGGACCTTAAGGGGCCGGGGTCCCAGGCTGCTAGTTCTTCGTGATTCACCTTGAATTAGTTTTGATCAAGGTCATTTCTTTCCACTTTTGAGAAGCTGCTGACGCTCTTGGTAACACCACTGGTGTGAGAATTAGAAGCTACAGCATTATCCCCTCCCCTCCCGGCCTTGAATACACACAAACACACACGCACATACCTTCGAACTGCTGCGCAACGTATTAAAATTCATTGCAAGGTGACATAGAAACGACCTTATCTAAAGAGGAGAATTTGCTAAAAGTGTAAAATAGCAATACATGAAGTCCTTAATGAATCATAGAGTAGATGAGTTCCGTACAGTGGTTTGTCAACATGAGAGGGTTTTCAACCTTTTGTGTCAAAGTGTCTGGAGATATTAAAAATTTCTACGCGATCCAGCTGACTCAGGCTGACTGAATGCATCAAGTATTTTTGCTAAGGTGTACGTCTACAAAACCCGAAACCTAAGTTCAAGTAAAGCCAGCTTCAGTAAGTCTACTTATTGGGTTTTACATGAATATTTTCGACGTTCGTCTCATTCAACAAGCGAGCATGTGGGTGTTGAGATTTCCACTGTCATTTAACAGTAAAAAGACAGGCATAACCCAGACACTTTTGGAATGAAGTCAGTGTTAGTCTATATTATGATATTTCAAGGTCAACGTCTAATATGAAGACTAACTGGTTATTTTACCCCCACCCCACCCCGCCCCCACGGGCAATTGAAATTCACTCAGCTATACGCAAACTTGTTGTTTTTTGAAGCCCTGAACGGCGGGTGAAATACTCATGAACAACTTGACACCTCTTTCAAGTTTCATTCACAATTATTAATTAATAATTATCACTCTCATCTCCCTACCTTAACCGACTTTGCAAGTACACGTACAGAGGCGCCGCTCCTACGGCACAACCCTATACCCACCCCGGCGTTTCAGCTGCCGACAAATGACAAAAGTTAACCAGGGTTTCTCTACTTATTGTAACTTGAGGCCCACTTTTGGATGTTGAAATTACCCGATGATCAGAAATAAAACCCCACCTATATTAAAATAAGACAAGTTTCAACAATGTATACTACGGGGGACACGGGGGGCACTCCCCCCCCCCCCAAGTCTGCAAATCATGGTCTTCAATTTTCAAAAAAAAAAATACTACATAAGTAAAACATGTAATTCAAGATGGGTTAGGCCCTCCCTTTTCCTTGAGTGGGTTTAAAATTAAAGACGTGAACAACTTTCCAGTGCAATGCGAAGGTTAAACAGTAATAAAGTGCTTTCAAAACGACATTTTTTTTCGGCGCGCTTCGCACGCGTTTTCTTAGTTTGCTTGTTTGCTACTATGTATACTTCAGTCATCACAAGTGGGCCTACCATTAGTGCCAGCTAAGGTAACCAAAACAAATGATCACGCTGTGATATTTGTAATCTGATTAGCTTAGGCATCATAATGTCATTTACAGGGTGTAACGGTAATGCTGGAGTTAAATGCCTATAGTTTTGCAGACACTTCAGAGCTTTCGGGGTCATTAGATACACAACCCATTAGCCGTGTTGATTACCATCCACGACTAAAAGCAGTTTTGCCCGGGTGTCACCTGGCCAGATTAGCATAGGTATCTGTCTCTGTACAAAAAGTTGTAACGGACATACCTAAACGTATTGTGTTTCCCATAGAAGGAGAGGTTTCCCTTCCCTTGTCCAAACTGACAGCGCCGTTGGCCCACGAGCGGTCTTATGACTGTCAAATGGCCTGTTAGAAGCAAAAGGTTCTTCACCTCTGTGCTAAAGTATACCGTTTCAATTGATTTAAAATAAGCACACCACAGTCAATCTAAGCTCAGTGTAATGATACTTTTGACTAGTGGCCTAGCTATTTGTATACAGGATGAGACGTCGTTCTGAGTTAGGGGAATTCCCTTCCCCCTTCAAAAAAATTTCGTTTCGGAACGGTAATGAGATCCAAAATAGTGCTATCATTTCATCGTTTGCAACTTGCCTTCATGCTCAAAATTTTCGTTAGTTTAAGAAAACAATCCAGAAAACCAACATTTTATGGAGTCTTGGCAAAGTTGAATCATGTGGCACAATGAAAGAAACAACAAAATATTTAAAGGTATGGCTCATTTTATACAAATGGTTCAGCCCGCTTTGCCCATTTCACCTGCCTCTTACTCCACCCCTATGGAGTAGCGATCGGTTGATATGGTTGTATTTATTTTTAAAGTAGTCAGCTAATGACTGAATGCCTGAAATGGTGTTTGAAGAGCTTTTGAAAACTGGGCATCGCGGTAATACATAATAATAACTATACTTCTATTGTACTATCCGGAGCTGACCATTAATATTGCGGGGGGGGGGGGGGTCTTCCGGACCTCCCTGAATACGGACTTGAGTTTGCCCCTCCCCCAAACAAAATTTCTTAGAGCCGCCCATGTATATATACTACTAAAATTTCATCTATATCGGATGAGATAAAATACATCAAAAAATGAATGCTAAAATTATAAAAACTTATCCATTATTTTAATTTTCTTCGGTCGACTTCGTAGCCAACCAGATGGCGCCTCACAGCCCACCAACAGGTCGGCCCTTCGGTTGAGAAAAACTGAGTAAAACAACGCTTCTGACCTACGATGCTTTTTCAAACGATGCTTCGGGGGAATAATAGAGACCTGCTTACCCATAATTTAGCTCTAATTTTCTCGACAGAACATCCACCGATAGGTCTCCTGGATGTGCGTCATGCTCCCTAGAATAAGGTGAAATTGACGTTCGTTTTGAATGGAGATCTGGAGCGACTGATCTTCGCCGATCTCGAGGATTTCTTAGCCCAATTCCATGTCTCGGCGAGATGGCTACTGACATACGTTTGTCGGTTAAATGGGCCCTGGTTCCAGAACTGGATCTGGACCAACCGCCTCCAAGAGGATGTAAGTCATCATCTTCTTCTTCGGGGTAGAATATCGGTCTTTTTAGAATTTTGTTGGTTATTCGTTCAGCTCGGTCATAGATTTCATCCAAGGATATTGGAAGTTCAGGAAAAATTAATTCCTTTTTATACCGCGCCATTGTAGTTCTGTACTGAAGTCATGATTTCAAAAAGTATAGCCTAATATTTGTGAACATTTACAGCCAACGGATGTTCAATCGACATGCTGATTTCTATGCAAATTCAATTTTACACTCTTGGCGCTCAAATCAACTTCATGTTCTAAAAAAAAGAGAGCTGGCACCATACATGCGTACACTCGTGTTCGTACGCCCACGTTTTGTTGTCAGAATTTCATCTCCCCTTCAGGTAAGAATGGTGGATATTCTGTCTCAAATAGTAAATCTGTTTCACTGTTTTCTAACAGACATGTAACTGCATGCCTCCAAGATTTGAAATCCGATCCATTTTGTAAGTGGTGATCGAATTGTCAGGCTCTACAAATGTTCAATAATTCCCATGCTGAAAGATTCCCTCAATAATTCGTTGTAAGTCTTAAGTTTTCAAAAAGTTTTATGTAAGCTGCTTGTCTCTGAGAAAAATCTTATTTATTGTAATGAAGTAACGGGTACTGCTAAGATACAACGTAGTCATAGCGGTAGCTGAAAATCCCTTATAATATTTAGTTATCCCAAAAAGTTTAATTAGAGGCTGGTAAACTTAACCACTGCATCAACTTCTCCCAAAACATGAATCCAATTGCGTTTCAAATATACCCGACAAGATGCCCTAAAATCCTTCAGTTAATGTTTGCCATAGTAACAATACTATGCGTCTACGCCAGGGATCCGGCACGTCACCAAACTGTTTAAGGTAGTGTCAGTTTACTGGCCTAAGTCAGTCAGTGTTGAGTATAGGCAAAGCGTGAATGGTATAAGTGTATTTGTTTTTAGATTTAAAATACTCACAATGACTTCATCACCTGCCCATCAGGCTATAGACATTGTTCAATGTGTTTACACAGTGAAGTTAGTGAGCTGTTCAATGAATAACCAAGGCTTCAATTAACGATTTTAAAATACTTTAAACGGTTGGATATCAAGTCTAGCAATTTCTATTATTATCTAAGTAGCATACTTACGCCTGTGCAGATTTTTATGTATACACTGTATGAGGACGTTCGTCCATAAAAGAGATCAACCAAGCGGAGTCGCTACTTTTACAGTAGTGTAGTATTTCAAACAATTTGCGTATGATCACGGTCAAACTGAAATTCAATGGGACTTGTGAGTTAGGCTTTCATATTACGAGTGCAGGGTCGACCAAGGGTGGCGCCAGCGGGGGGCCAGGGGGCCATCCCCCTTCCGGGAAGGTTGGCCCCCCGTCGGGGAAATTTTCTAATTTCGTTGGGGAGCTTTGATCCATACGATAAAATATGTAATCCCAATGACTTTCATTCGCCCCGACGATCCTCTTGATTTTGCTCATAAGAAGGGCATATTTTTCACTAAAGACCCCACATTTTCCAATTTTCTTTTAAAAGACCCAAATTTCTCAAATTTTCTTCCATAAAAATTCAAATTTTTCAAAATTTCTTCAATAAAACTCCCAAATTTTTAAATCTTCGTACAAAAAACCATATATTTTTCGGCGCACTTCGCGCGTAGAAATTTTGTGTTCCTCATCCTTTTGTCAACTCATCGCCTTTGTCGGGGCTTTAGGTTGCTGCCCCCCCCCGTCGGGGAGCTTGGCCCCTGTCGGGCAAATCATGGCGCCACCCCTGGGGTCGACGGAGCCTAGGAAAGCTGGGAGGCCACAGCTCCCCCTATAATTTTCAGTTTGAAGCTTTTCTACAAAAGTAATTATTTGCTTTGCCTAAAATCGACCAAAAGTCACCTTTAAAGATGCAGGCTATATCCCGGGTTGAAAGTTTTCATCCCCCTTCCCCATTCTAGAAGCCTCCCGATGACCCTGAAGTGCAAGGGGAAAGGTTCATACAAAGGTAAACTTTAACAGAGGGTTGCGAGGGGTATATAGCTCAGAAGAAAGTAAGAGTGATATTCACCTAACAACCAAGGAGCTATTTCAATTTACCAGGGTTATTGAGAGACACGAACTGTTACTCGAGTAACGTACTGTCTCAATTCTCTAGAAAGACAACCAGGGCTATAGTCTGTAACCGAATCCACCTAACCTGAGTCCGAACCAATATACGATTCCATGTAAATCCAATTCTGAGTACGGCATCCGTATTCCTAACCGAGTCTGAGGAGGTCCAAACTGAGTCCGAGTGCACGTCAGTAAGTTGCATGTATGGAATATCATAGGCTATGCATGGAAACCGATGACATTTTAAGTCACATTTTTATTATCAATTTGTTTGATTAGAATTTGTCATTTCACTGAAAGTTTATCCAAGAACCAGATTAAACCAGAGTTTTTCCATTCTTATACCAGGCGCGGATCCAGAAATTTTGAGGGGGGCCCAAGATGGAAAATCTCATGTGCACCGAAGGTGCACTACCAGCACGAAGCGCGATTTCTTATGCGAGAGGTCCAGGGGCCCGCGTTAGGGCCCCTGGCGGGGTCCAGGAGCAGAGCCCCGGTGGGGTTCCAGTGGGCGAAGCCCCCGGAAGCTCTGGCAATATTGCACTTTAAGAGCACAGAAATCGGCTCCAGTTCTTGTGTCAGTGAAATTTGATACCTTTTCATGTTGCATAGAATTTGATGTGTATGGCTCAGTATAAGTTACTATATGTACCTGCAGAAGTTCCGGAGAATCCAAGTTATCTTAAAACTTACACGCCAACATTATGAGCCCTTGTAGGTAACTTGAAATGATTTTTGCCATAATGAGTGTTTTATTTTCGTTATACGGTATTCGGGTATAGGACGTCAGATGAAACAAATGCGCGCGAAGCGCGCCGAAAATTTGAATTTACATTTAAAACCATTGCTATGACTAACGGTGTCGTTTCCCTTTATGTGTGTCTATCAATTAGAAGGTGGTTTCGATACTAAGTTTCAGTTCTCATAAGAAGAGGAGGGTGAAAAAATGAATATCAGTTGCTTTATATCCTTACAATGCTGGCTCCTCTGAAATCACGTTTATGCGCACGAATAATTGGCTAACGGTAGAACCCCACTGATGAGTAATGCGAATATTTTGGGACCTTATTGATAGTAAAAGGAGCAATTCAAGGCTAAAAGTGCGCAGATCAAGCGAAAATCAAGAAACATTGAGAAGACTTTTCAAACATCGTGAAAGATTTCAAACGATTTTTGGTAAAAAGTAATAAAAATAAATCCATCACTCAATAAAAACGTACCTCTCTCCGTAAGCGTAAACAATTGCGCGCAAAGCGCGCTGACAAATTTCGGTATAGAGCCTCCCGGGAGCTCTGGATTAGTTGTACACTGAAAAGGGGGACCAACAGGACTCTCACAACCTGACATCCATATGGGAGGAGGGATGATATATCACCTTCTTTATGGATTTCTGAAGGGTATACAATTCAGAAATCTATGACCGATGGTGCCGGCGGGAGTTGGTGATTGGGGACACCGCAGATAGGCCTAAATGCTAAAACGTGCCTTTTTAGGCAGTGGGATTTTGTACACGCTATATACAAGAGTGGGGGAGCCTTTTCTTGTTAGTACATGAGAGTGCAATCCCAGGAAGTGGTGTACCCTCCCCTTTGAGAAATTTTTGTTAATTTTAGGGAGCCTCATGGTGGTATCTTTGGGTCATTCTAAAGTGATTGCATGTTTAAAAAATGTCCACAATTTAGTGAATTCTAACTTTTGTTCGGGTGAAAAAGGGCGTAAGAGACGGTTAATATATTGTCTTCAAACCTCCTTAAGTCCCAGGAAAAGTCATGGGTGTGGATCCATCTCCATCTTCCTTTGGGTAGAAAATTTACTACTTCCGGGTAAAACATGCCCTTTTCCGGGCATAGGTGCTCACTTGGCAAAATTGTGGCAAAATGCTCTCTGTCCCTTCTCCCCCCCCCCCCCAATAAATTGAGAGTGACCCCGTAAGCTTTACTGAGTGTTCGCAGCCATTGCACGTGCTATTCATGCAGGGTGCCAGGTGTGTAGAATTCTGGTATTACCATTCCTAATTGCCCGCAACTTATTTCTCCCTTCTTGTTTGATGACTCATGGATTCAATATTGAATCTGTCCCGTATTTCATGACGTTAAGAGGGGATATGGCATTACTCAAACTAAGGAGTTGCTAGCAACTCGATCCCTATAGGCCTACCCTAAATATTTAAGAATACACTGATAGCCCTAGAGTTCTAAATACAGTTGCTGACTTGGCACTTGGATTGCCATTTATTCAAACAATAGGCCTAGCACCACTCTGGTTGGTCAACGATGGCTTGTACAGTCAGTTGTGACACAGTATGTGTCAATATATATGTATACATATATATATATACATATATATATATATATATATATATATATATATATATATATATATATATATATATATATATATATATATATATATATATATATATATATATGGCCTTGAGCAAATAAAATACTCAGTGCAGGTTATGAACTGTGGCTCTGTCTTGGAGGTTTACTAGACAGGTGCTTTCTGCTTTCTGGCCGGAGGAGGGACTAAATGTAAACTTAGTTGGGAGAATTTTTCTGTCTGGGGTGAGATTGTGAGAGCCTTTTGGTGGCTTGCTGGGGATCGATCCCCAACATTCTTCACTGTGTCCTTCTACAGAGTTAACCTCGCCACTTTATTCGCTGCACGCAATTGCCTTTACAGCCGTATAAAGAAGACGACCATAGACCGTATTGCTTCAAAAATTCAAATCCGCGTTATGTTGTTAAATTATCTCAGTAAAAACCTTACATTTTTCCAGAGGACTAAGGTAAACCAATTGCTTAGAAACTGAGCCGTAAAACCTCATCTAACTCTAACTCTAACCCTGAGGACTTCGGTGAACGACAGAAATGCATAAGTTCGATTACGCATGTTACTACTTAGAATACACCCTCACTAATTTTAGCCAGAAATGAACAACTTATAGTTGCCTGACTCCTGAGTTTCGCACAAATATTGGAGCCGAAGGCTCTCATTTCACATGTTTACATGTATACTTGTTTTATGCATACCCCACTCCACGATAGAATCGCACCCTTCCTCGGGCTCGGTATATATACCTACCTTGTCACCGCGGCTAGCTTCTGCCACTTTCTTGAACCACCCGATGGAGTTCGGTCACCAAACCCCGAGACCACCATGTTACCTCTTATCTTTTGAGGTGCCAAAGATGCCGACCGAGCGAGTAGGCTGGAAAGGTCCCCAAACGATTTTGGATAGAAGAAGATTTGACGCTACTAGTGAAGACAAAGGCTCGCTTTGGATAGCTTGAAGCAGTACGATTAGTTCCCTTGTAAGAACGCCGGGTTTGTAGATTATCTCCTTACGCTAATATAATAGTATCAGCGTACAATTAGTACTTACAAGTATTAGTACAACCTCTCATGGTGCAACTGTGCGGAATGACCTGACAGAGTTGGCATATAGGACAAGTACAAGTTATCAGTTCCAGTGCGCCAACTTACTTATCAAGAAACAGCTGTTAGCTCACTACTTCCCATCATCCGTCTCCTCCTATCAAAAGTGATCGAACAGTTTTCACAAGATGCCTCCCCCACACGTCGGCAATGTAGGCCTACTGATGATTTTGTTACTTCATTGGTACACTTGCTCTGCAAATGTAGACTTAAGGAAAGAAAACCAAGGACGTTCATTTAATCCAGTTCAAGTCATCACCCCACTTGTGCTCTAAGTCAATGTCCAATATTGTCCTGATCCCCAAGTTTAATACTACGATTAACATCATATTTGATAAAAGGACTACTGCAGCGAGAAGAAAAGTTCATGAAAAGTTACTGTTGATCCAGATTGTTGGTTGAAATTTCAAATGAATAAATGAACAGGAAAAGGTTTCGGTAAGGCTCTTGCTCTGAATAAAACGTCGGCAAGCTCCCACCGCAGTCCTCAGTCCACATGAGGTTTCAAACATATGGTGGTTTACCGATTCTATGGCGATGTGCCGGTTCACATAGTCCGACGGCAGGATGCTCTTTACGCCGCCAGTTTCCACCGTCTGTCCTAACTGATCGATCGATGTACTCGATATTTGCTAGACGTTTAAGTTTCTTACTATCACAGCTCAGCCCTGTCTTAAATCTTGATGCAGGGCTAGATTTTTCTCAAGTCCTCAAACGCTGGTAGTTGAAAATGGACTGCCCTGTAGGTCTCGTTTATCTCACATTCCAGTATATGGACCCCTTTGGACGACTGGAGTTTTGTTAAATGCGTCGAAATCAGTGCATGGTACGCTCTACCTTTCAGTTTTATAAATTAAAGAAGTAATAGCAGAGCAATATTTTAGATCCCTTGGTGGATCTCAGATCAAAATTGAAAAAGTCACAGAGTAAGGTAACGTTACTACGATATAAAAAGTGACCTTTGGCCTTTGAAAAATTTACGGCCGTTTGGGCAATATGTGTACAGAACAGAGTTTGCAAATATGTGGTGGTAACCTCGTCGTTTGTTTTGGTGGATGTGAGGTGATAACGTTGCAAGTTGACATACCAAGCATCTGTTTTGAAGAACGTTAATCACTCCGACCAGTTTGTTGAAGCGCGTCTTCTTTTGGTTGGTGTGGTGAATCGTCAAAATGTGTTTAGGAAGAAGCCACCACGACATAGTACTGAGAGGACAATAAAAGTTTTCTTTATGACGTCAGCGTGTTTCCGATCAGAGAAATCCCAAAGCCTAGGAGGTAGGGTCAGGGGGCGAAGCCATTTCGTCCCTAGGATATTTTGAAATGACTATTGCTTTATTAATACATCTAAACACATCTGGACCCCTAAAAATATTTTTCGTTACTGGAACTTATCTCGCTCTTTCGGTCCTTTCCCTGATTACGGGCCAGCTAAAGTTCAGTTTTCTGGGTTTTTTTTTTTTTGTTTTTGTGTGTTTTTTTTTTTTTTTTTTTTTTGTTTTCTTTTTTTTGTTTGTTTTTTGTTTTCCTTTTTTTTTTTTTTGAGGAAAAGTGCAAGTAGCCTACAAGTATTTCAAGTACACCTGAGAGTAAAGTGCTTTTAATGGAATCAATAGTGACTGTCAATATGCCAATGGGTACGAATACAATATCTTTTCCATGAGTACGAGTGTAGCTTAAGTCGGGCCCATAGCCATATGGGTGTGGTGTGGTTTGCTATAGGGATATATTCCCAAGGTTTGTGACTCCCCGAAAACAGCATACCCACCCAAACAGCTATAAATCTATGGTGTTAATTATAGAACCTCCCATGAATGAATTTAAAATTCCCCAGACTAAAAATTCTTCCGCTCTAAACAAAGCGACTCTGCCCCACCCTATATTCACGGGCCCTTAGTGTGTGTAAACACCTACATAACTGAGTACACAGTGGCTGAGCTTCCATATGGTCAGAATGCGAATCCCCTCCCCCTCCCCAGACGGACTCAAGTCGTCTGGCCGGTGCCCTTTTTAGGTTTTTACCGTACTTCAATCTTGCACCAACTATTACTGACGTCTTTTATTAAAAGATTTAATCGTGGTCCTTTTGGGCCCTACATAATAAAATGCCCCAATAGCGGCCGTTATCTCCACCGCTGTAATAGTGAAAAGAGCCAGTGATTTTTCTTTTAATCTAGGAGGTATCATGTCTACATGCTCAAAGGCGGAAATCCAGGGGAGGATAGAGGAATATATATCCCCCTACTCTTTAGATAAAGTCCCATTGACTTTCCCTTTTTCACACAGTAAATCTTGTTTAAAAGACCCAATATCTACCCACTTTTTCACACAAAATGCGGGAGCTTCACAAAATACCAGTTGTTGCAAAAATCGCCTTCCCGCTCCCCTTCTAGATAATTTTCAACACAATGAGCAACTCACCCAAGTAGATCCCAAAATAACCCACAACTTCTTTTGCCACAACATTTGAAATGACTGGTGTCCTGTTGGGAATGGCACTTTGAAAATGTACTTGCAGTACAAGGGGTAAAATACCTTCAGTAAAACTGTACTCTTAATTGCCTACGTAGCAGGCTGTTCGGCATATTCCTTGTTCACTCTTTTCCCTGTATGGGAAGCGTTGAGGAGGGTTTGAGCAAACAGCGTCCACTCCGCGGGGTAGACTCTTAACTGATGAGCAGCTTCCCTTTGTTTTTCTCCAAATGACCTTTTTGAAATGTACATGAACATAATAACAGGCTAGCCAATTCGTAAAATGCAGAATAGTCACCTAACACCGTATAATAATTAACGATACTATAGAAATGCGTCTTACTACACTTCTTCGCTTTCCAGATGCCAGATAATTACATCTAGCAAAGTTTACTTTCAGATTTTTTCTGCGAAGAAGGTACCAGAGGGCCAGGCAGACCTAAGTTCCGTCTTTGGCCATATCGGACGATTTATGATCTCGATAACTGGCTATGTAGAGCGGTCACATAATGATATACAATTTCATGAAAACATATGGTTCTTTGTGTTCTTATCTTGATTTCCAGATTCCAGCAATTTACATCTAGCATTGTTTAATTTCCAAATTTTTCGGGGGGTAGGACCTTGGATTCTTGCCTTTGGCTCTAGCAGGATAAATAATCTTCACCCTCTTAAAGTATGTTCCCTTGTTTTTACGGCTGTTTGCCATACACTACATGAAGGAGGGGGTTAAAAAAGGAAACATTATGCGTTTACTGGAAATATTTTGGAAAGGGGAATGACAAGAAGTTTTCCATCAGGTGAGGATATCTAAAAGAAAAGGTTAAGAAGCCAAGATCTCGTTAAAGCATTGGGTATCTACCAAGTGCCACCGTCGGTTCAAATTTTCGATGAACTCAGTCGACCAATTTGACTCGGTTCAACTGTTTTCAATTTACCCAAATTCCGTATTATATAAACCACTGGGTTACATATCTCTCAACAGTCAACTTTGTTCTACTACGTTTCGCAACGTAATTTTGCCCAAATTCTATTTCAGGGTTTCAACTAGGTGATAGCCGGAATCCAACTGGATCCTGCTAAACCCAGTTTAAGTGGGTCCAACTAGTGGAATTTCAATCGGAGAAAAGCCCCAACAGATCATTCTCGCCCCTCTGACCGAATCCCCTATAGCTCGGCCACTGTGACTAGTACCTACACAAGGCTGCTCACATCCTCACCACAGATCTTTCATCATTGGTAAGAAATGAAACATGCAAGAAGTATTCTACATCCTTGTAAAGTAACTTCATTTTGAGACCGTCAAAGTTGTGGCATAGTTTTCACGGTAGGCAGCACATAATGTTGAAAACATATGAGTATATATACCTAATCAACGGAGTATCAGCCGTTACTTACACTCGTAAAATATTCCATCCCTTTTTGCCAGTCTGCAACGTATCTAAACCCGAGGTGACGTCACTAGTGCCTTTAGCCTCCTCTTTGACCTCCTGTTCGTCTTTTCTTTTCTGTAATTGGGAAGGTTTTCTCTTTTTGTCTGAATCTGAGCTCTTAAAGGAGTTCTTTCTAGATGTGACCAGTTCCATGGTTTAACGCCCAATAAGACGTGTAGGCTATTACATGAACATATGTAATTACACACAAACTTATCCAGTCTAGATCAGTTACCTACCCAGCTTGCTGATATTTACAATTCTACGCTAAGCTTGGCCATTAAACGGGATTAGAGAGATTAGAAGATTACAAGTGAAACTATATACTAGCAACAAAAAACTTTGCCAGTGCGCTGGCTGCACACCACAACTGGCAAGCTGTTGTCATGTTGCAATTGCTTGAGAAGACTAGAATTCAATAAAGCCTGTATGTTGAACAGTTGAAGCCAGAACTGACGCTAGCTGGGTAGCCTACAATGATCATAGCTTGCATGGACTAAAGTCAATACCGTAAGTCACCGTTTCTTCTTTCTACAAATTTGTCATTTTGGTCAGGGGCTTGGTTAGGACGGTCTTTGCGGTTGTTGTCCCCTATAAATGGAGACACATTTTACTTTATTATAGCAGATCAGAAGTGCCGCCCAAAGTACCAACAGGGGCGGAGCCCCCTCCCCCCCCCCCTCCAGCTGCTCTTAGCCTATGACTTAAATCAATTTGAATATTCTGTATGAGAATAAACGGAAACACCAGAAACTTTATCATCGAGGAATCGTGACCTCACTCCAGATTACTTCCGTCATTCATCATTGAAAAGAAGACGCAGTTTTTCAGTCATTCCAACAAAACAAAACAGTCCCCGGCGTTTCTCACATTTCTGTACTCAGCAATGATACGTCTGAAAAGCAAGTAACCGTTAATGTGTGTATTAGGAGTTGGCCAGGATTTGTCCAACAGAACGGGGAGGGGAGTCTCTGACGGATTGTCAAAAGTATGTCGAAACTTTTGGGTTTCTGTTGAAGAAAATTTGAAAAAGTTTGGGACTTCTGTGAAGAAATTTGAATTTACAAAAATTGGGCTTTTTACAGTGAGGAAAATTAGGAAAATCTTAGGGTTCTATTGAAGAATTTGCCCTATGTTAGAGCATCGACGAGTAAATCTCCGGGGGGACTAGCCGTCATCGGAGACTACATAGTTTGTCGTACGCATTACGTCTCCCCGACGAAATTCGAAAGTTTCCCGGACGAGTAAGGAAGCCACCCCGATGGGGGATCATACCCCTCCCCCTTTCGCCACCTCACGTCACCACCGGTATATATATATATATATATATATATTAACTTTTCAAATAAATATGGTTCTCAGTAACACTGAACACTTGGTTTCTACAACAGCAGCACCAGACTGCTGATCTACAAAACACTCATCACCAACTAAGTCCTATAGTGTTTATTTTACTTCACACAACATGTGGAGGTGTGGTGTTGTATATACAATGTCTTGTTATAGCATGGAAGTAGTTGGAAGTACTACTTCCATGGTTACAGTCAACTTTGTCGTGTTAGTTGTCGGGCCTGTCACCACCTTTGCAGACGACGAAACCTGTCCTTATGTGCTATGTTAATACTCTCTAAAATTTCTCTGAAGTACTACGCGTAGGATTACCACTCTTGTGCCCAGGAGTGTTCTTGAAGATAGGGGGTCAAAAACTTAAAATACAGGCCATAGTACTCTATTTTTCTAAGTGCAAATACATAACACAGTAGGAAGAACTAGCCTCAGAAATACTGGTATGCGCCGTGTAAAAAAGGGAAGGGGTCATGTGAATCCCGGTTCTGTATACAGGCCTGGATCAACAAAATAAACCAACGCTACACGTTAAGAAACGGGGGGGGGGGGTGGAACAAGTCTATACAGACACTATGCATCTTGTCCACATGGAACTCTTCCCAACCGATCCTCCGTGCCATTCTTCCTTTCCTTATGGTGCAGTTCTAAGAAAATTCTATGCCACCACTATGTTTATTAAAGGTAAAAAGTGCAGTCTCCTCAATCTTTCTTTGAAATATCATCTAAATCTTACAAATCTCATGATCCTTCATGGTGTTTCATTCTGTCACCCTTGCATGATACATGAAGGATAAACCAGGAAATTATTTAACTTTAATTCAACAATTCAGAGACAAATATAGGCTATTGCACACACTACTGAAAAAAGCCATACACTAGAAAGCAAAGTATAATGCCGAATGCATGCATAGGGATGGCTGTATTTGAACGCAAAATGTCGTTAAAAGTAGACAATAAAAAAGGAAACGTAATGTTACACTTACATAATTCCAACTCCCCATTGTGATCCTTGTCTTTTTAAAACCGAGTGACGTCGATCACCAGGGCTTCGTGAATCCTTCTCCGACGAACTCGATGGTGACGTAATATTTCCGACATTTTCGCGAAAGTGTTTTCCTTTCGAAAGTTTATTGGATGTCCGTGGAGACTTGGCGACATCCATTAAATGTATTTCAATCTCTTTTCTTGAAATAACGATTTGGCTCGGAAATAAAATAAATCTTTTTGCTTGACAGATGTTTCATCCACAAGATATATGATACTTTTTAAATAATCTCTCGATTGAAAAAAAGTATTTTCTTCGATTGAGCTGACCCTTAAAGACAGTAAAGTTATGAGTCATGAATCCACAAAAATTAATATGAAAAGACTCAAGATTAAATTATAAAGATCTTTCCTGTTGGAGTAAAATATGACGCCACCAGAAAATGACTGTCCCCGATTCAGTATAACCCATATCTTCGAAAAGACTCCCAAATCTTGACTCAAACTTGTAAAGGAACCTTTTAATTTAAATCCGAATTAATACTGTAGAGGGCTAATTGTAAAAGTATCTTAGGGCACTTGAAAACCTGCATCCATATACAGTCGAGAATATAGATCACGTGTGTCACTGAAGCCAAATGAAAGTATGATAAGCTAATCTCTACCTTCTAGCGAACTTCAGAACGTGCAAACAAATCGTGATTGGTCGAAAGTGGCCACTAAAAGCAACAATGCCCCGGTCATGGCGTCCGCATACACTTGAGACTTAGAACAAAAGGCAGAAATGACGCAAGTCTCTAGCCGTAGTTTAACCAACAAACACTCTTCATTCATAAGTTAATGGTTTCTCGAAAGTATCTGATCTGAAGTGCCCGTGCTATTATTGACAACTGGCAACGTCATGTAGGAAAAACTTGTTGGCTGTTTGTCGTGAAAATATCTTTTCAGTGCAACGTTTACAGCGTTTATAACCGTTTGGACGTGTATTCTCGCTGGCTACAATTGTATATCGGTAGTTTGCAAATAATCACTAGAATAGCCTGTTTACAGCAGTTTCATTGGATACCATGGGGTCTCCTAGGCAGTGTAGTCCCCGTCGCAAACATGAAACAATATGTCCTTTCAATTATGAATATACACGTGTTGTCTTCATTAAAAGTGGGAAACACAATGCACTATGCTTCAAAAAGATATCGCCATTAGTATTTAAACAAGAAATTGCATCGGGAGCAGTGAACCGGATGTAAATTTTAGTCAGCTGGTGGCCCTCATGTTTATTGGGCCACTGCCAGACGCGTATCCTTGATTTTGCCTTTAGGCCTCATTTTGAAATGATTAGCGTCTCACCTGAATGTAAAGTGTCTAGGGGTCCTTCGAAATGGTCCCTGGTTCAGAGCAGCACCGAATGGGCTAAAAAGGGCGAAGCCGCGTAAGCTCTGAGGGTATTTAGAAAACAGTGGACATAAACCTGAATATTTATCTACGCTATCTGTAAATGACAATGCGCACTCAAGTGATGATCACAAGTATAGTAACAATTTGACCATTAGGCCCAATCCAGGCCTGACAGAGCGGGTAACAAATAGAATGTCAAATTAAGTGGCGAACATTTTTTTTTTTAAAAGTGTATGGCTGCAGAAGAAGGTGGTTTGGCGTGACTTTATCTGAGGGCAGCGTCACTTTCTGTTGGCTCGTATAGCGTACGGTAACAAGATTTTTTTGCCAAAAAAGTCCCCTAGATTGCTGTGAGTGGCAAGTTACCAGGCTGCAAAAGTTGATCCTCGATACCGCATGTATTCTTATTCTGAAATATAATTATTTAGAAATGCACAGTTCAAGTAAGAAAAGGCAAATTAGAGGAAAGAAAATAATTTTTGGCTTAACCTATATATGTTCTATCAAAGGGCAATTGGTCTCCTAAGATTTCATAAGTTCATTTCATACCATGCCAGCTCCCCCTCACCACCAGTGGATTACATACATCAAACTATATGGTCCGTCGATTTGACTGCAGCTTGAGTGAGCATGTGAGTGGGTGGGTGGGTGGAGGATTAATGAATTATGGTACGGTTTGCACACAGGGATTTAGCAGAGGGATATGTGATGGTATGTAAGAGTTGAAATTGAAGGTGTGTTTGAAGCAAGAGAATCCCAACTGTCGTAATCCATAAAGGTCAATCTATAGACTTAAATTAACCAAGATGTCGGTAGCCAGAAACCTCACTTCTAGCTCACCTCTTTTGCTTCCAAAACTGATGTGTTTGTCGGTTTGTCGGCACAATTGTTTTGTTGGTAAGTTTTTATCCCAAATGTGCCCTTTTCACAAGCGTTCGGTACTAGTCACCCTTGGAGGGCGAAACGGCTGCAGAAATAAGGCAGATTCGAAATGAAGACGCTCTCATGTAAAGAGTACCAAAGGTACATCAACGGGTGCAGGGCTCGTTGGGTCCGGAGCATTTACAAAAGGGGTCGATATATTCTGATTCAAATTTAATGAGCAGAGCAATGAACGCAAGAAAATTTTGATAGTTTGCACAAATTTTAGAAGAAAATATTAAAAGATCGATCGTTTAAAAATGACAACCACCCTTCCTCAAGTCACAGCTTTCCCACCGACACCGATTTTCCCAACAGACTATTCTTCAGTTGCTGCTTTTCAGCCAATACAAAGTAAGAAAGGAAACAAAAGCAGAAGCATGTTCGGCATACATACAGTAACACCACATGACCAATAAAAGAACAATCGCGCACTGCCATGCAGACCCAGTGCCTATATCATAACACACAGGGGCGGGATTTGGTGTGTGAAAGCGTGGGGGCAAACCCGGGCCTGAAAACCAAACGGGACCGAAGGCGCTTCGGAAGCGCGGAGCGGTCCTTTCAAGGCGTAGTGCCCTCTGGCCCTGGTGGGACGACACCCTGGTGGTGGTCCAGGAGCAACTTCCCCGGAAGCTCTGAGGTATTAAAACAAAGCTATTATAATGAAGCATCTGGCTATCTTAAAACTCATCGGATGTGATCAGAAGAATCACATTTTGACCTTTTTAATAATAGCCTCAATCAGAATTACAGGTCAGTTTGAAGGGGGTTTGCCTTGTGAGTAGTTACTATGATGATAGAAGAATTTGTATGAATATGGAACATGCAAGATGTTCTATTGGAAGTAATCACGAACCATTATTTAAAACGGTGCGCACAAAGCACGCCGAAGAAAACCGCATTTTATTGCAGTCTGTTGTTTTTCTCTATTTTTTTTTTTTTTTTTTGAACGCAATATTATCCATTACACTAAAGACTGTTTTACTTCCCCACCATGAGCTATTTTCTCTTCTTGTTTCATTTTTTCCATGGTCTGAGGCAAGGGACCCCTCAAGTTTTTGGTAGGGACCTTTCAAGTTTTTCATACTTGTGAAAAATAAGATAGTTTCGAAAATGCAGTTTAAAGCATAAATTTGTAAGAACTATGAAAAGTTGAGGTTGATGGTTTATGAGACTTTTCAAAAAGAATGAAATGTTATGGGTAACTCTTGCAGAGACATGGTCATGGGCTTCCACAGTAAACAGTAAAAAATGCCAGAGAAACAATTTTTATTGGAGTCTGCATCTTCGTAAGGTGTGTCCAGCAATCAGAACACAGGATTCTCAATAACGGATGGCCAGAGGTGGTAGAATTGATGATAGTATAGGCCAGTGATAGTTTTGGCTTTGTGTACACTCTGCACAGTACTAGTAAAATATCAGTACTCTCATCGATTTAGGTCGATATTCAATTTGAAATTTCGGATATCGACAAAAGCTGATGTGCACCATATAATGGTACATAACTACCGAGAACTGAACTTCATAATCACAACAAGAAAAGTATTCCACTAGCTATACCTAAGATTAAATATGATGCCCTCTCCTGATTAGCGTTTGGTTTGAAAGAGAGAAATAGGCTATGTACGCATCACAAAAGTCCAAGCTGATTTTCCTGATATTATTCTTTGATATCTGAAAAGATTCTAACATCTTTAGATATCTTCACTTACATGCAGGCCATTGGCTACAACCACATGGATTCTTCCCCTCCCCTGGAGAGAATGACTTCCCATGAAAGTTGCACGAAGCAATCATGTCATTACTTTCCACCAATGAGAATCTGCATGATTCTCATATGCCAAACCAGCCATGCATTCAGAACTTCTAATTTTTTCTACCGGAACTCACTACGAAATCTTTTAAAGGACTTAATTGCATAGATTTCCAAACGCATGGGGCCCAAGAATACACCACTTTTAAATGTGTGCGCACATCCCATCATTAGAATGGGTCAAAGGTGAAATGTACCACGCCAACACAGTCGAGACAGTCAGTGGCGTCGCCAGATTTTTCAAAGTGTGGGGGCACGGGGGGCAAGCGTTCCGCCGGAGGGGCACATCAAAATGAATAACTGGGCGTCACTGGAGGCGTCGTAGTGACGCGCAGCGCTCTTCTGCAAGCGTTGGTGGGGTCAAGGTACGTACAACATTGGGGGTCCAGGAGGCGAAGCTCTGGAGGCTCAAGAATACACCAGTTTTACAGCTCAAGAATATCCCAGAGCCACCTCAGGAGGCTCTGGGGTATTTATAAATTGTGACCAAAGTGACACTGAACAGGCACTGAACACTAAACAGGCCACAAAAGTAGAAAATCACAATTTGACCATTTTTGTTAGCCTTACTTGCACTAAAGATTTAATGGTGGGGAGGGTGGGGAGTGGGGACGACGGATTATGTTGAGGTTGCTGTGGGTTTAAAAAATAAATCCATTCACGTTAAAAGGAATTTTTTTTATTCTTTTCAATCAGCAACAAAAACAATTAAGATAAGTTGTACAAAGAAATTCATCCAAAAACAATCATTTTAAAAAACTAATGATGATTAAAGTAGAACATCGAAATAAGAACAAAAAGGATACTAAACAATACTAAATCAAGCTGTAAACCAAGGAGCCATGGCCGCCATCGATTTAAAATATTTTCAAGTTTAAGCCTGACACAATCATTGTAGTACAACACTGAAAGTAAGTTCTTAGCATAACTCTTAAAAATAAGAGGAAATTCAAGACATCGTTTTGTAGTTTACATCTGTAAATATAAAATTTAAGCCAGAGCAATAAAATATTTATAGTTTCGTTGTCACGCTGGTGATGGGTTATACCAAAAATTAAAGTTATAGGATTATTAAATAAAGTATCATTGGTGCTGGTATAAGCAAAATTCCTAAATTGTTCCCACACTGGCTGTACTTTTTTCACAAGCAAACATTATGTGACTGATCGTTTCTTTTTCATTCGAACAGAAAGTACAAAAATCATGATCCAAAATGTTAATTTTATTTAAGTAGCAATTTGAGGCCAAAATCCTCGTATTTATCCTGTACTGAAACCAAGAAATTAACTTTCCAAATTGAGATTAAAAGGTAATTTATAGATATAGGCAATCTTTCTATAAAAGTCGGAACCGCCCTTAACTTATTTAAGTAGAACAGCATACAAGTCGGGGATAAATGGTCTTGTAATTCACAACACGCATGACCGCGTTTTTCCGCTTGTAGAGGGCCTTCATACTGCAACAAATTTGTATTAATGTGATAACGAGCAATAATTTTTTAAGGAAAAGAAACTTGCCATCCTCATCGATTAGGTCATCAATTATATAAATAACCCTTTGTAACCAAGCTTTAAAGACAGACTGTCATCACCCCAAAGTATATTTTTAGTGTAGGGGTATCAAAATTCTCAGCTGGTGACTGCTCTTTGATTGACATCAAAGTTTAAAAATTTGAAAGATGCAGAGTAGCTCAAATTCCACACAAGGCAGAGAGAGTGCTTTCATTACAGTTTATAACCTTGTATGCTCACCAGGACATGGCCTTAAGCAATAAAACAGGTTTATTCCTGCACAAGGAGGAGCTTCATACAGTTATGGGAGGAGCTAGAAGTTGCATAGTTGGGAGAATTGGAACTGTCTGGGATGATGGAAATTCCCCTTTAAAGTACAATGGTTTACAATCCACTTGAATTAAATCATTATGCCACAGACACTGGATTCTTAAGAAGATAGAAATCAGTGGAGTCTTTTAGTTTGATAACAGCTTTCAAAGGTCTTTGTAGAAGGGTTTACTGATCAGAGGCAGTCTTGTTTTTAAGTAGATTGAGCCCCCATCCCAAAGAAAATTAACCTTACTCTCGAGGAAGTAATAGAAAGGGCATAGGTAAACGAGGTAGAAGATGCCTCGTAGTACCTTCTCAGCCAAGTGAGTTTCATCGAAATCATAAAAAAAAAATTAGATCTAATATCCGTAAACCACTTTGTCCATAGGGAATACAAATTTGTTTCCGACTTTTTCGGTCTGTGCCATTCCAAATAAATGAGTAGAACATCTTCTCAATAGTATTTAAAACATGGATCGATGGGGTCAGGTATGGAAAGCAACAAATAATTGATTTCAGGTATAAGAAGGGACTTGATTATTGTTATTTTACCAATGACGGTGAGTCTTCTTTGAGACCAACGTCCAGTAATTTCACGGATATCGTTAATTACATTTGAATAATTGAGTTGACTTATCTCATTAACATCAAGGGAAAAGTGAATCCCCCAAAAGTAAAACACCCTCCAGGATCCCATACAAATCTTTTAACTTCACCGCATACTTCTTTGGAATGACGTTTAGCCCCGATAGAGAACACAGATGTCTTGTCATAATTCACTTTAAGACCAGATAAAAAATGAAACGCTTTTCAGGAGTCGATTACTCCCTCGAAGGAAATACGACTGCCACCTGTAACAAAAGCCGTGTCGTCAGCATACATTATTATTTAAATATCACAGCTTGATATTCTCACACCTTTAATAGAAACTATATAATTATGAAAAACCAAAGTTCAATGTATATAATCATGCAAAATGAAAGTTTAATAAACGAGACAAAAAAAAACCTTTAATAGAATCATTACAACCAACATGAATAGCAAGGAGTTCAACACATAAAATAAAGATGTAGGGAGAGAGGGGGTCACCTTGACGACATTCCTTACTAATATTAAAAAAGTGAGAACGGTATCCGTTTACCATAATACAAGAGGCGGTATTATTGTAAAGCAGTTTACACCACTGAATGAAATTATTCTTGAAACTCCAAAAGAGAAGAACATTCCAAATGAAATCGTGTGAAATGGTATCAAAAGCTCTTTCCAAATCTACTAAAATAAGATCAGCCAGGATATTCTCAAGATCAGCATACAGAAAAAGATCGTATACTAAGCGTACATTTTCTCCAATATATCTATCTAGCATAAAACCTTTTTGATTCTCGTGAATAAGATTGGGAAGTACTTCTTTAATCCTCTTAGAAATGCAAATTGAAATAATTTTGTAAAAAACACTCAAACACATTAAAAGGAAATAATGTTGAGACAACTACCTTCCAGGTATGCCACTGATGGGTAGCCGTCACATTGGAGCATCGAAGGTGCATGCGTATACGGCTAAGAATCCTAGGTTAACCTCGAAAGTTTGGAAAAAAAAAACCCTTGATATGGTTCAATGGGTTTGGGGGGATTAAGATTATATATAATTATGACAGATAGATTTCCTGCATTTTCTTCAGGAATAAGTGAAGAAGGTGGCTAGCGCCCGCTGAGACAACCCGACGTGCTCGCGCGAGGAGAGCAAAAAATCTGGTATTAGTTATCTATGAAAATTTCGTGCAAGTTCTTATACTCTTTTCGGAGTTATTACCATTTTATAATCCCTAGTGTGGTGCTGGCTACGCCTCACAGAGTAAAGCTCCTTCTGCAAATTTTAAGGTTCCGGCATTTAACCGGGATTTAAAATGAAGGGACATTAGTCTATGAGAGTGAAGCTATTTAATTATCCTCATATTTTGTGGATATGCTTTCAAAAGGCAACTAAATCAACATTTTTTACTTTTTTTTTCGAAAATAAATATGACTAAATGATAATCGATGTGGGAAATGTACTGAAGGGAGAGGACTCAACGGACGCAGTAGTCCCATAGCTGTTGAAAATAAATATTGAATAACTGTGGCTTACACATCGCAATAAGGCAGTCCTTCACATAGCCCAGCAAATAGATACGAGCGAAGCGGGCCGCAAAATTGTACTTTGAAAACATTTTGTGCGATTTTAGGAGATTGTTTGACTGATAGGCTGAAGTGACAGTGGGTCCTTGTGTTCATATCGAGATATGCGTGGACGGTGTGTTTGTGCATAATTTTTTGCATACCCCAAATCTCATTTGGGCAGGGACAGCGATCTATTATTTTTTTTTTTTGGAGGGGGGGGGAACCTGCTTGGGTGAACACTTTGCACCCGCGGACAGGGGTACAGGGGACCTCCATAGGTCCCCTGTTGGGCTCTAGGTGCCAAGCCCCTGGAAGCTAAGCGATTTGGTGCATCTAGAGGGCACAGATCACATATTTCTGATCTAAATTCTCCCCAGCTGCCATTAATAGGCTAATATCACAATTATTCATATCAGAAATGTGTGAAACAACATTTACTTTTTCTGCGTACCCCTAGATAAGGGGATGATTCAGCTGAACATCATTTTATTGTGCTTACTTATTTCAGATTATACTGACTTAGGCAAATAGCATACACTTTTGAATAGTATTTGAAATTCACTTTGTACTCCAGTTCATCGGCATATTTTCATCTAAACCACTCATGTATATGCCACTTCGCTCCGTTCGATTCCATAGGCCTATTCTTCATTTTTTGTACAATCCAAGATTTTTTGCCATGATGTCTCGGAGAGCAAACTTCTTCACTTTTAAAGAAACCGTCATGGGAAAGTTTTCGACGAACTCTACGTAGCGAGGAATCTTGAAGTGTGAGATCTGAAATGACGTCATCAAAAGAACATAAGTTACTTCCTGTTACCATGGCAATGTTGAGATGCGGTAATGATATCTCTCTGTGCATGTGCTATGCATAATAATGTGCTTTCACAGTGCTTCGGAGTGAGGCATGGGTTGGGCAGATGCGTTTTAGGTGGCATATTTCTGTCCCGAATCATCCTAAAGACAGATCCAGCGGTGGTGTTTCCCTTGGGAAACTTGAAAGTCTAGGCGCCAAATAGTACAACTAACTTTTTTCAGGGAGTGGTCATTTATAACCCATCCAAACCTCTTGTTCTTCCAACGCTTACAATTTGTCACATGGGATACATTCTAACTTTAAAGGCTCTCTTATCTCACCCCAGCAGTAAAATCCCTACTAAGTTAATTAGTAGCCCCCCGGCCCCCTCCAATTTAACAAAAAGCACCTGTCTAGTGCGTCCTTTAAGACAGAGGCACAGTAACTAGCCTGCACTGAGATTAATTTGTTCGAGGCCATCTATATTGATAAACAGTGAATATGTGTGAGCTTAATTAGGAACACAACTGACAGTACAAGTGATCGTTGACCAACCAAAGTGAAGCTATATATTGTTTGAATGAATGTGGCAATCAACGTGCAGTCATCAATTACATTTAGAAGTCAAGGGCTATTCCTAAAAATGTTTGGACAGGGAGTTGCTAGCATCTCCCTGGGTTGGGTGATGTCATATCCCCTTTAATTAGTGTTATAGAGGAGATCATAAAGATACAGTGCCCAGCGGTGGAAGTTACGAAAAGATATCAGCCGTAGTAACCCCCCTGAACTGACCAGGGAGGCGATATTAGATATTAGATGGAGATCCATCGAAAACTTTAATTTAAGCTAATCCAATTAGATTGACCTCAGAGTGGAGACAAAATCCTTTAATTAGGGATTATTTAACTAAAAAACATTAAATTCCATATCTGATATCCAGACAACCTCACTCGTATTTACAGCGACCCCAACAAGAAGGATTATTTGGAAAAATGCTTTTTATGTCGAACTAGTTGTCGACAGTCGAGTACGAAACACTGTTCTGACATTCAAAACGACTGTTCATTTACAAGGAACCCCATGATGCTGACAATGAACCAATCCTCATAGTTTATACAAATGAGCAAAAGAAGTATAAGACTAAACTTTGCTGTCGGATTTTGGCTCATTTTCGCATTCGCTCGCCGCATGATTTTAAAGACACACCCATATTAAGCAAGTTATATGGAACTAGACAAATATGTTGTAAACAACGTCAAAACGGGTCGAAACCCTCAAATTAATTTACAGCTTAAGCGACTGGCAATGTTAAGGCAAGGGGTTAATTTCCCAGTCTGCACATCCAAATGTAGCAGAAGGCATTTCTTACTTGTACTTAGTTCTTAACACCTCTCAAGCCTATTGAATCATCAAGAACAACACACAAAAGACATTATTGTCGGGAACAATAGCGTTCAAAGAAAAGGTTTTCGATGGATCTCCATCCAATATCACCTCCCTGACCTGGCCAGGGAGTTGTTAGGATCCTAACACCTCCCTGATCTGACTAAATTGCCATTTCACAGACCCACCGTCACGGTAAAGCACTCAAACAATGATTGGCGCGAATGCGCTATATCAACGATATTTCAAATATGGTCTCCTAATCTTATAACCATGGGAATTTGATGTTGATAGGAGGGATGGGTGTAAACCTGGGATAAACCTGGGTATATCTGGCAATTTACCCAACAGAAGGCGTTGAGTTCTAGGTGCCACCTAAACTTGGGCTTGTGGTGGAGTCTAGGGGCAACGCAACATACCACACAAACTATTTTCATAAACGTCTTGACTATATGTTTATTCGTACCAACTTCTTCCTTGATAGTTTCGATCTTGAATGTCAATGATGTTACCAGCGCGGCTAGCAACTTCTTACTGTTACTATGGACCTGTTAAGGAATGGCTCTATGATGTCACTCACCTTTTTACAAACTATTAGTTTTACAATATAATCAATAAACTCAGCAACGTTTCAGCCCCCCCCCCCTCCGTTTCCAAAAGAAAGTTGCCTGGAAATGAGGCACCGCTAAAATGTTTACGGAGTTCTGGTGCCTTTGTAATAACTTTAAAAAGTAATATTAGTATCAAACATTATCAGCGAAAATGTTGAGAGGAGTGGTGTATTATAAACCGTTTCGTAAATCATGGTAAAAGTCATGTATTTTCAGGGAGGCATAGATCCCTCACCTTTCCTTGACAGAAAGCTTTGATTTCTTCAGCGGTGCTTGTTTCTCCTTGTTTCAATCTTACGCAGGCACAAACTTCTTCACCCATTCTCTCATCTGGAACGCCAACAATCTGGAAAAATAAACTCCATGAATACGTCACTTATGCCATATTTTAGTTCTTTTCTCTTGACAACCATGTTACAGTTCAAGTTACAATCAAGAATATCAACAATCATCACAAACAGTCATTTAATTAAACCAAATTTTGCCCGAATTGTACGTTTGTATTTGCCTTGCTGCAAAAAGATGTGTGAATATTACTCTACCGAATAAATGTAAAACTGCGAAGAAAGAACTAGTATACGATACAAGTACCAACTGTTCAAAAATGTAATCAAAAAGTTTAGCGCGGGGTTACGAAGCTGGGGGCTTTGAGGCTACTTCCCCCGCCCCTGGCCCATTAAGGGCAGATAATTTGCTATTTTCGAGCACAATACATGCTATTTAAAGGGTCTATGTGCGTAACATTTTGGGCACAAGTGTACAACCCCCAAATGAAAGTGGTACCGAGTGCTTACGATTTTTAGGATATGAAAGAAAGACACGAATCATCGTTATTCGTGCTGCTTTTCCTGACCCCGGAGCAACGTTATGTAGCCAAATATGATTTCCACTGCAACGTTGACGTGAACTGAAAACGAAGATATGCGCAATTGGTTCTCCTAATAAATTGTATGCTCTCGCGTAAAGTGTGCTATGGGCTTGTGTCGCTGTGTTCATTCTGCGTCAACAGGGGCAGTTGATTTAGGGGAAGTTAATCTACAATGTAACACAACCCCGCAGGTGAGAATGCTAGTGACTACCAAGTTCACAAAAGTGTACCTGACACAAGAGAAGAAGAAACAGCAGCCATTGAACATTGATGGCATTTACCTCATGTACCTTGCAGTTATTATTGCAAATTTAAGCAGGGAGGAAGTTATCTTTCGATTTTTTTATTTTTTAAGGGGGCAGGTTGAGAGACTCTTGGGTTCCAAAAAGAAGGATGCTCCCCTCAATAAGCGAGTTTGATAATTCAAATGCCTAATGGAATCGAGGATTCATCGGGGATAAACAAACTGAGCTGCAGCACGTAGAGAAAGAGAATACACATACTTTTTGGTAGATTACAAAACAAACTTTTATACCAAAAGGATTGTATATGTGCAGCCCAGGACGCAAAACCACATGCAAGAACGCGTCTGTTCTTACAATGGATCTAAGCAAAGGAGTGATTTGACTAGTTTTCTAAAGTTAATTCAGATTTTGGAACATGTGTTGTGAGTACGTATGATTAACTAATGTTTATACTGACAATTTCGAGGATGTGCGCATGTGTAGTCAAATTATTTAACGTGTATTCATGCCAAACACTGGTAATAAAAGTTGACAACATATCCTTACCGATACAAACATTACCCATAGCCACCCCTGAAGATGTCTCGAACACCCTCAAACACTCTGTGCAGAAGAAAAGCCTATGTTAATCTTGACCTAGTTTGACGGGATATTCATCTCACCTGAACCGTCTCTACTTTCGGATGCTGATAAAGAAAATCTTCTATCTCAGCTGGAAAGATATTAACTCCTCCTCTAATGATAATATCCTTGATTCTACCAACAATGCTAACGTTGCCCTTCTCGTCCATCTTTCCCAGGTCACTACAAAAGACCGCAAATTGAATAATTTAAAAACAAACACAAATTTACACTTTTTCGAATGCGAAACGTCATAGCATGGGTAAAATAGGCATGTAAGCAGTGACCAATACCTTGGTGAAAAATACTGTTCGATGGGCAGATGCAGACCTTTTTTGGGGGGGGGGAGGGGTGGAGGGCTGAAGGCGGCTGGAGGGCTGAAGGCCTGGTGTATTTTTCCGCCTCGCACAGGGGCCAGGACTCTTCTCGTTATAACACTAGCCAGGCGCGGATCCTAGGGGGGCTTTCCTGGCCTCAGCCCCCGCCCCTTTTCGCCACATCAACAATAACAAATACGCGAAAATTAGCATAATGTTATTCTAGTAGAATATTCGAGGAACTTTCAGCCCCCCTTTGCGAAATGTCTGGGACCGCGCCTGCTAGCTGTTTCAGAGGGGTATGAACCAAGCTATATCGTAAGAGAAACGTTACCCTGAATGCATCCATCCATCAATGATAGCTTCTTTCGTCTTCTCAGGGTTATTCCAGTATCCCTTCATATTGCAGTAACTTCTCATACAAATTTCACCACACTCGTTGACAGGAAGAATCTTCTTCGTCTGTGGATCTATAACCTTAACCTTAAAACGGAAATGAAGAAAGAGACTTCTAATACTGGAACAAAATGCAGTTAAGACAAAAGATATTTTACGGCTAACTTTGTGAGTAGTTCAATTCATTTCGAAATACGAAGATGAAGCCCAAGTGCAATTTACAAGAGACCCATGTTGGAGCTAAAATCGACAAAAAGATGGGGCGGGGGATCAATTACGGAACATGGAGCTCCCTTTTGGGTATCAGTCATTAAATTTTAAATTTATGCGACCAGCACATTAATAGACATGGAGGTTATCTAGCATAACAATTGGCATAAAAGCTTGAACATCAACTTGACAAGCAGACCGTTATATCAACAGTATTCCAACGTATACTCGTGAAATTACAGTACTAGGTATTATATACTATACTTTGCCATTTGTTAAGCTTAGGCTCACCATGGATGGGGAGCGGAAGGACATGTCCCCTTCTAGTCCCCCCCCCCCCATATTCACCAGTGCTAGGTAAGAAACTGTCCCGATTCTTACTACGTGTTAATTAACTGCCTTGCATAATCTCAGTACTTGGAATCGCTATTGGTAATTACATTTTGATTGACATATATCGATCACTGGAATGTGAGAGGTACAATAGAGTAGCCTCTAACACACACGTTTGTGTGCTCAGCAGAAAAAAAAAAGAGAAACTGTTTGTAGGCATATACAACTTTGTTTGAAGTGTGCCAAAGACTCTTATTTTTAATTGGGGAAAGGTTAAAAGAAAACTTAGTCGGAAGAAAATCACAATCTCAGTTTTTCCTTAATTACTCGCCTCATTGTTTCAGGGTTTTACTACGAATTTGTTGCCGCAATCGGTATACACATATTTTGAGGATGTATCGGTTAAATTGGAAAATTGGTTTAAGTAGAAAATTATTGCAATCTGATGGGCTAATCGTTAGCTTTATATGCGAGTAAAGAAAGTTTTATCCCTTAAAAAATGCGTGGAAATATTGGCCCAACGGCTAATATTTGATCACCGAATTGACTAACAAGCTTCAATAAGAGGGCAATCCGTGAAGTTGCGAATCTCATCTCCCCCAAGCTCTCTACATACCTTGGGGTTAAAGAAATTTCATACTGCAACATACTGTTATGCGTAAAAACCATTTTTTGACAATTCAACTTTGACCTCTCGAATTTCGACATATGACGCCAAAGACTACGCATGCAAATACTGTGACCTACTTGTTGACCTTTGATCCCACCCTCAAAAACCAAAAAGCACTGTTTCAAAAAATAATCTTATCAGTCCAAGAATTCCATGTAGTTTTATTACTTTTTCTAACATACCGGTACTCACAGGCAAATAATGGCTAAAATGTTTTTAGCAAATTTGACCTTTTGACCTCTGACCTATAGCATGTGTTCACACACATACATTTTGCCTACCACCTCAGTCATGGACTTCCAGCCATCATGGGGTACCCCACCCTGGGTTAGATTATGAGACTAGTAACTTGGGGAAATTAATCGTTACAATATTAATGGCAATTGCTGTTTCAGCTGGCATTGCTGTATAAAGCCAAACAGGCAAAGAAACTGCACCTCATCTTTCTCAAGGAGCGATGAGGTAATAGTTACCGACTGCAAAGATCATGCGTGCGTCACTTACCTCAATGTGGTGTAAGGGTTTACCCGCTGTATTAAGAGTAACCTCTGGTGGGTCTCCGTGGTCGGTTATTGTAGTTACGGGCCCTGATTCAGACATACCATACGCCACCTGTAAACACGTAGACGTACTTATTAAATTAAGTTAATGATTAAAGGTTTAAAAAGCAACATCCAATCCAGAATTACATCAATGCGGTTTTCTCCCAGGCAAGTCCAGAGTACATGCGGTTACTCATGTAACAGATCTTATTATTAATAGTTTGTTTCGAGAATAAAGAATTAGCCTGTGGTGTCTTTCTGGATCTGTCTAAGGCTTTTGACACCTTAGATCATAACATACTTATTTCAAAACTTTGTCACTATGGTATTCGTGGTATGGCCCTTAATTGGTTTATTAGTTATCTGCACGAACGCTCTCAGTTTGTTTCATTCTCTAATGCATGTTCCCCACCTCAGATCATAAACACTGATGTACCATAAGGTTCAATCCTGGGTCCCTTACTTTTTATTATTTACATTAATGATTTACCGAACTGTTATAAAAGCTTAAATTTCACTATGTATGCTGATGACACCAGTATTTTTTATAACGGAACTGACTCAAACAGCCTAATTGCTGGTATCAATGTTGCACTCCCTAGTATTATTAACTGGTTTTTAGGAAACAAACTTGCCAATAAAAATAATGCAAATAAAATCGTTGCTATGTTATTTCATCATTATCAAAAATCTGTTCAATTGCATGATTGTGGTGTTATTCTACAGGGGTGTGTTATTCCTCTTTCCCCTGCTAAAAAATTTCTCGGTATCATTATTGATAGTAATCTTTCCTGGTCATCTCACATTAAATGTTATCTGTAATGAAATCTCTAAAGGAATAGGTATTGTGTATAGAACGAGGAATTCCTAAATATGCCCTTCTATCAATCTATAAGGCTATCATTCTCCCATACTTGTCTTACGGTACTCTTCTTTGGGGGTTTTCTTTTCCTTCTCATGTGAGTAAAGCACACACTTTGCAAAACGGATTGTACGAATTATTTGTAATGCACCTTCTTGTGCTCATTCTGCCCCTTTGTTCTCCCATTTGAATATTTCAACTGTATTTGGAAATTGTAGGTATCAAATAGCAGGTTTCACTTATGCGTATATTAATGGTTTGCTTCCCTCTAACTTTAATAATTTCTTTGAGAATCATACCTGTAATTATCGCACTAGGCAAGGAAGAACTACTTCCATTATATAGCACTTTTATAGGCTGAAGGGTAGCCAGCGTTTTGTTAAATACACAGGTCCAAAAATTTGGAAAGCCCTTCCCATTGCAATTAGAAGTAGGCCCTCCCTTAATTGTTTTAAAAGTCACTAGAAGAGTTTCCTCATTGCTAATTATGTCTCTTGAAATCAACCTTTGTTCTTCTGTACTGCATTTTTTTCCTTTCATTCGTATCGAATGGTTCATTTTTGTGCTTTTGTGCTGTATATATAAACACTATTCTTTTTTCTTTCTGTGTTATTTTGTTAGGGGACCATACATAAGCTTTTTCCTAGCTTCTTTGATTTCCCCTCAACCTTTCATTTATATTAGTTATGCATATCGTTTCTATCTTGAAAGCTACTTTAAGTTTTTGATCGTATTATATTGTATCATATTCATGTATTATGTCGATTACCGGTTGGAATAAAGTTCGACTAAAAAAAGAAACGCTGGGAGACAAAGTACTAGCAATTTACTGGGTCAAAATATAGTATGGGTCAGGTTAAAAAAGACCGTTGGGTCTCGCCCTCATATACGTGTGTGGGGGGGGGGGGAGGAGGTCTGGGGATACACATGCCATTCGGGCAGAAACTTTCCAGTTATGAGGCAAGAATTTGCAAATTTTCAGGGAAGGGTGCCAACCGCCCTACCCCCACCACTGCCACCACCAATTGAAAGTAGTTCCGTAAGCTTAAGCATCCCCTTTGCCCTCTCTCCCCCTCCCAATTACGAATTTGCTTACCAGTGGTGTTAAGTTCAGCTTACTCTTGACTAATTTTAAGACCTCCTCTGGACACGGGGAAGCTCCAATCCCGCAGATTCGTAGGCTGCTGATATCGTATTTGTAAAAATCCGGATGATTTAGGGTGTCGATGTATATAGTCGGGACTCCGAGTAAAACTGTGCATCTTTATTGAAACAGAAAGAAATTCGTGCCATAGTTAAAGAACAATCTTTTCCCCTGCAGTGTTCACATTTGATGAAATGCGATTGCCCTATTTGATGACTCCCTCTTTAGAACCTCATGATCTGTGGAGGAGCCGTTTGCTTGCATGAATACGTGCTAATTTCCAACGCATTAATAATGTGAGATGTTCTTCAATCCATGATACTTAGTGGGTAATTGTTATGGTTTGTTTTTAAAGGAAACTGAAATCATAATTGGTGAATAGGTTTTTAAAGCTATTTAAACTGCCGGTGTACAAATGCAATTCCTCTTGCTTTCAAGAAGCATTAGCAAATACCAGAACCATATAGGCGTACGAGGCGGGGGAAGACTGCCCCCAAAATTTCTGAGGTCAAAAATTCGGGCAGGAAACGACAAAAATTCGGGCACAGAATAGGTGATATTCCAGCAGAAATGAAGTAAAAGTGAAAAGATTGCCCAAATTTTCTACTGAGTTCCCGAATTGTTGGTCGAATGCCCCAAAAAGGGCATGTAGTGGCTTGGTGACCTATTTTATGCACCTGAAATGCAACGAAATTCGGGCAACATTTTGAGATTCGGGCAAAAAATATTCTGCCCCCCCCCCAAATTGGAAAAGTCCCATTCGCCTATGACCAGAACAGCGATCTTCATCGATCGTAAACTAACAAAAAATTTCAAATGAAATTCAGAGAATAACGGTCGCTACAAACTGATAAAAACCTCGCATTACGTGATGGTCACATTTCCAGATAATGTGTTCAGTTTTTCATCATGCGGACTTTAATTGCTGGCGCTCTCTCTCTCTCTCTCTCTCTCTCTCTCTCTCTCTCTCTCTCTCTCTCTCTCTCTCTCTCTCTCTCTCTCTCTCTCTCTCTCTCTCTCTCTCTGCATATGCATGGCCAAACACGGGGCAAATGGAGGGGGTATCGTCGGAATGGATGTTTGATGCTTTAAGCGTCACAGGTCTGCAGTCCTAGATAATTCTTTACCGCATGGTTGTAATGCATGTGTCGTCAACGCAGAAACAACGCCCATTTGGAGATGGGAGTCTCGGCAATCTCTCCCCAAGATACGAACCCAACGAGTGATTGGAAATATTCGGATTTCTACGTGATTGTCTATATGCCCAACTCAAAGTGATTCAAAATTTAATGTACCAGACCCCGAAAATATAATTAGTTTGAAAATTGAAAAAAATATTTTAAGTTACAGTCCTACAGCTTATACCATTGTACCCGACTTTTTCATTTGTGATGAGTCAATACTCGTTACACCTTGCGTTCTAGCAAGTTACCCTCACTGTTCCCAGAACTAACTCGAAAACCTACGGCGATTGTGCCTTTCCGTCAGCTGGACCCAAGCTCTGGAATCGTCTGCCTATTTCTATCAGGAGTTTTCCCTCTATCACACAGTTTAAGTCTTGTATAAAGACTCGTTTTTCAAGTTGGCTTTTTGTTAGGGTTGTACAGCGCTATTGAATACTCAGTAGATTTTAGCGCTATATAACTTCATTTATTATTATCATTTATTATGAGTGTTGATTTGCGGACCAAGCACTTTAAAGGGCCCACGGACTTTTCAACGTATCCTTCTAATTGTGGGAAAATGCCCCTAGCCCTCCAACCCTCCTTGTAAAAAATTTGTTATCCCAATAAATGTCTCATTTCTTATTTTTGTTGGTTGGGATCGAAACAGACGCCTTTTTGTGGTGAGAAGTATTCTTTCCTCTTAACTTTTTCTTTAAACCTGGCGAGATGTGTCTAAGTGAATTATAGGTTATGCTCCAACTTTCTTTCAATCGTGATATCTCACTTATATACTTTCATTCCTTTAAATATGTCGCCAGTCAGTGGTAACCATACCTGCAGATGTACATTCATTGCACAAAGTCTGACCTACAAATGGAAGGGGTTTTTGTCTGCTCGCTCTGTGCGCTACCCGATTAGGGGTATTGCATCACTGAGAACGTTTGAGGGACTTCTGTTGCCAAAAGTCAAGTCCTATGGGCCCCAGCGACCATTTATTTTCCCATCCGACACCATTCCTTCAAAATCATCCCGTTAAGGTCCGTTTTCACGATCATACATTTGTCCGCATGAACATCGTCATACAAATTTTTAACTTGTTGGGGAAATTAAGCATGCAGCTAAAAGTTTAAATACCTTCATACATGTTGGACGTTGATGACATTTTTGGGCAAATGTTGACGGGGCATTTTGGTCATTCTTGTTCGAATGTGTAATAATCATTTTCCATCAGTCAATTATACTTGACGATAATGTAAGTTAAATTCTTATATCCAAAACATCGTAAACACTCAAAAATTCTTTGGTTTACCCTCCACAGACCCATACTGGATGAAAGACCACAAAAGGTTCCTTTCTCAGAACGTCCTCCAATGGCACAATAAGTAGGCCTACTCAGAATGTGTTCAAAAGTAAACTTTGTGCCCACTTATCATTTGATGTGGCGTGGTATTTGGTTAGTTAGCTGAGATTTAACGACACACCAACACGAATGTGTTATATATAGTGTCAACTAGATAAATACGGTCCAAGTTCGGTTTCAAATTCAAATATTGTTCAAATACCGTGCAAGTCCTCCCCTTTAGTCGCCTCTTACGACAGGCGGGGAATACCGTGGGCATATTCTACAACCCCCAGCCCACAGGGGGCCCAACCATAAAGGGTAGGGGGCTTGCTCGGTTTTGTGGCACCGACAACCCGCCAGTCATGGGATGAGTAATAACGGTATCATGTGCGCATTTTATAGGCGAGAGTTGGGGACAAACTACTCGCCACGCACTACCTCCTCACCCCACCTGGATGCAGTTTAACGTCATACCCAGGGCAGGGCGTGGTATTTGGGAAGTCTCATCTAGAAATGTTGCTCTGTAAAGCAATTCTTTGAAAGCCTCCGATAACTGGGCTACTCCTCTCTACCCCATCTTTCCTACAGTCAGTTATCTTAGCAGCTAGTTGGAGTTAGTGTTGAAAACAAGGCTGGTTAACGGTAAGCCAGTTTTGTCGAGCTTTGGCACTTGACTATAAGTGCATTAAGTTCAATTTGAAAACAGATGGAACTTTATTCTGTTTCCTTCAGTCACGGTAAAAGCCAATAATGTTGTCACGACTGCACCGACTCAACCATGGGCCATAACCGGGACTATAGCACAGCTACCGGGCTTCAAGGATGACTACAACATACAACATACAGTCCAGTTAGTATTGATGAATAGGCCAGTGTACACTATCACTATGCTTCGTATGGAATTAGAAGCTATTATGTTTTGTCACTGCTCCTGATTGGGAGTAGCCCATACCTGTAAGTCAATAGTCTTGTGGGTGTCTTTTTTCACAGACTTAAAGTGCAAATCTTCTCATCCCAGACAGTTCGAATTCTCCCAAACTAAGCTACTTCTAGCCCCTCCCATAACTGTCTTTATCTCCTCCTTGTGCAGACACAAACCTAGTTTATTGCTTGAGAGCATATCTTGGTGAGCTTATAAGGCCATACATGTAATCAGAACACTCTTTGTGCATGTTGTGTAATGTGAGCTACTCTACATCTTTTAAATTTGATGTCAATCAAAAAGCAATTACCAATTGAAAGTTTTGCTTTTCCCCTGAAGTAAAAGTGTAGTTTGGGGTGATGAGTGTCTGTCTTTAAGTGTCCAAAGGACATGGTGGCTAGGAATGCAAGCTTCTGTGGAGTGACAGATTTCCTTTTGGCACGAAGTATACATCGTGGTCCAGCTCTTTTCTTTGCAATATCGATGATCTACATTCCACGAGCCGTATGGGCACGGGATCGCTTTGAAATGGTTTGACTTGTTACACGTTTATGTTTCGACGTCTCTTTGTTCCGACTGCTCTATACTCCAACAGTCTGCATGAAGGTTAATGCCAGGATAAAGGTTAGGTTGTAATCTAACCCTTATCCTAACACTGACCTCAGTGTAGACTTGTCGGAATATAGAGATCGTCAGAACAAAGAGCCGCTGGAACAGAGAACAGTCCCCGGTTTGACTTACTTTTCATCTTGAATTGACTTGAGCAAGACTTGTGGTTCGAAGGAAGGCGAGGGAAACACACAAGTAGCACCATGAACTATTACCGACAGGCTTCCGAGGACCGTTCCTGCCACATGGTATAGTGGCAGAGGGCATGCCGCAACTGCCCGCTGTAAAATAAAAACGAGAAAAACAAGTTTACGATATAACCGATATGCAACGTTGAGTTGGCCCATGTTGGTGTTCCATACTGCATGTACACTGGCTTCGAAGGAGTGCTAAGTCAGCATGACACAACTCTAAGAGACAACACTAAGAATGAGACCACAAACGTATGAACAAGATATTAACATATAACAGTACAACAGTATGCTGACGGATCAGTTCTAGCCTACAGTTTTGAGCAAATTTTGATATTTCTATCATAAAAGTTCAGTTTAGAGCAAAATCTCCATTAGTTACCATTACAATTAGGTCTATAGGACTAATAACTTGCAAGTTGAGCCTAGGCCTAGCTAGCTGGCCCTTTGGCTAATGGTTCTACATTCCCCCCTCTGTCCCAAACGCCCCATTGAATATCATTTGGAAATACCCTCTGATTTCAGTGTTTGGTTATATCCAGCAATCATAGCATAACACTTTCGTTTTGAAATTTACTCGCTGAGTTTAGTTTGGATGGTGGTGGTGGTGGTGGTGGGGGGGGTTATACCTAAGTTTTTACCATCATATGACCGAACTTGACTCTGTTGTATAGGCTACCAAAATTTATAAGCACTAATGAATGAGTTACCCCAGGATTATTACCATGATCATGTAACAGATCAAAGTTTACTCGTTGTCTACATAATTCGTGGTATTAATACAGTGGTCTGCGCAGCAAGCTCCTATTTCCACTACTCCCCAAAGTATTCTTTTTCAGATACGTATGCTAGAAAAGTACAGTACCGTACCTCGTCACAGTAGCCGCTGTGTTGACCAATGTAGTAACTGTTATTCAATAATCCGTGATGAGTCAGCATAGCCCCCTTCGGATGTCCCGTGGTACCCTATAGGTGAAAAAGTAGCGCACCATTAATGCAAGAGAATTTTTCCGCTGAGATGTAACCCCTGCATCTTTTAGTCCCTACACAATTATGGAGTTCAATGGAGACCCTGTGCAATGTTGGAGATACGTGCTGAATTTGTGATGCAGATATGGAAGAATTTATACGGATATGGAATAGAAGTGTCTATAACCCCAAAACCAGTGAAATCGAATGTAATTAGCCCTGATACCGGTAGTTTTTTTTTTTTTTTGTATCCTATTGTTTCGCTCCTTTGAGTGAAACTTCAAAGGTTAACCACACTCCTGCGCACAGTAGAAGCTCCTGTAGCTAAAAATTTCATTGGTTGTGGGATACTACAAATTTTAAAACAACGTGATAGGCTTTTTGAGAGCTTTTGTATGAGCGGTAGCTTGTATCTGTTGAAAACTTCTACGTCGATGTAAAAGTCAAGAAACGGAAACGTTTAAAATGTTAGTCAATTGAGGAATAAATTCGCGATGTGCTACCTGATCACTGATCTCTATATTAAAGATTTGATAGCCAATATCGACTGTTTCGAAGCATGTACCGTCACTCAAAGTCACCGGAAGGAGCAGTGTCAGCTTGGGCTTAACAGCCGAACGGGGGACATAGACCCTCCTCACTTTGAGTGGGGTATCGTATTATTTGTCGCCCCTTCACCCTCCCCCACACACTTTTTTCCAAAATTCTAATAAAAAGGTATAAAATTGATTTTATCGCTTACCGCAATGGTTGATTCAATGACTTACAGTCGCAAATTGTTAAAAAATGTCAGGGCCGTAGCCTGCGGGGGGGGGGGGGTTTCCCCCACACACTTTTTTCCAAAATTCTAGTAAAAAGGTATAAACTTGATTTTATCGCTTACCTCAATGGTTGATTCAGTGACTTACAGTCGCAAGTTGTGAAAAAATGTCAGGGCCGTAGCCAGCAGCGGGAAGGTGGCAGTGGCCCCCTGAGATTTCCAAATCGTCAATGGAATTTTTGTCATGTGAGAAAAAAAATACTGCAATGCTGAACATTTCACTGTCCTTATTTTGATTTTAAGGCCTTAAGAACCTGGGAAATCGCATGTAAGGGTTCTTTTTTCCAAAAATTTTCCCGGGGAGCTCCCTGGATCCCCGTCGTGGACACGTTCTGATATGAGTTACTCTCAGTGTTGTAAAGAGTCACGACTCGAGTCACTTCTTCTCAAAATGATAGTGACTCGAGATAATTCAGGAGTAATTTTCCCATTGAAATAGTACAGAGACTCGAGTCAATGACTCGACTCGAGCCACTTAAAGGTTTGACAATTGGTGACTCGAGTCACAGCTTGAATATACCTGCATAAACGCAGGCCTTGAGTATTAATTTCAATACCCGGTGCCACAACATGCATTGCTAAAATAGCTTACTAAATAGCTTAATCAAATCTACCCTTTCTTCTTTCCTCTTGAAATCTCATTTTGTTTTTATAGCATGTTAGATGCAACTTTGAAGGTCTAAATGTGCCACCGCCCCCCCCCCCCTCATCGAGTTATATCGACCAAACATTTTTTGCAAGGCCTGCGCTTCCGCTACCTACGTTCCAACCGATGGTAGATCCCCCAGTGGCCTTCTAAGAGGCTGCAGCCAGCACCGGGTGCTAGCTTTGTAGGGGGTCATGACACAGCCGAAAAAATCACTAAATAAGTAGAATTTCTAAACATAAACCGTAATCAGTTCAAAGTTTTACCAAAAACAGCACGATTTTGGATCTAGGAAACCTTAGGACACTCTGTTTTCAAAGAGTAGGGGTATCAGCCCTCACCTTAGGTAACATCCTCTTCAATTACACCCCCAAACAGAAAACATAGCTAAATAATGAGGTTTGCTTAACATGGAATCAGTTCAACACTTTACCAAATTTTACCAAAGATAGCACCATTTTGCATCTAAGCCACCTCAAAAACTCTCAAAGAGCTGGGTGTTGTACCAGCCTCTAAGACAGCACCTCTTGCCTTTCGACCAGCCAAAAATACCAAAAGATCACTTATGACAATTTCTAAACATTCAACCATAGTCAATCCAAAGCTTTACCAAAGATATCAACATTTTACACGTAAGCCAGCCTGGCCTTACATGTCACCCCTCCCCTAGACACCTTCCCCTAGGATGGCACCCATGCACAGGTGAAAAAGGAAGGCATCTGTTTGGGTGTCACCTATCTATATTTTAAATAAAGTTTAAACTGTTTCATGAACTGCCCCCTAGGCTAAGACCCTGAATGTCATCTTTATAATGAAGATAAATGCTAAGCTGAACTAATAAATACTTCATGGGGATTTTTTATAGTTTCATCGGGGAGTCACTATGGCACGATAAAAAGTAAATCCCAGAAAACAGTCAGTCGCCCGAAGGCTGTTTTTTGTTCTAAAGGAAGGCAGTTTCCTCACCTCGAATCCACACATTTTCTATGCGTGTTGGGCTTCGTTGTGTCTTTATAAAGATTGATTTCAAGTAGATAGACAGTAGCCCCCGACCAAGTTCCATAACAAACCAGAAAGTCCAAAGGCTTAGTGATTCCTTGCCGAAAGGGGGTGTGCTTTGTTACGCTGAAGCTCATTCCTCATATTTATACTTCTTAACTATATCATTTTTACAATGTCTTCACAATTAGACCTCTGTTGACCGCACAAGACCTTTGAAACCCACCGAAAATTGAATAACAAAAATGCAAAAAAGTGTCTTAGAAAGGAATAGAACCCAGGGCTGTCTGTGTGAGAAACCGAGCAATCCACTACGCCATAAAAGAACTCGTTAAGCGTACGGCATTTTTAATCATGCTATAGTCACAGCATCTTTCACTCGTGTTTATAATTAGGTAATTCAAATTCGATTTATTACTGTGGCAGTTATGCTTTTGGAAAATAAATGTTGTTTTCTATAACTTTAACTTTGGAATGGTAGAAAAATTCAGTCCTAAACTTTCGTTGGGTCACGAAACGCAGGACACAATTTGGAGGTACCGCCCACTGTCTATTCAGTTTACGAGGGTTTCATAGTTTCACCTCTGATGACCTCATATGACCTTCGACCTCCACAAACCCATAGGGTTCCCTCTCTCTTAAAGTAACACATATATATACAAAGTATGAAAAGTATCCATCATCCCTCTCTTGAAATATTGTGTTTTTCAAGGTTTTCGATTTTAATTTTTATTGACCTCAAATGACCTCTGACCTCCCTTGAAAACAATAGAATTCTTCTTTTCAATATGATAAAGTTATATACCAAGTATGAACATTGTCCATCATTGCTATCTTAAGGTATCGTTTTGACAAGCCGTTTTTTAAGAAATTCGTACTTACACCTCGCATGATCCACATCACATTTGACCTCCACCAAAACAAATAGCGTTTATTTACTGACTATAACGTATCTTCATGCCAAGTATAAAAAACATCTATGCTTCCTACCTAGAGATATCGTGTGTACAAAGTTTTCGGTTTTGACCTCTGTTGACCTCACATGACCTTCGACCTTCACCAAATACAAGAGGAATCTTCCTCTTAATATGATAATTTTATAAACCAAGTATGAAAGTTATCCATCGTTGCTATCTTGAGATATCGTATTAACAAGCCAAGTGTCACAAACACACATGCATTCACACTCAGATATACATACTCTCTCGAGAGTGGATAGATTCTTTTCGCCTTCGGCAATTCAAAAATGCTTTTGCAAAGGCCGGAAATTCCATCCTCAGTCTAACATATTATTTGTAAGACAGACGGGACCTACGGGTAGATACCACACAATGCATGTCATCCCCATTAGATGTCCTTTGGTCACGGCGATATATTGTCAATATAGTTATGTGTATTGGTCTCAATAAGCGCAGATTCTCCGATGCATCCCTTAAATAATTCATCGTGCTGTGCAACTCGGTGAGCCGGATTTTCAAAACAAAACCCTTTAACATCACTTAACTCGGTAAATTAATTTGTGCATTGTACAAAGATATGCGTCATGTAATGACATCATTCAAAGTATTGGCCTTGATTGGTCATATGTTGTAAGGTGAGGTGACATATTATTCGCATTGACTATTGTCACGATTGTTGTGGAAAAACTTAAAACCAAACCCTACCCCAGTCGAGGAATCTATAAAAGGTCCCCTCTCGGGCTAACCCAGGTGCCACCACGCTTATGCTTAAGCGGCCTGATAACTAGACATGATAAGGAAATAACTCTCCATGAAGGGATTCTTACGACGTTTTAAACTTCCTTACACTCCTGAAGGAGCCTTGCCCATCAATTCAAATCTATAAATTTGTAAATATGGAGATTTTCACCTAAAACCTGGTTATTTTCAATAAACTTGAATCGCCGTTCATATGAAGCGAAGACATACCGTATCCCAGTTTTTTCTATGACAAAGTAGAACTTACAACGCCTAGATATATGCATTTATTACATTGCTGTTAATTTTCTACTACAATGCCATTGCTTTTATTTCAGTGACGAAGATGCTAGCTAATGTAATAGAAAATATTTGACAATGAAATGACAGATACTGTATAAACCATGGCTGTATACCATGAGAACTGTCAGTGCTTTTCCCCAACTCTCCTGCCCGACCCACCGTGGCCACGGTCCGCTACAGTTATTGGTACTCTTTACACTTGATATTTACACATTACTGCATTTTTAGGGATCTTTGGGTTGCCACACCTTGAGACTTCTTGCGATCACCCGCTCATACTGTGCGATCGACTGACGCCTCTCTTGTTTCGATTAATGAAAATATATTAGATATGCAGGCATGAAGAAACGACTGGTGTGAGAGTTTATGTACAGTCCATATCTTGAGGGTAGCCATCATAAATATCATAACACATGGCCTAGAAGCCCGTAGCCAATGGGATATTGCCAGGGGCGCCCCAGAAAAATTTTCGTCCCTAGAAAATAAAAAATTACAATTGCTTTCAAACATTTTAGTATATATATATATATATATATATATATATATATATATATATATATATATATATATATATATATATATATATATATATATATATATATATCGCACCTTAAGAAATTGTCGCCCCCAGGTATCTCACCTTCAGTGCCCTCTTACCTTCAGTGCCCTGTCTGGCTAAGGGCCTGGGAAATGGGTCTCAGGCTCTCAGTCATTGAATGGTTATTTGCAGTTGATTCAAGCTAAATCAATGGGATCGACGCCATTTTTAGATTAAAATTTCTTTATATTATTGTCAGAAATTGTACTCATTCCCCTGCCAGGAAGTTCCCCTTCTCCCCGTGCAGAGAAGGAATTTGTTCCAACATCAGTTTGTGAAGATGGACACAAAATAAACAAATTGCTTAATTTTATGACCTACATTAACTGGGAATTAAGGGGATGGGGACTACCACCACCCATGAACCTCTGATTGTGAGCCCCTTTTCATTATACGGATGCCTCCCTGGTGGTTTGTGCAGCACTGCAGTGATATTTTTCTTCTCAGACTTTTTTCAGTGTGTTTTATACAGCGATTTCCTGAAATGTAAGGCATTAACGATGCCAATCATTTTCCTTAAAGACCTTATGTACGTGACGTCACAATGACATAACGACCGAGGTGTACATGTTCAGAGGACACCCTTTCTACACCCAGTAGTGCAGCATGTCCCTTATGGAGGGGGTTTCCAAGTCGGTGATGACGTTAATCCATACGGTCTATTGATGACACTCTATGAACCGAAGAATAGCAGGACGCAGAACTGTGGTGACAAATAAGTATTTTAGAAGAAAAACTTCCAGTAATTCAGGGCCAAACCTCCTGACATCAGGGTTGGGCTAAGATAAGATTTGATTTCGTCTCACACCCTCTCAATGAAAATCACCCACCCCAATAGAAAATATCTTGGATCCACCACAAGGAGAGACTTCAAGAAGTCGTTAAGCAGATGTTTTAGGTTGTCGGTTACTTATCTCACAAAAATACATATGCATAGGATGAACAGAGCAGGTATCAATGTGAAGACATGTTCGACGGTGGTCGAACATGTCATTTTGACATATGTCCAAGGAAAATATGTTTACCCTATGTAGAAACGTTTAAGTCAGTAAGATACAAAATCGAAATGGAATAATATTTGAAAATCCCATTTAAGTAAAATTTCGTGGAAGAACAAAAACTTCAAAACTTCAAGGAAATCGTGATGTTTTGAGTATTACGCCAGTCATAATATTTTATGACCAAGAAAAAATTCTGTCGTGACAAGAAGAACTTATTTTAAGACAGATATAGCAATTTCAAGGAGGGCACTAGGTCTCTAAGTGGGGTTCGGGGAGGGCAGAGGAAATTTTGGGGGGCAACAGCATGTCAGTGGCATTTATATTTGGAGAATGATTGGTTGATATTGCACAAGATAAGTTCCGTGGAAGGAAAACTATTCACCCCACCTTTGGAAACCCCAGAACTTGAGTTATGAAAAAAATATCGGTACAGAGCTTGGCGGACAAGTGACTAGAGGATTTTCTTTCGAACAGCATTACTTCAAGTGTTTCACTGAACTTATGTTCATATATGCCAGTAAACTAATACTCACAGACGTAAACTGTATGTTTATCGCTTCGTCAAACTGAAGTTCCCGTCCAAGGTTTTCAATATCATGACGTGTATCATGACCCATATCCATGACGTCATCAAAGCTGAATGTTCCTTCCAGGCTTTCATTGCCTGCGATTACGATCGTTCTCAGATCCGGAAGCCTGTTGATGATTCATGAGAATCGTATCATTAAATGTTTACAGTTATGTTACGCCTACGGCATGGAGAGATAATTCTATGAAAACGTTGCAAACCCGTTGTCGTAGTCCGATGTTGTTGCAACACATTTAAAGGCCTGTATACACGAGCAACATTTGCAAAATATTCCCAAACACTTCCAAAACCTCCACTGGCACAAATCCAAAAATATGCTTGTTTTTAGTTTGTTGCACAGTGTAGACAGGGTATACAACATGTTTTGAAAATGTTTTGAAAATGTTGCAGAAGAAATTCCATTTCAATTCTTTTTAAAACATTTTTAAAATGTTTTCAAATTGTTGCTACCCTGTCTACACTGTGCAACAAGCCGAAAACAAGCGTGTTTTGGGTTTGTTTCAAGTGAAGTGTTTTGAGAATGTTTTAAAAATGTTGCTCGTGTATACAGGCCTTAAGAGAACATGCAGGTAATTCTACTTAAGTTAGTAAGCAACGGCGGCTCTAAGCAATTTGGTTTGGGGTGGCAAAATCAAATCAGGTCCGTACTCGGTTATTCAGAGAAGTTCGGAAGACCTCCCCCCCCCCCTCCCCGTCAGTATCAATGGTCCTCCTCGGAAAGTACACTAGGAATATGGTAATTATTTTGTGCTTCATTGAAATCCCATAAAGGTTTCAAAAGCTCTTTGAAACCATCTCAGACAGTCAGCCATGCGCTGGTCTGTCTTTAAAAATAGCCACAGTCATTACACTCAGGCAATCGCTATTCCATAGGGGAAATAAGCAAAGCGGAATGATCCATTTGGATAAAATGAGAAAGGGGAATGCTTGTAACTCCGAATTGCAATTCACCTCCCCAAGAAATAGGTCAGTCAGCAGTCCCAATACAGCTTTGATCAACTTATGTGATGTCAATTTTAGAATAATTAAAACGTTAGTGTGAAACATTCTTGCAACCCTTCTCAAAATTCGGTCATTACATCACTTTTTGCCCTCAATTTCTACTGCATTTAATAAATTGATCACTGACTGGGTATACCGTCAGAACTTTCAGACAATTCAAAATTTTGTCAGGCACAGATACAGCTTTGAATTAAAAAATATCCCATAAGTTACAATAACCCTTACACACCCATGGCTTTAGAAGACTACGCATGCAAGCACGAAGCGACTTGAGCGATCATCGGTAGTTACGGCTTTAGTACCCGTAATTTACCAAATGAACGTTTTTGTGTCTTTTCCTTTTTGTAATGTGAAAATTTTTGACACATGCAAATATAGAACAAAATAAATGCCAGTTAGCAACTTACAACTTAATTTTCCGGCAATGTACATAGGATACATTTTCGGCAAAAGAATCCCTTAGTACTATACGCGCTTACTAACTATCCTGTCAGAAAATGTGACATGTTATCATTGTTTATCTACACTAGAACGTTTCGTATTGAAGGAGCTACATACGAGCCTGAAAATAAATTGAAACCACGACGCCTGGAATACTATCAATTTACATGACCAGTGGCTGAATGACCTAGTCAACCTGGGTTGAATGTTGAATTTACCACAAAATACATCCTGTACTTGACAATTACAGAAAATTTTTGAAATATTTTATAAATACAATTTCATAAATAATATGACATTTGTGAGATGAAAGGGATGATTTCGTCTAAATGTAGAAATACTTTTTATATATTATTTCGTATAACGTTAATTTTTTCAAGATTGAAGACCATGCTTTGCAAACTTTTGGGGGGCACTTGCCCCCCTGTGCCCCTATGGCGAGCCGCTAATGTTAGTAAGCCTGGTATTCAAGTCGCTGATCCAACGGTGGGGGGCACAGGGAGTGGTTGCCATTCAGACTTTTGAAGGCAAAGTTTGATTTGTGCATGTCACAGGTTGTAACACTTAGGAGGAAGCCTATCCCCTGTATACTTACTGCCCAAATTGCTTCAAAACTGTTTGGGTTTGGGTTTGCAATGAAAGTTTAAAATAATTCCCACACCTTTGGAAGCATAGGCGTAGGAAGCGATTCCCAGCTGGGGCTGAACGTGTTTCTAACCGCCGTCCTCGGGAAGGGGTAAGGGGGAGTAAAAGGGAAGAACACCCCCTCCCCTCTGGGAAATTTTAGCATATTTGAGGTTTCATATAGATGCAATTTGGGGAGACACATCGCGCAAATTTTAGAAAATTTCAAAAAATTTCTATGGTGGAAGGGGTTGTCCTCCCCAACCCACCCCTAAGGTGCTACGCGCCCTTGATACAAACAGCTTCGTGGTCATCGTGCTCATTCTTCGTCCCTTGAAGTAAGTTCTGGAAAAGCTTGTGCTATGCACAATGTACATAAAATAAGTGTGCTTTTCACTGGTTGTTGGTCTCTAACGCTATATTACTCTCTTTTAATTTATGTCTTTAATTCCTTCAAATTGTTAATTTTTGCAAGGTTAATTTAAACAGTCTCTTCCAAACTTTGAGAAGGTCACAACCAGTGGAGGCTATATTCTATCGGGGCATGATAAAGAATTTCCCCCAAGATCCTATCCTGTCAACTCCCTCACTTCAACGTAATATGGTACGTATTAAACCAGAATATAACACCAGAATGCAAAAATACACAAGTTCAGTAAAGATATTAAGATATTGAAATCCTGTTATGAAATATTTCAATATTTTACACTAAACTATTGAGATAATGAGAAGTTTGATGTCAATATCTCAATATCCTTTAGAAAAGATATCAAGATATTGAGATCCTGTAATGTAGTATTTCAATATTTAACAAAAAAAATATTGAAATAACGAGATGCTGGATGTCAATATCTCAATATCTTTCGGTGAAGATATTAAGATATTGAGATCCTGTAATGAAATATTGCAATATTTTACGCTAAAATATTGAGAACACAAGATTTCGGATGTCAATATCTCAATATGTTTCAGTAAAGATATTAAAATATTGAGATCCTGTTATGTAATATTTTAACATTTTAGGTTAAAATATTGAAATAACGAGATGTCAGATGTGAATATCTCAATATCCTTTAGAAAAGATATTAAGATATTAAGATCCTGTATTGTAATTTTTCAATATTTTACAATAAAATGTTGAAAAAACGAGATGTTGGATGTCAATATCTTAATACCCTTCAGTAAAGATATTAAGATATTGAGATCCTGTAAAGTAATATTTCAATATTTTACGCTAAAATATTGAGATAAAAAGATCTCGAATGCCAATATCTGAATATTTTACTGATAAAAAGTCGAGAAAGTCACATAATATCTCAACATCTGCATGACACCTTATAAGCTCCGTAAATTTCCTCTACAAGTTTCTCTCGTGTTTTTGAACTTGAATACTAGTCATTAAAAGTAAAGTGAGGAATTCTCACTTTCTGCATGAATTTAGCAATTCAGTAACAAAAATATTGTCACTTGATTTAAAAAGGCCTTTCAGGAATTCCGATATCAGCGTATACTCATTCAAGTTGGGGTAACTGTGTTTTTCATTACCGCTATCCTGAAAATGGCAAAATTGTGATTTAGCCTATGGTCTGTTTAATGAGCATCTCATATTATTTGAAGATGGTTAAATGCTTCGTTCTAATGATCACAATTTTGGGAATTGCTAGAGCGCTTTAGGACCTGTCGAATGCTGGCCTCACGCGGAGGCGTTTCCCATGGAACCCAACAAGGCTCCTGATGCGGGTCCCTGAACCCCACTCCGTCACTGGGTCTCCCACATCCAACCCTCACCCCTACCTTTTCTCACGCATTAAGCGCACTTTTTATGGCAATTCCACTTCTATACTGTCCCTCTAAAATGAGTCTTGCAGGGATCCACCACTATCCATATTTATGAACGACCCTTAACATCATGTAACAATCGTATTTTCTTCTTGAATTGTTCAGTTCATACAGAACAATGCCCACGTTTACTTTCAATTTGCAGGATTATACTAAATATTGAAAAAGACCCAATTTTAGCAAATTTAATTGACTTTTAGCCTGTGTCCTTTAACCTGACACGTCATAAATTATATATACTTGTAAAAAATTTCATGGTCAGGTTAACCTACTTACCAACAATTTAACTCAATCAGGCTTACGCTTTAAACGAAGTTCGCCACACATTTTTCGCACACCCACCACACGCGTACACATCCATACACTCAGACCAGTGCAGTGGCGCCACCAGAATGTCAAAAGTGGGTGGGGTGCAAGAAGGTGGCAAGCGAAAATTTGGGGGCGAAATGTTATGCGTGAGCGTTGCTCATGAAAACAGTACTACTTTGTAAACGGAGCGGACTAGGGGAAAAGTGGGGGTAAAGGTCATAACTGGGGAAAAGCCCCATCCCCGCCTTCGCTGCCCCACTGACTCAGACACTCAGACACTGGCACACAGCTGCTTCACATTTCTGATGTAAGGTGAAGTACAGTTTCTCATCTCTATATTCATAACCTGGATGAAGATGTGATAATAGGTGGAGATTGAGTTGATACTTCAGAATAAGATTCGGGTGAATGTTATTCCCCTTTAACACTTTAAGAGCATATACAGTCGCTAGTAGGTTTACTTTAGAACAGTTTTGGGTCGCCAGAGGCCATGAGGTTGCATCCCCTCATTGCTCCTTCTCGTCCGCCAACAAGCACGCACATTTTTCTCCAATGTTTCGTTTCCACTGACACTGCGAGTAAGCCACCATGTTGAGGGAAAACAAACGAAGCGCTGAGATACAAGCTTACACATGAGACAAATCAATCGAAGTTAGATAGTGCCGGGTGCCACTGGCGTGCGTATAAGTGCACTGCGCGTTACACGTGCAAAGTTTTAGCATGTTTTATATATATATATAAATATATATAAATATATATATATATATATATATATATATATATATATATATATATATATAGGTCGAAAGTGTAAATAGTAATACATTCGATCTTGAATTTTATATATACCAATCCTAAGATAGAGCATAGCCCTTATCACAGAAGGAAAGGTTCACAGAAAATACCAGAGAGAATCAAAAGCCATTGGCTTCCAGGCTTACGATGGTCACTGATAGTATGAGAACCCACTGTACCAGGACGCACGTCGCACTGTTCAAGAAGTCCGTTGCAGCAAGAAGCTGGTAATCCAATCTCACTGCTTGTAGGAACACCCTGTAATTTGTGGAGGCATTTGTGTTATGAGAAAAAGCATGAGAATACCATAAAGTTACCATATTCAGATATGACACTTAGCTAGGTAACAAAGAATAGTTTCCTCGCGGAACGGACTCTGTTTGCTCGGATGTGACTGAACAAGGAATTATGCCGTACACTCGTACAGCATGCTACACGTATTAGCATGGCAAAGAAATCGGCCGCCGAAAACTTGCGGCATTGTAGCACACAATATCTGCAGTGCCTTCAGTATACAATCATTCTCGCTACGATCTCAAAATTCGAAACCAAAACATCCCATTAACATACACAATAAAGGTCAGGTGCTAATATTTTCATCATTATATTGCTCTTTTAGACGTAACTGAACATTCCAACCATAAATTTGTCAGAATGTTGCAGTGATGGCTTCAATTTTAATAGATTTGGACTCTATATTTCTTGTCTCTGGTGGTCGCCCGTCGCGTCAAGCAGTAGCTACGTACAAGTCATGTGACACAACTTCACGCGTGCTGAGAGTAATATACTTCTGTAGACTTACTTGCACGTTTACGTACAGTAGTGCCCTGGTGAAGACCATCGTTAGCGGAATAATACATTAATGTCCTTTTTAAGGCTCCTAAGTTGTATGTTTTTAGCGAAATTTTAAAAGGTTTTAACAATTTCTTCCTATACTTTCTTTAATGATCAATTCTGTCTTGCAAAAGGGTACTGAAAGTTCCACAATGGCACTGTCAATGGATACACACAATTGGTGCTATGTTTTCTTTTGTCGTAATAACATTCTTCGAGAGTGTGTGAAGAGAAAATCGGCGATACCTTTTGTATTTTATTGTTTGATGACGTCATAGTTACAAAAGTACAGTATGGTAACAAAAGCTTACTATCGTAAGCAAAAATTGAGCCGCACCGTGGGTTTGAACCTACCATCCTCCCCTTTCCGGGCACGAATCACGCTAGGTATTTGTAGCCTTGTTGTCACTTCTGTGAACCACGAGCCATAACTGGTGTAGTGGTCACAAACTCTACCCGGAAAGCGGAGGATGGCGGGTTCAAACCCTCGGTCAGTCGGTGCGGCTCAATTTTTCTCTCTGGTATTTTCTGTGAACCTTTCCTTCTGTGTTAAGGGCTATGCTTTATCTTAGGATTGGTATAAAACTCAAGATCGAATGTATTACTATTTACACTTTCGACCTACATGCTAACTTCGATCTACCAACCTCGACCTACATATATATATATATATATATGTATATATATATATATATATGTATATATATATATTATAAGCTTCCAACGTGTATTCTGCAACATGGTGGCGAAAACCAGAATATGAAATGGGTCTACATCCTATTTCTTTTAACTGATAGTAACATCTTTGATCCGAGCTCACCTTTCACTTTTCAGATTTCCTTGTTTCGCTGTTTCCAGTTCAGGACATATTTCTCTCAATATACTGTAATAATCTTGGGTCATAAACCCCCGAGGTGCAACGATAGCTTTCATACCTACCTACGGAAGAAATTAGTAAAAATATCCTTTTATTCATCTTTGTTTGCTAGCTATTAAATAGTTATTATCCTTCTTAAGTCATGTCATAGTTTAAGTTCTGGGTACTTTATTGTTCATAATACCTCTGCACCTGCTCAATGCAGAACGCAAAAAACCAAAAACTGAACTATGAAATGTTTCCTGAAATGTTGTACAGCCTTTATCTCCATCAGTCATATCCAACGGTTGCTAAGCAAGCCAAGATTTAGAACGTGAAGAAACAACGTCCATCATTCTGATGAAAAGTGTCTATTCAGTTCCGACATGTAGTTCTCTAGATATCAGTAAATGAAGTTACTACATTTGTGACCTAAAGTAAACTTAAAGCAAATAGGGGTTATATCATTTCCTCACTCTAATGAGCACTGCTTTGTTCCCTTTGTTTGTCAACATGTTTTCTTGATCTTGAAGTTGATAGGGATATGATTTTTCCATGGGCATTTGACTGAAGTAAGTTAACTTTCTATACCTATCACGCATTGACATTATGATAAGATATAGATAAAGAAGGAGTAAATTGGTTGTAAACATGGGCGTCCGGAGGGGCGGCAAGGGGGGCACTTGCCCGCCCCCCCCCGGAAAATCAAAAACTTGAAAAAACGACGAAAAAATAAAGGAAAAAAACGAAGAAAATATAACATCAACATTTTTTAACAGTTCAATCAGTGTGAATTTCTACTCTCAAAACAGGAATTAAATAAAAATATCAACACTCAGGCCCCAGCAGTCCCCCGAGCATAATTTTGGTATTTTTAAAGTTTATATTTACGACATTGCTTATGTTTTCCCTTTTTATATGCGGTAAATAGGCCTTGGAAGTGCCATTTCTAGCGATCTGGGAAGCATTTTGGACCAACATTTTCTTGCGCTCCGCGCCAACCCATGGTGGCGCGGAGCGCTGAGAGTCTGTCTATGCGCTTCGTCACCCCCCCCCCTTGACAAATTCCTGGCTATGCCTTTGTCAACACCAGGGCTGTAGTCGAATCCATACATCTCGAGTCCGAGCCGAGTCCGAGTCCAGAAGGGCCCGAGTCCGGGCCAAGTCCGAGTCCAGAACACCTCGAGTCCGGGCCGAGTCCGAGTCCACAGGCTCCGAGTCCGAGCCGAGTCCGAGTCCAGCTGCATCTTGGAACCCTCTTTCGATGGGGTTCAAAGGTTGCCCTGGGGGCGGGGCAAGCTCACAACAGATGACTAGCTGAAACCTGAAACCACACAAAAGCACAGTCTATTGAGAATGAAACTGGACTATCAGGATTGTTATTTGCAAACTTGAAAACTTGCGTGGGGACAACAAAGTCCTCAATGGGGAGAGGCAAGGACTGCGGTGAGGAAGGGGGGTGTTGGGGGCTTATTTCTTATTTACACCTGGCCAGGCTACAACTAAACATAGGCCTACAAAGTAAAAGACCACATGAAAATGTGCACTGCAGCTTCTGCATTGTAGAAAGATGAAATGCGCACTCACAGTTCGAATGATGGAAATCCAAATTACCAGTTAAAAACCACCTACAGAGGTCTTAAAAACAAATCCTGTTAATTTTATAACTAAACAACAGCCTTGCAACAGTTTAAAGAAAAAGTAAAGTTTGGCTATTTACGAGTTTTTTCCTTAATTGTTCACTCAACTATAGCAATAAACATCCCTCAAGTATTTTGAGCCAAAGGCCACTTTTAGTTCTGTTTTTCACTGTACCATAAAATAAATGTATTAGTCAGGACTTCAGTAAAAAGCTTGTTAGATCTTTAAAATTTTGGGACTCAACTATCTTCCGTGAACCACTTTTGTGCACACTGCACTGATCCCACTGGCAGGCGAGACTTGAGGATCAGGAAAGATGTACGGTACCAACATGCATATAAAGATGTCATACAGTAAGCTAACAGCATACATGCCTGGCTATTTATGGTCTGATATCACTATTTTCATAAGCACAGGGGCTGCTCTTAGTTTCTGATAGATGGGGTGTTGTTTAACATTTTAAACCACCATCTTGGGAGAGAAGGGAGGGGAATTATCAAAGGAAGAGAGCAATCTTCTGCAGACCATTATTGTACATGTTGCATGGGGGCCCAAATTTCCAAAAATGGCACATGGGCCTCTACTTGAATGGCTTCCTAATTTAACCTTAAGTGCAGGTCTCACTGCAGTAGCATGCTAGTCTGTTCAAAAGCTCAACCCTCCCTGTTTTATAAGACACAAGCCTATGATCATTATGTATGGTTTATGCAATTCATGTCTATACCTGGGCCTTGTACCTACAGCTACTAGTACTACAGTACAACACATATGCAGGTAGCCATGATAATATTTTGACAGTGGAACGTAGCGAATGCACATTACGCACAAGCACTGAGTTGCACATAGTCTACATATTTGCAAGTTGTTAGCCACCGGTACCCCACAGAACTGGCTAATTCAAGTTCATGTGCCCAAAACTAGAGTGGTGTTTTCGTTTAGTTTATATACTGGACACAGTTCAGTGCACACTGAACAAATCAATCGCATACATACAGTCAGGGGCGGCGCCACAGGGGGGCAGGGCAGGCATTTGCCCCCTATGGTTTTTGACCCCCCAAAAATACAATCGTCTAAATAACGTTTTAAGACACATAATTTTTGTAGGGGGTGGGGTGAGGTGTAAAAGTATCATGGAATAAAGTATTGTGATACATTATCCGTCGCATATAGGACATTTTCGGTGTAAATCCTCGAAAATTTTGCGCGCTTCGCGCGCGTTGTCTTCTCTGTCTAACTCATTGTACATCCTCCCCATACTGCAATAGTCCTTCAGTCGTGCAAATATTTGGAATGTTCGAGTATACACGCATTCATCATTTGCTATATAGTCTATCTTCATCCACCTCAGAGCTTACACTTAGGCCTCTTCTACATCCCAGAAGACCCATGATTGAATTTCTCTCTGAGTTTTTTTTTTTTTTTTTTGTCGTTTAAGGGTTAATACCTAGTAGCGTAAACAATAGGGGGCCAAAATACAGTATATCCCCTGGCGAGATTCTGTGAAAATTGCTGTCTATTTGAAAACAAGCAAAACATAGTATTCAACACTAAACTGATTGATTTGAGTGATTAAAAGTTAATTCAAATCCGTATTTGACCGACGTATTTATCAATATTCTGTAAATTCTCGGACTACGCGCGAATGTGGCATCTATTACGAATTCCATGGCTACCTTCACGACCGTGGCTCACGGAGAAGTAGGCCTACATCATATTTTAGTGTGTAAATCCAGTACGCATGGACCTACCAGCTCTAGTTGTACACTTGCCCTACACATGCAGTGACATGTCTGTAGTGCAGTATTGTATCCAACCAGGGGAGGGGGGGGGTAGGATTTTCACTTCCGTGTACATTGTTCAATCATGTCACAACAATCACAAAATGGTTAAATTGGTACGCAGGGAAGGTTATACCAGAGGAAGAGTAACAGTTCCGTGAAAGTGGGAAAATATATATAAGGCGTGTAACATATCTAGATGTCTTCAGTGCAATTTGAAAGATCTGGGAAGGGCCATTTCTTGCGATCTGGGAGCTGTTTTGGCAAAAATTTTATCGGCGCAGTCCGCGCCAGCCAATAGAAATCATGCCACATATCAAGATGGCTTCAGTGCAATTTGAAAGGTCTGAGAAGGACCATTTAATTGCGATATAGAAGCCATTTTGGCAACATTTTAAACGGGACGCTCCGTGCCAACCGTTAGTGGCGCTTCGCTTCTATACCAACGCAACCAAACGCCGTTCACACGCTCATGCCTGTCAGTCGTCACGTATCAATTAAGTATCGTACGGCTCAAAACTGCCTCCAAGATCCCGAGAAGTGCCATTTCATGTAGTCTGGGGGGGTCTGTAGGGCGAAAATTCTCTTGTACGCTTCGCACCAAACTATGATGGCGCTCCGCTTCAATGGCAACTTCCATTCTGCTCCCCTCCCCCCAGTAGCCAACACAAATCGCCGCCCTTGCCCGTTTGTTATGTAATCGTCGACAATAAGTGCAACAAAATTGGAAAACTGTAGTCGGCCAAAAGTAAAGAACGTTGGATTACTTACCTAGAAATTAGATTTCTCGAAAAAAGATATGACTTCAAAAGATGCAAAATATTGTACCAGATTGCGTCTAAGGCTTCCTGGTAGTCGAAAAATCTTTCACACACCCTCCCCTTAACCCTTCTCTCAGAACCGCGATCATTCATCTCATGCCAGGGGCGGATGCAAGGGGAAGGATGCAGTCGCACCCAAAAAATTCAAGAAAAAACGGCAAAAACGTTTGTTAAGCTATAGTATGAGGAGGGGACAAGATGCAAGTACGCTGCATCTTCGGTCTATGCCCGTCCCCTATACGTTTCTTTGCCTGTGTTTTTTCGTTTCTTCAGTTAAACGTACGTTACCTATCCGTTCATTGTCAGTTATATTCCTTTACGCTTCCGTTACTTATGCGTTAGTGTCCGTCGAACATTCGGTACAGGTTCTGTGCTCCTACGTTTCATCCGTTTGTTATCCGGTAATGATCCGGTGAGCAAATAGCTATCACCGGAGACGGACGGATACTAACGGAGAAGTCCAGTATGAGAAACGCACGAGAAAATGATAAAACGGAAGCTTAACGGATAAGTAACGAATACGTAAAGGGGACCTTTTTCGGTCGACGTCCGGTCCAAGTTTTGTGCATGTTCAAAATCTCTCGCCGTTCCCGGTCATGAAACGAAGTCGGCGGAGGAGAACAGGAGACTAAACGGATACTAACGTACATCAACGGAGTGCCATTTTGGTCTTCGTTTCCTCTCCGTTATTGCAATCCGGTGAGGTGTGACAGGCGCTTAAAGACTGACGTGTGTTATGGTGCGGTATCTCCCTCCCTCCTCCCTCCTCCCTCCTCCCTCCTCCCTCCTCCCTCCTCCCTCTCCCTCCCTGGTGACGCCATCCCAACCAATTATTTATACCTCTGCCTGTGAATCCATTCTTAAGGTTTAAGTCCAAATTTTACATAAATAATACTGCAATAAAATCAATTTCAATCAGTTTTGTCTCTTATCCCATACATGCACGTTTCATTTTAGGAGTTTAAAGTGGACCTAAAGTGAAGAATTATAAGGATATATATTTTAGACGTTGGAAACGAATTTCACTCATCCAACTCTCATTCTCATAGCTCACTCTGTTGCTGAGATATGAAAAGTTAAAATTTATTCACTTTATTTGAAATAGTCGATTGAGCAATAATTTGTGGTGATCTTCTTGTAAAACTCATATTACTTGCTTTTGTTTCCTTTTGAAATTGAAATGTTTATATAACCTTGCAAAAATTACTGTTGTACGGAGAGGTTTTGTATAGTCAAGTCACCCTATAACAGTGAGAAAGTGATCACATTTTGGCACAAGGTGCAGAGGCTTTCGAAAAAATAAAGAAAACAAAGAATGTAATTTGAGTAGTACAAGAATGACATTACAAATTATTGCGCCATCTACCATTTAAATTGAATAAGCACCAACATTTTATATATCTCAGCTCAGGAATTCCTGTAAAGATGGCAGTTAGACCATTTGGATTCATTTTTCAAGCTTTGTAACATATGTTTTTGAATTTTTAGCCTTTAGGTACACTTTAAATTTAGCTAAAATTTGGCAGTTCTTTGTAGACCAAAAAAAAATGCATTTTCTATGCGCGTTTCTTTCAATATAAAAAGTTGATTTAACTGTATTTTCAAAGCAAAGTGAACTCAAAGCAAGCTGGAGTGATTTCACATTCTCACATTGATGAGCAGTTCTCCCTTTTCTGTGCCTTTCAATCGTTTTGACTTACAGACCCCTAAGGGTGCAATTTGCAAAATTTCAATATCTCCTATGCATATTACGTAATGATACCATACGATTATGAAGGACACTAAATCGGATTTAAATTTAATGATATACATAAATCAGTCTATTAATGTGAGGAAATGACGTCACTCCTGTTTGCGTAAAGTTTACTTTAGCTTGCAAATTTGGTTATATCATTGGTTCAAAAACTCGAAAAACTATAGGTAAAAATTTAATGTTATCTCATAAGAGTTATGATTCCTCTCCCTTTTATAAAATTCAATTTTGCGTATAACCCTTCCTCAGTGGTTCGGCTTTTCTATAAGCAAGCAAAAAATCACATAATGAGGATTAATTTTTTCTCATTAATTAAGAAATTGCAGACATGAGATCCATATTTCAAGGATGAATACATACAGTTTAGAACACTCGGGAAGTGCCGTTTCCGGCCATCTGGAGGGTTTGCAAAGTCAAAATTTTCTTGAACGCTCCGCGCCAACTGATGGTGGCGCTCCGCTTAGAAATATGTATTACCATTTTTCATAGATTTATTTTTTTCTCCTTAATTGAGAAATTGCAGACATATGATCCATATTTCAAGGCTGGGTACATACAGCTTAGAACACTCGGGAAGTGCCATTTCCGGCCATCTGGAGGGTTTGTGAAGCCAAAAATTTTCTTGTACGCTCCGCGCCAACTGATGGTGGCGCTCCGCTTAGATAGTCTTGCTGCACTCAGCCCCCCCCCCCCCCAATATTTTTTCGTTCCGCCGCGCCTGCTGCATAGTTGAAGCGTCTCATTCAGTGAGGGCCCGATTTTCACTGACAGACAAACAAACCTCCTCACAGTTCGTATTTACTTTAGAAAAAAAGTTTTTTTTTGAGAGAAAAATAAAGTCCAAGAAAATGAAAACGCCAACAATGCAGGACCTGACACGGGGGGGGGGGGGGGTGGAAGTCTTCAATGCCCGCACCCCCCAAACAATAAAGCGGGGTCCGACCCAGCATGCTTTGCCCCCCCCCCCCCCATCGAAAAACCCTGGCGCCGCCCCTGCATACAGTGCACATAAGCTTAAGGTTAGTTCCTGCCTGATCACTGAGAAGTAATTCTGTACTAACGTTACACTATTCAAAGAACTGGCTAGTACAATTTACATGTCACAGACCGAAGGCTATGCTGCAGCCTACAACTGGCATGCATATGGTAAGTGGTGTTTACTTACAAGCATCATGGTTTTACTGTAGCGTACAACTTCCAACAACAACGCGTTAGCGGTATAACTATTTGACAGATCTATCCAGAAAATGACTATAAAGCTGCTTATACTCATACTGTGTCTTCCAAGCAGGGATGTGAGCTCCACAAGTTAGAGTAGTAAGCACGATGAAGTTTGTACAACTAAAACGACACTGTAAATTAAAGCTGTCATTGAAGGTTGGTCCCCAGGTAAGGTAGTAATAAGCTAATGTGTAACTTAATGTACTGTGAGGACTTTCTAGCAGAACTAGTACCACATGTACAAAACTTATAGGTACAAACATTGGGACTGGAGCACATGCATACAGTAGGATCCCCGCAACATTAATTGATATGCACAGTACAGTATGCACTAAATTATAAAAATATTATTGCCTATGGATAAAACTGCTGTAAAGCTAGCATGGCTTCCCACAGGGTCAGATAATCAAAGAGGCTTCAGAAAAATTGTGACCAACCAAACTTTGTAATGTGGACAATATCACCAATTCCTACTCACCCAAAACAGATCATCTCAACCCAGTCTCTCCCCTCATAGTCATACATTCCCATCAACAAATATAGGCTATAGCACAATTAGTCCCCTGAATAAAATGAACTAAAAATTTAAGCTCTACATCATGCATGTAAATGACTGTTGGTCCCACAAAGGGGGACTAAATGAGCGAATGGCCAATCTGTATCCTACATAATTTCTCTTCAGTAAACTTAGACAAATCAGCATGCAGCCACCAATTGACCTCAGGTGCATGGACAGTTTATTCACATACTAGCCTACTGATCAGGATGACTTAATATAAAAGCAAGAAGTCCCTATGTAGCATAACTAAGCATTGTCTGACTTTATACAAGGTTGATTATTTCTCTCTTCCTTTTCTAAAATTTGTAAACACACAGAGAGCATAATGCTGGAAACAACAAATGCCCTCTCCACAAAGTCCATGATAACTTCATGGTTTGAATAGGAAGCTTTAGGAGATTCAAGTTTACTTACAATGTGCTGCTAGGCAAGGCACAAACCTGTAAATTGTTTGCAGTGTGCAAGGTGTGTAATAATCAATAAGCATCAGGCCTTCTGTTATACCATAATGAATGGAACTAGGTTCAGGGCATTGGTTCTATTCTTTGGATCTTCTTAGTAATTGAAGATTTGTGTAATCCTCCTTTTAAACTTTCAGATTCAGCAACTTGAACTGACTACTGTTGTTGTAATTTAATCTGTTAACTAGCTTTGATTGGAGTAATATAGATACTACTGGTTGTGTAACATACACATCCATGGTCATGTACTGTACACAGCAAGAGCCACTGGTGCAAGTTTGCAGCTGTATAGTTATTCTGGTAAAGCTATGTAGATAAATTGTCCTGATTAAGCAAAAAGTCAACATGCACTTTTTGCAATTGTGAAAGTAATTAGGCATAATCCTGGTGGACTCGACTGGACTCGGCCTCAAGTCCGAGTCCTCAGAGGTTCGAGTCCGAGCCAAGTCCGAGTCCATGAGGCCCGAGTCCAAGCCAAGTCCGAGTCCACAAAAAATTGGACTCGAGTCAGGACTCGAGTCCGAGTCCGAGTCCGGACTCGAGTCCTCCAGCCCTGGTCAACACTGTGTGAAAAAGGAGCATCTAAACTCTTTCCTGGGAGTAAAATATTTCCCATGGAAAAAGTTTGGCCCCTAAAAAATTTTGCCCCCCCCCCCTTGAATTTTTTTCTGCGGACGCCCATGGTTGTAAAGTTTCAAGAAATACAAAAGAGCTCATTAAAGTGAGGTTATGATGTCACATGTGCTCGTTTCAAGTTTACTTGTAGTTGAAAGTGTGACATCTTTATCTGCTATTATCTCGAAGAACACACATCAGATTTCAATGCAAATTCACCAGTATGCTTCCATTCAGTACCCCTGTAACATACCAAAACTCGATTTAAGCCGTTAACCCTTCGTTCAATAAGATATTCGAAAGTTGACATCGTATACTGTGCATGTTGAGTTTGCGCTAAAGTTAGAGTGACAACTTCTTCCGTGTTCTGTGTTCGTATGTTGTCCACGGTCTTAAAAGGTCGTCCTATTTCTTGGGGGTGTAAGATTCCGTGTCCCTCTTTGTATGAGCCTCGTTTAAGACGAAATCCAAAGAAGTGATTGGAAACATTCAAATTCTTGACGCTAACGTCACTACCTGCTGTCTTTGGAGGCATATCGTTTGAAAATGTTGAGGTAATATTTCCATTAAATAGCATTGAATCTTACTAAAACTTACAACAAGGTATACGGAATACTCTTACGCCACTGGAATTATTCCATTACATAAATTCATCATGTTTAAGATTTTTCGTACACCGGAGCCTAGTCACGTGGGGGGAGGGAGGCTTCAAAGCCCCTGACCTAGAAGCGAAAAATAATGATGTCCGAAAGTGGCCTGTTTCTTGGGAAAATATTCATAACTCATAGATTGTAAAATGAAGGAAAACATTACTAAGATGTCTTATTTTGCCATATTTACGGTATTTTGGGGGTGCCAAGGTCGCCACCCAAGACTGAAATTAGTCACATAATTTCTCTTGGACAACTTTATTTACTGATTGTTCCAAGCCCATGCAACCCCTGACATCATCTTTCGTCCCCACCCACAAACCCTCTGCACCTTTGAATAGTTTGGCAGGACGTTGGTCCGATTTAGGCATCCAATGCCATTTAAAGACAGTAAACTCCTTCATTGTAAGTCCACCATTTTGTAAAAACCCAAGCTTCTACGGGCAGCGCCCCGTGGTTCCAATCGGGACGTAGCCTTTTCGACACCACCAGAAGTCCTAAGGCGGATTTCTAGACCTTGTGCCCCCAGTGCCCGCCATTTGGAAAAGTCTGCAACGTTAATGTCGCCTGTGGTTAAGTGTCCCTCCCCCCCCCCCCCACACACACACACCCACACACAAACCTTCCAGAACAAATCCTGGTACGAGCATGTCCGCACTGTTCACTTCACAGCAAATTAATGCAGTAACTTCTGTCTTACCGTTCTAAGAGCGTACACAGTTTCTTCTACACGGTAAGCAGGGTTTACATTGACCAAAATGGCTCCAATTCTGGCACATGCGTATTGGGTCAAAATCCATTCTTTGCTGTTTGGGCCCCACATTCCAACGCGGTCTCCCTTCCTGACACCCGTGGCCGTTAGTCCGGCTGCAAGACAATCGACCTAAGAATAGAAAGGGCGGAAACGAGGTAAAATGTTTCGCTGCTCTGGGGACATTCTCCAGAAAATAATTGATGAATACTCGTTATTTATAGCTGGAGAAAGTCTGAAGTTGTTTGTGTCCACGATCAAAAATCATAATAAAATATGTCAGAATAGTACGAGACTCATTCCATAATATAAGCAGCGGGAGACCAGGGCGTAGTCGGGGGGGGGGGTCCCCCTTGAGACTTCCTAATCCTAAATGAAAGTTGGCCTGTTAACAAAAAATATCATCATTGTCGTAATAAAGATTTTCAGGCCTTCAGAACCAAGAAAAATCTCATACAAGGGCTTCCAAAATTTTCCTGGGGAGATCCTCGGACGCTATAGATGCGCTATGTGGTTGACTAGTCCTAACGAATGAGTCATTGTTGGATTAACAATGTCCGGTTAGGAATCTTTCTGCACTAACTATAATTACAAGATTATAGAACCAGGGAGAAACAGCTCCCTGACAGAACACACCTGAGACATGTGGACTAGCTCATAGGCATGAGCCCTGCTCTCTCTTTAAACGCATGCTGTATCCTTCTACGAAATAGCTCAGACTATCTTTAGTTCAATGCTTAGGTTACATCAATGAATTTGGAAAGTAACTTCAAATCTTGTTTCCCCCACAAAGAGATTTTACTGAACAACTTGCCCGAATTGAACCCTTTTCCTTGACGTCTAAATTTCTAAGGCATGAAATCTCAAAATAAAGAATGTTTAGATGCAAGTCACAAGGCCTAGAAAGTACCATTTCCCGCAATGTGGGGGCATTATAAAAAAAATTCTTGATAAGCCTATTGCACGCGACAACGAATGGTGACTTTGAAAGCATGCGATGGAAAGACGGAAGAAAATTACAAAATACTAACAATTTTTTAGCATATAATAAGTTATAAGCTATAAATGCTACCTTGCCAGAAAGCACCATTTTGCATCTAAACCATCATACATATGAACAATTTTCTAAAAGTTGGCATCCTATACAAAAACCCTTTCTCCATCTTGCTAAAAAATCGGAAAATTCACTAAATAATAAAAATTTTAAACCACGTAGTCAGTTCAAAGCTTTGACAAAAATAGAACCAATTTTCATGTAAATACACATAAACAAAAAGTTCTCAAAGGGTGGGAGTCTCACCCTCTCCCCCTAATACACGACAACCCCCTTCTTTAAAACCTTGCCAAGAAATAAGAATTAGTCACTATACAATGAGAATTCTAAACACGTCATCAGTTCAAAACTTTTCGCCAAAGATAGCATCAGTTGGCAACTTAGCTGATTTAGGTAAATGGCACCCCTCCGCTAAGACCCCTTCCTTGGGGAGACTCCCCGGCAAGGGTGACAAGGGCAGGACTCGCCCAGATGTCAAGTATCCTAGGTACGTCACGGGGGCTCCACTTAGTACCAATAACTGTCCCCTTGAGATTTTGCCCAGGATACGGCTCTAGACCTGTCAGAAGCGATGAGTTACATACAAAGATACTCGCAGTATTTGTAAAAAGTCTTCAATAAAGCAATAGTGTGCTCAAAGTATAACTAATATAAATTAACAGGAACAAGCAAAGTGCACGGTGCAACCCCCTCCCTCACCCTCCCCCATATCGACAGCACCAAACTTTCTATCAGTGGTGAGGTACCAGCAGACGCAAATACAAGTGTTGAACAGTATAATGACACGTACCCCACGGAGCGTACTCTTGTTTGCTCAGCCCTGATATGACTGAACAAGGAATATACCATACAGCCTGCTACTTAGGCAAAATGACACGTGAAGGTATATCTACTTCACCGATAACACAGAAGTAATGTGCCAATTTGTCACGGTAGAGCTGGATGTCGGATCTAATTTTGGGACACCTCTGACAGATCAAATGGTTTCCCTTACGTAATAATGCCTTTACCTCATCCAGGAGTTGCCGATAGGTGTATCTGCTGCCCTCTGCCCTATATACAAAAGCGTCTTTGTCGGGGAACTTTTCAACGGTCTCTTGAAGAGCGACACCAATCGTCTTTCCCATTAAAGGTTTGTCACTGGCCCCATGGCAGTAGCTCTCTTTAAGGGCGACATCACTTCCGAGTCCATACACTGATCTTCAAAACGAAAACACTCAGCTTGAAATTTTAGAAAGATGTGAATTTTATCAAAAACATATTATCAAATTGAAGCAAACTACAGTACGGCCCATGTGTCGGAGGTCAAGTGTTTGATACACAAACTTAATTACATCAGTGACTTTGCGCCTATACAGACTTAGTTGTCCCTTAACACCTGTGGTATTCAATCTAACATAAAGGTCCTTTAGAAAAGTAGTTCTTATGACCAATGGGCTTCAGACATATAAGCCTCATGTTTCTTGCAGTCTTTCTCAATTTTCGATTAGTTTGTTAATTTATCAATTTTACATCGTACCAACATACCCGGTTACTCCAATCATAAAACCATAACATGATAAAAGTCTTGTTGCGATGGAATGTTTGACATTGTCGGAAAGACTCACTTTCATAACGTTGGGTAAATTTTGGTTCAGTAACCATGAATTACGTAGATGAGTATAAAACCTACCAAAGTTTTGTTGTTTTATCCCAACATAAAATACCCAATGTAAGAAGTTTTTATGTGTGCGACACAGGCGTGGATCCAAGGGGATGCAAAGGGGCACGTTCCCCAAGTCCTCCCCTTTTTCCCCCAAAAAACAAAAGGGTGACGTTAGAGTATTGCGCTGTGCTGTACAAAAATAAACACCATGTATTTTGTTCATGTTTTTCCTTATCACTATATTGTTAATTTAGACGTATTAAACTACAACTGGAATATCTGTGTCTGGTATTCTGGCATTGTAATATTTTGCTGACATTTATGAATATCAGGCGACTTAACCGACACTTTACGGCAAAAAACACTATTTGCCGGCGTACTTTATTTCCACCTTTCACTGCATTCATGGCAACCTATCAATATTACAAACACATATACACATTCTTGCACGTATACACTTGCCATAAAAGTGTAGCCTAAGTTCGTTCAGTAAAAGTAATTTTTTGCTGAAATGTATGAGTAAAAGACGATTTTGATGCAAGAAAAGGCATTCAAGTTGAATACGCTAGCCATGCTCCCTATAGGGAAGATTCTGTCGCTACCAATGTCCTTGGTGCCAACCCTTTCGACGCTATTCGCGCACGACAGTTCGAACGCGCCATTACAAAGTGTATCTCGTTTTTTGAAAAAGCTTGGATCCGTGCCGCCTGCGTCATACTATTACGATGGGTAAAAACTACTCAAGTTTGGGTAAAACCTTAACCCAAATACATAAACTAATACCACTAATGGGTTATTCGTAGCCCACTGAACTGTTTCCTTTCATCGTGTCGCTACTGGGTTATTCATTGACCAAAGGTGTCTCATACCCAACTACAGTGGCCAGTATGTGGCATATGTGTCCAACGTATTTAGGTAAGCATTCAGAAGTAGGAATGAGCATAAATCTAGAAGAGTCCCTCATAGGAATCAAGTTCTTTGTTGTAAAAACGGTACTTTTCTTCTGAACGGGTACTTTAACATATTTAAAGGGTGTTAGCAGCACACCGTGCTCTCAGTACCCCTACTCCCTTCCCTTTTGGTAGTCAATTACACTACGGGTAAACAGTTATAGGACTTACGCAGAAGATGAAAACGCCCTCACATCACGAAATGTTTGACAAACCAGAGGAAACCGTGATGTCAATGAAATAGCACGATACATGGTGTGTGCAGTGTACCTCCTATTACCTGTATAAAATGCAAATACGATAAAGTCTATCTTACTACTTTACTATTAACACCATTTCCATGCATTAACACCGCACGTTGGCAGTCTGGGGTATTTTGGGTTGAGGGGGCTGCACTATAACAAAGGCAAAGATGCAGAACTATAGGATAAATTTTAAAGAAGTTCTCTTTGGTTGATATGGGTTGGAGTCAAAGGTCAAATGTAGGTCAAAGGTCAAATTGCCCTTAATTTTGCGAAGAAATGTATCGCCAGTTCCTCCTAAACCGTAAGTCCGATCAACTTGAAATTGTTAGGTAGATATCTGACCATAAAAATTATACACGTTTAATATATGACATCATAGGTCAATGTCAGAGATTCAAAGGTCAAGTAAGCTAAAAATAATTTTTTTGTCATTATTTGTTCGTCAGTAGGCCTGTGATAGAACAAGTCATTAAACTACATTATAAGTTGAGAGAGATGAGACAATTTTTAACAGTGCTTTTAAGATGTTAAGGGTGAAGGTCAAGGTCAAATGTAGGTCAAAGGTAGTTCTGCATAATTCGAACTTGTGGGTAGATACATGACCATGACAATCAGTCAATAGGCTGTGTACGTGGACAATTTCCTCCACATAATATGTAGGCTATAGAAGTTGAGGGGAAATGAGATCTGCGACTCCAAGATTTGCCTCCTTGTTAAGTCTTTCTGATATGGATATAATAGTATGTAAGGGTCATTCCCGGGCTGCAAACGTGGGATGATCCGGCCCCCACCCTCGATACTTGTGGCATGGGGAGAGCAGTGAGTGTTGAAAGTTACTACTAGTCTTGTTACTGAAATGTGTTCAGTGGAAGTAAATTGTGATAAAATGCAAGAAAACCGTATAATACCAATTATGTCTCGGTCCTGAACTAAACCTTTGTCGCAACTGCCATCACATTCATACCTGGTGGTATTGCCGAGTTTTCGCTTTCAAAAGGGGTTTGTCATGCAAAATGATGCTAGTATTTCAATCTTTTTCAATGTTTCAAATGTTTTGGTTCCACATTTTCGTTATTTTAAGAAAATACTCTAAAACACAAAGAAGATTCAAGGTCGTTTGGCAAAGATGAAGTATATTTGGAACAATCCATCAAAAGACGATATTTTTGCTTTTTTGAGTAGCAGAATTTATCATGAAAGTGTTCTCATTTTTTCCGAATGGAGTGATCTGTTTACCGAATGGGGTGCCCCTACCCCACCCTTACCCCTTCAAGTGCGCTGATGTCCATACACTAATAAAGGTATGAAGCAATACAGAGTAAGCTGAATACACATCGTGGAATCATATCGATACATATCCGTTTGTACGGTTCACAAACACTTAACAATAGAAGGGCTTATACAAATTACAAAGTGTGTTAAGTTCTATATTGGACAGTTCACTGAGCTTACGGTTATCCAAAAAAAAAGATAAATCAGTACATGATGACTTACGTTGTATTAATCTTAAGCTCCGAACCATCAATTGCAAGAAATATTCATCGATCGTCTTGACGTGTTTGCGTATCCAGTGTGCAAGAAACTGACAGGTGTAGCAGAATAGTGCAAATTAGGACTTGCACTGTAGCGAAACTTGTAGAACCACAACTGATCTTTTGACCCAATTCCAAAAGTCTCCCCAGGGTCCTGACTACCCTGCATCGACATTTAACTAGTCCTAAAACAGCTATAACTATGTAAACAGGCTGACATACTGTAAACATCCAAGATAGTTCGTCCATGGAATCATAACTCGTAGGTACGGTACGACACCTGAAGATAGTTTGGAGTGGAATGTCGTGTAGATCACATACAAGCAGCAAACGGCAAAATCAGAGTTGTACCAGCAAGTATCTGAAGATCGCAAGCCCATGTAGCTACAACGTTAGCTCTGTGGTATACCCGGGCTGGGGGGGACTGGATATAAATAAGGTTTTTTAGTCATAAGGGTCACTTTTCATAAGGTTCTGTAGTCATAAGGGGTATTTATCATCAATTAGGTTCGTTACTCATAATAAAAGAAAAGGTTCGTTTTCATAAGGTTCATTATTCATATTAGAAAAAAGGGTTCTCTATTCATAATAGAAAAATTTGTTCGTTATTCATATCAGAAACAAGGGTTAAATTTTTCATAATAACAAAACGGTTCGATATATAATGGGGGGAAAGGGTTCGCGCTATTCATAATAGGAAAAAAGGTTCGTTACTCATAATAAACAGGGTTTGTAGTTCATAATAAAATATATAGTTCATTCATGACTTATGACAAACAAGGGTCAGGGTAGGATCATGGGTTTTTGCGGTAGGATTCCAGAATAACGAAATTTTTCTTTCAATTTACTGGCTAAATGGGCTTTCTATTGCTATTGGGAATAAAGAATTGTTTTAACTGTCATGAATAGCGAACCCTTTTCCTCATTATGAATATCATTTAGCCATTTTGATGATGGACCTCGTGCTGAATAACTTAGAGAGATTTGGTAATTTTAAACATAACTTTAACCAGCAGTTTCGTATTTCCACGATCATTACTTTCAGGGAACACTGGGAAGTAAAGCTCTTTGTCTGTAAGATATATTCTGTTTGTCATTAATTTTTCAAGTAGATAGCAAAAAGTATAGATAACTCACCTTTCCTTCACAAAAAGCTTTGATTTCTTCAGCGCTGCTTGTTTCTCTCTGTTTCAATCTTACGCAGGCACAAACTTTCTCACCCATTCTTTCATCTGGAACCCCAACAATCTGGAAAAATCAACTCCACTAATACGTCAGTTATCCCATGTTCTTATGTTTTTCTTATTTCTAGTTGCAGCCATTTTCTATTACAAACTTACAAAAATGAAAATAAGCATACAAAATAAGCGTCTATCAAATAAAATCGTAAAATTAAACGAGACTCTAAGTTGAGATTTGATTAACATCCTACTTACCTATCACAGGAACAAGGGCTTATACAAAGAAATGTACACCTGCCAACTTCAGTTTTCAAAGAATTGAGAAATGAACAATCCCTATCATTACTTTCGAAAAGAGGGTGGGTCTGTCTAATATTGGTCAATCAGGGGTGGGCATATAAGCCCTTGTTTCTGTGATAGGTAAGTAGAATCTTAATCAAATCTCACCTTAGGGTCTCGTTTAGTTTTACGATTCTTCTTCCTATCACACTCACGGAGTACTTATATGAAGACCTCAAAGCAATGTTCATGAGCAACACAATATCTCTTTCATTTTTCATTTTCATTAATGCAAAATTAATTTTCCGCCACATTTTTTCTCTAAACTCAATGTCTTCCTTATCTCAGTTCAACCTTTTACTCCATTATCTTTCATTATTTGCATCTCTTGATCAACTTTCTTCCCTTATTTCTGTTCCATTATACATTTTCTCTTCTAAATCAATATGATAACTTTAATTTCTTTCTTTCTTTCTTTTTTGAAAATTGCTCAAAACTAAATATTGGAGGGCTTCTCCTTTTTGGTGCATAACCAAAAGGTCACGTTTTACTTATAACAGTCTGTGAAAAGGAACTTTGAGCTTGTCCTGTTGATTTTATATATATATAAAAGTTTGCAAAAGTTCTCTCTGACTTCCAGGCAACTGTTTTTAATTTGTTCAATTGTTAAGTTTTTACTACATGCTACTAATGAAGCTGCGGCTCTTACACTTTGAGCTGTGTATTCATTAATGTTCAGTCCTGAACTTGACATGACCTCCTTGATCCACAGAGACAAAGTTTGTAACAGGTTTGTAAGGCGGTTGGTAACTAATGAATAAGCTGGTATTGGTACCTCTCAAGGTGCTGTGACTTCCAAGTAGCGTTCTAGAAGCTGCTTATACATCTAATTTATCATCACATGGGAACGAGTCCAGCGATATCTGTGGTGGCACTATTCCAGGTCGAGATTGCTTTAGGCGATTTATTAGGATGAAACAGTTTTATTGGCCTTCTTATACATGTTGCTTATGTCCAAACTTTCTATGGTTTCCAAACGCTGTGCTGATATAAGAGCAACTAACATAACTAGCTTGTGATAACCGTTTCAATGGCAAAGCTGATGTAGGCCTAAGTTTGCGTAAATAGTCAAAAACATTAGAAACGTCCCAAATTCGCTTGCATCTTACAAGCATGCAATCAATGTTGGGAGAGCACACCTCGCAGTGTTAATAGAGCTATAACCCAGGCCTTTCTTAAACAATTCTGTTAAGAACTCAAGAACATCCACTATAAGGGGAGAATATGGATCAATCTGTTTTCTACCTGCGAAGATGAACCAGTTATTTTGATGACTGACGTATTGCTTTTGAGTTGAGATACGCCAGGAAGCAAGTAAAATGGAGGCAGTTTCATTTGAAAATCTAGTATTTCTGAGTTGTTCCCGGATATAAGACATGCCATTAAATTGAGAGACTCGTAAAGTGGATGCGGATCCTTTTCCATGGGTTGAGTCAGAGTTTTTTTTTTCCCTTGGCAGTGCTCTTGGCATATCTATGATCATGTTCATGAGAACAGAGTACCACGGTTGACTTCGCCAGCATGGCACTACTATGATTCCCCTTGATTTGTCTCTTTTAACCTTCCGAAGTACACTGGTCAGGCCTCCATGAGACATATGGTGTAATTTGCTTCATAGGCGTAGGAGCCTAATTTGATTTAGGGGGGCTGTAACGACTTGCCCGAAAAATGTGACCAAACTTTTTCGCACACGAGCACAGCTTTTTGTATTGCGGGGGGGGGGGGGATGAGGAGACGGATAACGTGTTTGCCCAAGCTACCCTTCCCTTCGAGAAATTTTTGTTAAGTTTGGGTGGCCTAGATGGATTTGGTGCTATCCTTGAAAAAAAACGTTTGAACTGTACTATACTTTAATAATGGTCAAGAAATGGAATGCAAACGATGACGAATGCGCGCGAAGCGCGCTAAATTTTTGCATGACATAGATATCATTTCTGTGACAATACTTGCATCTGCATCGAAACAGTTTCCTCAAAGAAACCTATTTAAAAATCACAAGGCGATTCTTCTACCTGATGATTCGCACAAAGCTTTTAACTTTTGCTGCTGTGCTTCTCCGGGAGTTGTTATCACAAGGTAGTGATAATAACGACAATATTGAGGTTAGGTCTAAAGAAAACTCTGATAGTTTGAGAACCATTTGTGATAGAACATGATGAATAGAAACATGATTCAGTCGAAAACACACCTCACCCACTACTACAAGGAAAAAGCTTAAACGCCTTTGGGATGATTCAATGGGGGACATGCGCTCCGTTCCTCCATGTCACTGAGGCATGGAGTATAAACCCGTGGCACTTGCGAGCGAAGCTGGCCAAAATTTTGCGTTACAACTGTTGTAGAACCCATTACCGTTGAAACATGTGCATGTGATTGAGACGGTGTTAAAGAATATAACAACAGAACTGAAGATAAAAGTGCGCAAAGCGCACGAAAAGTTTGGCAATTTGGGAAAGATCTTTGATAGAAAACTATCAAAATGCACCCATTATACGTTTAAAACGACACCTCACCGTACCCCCTGCTGACAGAGGATGGAGATATACCTCTAATTTTCGGATCAGTGTCTTGGCCAGAAAACTTTCGTTTAATTTTATTTCCCTAAAATATAATTATGGTAAGATATATAGTGCGAACCGTGACAAGGGCACGGAAATTTGCATTAGGAATCATTTATTTCCATGATAAAAGTTGCATGCAACTCTGCACCGATATATCTTCAGTTCCCTAAATATGCGTTTGCCAATTACAAGGTGAACTTGATGCCTAGTCATCCAATAAAGCTTTCAATTTCATTAACATCACTTTGACAAAAGAAGAGGAAGGGAAAAAGAATTTCCCTGCTTTGCATTCTTGAATGCTGTGCTGCTGCTCCATAACCACACCCATCAGCCTATGCACACGAGCAATCAACCTAATCGGGGGCGATGAAAAGTGTGAATACGTATACGTTTCAGACACTATTGATAATAAATAATCAATGACACTGAAAGCGCGCGGAGCGCGCAAAAATTTTGGTACTTTGCGAAGTATCAAAGAAAATGGTGTTCTGTGGTGCTAACGTAAAACACTGAAACAGGAAAACGTCTACGGCAGATGAGAGATAAGCATGGAGCACCGCCTGTGTAAAACCTCTACTATATAATTGTTTTTTTCGGGCAGGAATCACTGTTTTTATTTTTTTTCGGGCAGGCGGTCGGACATGCTTAGAACGTTAGTTTAAATTACTGATTTAACAAAACTTTATTATAGCAATATTTTCTTCCAGTTCCAGAATTTTTTCTTTATATACTGCCCGAATTTTTTCACCGAAATATTTTAGGGGGGCTGCAGCCCCCCAGCCCCCCCCCCCCCCGTCTCCTACGCCTATGATTTGCTTGTTAAGGCGGGAAGCAAACAGATCAATGTCAGGTTTGCCCCACAAAAAAGATATGGATATGAAAATTTTCTTATTCAACATCCATTTGGTGTTTTTCTTAGCCTATCTAGATAACGTATCGGCAGTAGTATTTTCTCTGTCTGGAATGTGGTAACATGGCAGCCAACTATTTCTTTCAGAGGCCCAGGTCCAGATGTCTTTTGTGATACTGTTACATTCTACAGAATGAGTTCCACCCCATCGAATTTATATACGATACAGCGGTGGAATTATCAGACAGTATCTCGATATGCTCATTTTTGATGTTAAGACAAAAGGATTTCAATGCATGATATACTGCTATAACTCTAGGTCGTTGATATGCTTTTGGGACTCTTTGGAAGACCAAGATCAGTTGGTTTTGAGGGACATGTAAGGGCCGACAGCACCCCAACCTGTATGCGAAGCATCCGTTTCAATAGAAAACTTAGGAGTTTTTGGTAAAATATCAGTTTGTGCCTCTGGTAGGTTTTCTTCCCACCAGCTCATTTCACTTATAGCTTTGTTGACCCTCGAAATTGCCTTTGTTTAGTTTTAAACAAGCTATTTTATTCATTTCCATTTTCCTATATTGAAGGGGTCCATATCTAGCCCCCGGTAAGAGGGAAACTATTGATTCTACAATGCTTGCAAAATCTCTTATGGTATTCCTTGATTTGCTTTAAGCTTACTTATAGCCTCTATGGTTTTTTCCATCCTTTCCTTTTTCGGGCGGATAAGCATTTTTTCTGAATCAAGGATAAAGCCTAGGAAAGTTAATTTATTATGTGGTTTAAATACAGATTTTTCTGGATGTATAACAAACCCAAGGTTTTGGAAAACAAAATTAGCTCGTTTTACAGCCTCTAAACATTCCTCTTTGGTTTTTGCTTGAATATAAACATCATCTATACAGCTCAACACAGTAAAACCTGTTTGCCTTAATTCGGATAGAGCCGGTTTCAATAGTTTTGTAAACACACGTGGCGCATGAGGCCAAACCATTTGGCAGGCAAGTATGATAAAGTTCTTGCATGAAAAAAAACCTCAAATATTTTCTGCCTGAAACACTTATGCTCACTGAGTAGTATGCATCTTTTAAATCTATTAATGCCATGAAAAGCCCGGTTCTATGAGGGAAAGGGCCGATTGTAATGTGTCCATTTTGAAATGATGGTACTGGACACTTTGATTAAGGCACTTTTAGGTTTAATATCATGCAGAAAGAACCGTCAAGTTTTGGCCTAAAAAAATTGGCGAAATGAACTCACCAGCTGTGTGGGAAACTTTTTCAATTACCCCTTTTTGTAATAGCTTTTCAATTTCACTTTTAGAGATATTTTCCTCTGCTGATGGTAGTTTTCTTCCATTTACCACTGGAACTGAAAGTCGGTAATCCAGTAGTTTTTGTTCATCAAATTCGATGTCTTAACCACGAACAAATCCCAAAACCATCGCGTCAGAGGTAATTTCCTGCCACTGCGGGACAAAGTTTTTTAATCTACCTGCAGTAAAACTGCTTACTTGGTTTCTTAAGTATGACAAATCAAGAACTGAACTAACCTCAGTTAGTCTTGTTTTTATTTCTGGTTCTGGCTCTGGGTCTGGCTGTACGTTGGCTTCTGCTCGAAAGGCGATTTGTTGCCTTAAGGGAACTATACGTTTACTCATTTTATTTGCCTCCGTAATATCTCTTACTTGTTTTCCTGTGTCATCTCCAAAAGGGAATGTGGACAAGGGAGTTGACTTGGAGCACAAATTGGTGTACTGTTGTTTCAGATGGGGCCTAATCAAATCATGAGAAAATGATTAAAATCGATATTTGCTGTACCAAGAAGCGCTAAAGCGTCTGTGAGACGTTTGAGTGCATTTTCCTTATTCAGCCCAGATTTGTTTGACAGAAGGTCATTTAGCAAAACGGTTAAGACAGTCATCGCTTATAATATTCGACTCCTGAATTTTTTGTAATTTGACGTCTTGCGATCTGGTTTGAAAATTCAGCTGACCCCAAATAAGTTTATTGACTTGCGTAATTTGAAGCAAGTCAATATAACTTGGGCGTACATAGTTTTCGCAACATTCCTCTTGTTTTTTAGATATTTTTTGTGAGCAAATTGATTTTACCATGTTTGCAAGCTTTTCTTGAACTGGATAGCCTTGCTTTTGCCCTAAATCTAAGTCTGAGACAAGGGTAGTAAAAATGTTTTGCTCCTCAGTGAAACTTTCCCCTTTGGGGGTACTTGTTTCCTCTTGTGTGTCGGTGAGATTGTTAACAGGAGAATTAAGAAGGCTTTCGATTTGTTCGTCAAAATCCAATTCTTCACCTTCAGCATTTTCAAAGGGTGAAGTTTCTACTTCACAAACATTCTCCGACTCAGGCACTTGGGAATGATCAACCTATTTGTCTGTCTGTTTTAAATCAGGAGAGGGAGGATAGGTTGAACTTTGCTCCATACTGAGGGGATCTGCGAATGTTGCGTGCAAGTTAAAATGAACTCTTGAACTTAAACGGGTCAGGTATTTCCCACATGCAAGTGAAACTATAAGTTAAGACTTGCAACTTAATATTGCGAGCAGTTTGACTTTAAAACTCGCTTCATATTTAGTATACCATGTGAGCAGTATAAAACTTTAAGACTCACTTAATATCGGGAGCAGTTCGACTTTAAAGCTCGCTTTCACATTCAGTATACCAGTGAGCAGTATGAAACTTTAACTCACTTTTTTTTTCCTTTTCCTCTTAGTGAATAAGTGAGCAGAATTAACCTTTAAGACTCACTTCTAGAAAACTGAATTGCTTGTACATATTTCGAGTGAGAAAATTACTCCAAATGTACTTCCTTGTTTAAGGAGATAAAATAACTCTCCAAATTTTACACCCTTGTATAGCTGAGCAACATAAGTTTTAAGACTCGCTTTAACTAGCTTAAGGATTACACCTTTAAGGTAAAACAACACAAGCCTGATACAAGAAAGTAGTCTAGGCCTAACTGTGTTGTGCAGAATAACAATCTACAAAGTGAAATTAAGTTAATCACCTTGATGAAACTAGGATGATAACTTACAACCAAGCTGAAGAGGTTCTTTTGGCGCGGCGGAGATGTTGCAAGCCCAACCGTCTAATGCCCACTAGAATATAAGTGAGAACATAAAACCAACAAGAACCTCTGCAGTGATGAATTTTTTCACATTCCACACTAAAACACTCTGAATGTACTGACGGAAGCTGGCAGGTGTACATTTCTTCATATAAGTACTCCGTGAGTGTGATAAGAAGTAGAATTAACTTTAACCGACCTTTAAGTAGGCTCCAAAATTCTGTCCTCCTTAAGGGTAAAAACATTTGAACGTCGGGGCTAACTGACCAAATAGCCGGGGAATACTTTTTTGTGCTATCTGTGGTTCCCTACAAAATTAAAATAAAAAATAAGGCAAGCCATCTAATAGATCTGCTTAACTCTTGTCTTTATTGCAGTGGTAACGAAAATATAAAAAAAATACAATTTTTGGCCCCGAAGGATTGCCATTTCACTCGCCTGGGAAGACCTCAACGCGCGGGGGAGTGATGTTCCTCTGTCCTCCTCTGACGTCACTACTGGGTGGAGGAAGGCGAAGGTAAGAATCTAATTCAGCTTGATGGAGTGCATTAATCAACCCTTTAACACTCTACAAAATATAAAGGGTCTTTTCACTTTGCGAAATGCTTTCAAAACATTTAGGACAATATTTCATTTGAACCATGAAGAATTCTTTCTTTTCCTTTTTCCTTTAATTTTTGTTTCCATCGAGGAGTTTCCATTAGCGGCAACTCCCTTACCTATTATGGTTGGTACTACAAGATTTCTTTGGTATACACGAAAGACATACGATAATGTGAAACTTATACGTAGTTATAAAGTGCAGCTGGTCCAGGACCAAAGAGCCGAGTCTTCACATAAATGTCACTTTCAAATGTTAATGGCTTTTTAAATCTAAGTAGATCATATACACAAACCCTATGATATTTGAAGTAATTTGGAAGTTGGTACCTGGTTGGTCACTTCTTATAGTCATCTGTGCCTACTGAGGCACGGCTGTAACCCACGATTCCGGGCTCGGTCTCAATTCCGGACTCAAGTCCGTTTTTACTGGATTCACAATTGGCCCAGAATGGCAAGTTCCAAAATCGACACTGGTCCGGAATGGACCGTCCAAGAATCGGATTGGCCCGGAATGGAAAGCAGGAAGACTAGGACACATTATGAAAGTTAGGTAAATGTTATCTAGGGCCACGTAGCTATGCTGGTGCACAGTTTAATACATGAATGTGCACACACATACACGCCCACATCATCTGAAGTGCAGTCATTAAGACTTTCAAATTGACTTCTTAATATGACCTTTCACCTTTCAATTAACTGTACTTTTATAAAATAGTACAAAAATAATGTGTATGATATGCTACATTGTCAAATGGCTGGGCTCAAAAATGGCCTAGAATTGGGGACAATGAAAATGGAATTTGCTCGGAATAGGAGGGCAATGGACTAGGAAGTTGCCCAGAATGACGGTCATTGGAAGTGTTATTGGCTCAAAATCGGGTAAGTACTCGGATATAGCCTTAGTGCACGTCATCCAATAACTTTCCAATTGTATGGCCATACTATTTGCCTTTTCCTTTTAATTTTAATCTTCCTTGCATCTCTGACCTGAGCTCACCGTTCACTTATCAAGTTTCCTGGTTTCGTTGTTTCTAACTCCGGACATATTTCTCTCAGAATACTGTAATAATCCTGAGTTTTGAAGGCTGCACTGAGGCGCTATGATAGCTTTCATAAGTAAAGTGAATTGATGACAAACAATTTTATGTAGGGGTCGATCGCCCTCTTTTTTCATTATTGGTTTCGATGATAAGAGAAGCCTATGCATCCGTGATGGTGTATGCGTGTATGTGCGTGTGTGTGTGGGTGTACGGGCACCCGCGGTGTGTAACGTGTGCTAGGGGCATGGGTGCACTCGCCAACATGTCCTTAGCGGGACACGGGGCAGCTCGCCGTTCGCACGGCTCGCACGTGAAACTGCGAGTAACTTTGCTCGTTCTCAAACTTGGTACACAGATTCCCCATATTAAAAGGGAGAACCCTATTGTTTTTGGTGGAGGTCAGAGGTCATCTGGGGTCACCGGAGGTCAAACTCTGAAAACTTTCTTAACACGATATCTCAAGATAGGAAGCTTGGATAAATTTTATACTTAGTATGTAGATGCATTACGGTAAGAGAAAGAACCCTATCGATTTTGATGGTCAAACCTCAAAAGTCATCTGGGGTCACCGGGGTCAAATGCTGAAAACCTTGTTAACACGATATCTCAAGATAGGAAGACTGGATAAAATTCATACTCAGTAGAAAGAGAAAGCTATGGATTCGTGATGGCGTATGTGTGCGTGTATGGGTGTGTGTGTGTGGGTGTGTGTGTGCGTGGGTATATGTGTTTGTGACACTTTGCTCGTTAACACGATATCTCAAGAAGGGAAACTCCGACGGTTCTCAAACTTGGTTCATAGATTCCCCATATTAAGAGAAAGAACCCTATTGTTTCTGGTGAAGGTCAAAGGTCATCTGAGGTCACTGGGGGCCAAACCCTGAAAACCTTGTTAACATGATATCTCAAGATAGGAAGCTTGGATAGATTTCATACATAGTATGTAGATGCGTTATGGTAGGGGAAAGAGAACCCTATTTTTTTGGTGGAGGTCAAAGGTCATTTGGCGTCACTGGGATCAAACCTTGAAAACATTTGTTGAAATGATATCTCAAGCTAGAAAGCTTGAATTGATTTCGTATGTTGTATTATGAAGATGCTTTAGGGTGAGAAAATGAACCCTATCATTTTTAGTGTAGGTCAAAGGTCATCTGGGGTCACAGGGGGTCAAACACCGAAAACCATGTTAACACGATATCTCCAGGTAGGAAGCTTTGATAGATTTCATACTCAGTATGTGGATGCGTTGTGGTGAAAAGATGAATGCTTTCGTTTTTGGTGGAGGTCAAAGGTCATCTGGGGTCACAGGGGTCAAAAAGCAAAATTTTAAGAATTCCCAAGATCGTCTCATGGGTTCACCAGAATTCAAAAAGCAAATTTTTCCAAGAATTCCCAAGATCATCATCTTGAATCATCAGAGGTCAAAATGCAAAATTTCCAGGAATTCTCAAGATCAAATATGAACCTAAAATTATTTTTCCAACATGTTAAGATAGCACTTGACCAGTGACAGAAAGATATGGGACATGATGGCATTATTTGGAATAGAACATATATCATCGAAGCCGCAATGCATTTTTGCATTCTGATTTTTACAAAATTACAAAAGGTACTCTTTCTCAGAAATTTTCATACAGTTTCCAATGTGTGGTCCTCGAGATATTAGCAGATAAAATAACTGCATTTGTATCTTACGGTGATTTTGAGGCAAGAAGGAGTGATGTCTCACATTAATGAACAATGCTTTGTTCTCTTTGTTTTTAAATCTATTGTTTTGATCTCGAAATACTTAGGGATATGAGTTTTCCATGGGCAATGAAAAGCTTGTAAAATTCCTATACCTCTTATGTATGCTTAATATGAAAACAACACATCATGAGCATGGGCAGCTCTAAGAAATTTTGTTTTTTTTTTGGGGGGGGGGCAAACTCAAGTCCATATTCCAGGGAGGTTCGGGAGACCCCCTCAAAATTAATGGTCAGCTCCGGATAGTACAATAGGAGTATGGTTATTATTATGTATTTCAGCGATGCCCCATCTAGTTTTCAAAAGCTCTTCAAAAACCATTTCAGGCAGTCAGTCATGACCTGACTACTTTAAAACTTTAAAAATAAATACAACCATATCAACCGATCGCTACTTCATGTATTAGAGACAGGTAAAATGGGCAAAGCGGTTTGATCCATTTGTCACTATAAAATGAGCCCCACCTTTAAATATTTTGTTGTTTCTTTCATTGTTTCACAATCTTTCAGCTTTGCCAAGAAGCCATAAAATGTTGGTCTTCTAAATTGTTTTCTTAAACTAACTAAAAGTTCGAGCATGAAGACATGAGAAAACGATGAAATGATAGCACTATTTTGGATCTCAGCACCGGTCCGAAACGAAGTATTTTAAAGGGGGAGGGGAATTCCCCTAACTCAGAACGTCTTATCCTATATACATATAGCTAGGCCACTAGTCAAAAGTCTCATTACACTGAGCTTAGATTGACTGTTTGGTGTGTTTATTTTAAATCAATTGCAACGGTATACTTTAGCACAGAGGTGGAGAACTTTTTGCTTATAACAGGCCATTTGACAGTCATAAGACCGATCGTGGGCCAAACGCGCTGTCAGTATGGACAAGGGAAGGGAAACCTCTCCTTCTATGGGAAACACAACACGTTTAGGCTACATGTCCGTTACTTTTTGTAAACAGATAACTATGCTAATCTAGCCAGGTGACACCCGGGCAAAACTGCTTTTCGTCGTGGATGATAATCAACACGGCTAATGGGTTGTGTATCTAATGACCCCGAAAGCTCTGAAGTGTCTGCAAAACTATGGGCATTTAACTCCAGCGTTACTGTTACACTCTTTAAATGACATTATGATGCCAAAGCTAATCAGATTGAAAAATATCACAGGGTGATAATTTGTTTTGATTACCCTAGCTCGCACTAGTGGCAGGTCCATTTGTGATGTCTGAAGTACATATAGTAGCAAACAAGCAAACTAAGAAAACGCGCGGGAAGCGCACCGAAAAAATGTCGTTTTGAAACCACTTTATTAATGTTTAACCTTCGCATTGCATTGGAAAGTTATTCACTTCTTTAATTTTAAACCCACTCAATGAAAAGGGAGGGTCTAACCCACCTCGAATTACATGCTTTATTTATTTATTTATTATTATTATTTTTTTTTTTTTTTTGAAAACTGAAGACCATGCTTTGCAAACTTTTGGGGGACAAGTGCCCCCCTGACTCTATGGCGAGCCGCTAATGAGATTCAATAATAAAAACTGGTTAAAAAATATTAAGAAACATGAAATAGTGTTGATCAATGTTAGGTTATGATGTCACATGTGCTTGCTTCAAGTTTACATTGGTTTGAAAATGTAATTACTTAATTTGCCAATATCTCGAGAATCACAAAGAGAAATTTAATGCAAATGTTCAGATTAAGAAACCCTCTAACAAGTCAAAATTAAAATCTAAACCCTTCTTTTACTCGTTCATAAGACCTCTGCACCTTCCCTATGAAATAAAAAGAAATAAAAAATTGCATTCCGTCTTTGTAATGAAAAGAATCTTCATACAAATACGAAAACATGATTAACCTTAAATAACCTATAAGCCTGATACTGGATAATTATCGAATAAAAATGATCTAAACCGTTTTATCTACATGAAGTCACTACTCCAACATGAGGTAAGCTGTGCACATTTTTAACATAGTTTTGAATATCATTTAGGGGACTTCGACAAGAAAACTCTACCTGCATCCCATATTACAAGTGTTATTACTCCTCATGATGGGTCTTTGAAGAACTAAAAATAGTTTTTAAGAAACTGGGACTTCTTGCAGGAATAAAAGTACTATATGTTTGCAAACACAGACAAGATAGACGTTTTTTCCAAAGAAAAGGTACCTTCGAAAATTTTGGTACTGCGTGCGTTGTCATGGTTATAGCTAGTGTACATATGAGTAAGGCGCTCCAATGAAGTTCTTGATTGTACTGTCACTACTTACTGCCCTTAGAAATATAACATTTGATGTACTGTAATAATAATTGCATTAAAAGTAATAAAAATACACTAACGCAATCCTTTAAATTGAAACTTTCATTGTTACTTCTAATTGTTTTCTAACTCTCAGTATGTGTTTTTGAAAAGTTTTCTTTGAAGTAAAATATGTTTAAAGCATCTGCCTAACCATTTTAAGAGCGTATATTGTTTCTTCTACACGGTAACCCGGGTTAACGTTGACGCCAAGTCTGGAGCATTCGTATTGGTTCAAAATCCATTCTTTGCTGTTTGGGCCCCACATTCCAACACGATCTCCCTTTTGGATACCTGTAGTCACAGTCCGGCAGCAAGGCAGTCGACCTAAAAAAGAAAAGGATGAAAACGATGGTAAGAAAAATAATTCAGGTATTGGACTACTCATTACTTCTTTCAGGGGTGGCACCAGACTGAAAAGGGGCCTATCCCTCGCCTCGATGAGGAAGGGTGCCGCCTCTCCATCTCGAAAGGTTCCAAGCAAGTTTCGTCGTAGAGTCTTAGTAGGTATGATAAAGTATATTATGATTATTTTTCCCGACCGCGACCAGTCTCCCGGACAGTTGAGTTTGCCCTAAAGGAGGGTAGATTCTTTAAAAAAAAAAAAAAAAAAACAGTCTCAAGACCGTCTCGAGACCTTTTTCGGGACTCGGTTGCGGTCATTCAGGGTTGCGGGCTTCGCCTTGATTATAAAAAGTCTTGATCTCGGACACAAGTTCGCATCGAGCTTTATGACCCAAGAAAGATGTCTGTCTGTTTTATTATAATTTGAATCCTTTGCTTTAAATTTTTGATTGAGACTCACAATTATTCCTACAAGTTTTGGAAGTTTATAATCTGCGAACACTTTACTTGATTCTATTTACTTTTGTTCCTGTGCTCTGAGAACCATTTCAATAACACTACACCACAGTTTCTGGGGGGCAGGGATACTTTTTGCCCGAATTTAGAATTTTGAACCAAGTTGCCCGAATTTGGCCCTCACAAAGGGCATAGTTAATTTTCTTGGCTGCCTCATTTGCCCAAAAGGATCCACTATTTTGCCCGAATAGGGAGGACATATGCCCCCCTGCCGCCCCTGTCTCGTATGCTTATGCTGACTGGATCACCTCCCGGGCCAGCTGTGACCCGCGGGTAGCCATTTTGGTATCCAGGGACCCCAGCTAGTCATGCCCAGCTAGGTGTGTGCTGAACTTTAGACAAATCATAAATTTAACAAACATGTTTTTGTTGGTGTCTTTTGTAAGTTTTCTGATTACATGTTTCAAGTTGTTTGTGTTCTTGCTCATTTTAACTGTGTGCGTACGCTGTCCCTCTGTCTAGAGCTATATCAGGATATGTGGCGCAGTACACAATAAAGGCAACAATTATGTTAATGTTCGCATTTATGCCACTTGAATTTGTGGTTGGTATGTATTTCGGAAAAAGGTACTCAGCGGCGTAGGAAGATGTTTGATATGGAGGGGAGCAGACCAGACGCAATTTCTCGACCTTGACCCCTCTTTCCACACCAAAACATCATATTTGGTCAATCTGATTTTTCCAATTTTAATATGGGCAACAAAAATAAAAGATATTCAAAGAAAAAGGAAACAACAGCAATACATATTACATAGGCATGCATCGGTTATCACACCGGATGCCAATTACATACAATCATTTGACGTGAAACTACCTTCCATATTGATTGTAATTTTGGGGGAAGTGTACAATAATAATGAAAATAATCAGTAGCGTAGCCAGGATTTCTCTCAAGGAGGTGGGGGCATGCATTATTTTGTGTGATCGCCGGCCTGGGGGAGGGGTATAAGGAGAGTCCCCCTCCCCTTTAAAAATTTTTCAAAAATCAGGTATCCTTACATGCAATGTGATGCCACATATGCTACCTTTGGAAGTAAAATTTGTCTTAAAAAATCTACGTATATTAGGTACTAAAAAAATCGGCATCAGTGAGGGTGGCATGGCCCAATGGCCCCCCTAAATACACCAGTAATAATCATAATATAAGTTTAACCATTAAAAACACTCTGGTGAATTAATACCGAATATATAGGTGCTGGTGCAATTCAAAACAGAAGTTTATTTTAATTACCAAGGAAGTTTTTAAGTCTTTGAAAATCAGAAAATAATTGACTTCAAATTAAACTTATAAATAATTTCCACTCATTTGGGTATTAGGGTTAATTAAGTTTCCTGCAAGTTATTTCTCAAAAATGTCTTATTTCCTCAAAAATATCCCGAACTCAACGTGAATTCCCGAAATTGACAGTTTGGGGGAATTTCCCTGAAATTTGAAATACAGCCTTTTTAAAACATCAGTATTGACCTTGATAGATGTGTTATTGATGGCTTTTTCTTGTAAAATAATCAGATTATTGTATTACAGTATGATGTGGGTAAGATTGCGTTTTCATGACATCAGATAAGCAGACGACAGGGCCTACTTTATTAAAGTCTGTACATATCCACTTTATATGTATTGAACATATGATCGCGATTTTTGGGGGGCCAAAATGACAATTGGCCCCCACAATTGCTAAGGCCATGGCCCCCTGCCCCCACCCACCCCCGTTCCTACGCCGCTGTTCCTAACCTCGAGTTCAGGCTCTCTGTCTCGAAAGTGAAAGTCTGGGTCTCGGATTGCAGGTTTCGGTCTCGGAGATTGAGATCTGACTACACCACTGATAAGAACCCCACATTTTCTCATTTCTTCAATAAAACCTCAAAATTTCAGATTTACTTCAACCCTGAAATTTGCAAATTTCCATGAAACTCCCAAATTTTCAATTCTACACTCTAAAAAGGTTGGTTAAAAAGGTTTGGGTAAAATTCAAAGTGCCCAACCTGGGCAGTTTGGTAACCAACAAAGTGGCAAAACAGATTAACCAACTGGGTTGTTAACCTTCAGCTTGGGTAAAGTCCATCTCTCTAGAACGGGACCACTGTCGGGTGGTGTCAGTTAAGTCAAAGTTTGTCCCTTGGGGACGTTGTTACTCCCTCGGGGAGCAGAACTCCTTCGGGAGTATTGTTTGGTTTTCGCCCCTGGCTCTTCGCCAGAGAGTCAGGAGACTTTGGGAAAAAAAAGCTAGCATTAGTAATGCCGGTAGCTTTAAAGACTTGTAGAAGGTAACTTCTCTGAGATGCTCCAATCCCGTTGGGTAACTCGTTTTACCCAACCGTTGGTTCCGTATGCCTCCTAACCGGGGTTGGGTAATAAATTACCCAACTTGGTTGGTTAAATGTTTTACCTAAAAGTTGGGCAAAATGTTTGCTTAATTAGTTGGGCAATTTTTTGCCCAACTAATGAGTAAAACCCTTTACCAACTAAGTTGGGCAATATTTTACCCAATTCCGGTTAGGAGGCATACGGAACCAACGGCTGGGTAAATTTTTGCCCAGATTGGGCAATAATTTATCAGTTAACACCCAAATTGAAAGCCCCTCGGGCCAACAGTTTGGCTCATCATCCTTAAGGCATTCCGTCACCGCTGTCGGGGCACTCGTTTGTTGCCATCCCCCACTCGTCACTACTGCCACTAATTTCTGGTTGAGGAAAGTTGATAGTTTTAAGTTCTTTGTCTCCATGATCACAAGTTGAAACGCAAGATAGCCTATCAGAATAATACGAGCATTATGATGAAAATTAGCGTAACTGACGTGTGCAAATCATTGTAGAGCTTGCAAAATATCTTTCATAAGGAAAAGTGTGCTCAAGATATATGTGGTTTCAGTCAATAGGACTAAACTAAAAGTGCACGATGTAGATGTATCTATTCCCCTGCTCCCATTAATGTATCTCATCACGATACTTCTATATCGGTGGTTCGCTACCAACCGTAACAAGGGATGAACGGTCAGTATCCAAATCTTACAACTGACCGTGTTTCATTTATAGCATAGAAACAGTGTCAATTGGTTGAGTCCCTGTTTTGGCATGGGCTACCCACATAGGCGTAGGAGGCTGGGGGCTGCAGCCCCCCACCAAAACTTTTTGTGAAAATTCGGGCAAAATGCTGAGAACTTTTCTGGCACCTACTGAAAGGAAAGTATGGATATTGCAAAGTGCGTTTCTGTTGAGAGTAGGCCGTTTTGTGTAATAAGTTTGAAAGGAGATTGTAACTGTTTCTGCAGGTGTTTGGTAGTATTGATTACAGGCGTAGAAGATAATAAATAATGTGTATTTAAGATAGGCTATTGTAGATTCAATATGTGTAAACGATTTGCCTGCCTCATTTGTGAATGTGAAAGAATACATTGGATTTACGGAAATTGATAAGGATGGTGTTTGGTCTATAGAGGGATTTCAGTCACGTGACTTTAACCAACTAGACGCAATTTTGAAGGGCAGGATTGCGAGCCTTTTATGTTTTGAAGGGCAAGCGTCCATTGTGTCACAGTGGTATCTATGGTTATGCGGTGCGCGTGAGTTGTAAATTCGCTTACTGCGTGTGTGTTTAGCCAATTCAATTCAGTGCCTGGGAATCCAACGCGCGTGACGTCACCTGATATCCCTCTATAGAAGTGGAAATATTTACAGCTAAAAGACTTTTGGAAACTGATATGTACACTTTCACAGTGTGTGGTGGTAGATGGAAGTGGTTGCGCTATCCAGAGAGAAGGATTTTGAGTAGGATAGTTAGCCCGGAAAAACGTGCTGTTTATTTAGTTCATACAAGTAGAGTACACTACGATGTAGTTCTTGAAATAGAAGATAATCCGTGTCTAGAAGATTGCAATGTTACAAAGAAACAGATGAATATTGTACAAAAGATAGCTACAATAAAAGTATAAAATGCAACTAATTTAAGTAACAATAAAATAAGAACATATTAACCTTTTTTGGCATGATCGAAGTTTACGACCATATCTCGCTTAGATCGAAATCATTACATGTAAACAGGACTTCGACCGCCATGAAATGGCGATCTTTCTACCAAATCATGCAAGGATATATGATGCTGTTAGCAAGCTCTCACCGTGTGTTGTGGACGGAGAATGGCTGAAGGCTTATTGATAGTTGTCTGGAGCTGGGCAGGGAGGGGTAGATGTATTCAAAAAATACTACTTTTATGTGTTCGAAATTTTCTAGAAGGGCAAAATGTGTGGTGGGGGCGTGGCAGCTGAGCTACGGCATCATTAATGAGCTAGTTAATAGTTTGTTCGACGAATTGCTTGTAATTTATTTTTATTAGTAGTCTACTTTTTAAATTCAAGGAAAACGAAGTACAAAGCAGCTCCAATGAGCATTGAGTTATTCACCGCATTTAACTGTACTACGCGACAAGTGTATCTTTCTAAAAACATAAAACGAGCCCCGGAGTCAATACACTGAAGTGCAAGAGTAGTATACTTATCCGCCAGGAGGGCAAGGCAAGTAAAATTGAGGTGAAGGTTGTTCCACCTTACAAACAGGACACGAACAACGGTCCAGGGTTATAGAGAGATTAGCGCAGGTCATAGGATCATAGCATGGTATGTGAAGGGCCCATATACTGCATGCTGCATTTAATGTCTTAGTATTGTATTATCAAAGTGAAATTGGTCTCACTTTGTTTGTAATTTCCCAGCTTTAGGACATCATTGACTGATTTTATAGACCTGAAGGATGTGAGAACCCACATTCCGTACCTCATGGTGACGTCTCTCTGAACTTAACTATAAGAACAGTTGTCCCTCTTTGAGGAAAAAACAGTAAGAACTGAATTATTCACAACCAGCCCTCCTCCTATAATGCCTTCATTTTCAGTCGAAACGTTTTAGTAAGTCGGTCGGTCGGTCGGTCGGTCGGTCGGTCGGTCGGTCGGTCGGTCGGTCGGTCGGTCGGTCGGTCGGTTGATTAGCTAGTCTACTAGCTTATTCGGATTAAGTATATCGTCCTCCCCAGATTAGCTCTACCCTGGAAAAAAACGACTTGCAAAAGACTAAGTTGATTTCGACTGATTTATTTCTTTGATATCATACGACACTTTTAACATATTAGGTAAACTTGCATAATAGACAGAAAATTAGTTACAACTGCACGGATTCCTTCCTTCCCTTGCAAGAATGCCTGACACTTAACAGCTTAAAGTAGTTACATTAAACAGGTATGACATAACCTCCTGCCAACTTGAATGTAAATGTTTATCACATGTCCAAACAGCCATCCAAAACAGCCATCCAAAACCTCCCCCACCCCCAAACTTCCTCTTCGTGGAAACCACCGCTACTGAAGCTCATTGAGGGTTTATTTGAATTTAACGAATTGAGGGTCCTGAAGGTACCTTCATAGCAGGTGTCGCATATGTACTCTAACGTTATTACGAGGGCAGCCAGTATAGGTGAAGGAGTAATACACGTCCGGCCAAGAGGGTAATTCATGAAACAAATTGAGCTCATCGACGATCCTTTACATGTGATACATTAAAACGTTATAGTCAAGGAGTCCCCAGTCATTCCTGCATTACTACATCATTGGCATAGCGAATTTACCTAGTAGGTAATTAAGCTGATACCTTACCCATTTTACCTAAGCGTGGAATTTTCGTACGAGATACGGTTCAAGTATCGCATAGGCCTAAAAAAACAGTTTGATATGTGACTGATGATGTCGCAAAATAAATGGCAGTGTGCAAGACTTTTGCTTATTATCTTGATCATTACAGACACGCTATGGAATTCAAAGAATTTTTCCAAAGGCGTACAAGCCAGGCTAGGGCCTGCAGCCACCTTGAAGTTGGGGAGATTACTGGCAATTTTCTCGACTTTCCCCAAGTTTTTTTTTTAATCTGGCAAACACTGATCATCCCCCTGAAAAAAAGTATCCCTTATACGACTTTGGATTGTTTGTTGACCTTATTAAATTCAGTGAATGGGATATTTTCCTACCTGCCGGATAATTTCAATTTGTGTTCATTCCACCCCTCCCTCAATGTTGAAAAGACAGAGAGCTTGCTATTTTCTTAACGCACCTGACGTGACTTTAGCCTTCAAAACAACATCGCAGAGGATAACACTGTCCATAATTGTAGTGTCAGAAACTCACTGTTAAATAGAAAAGGATTGATGGTAGTTTTCGCTGTAAATTAGTGAATTCAAATTGAAAAATAGGTTCCACAACAAATTCACATTGTGGATGATTACACAAACCAGAAAGCCCAAAGGCTTAGTGATTCCTTGCCGAAAGGAAATAAAAGGCGTCTATCTTGGCATCTTGAGCCATTGCATTTACTAGCAATTTCCAAGGTTTTGCTTTTTCATCTACGAAGACCTTGTGCAACCTTTGACCTCTGTCAAAAAGAATGGGGTTCATATTCTGACCATAACACGTCCAAAAGCCAATATGAAAAGAATACACGCTTCCTGTGTTAGGATACTTTGTTTAAAAGGATTCGGATTTTTACCTCTAGTGACCTCAAATTACCTCCTGCAGCCTCGACCAAAAACAGTAGTACTCTTCTTCTTAATATGATAAATTTGTATACCAAGTATGAAAAGTACTCACCATTCCTAACTTGAGATATCGTATTTACAAGGGTTTCATTTTTTGTCCTCTGGTAACCTCACATGAACTTTAAACTCTGCAAAATGCAAGAATGGTCATCTTCTGACTATAAAGCATCTACGTACCAGGTATGAAGAGTTTCCGTGCTTCCTAACTTGACATATCCTGTTTATAGGCTTTTTGATTTTTGGCCTCTAGCTTTTTTATTTTTGGCCTCTGGTGACCTGGTATGACCTTTGATCTCCACCAGAAATAGGGTTCTTTCTCTCAATATGATAAATCAAAACACGAAGTATGACAAGTAGGCTATACATCATTCCAGTCTTGAGATATTTAGTTTTCACAAGCAATTCCCAAGGTTTTTGAAGTATTACCTTCCCTGACCTTAGATAACCTTTGACCTCTACCAAAACAATAGGTTCATCTCCTGACTATAAAGCATATACATTCCAAGTATGGAAAGTGTCCTGCTTTCTACCCTGAGATATCGCGTTTACAAGGTTTTTGGTTTTTGACCTCTGGTGACCTGACACGACCTCTCACCGCTTCAAAAAAATTGGGTTCTTCCTCTCAATATGATATACCCACATACCAAGTATGTAAGGTATCAACCATTCCTATCTTGAGATATCGTGTTTACAAGCCAAGCGTCACAAACGCCTACCAGGGAGCTGTTAGGAAGGAGACACAACTTTCTACAGCACTTTGAAGCAATGTTTGTTTCCGATGGTAATCTTGCTTTTATCCTCAAAATTCCTGTTACAATTAACAGGATCAACTAGGATTAAGGGACCTTTTGTTTGAATGACAATGCATACTTCTACTCCTTACATTGAACAGTTAACTTTTCGTTTCCAGCCGTCACAAAAGTATATGAAATTTTACACTTTTGTCGTTATTGGTCGCAATAAATGTCATTTCTGTTAGCTTTACTGAAGACCTCCAAGACAACTTACATTTCGACTTTGTTTCGAAGTGATGAGGAAATAGGCCAAAATTGGGAAAAATGAATTAGGCTTGAACAATGTTCGAAGCAGACGACGCATCAAATTCGTCGGGACGTAAAGGAAGAACACTATTTAAACTTTCATTGACAGTCGTTTAGTGAAAAAATCTTGATTACAGCATAGCCCCGTCGGTAACAAACCTCAGATCAAAGCATGTTTTTACAAAGGTACTTGTTACAGGATTACTTGGGTGTGAAAGGGGCAGATATTTATTAGGAAGGGTAAAGTCAACAAGGCTAGATAATAGTTACAAAGAGACCTGTCAATCAAATTTCGATACCTGAATGGGATTAGATCATTTTCAAGTACTTTTTGTCTGTCAGGTCTGGTTGTTGTGTCTCCTTCCTAACAGCTCCCTGCGCCTACATATAAGCACACGCAGACGCACACGCACACACATACACACGTACGCCATCGCGACTGCATTGATCACTTTTGCCTTGGACAAGGAATCAAAAACGTCAAATGGAGTCCTGTGGGGTAAAATATATACAAGAAGTCTGTCTGTAATGTTTTGAAGTTTTTTTTTCCATCTCATTTATTGAGCTCTATCAAATTTATTTACGTCTGTACAATCAATGAAGTGAAAGCTGGATTAGCACTTGCTTATGTACACTTAGCTTACAAGACCTTTTCAGAACAGAAAACAAGGCACTGTAATTTTTTTTTACCTCCTGCTATGGCTGAAAATACACAGTGAAAACATACCGAAAAAGAACAAATAATTTATAGATATTTACATATATCAGTACTATAGACATTATTTACATGAATTCATACATAATCATTATAAGGTCATTCATAACCATCCCAGAGAGAAACAATAATTAGTGAAATGTTTTCTCAAAACTCAGGGCTCTCATCTCACTCTTGTTTTTGCTGGCAATATGAAGCTCAACATTAATGAGAAATCTGAACTTTTTATGAAAACCTCCAGCGTCAGGTTTAATATTCTATATTTTACAACTAAAAATGTAATATTTAGCATTTAATAAAAAGAAATTTAAAGGGTGCCTCAGATCATCTACATAGCCAAACTTCCCAAGCTCCCAATTAACAATGGGTAAAACACAGCTGTAAAATGCTGTGTCAGAATTGCGTAGTTAAAGTGCAAGACCAAAACAGATGTTCTAATATTTCTGACTCGCCTTCACAAAAAGTACAAAGAGGGGAGTCCCTAAATTAATTCTATGTAAAAAAACATTTGTAGCAACTAATCTATGGATGAAACGAAATTGAAAAAACTGAAGTTTTGCTTCGCGAACTGCCAGAAAGGGAAGATTGAATATTCTGGTCCAATTATAGTTAATGTCAGTACACTGCTCCCATTTCTTGATGGCACTAGGGGTCTGAAGCTTACCACTAATGAAATAATCATACGCTACTTTGACAGGTCTTTTACAAGAAGTGTAATAGATTAAACGAGAGTAGTTCTCAGCCAAATCAGGATTTGGATGAATATTGAGTCTCCAATTTTGAGGTATTGCAGAGAGTATACCACAGTAAAGAGTAAAAGGGAGTCCAATATCAATATTAAACTTTCTTATAAAATCATTGTACTGTAAAGCATTACCCCAACTCATCAAAAAAGTTGTTTTGAAGTTTGAAAGTGTGCCCACAGGGGGCTCTGTCTCTTACTCTATTAATATTCATACTTCATATTAACCCTTATAAATTAATCTTACGGCAAACTTTTTGGTAAAAACGGCGTTACCATTACACCAATTTGCCCTAGAGACCCCTTCTTTGCCGTATTTTCATTATTTTGGACGAACATGGGTCTTAATGAAAATTCAGGAGTGACCCTACCCATGAAGCTAATACCCTTCGGAAGCTCCATTGAGCACTACGTCACTGAGAATTTTAGTTTATTATCTCAATACTCGTATTAGTCAAAGTAGTAATAAACTTTCATATTAACAATAGCCTCGATAAAGATCTTACACTTCCCAGTAGCATTTACAAGTTTAACTTCTATGTTATATCCTCTACAAGAGATTCAGCTAAGTTACCCATCTGACATTTCCTACGAGTCAATGCTCCTCATTTTCCAGGCAATCCAAGCTTTTTTGCCATGATGTCTCGGAGAGCAAACTTCTTAACTTTTGAAGTAGCCGTCATAGGAAAGCTTTCGACGAACTCTACATAACGAGGAATCTTGAAGTGTGAAATCTGAAATGACGTCATCAATAAAACATAAGTTACATCCTTGATAATATGGTTAGGATACGTCACTGTTGTTGATGTGGAAACAGAATCTTCCTGCAGTATGTTGTTGATATGGCAATGTTACGAAATTTGCTAATATATAGTGAACATAATTATGTGTAAGATATTGGAGTTCATTGTGTTAAAAAGTAAGATTGGGCGCAAATCCAGGTGCGGGTATTAATCCGTTGATGGTGAAAAATGTTGCATTCTTAGATGCAAAAGAGTGCAGCCTAAGGCATGGAGCCTGTAAAAAAATCATCCTAGTACTGTTGCACTTCGTTTTAGGGCTCGAAAAGTTCTCTGAATAGGCCACGCTCTCTGCCCCACCCCGGCCTCTCGTGAGTGATTCGTTGGTGTACGGGGTCATAATAGTACGGCGTTATCGAATATTTAAAGAAAACATGCTAATTGACCGTTCAAATGGCTGAATTGCCATTTGACTGAACAAAATGACCCAAAGAGTGACTCGACTAATTGGTTAATAATTTAGAATTTAAATTTAAAGAACATGAATACATTTCAAAGAAAGTCTTCATTGTGAAAATCTTCGGAGAGTTTTGGTATCATTAACTATAACTTCACCCAGGATTTTCGTAAGTTTTCAGGAGCCTGTATTTTAAGCGAACATGTGGAAGTGAAGCTCTCTGTATCCGCGAGGTCTTTTTTGTCATTACTCTGTCAAGTAGATCACGGTACAATTCACATGTTTCGATAAGAAGGTATAGGATCCCTCACCTTTCTTTTACAGAAAGCTTTGATTTCTTCAGCAGTACTTGTTTCTCCTCGTTTCAGTCTTATGCAGGCACAAACTTCCTCACCCATTCTCACATCTGGAACGCCAACGATCTGGAAAAATTGTGTGTTTACAACAAATGATCAATTGGTGGAGCATCCATAAAGTCAGAGCGGTCTGACCCCCTCCCCCAATGGACTGCTGACGCCAGTCCCGTTTTTCACAAGCCTTTTACTTATTCGCTGCCTTTGACATTTTTTCACCGAACAACAGGGCGCATGTGGCCTAAAGGCTGCGTTTGAGAACAAAACTTTTCCACACTCTGGCTACTATCGCATGAATTTTTTTCTCTGGTACGGCCAACCCTCCACGGATGATAAACATCGAAATAATAATGGTGACTCACGCATGGTACACGCAAATTTGCACAGAAAATCTTTTGTTTAGAGTGCGATTTTCTGCAATCCAGGGCATTTGGAAGGTCATTTTTTTTTTATCCCAGCCCCAACCATGGGTTAGGGTCCGAGGTCGGATTGGTCCGACAAGCGCTGTAAAAATCTGTGCAGATTGCCCTCATACTTGAAGGAAACGTCTCCTATGAATAATTCGTAGATCCGCCTTAGACACAGCTTTAGGACCTCTAAAGACTGAAAGTATGGGTTTCGCTTTCACATATGAGCATTGTCTCTCTAAGCCATGGACCTCCCTTGTGGCCCTTGACCTCAGCCAAGACTATGAATTTGGCCCTGACCCTCAAAAAGTTTGGGAACCACTGGTCTATATCAGATGTTCTCAAACGCAGTCAAAGATAGAAGCGGGCTGAGTTCGAGGGCACATTCCAAAAAGTGGACAGGAAAAACACTAAGTTGATTGAATGATTCTATACATTTAAAAGAGCTAGAGCATTTAAAAATTCGCAAGTGCATTGTTAGGTAATGCGACCTGCAGTGATTACATTTGACTTATTTGCTACGAGCATTGAAAGATGGCTTCCGGAGTTTTCGTCTCCATTACTTTAATAAATCAACGCACGTTCAACAAGGTAGCTTTTAGTTGTAAAATCACTCCAAAAACAACCCTGTCGGCAACGTGTTTAACTAGATTTTCAGAATGTAAGAAAATTTCCAATCGTGTCTTGAGGGCTATTTTTGGCCATTGAAAGAGTTAGCTTCCAGTTAGCACCAGAAAATTGGAAGAAATCACGTAGTGGCTAATTTAAAATACATGACAGCATGGATTCTTTGCCCTTTCACAAACTTTGCTACGTCTTGTCTCGTTGAAGATGATTTTTCTTAAAGGCAAAATCAATTCAGGGGCCGCACCGGCAGGGCCAGGGGCCGTGTTCGGCCCTAAGTACAGCTTTTGAGGATCAAAAAGTAAAAGGATTGACATCAATGAGCTCCATTTGTTCTGCTCACATGAAGCTCCAAAAACAGACATTGGAACAACTTTTTGGGTATTAACAAATGACATGGAATCTGTTGCAACTTTGATACGAAAGTCCAAACGGTAATGTAATGTAAATAAATTCTTATTAGACGCATTACATGTAAAACATCTCAAGGCGTCATACAAAGAAAATTGAAAATGCTATAAATGCCCAACTTTTCATGAGCTGCCTTGTGAGGACTGGAGGAGTAGCTTGTACCCGTCGAAAAGTTCTACAAGGATTAAGGGGTCACTATACTTTTGCATTTTAGTGTGAAAGTCAATGGAGGATTTTTACAGCGTGTACTGCCTAAAGGTTGAGCCTCTGAGCAAAATACTTCATACACAAGCCATAGAGCTCAACTGAAAATTCGTATAATTTAAATACATTTTTGACATAATTAATAAAATCCAAGTGCTGACTTTTTATTTACTTGTGCGACAAGAGCCTTAATCGACATTGATACAATGACTTGTATACATTCAATGGAAATTTTGGGAGGGGTTGGGGTTGGCCCTTCTTATTTCACACTCAGAGTAAGTTACACTTCCATATTTTCTTTGGGAGGGACTTAAAAGTTTGGGGTGACGGTATACCCAACAAAACTCTATAAAGACTTGCAACGAACTCCCCTCTCTCGCTTCCTTTGTAAGTTCCCAATACGAAAACTACATTTAGTAGATTATGCTAAGACCCTCCTCTGGATTCATCATCTCACCTGAACCGTCTCTACTTTCGGATGCTGATAAAGAAAGTCTTCTATCTCAACTGGAAAGATATTAACTCCTCCTCTAATGATAATATCCTTGATTCTACCAACAATGCTAACGTTGCCCTTCTCGTCCATCTTTCCCAGGTCACTATAAAACAAGAGCAAGAATGCTATGAATTGAATTATTAAGAGTACCAAGTTCACACTCTCGCCAAGGCAAAACATCTCGGTAGACAATAAAAACAAGACCTACAAGCCTGACAAATGTGCACTGAAAGTACTTACAAAATGGCAGTAGGGTACCTAGGATACTGACACCCTGGACGGATGTTTCCTTTGGCGCTGCCGTCCTGGGGGTTTTAAACATCCTCACAAGGGAGGGAGACACCCTTTCCTTTGAAAAGGTTTTGTCAAGCAAGGTGGCTCACATGCAAAGTGGCGCTATATATCTTTGGCAAAGCTGTGAACTATTTATAAATTTATAAATTCTGTGTCTTGTGAATTCTTATTCTTGGCTGAGTGTAAGTGGAGAAATGACACGTGCCCTTCCCATTGTGAAAGTTTTGTTTGTGCAAGGTCGCTTAGAAGCTAAATACGGAAAAAGCGTTGAATTAATTCCAATATTACATGTTTAGAAATTCTCAATTACAAGTTGTTTTTGCTTGTAACTGGTGAGGACCTCCTTTTCATATCAGTGGTTTTCCAGGTGGAGGCAAGCGGCCATACCTCCCGGTCGGAGAATGGCCCGCTTTTGAGCAATTTTCCAGTCTCAGATAACGACCAGTCGCCCCAACGATTCACTTACTTTTACTCTAAATTAGGCCAAAGTTTTCAATAAAGACCCCAAATTTTCCAATCTTCCTCATTAAAAGCCCCAAACTTTCTTCAGTACAAAAACCAAAATTTTGCTTTCGAAATCCTTTTGGCAGCCTGTCGTAGCCACGAGGGGCCTTGGGGGCCTAGGCCCCCAAACTTCCGTCAGACACCCCCCCCCCCCCCCAGATTGAAGGTTATGTGGAAATGTCTCAATATCCACTGACGGATTAGGCCTATCATTTAAATTTCTATCTTTCTGAATTTTCACGCATTTCAAATTGTCAACTCCCGATCTAAACAGGTTAGTAAAACTCTTCGGCTAAAACAGGTTTCTGTTTCCAACCTTTATCAGGTTTATGCGTCGACGCCGGAAGTATTTTTCACAACGCAAAGAGGTTTCTCTGTTTATTATAGTCTGATCCATTATGCAGGGCTGACAGTTCTATAGAGAAAGCTCAAGCTAACTAAAATTAGTTAGGGCTGCTTGTAAGTGGAATATCTGTACTCTTTGTATGTTCTTTAAAAAGAACCATTTAGAGTTGATTATCAACTAAGCAAGCCAATTTCTGGTCGTCTCGGATAACTATAAAACTTTGCCCCGGCCTTTCTTACATTTAAAACACATCACAGCTCTTGCAAAACTTCACAGCTCTTGGACCCACATCAGTAACTGTTAATACTAACTTTGTGCTCAAACTAGCCCTTCTTACAAGTCTAAATGTACTAAAACTCAAAAGCATTACACTGGAAAATTTCCGTTCGACAACAGTTTTCCTAAGGCTTCCGAAATACTAAAACCCAGGAACTTCCGAGGGCTTCGCCCCCTGGACCCCACCCATTTTGGGATTCGCGCTCGCGGTGCACGCTACGCGTGCACAGTTCCCCCCCCCCAAATGTGCTCTAGCCCCCAAGTTATGAATTTTCAGCTACGCCACTGCTATCACCCCCGCCAGGGCTTTGGGCTGTTTCCCCCAGCCCTCCCCCCCCCCGTCGGGAGCTTGCCCTCAGTTGGACAAATCTTGGCGTCACCCGTGCTTCATACGACGCGGATAACGGAATATAAAGTCATTGTGGGATCATGAGGTATTCGCCTGAGGAGAAAAAAACTTGAACCACGTACTTTGCCAAAAATGACCGTCGTTCGTACAAGGTCGTTCGTACACTTAAGAAAATGGAGGTAAACTACTAAGGTATAAAATAACCATTTTGCTAAAGAAAACCTTCACCATAGGCGTACGAATCGGGGGCTGTAGGCTGAAGCTCCCCATCAGGGGCTTCACCAGGCTTTTCAAAGTGGGGGACAGGGGTACCTTTCGCCGGAGGGGCACACCACAATGAAGGACAGAACGTCGCTGGAGGCGTCGTACTGACCCGAAACGCTCACCAGTAGGCGTTGGGGTCCAGGAGTCAACCCTAAGGCCCCCGGTTGGGTCCAGGAACAACACTCCAGGAGGAGTGCAGGGAGCCATTAGACCATTAAAATGAAGCATTTAACTACCCCAAATGGAACAGAAATCACAATTTGGCTATTTTTGTTAGCCTTATAGGCACTAAAGATTTAATAATGGGGGGGGGGTTGAGTGGAAACGACGGATCATGTCAAGGTTTGGAAGTTGGGCTTTAAAAATAAATGCACTTATACTGTCCAATAGCAATTAATGTTAAGACAGCTACCTTCCAGGTATACCACTGAGTAGAAATCTTCCCGTTATAGAACATCGAAGCTGGTCCATCTATGGCTGGGGATAAGGAGCTAGCCGGGAAAATTTGGAAACGAAGCCCTGTATTGTGGTTCATTGGGTTTTGGGTGCCTTTAAATTATAATTATGACAAATATATTTCCTGCATTTTCTTCAGCAATAAAGGAAAAAGGGTTGATAGTGTCCGCTAAGATCACCCATGGTGCAAACGCGCGAAGCGAGTAGAAAATTCTGGCATTAAGCATCCATGAAACTTTCTTGCAAGTACTTTGGAGGTATCCCCACTTTTCTATCCCTGGTGTAGTGCTTGGCTCCGATTCGGCAAGGATTCAGCGGAACAAAGTTTCCCTTGCAAATTTTGAGGCACCGGTATTTAAAATAAAGGGATACAGCCTATGAGAAACTATTTAATAATTCTCAAAATTATTCGATAGGTCTTGAAGAAAGGCAAGGAAAATCACAACTTTAAGTTTTCGAGCATAAAATCTGACTAAAAGATAATCCATGTGGGAATTGTGTTGAAGGAAAAGAACACACGGCCGCAGTAGTCCCATAGCTGTTGAAACGATAGCTGTGGATTATATCTCCCAATAAGGCAGTCCTTTACATAGTTTAACCAATAGATGCGGGTGAAGCTCGCCTAAGAAATGCAGTTTGAGAACAATTGGGCAATTTTAGCCGCATATGATGGACTGATGAAGTGACAGTGGGTCCCCGTGTTCATATCGATAAATGGTGTATTTGTGCATAATTTTTAATTTTAATTACCCAAAGCTGTATTTGGGAGGAGGGCGCACAGAGTGTACAGCCAACGTTTGGGGCACGTGCCACCCTTGGCGACGCCACTGCCCCCACCCAATTCGGATGAAACCCTATTTCTCGCCTTTTCTCGGGCCATTGGGGGAGGGGAATCGGACCATTTTTAAGGGGAATACAGTTTTCTCTTAAGCAAAAACGGCTCAGCCCCTAGCAATAAGTATACCGTACGCCTATGTCCTACCCTGAATGCATCCATCCATCAATGATAGTCTCCTGCGTCTTCTCGGGGTCATCCCAATACCCCTTCATTTGCTGTAACTTCTCATACAAATTTCACCACACTCGTTCACAGGAAGAATCTTCTTCGTTCGTGAGTCTATAACCTTTACCTGGAATAGAATATGAAACATACAACTTCTGATGAACTAGAAGTTAAAAAGTATTGACGGCAGAAGTTCTATTTTCGATAGACGTTGTGACATTGTGCTCGAAATGAGGGAAGGAACCAAATGCAGCATACGGTCTTAAGGAGATAGAGGGCCTCCTCTCCCTTGAAGAACCATTATTGGACAGAGAAACAAGGAGTATCAAAACGAAGACTGAGAGAAGACGCCCTCTCCGAAAAATACGTTCCAAATTGATTTACAGTACTTGATAGATTCTGTCGGCAATATTGATGAGGAATATATGCGCGTTAATACTAAAGCACTGTCCGTTGGCAACGACCTCATGGACCGGTCCAGGGCCGTCTCTAGAGAGGCAGTGCGGGTGTAACATCCGCCCCCCCCCCCTCACCCATTCACGGATCCAGTCGGCAAAAGTCTGCACCAAGTCGGCAAAATGAAGAGAGGGGAAAGAGGAAAAGGGGACAGCAGAAAGGAAAACAAAAAAGAGAACGAAGGGAAAGAAAAGGAGAAAGAAGGAAAGAAGGGTGAAAAGGGGAAGAGGCTTTGAGAAATAAAGATGAAAGAAAAAAGGGTGTGTGTGCGCGGGGTCGGGTTCAGGAGGGAGAAATTGGAATGATATTGGCTGTAGACAACTCGTGTCATAATAATTGAGAAAACCCGCTAAAAAGACATGAAACGTAAACATATTCATTCGACGGACTGCACCACAGTATAAGCTTCTCAGACATGCCAAAAGTTGTTCATGTCAGTGTGATATTGTGGCAAGGTGAGTTGAAAAAAATTGCGTCTCACCCCCTCCCTAGAAAGGCCTTCTTCTCACTAGGTGACAAAAGAACGGTCCACCCCCTGGTGTAAAGTAATGTAGACACTCATATATGCACAATTTTCAACGACTTTCTGAGTTTATCTGGGATGCAACGCATATCCAAATGTAAGACCTTGTGGAAAAACACTTAATCAGCACTAAACTTGGTTCATTATGTGAATATATTGTGCCTATAATCCGTTGTCATTAAATGGTTCTGTATATAAATCTTACCGACTGTTACCACCTTTTCTGTAGCCCATCGCCTCTGTAGTACTTCGAGGTTTCCCTCCGTCGGGGAACTTGGCGACCTATCGGACATATTCGGGCGCCATACCTGTTTGGGATACTAAAGTTTCTCCACACACACGTGCCACACGCATGGTTAAAGCAGAAACGCAGAAATCCACTGCTAAAATGATTTTATCTAGTTGCTGTCAAACTGGTCTGAAAACTCTGGTGGAGTATTTCCCCTTCATATTGCCCCTTCCCCTTTTCTGAACTAACTCTGGTACTTCAAAAACACAGGCTAGTCGTTTGTATAAAAGGAGAAACTCTCAGTGCAATGCATTAGACTCTGGACTTCTAAACTTTCTTGAAAAATGCAATAGTTTTTGCGCGCTTCGCGCGCATCCTTCACTGCTACTTGGAATAATTAGGCCTACTTCTTGTATGACAGCGTGGGTGATAATACCATTTTAAAGGCACATACAACCCCTACAATTATCAGTTCTTCCCATTCACAAGTCCCTGCATCACCAACTCGACTGGCTGTTAGTCCGTTTTAAGCAATTAAAAAAAGTGTTCAAATCAAAATTTAAGTGGTCTATTTACTGCTCATTAAACGCCTTGAAGGTAGTTAAAAGCTTCATTATAATGCCCATAATTATGACAATGTCCACATTTTCTTTGCGTGCGCTTCGCCCCTGGACCCACCTGGGCGGTGCTTCTGGGCCCAAACCCCGGCCCTGAGGCGGACCCCTGGACCTCACTTACACTTGTTTCGCGCTCCACGTGACATTTTTGTGTCGACATTTCTTCTATTTAATCGGCAAAACATGACACTACACCATTTTTTGTGGTGGAGGTATTAGTCTTCAACTATACAGCCGCACACTTGGTTGTGTCAATAGAAAAGAGGTGAGAACACCACAAGCGTTATCACGCCGATTGTTTTCGTCCGAGGCCTTTTAGATGTCAGTGTTCAAAACAGTTCTTGCCTACACATATCTCAAGCTAGGACTGTATAAGGGCTTCTCGTTTAGTATCGCGTGCTTACTGGGTTGTGACTTCTTTTGGAGCAGACTCAGGGTTTTGATTGAAGTAGGAGCAATGGCATAGTTATGGGGGATTTCGGGGACAAGAAAGAAAAAATACAGGCCTACCACTTCCGCATGTGCACCGTTCGCCATGTTATGGTGGTTGTCACTGCTTACATCATGAGAGTTTCAGGCCAGCCAGACTTTTCTTTTAAAACGTGTTTAATAAGTACAGCACATACTACAAAGAAGCATCGCACAAACAGGCAGACCAACAAGCTACACAGTCCCAAACCTGCCTGACAGCAAGGATTCAACGGACCACATCATGACGGTCAAGTTCCCAGCAATAGTTAAGATAAAGTTCCTACGCTTAAAACTCAAAACTTCTGTTGGAAAGAATTTGAGGGTTGCGGTGAAGTTGTTACGTACCTCTACATGGTCGAAGGGTTTTCCTACCGTTGTACTAGCAATCTCTGGTGTGTCTCCGCGGTTAGCGCATGCAGCCACCGGTCCTGACTCAGTCATACCATATGCCACCTGCAATTTGTAAGGACGTCAAAATTTAAAACGTATTTTTGAAAAACTTACCTGCAAAGTTAAAGACATACTGTCATACTGTCATCACCCCAAAGTATATTTTTAGTGTATGTATATCAAAATTCTCAGTTGGTGACTGCTGTTTGATTGACATCAAAGTTTGAAAATTTGAAAGATGCAGAGTAGCTCACATACCACACAATGCAGAGAGAGTACTTTTATTACATTATATAGCCTTGTGTGCTCACCAGGACATGGCCTTAAGCAATAAAACAGGTTTATTCTTGCACAAGGAAGAGCCTCATACAGTTATGGGAGGAGCTAGAAGATGCATAGTTGGGAGAATTGGAACTGTCTGGGATCATGAAAATTCCCCTTTAAATATGACAAGAATCTCAGGGAGACATTTGGCAACATGTCATGTATAAGATTACAGTATATAATAGAGAAAAGAGAACGGGAATTCTTGCTAGTTAGGTCTCTTACCCTCACTTCCTCTCCCCAATTCTCTGCGTTACTTCTTGCTTACCAGTGGTGTTATGTTCAGCTTACTCTGAAGTAATTTAAAGACCTCCTCAGGACAAGGGGAAGCTACAATCGTACAGATCCGTAAGCTGCTAGTATCGTATTTGTCAAAATATAGATGATTGAGAGTGTCGATATACATAGTTGGGACGCCGATAAAAGTTGTGCATCTTTATTTAGAAGGAAAGAAATAACATGGTTTAAACACAAGTCTATGAATGAATTGTTCACATTTGGCAACGTATACGTACGTCATCGGATCATGATCATGACAAGCGCGTCATCACATCACGAAGGTTTCACCTAAGGCCAGCACGTTAAACTGTTGTGCTACCGGCCGGTCACATTCACGTAGAGCGAGGGTGCTTTTAACGGTACGTAAAAACAGAAGGACCCTGAATACAATCGTAATTCAATCGACGCAAGACTTTATGACCAAAATATTCACATACAAGAAATGGCACACCTTCATGAGCTGTGACCGGTTGCATGACAATCGGAAACATGGATACTTGGATAGCATACAAGCTTCATTCTTTGACAGTAAATGATGGAAAAAGTATTTCGTCACTTGAATTATGTGTATTAACAGAATTTTCAGGGTGCGCTCTCCATTGTATTACGTTCTGATGGCGCGAACATTCACATTGATGTGAAAACTGGCTCTTACACAAACGCGATTCGGATTCGTTGGTAATATCAAATATCATTTTACCCCTGATAATAATGTGTTTTACTTTTGTAAGATAGGCTACCACGAGTGAAAAGTTCCTAGTCCTTAAAACTGGTAATTAAGAAGGTACCGTAAGTACAATTCCATTTGTTTTCATAAATAAAACACATCAACAGCTCAATCATGGATCGTCAACAAAACGAAACTACCACAATCCAAAGAGTATTTTATATATATATATATAATATATATATATATATATATATATATATATATATATATATATATATATATATATATATATATATATCGTGCAAACTATCAAACAAGTATATCTGCAAAGCAGACCCAGAAATGTGTTTAGATTTGAAGTGTAACGATTGCTGTTAAAACTTGCAACTAACTTGGAAACGTTAAGGTCTTGTGATATGAAAATGACATGGTTGGATATTTCATGTAAAAAGCATTGAAAAACCTAATATACAGCTACAATTCCCATCCAAATCCATCCAATATTGACCATTTTACACATTCGATGGAGTGTTCAATGGAGTTTAAAGACGTGGAAAGAAAAGAAAAAAGTGTGTAATTAAAGTTTGTTTGACACACACACAGACAAACACACCTAAATGATACAGCCACAAAGTCTTTCTTCCCCTACTGAGCACCAAAAGAAAACGCAAACGTTTCAAGTTGCATAGCAAGGACGAGATTTAGTGTTGTATGCCTCACCAGTATCTGGATTTTGACAGACGCATATTTTACACTTTAGTTCATGACATTGTAAACGAGTTGGTCATTTAGAGAAGGATGATTTGGTTTGTTGACATAGTGGCATTAAAGACCATACTCTGGAACAAAGTTGCTACCTAGATAACAAAGGTGACTGTAACTTGCAGTTCAGTTAAGATCAATGAATATGCAAATAAAGGATATGCAAATAAGGGAAGTTTGTATCAAATAGCAAGAGCTACCTTGCAATTTGTGTACAACTGGAAGAAGGTCTAATTTGTGAATCAATCGTCATGTGAATATTTTATTTTACAGGACGCAGTGTCCAAAGGATGCCGGGATACTGAAGTGTTTGAGGGATTCAAGTGCAATGAGTAATGTTCATTTGACACAAAGTAAACATCATGACCAGGTTCTCGTATTTCCATTATTCTTGGCCAGAAGTTTTTTGGGTACCATTACCTTAAAAATGGTTTTACTTACTTTTCGTCTTGGACTGATTTTAGCAAGGCTCGTGGTTCGAAGGTAGGCGACGGAAACGGAAATACACACGTAGCACCGTTAACTACAGCAGACAGGCTTCCATAAATCATTCCTGCAGTATGATTTAGTGGCAAGGGGCATGATACAACTGTCCCCTGTGAAATAAAAAAATGATTTAATGATATGAACCGTTCATTTTACATTAAGCTTAAAGTAAGGGTGACAGGCCACCAAAAAGAGCTGTTTCATTTGGCAGCTAAAGAATAAAATCCCCTAATGAAAGATCCGTCGAAATTATTTCAGTGTCTCTTACCGTTCTCAAGATATACCTCTTCAAATTTTGATGGTTTCGGAAGTTACGCATTGCCCTATGCAAAAATAATGATGTGGAGTGTTTCACAGTGTTAAGGTTTCTTTAATTAACCCTATACAATTACCTCTTAATTACTGATCAGATAATTTAAAGTTTGGAGAGCGATATCAATATTGTTCAAGGAAACAATTTTAACCTCCATAATAAATTCCTCAGAAGATAGCAATGCTACAAGTGTCTTTGAAATAAAGGTTGCAAAAACAAAGGCTTACATTGGCCATATTTGGTATATCCATCTTTTGACGTCACATATTTGCATATAGTTCATATTTATTTATGATGCAAGTGTAAAATAGAAATTACACTGTAAAGTAGTCAATATTTGCTGGATTTTTATGAGAATTGCTGCAATAATATGGACTTTAAGTACTTTTTACATCAAATATCTAACTATGAAATTTTCGTGTCACCAGACCAGAGATAAGTGCATATGTATATAGACATATATGTGTATGTGTTTATGTATGTATATGTATATGTATGTATATGTATATATTATGTATATGTATATATTATGTATTAAAATATATTATATATTACATATATATATGTCGGCTACATATACATATATGTAGGCTGTATGTTTATGTATGTGTATATAAATATACATATTAACCATTTTTAACAGGCTTACATGAATTACTTTTCTTCACTAAAAATAGTCCTAATTAACTTATCAGTGAAACAATCTTCACAGTTTAAAAACTCCAAGTTTTCTAAACTCCTTGCCAGTCTCTTGATCAAGCAAAAGCACTAAGAAAGAGCTTGCATTGCTCGAAAGCTTTGCAAAAACCTTTAATGGCCCTTTTTGGCTTCCCAAATTTCAACCCTTAATTGCTATCACGTATCTCTTTCGAGATTCGAGATCCAAACATTCCAAACATTCCTTCTTGTAGCGCCCCCTGTGGGCTGGGGGTTGTAGAATATGCCCACGGTATTCCCCGCCTGTCGTAAGAGGCGACTAAAGGGGAGGACTTGAAACGAGTTTATCTAGTTGACACTATATAACACATTCGTGTTGGTATGTCGTTAAATATTATCTAACTAACTAACTAACTAACTCCTTCTTGTAGCACTGTCAACATATATATATATACATATATATATATTTATATATATATATATATACATAGGTAAAAAAGAAGTAGTAAATAGTGCTAAAAGTTTGTGAAAAATTCCACGACGTTACACGCTAAAATTTTTCACAAACTTTTAGCACTATTTACTACTTCTTTTTTACCTACCTACTTCATAAGTGCTACGCAGTAATATATATATATATACATATATATATATACATACATATTTAGTGTTTATACAGCGTAGTCGTAAATTATTTTTTATTACATCACATAGATATATGAATGAACGGTTTGTACCCATTTGTTACCTAACTCATGAAAAGTAATGATCATGTTTAACTGTTGTGTTATCATAATTTGTGTACTTTGTTGTAGCCTGTAAGTGTACTGATATCCGTGACAAGATCCCTTTCCCTCATCTCTTGTATCTACCTTCAACTACAATCGTGAACAAAACTCGTTGGAACACCCCCCTACCATCTTGGATATGATAATGTAAATTTGCACGGCATATTTATTTTCTTTGAGGTGCGACATTGTACTGGGGGAAGGGGTAACAATGAACGCGCGGAATAATGCAACTGTTACAATGGCGGGAGTTGTTTCAACAACTCTGTTAAAGATTGAAGTAGTTAAATATTTATGCTAGAAAGTGAAGTACCTCTTCATTGTATCCGAGACGTTGACCACCAAAGTAGCCGTTATTCAATAAGCTGTGATGAGTACGAATAGCCCCCTTCGGTTGTCCAGTGGTACCCTTTACATGAAAAGATGTAAAACGATTAGCCTATGGCGAAAAGTAAGTCACGTTATATAGTCCGTGATACATACTCACTCTAACTAGGATTACCTACAATATTTTAACTTTCAGGGTCCTGTTTGAACACTCTTTGTGTACACATTTCGTTATCACACATTGTCCAATAGTGTACTGAACAACATAACCCCATCATAAAAGGGGTTATGCAGTCTCCCCAAGTTCAATCACTGAGATAAGAGTCATTCTTCCTCCTACCCCCTTCCCCGCCGAATGGGAACACATTTCCCCCATGTTTTTGATGAGATGTGCCGTCATGCATGCCTACGTCTGGTATAATATACTTCATTCCCTGGTAAAATGGTCCTCCCAAAGGCGCTTCAAGCCTGTGGGCAACTAAACTTGTTGGCTGGGTAACCGATTTTGACCAAAATCACTTGTGAGCCTCTCCCCCACCCTAAGTCACCCCTTTTCAGAGATATATGAATGATGTTAAGGGGCTCAATAACATATTTAAGATAAACTTCAAGAGACTGTGAATACTAGTTAAATTCAGTTGTATTGGCAAGGACACTTTGACAACCGTGGACATGATTACATTTCACATAAACTTGAATTTTGGGATCACTGTGAAAACATTTAAGGGCAAAAATGCGTTCTTTCATTCTTCACAATTTTGACCTTAACTGTAATGTTAATATATGGACACATAGCTATAAAGAAACTTGGTGTTCATGCAATATTATACTTAATATATTATGAAGTGAAAACTTCGGAAAACTCCAGTGACGGGAAATTTCAAGGCAAACAAATACAGTACTTCAATTATAGTGAAAAACAAGTCATTCAGGGTGCAAATTATATTGCATCTTACAAACTTGAAGAAAGTAGACAAGAAAACCTGTTACCCAAGAGAAATATGTTGAGTTCAGTGGTGGGCACATGGGCGTCAACAGATGGAGGAGCGTGCCCCCCCCCCCCTACTTTTGAATGTAAGGAATACTTGTCGTCCCTTAGCCTGTGTCTTGAGCCCCAATGAAAATATTAGGCACATGTTTGATTCCATAGCATACAATAGCTGTTTTAATGAAATCGTAACTCCAGAATGGTGGAAACAGCCATTTATTGGATGAAAATCACGGTAAAAATGCCTCAGATTGCACCACACATCATTTGGAATCAAAATTATTCCAGGGCTCTCAAACCGGCGTAGGATTTCACGTTGCTAGAGCTTCGCAAGGTGGAATCGAACAGGGAGCTGTGTCTTCCAGCTCCCTGTCAAAAGTAACCAGAACTTATTCGAAAAGCTTCTGACGCTCTAGCCTCTTGGGCCCAGGGTTTAAACAGTTGGAGGAAAATAGTGGGGGAGGGGGAAGAACAAGTCATGCATATGTTTGTATGGGATTGACTGAGAAAGGTGAGTGCAAGAGATTCCACAGGGGGCAACTGCGTTCCAAGATAGCCCACCATGAAGCTAACACTACTTGAGTTATGGTTCATTCGAAATACTTTTGTACCGGATGGTCTAAATTGTCACCGGAATACTTCCAAATAGAACGGTAATCTAATACTCACAGACGTAAATTGTATGTTAATCGCTTCGTCAAACTGAAGATCTCTTCCAAGATTTTCAATATCATGACGTGTATCATGACCCATATCCATGACGTCATCAAAGTTAAATGCTCCTTTTAGGTTTTCATTGCCTGCAATGACAACAGTTCTCAGATCCGGAAGCCTGGTTAAAAATCACGAAAATCTAGTCCACCAGTTATGTAGTTTCACTTCTTGTACCGGCATGCACATTAGTATGTAATCATATGAAAATGTGATACATCCGTCCTCAGGCGGGAAATCCGAGGGGATGGGGGATATATCCCCTCCGCTTTTGACAAAGGGGAATTGCCTACACAAAAATCCCCCAGAGTTTCAAAAGAATAGCAAAATACTATGCTCTGTATTTTTATTTTGGTTATGAAATTGACAACTTTTGGATTGTGTGAAATAACGTAAACCATTAATTTACTGTGCAACTCCCTGCTTAAATGAATTCGAAGTGTTAATTTTTCGGCGTGCTTCGTCCCGATCCATTGTGCATTGTTGTCCTAATATTATTACATAGCAGCTTGAGCGAGATTATTTTGTCAACACCCCCATACATTTCCCACTACCACCTATCCTCTCGAACCACAAGGGGTAGCGTGTCTGCTGGGGAAAGCCCGTGACGGTTTTGATTGGGAATGGTATCTCAAATTACCGACTGATGAAAGGGAAAAGTGAATTGAAGAAAAGGGAAGAAGGAAGGGCATTTAATGTAACTTGGATAAATTAGGAGGAGAAAAACATTCTGCACTGTCTTTGAAAGGTTATTTTTGGCACGCTTCCATCATTGATAGTTGCGACATTGCCGATGCCTTTTAGACACCTTGAGTAGTATTGTTTCAATGCAAATTCTATTCTAACATCCACATCCACCTCTCCCTCCCAAAACATACTTGCACCATCAAATTTGCCGACCACTGGAACACATGCAATTACAAAAGCTAATAGTCAAGTTCAAATTTCGAGGGCTTTTAGAGCGAATTCGATGCGATTTTCAGATAGTGAAATGATTCACACCCGCTGGAGAGTTCAAAGCCTCTCTGAACCGTCGGGTCATGTCAAGTTCAGCCCTTTCCTATGATAAAATACTGTAGCTACAGACCTTATAAAGGTAAATACCCCAGAACTTCGGGGGCTTCAACCCTTGGACCCCACCGGGGCGTTGTCCCTGAACCCCACCATAGGCCCTATGGCGGGACCATGGATCCCACGCTGACAGGGGAGCGCTTCGCACTGCCGAGGAGCCTTCGGTGCCGTTGCTTGTTTTATCCCACCAGGTTTCACAATAAATGTCTGAACACATCCCATTGCATTGGAGCACATCCCATGCCATCCCATCCCCCCCCCCCATTTAAATCCGTCAAGTTGGAGAATGTGCGTTTTATGCACTCAAGCGACTTCAGGCATTGGTGCCCCTGGCACGAGTACAGCTTACCGTGCATACAAACTTTCACACATGCAACTGTTCAACGAACTGAACACAAAAGCGCCCGCGAATTATTCACCAACATGGCGGCGTGAACAGAGCATGTCGTCAGGTAAAATGGGGCTGTATTACAGACTGATTAGTGAATTTATGTCCAAATCCACAAATTTATGGACACGCAAATTTCGATGACCTAAAAACCACGTAAATGAAAACGGTCGGGGTCGTCGAGGGGTTGAAGTAGTAAGCCAGTGGACATTGTGAAAAAGGGCCTTTATCTGGTATTTGCAGACAAATGAAAATTTAAGTACCAACGAACGAGGTCCATCCTTACATGGTACCCAGGGCAGTAATCCTTGTTCTCTCGTCATGCAAAGGCCCTGGAACGGGTGTGAATAATTCAACTGGAGACAACTGTATTTACCCTTTAAAATCTTTAATAAGATGTTTTCGACTCTTTTAAATACAATCACAAAGATTCGGGTCAATTCCCCTTCTTGAACAGAAACCTGATGTCTGTCCAATGGGGTCGGAAGCATAAGGAGTCCAGTTTGTCTACTTTAACAAGATGTCATTATGATCTGACATAACGAAAACGTACAGCAGCATATGTAAACATGGTCCAGGACGTAGCAAAAGTCTTTCAAGTTAGTGTCAAATGTTAATGGTTAATCTCAGTATATGCACGGTTCGCATAAATTATGCCGTCATCTGTAGGTATGCTCATGATTGGTCAGTTATTAAGAATTTCAATTTGCATACTTATGTATGAGCCATTAATTAGTTGCACGATTTTCTTGTAAAGTATCTGTACAAGCTATTCTTTGAAATTTTGTGTTACAGCTTTGTCCCGAGCTCACCTTTCGCTCCGTAGATTTCCTGGTTTGGTCGTTTCCAACTCCGGACATATTTCTCTCAACATACTGTAGTAATCTTGAGTTTTGAAGGCTCGAGGTGCAACGATAGCTTTCATGCCTACCTACAGAATAATTTAATGAGAAATTAATTCCTTTTCTAGGTCGTCAAAGTTTTCATCATTTTGATCAGAGTAGAAAGGGTGTTCCTTTTGTGACCTCTCCCCCTCGTTCAAAAGACCTCTTCACCCTCTCTATGCACAATCAAAAGAAACTGTTTTACTAAGCAAAAGATTGAACGATAAGAGACAGCACCACCAATTTATTGAAAACATGGCGCTCCCCTGTGAAAGCAGCGTGTACGAATTTGCTAACAACATGTAAATAATGATGTAGTGTTTAATCAAGTGCTAATCTGTGACTACATCTTAACTTGGGATTCTGAAATGAAAGTAAGTTTCAATGTTGTTTAGTGACTAATGAGCTCCTAAGGGAGATACTGATCGTTTAGGGTTCCTGTTTATGTTTTGTAGCTGTCCATGAACCCAGCGTTATTTAGGCCTTATATTAAAATACAGTACATAATGTGCTGTGTTCAAGGACGGTTGTACATATCCAATGGCGTAGCCACGGGGAGGGTTTTGGGGGTTGAACCCCCCCCCATGACCCAATCATGAAAAAAAAATATGAATTGCAAAAAACACATGATCACTATAAGCTTTATTACATTTGAGGCACAAGCATTGCACTATTTTGCATCTGGAGACCTAAAATAGCCGTTTCTTTAAATATCTATACTGACCTTTTCCTCATGACGCACTCCAAAATCGTATCTGGGTTGGGCCAAAGTTTAAATAGGTAAAGTCGGACGGTTGCTAAGGACTTTCCACTATTCTGTTGTATCATTCAGTTCCCAAGCCAGGGGGACCATATGTATATTGACGTCACCATCCTCTTGACATGTGTTTGCCCCGCTCCTAGTTTAGGACATGCTGCACCTCTGCACTAGGGAAAACAAGCCAGTGAGCCACAACTGGAAGAAGGGCCGTGGCCGGACCGACTTAAACCAATTGGTTAGAAACTGGACCGTAAAACCTCATCTTACTCTAACTCTACACAAAGTTACATGTGTAAACTAGTCAGCAATATTACAACAAATGAGTTTGCCATTGTTTTCCACTTTGAACTTTCTCGGCATATTTCAGCATACCAGATGTGAAATTTGAAGTAAGTTGAGAATTTTTAACTTGAAATTTTTGGTCCACAGGAATATAACGGTAAAGGTGTTATCGAACGTTAAAAAAAAAAACTGGCTTTTATATTCATAATCGAACATCAAGTGGACCGAACGTAAACGCTCAGGCTACTTGTCTGGTTCCCGGAAAACCCTTCATCCCAGACAATGATCACCCGGACAATTTTCAGTGGGACAATTTCCACCGGGCATTCCAAATTTTCTAGCAGGGAAATTTGTTTGAAGCTTAGGCATGATATGGTTGGGAAATTTCCGGATGGGGAATTGCATGTCTAGGGGTATTGTCTGGGGGACGATGTACGTCCAGGTGAAAATTGTCCTGGGGTTTGTCAGGTCACGGCTTGCTTGTTAAGACAGTATCGAAAATAGGTAACTATCAGATACATCACAAAGATAAATTAAGCTATCAAACAGTAAAATTTCATTTACAACTTTAAATAGCAAAAGAATCATAAGAAAAGTTTGACTAGGCCTACATCGAAAATTACCGTCTGTAGATGCCATCCACTGGCAGAGGGCTCACTTGCGATTCCCTGTGCCGTCATTGGCTCAGGGTTTACTCTCTTATTTACATGCTTTAGCATAATATGAAGGGCGCATTAATGACACTGAACTATTAACAAGCTCATGTATGTCGCGCTAAGTACTGCATCTTCTGCCTGCTTTGGCTACAGTACTGTAGAGTGTAAAGAATACGCGTGTGTTTGGAAAAACGAGTTATAATAGGCCTATAAGGTACACTAAAAGTACCCCATAACATTTGACTTTGGATCATTGAACAGTTGCCTGCACTGACACTGGCAACCACACAGTTTGATAGTAAATTTCCTTTTTGTTAAATGTGAAGTTTCCATGTAAAATAAATGTTTCCCCTTAAATTTAATGCCAAAAATCAGTTTTAACATAATTTGACCTGTGGCCATTGAAATTTGGTTCAGAGGTCTGCGAACCACAATTTATAGGTCAGTACGTAGTGAAGGCGGAAGGAGAATAGTTACTTCTGTCTCACCAGTCTAAGAGCATACACTGTTTCTTCTACACGATAAGCAGGATTTACATTGACCAAAATGGCCCCCACTCTGGCGCATGCGTACTGCGTCAAAATCCATTCTCTGCTGTTTGGGCCCCACATTCCAACACGGTCTCCCTTTTTGATACCTGTGGCCGCTAGTCCGGCAGCAAGGCAGTCGACCTGAAAGTTATAAAAGACGGAAACGAGGTAAGGCTTTTTGCTGTTCTAGGAACATTCTCGGGGAAATTTCTTGTAGAATGGAGTCGTGGGCGGCTCTAAGAAATTTTGTTTGGGGGGGGGGAACTCAAGTCCGTATTCTGGGAGGTTCGGAAGACCCCCAGCAATATTAATGGTCAGCTCCGGATAGTACAATAGCCTCAATAGGAGTATGCATACGCGTAGGGGCCCAAGTTGATTTGGGGGGGGGGGGGCTGTAACGATGATCTGCCCGAAAAATAGAAACGAAAATTTCCCCGCTCTCCGCGCGCGTTCAAAATGTTAATGTACATATCATATAGGCATGCATCCGTTATCACACCGCATGCCAATTACATACAACAATTTGCCACGTTACTACCTATTCCATATTGGTTATAATTCTGGGGGAAGTCGTTACAATAATGATGATAATAATCAGTGGTGTGGTCAAAGACTTCTCTCATGGGGGTGGGACAGGCACTATGTTGTGTGAACGCCGGCCTGGGAGAGGGGTATAAGGGGAGGGGTGTCCCCCTCCCCTGTGTGTCCCCCTGAAAATTTTTTGAATATAAGGTGTCCATACATGCAATCTGGTGCCATATATGCTACCTTTGAAGTAAAATTTGTGTTAAAAAATTTACCGTACGTATTTTAGTTACTAAAAGAAAAAAAACAGGCATCACCCCCTACAGCTTTGAAAATTTTTGAAAAATTAGGTGTCCTTACATGCAATCTGGTACCATATATGCTACCTTTGAAGTAAAATTTTGTGCTTTATTTTAGGTACTAAAAAAATCGGCGTCAGTACGGGGTAATGGCCTAATGGCTCCTCAAATGCACCACTGATAATCATAATATATAAGTTTAACCATTAAAAAACACACTGGTGAATTAATACCGAATATATAGGTGATGGTGCAATCCAAATCAGAACTATATTTTAATTACCAAGGAAGTTTTTTAAAGTATCGAATTCCGTTAAGCTACATTATTGCATTATTTTCTTTCAGTACGTGCCCGAAAAATGTCGTTTTGAAAGCTTTTTATTAATGTTTAACCTTCGCATTACATTGGAAAGTTATTCACTTCTTTAATTTTAAGCCCACTCAAGGAAAAGGGAGGGCCTAACCCATCTCGAATTACATGGTTTTTTTATTTATTATTTTTATTTTTGAAAATTGAAGACCATGCTTTGCAGACTTTGGGGGGCTGCAAGTGCCCCCGTGCCCCTATGGCAAGCCGCTAATGAATGGAGTTCACAGTTTTGGGTACTTTATTCCCACGACCACAAATCAAAATGCAAGATATCGGACTAACAATAGTAATAACAGAATGAAAGTAAGGGAGAACTGGGTGAGAACTTCCAGTGGCAAAGCATATAAGAAAACGTATTTAATAAGGAAAATCCCAGTGTGCTCAAGACATATCTGATGAAAGTTAACAGGACTTAATAAGGAAGTGTAGACCCTCACCCCTTTCCCAAGTATCCAAGACATACTTGTAACGATATCAGTTTCATTTAAAGCACACAATTCAAGTGTCAATTGGTAGAGACAGGCTTTGGGCCTAGCGTTGTGACATATGCTGTCCCCTCACCCTGTCCACATTTAATGGCCCCCAAAACCTGACATTTTATTTCGTGTTTTGCATCTTTGCCATTCAGATTCTAGAATGATTTCCTCTTTAGAGTCATGCCGTTACCTCATCCAGAAGTTGCAGATAGGTGTGTCTGCTGCCCTCTGTTCCATATATGAAAGCGTCTTTCTCGGGGAAACTTTTCAACGGTTTCTTGCAGAGCGACACCAAGAGTTTTTCCTAACAAGGGTACTTCACTGGCCCCGTGGCAGTAACTCTCTTTAAGGGCGACATCACCTCCTGGCACATACACCGACCTTCAAATACGAAAATGCCCAGATTTACATTTGGGGAAAAGTGTGCATCTCCTTAAAATTCACAAATGAAGCTAGACCAGGAAGTATTTATCGGTGTCATATAGGTACAGGATTTGATCCATGCATTTTTGACCAGGCCTAAAGAGACTTTACTACAAGAGCGTCTACCCCCTCCTCTATGAATCCTGACTCGGATGTACAATTAACAAATGTCTTTAAGTAACTTAGCATCAATGTAATATCTATCCTATACGCTTTCACAGTAGTTTTGAAGTAGTTTTAAAACACCGGTTTATTCTTATAATCCTCCAACTGTCTTACTTGATGTTTTCGAACGCAACATTGGAAAGTTAAGGTAAACCAAGTAGCTATTATGCATAAAAACTCAGTGACAAAAAACTATCACATGATCAAAAATAGTCATTCGTAAAGTAGTATGCCCAAGGTATACTAATTCGAATTCGGATGACTACATTTTCCTCTTAAAGGAAAAATGTAGTCACCCTTAATTGAATTAGTGTACCCGATTATTCTAATTCATGAATGGCTCTTTTAAGTCATGTGACAACAATTTCGTCTACCTTGAGAATGTTACATTTATTTTCTGGAATCGTATCAAAGATACTTGCAATAGAAATAAGAAGAGATTTGTAACATTTAGTTCATCTGTCAAAGTGAGTTTGGGGAGACAGTTTACTCCCTTTAATATAGGTACTCATCATTTGCAGTCTTTGTCGTTTTTGTTGAGTTGAATGGGCCTCTTGGGGTTTTCAACAATCTGTAAACAACTGGGTATACTATTACTTAAGTTTAGCAAGTGTGCCATCTCCTAAATTGTTGGGTAAGGAACTGTCTAGGGTGTTTTGTAACTAACTGATGTAGCTCCTTACCCAACGGTTTAGGAGGTGACATACGTACCCAATTTGGGTAAAAAATTGCCTAACAGTCCTTAGAAAGGAATGTTACATCCATATCCATAAACGTACGAGATATTTTTCGGGGGGGGGGGGAAGGGAGTTTGGCCGATTTTACCCAAGAAAAGCCTGTAAAACTTAAGAAAACCCCCCACTTTTTCCCAAAATATGCCCCCAAAATAGATTTTGTCCTAACTCTAGAAGGGAGTTGCAGTCGTAACCATTGCGCCTATGATGATATCGGACCATGAGACCACAATCGCTCTAAACACAATAACATAAAATTATGCTTGCAATAACCTATCTTTTATCGTCAGATGGGTACATTTATAAAACGCTAGGTGCAATTTACCCACGCTGGGTACTTGTGCTTCATCCAATTAGTTTAGTAAAAGAAGAGTTACCCAACGTGGAAAAGTTATGTCCCAAAGAAGTAGTTTGCAGCTTCTATTTCGGTTATTCGTTAACTAACGTGGGCCTATTTATAACAACTTGTTGGCGTGTGGCATACTTGCCCAAAGTTTTTATGGTAAGGGAGGACTCAAAAAGTAGGAGTGGTGTTACAAGACGACTCATCGGGAGCACCAGATTGAATCCGTCGACGAGCGAATGGAAAGTTCCAGAGAATTCAACTTCAGCAGCCTTTCTAGAATTGTCTAGAAGTGAGAACTGTTTACGTAATGTGCCAATTATAGCAGCGGCCTGGCGACACTTCTAAGAAATAATGCCATTGTTTACTCCGGTGCATGCAAGGAACGTTCTCGTAATTGCTCGACTGTGTGCACTAGAACTTTCTGTTAAATTCTGGAGAGTTCTCGATTGAAAGCCTAGCGTATAAAAGGCAGTTCAGCAACTGTTGTAGGAGAGAGATATCATAATACTTCATCGAGACCAGACGCTGTTGAGAAATTATTCTCTGACAGAATCACCTGAAGCCAGCCACTGACACTGCACACTTGTGATAAATTGCCTTACGCCGTTTCTAGACTTTCTACACTGTGTATTGAGATCGTTATCATCCATCATCGCCTAGCCTTGTCATTAGTTGCTCGTGGAACCAGTTCCTACGCTACAGCACGCTGCAGGTCTACTACTGTACCATCGTCGACGTGCATGCACTACCAGCCCTTGGACCAGACCAGAATAACATTAAGTAAAGGATTGTGAGTGAATCTAATTAATTATTGTAAATTTAAGTAAGATAAGGAGATTGTAAATAACCATTTAGTTGTTGAATTTTAATCTCGTTCTTCTGTGATCTTTCGCTGTTATTGGTTTGATTTGCGACCACAAGCCGTAACAGTGGGCACAAAATTGGAGGGATACTTTACAAGAGCCAATATCTAAGACCAAAAGTTGACTTTTGTTCTTAAAGAGATATGTGTTTTTTCCCCTGAAGATTGAGTGCACGTGCTTTCAGTGGCCCTAGATTCTTCCCTTCTGGCGAATATGCAGTTGCAAGACTTACGCAGAAGATGAAAACGCTCTCAAATCGCCAAATACTCGACAAACGAAATTAAACCGTGATGTCCATAAAATAGCACGATACATTGTTTGGTTAATAGACCTGTGAAAAAGCAAAAAAAGAGAAACGCAATCTTTCTTCTTCAGTTCACCAGTAACACCATTATAGTGCCGCCGAAGGGAGTTTTGCGAATTGAGAGGACTGTACTATTTCACAAACATCTGGCCGAAGCACAGTGATCGAGAAAAAGGGTCAAGGGCAGTCGTCAAGTTCCTCAACGACGAACTTCAACTGTCAAAACAGGCCCCTGGTAAAATCAAGGGATAACATCCCAATGAGGTTCAGCTAGGGGAACATGAGAATGCAGTAGCAGGTCCAGGACCCCGGCGCTAAGCTCTCTCATTTTCTCCTGGAAATTCAGAACCATGAAATGAGTTTTACTGACTGCCTTCCCTGCTCGACCCTTATGCCCCTTTCCAATGAATTAACCCCCTCCGTCCTCACCTATAACTAAATGCAAATAAACGCCTGTCGAGTTTCAATTCAAGTCAATTCAATTTATTTCAACCATCATCAAACAGTATCTCAAGAATGTCAGCACATATAAAGAATATATTAAACTTCCTTTAGAAATGGAGACAAGCAACCGAAAACTTAACGGTAAGGGGTAAAGGAGCCAGAAATAAGCAGATCTTTTCGAGTCTGGCCCCTTAAACGGAAATATACAAATGAAAGAAATACAAAGAAAACGGAGAAAATAGGGTGGAAAAGGGAACACAAAAGTAGGACAAACATATAGAATAAAGATGCACTCATCAAAGATAACCAAATCAGGGGTGGCGCCAGCGGGGTGCCGGAAGGGGCCATGCCCTCCGTCGGGGAAGGTTGGCCCCCCGTCGGGGAAATTTTCCAGTTTCGTCGGGGAGACTTAATATGTACGATAAAATATGAAGTCCCAACGACCTTCAGTGGCCCCGACGATCTGCTTGATTTTGCTCATAGGGAGGGCAGATTCTTCAATAAAGACCCCAAATTTTCCAATTTTCTTCCATAAAAATCCATATTTTTCAAATTGTCTTCAATAAAACTCCCAAATTTTCTTCAATTCTTTTGGTAAAAAAGCCAAACATTTTCGGTGCGCTTTGCGCGCCAAAAAATTTGCGTTTTTAGTCCTTTTGGCCTTTGTCGGAGCTTCGGGGAGCTTGACCCCCCCCCCTGTCGGGCAAATCCTGGCGCCACCCCTGAACCAAATACAATTAAATGTCAATGGCCAATGAACCAAAAAGATACTTCTTTGGGGACGACTTAAAAGCATGAATAAAAGTTTCTATACTAAGCTATCAAATTTTTCCTAGTTCACACTACAAAAAGTTAATCTTACCAACGTAATGCCAGATAATCCCTATGTGTCTTCTCTGGGAATCGAGTCTACAAACCGGTCGACTATGATATCATCGGAAAACAAAATCCCTTACACCCACTCCTCCGAAAAGTGACTTACATATGCTTCTAATGCTTCTACTGTGCTACTTCAGTTGTAAAACAAACAACGAGCCCTTCCACTTTGCGACAACGCCAGTGACAGTCTTCCCCGTGGAGCGGACGAAGTTTTTTCGTTCAGTTCATCGGAGGGGCGGCAGCCTAAGGGGGAGGCAGCCGCAGAGGCGCTACGCAGGCTAGTGACAGTCGGTCTCACAAAAGCTGGTCGGTGCTCTAGCCTGCGGCCTGTCTGTTGCACCATTCTCCATGTGACCACGCAGAGTGAATGAAGGTGGTAGTTTACTTAAGAAATGTAGTTCCACAAACAACAAGGCTCGGGTCAGCGAGAAAAACGGTACAACCCCTCTCATTGAAGAACTACCAGACTGGGGGACGTAGCTTCTCTCACTTTGGCGAAATTGCCATTTTCTTGCAAAGTGAATTGACATTTTCGGGCCTACATGTGACATTTTCCCATTATTTTTGAACAATTGAAAGTAGTTCGGCAGGCTAATGCACCGGCGTAGGAAGCGGGGGGCTGGGGGGTTAGCCCCCCAGTCAAAAATGTGGGGGTGAAGTATGCTTCTGCCCCCAAGATCCAAGGGCAAAAACCGCTTATTTGTCTCTTCTGTAAGAAATGTAAAAAATTTGCAGTAATTTTCCTTAAAGTTTGTCCAAAATGTTTCACCAAATTGCATCTAAGGACCCTCAAGCACCCAAAAATTTTCCAAAGGGGAGGAGGACACCCCTCCCTTTAGACCCCTCCCCCAGGACGGCGATCCGAAACAAGGTTCAGCCCCCAATCTCGAAAAGCTTCCTACACCCATGAGCTAAATAAGCTATTCCCAACTCCCACCGTCTCAAAGTAATATTTTAGTTTACTTTACTACAAAGGCGCAGCAACATGGGGGGGGGGGTCTAGCCCTTCTCATAAGGCGAATGTTATGAAAAAAGGAAAGAAAAAAGGAAGGAATTTGTTGAAATATTTAATGATACTTGAAGGAAAAGCAACCAAATGAAAAACCAAACAATTTGCTGGTTGTATGGCCAAACACTGCATAATTTGCATTGCATTTGGTTTGTGTGTGACAAACTTTGCGTGTCTTTTGCTTTTATAGGCGATTTCCGCTTCTCTCTTTTGACATTTGACTTGCATAAGCTTGTTAACACGCAAAATTTTTGAAATCGTTGCACCCTTGTCAACTACCGGTATCTTTAAAGGCAATAAGCAGTCGCCCCAAAATTTTCTTTGAAAAATCAGCAAACTCGTGCAAATCTTCTCTTACTGCATTACAAGCACCTCTGAAGATATTTTGAACATAACTGTTACAAACAATAGGTAAAGCAAGGTGAAATTCTCCTTGAACTCCACAATTCACTATCAAAAATATTGTCACATGATCAAAATCGGCCATTCATGAACTAGAGTGACAGGATACACTCACTATGTTTGGGGTGACTGCCTACTGCCTTTAAGATTCAAACATCACTACCAGGTCTAGAACAACTCGATCCTTGCACACGTACACTTTACTTCATAACACTGTTAGCGAGAAATGTCAATACAGTGACCCTGGTGACTTATCAATTTGTAACTGAATACAAAAACATGCAAGCCTCCTTCGCCAATGTGTTTGAAGGCTACGTTACGATAAGACTGTACAATTTTCTGTCACTTTTGTTATGCAAAATGATGATAAGTTGATATAAAGACGTTATAAAGTTTTAAAGTAAACTTTCAATGAGTTGTGAAAATAAAACAGTAGTAAACAGGGTGTCCGATCCCCCACCCCATTCCTTTCCCTCGGAGAGACTGGGGGACTCCCGTTTATCTGAAGTCGTAAGTCTTTGAGAGGAGTGTTTTTGGAACCCTGTTGATACTGTTAAGAGCCCTTTTCTGTTTTGAAGTCTCCTCCTATGTTAAATGTATTTTAATCGACATTGTCATTCTTTAAAGGCAATAGGCAGTCGCCCCAAAATTTTCTTTGAAAAATCGGCAAATTCTTGCAAATCTCGTCTTACTGCTTTACAAGCACCTCTGAAGATGTTTTGAACATAACTATTACAAACAATATAGGTAAAGCAAGGAGAAATTCTCCTTGAATTTCACAATTTACCCACAAAAATATTGTCACATGATCAGAATGGGCCAATCATGAATTAGAGTGACAGGATACACTCACTCTGATTGGGGTGACTGCATACTGCCTTTAAGTGTCGTATCAGGTTTGATGACGTAACCGTCTCTATGTACAGAGCGAGAAGAAATTTACAAAATATTAGTGTTTCCAAAAAGCACTGATCGCAACTTGAGAGCTATACTTAGTACTGTAGTAGATATTGTCTGCAAAGAGATTAGTTCGCCGTCAGCAGACTTTGACAAGTAACGGGGGAATACAATGGCTTAACTCTTACCTGCGTCAAAGTACCTTGATTCAGAACCCTATCGAACCGCTCCTTTAAACCCGAATAGATAGTACAGTTATTCCACATCAATTGTTACACACAATGCACAAAGGATAATCACTACCTGCTCAATTGCAGTGTAAGCTTCTCGAGACTCCGGTGCTATGACAAAAAAGGTGAAAGACGAACAAATATGTTAAGATGAAATTTACAAACCTAGTTAATCCGGAGTCGTTTAATTAGAAGAGAAGTAATAGTTACAAACCAGCAAAAATTGCAAAGCATACGAGACGAAATAAACAGAACTATTCAGACTGAGGTAGTTATAGAAGAGAGATACTACTACTGAATGAGCAACAGAGTTAATCATAGAACGTATTTTTTTATGTTTGACTTTCATAGTAAACTTTGCGTTTTATTGTTCCCTTTCGTGTCATGGTATGATATCTATTCACTTTGCATGCTTGTTAACTGTTCCACTGCTGTTACTCTACCAAAAGGAATCAATGGATACAATACAATCACTGAGAGGGTTTATCCCATGTACCGTATGGATGGATCTTCAAACAACTTAGTAGGCCCTTGATAAAGCCTAACTTCTTCGACAGGTATATTGGATATTCAAGCCTTCAAGTTACCCTTTATTGCCATGCCATTTTGATGTAGTTACCCCTTGACAACTACTTACATGGTTATCGTAACTGCGCATGTGCAAATGCCGGGGAAAGATTCCCGTAGGTCTGGTTGGCCATTGCAGCAAAATTGTCTCAGTCTAAACGTATTCCATATTTTCGCAACAAACTAACCAAGGACGTGGATAGTTTCATTTCATCAGATAGTGGACTGTTCGAATAATATATAGTGTCATAGAGTCAAAACAAAATGTACGAGTCTTCATGTCCCCAATGTCTTACGGGAATGTATGACGTCATGGCTGATACAATAAATGTAATAATATTTCGTGTACCTGAAACTTAAAACAAACCAATGTGTTTGACAATGATCGCATAGCCTGATCCTAGACTCATCTATACGCATGCTCCGAGATGCTCTGATTACTCCATATGAATACGACCCTTCTTCAAAGACATTCTTCGATTGTTCCACCAAGAATCTCCCTTGTTCCGATTGCTCCAATGAAATTCTCCTCTGCTCAAAGCGAGTGTGGGTAAACTAAGATCTTAGTTGACACATTCGAGTCATTGCTTCGATAGCCATTTCTCTGCTGCTTATGATTTTAGTTCTGGAGCCCATATATTGGTGGAGAAGTTTTGGCCCATCCACACCGCATTCTGACACAGGTGGTATTTACGCCCAGTCTTTGTCGACAAGGCGCTTGGGAGATAGTAAAGTTTGCCCAAAATCTAGAATTATAAGAATATAAACTAGAGAGATTTGGAAATGAATTTTATTCATCCAACTCCCATTTTCATACCTTACTCCGTTGCTGAGATATAAAATATTGAAATATTCACTTAATTTGAAACAGTCGATTGCGCAATAATTTGTGATGTCATTCTTGTACAACTCACCTCACCTACCCTTTTTTCCCTTTGAAATGAAAATGTTTGTTTGACCTTGAAAAAGTTATTGTTGTCTCGCATAGCATGTTGTACGGAGAAGTTTTGTACAGCCAAGTCACCCTACAACAGAAAGAAATTGATCACATTTTGTTACAAGGCGCAGTGGGTTTCGAAAACACAAAGAAAAACAAAGAATGTAATTTGAGTAGTACAAGAATGACATCACAAATTATTGCCCAATCTATCATTTTAAATTGAACTAATGAGCTTTAACATTGTATATCTCAGCTCAGGAATGTCCTGTAAAGATGGGAGTTGGACCATTTGGATTCATTTTTCGAGCTTTTTTGACATACAGTTTTGAAATTTTAGAGTATGGGTACACTTTAACAGGGGCGCAAATCTCTGCTTGAGAGTGGGGGGCGAAAACGAATATGGTGTACTCGTGGATGTGAAACTGTGCACACGAAGCGTGCACCGCGAGCGCGAAGCACGAAGCCCTCGTGGGTGGGATCCAGGGGGCGAAGCCCCCGGGAGCTCCTGGGTTTTAGTATTTCAGAAGCTGCAGAAAGATTATTTCGAACGGAAGTTTTTTAGTGTAAAGGCTCCTGGGTTTTAGAACATTTACACCTGTCAAAAGGGTTAGTTAGGGCACAAAGTAATTAATAATACTGATGTGCTTCACGAACCGGGGCACAAAATGCAGAGATAGATCTCTGAATACCCCCCCCCCCCAACCGAAAAATCCTGACTACTATAGTTCGCAGGGGTTTGACTAGACTGCAGAATTTAATCCAGGTTAAGATATATATTTCCCGAATTCTCACAAAAATATTTGGTTGGGGCTGCAGCCCCCAAACCCCTCTCCTCCTATGCCAATGTTAGGGCCAAAAACTATTTTTCGGAAACGTTTATAGGTAACAAAGAATATAGGTGATAACCACTAGTAAACGTAATTAAGTTCAAGAGCAAAAATGCATACCCAATATTCTGTCGGAAACGTAGCCTACGTTTAATTAACAAATTCCTTTTCCTTAGCAGAATTGACATACAAGGGCGGATCCAGGATTTTATAAAAAAAGATAAAAAAAAGGGGGGGGGGGGTAACTCCTTTAGGACAAAATTCAGAACTTCAAGAGTCAGATGTACGAAGCCTCGATGGAGGGGGAAGGGGATTCCAGGAAATTTTTGAAATTGCACACTGATAAATGGCATTACCTGGCACATGACAATCAGGATAAATGCGCCAGCAAACGTCATTTCTTTGCATCATAGGCTATGAGGTGCGACCAGTGCAATCTTGGAATGGGCATAGGTGTAGGAGCCCAAGTTGATTGGGGGGGGGGGGGGTGGAACGACTTGTCCGAAAAATATAACCCAAAATTTCCTCGCGCTCCACGCCCGTTAATGTACATATCATAGGGCATTCATCGTTTATCACATGGCATGCCAATAACATGCAATAATTTGCCTTGTTTCTACCTTCTTTATTCGTTTTAATATTGGCGGAAGTAGTTGATCGCCGTCCTGGGGGGGGATCTAAGGGGAGGGGGTCCCCCTCCCCTTTGAAAATTTTTGAAAAATTAGGTGTCTTTACATGCAATCTGGTGCCAAATAACTAACGTTGAAGTAAAATTTGTGTTAAAACATTTACGTATTTTAGGTATTAAAAAAGTCCGCATTACCCCCTCCTCTTTGAAAATTTTTGAAAAATTAGGTGTCCTTACTTGCAATCTGGTGCCACATATGCTACATTTGAAGTACAATTTGTGTTAAAAAATTGACGTATTTTTAGGAACTAAAACAAAAACATCGGTATCAGTGAGGGGGAACCATGGCCCAATGGGGTGCCCCTTCCCCTTTAAAATTTTTTGAAAAATTTGGTGTTCTTACATGCAATCTGGTGCCACATATGCTACCATTTGCAGTAAAATGTCTGTTAAAAAATTTACGTATTTTAGGTAGAAAAAAATCAGCATCAGTGAGGGTGGGGCATGGCGATATGGCCCCTCAAATACACCACTGATAATCATAATATAAGTTTAACTATTAAAAAACGCACTGATGAATTAATACGAAGGTGCTGGCGCAGTTTAAATCAGAACTTTATATTAATAACCAAGGAAGTTTTTAAATTATTAATACCCTTTAGCTACATCATTGCATTATTTTTCTTTCAGTAGGTGCCCGAAAAATTCTCAGCATTTTGCCCTAATTTTCACAAAAATTTTTGGTTGGGCATGCTGCGGCCCCTCAGCCCCCCCCCCCCCTTCCCCTACGCCTATGGGAATAGGCTTACCAGTCAGTAGGCTTATGGTCATATAGTGGTAACGTATTTAGTCAAGACATAGGGGTCTGAGAATTTTGTTGAAATTAAACACTATTAGATGCGATTTCTTGGCATTTGGCAATCGAGATATGTACATAAGCAAACATCATTAGGCAAGGAGGGCCGTCGCAAGTGCCTTCGTTAGGGGCAGTTCATGACATTGTCTAAGCGGAACACCAAGTGACGCTCGTGTACATATCTGACACTTGGCAGGACCCTTCCTTTTCACACGCGCATGGGTGTCATCCTGGGGATGATGCTTAGGGGTAGGGGTGACATGTAACACCTGGTTTACGTCCAAATTAATGTTACCTTTGGCAAAATTTTAAAAGTGATTTTGAGTTCAGAAATTCTACTTATGTAGTGATTTTTTGGCTATGGTATGACACCCCTACATGGCTGGCACCCGGTGTAGGCTTCCCCTCTCAGTAAGCCACATACACTGTGGGAGCCAGCATCGGTTGGTGCGTAGCCCGCCTGGAGAAGGCCTTGCAAGAAAATTTTTGGTCGTGTTGCCTTCCATATGGGCAAAATGTCACATTCTAGACTTTGAAAGTTGCTCTAAACATTCTGTATGTTTAGATTTCATGCTTCCAGAAACAAATTTAGATTTCAAGAAAACAGTTAATTTGGTTAAAATTAAAAGTTTCTGTACAAGTTTATTGAGTTTAGCATGTAATTAAGGGAGATCATATAGCTATTTTATAAAAGCATGGTGTTACACGGTATGAGAATAATACTAAAGATCTGTAGCCTGCCTATATGAAGGGGAATTTAAGCTGTGTATCATGTAGGAGGAAGAGGGCTAATTCGTCAGGAACAGTAACCCGCATAAAAACGCCTCCACGGCTGGGTCCGAGCCCCCTCCCCCTCTCGGGACATTTGGGGATGAAGGAACCATTGCATGTAATTTCCATATGTTCTTAGGGCCATTAAATTATGATAAAGACAGCAAAATTTTCAGCATTTCAGTACTCTTTTCTCAAGTAGGCCAACTTTTATTTATGCTTTGGTAACTTTAGGGGGAAACTGACCCCTGCCCCGGCTACCTCCCTGAGATTCACATTACCAAGGTAAACTAGGATTCAGTGACCTATTCCCAAAATGACAATGAAAAGAATCATTCCTTGCCTTGAACAACTGGTTAATTTATCATTGCCAATCGTCGTCATTCGAAAATGTGAAATAAACTTTCGTCGTATTCGTTGCGCTAAATTTCATTTCAGTTGACGTCATTGAAGAATTTTTCGAGTATATTTGTTAGTTATGCTGAAAAATTACCAAAATTGAGAGGAATGCATGAGACTTGAACAATATTCAAAGCAAACGACGCATCAAAACCGCTAGGAGATAAAGGTAGTAAATGTAACTGACACTCGTGTGACTGCAAAGCTTTATTAACGCTTAGCCGTTGTAGGCACCAAACCTCACATCAAGGCATGTCCTAGCCCTCGGAGCGGACGAAGTTTTTTCGTACAGCTTATCGCTACGAAAAAACAGAGTGGCGTAGCCACAGAGAGAGGCTACGCAGGCTGGGCTTGTCCTAGCAATGAACTTTGTTTCAGCATAACTTGGATATAAAAAGAGCAGATGACCAGCAAGAAAATTTAATCAAGTCCCTAAAAAGTAGGAACAAAGATAACTGTCAATCAGGTTTTGATACTTGAAAGAGATTAAAACATTTTCGAGTACGTATCGTCTGACAAATTTATTTGTTGTTCATCCTTCCTATAACACTCCCCCTGCTTGCAGAGGGCACGTGCAGTGTAGGCCGAACTGCCCATCTACATTGTGCATATTTTACAACTTGCAAGCTTTCAAGTTCTGATTCGGAGAACAACTCCTTGGTGCTACTGCCCTGAACAAGTTCTCAGACACATAAAACAGTGTTCCCAAATTTAAAGATTTAAAAAAGAAAATGAATACTTGGTGAAATGTTTTACATGTGTTGGGATATCAAAATGAAATATTCTAAACTCTAAAAACATCTAGTCAATTGGAGCACGAACCGGAATCTTGCCAAATATTTGACAAGATTTGTTTCAAAATTGACTAGAGATGGTTAAAAAATGAAACTATTCGTTTCATTTATGAGCCGAATCTAGTCAAAGATTTGACAAGATTCCGGTTCGTGCCCCTATTGATTAGATTCTATTCAAATCTGACTAGGACATTTTTAGAGTGTACGGTAATTTCCTTTAGCCATATTTGTTGTCGTCTCTGAGAAATAAAAGGCTTCACAAGCTTACCGAATTCCTGTTACAATTTGCCCCTACATTGAGGTTGATCGCAAAACTCGCACTCACAAATTTGTTCATGGTGTTTTTTTTCTGGGATCTTTTGTAATGCAGTCAAGATATTACCCATTCTTACAACAGAACACGTCTATGCTTAGTTAAGTAAGAATCTCGAAAAATTTATCCATAAGCAAAGTCTAAAAAGAGTTTCAACATGCTCCGGTCGCTTTAACGTATATAATGAAACATTTTATAACACAGCATGACCAGTGGCGTCCGAAAACTTTTCGAAGTGGAGGTGGGGGTCACAGGGGCATAACATGCGGCAGGAAGGGCACACCAAAATGAAGGACTGATCGTCGCTTCAATTTGAGGCGTCGTGGTGACGCAAAAAGTCCCTTGTAGGTACTAGGGCCCCGGGCCCTCCCGTATGGCCCCTGGTGGGATCCTGGGACAAAGCTCCAGTGGAGTCCAGGGGGCGAAGCCTCGGAGGCTCTTGGATAATTACAAAATTGTGAACATTCAAAAGAAGCATGTAACTATCTCCAAGTGACACTGGATGTGCACTAGGCGGACTACAAAAATAAAAATCACATGTTTGACCATTTTTGTTAGCCTTTCTCGCACTAACGATTTATTGATAGGGGTGTAAATAGGGACGACGGATTATATAAAGGTTTCCATTGGGCTTTAAAAATAAATCAACTCATGCTGTCTAATAGGAATTAATGTAAAGACGACTACCCTCCAGGTATGCCACTGGGAGAAAACTTTCAAGTTAGAGCATCGAAGGTGCCGTCTACGGCTGCGGATCACCGGGGGCTGGCCGGAAAATTTGGAAAAAGAAGCCCTTGAATGTGATTCATTTAGGTCTTAGATGCCTTAAAATTGTAAGTATGACAAATATGTCCCCTGCACATGGGCGTCCGGAGGGGGAGCAAGGGGGGCACTTGCCCCCCCCCCCCCGGAAAATCAAAACTTGAACAAAACGAAGAAAAAATAAAGAAAAAAAAAACGAAAAAAATACAGCATCAACATTTCTTAACAGTTCAATCAGTGTGAATTTCTACTCTCAAAACGGGAATTGAATAAAAATATCAACACTCAGGCCCCAGCAGCCCCCAAGCACATTTTGGGTATTTTTTAAAGTTTATATTTACGATATTGCTTATGTTTTTCATTTTTATATGCGGCAAATAGGCCTTGGAAGTGCCATTTCCAGCGATCTGGGAAGCATTTTGGGCGAAAATTTTCTTGCCCTTCGCGCCAACCCATGGTGGCGCGGAGCGATGAGAGTCTTTCTATGGGCATCGTCCCCTCCCCCTTGACAAATTCCTGGCCACGCCTTTGTCAACACTGTGAAAAGTAGCATCTAAACTCTTTTCTGGGAGTAAAATATTTCCCATGAAAAAAGTTGGGCGGCCTAAAAAATTTTGCCCCCCTTGAATTTTTTTCTGCGGACGCCCATGCCCCTGCATTCTCTTCAGCAATAAATAAACAAAGATTAGCTAGTGCTAGCTGAGACCAAACCTGGTGCACGGGGGAAGCGAGCAGAAAATTCTGGTATTAAGTACCTGTATCTTTGAACATTTCGTACAAAGTACTTTCAATCTTTTTGGAACTATCATACTTTATGATCCCTAAAGCAAGTGGTGCTGGGTGAGGATTCAGGGGAGCAAAGTTCCTAGTGGCGTCCCTAAGGATCGATGAGTGGGAAGGGGTGTTGGACCTGTTCCCGACAAAAAGGGGTTTCATTCTCCTCAAAATATATTTATCAAGTAAACGGTTAACTCATAACTTTCGTTTTAACAAATTCTTTGCAAAATGTACAAGATCGAAAATTTAAGTTTAACGTGAGGCAAGATAAGAAGAAAATCCCCTCCGGAAAACGCAGTTTAGCCTAATATTTTGCAATGTCAATTTGACCGTTGACCTTCACGCATCCTTTGTCATTTATCTTCTACAACAGCAAGATCGATTTGATCATGGAAGTATTAGCTCCGAGGAAGCAATGTACATCTGTGGGGGCCTGGAGGTGGAGTCCTGAAAGCTCTGAAATATTTACAAGATTGTGGGTACCAGAATAAAGTATTTTACTGTCTACAAATGGCACTGATACGCAATAAACAGACCATAAAGTCGCAGTATGTCTATATCTTTTTCAAAATAGCGTAATTTGGACTAACGGCCTGTAGATTTCTTCAAGATGCAGAGGGATTGACGGTGGGGCGGGTTTCTACGGAGTTTTGCCATTGTCACTTTGTTCTACGGAAATTTGTGATAAGTTAAAAGAGCACAACATGAATTCTCGCAAAGCGCGCAGAAAAATAACACTTTTGTGGACATTTTGGTAATGGTTGCCTTCATTTTACGTAGCAGTTACCTATCTAGAAATATCACTGAATACGCACTTAACGTAAAAATTGCAATTAGCCCTTTTGTTTCAGAAGAGCCAGGACTTACGACCATTTGATTTCTTTATGTTGCAACATGTTTGAGGGTTGGGAGCTAGCATGGACGCAAAGGTTGCACGGATTTTTGCAATAATCCAAACCACGCTCTCTGTCCTTTATGAACTGGACAATAAGTGCAAATGAAGGATGCAAAAAAAAAAAAAATAGGAATTAAAATGATGCATTTTAGTAACGTTTTTAGGCACTGCATCTACAAAAGGATTCGGAAAGCAAGCCTCCTTTGCAGCCACCGCAATACAAAGTTAACGCACTTTCAAGTGTTTACAGCAGGGGTGGGGAACCTTTTTTCTTTGACGGGTCGTTTTGACAGCCATAATCCACTCCGGGCCCCAGACAGCGAGGACGCAAATAAGCTTTCCCCATAGGGCGCCCTGGTACGTCTAGACTGAACAAGGCCTAAAAATGGGATAAAGCGCCCACCGGAGCGTTGGGGTTTGTGCAAATTTGTAGGTAATAGAATAATATTTATCCTCTAACTTTAAGCGGCATTGAATGTGCAAGGTTACACAGATCAGAAATATCATATGAGACCGTTTGTCATTTTTTTTTTCATGTAAAAAGTAGCATTGTAATGAACGAGTGCATACAAAAAAGTGTGTGCTCGAAGCGAGCCGAAAAACTACGTGTTCAAGTTTTTTATTCTTCACTTTATATTGCACTGCAATGTAAAGTGTAGATTATTCACTTTTGAAACGTTTAATTCACTGTTCGGAGAGACTGTCCTACCCGCTCCCCCGAATTTACCGGAATGAATAAGTTGAATAATTTGACTAATGAATGAATAAGCCCACGGAGTTTAGAACTGTAGCAGATTAGACCTATGCAAGTGATAGATTTATAGACCTAAGCATGTGATAGTGTAATTATCCTGTTCGATGCTAAGTAGAAAACGCCCCCCCCCCCCCTCCACCAGGCACGGATCCAGAAATTTCGAGGGGGGGGGGCCCAAGATGGAAAATCTCATGTGCACCGAAGGTGCACCACGAGCGCGAAGCGCGAGTCCCTACGCGTGGGGTCCAGGGGCCCGCGTTAGGGCCCCTGGCGGGGTCCAGGGGCGGAGCCCCGGTGGGGGTCCAGGGGGTGAAGCCCCCGGAAGCTCTCGCAATATTGCATTTTTAAGAGCACAGAAATCGGCCCCAGTTCTTATGTCAGTGAGATTTTATACCTTTTCATGTTGTATGGAATTTGATGTGTATGGTTCAGTATAAGATACTATATCTACCTGCAGAAGTTCCGGAGAATCTAAGTTATCTTAAAACTTACACGCCAACATTATGAGCCCGTGCAGGTACCTTGAAATGATTTTTTGCCACAATGAGTGTTTTATTTTCGTTATACGGTATTCGGGTTCAGGAAGTCAGATAAAACAATTGCGCGCGAAGCGCGCCGAAAATTTGAATTTACATTTAAAACCATTGCTATGACTAAAGGTGTCAATTCCCTTTTGTGATCAATTAGAAGGTGGGTTCGATACTAAGTTTTCAGTTCTCATAAGAAGAGGAGGGTGAAAAAATGAATATCAATTACTTCACATCCTTACAATGCTGGCTCCTCTGAAATCACGTTTATGCACACGAATAATTGGCTTATGGTAGAACCCCACCGATGAGTAATGCGAATACGTTCGGCACCTTATTCAAGGCTAAAAGTGCGCAGATCAAGCGAAAATCAAGAAATATTGAGAAGACTTTGCAAAAATCGTGAAAGATTTCAAACGACTTTTGGTAAAAAGTGATGAAAATAAATCCATCACTCAATACAAATGTACCTCTCTCCATAAGCGTAAACAATTGCGCGCGAAGCGCGCCGAAAATTTTCGGTATGGAGACTCCCGGAAGCTCTGCATTAATTGTACACTGAAAAGGGGGACCAACAGGACTCTCACAACCTTACATCCATATGGGAGGAGAGATGATATATCACCTTCTTTATGGACTTCTGAAGAGTATACCCTTCAGAAATCTATGACCGATGGTGCCGGCGGGAGTTGGTGACTGGAGGAACCGCAGATAACTGCTAAACCGTGCCTTTTTAGGCAGTGGGATTTTGTATACGCTATATACAAGAGTGAGAGAGCCTTTTCTTATTAGTACATGAGAGTGCAATCCCAGGAAGGGGTTTACCCTCCCCTTTGAGAAATTTTTGTTAATTTTAGGGGGCCTATATGCAAAATGGTGGTATCTTTGAGTCATTCTAAAGTGATTGTTTGTTTAGAAAATGTCCACAACTTAGTGAATTCTAACTTTTGTTCGGGTGAAAAAGGGGAGTAAGAGACAGTTAACATATTGTCTTCAAACCTCCTTAAGTCCCAGGAAAAATCATGGGCGTGGATCCATCTCCAAAAGTGTGTGTGTGTGGGGGGGGGGGGGGCTTTTTCACATTTGTGAATGGCCGTCCTGGTGGCGTGGAAGAAGCAGTTGGTGGTAGCCAGAATTTGCGTCACGGGGAGGCAATAAGTTCTGTGATTTTCGGCATGGGGGAGGGGTCTAAGGGAAATTTTTCTAGAACTGAATGCCCTCAGATGCGATTTGGTGCAACAAAAGTGTACGATTTTAGGTTATTTTTCTTCTAAAAATTTCGTTTTCCTAGGCATAATTGCAGTCTGTTCCATCATTTTTGAAAAAAGTAAGGGGGACTTTTTGACGATGTCCCCCCTTCCAAAAAAGTGAGGGGGACGCGTCCCCCGTCCCGCATGATCCACGCCCATGGGAAAATTGTACACGCAATTATACCTGCGTGGAGTCCACAGAAACATTCTTGGACTATAATAAAATTTTTCCTTTACATTTTAAAAGGATATCCAAGGTTGACAGAGAACAGTATAGAGCCTCCCGGGAGCTCTAAATTAGTTACAGTACACAAAAGAGGGACCAACGGGATTCTCACTACCCGACATCCATATGGGAGGAGATATGATATATCACCTTCTTTTTAGGTAAAGCAAGAGGGATGGTGGACAGGCAAAATTCGTTTCAAAAAAGATTTTCGTCATTATTGAACGTCGCGGTAAAATGTTTGGAAAATAAGCAACGGCAATTACGTACTTACAATCTTTCAAATCATGTACTAGACTAGATTATTCAAAGATCCCATTATGATGAGAGCCCTACAGAGAAGGAGATGTAGTTTTTAGAAAAATGTTGCACTTGAATAATTTCTTGCGTCATAGCTTTGTCAATGGTATATAAAATCTAGTGTAAACCCTGTCGTATGCGCGCGAAGCGCGCCGAAATTTTGAATAAAATATTAGTCCATGACAAAACCTGCATTTCAGAACCTGCATCGGACACTGTCACTTTCCCACCAACCTATGCTATTCAGAAACGAATCTTCTGACTGAGAATTCTTAAAAAGCACTTTTGCTCCTTTGTTCCCCCGTGAGTAAATACCGAAAGCTATTAATGATAAGGACAACTCTGACACAAGGCTTGACGCTAGCGGAGCGTGCGAAAATTTGGAATTTGTCAAGAATTTCCAAAACTTATCATAGTTTGAGAACAGTTTGTGAAAGAAAATGGTTAGAATTAATAAACCAGTCATCAATAATACATCTCACCCTACACCCTCCACAGAAATCCTGAAGCTTAAACGACTTTTGGGACCATTTTAAATTTTTCAAGAATCGATGGGGGGAGGGGACACACGTCACCCATTGCCCACTGTGCCGACGCCACTGTCTGTAGCTTAAAAGCCTTTTGAGTTCATTTTAAAACTTTTCAGACAGTTTCGAAATCGAATAGGGTATACACGCCGCTACTTTGCCTGCAACAGCTGGTGCTACTGTGCACAATAGTACGTCACCTGACAGCTTGTCTTCTGTATTCATTCTGAAAGGTCTGTATGGCGAAACTTTGCGTCTCAATCCCTCTAGATTACAAAAAATTCCACTCTTTAACACAAAATTGTTACTAAATTTCAGTGCAGCTAGCCGAGCCCTTACTACATATGTCACGATGTTTACTTATTTAGATCTTAAGTCAAGGATCATTACTCAGCTATTCACCTGTTTTCGAACATTGTAGCGCTCCTTTCGTCGCCAACCACTTTGAAAGATATATAAAGAGATAATCCAGCGATAGCTCCACCCAACCCCTAAAGAAACATATACTTTGAATACATTCTTAGACACTTTTGTTTATTTTTTTGCTCTTAATTTTTCTTTCTTCTTTTCTTTTTTTCTTTTTCTTCTTTTTTCTCCTTTCGTTTTTTTTTTCGTGGCGAGGGGGGGGAGGCCGGGTCCCCCAGGCCCCCCCTGGATCCGCGCCTGCCCTCCACACACACACACACACACACACACACACACACACACACACACACACGAAAAGCTTACGTTACAACCAGAACTACAAGGATAATTCTGCACCTGGTTTATGTCTAACGAAACTTGAACAGTGTCCATGTTATATTGTGCTTACAAGGCTTAGTGGTAGTGTTTCGCAGCAGTTTTAGGTGAGATATCTGGAAAGCGGTGTAAGCAGGATTGATACCTAAATTATTAGCACAAACTTGCTAGGTGATTCTGAATTTACATTTATGAATTGCCTTAGGCTACGAGCCGGATAAAATTATCTCACAGTCGCGGGGCGTATGCGGCCCGTGGGCCGGAGGTTCTCCACCCCTGGCCTAGATAGTATCACAAGCTCTTCAAGAGGCTACTGACCATACACTTTAATTACGCCCCGCACCCATCATTAATACCCTCCTACGCCTTTGCTTTGAATTAAGGGCCGTCAATTTTCCATCATTTGCACAAGAGTGCAAAATCGTACCTTTACCTCGGAACTCCTCTAATGTGAAAATGATGATTTTAGGGCAAAATACAAGCGTCATGGGGCTTTCCCCCTCCCCCAACTTACGTTTATTTCTTGTTAAAATGATGAAAAATGGGAGAGACATAGAAAAAGACAGACCTCTGTATGGTAGAAACTTACGTTGCTATGACCCCACGCAGCACGGTATCGTCTGCAATGCCACCGCATGACGAAATTTATGTCCTACAATTGTAGCCCGGCTCGCCCGATGCGCCCGGGTCTCCTCTACTACGTCATTGTTGCCCCTCGGTGCTTAAACGTACCACATGTACGTACAATTAAATTCCTTCAGCATAATAGAAGCATCGTAAACTTGACTACCTAAGGAAGTGACAGGAAAGTACCCCAGCTTTCAATGTCGTATGAGCAAACAGTGTGATAATTTGAAGCCATTAGGCCTTCATTCTTCGTTGTTTTAGAATTCCTAACAAACCCAGTGGTATATAGCCTAACCTAAGATTTCATTTCACGCCAGTTTCAATGGGTTTAGGTTACCGTACGTTGTTTTGGTCATGTAATGCCTATGGTCAAGTACATAAAGGGGTTTCCTTTTTGATTCCTTGACGAAGGCGACAGGAATCTTTGCAATTACTCAGCGGCGTAGGAAGATGTTTAGCATGGGGGGCAGGGCCGTAGCGAGCGGGGGTGTGGGGGGTGTCACACCCCCAATATTTGGTCGCCCGTCGGCAAATTTTCGGTCTGTCGGCAAAAAGAGGAGAGGGAAAGAAGAGGAAAAGAGGAGAGGAAAAGAGGAGAGGAGGAAAAGAAGAGAGAAGAAGGGGAAAGAAAGGGAAAGAAAGGGAGGGAAAGGGAAGACGGAGAATGTAAAGAAACAAGAGAAAGAGAGAACGGGCCAGTCTGTTATCGGCTATTTCCATTTTCGGCTCTTCATCTAATTGGCTCTTTCGAGTTGAAGGCCCGTCGGCAAATTGATTATGCATGTGACGGCCTTACACGGCCGTATCAACGGCCGTCGGTGTAATTGGACGAGTGACTGAGTCCGTCGGGAATTCGGGTAAAGAAAGGGAATTAACGGCTTCCGTATAGGTGCACTATTTCGGGTCATATGACATTCTTGAAAAACCACTTTCTGCACATTATTCCTCAATTTTATCATCACCATGGGGAGCAGCACCCGATTACCCATGGAGAGGGTATCCTTGGCCCGTCTTCTAAACCCTAACCTTGACTTCAAACACATTTTGCAAACTTCTGAGGATCCGGTTTACCCACAAACATCCTGGGAAAAAATAATGCGTTCCGCGCGTGTTTTCCCTTCACTGCAATCTCAGGTTTTCAACTTTTGAACACCAAAATGAAACAGATACAGAACCCAGGCTGGCGTTCAAATCATATCTTGAACGCTTGTGTTAAGATTCTGAACACTTTTTCTCCCTTTTTGAACGCCGGACGCCTATATCCACTTGTCGTATTTGAACGCCTGACGCGTCTAGTGTTCAAATGCTGAACACATTGTGTTCCAATTTTGAACGACAGGTTCAGCTCCTGAAGTATAGTGGCATGACGGGAGGAATAGCCTAACACATTAGAATTAACCGGAATCTTTGCGTTGGGGTAATGCATTGTGAACCAAAATATACCAATCCTGCATGAGACTTAATTTTTTACCGAGAGATTATGGTAAAACCTCAGAGTTTCCGGGGGCGAAGCCCCCGGACCCCCACCAGGGGCCCTAAGGCCGACCCAGTGTTTCAGCCAGCACCTACTTGTGGGATAATGTCGCATAAACGGCGACAAAAGTAGCACAAAAAAATCTGACACGCAAATTCTACCCGGGTGTCAATTTTGAGGTTCCTTAATAGGGCAGAAATCCACTCAAATATTGCACCATTTGCGATCTAGGCACATTTCAAATTCCAAAAATTTCCAAAAGGGAGGGGACACCCCCTCCCCCTAGACCCCTTCCCCAGGCCACAGATCAGTAAATGTCGCATTAAGAAAACGTCCAGGCTAAAGCACTGGCGAGCCTCTTGATCCCAACCGCTTAAAACTATAGCGACCTGACGAGAGGGATAGCCTAATACATTAAAATTAGTGGGAATCTTTGCATTTGATGATGCATTATGAAACAAAATATATCCATCCTGAGCCTAAATTTTTCACCCAGAGATATACTTAAACCTCAGAGCTTCGGGGGGCTTCGCCCTCCGGAATCCACTAGGGGTCCTTAGGCGGGCCCAGTGTTACAGCCAGCCCCTATTTGTGCGACAATGTCGCATAAACGACGACAAATGTCGCACAAAAAAAATCTGGCAAGCAAATTCTACCCGTGTGTCAATTTTGAGGTTCCTCATTAGGGCAGAAATCCACTCAAATATTGCACCATTTGCGATCTAGGCACCTTAAAAATTCCAAAAATTTCCAAAGGGGAGGGGGACACCCCTCGCCTTAGACCCCTCCCCCAGGCCACAGATCAGTAAATTTCGCATTGAGAAAATGTCCTAGCTAAAGCACTGGCGGGCCTCTGGATCCCAACCGCTTAAAACTATAGCAACCTGACGAGAGGAATAGCCATTAAAATTTGTGGGGATCTAGTTTGTATTTGATGATGCATTATGAAACAAAATATATCCATCCTGAGACTGAATTTTTCACCCAGAGATATACTTAAACCTCAGAGCTTCCGCGCCCCCGCTGGACCCCACCATGGGTCCTTAGGCGGGGCCCTGGACCCCACCCGCTAAAGCTCGTTTTCGCACTACGCACTACCAGCTAGATCCGTCGGGAAATCATAATCTCCACACCCCTCCAAAGATAACACCTTCTCTACGCCCCTGGGGTGGGGGGTTGGCAGACCAGACGCAATTTCTCAACTTTGAGCCCCTTCCAAAACCAAAACATCATATTTGATCAATTTGATTTTTCCGATTTTAATTTGAGCAACAAAAAAATAAGAATATTCAAAGAAAAAGGAAACAACAACAATACATATTATATAGGCATGCATCGGTTATCACACCGCATGCCAATTACATACAATCATTTGCCGTGTTACTACCCTTCCATATTGATTATAATTTGGGAGGGGGAAGTCGTTACAATAATAATGATAATAATCAGTGGCGTAGCCAGGGTTTCTCTCAAGGAGGTGGGGACATGCATTATGTTGTGTGGTCGCCGGCCTGGGGAGGGGACACCCCCTCCCCTTTGAAAAGTTTTGAAAAATTAGGTGTCCTTACATGCAATCTGATGCCACATATGCTACCTTTGAAGTAAAATTTGTGTTAAAAAATTTGCGTACATTAGGTACTAAAAAAGATCGGCATCAGTGAGGGAGGCATGGCCCAGTGGCTCCCCTAAAACATCACTGATAATCATAATTTAAGTTCAACCATTAAAACACACTGGTGCATTAATACCGAATATATAGGTGCTGGCGCAATCCAAATAAGAACTTTATTTTAATTATCAAGGAAGTTTTTGAAGTCGTTGAAAATCGGAGATTAATTGACTTCAAATTAAATTTATAAATAATTTCAACTAATCTGGATATTAGGGTAAATTCAGTTTCCTGCAAGTTATTTCTCAAAAATGTATGATTTCCTAAAAAATATCTCGAACTCAGTGTGAATTCCCGAAATTGAACGTTTTGGGGAAATTTCCTTAAAAGTTGAAATTCTGACTTTTTATAAAATCAGTATTGACCTTGACAGATGTGTTCTTGATGGCTTTTTTCTTGAAAAATAATCAGATTAATGTATTAGAGTGTGATGCGGACACGATTGTTTTCATGAGATCAGATAAGCAGACGACATGGCCTATTTTATTAAAGTCTGTACATATCTATTTTATATATTGAATACTATCGCGACTTTGGGGGGGATGACATTTGGCCCACCCAAAAATATTGAGGGGGCCATGGTCCCTTGCCTCCCGGTTCCTACGTCACTGCAGTGTATGTATGTATGTATGTATGTATGTGTGTGTTTGTGACGCTTGGCTTGTAAACACGATATCTCGAGATAGCAATGACCGGGATACGTCTCATACTTGTTATATAAAATTATCATATTAAGAGGAAGGACCCTTTTGCTTTTGATGGAGGTCATGTGAGGTTACCAGAGGTCATGAGTCGAAAGCATTGTAAACACGATATCTCTAGGTAGGAACAATGGATTTTTTTCAATACTTGGCATTTGGATGCGTTATAGTCAGAAGATGAACCCTATAGGGTTTGGTAGAGGTCAAACTTTATCTAAGGTCATTGTGCTTGTCTAACTAGTTGTAAACATTTTTTCTCAGGAAAGCAATGATTGACAATTTTCATACTTGTTATATACCTTTAACATACTGAGATGAAGTACCCTATTATTTTCAGTTGCGGTCAGATGTGATTTGAGATCATCAGAGGTCAAAAACCGAAAACCTTGAATTAACACGATATTTCAAAACATTGATAGATACTTTCATACTTGGTAGATAGATGTGTTACTTTAAGAAAGAGGAAACCCCCTGGGTTTGTTGGAAGTCGAAGGTCATATGAGATCATCAGAGGTGAACTACGAAACCCCGTAAACTAAATAGACAGTGGACGGTACCTCCATATTGTATCTGGAGTTTCGTTACCAAAGAAAAGTTAGGACTGAATTTTTCTTCCATTCCAAAGACAAAGTTAAAGAGAACAACATTTATTTTTTCACAAGCATAACTGTTACAGTAATAATCCGAATTTGAATTACTTAATTATGAACATGTGTAAAGGATGCTGGGATTAAAGGATGATAAGAAATACCAAACGCTTAACGAGTTCTTTGATGGCGAAGTGGATTAGTTCCCCTTTTCTCACACAGACGGCCCGGATTCGAATCTCTCCTATTAGATTTTTTGCTATTCAGTTTTTGGTGGGGTTCGAAGGTTGACATAGAGAGAACGAACCCCTTGGGTTTTTTGGAGGTCGAAGGTCATCTGAGGTCATCATAGGTAAAAATTGGAAAACCTCATTCACTAAACAGACGGTACCTCCGAATTGTGTCATTTCGTGACCACCGAAAATTTAGGGCTGAATATTTGTACCATTCCAAAGATAAAGTTATAGGGGCCAACATTAACATTTATTTTTTTCACAAGCATAATTTTATTGTTACAGTAATATTTTAATAACCTAGGTATGAACATGTGTAAAGGATGATGTGAGTACCACACTTGGTGCTGTCGTGGAAAGTGCGATTTGATAATGATAACAGCATAGGCTACTGTTAGTAACCTTATTTCATCATAGTCTGGTGTTCGACACAGGGACGTAGCCGTACAAGTGCCGAAAGGGCTTGCCAAGTGGGGGAGCGGTTTCGCGAAAGGACAAAATAGTTGGCGCGGGCTAAATGAGTGATAATGTATTAAGGCATTTGTAATTTGGTTTTGTAAGGCCTGTGGCAACAGAATTTCATCACAGAGGAGGGTTCACGTTGAAATGACTCAGCGGTGTACCGGTAGAAGACACTGTGGGAATTTCGCTGTGAGCTCCCGAAGGTGTAAATCATTTCAGTATCTGAAAATGACTTTGAATTTGCTGTAAATTGGAACTTCACCATTATTTTTTGTCGTTGCATTTGTACCAATGGTGTGGTGCAAAGGAATTTTGCAAAATATTGGGTGGGAGAAGTGGATGCTGGTGAAGAAGCTGCATTGAAACAAATAATACTACTCAAGATATCTTAAGGGATTGGCAATGTCGCCACTATCTACGATGGGTGCTCGTGAAGCGCGCAGAAAATAGCATTTTATAGGCAATGCAGAATGTTTTCTTCACACTGCATTGCCGTGAAAGTTAAAATGCCCTTTATATCCTTCTTACTGTTTCTTTTTTTTTTCATTTATCCTTTCAGTAGTCGGTAATTTAAGCTATCATTCCTAGTCATAACCGCCATGGGCTTTCCCTGGCAGGTACACCACCGCTTGCAATGTGGTTCGAGAGGATAGGGGGTGGTACGAGTTGCATGGGGCATTGGAAAAATAATCTTGCTCAAAGCTGACATGTAATAATAAGACAACAATGCACTTAGAATGCGCGCGAAGCCCGCTAAAGATAGCATTTCTGAAGTTAATTAATGTTTTACTTCATTTTACACTATTCCAAAGTTATCAATTGATAACCAAAAATAGTAGCACAGAGCACAATACTTTGACAATTTTTTTGAAAATCTGAGGAATGTTTGTGTAGGTCATCCGCGGGCCCCTTGTCAAAGAGCGGGAGACTATATCCCCATAGCCCCGGGATTCCACCTATGCCCACATCTCTGTCATACTGCTTTCAAATTTGTTCCGATATGCAGTAACTTAATAAAACATTGCCTTAGTGTAGTTCTGCATTGTCGGCGGCTTGCATTGTGCCTGTACCGTTTCAAGATGGGACTGGCACATGCAACCGTATAATAGTCATTTTTGTAGTTTCATTTTGGACACTCACATCAATTACTTGGTATCTTACCCACTTACCTAGTACTTTAGTAACTGCAGGTGTGGTGGACATGGCCGACCGTCGGGTGGCACTGGTTCCTTTCACAACCAAGTTTTGAAAACAAGTACAACGAGGGCATAGGCTATGGCGGAGGAGAATGAGCCTGGCCCGGAGCACATAGTAGCCCACGACTGTAGAATAGCCCGAATTCATACAGAACCACAACCTGGCATGTGTAGCAAAACTTACACATCCCCGACCCTGGGAACATTGAGGTACCATGATGTGGGTACAGGAAGGAGTCTGATTGTATTCCAGTGATTGCTAACTTAATCCCCCGCCGTTGGGATGGCATAACCGTACTGATGCTATGATTACTGGGTACCAATGATTCATGTCCTGTTCCGTACATCCTGCGGCCACATATACTGATATTCTCATTTTGATATGCACCAGAATCCATGCTTTGATGCTCTTTTCGACAACTTGATTTTTATGCCATTCCCCCACCTAACCGACTTCCCACTCCTGTAACTGACATTGCGGCTATTGTGGCCTGGCCTTCTTTGAGTTATTGAGTCAACTTTCATTTTCTACCCGCAAATTTAGTTGGTAATCCTGCCTACGGTACTGCATTTTGATCTGCACTTACACTTCCTCATTCATAATAGAATAGAATAAAATTCACTCACTTTGAATAATTTTGAAAAGATTCGGATTGATGTGTGAAAAACTCAATGTGTCTGAGATTAAACTGAAATCACAGTTTACATTTTACCACCAAAATTGCTCATCTTGATGGCTGCTATCAAGCCTTGCAAGTGCCATTTCCGGGGATCTGGAATGTATTAAAATCTCAGATTTTTTTTGGAACGCTCCACGTTAACCTATGGTGGCGCTCCGCTTAGATAGTAAACGCAGTGGCGTACACAGGGGGAATGCCCCCCTCACTGATGTCGATTTTTTTAGTTTCTAATTAAACGTAAATTTTTAACACTAATTTTACTTCAAAAAGTAGTCGCATATGTGGTACCAGATTGCATGTAAGTGCACCTAATTTTTCAAAAATTTTCAAAGGGGAGAGGGCATCCCCTACACCAGGACGGCGATCACACAACAAACTGCATGCGGCCCCCTGAGAAAAACCCTGGGTACTCCACTGAGTAATCGGGATTCAAACTTGCAATCCTTGGACCCCAAGTCCGACTAGCTGAGATAATCCGTCCTCACAGATATGTGTTTTGAGAATAATTAAAATAAAATCAAACTTTACATTTTGTTCACAAAAATTGTACGATCTTGATGACTACTAGTATAGCCTGGCAAGTGCCATTTCCGCGCGATCTGGGATGTATTAAAATCTCAAATATTCTTGGTACGCACCGCGCCAACCAATGGTGGCGGGAGCTCCCCCACAGATAGTAAACGGGAGCTCCCCCACAAAAATCTCCAGCCCCCAGAGCCCCCCCCCCCCGGGCCCAAACAAAAAAAATCCTAGCTACGCCACCGTGCAACTCCCTGATTTTTTGCAACTGCCAAAAAGCAAATCCCTGATTTAATAAGCTCCGACAACTATACGGCTACAGTAATTGGCGTACTTTTATTTGGACCATGGAAGTATCTAGGTAGTACTTCCATGCAGGGAGGTGCATCCCTTGTTCCATGCTTGGAAAAATTGGGTGTATATTGTTACGCTGATTTGTACGTGCACTTAGCAACATTCACCCAGAAGGCTAGCCGGGCGTTTCGGGCAATTCGGGCAACCAGGGCTCTAATTAGGAGCCTGAACATTATATGCTGCCCTCAATCATGGTGATCAAAATAGACATGATCGCTTCTGAGATCACTAAGTTCGTGGCCGTGGTTGTCTTCTCATATTAGTTATTACCAGCCTTTAGCCTAGTCTGCCATTTCTTTGCGTTTTACGGCTTAGCCTAGTAATAATTTGCCGGTGAAACTGAACACACTGATTATCTGAAGTTCAGAATCAGAGAACAGGAGCAGCCGAACCTTGTAGGACTGGGGCGTAACGTTACTACGTTAGGACTGTAGGCCTACAGTGTATGCGTCGTTCGTTGCGAAAATGGCGTCCTCAGATATCGACATTCCAGTTCCCGAAAGTTTGAAGCCAATTCGTCCGTATTTGCTTCTTGCAAAGCAACACGATAGCAAATACAAAGTTGTTTCGTACTTCTGTAAGTAGGCCTAGGCTTAGATTATCAACAGAAGGTTAGGCCTTGGGCTAGTATGTGTTTTGTCCGAACTTGGGGAACTAAACGTAGTCAGGGTAACCCTGACGAAGGGAACGTTTTATATTTGGTCTTTTCACATATACGGTATCCCCCATAGGCTAGTGGAAAGTTTTTTTTTTTTTTTTGCCCGCCGAAGATTTACATCATAGTAATTATGAAACAAATTATACGTCAAAGATTTGCGCTGTTTGTGACTACGCCAAAGTATAAAACTGGTTTTTGACTGATAAAGTACGCCAATAATTGGGCGTGACTTCATGTTTGCCATGTCGAAGATCTTCGGCGTAACATAAATGTTTTCCAGACTGGCAGTATCCTCGACATCAGGGGCATTCTTTTACTGATTTTCACTTCCAGTGAAGGTGGAGCTTGGTTTCTAAATAAACATATTTATGATGAGCAGTATTGCTTTTGGTCACTTGAAGTGTTCAACTAATAACACTGGCATCATACAAGGTTTGAGCAAACAGTTTGACCTCAAGTTTTGCTGTAACAAACTAATCAGGAACATTTTCAATGTTTCTCCATGAGGATTTTAGGCGTAAGGCTTTCAGAAAAGGTATGAAGCAAATGCTATCATCCTTTCATGCGCTTGACTTTTCATTAGGTCTAGGCCTAAAGGTTAGATTCAACGAAAACGTTGTAGCCTAGCCTCCAAGATAAGCTTGTTTTCCATCCACGGTTTCCATTGGCTTCAAATTTGCAAATATGAATATTAATATCAGATGGGTGTTCTATATCCCTGATTGATCTTCCACATTTTTTGGTTGGGAAGTGACTTTCTTCATGTTCGCTCCCTGATGATGTTGGGGGATAAGTGAAAAGACCAGTGTAAAACATGTTGCCATGTAGCAGGGTTGCTATGTAGCAGGGTTACCCTGACTAAGCCTGATATGCCAACTTAGTGTTTAAAGGGAGAATGCAGTCACCCCCATGAAGAATTGTATAGTAGACTGTTCAATTTCCTGAATGGCTCTTGAGAATCATGTGACAGTATTTTTCTCACTCAATTGTAAAATTTACAAAAGGCAACTGCATGGTTTACCTTGAGTATGCAATATTTATGTCCTAAAATATTATGAAAGATACATGGAAGAGAAATAAGAAGAAGTTTGTGACATTTAGCTATTGTTTCAAAATAAGTTTGGGGGGACTGCTTTTGACCTTTAAGGGACCATAGGCCTAGTTGGGCAGGGACCAGAATTCATTCACTCCATACCAATTGTAGAGCATTGCGCATTCGTGAAGGTGGCAGAATTCCGGTCCCACCATGCTACTCTTAGTCCTGTTATTCCTGTTATGCACTTATCAGTTGAATGATGCACCCCACTACCCTCGGACATGGTCATGCAGTCATTGTCACACAACAGTGTTGACAAAAATTGCACAGTGATGTACCCCTCAGTCACTTCTGTGACTGACAACTTCAGGGCCTGTGTAAAATGACTCACACCTCAGTCATGAAATTGATGCAGAATTTGCAATTTTGATTGACATGTGGGTCACCATATATTGACTGAAAAATTGAGAATGGCAGTGTAACAAAGTGTAACAATTGACTCACAGTGATCCATCCCTTGGTCTTAACAGTGACTGACAATTGAGGTAATGTGACTCGCCCCTCTGTCATGTTGGTGCCAGATGATAGTGGTTTAATGACGGACATGTGCGTCAACTGACATTGTCAATGACCCACGTTTAACTGACAATGCCGGGGGGTAGTGGGGTGCGTCATTCAATTGATAAGTGCATAACAGGAATAACAGGACTAACAGTAGCATGGTGGGACCGGAATAATATACAATAAATAATACAATAGGCTAATAATTGGGCCTAGCCTACAAAAGTTAGTAAAACTAAGCACACCAAAGGATAACATTAATCTGGTACCATTACTTTCTGCTCTGAGCTAGCCTACGTGTACATTTCGTTGATAAGACCTACGGTATTCAGTCAAAACATCCCCTCACCAGACATGCCAACCTCAAAAATGGCAAACTTTGAGGTTCTCGCAAGAAAACCTGGAAATCACTTCTCAAACCTGGAGATATTAAACAATTAGTCTCATACATTATTATGAAAAATGTTTTCTAAACTATGAAGAGATAACATTTTTTGTTCACACTCTTAATAAATTATGATGCCATCTACAAAGCCGACTGTTTGTAAAAATTAGTCACTTTTCTTACAATGATACATCTGCGATTCAGTAATAACTTAACCAATGATTTAAAGCACTGATCTTGGTCTAAATAATGAAACTTATCTGGCATTGCCTCAAAGTGATTTTCATTGTGTGATCTGGCATTTTCACTGTGAGACGATGCCAAAAACTGTGAGACTCACCCCTGGCTGATGTGCTCTTCTTAGAGCCCAGCCAGTATTCGAGAAGAAGAAGAAGTGAAACCGTGAGAGTTGGCAAGTTTGTTTCACCGAAAGGTCCCCGTTTTTTGCTACCAAAATGTCACTGCTTTTTACCAAAACCCTCCTGTAGTATTACAGTATGTGATACAAATTGTCTTTGCATATGGATACATGGACATAGAATAAGCAACAAATTCCAACTGAAGAAATGTGAGCGGAAGTAAAATTGGATTTAGGAATAACCTCATAAAGCGGCACATTGAGTTGGTTCATGAAATTCACAAAATTTTGTCAAACCTGTTAAGTTTTCTTCACATACGGTGTACTAATGACAGGTGGTCAAACATAAACGTTAAACAATTCCCACATCTTGCATTCAAAGAAGTGTTTCATAAGTGATTAATAAACAATTCAATTGGGTTTTCAAAAATTTGTGACCAGACACTTAAATTTCAAATTATACACACAACCGCTACAAGCCAGGATACCAAAAAGTTCAAAACTTTAACTTCATACGTAACTGTTGCAGGGTTTCCCCTGGGTTTTAGGGAGTGTGAGGTGGTACAAGTCCATGGGGGTAATATGATGCCAGCTTTGGCACCATCAGTGAGTGAGAACTATCAATACTTCCATAGCTAGTAGAGTACAGGTGGCAAGTACAGCAAATTTCTATTAGGTGGTGGCCAAAAACTATGAGGTGGCCGCCTCACAAAAAGAATGCCAGGGGAAACCCTGTATTGGATGTGAAACTTGACTAATTATGCTAATAATAATCATTGTCATGTGGTAGTACCCTTCAACACCCTAATTAAGTTATCGATATCAACTCAATATGCCCCTTTAATGTGTTAGAAAAGTTCATGTAGCTTAACTGATTTGTAGTAGAAGTGAAGAAATCAGTGGTTCTGGTTGTTTAGATATAAGTTGATTGTTATTAGTTGGTTACGAAAGTATATCTTTTAGCACAGTTCTGTTGTGACATGAAAAAAAGTACTATAGTGCTGCTAACTTTGGCTAACCTGTACTTTCTTTATACTGTGCTACCTGCGTGCACCATACACATTTATAGTATACTGTGAGTTGCAATTTGTACTACATTTCCCTTAAAGTAACAGAAAAAGTAGACTACTATTTGTAGTAAAAACATTACAAGGAATGCCATCAAGGACTACCTACAAAACTATCATAAAACTACCAATGATTCATCCCAGGGACATTTGGTACCAGAATGTTTTGGCACAGAGACTTTTTGGCATGGGGATATTTTGACCAGTAGTGGGAAGTTTTGGTATGGGGACATTTTGGTAAAGGGACGTTTTGACTGTTAAGCGGGCCTACAGTAGGCCTAGGCTGTGTTGTTTAGGGGGCCGCATGAAAATTTTCTTGTGTGCTTCAGTTTTTGTCAATAAACAGTTTGTTTGCATCTGGTAGCCCATGTGGTGTGTGGCGATCTACTACCTTGCAGACTGCAGACCTGGAAGTCGCAGAATAGACACCACATTATGCAGAACTCAGTAATACTAATAGCATCAAAATAAAAAAGCTACTTCTAATCAGTTAGCCCAAATGACATCACAGATTTCCCATCTTGCACTGTGGAAGCTGACAAAATAGCATTTCTTCAAAAATTAGTATCCTTCAAATGCAAGGTGGTTTTTAATGGGGGATTTGAAGATTTCACTGCCTGATGTATAGGAAATTTTCCTGCATTGTTTGAATAAATCAAATTTGGTTATCAGAACATGCTTTTCAAGGTAAAAGAGGAAATGTAAAGTATAACAAGAAACATTTAAGTGATATCAGTCCTGTTTATTGCACAGTACGGTAACTGGATAATGTGTACTGTCTTGAAAGCTTGGTTTGAATTTAGAATTCATTACTAGAACTCAGCTTCACCTTCACCATAGAATATTTCAAATCCTAACTTGGATCTTTCCAGCAGACCTCTCTCAACAATAACCTAGGCTTCACTAACCTTGATTTCTAACTCAGGAAATTACAAAGAATTACTGTAAGTTGTCTGCCTACCTGTAATAGGGCAAAAGTGAAGAGCACAAATGAAGTGTGCCCTTTGTATCAGGGTTAGCCATACTGCACAAATGGATGTAAAATTATTAAAATAGAAGGATGGTTTTTGAGAGACTACTGTAGAATACTGTGTATGTGAGTAGCAGTTGATACAATGGCTCAAAGGGTGACAAAATGCCATGACATTTGATGTCAGTGCAAAAGGCAAGTTTGAGTGTGCTCACTATTCATTTTGAGTACAGTAGGAACTTTACATTATACATATGCATCAGGGTTGTCTCCAGGCCAAACTTAGTGGCGGGTAATTCTTGACCGTGACCCTTTAAGTGATCACTGTACTGGGATATAGAGAAGGTGTGGATATTTTTCTGCACTCTAAATTAATGCTCTCATTGGCCATCTCATTCTGAAATTAATGTTACATCCAAATTTTTTTCAAAATCATAAAATTATAGTACTATTATTGGGAAAAGGTGCTGGGCAGAATGTTTTTATTTTAACGTGAGTGGCAGGCGCAATTCTTCAGTCCCGGGCGGGGCCGCCCAGCGCCGCCTGGCATAGTGGCATCCTCCCAGGCATGCAGTACAGTATATTACCCCAGATAAGTTTAACCCTTTAAAGGTCTGGGATATGCAAATTGCACCGTTGGATATGATGTAAAAAGCATTTAAAAATTCAGAAAATAGCTACAATTCCCATTAAAAGCCATCAAACATTGACCATTGTACAGGGTAATTTCTATTTCACACTTGCATCATGAATAACCATGAGCTAAATATGCAAACTTGTGATGTTGTGGACTCAAAAGATGGACTCGCCAAATATGGCTGATGTTATCCTTTGCTCTTCATCACCCCACATTATTTTTGCATAGGCAATGAGTTACACCAAAAACTACTTAACTTCTAAGAGGTATATAGAGTATCTTGAGAATGGTACTGTAAAAGCTATTGAAGTACAGTAATTCCAAGGGAGCTTTCAGTTGAGGATTTTACTCTTTAACTGCCAAGTGAATACAGCTCTTTTTGGTCGCCTGTCACCATAACTAAAGTACTGTAGAGTGTGTAATAGGAACTGACAGTAAATGGTGTTGTTACACAGAGGCTGTACCTCATGGTTTGGATCATGTGTAGTGAGTAGTTTGGGGGATGGGGGGAGGGAGGGATGGAGACCCCTTAAAGGAAAATTTACTGTGTGAAAAAGTGAAAGTCAATGGGAGCATTTCCAAAAGGAAATGCTGAGGGTATATATCCCCCCATTACTCCCAGAGATTTCTGCCTATGCTTGTATTGTATCTGTTCTGTTTAGCCAGTTTGGGGCAGTGCTAAATGTGGCAGACTTTTGGCTTTGACTTGCATTGAAATATAGCCTGAAGAAATTTCATGATGCTAAAGTACTGTATGCTTATAATGCTACTGATCCATTATTTTTGAGTACAGTGACTATGACTTGGTGCCTAATGGGAAAGAAGTATCACAGTGCGCAGTTTTATGTACGTAAGTGTTTATTCTCCCCCAAGAAATTTGTTGTTTTGATTTTTTACTCAAAGTCAGCCACTACATATATATATGGAAAATGCAGCTTATTGAATTATTCTTTTTTCTTCATTCAATTTTAAAGGTTTAAGGTATGCTATGGAGACTGCTATGAGGCTTGATAAAAGGGATGCAGAAGGGAAGAAATTTCTCTTTGCACTCATGGATGCTCTAGAAAGTGTAAGAACCATCGTGCAATTTAATCTTTTAGCCTTTCTGATTGCTGTGTCTATTTTGTCTCAATTCTTTTACCCTTCATACATTTTTTCTTAATTTCTGTCTTTTTTCTATCTCATATGGTTTACTTCTTGTCATTTTTTCCCCTTGTTTTCATTTAAGCATTTTTAATGTCACTTGAACATTCTGTGATTCTCAGTTTTGTTCTCTGTTTGTAAGATTAAGTTTGCATTCTTATACCTTTCAGTCCTGCCTGTTGCTATCTTTTTATGCATTGGTTCTCATTGTAAAAGTCTTTTCAATATGCCTATTATGAAAAGAGTGCACTGCTATCTAAAAAATAACATGGTACTGGCAATGCCATGCTTGGCCTGTGATAGGATTAGGAAAAGCATTTCAACCCAAAGTTACAAAATGCCTTCTTCTAAGTCTAAAAACTAGAGTAAAGACTGCTACTGTATCATGTTGTTGGCAGACTTGCACTTGAATTGAAAACTTATAATACTTGTAGTGTTTACTTGTAGTGTTTCCTGTGAACTAAGGCAAGTCCAGTGCAACCAGTATGGTTTCAACAAAATGATATTTGCACATAAATTTTATAATAGTATGCTTCATCTTTAAAGAGTTTTGAAGCAGTAGTGAAATATGAAACATGATATAGCATATTCTCAGATCAAGTAAAGCAGGTTTTTTTTTGTCTGTAGAGGTGGGGAAGGGAGGGGTTTTCCCTTCTGCCACAGTCATGTTTTATATAGCCCTCCCTGGAAAGTTCATGAATATGGGGTTTTTAGTTGTTCAGTTTTAAATTATCCTGCAAGATGTCCAGTTGTTCAAGTAAAAATATGCAATCAGTTCAAAATTTTGCCAAATGCAACACTATTTTGCATCAAACCACCTTATTGTTCACAGACAAAATTTCAAATAATGCATGCCAAGTGCAATACATTCCTGCCCCCCTCCCACCAAAAAAAAAATTAAAAAAAAAACATAATTTATTATTTTGATTTGCATTCCAGAGGAAGAAAGAACTTGCAGATAATGAGGTTTTCCAGAATGAGGTTGTTTGTAATTCGCACGTAGAGGACCATGCTCTGAAAATATTTTTATATGCTGACAATGAAGACAGGGCAGGTAGATTTAATCAGTGAGTATTCCCTCTGTCCTATCTTTTTATTTACACACCATGGGGCTCAAGGGCAGGGTAAGGGTTAACCTGAACCAGGAGCCACGGTCAGACCAGACAAATCTCCTGAATCCCTTGTTATCTGGTGGAAGTAGAAGCCATGGTGGGGTTTTTAGGAGACATTACTTACAGTAGTTACAATCTATGCACATAATACTATGGGAAATTAGGAATACCAGAAACTGCTTGAGGGGAAAAAATAGCCTCTTGGGAATATTCTTTTGGGGGTCTTGTGGGATCCATTTTGCAGGTATCAGGAGTCAAACAGCTTCTGTCTCCCAATTAATTTCACCCTTGATTCAACTGAGGTCATTAAAAAGTAACAGAGTAATTATAAGTGAACTGGCTTTGTACACACTTTTGTAGTGATATTCATAAAACCCGTTTTAATAAAAAAACAAAAGGTAGGAAAAATACACAGCATGTCTGCAACAAATTTGCTGAGTCGGTTATGTTTTATATGATATTACCATTTCTAGGTTCTGTTGTATGTTGATACAGCTGCATTTGACTATGCTGAAACAGTGCCCCAGTGGTTCACTATGTGTATAGTACTTGCAATCTAAATTGCGCTTTCTCAAATTAAAGCTATTACATAATAAATGAGATGGTTTCATACTCCCTCTACAGAGTGTGTAAAGTCGCTGTGCACACAAAATTTATGCACATCGTGTCTCATAAATCTTGGCTAAAACAAGATGTACTGTTTGAGCCCCACGTATGCCACTTACCATATATTCATGCAAAGGTACTCATTATGATTCACATTCCTGTACGGTAATTGTTTTATCATTGAAAACATTGTAATGTGTGCGTTCATGTTGTTGGGGGTATGCACAGTATGTGACAGTGTACATGGAAGTATGACTTGAAATCTTGCCAATACTTAAGAAATCAAAATTTAAATATGAGGTATTTCCTAAATGTGTAGGGCCTGTTTCTTCATCAGTCACACCATGGAAATACTTCTCTTAGTCAAACTGTACATTAAGCAGTCTTTGACCAGGCAACAGTTTCATCCAGGTGACATACATTTATGCAATGTTCCGCCAAAACTCTTGGGAGTACCCTGGTACTGCAAGTCATTATATGTACATAAAACATGTTAAATGAACTCATGACCTTGTGTCAGTGTGCACAGCTGAAGGCAAAATGCTCACTTATTTGTAAAAACACTTAAGTTTTGGATTTGACAAGTTGAGGGATATGACCAGGCTTTTTGTACAAAAGTTACAAGTGGGCTGGTCCTTTATTTTTGAAGCAAACCAGATGCTTCATCTCAGAGAGCATAGGGCAAAAGTTGGCTCGTGCCAGCTTAATGTGAGGCTTGCTCATAGTCATATCCTGCTTGGTTTAGAAAGGAAAGCTAGAGTGTGAGAAAACAGTCCATCCATTGGGCAAGTTCATGCAGAATGGAGGTGTTATTGGTATTCAAAAGGTATTACCTGTACCTTATACTACTGTATACTATAAAGGCTTTTTTGACTTTGTGTGAAACAAAGCATACTGTAAAAAAGCCAAAGACTGGCAGTACGTATAATTTGTCTGCTGTTTCATGAACTGTGTGGACCTACCCAGTATGTGCTGGTAGAAATTCCTTGCTGATAGTAGTTTCCACACCAAAGGCACTGAAGTCTTTTTAGTCTGCAGCCCCCTCAACTTTTTGCCTGGTAGATACCAATAACTACTGTACATGGTAGTTCTTTCCCCACGCTGGCAAACCAAAAGGGATGCTTCATACTAGGCTTGGGCGATTCAGATCCTTTGGAAGTCAGGTACCCGCGGCCCTGTTATTTGCGACTTGACTCATACGATGACATCACAAGCGACGCAGAACATAATCCCTCAGCAGCTGTAAATTTTCGACTACCAGAGTACTAATGAGTATTAATACACCAGTAGCCTTTACGCACTACAGGCTTCTCATAAAGGCCTGAGGTGCATGACTGACTGAAGTCAGAGAATTTACTGTAGTGGCCAACAAAGGAAAAACTTGCAACTGACTAGAGAAAAAGATAAAAAGAGCCAATTGTGTTATCATACTTCATAATATTCTGTGAGATGACACAAATTTGAAATAAAAATATGTAAATCATGCATCTTTTTGCCAGTATTAAAAATTAACCAAGAGTCTCGATTCTGAGGAAACAAGTTGCTGCCCAACTTCCAGCCAGGAACCACAACTCTGAAGTACAGAGTCGGGTTTTCTGCGTAAGCCTTCTTGGCACCACACAGTTCATTAATGGTGACAGGATGGTAAATCATTGCTACAGTAGTGTCCGGCCTGTTGCCCCATTTTATACAGTCTGCTGAGATATTTTGAAAGCTCATTTGCAAAGGCCCGCATTCTAATTGCGAAGTTGGAAATGATTCTCATTTCTGTAAGCCAATCTTTCCACAACTTGAGCAACACCTACAGTTTATACATATGTATATACAATTGCACAAGACCCTTTTTATCACAGGCCGGCAACCTTTAAGTGGGTGCAGACCAAATTAAAGATCCATCATCAGGCATGAAGGGAGAAGGGGCATCCCCTTTGTCTTTGAGAATAGTATTTGTATAATGCAGGAATGATGTAATTTAGCAATAGTTTTGTACAGTACTATACAGCACAGCAGGTACATGAAGGTTCACTTATTTCTAGCATAATTAAAAGGATTTTTTTTGTTTTCCTCTCTCCTTTGGACTGCTGTTGTACCACTGCCTGTTGCAGCTACTGCATACTTTAATGGTTTCTGACTCTAAAGTAGAGCAAGTTAACACCGGTATCACACTCAGTAGTGACTGGATGGAGCTATGTTCCAGGTATCTGAAAACAGTATCTCCCATATTCTGCAGTTTCTAAATTTTTACATCTTGGGGTACAGGGGATGAGAAATGCATTTCTTAAAATAAATGGACATACAGTAAATTTGGTGGTAGATTTTTAGACTGTATTTTTACGCCAGTCCACAATTTTTGATCTTTAGCTTCGAAATTCAAAGCACAAACTGATATATAGTACTAGAATCAAAATCACCAGCCAGTGGTCATAAATTTTAGGACCTGGTGGTTTTCTTTTACTACAGAAGAAGTACTTTGGGCGTAAAGTTCTGCCAGTAGGGCATAAAAACCACCATTTCGGTGTAGAATGCAAATGCTGGTGAGAAGTGCAAAAATATGAACATCTTAATAATGTGAAAGAAAGAATCATTAGTCAGCAGTCTGTCAGTTCAGTGTGTTGGTTACTTTACTGTTCCCCACACATACTCAGCGGTCTCCTCCTCTTATTGTAAATACTTTGCAATGTAATCATGTACAGTATATTCACACATGTACATGCATGTTAGTTTCATTATGACATAGCCACCATTTTTTGTCATAATTGTAGTTGGTAAAGATGGACTTACATCTTCTCTCCTCAGTATCTCTGGCAGCAACTAGTACTGTAAAGACAATGTAGGGATTAATTGCAAACCAATCGCATGTGGAATGAACGTTTAGTAAAAGCTACTTGCAATTAAATTGCAGAAGTGTTTTTTTTTTCCTCCCTTTTTATTATGCACTTCAATATGTGTGAAGTTTCCCATTTTGGCCCATCTTACCTTCTATAAATCTTTCTTGTTTCATTCTTGCCATCTACATGAATCTCAGTGTTCCTTTTTTGTCAATCTTTCCCTAACACAGCTAGTCATAGATGTCCATTAAACATTACTCGGTGGGCAAAAAATTTGCAGCAAATACTGACCCATTGCTTTTGCTCACTGCATATGCAATAATGCTAAATGATTGCAAAATCTTGCAATTAAATGTTTAATAGATTTGCTACACATTCTCAGCCCTATCACTGTGGTAACAAGTGATAAAGTTGTTTACAATCACTGTAAATTATAGTGGTACAGAGCTGTAGCCTAGTTGAAGAGAACTAGGGAATGGTAAGAACATCACTAGAGGACCTCTAGCTAAAGATACTAGGGCATTGTAATCTGTAGCAGATGTAAGTCTTCTTCATTAGCCTTTTCTCAAGTAAATTTGGGCTTGGGGCATACAGTAACCTCTCAAAAGAGTTAAGTACATCAAGTAAAGTAGAATGAATTTACTATTTTTTTGTCCTGTAAACTTAAATGTGATTGTGAGTTTCAAGTTAGGTGGCTGTGAGTATCAGTACCACTATTTAGAATAACTCAAGTCTGAACAAGGTGTAATGTTTTCTTTTCTACAGGAATGTTGTTAAATCTTTTTACAAAGCAGGCCTTTTGATGGATGTCCTTCAGACCTTTGGAGAACTTTCAGAACAGGTGAGTGTAGGCATGATAGTTTACATTTTTATTCCAGGTACAGTACAGATTTGGAGAAAGGTTAATAGTGAAAGCAAACTTTATTATTTGTAAGACAGTTAGATTCCCCAAACAGGTTTTTGTTTGATTCATTCAAATATTTAACTGAATGTTAAAATCTTGGTTTTCTGAATTTTTAAGATTAGAAGCTTCCATTGACTCCTCAGGATTACCATAGTGGATGCTGTTCTTTATAGACCTCAATATGTTCCCCTTCTTTTAGCTGATACTGGTCCTAGGTCGTGAGTGGCTGAATGTTGCTACCAGGATAAAATGTGGGAAAATCAGCCTAATCATTGAATTGAAAATCTTAGCAAACCAAAATTTTATGTAAAGGTCTTTTAAACTGAAACACAAAAACAACAGAAACCACATTTTCTGCTGAACTATTCCATACATAACCCACTCCACATAAAAAATTGTATTTTCACACATCCAGCCTTCAAGAGTTAGTCTGCACTTTCTTACCTGTGACCACGAGTATAACTTGGTGCACAAATCTCTAACAATCCCTGGGTAACACTAACATCTTTATCAAAAGCACCAAGTTTGTAAATTTCAGTCCTGGATCCCCTTAGTCTTTGGTGTTGTTGGCATGTCTCACTTTTTCATTTGCAGTTTCAGTTTATTCTGTGTCATCCATAGAGGTATCAGAGACTCAACAAAATACATGTTATGAAATATTACAAAAGAAAAATAATAAGATAGCATCTTAATACAGTACTATAACTTAACTTTAGAGAAAAAATGTAAAACAAAAGAAAAAGGAAAAAGGCACCACACCTGAAAATAGTAGCCTAGCTGTCTTCATTGTCAATATAAAAATGAATTTTTTAATTATTTTACTGCAGAATATACTCAAGTTTCAAAAGTACCAATTTACTGGTAGACTGAAAAAGTTGCTCCATTTTAATACTACTCTGTCTGCATCAAAATATTTCTTGAGGTATTTGTAACACTGAGAAGTAAGTGCATTCAAAAATATGATGAAATGATTGCTTGAACAAAACATACATACTCTTTCATGCCAAACACTTTTTTCATATCTTCCACAGACAGACTACAATGATATTTACATAAGTTTAAAATTCCAGAAAAGTTAAACTCATCAAATAATTTTCCCATCTGTAGTCTTTGTTTAAATATTACATTACAATAGGAATTATTTTTCACCTCAGTCAACCACTCTTGTTCATATATATATCCCTCAGACAACTACTAATAGAGTCATTTAAACATGATTGCGTAATATGGGCTAGTGTCTGATCCACTTGAGGACTGTGACCTTTATCGACAGTAGGCATTCCAGACCTGTTTGCACTTTTAATCGTAATTAACCAAGGGGAACTATAAATATCATTATCATCAAAGGCTGTTAAAAATTTGTACATCACATATGACAACTTGTTTTCACAACCAGATACAATGCAATACCAAAAATGAATCATTCTTACTTCAGTTGTTTTTAGTAATTTGTGACATCCCAGTTCACTGTATACCTTACACTTACGAGTATGCATATAAAGCTTCAGTAAATATTTTCCAAACTTAATATGAAAGGCCTTCCAATTGGTTTAACTCTTCGAAGCCCCAAATCTTACATCCATAAAGTAAAACAGGTAGGATTAGCTGATCAAAAAGTTTTTTCAAGTTTTCAGAATACTTTTACCGTAGTTCTTTGAGGTAGGAAACAACTTAGCGGCTAGTATACATGTAGGGATCTTCTTAGTTCAGTGCTAATGTGTCTTTTGATCCAGGATTTATGTTTCATATGTTTTAGTTAGAATATTAAAATATCCTTGCATATTTGCAGTTATGAGAAACAAGAAATTAAAAAGTTTGTTTACATCTTTTATCCTGTTCAAACTATTTGTTTAAAAACTATGCAGTAGGCCACAAATTCAGAATTCTCTCAGAATTCTCTCAAATGAATGGAAAACATAAGAGAAAATATTTGCTACTGTTGAATTGCTTGGAAAAGTTTCAGTTGTTGAAATATTTAAGAAAATTGTGTTAATTCCATTCTTTTCTATTGAATTTTTAATTTACTTGTTTGACCATGTAAAACCTGTCATGCTTCCTGCCCAACTGGGTCTCTGTCAAGAGGGTGTTTGCATTAGGTATCAGACAGTTGAGTCAGTCTGAGTAAAGATGGCAGTGCTCTGAAATTGGGAATGGTTAAGTCAACCTAGCAGTGTTTCAATGTTTCTTCTTAAATGGCCAGAAATTGTGTGATATTGCCCCATAGGTACTTAGGAAAAAACATTGAGTGCATTGGGTGTCCTATGAGGGCATACACTATAGCTGTCACACATTTAATGTTCAGCAGCTAGATACGCAGCTTTGGGCAGAAAACATTAGACATGTTAGATACCATTTAGATATATTGTGTTGAGGTAAATTTTGTTCAGTCATGTGATGTCATTTTATTATGGTCTTTCCTTCCAAAAAGCAGTTACAAATGATTCTCTTTAAAATTTTTCCTTTTCCTGGAACTAGATCCAAGCACAGAAAAAATATGCTAAATACAAAGCAGCTAATATATCTGCATGCCTCAAGAGAGGGGAAACCCCGAAACCAGGACCACCGGGCGATGATGAAGAAGGTAAGATTTGTTTTCCTTAAAACGTTTTCACAATTCTGTGGATGGTTTTGTCAGAATTGTTGTCATTACATTAGTTTGAAATAACTCCTGGTTTTTGTCTATACCTGTCTAACTTCTCAGAAAATGTATCATAAAAGGAGATTCCATTCAAAAAGAACCTAGAGACCTGCCAATCCCACAAATATGTAAAACTGAACGTTTTAGAACAAACAAAAGCAAATAATCTTGAAATGGTGTTCCAAACCTGAACTCAAAGAGTACAGTTATGACATTTCAACAAGGAAATTTTGCATACTTACAGTACTGTACAACATCAAGAAACACAATGGCAGTTGCAGCAGTCATTTTAATTCCCCAGAATGTTCACCAGTTTCATCATAAATTTGAAGTGGTAATACTGTATGTCATATGATGAATCTCAGAGTTGACAGGTCAGTATGAAATTATGTCACACCCAAACCAGGAAACTTTCTTGTATTCCTGGTATATAGACCTATAAATGAATTTTGGTAGCAAAAAAATGATGTACAATTGTCATAGGTCTGGAACACATTGGCAGTGAGCATGTCAGACTTTTTAATTGTGCTAGCTGAGTAAGGGAGTATCCAATGCTGGAACTAGCAATGGCCTTTGTGCTCTTCCTAAGAAAATGTCACCAGATATATATTAGAAGATGCAGCAAGTCTTTTGTTGGCCTCGATGCCATTTGAGATGCATACATATGCCCTGAAAGGTGTAAGGAAAGGCTATACCCATGATATCATTAGTGTGTGGCATGGGAATTTTAACAAGTGTGTAAATCAGGTTAGTTGGTGACCTAGAAAATTCCATCCAAATTCTTGGTTGTGGCCTATAGTTTAAATGCCACTGATTTATATGGGGGACACTTATTGAATACTCATTCTGTCATTTGCTTTTTAATCTGGGGAATGGGATTAGGGAGTTAGGGTGTGTCATGAAAGGCAGGTGTATGGGCATGTTTGTAAATAGGTAGTCCTTATATCTACAACTTAACACAAATTTAGTTATAACCTGTAGAACATCATTTTTGAATGTCAGTGGTACCATAACCCACGGAGGTGTTTTCCTTTATTGTACATGTCATACCTCTGTCAGGTTTCTGCTTGGGATTTGCTGGAGTGCTGGCAGCTCTTCTCCTGGGGTCAAGTTTTTTGTGATTTTATTTGCAGTAGAGGGAGAACTTTATTTCAAAATCATACCGAATGTAAAAGAAAAACCTTGGAGTGTGACACTCATTTTACTTGTTTGGTCATATTTGATGCAGCAGTGTCTGCCAATGACACAAAAGAGGAAGGAGAAATTTGTTTCTTTTCCTGTGGTGAATGTTCTTTGAAAAAAAAAACCGCTCAGTTGTCAGTGCTTAATATGTCCTCCACTATGTAGCCACTAGATAAAAATACAGTAATACTATGTGTATTGTATGTAATATTTGCAATAGAAATTCTGTTTTGGACAGCCAGACACTGTATCAAAAAGAGCATCCATGACAAACTATTTTTAACACCCCTATGACTAAATGGAAGAACCACATGGGGAAACGAGTAATGAACCATGTATTCACAATCACCACCTGCACCAAGAACAGTGTGAGAACTCGCAATTAAAGAAAAAGTGTAGCTCATTGGACTCCATTCACAACATGAAATATGTCCATCCTTGACAAGAAATGTGTCTCTCCATGACAGAAATGTGTCCATCAGTGCCAAGTCATGCTGTTTTTTAGCCCTCAACCTAGGAATGCTGATAGGTATATGCTTTCTGCTGATAACTTTTGAATTTTCTCCAAGCAAGTTGACCCCTGGGTTGACATTTGCTGTCCATCCATGGCACCTAGAAATACTTTTGTTTTGCTGGACATACAGAAATGAAATGATTGCTTGAAAATGGCACGTATCTGCTAAACAAGGAAACTAGTACAGTTTTGTTTAGAACTACACTAAATGATTTTTGAACTTTCATTAGTTAAAGGCAGCAGGCAGTCACCCCAAACAGAGTGAGTGTATCCTGTCACTCCAGTTCATGAATGGCCTATTTTGATCATGTGACAACATTTTTGTTAGTAAATTGTGGAATTCAAGGGGAATTTCACCTTGCTTTACCTATTGTTTGTAATAGTTATGTTCAAAACGTCTTCAGAGGTGCTTGTAATGCAATAAGAGGAGATTTGCAAGAGTTTGCTGATTTTTCAAAGAAAATTTTGGGGCGACTGCCTATTGCCTTTAAGATAAAAATCTGATGAGAATAAAAAATACAGTAGAGAAAAACCATAAAATTTTATCTTGTCCATGACAGAGATGTTCTGTCGGTTCCAGTCCTCGTAGAGAGAGACTGGTAGAGTTGATGATACTCATAAACATAAAGCCAATAACTTCAGTACAAAAGTCATCACTTTTTTTGTAGTCCAATTGTTAATCAAAATACAGAAAATGTCTGGCCCTGACAAACTGATTAACCAGATAAGTACGTCTTTCCATTCATAGCACAATGTTAGGGAACAAATACATCATTTACAAACACTTTGCAACAAAAAATTCTTGAAAGAGTTTAATGGACCCTGTGCAGGTAGCTCTAGGAGTAGGCCTTAACTTGTGTGGTATATTAGGTGCAGATACATGTGAAGGTTAGGTTCAATACTGTATAAGGTGTAAGGCAATTGCAAAAGTTTCAAGCTTCCCTGAAGAAAGTTGCCCCATAGAGAAAAATGTTCAAACTGAAACTTGTGAATCTATTCCAGATTGTGAGGGGGGTTTGCACATGTCAGTTACATGTTTTGGGGATTCTTTGCAAGTTGGGCTAGTTTTAGATACTTGAATTTGGACAATCAGTTTGCTTACAATGTAATTGAGACATTGTCTACAGTGCTGGAGTCTGCACACACTGTATGAAGATAGTTGTAGCTGGTCTTTGCAATCCAAATATTACTTTCAGGACTAATATCTTTCCTTATTAGGAGTCAAAATTTGGTGTACATATTCAAAAACTCCCACTGCTAGAGTAAAATGGGTTAACATAATTTCTCAAGCCTTTTTAAATTGAAATGGTTAATGTTGTGACCAAGATTCTGAGGGTCGCACTTACAGTAGCCACAGAAATTTGTTATTTCAGACACGTTGATGCCTATGTACTGAACTGCACACACACATGCACTAGCTATGATCTGAACAGAAAACTGGAAGTGTAAGATTCATGTTGCCATACATCAGACATACTGTGCGGCTTCACAATCAGCAATTGCCCTTGTACAAATTCTGTATTTCTTGTGGCGATTAAGGATGAAAGCCACTGCCAAACCAGGGGATGCTTCGCAAAAACTGCTAAACATACATTGCGATGCATTATCGCTTTATGTCCATCATTGTTAAATCCTGGGAAGCAAGAAACTACTGTTTTGTTTACTCTGTTATCTGAAATCAGTGCCGGTCAGTGAGCTTAGTGGTGGTAGACAAATTTTTGTGTCCTGACCAGCGCGGACAAGAGTGGCACATCACTGCTCTGTATTCCATTACAATTTGCTCCTTTAAATAATTCTTCCATAAATGTGTTTTCACCTCTTTAACTGCTGTCATAAAGTCATTTTAGAAGCATATACCACTTGAGAAGCTTTAGTATTCTTCATTTTTGTTCTCATTCCAGGAAACTTCTTACCATCAGATGGAGCGTCAGCTTCACAGGGTCCTGGGATACCCCCAGCTCATCCCAATTTATATCCCCCTGGCCAGCCTCCAACAGAGATGTATCCTCCAGCCAATTCTTATCCCCCTCAACAACCAACAGACATGCCCCCTCCTCAGCATCCAGCCCCAGTACCCAGACATATGAATGCAGGCACACCAACCAATCAGACACAGCCTGGAGCATTTGCTCCACCTACAACTCCAGAACAGCCACCAGCTGGTGCAATGCAACCTGCAAGAACAAGTGAGTGTTTAACTGCTGGCTCATAACCATTAAGATGTTCAAAAGGAAATTGTACAGTTGCCCTTGGTTCTCATGAAATTTGGTTGTCTCTCATACAACCAATTTGTCATTCTTGGTTTTCGGTCACAAATTATCACAGGCAACATGACAGCTGCTAAAGTTAGGGCCCTTTCCCCTTTTCATCACTCACCAGTAGACAAAAATCTGTGTTTGGTGTAGTGACAAATTTGGTGTGCTTTTCAGTATCACACTCATTACTTGCCAAAAAAATGACTTTGCCAATTCCTCAGCACAGCACAAAGGGGAAAATAAGCTCTGATATTTAAACAGATTAAAATTTTATGGAGCTCTCAATATTGTGTTCATTGTGAATTTACATAATTAATGTAGACCTATTAACACCCTCAAAAGGTACCAAACACCTTGCAGGGACTTTGAAGGTGCCCCCCTGTCACCACTCTTGACCACATGTTTGGTACCCATTTTACCAAACTACTGTATGGCTGCAGGTCTAAATTGCTATGGTGCATTTTGCCATTGATTTGCAGTGTTTATGTTCATACTGGGGAGAAAATAGTAGGTCTAGTTTTTCACAAATTTGATAATTTTCAGTAAATAACTGGGCATCACAGTGATTTAAATTCTAGTGCTTGGTTTTAGCAGTCTGTAGCAAAATTGGGAGGTAATTTGGAAGAAACAGGAGGAAAAATTGCCCACAGCCTGTATTGTCTGGGGGGATACCCACTAGACCGAAGATTTACTAGATCAAAAGTTTGCTAGACCGAAGATCCGCTTCACTAAAAATGTTCTTTGGGTTAGAGTTATGGTAAGGATTTGGGTTAAATGCAGAATAAGGTTTAGGATTGGGCTAAGGATAAAGCTCACATAGGAGTTGGGCTTGGTTTAGGATTATGGTTAGGGTTAGGGTTAGGATTAAGTTTACAGTTAGGATCTTCAGTCTAGTGGACCTTGCATCTAGTGAACCCTGTCATTTTCTGCACCATCCACTTTCTCCAGTGCAATGGAAAATGACTAGGGTCCAAATACTCTGAAAACCTGTGCTCAAGATGTTGCTTACATCAAGTGTCTTGTTTATAAAGCAGGGGTCGAAATTTAATTTTTTGGCTGCTGTTCCATGGAACAGCGCTTTTTCCAAAATTACTGTTCTGGATCAGATTTTACTGTTCCGGAGCACAGTACCTCGGCATATGTACAGTTCATGCACATGTGCATACTGCAAAGTGCAAATTGCTGTCAACTGTATTGGAGTGGTATGACTGACCGTAACATGAGGAGGGTGAATTTTCGCCTGCAGCCGGGATTAGCCAGTGGGATATCCTGACTTTCTTTTGGTTCTTTTTTTTTAAGCACAAATTTATCGCCAATAATCTTTCATTGTCCCGAGACCTAGCACTGCAGTGTCCCAAAACCTACTGTAGGATGAAATACACTCAAAATTGATGCAGAAGGCACAGCAAGCAAGGCAAGTGGGATTTGAGTGAGAGCCAAAAAGTTACACGGTAAAGGAATATTTTTGCTTGATTCATCCTGTGCATTGCGGTTTATTGCTATAGCAAAGCAGTGAGTGGGTTCTCCAAAATATGAGTGCACATACTGTTGTTATTTTCTCGCAGCAAATTTACGTGAAATCGTTCTGTTGTATCCTTCGCCATAACCTTGATTCAAGTACTGTATCATTCCACACAGTAAGTCAATGGGAAGATCTTGCGAGGAAAAGCAAACACTTACGCCTGTAGGACCCATTGACTTTGGTTGCAAGATATCAGCAGTCAGAATTGCTTTTAGTCGTTTCAAGTTTCAGTGCTTAGTTGCTAGCTTGGAGGGAATATTAAAGATAGATTTGCATCACCCCAAGTATGACTTTTAGTTGGGGGTTATCAAAACTCTCAGTTGGTGACTACTCTTTGATTGACATCAGATTAATTTACAAAATTAAAAAGATGCAAAACAGCTCATATTACACAACATGCACAAAGAATGTTTTGATTACACATGGGGTCTTTTGTGCTCACCAGGATGTGGCCTTGAGCAGTGAACTATGTTTGTGTCTGCACAAGGAGAAGCAGTAAAGACAATTATGGGCGGGGCTTACCACCAAGTAAAAGTCATACTTGGGGTGATGCAAACCCCTCTTTAATACAAAACCCCCTAAAAACACAATAAAGTGGAGGGAATATCAATGAATAGTTAAGAGGTCATTTGGAACATACCATGCAAGACAAGGGGTGATGCAAGATGACCTTCGCTTGCAGGGCAATAAATGACATACTGTACTAAAAGTTTTTCTGCGTTTGGTAGTAAAACTTCAGTAGGCCTATTGTGCGTTTACACAGTACTGTACCATGCAGCACAGGAAATAACACGTGCAAGTGTAACCGACTTTAATTGATAATGGTGGAACAAGATTGCATTTCATACTTAAGCCAAAATTTACGGGGATTTTTTATATTCACGGCGTCATTACTTTATCAGAGATTAGCATGTGCGTATATTTATATGCACTTTGCTTCTCGTGGGAAAATACTGTTCCACGGAACAGTGGCTTTTGAAAAGTTACTGTTCCGGCACTAAAAGCACTGTTCTCGGAACAGCGGAACAGTGGGAATTTCAACCCCTGTAAAGTATTCACAAAAAGTTATTTAAGTGTGTAAATACTTCATGTGTTATGCATTGTTCAATGGTGTTTTTCAAACTGCATAATTTGGCTTTGTGAATACCTCTTACGGAAGTTCTTACACAGTGCATATCTTGAGTTATGCGAAAAACTTGCACAATTCTGAGTGAATCTGGCCCCATGAAGGTGAAAGAAGTACAGTCTGAAAGGAATGTGTACTGCAGTCTTCAGTCTTCATATTAGAAATGACGGCATCATTTAAAAGTCTGGAAACAGCATTGACTTTAAAATACAAGGGAAAATAAGCCTCTGTCTTTTATTCTGTAAAGTGATGAAAAGGTTTGATCTCAATTCTTTTTCGCCAGATGTTCGGATTTTTTCTTAATACTGTTCCCATCTATTTTAAGTCACTGTTTGTGGGGAAGTTTTCAGTTTGCTTTAAGTTTCATTGCATTCCAGTCTTAAATTGAGTGATCATAGTGGATCATGAAAGATGAGGCCAGTTTGGAGTGCAACTTTTTGATAATTGCAAATTTGATTACAATACCAAGTTAATGTACTGAAAGGATCTACATCTCTTTTTTTTTGGGGGGGGGGGAGGGGGAGGGGGAATTAGCATTCTGAAATATGAGTTTGAAGACCTTGCTCTGGCAATGTACTGATGTAGTTAGACTGAGAGTGAGATGGAAAGTTCTGGTTTCTTGATGTATAAAACTTAACATAAGCTGCAAGTCTGTATTAAAAATGTCTTCCTTGGTCCATTTGGGTTTGCTGTGGTATCCAATGTGGTCTAATACAGCATTCAATCATAGAATTTGAAATCATTTTCTCTCTGACCTTAAAAGAAGGCTCTAAGCTCAATCAAACTTGAGAATATATTAGAGGGGTACTTATACAGCAATCTGGTGAAATTTCGATTGAAATCCGATGTGTGGTTCTCAAGATATTAGCAGATAAAGTTGTCACATTTTCAACACAAAGTGAACCTGAAGCAAACAGATACAGGTTTCAAAGCATTCCTTATCAATGTTAGGAAGTCATACAGTATCAGGGAGCTGCCTACTGATATAACTTCCACTTGCCTAAAGCTCACTTTGGGTCACAAATGTTGTAACCTCTTTTGCTGATATCTCGAGTAATACAAGTCCAATTTGAACGAAAGTTTCACCAAAATGCCTAGATTTAGTTCCTCTTTCACACATGAAAAGTAAATTTTTGCTTAAACCTTCTATTAAGTTTGATGGGTATAAAGATGAGTATGAAAATGATCCATATCCATAACTATGTACCAAGTTATCAATGTGTACAGTAGTGCTTGCTGAAAGACCCAGGATGGATAGTGAATCCAGTAGTGTTTTCACCCAGTAGAAAATTCATACCAGGATACCTGAAGCTTATTACCCGTCAGGTACCCCACTGTAACTTTGCTACTTCATACTTCAGTGTGTTCTGTATGATTTCTGCCTCAATCCATCTGCCCTACTTTGCTACGGCTGATAGGACTTCACATGGATATCAAACTATCAGAATGCTTTATTTCATGTGTGGCATTGGTTCTTACTCTTGATCATGTCAGTGTGAAAATCAGAAAAAAAATATTAAATTTGACCTTCTACTTAAGCACCATTAATACGATTTGAAGTCACCCTTATTTTAAAATTGGAAGCTGAACCCTTACCTCCTAGCAGTTTTGTGTTCAATATAATGAAACTTGTGCTTCATGGAAAAAAGTTAAGTTTGTCACCTCAACCTCTGCACTAAATAATTGCATTACTTTAACTTTTTCCACAAATCCTCAACTGACACATTGTTTCTTTGTGATATGATAGCAAAAACCTTTTGAAAATATCTCCGGGCCGAGATTTCACCAATAACTACAATTATTACAGTAGGTATGATATGGCACATACTGTGCATGCATTGAAATACAACAAACGAACATTCATTCGTTGCCTGTGTGCTCTGTTCAGCAGTATGTTGTACTCTACCTCATTTAATACACATGGCTGCCAGTACAGGCTGAGTCAAATGTGAAGAAAAATTTTGGCACACTCCATTTAAAGAATGGGGATAGCAAAGAAAATGAGGAAAATACTTTACTCTCCCCTGCCACGTATTTGGGTGCAAAAATTTTGCGAATAGTTTGAATAGTATTAAAATATTATGAGCAGCGTGGTGGGACTTGTTTTGATATTTAAGTGAGAAAAGTGTAGAAAAAAGTAATATTTTTTCTTATGAACAAGGTGTATATCACCCCTTGGAAGAGTGCATTTGAAACTACAGATGAAGGGAATTTTGTGTCCAAAAAACATTTTCCACCAAAAACAGGTTTTAGTGGTTGACTTAGGACAAAATGACATTATTTTGAGTGAAATATGTGCATAGCTGAACAAAACTGTATTTCTTAAACTACTTTTGTAAAGAAGGAAATTACTGTATGTCCTCTCAGTTTTAGTCATAACTAGGAAATCTAGTGGTTTAAATACTCTGGCCAATTGTGAATTTGTATGTGAAATGAACTTCCCAAACCCTCTCGAACTTTCTTCTCTTTTCATTGCTTCTTATCCTGTCCATCTGCATATACTGTACCTGCAGCTTGCACAGTTTTTGTGAGCTGCCTTTTTACAAGATGCTACATTCATTTACTGAGGATATGCGCCGAGGCGCCAATATTGTACAGTACAGTTGTATGTTTTTTTCATAAACTGGTACAACATTAGGTGCAGCTAGATTTACAGTTAGAAACATGGACTAAATGTGTGGTGGAACTGTTTTGGTGAAATCTAACAAAAGCACGGTACAGAAATAGACAAAAACTAGTTCAATACAGTATTTTCTTTGTTGTGAATAAAATGAAAGGAAAATAAATTTTGTACGTTGCAATTAGAATGTTATTTCACCTAGATTAAAAGAAAACCATAGAAAAAGGCTACCCGGGTAGTAATATACTACCCAGGTAGTAACATCATTGGTCAGGTACCCGGTGAAAAATGTAGAATCCAGGTTGTCATCACCAAATGGTTATTTTACTGTTCCCAAAAAGTTGTTTTTCAGCTGCTGCTATGACTGTTACTAAGTTTGAAGTAAATTGTCCATAATTGTACATTTTAAATGGCAACAGTTCCTTTTTTTTTTATTTCCTGTTGGCTTACAAAGCACTTGCATAACTTATACAAAAACATTCAGTGAGATATCAGTCAATGGGTGGTAACCTTTGCAGAAGGTGCTGCATTTGTACCTCTTTTACACATACATAGTATTGTGAGTCCAGTCAAGGTGGGTGCGGGAGCAACACCTCTTGTGCTGTGTGGGCAAATGCGCTGGCAGTGACTACCAAAATGGCCTCAGAGTTTGCATTTGGTTTTATGTCACTCTGAGTATTGTGGATACTCATGCTTCTTCCATGGTAGTATAGTTCAATGGTGGGTGGATATTGGAGTGATTGGTAGATCTGTAATATCTGCTGTACTGGGTTGCCACTGTGTAGTGTGTACATGTTACAGCAGTGGAAGTACTGTGCAACAAGTACATGAGTATTGCATGGACATGATAAACTGAAAGTTTGGAAGTTTGCAAATGTTCACTGTTACACATTATGTGCATTTTGGTTGTGTATAGACCTAATGCATATGGTGTCTCATTGAAGATAATGCTCCCTTGTTTGGAGGCAAGCGTGCATCATTGCAAGTTACACCAACAAATGCAGACAGCTGATTTGTCAACCAATCACATACTGTACGTGCGTAAGTCTACTATATGGGTGTGTGAAGTTTACTGCGTGGGAGCCATGTGCTTCATTGTTTTGCCTCCAGAATGACATGGCATGACATCAGTGCATAAGGTCTATTAATACTGACATACTGTGTAATGATACTCTGTGCCAATGACTGTCACCTACTCCTTACATTGCTAGTAAAGTAGCTTTTCTAGTGGAAGTATTGAAGGCCAGTTTAGACTTCCAAATTATCATGTGCTGTAAAGCTGTGAGAACCATATATGGTCATCCCTTGGTTTTCCAGGCCAATCACAAACATAGCTCAGTGTTGAACAGTATTTAACTTTCATAATTTAACAGCACAGTACTGTACTTGAGTATGAATTGGCCTTAACAGACATAAACTAATGTGCACAAAAGATTTGAATGGGTTCGTGGCTTGAGATGGAATGGTTTACAACATAAGATGTGCTGAAATTTGTGTTGACATGCTCATTTCAAATAAATGAAAAGATGGCAACTGTCAACATGCTCCCTTCAAGTAAATAAAAAGATTACAACTGTTCATTTTTCTTTCTTTTCCACAGATTCAATACAGTTTGCTCCTGAGGATTATAGCAAAGCAACCAAATTTTGCAAGTTTGCAATAAGTGCACTTCAGTATGAAGATGTACCTACAGCTATTAAAAACCTGGAGGATGCCTTGAGACTACTGAAAACAGGCAGTGTATGAATTGAACAACAAACTGTTAAACTACAAATGCAGCAGAGTTTACAACAGATCCACCATGTCCCAAGACACGGGCCTAGGGTCTGGCAAACCACAGAAAGTAGGGCTTTTTGTGTATTACTAATATACGGAAATAATGTATTTGTATGAAAACTCAAAAGACTTTACCATGTGTTCATTACACTGACTGTATACTCTGATTTGTAGGCTAATGTTTGTTGGCTTGTCAACATGTTATCACTACAGCAAAAGCTCGAAGCACAGTTGTCCATTCAGAAGCACGTACGCTGTTTCGTCCTTCATAAAATTTTCTGCCTGGAAATGCAGACACATTTGGTGTAACCAGAATGTACAGCAGTACATTGGTATTTCTTTTTGCTTTACAGTCAGATTCTGATACTCTTAGTTAATCTCCCAGTTGATTTCTGACAAAGTGTAGCAAGGGAAGAACATTATTTTCTTTCTGCTCTGCCTGACCGGCATTCCCCTTTCCTGTCGGTAATTTTGAGGAAAGATGCTCACTTTAAAGTCCCTTCAGAGATAGAAATCATTACCGCTGAAAGAAATTGGTCAAAATGTGGTTTTGTGGTTGAACCATTTTAGAAAATTTTATAAAAGTCATTACATTCAGAAGATGAAGAAGTCCTGTAAAATAAGCCAGGGTGTGTCATTTTCAGAAGAATTTTCAATAGCTTCTAGTCTCCTCTGAAGTGGAGATTGCAGAAGTATCTGTGTTGGAGAGGTGATGTATTCTTATCAGTTTATGTACCCTGCTCGCTACAGTGGCAGTGCTGAAATTTCTTTACTAAAAAGGAGGCCCAGGAGGCAGTACAGTCACACATCAAAATATCAGCATTGTTAAGTATGGTCTACATTGCAAAATTCCTCATGAAGAAGGGTACAGGATCCCCCTCACTCTCCTACTCATGCTGTGAGAAAGAGATTTTCAGTTTAAATACTTTGTGAATTTGGGATTTTATTATTTTTTTATTTTGATTTTGCAGAATATGCATTAGGTGTGCAATATGAACAAAAAGACATTTTATTATTAACCAGATCATTACCGGTGGCTGTGTGCATCTATGTTACTATATGAATGGAGTGTGGAAGTTTCCAGCTGTGGATAGATGAAAGCAGCTTTGCATGTTCATGGGGAGATTCAACCTGAATGGGTATTTAACTTTCATTGCCACTTCAATTCCTCAACTCAACAAAGAGAAGGAGAGAGAGATAGTGTCCTCTGTTGGCAAAATGGTTTATGCTGGCTGCCATGTAGCAACATATTGCTACACGGCATACATATTGCATGCATTAGAATCCACCTGGAGGTACTGTACATGGGTTTTTCCCTGGTTTTCTGTTACTTGGAATAGGCTTGCCTTCAAAATTTATTGCATCCAGACTGAAGTGCCCTGGGACAGACGAGTTAAATAGCTGACTTTGCTTGCTTTGCTTTACTTTGAAAGACATAGAGCAGATACATAGGTCATTATTCATGCTTATGAAGGGTACATGGAAAAATTCATAATTTTACTTTACACAGGTTCTGTAGTCTTCAGGTGAAATTTCTTGGTTATTTTGTGTATGCACATGTGGGGCCAGGATTGCAGTACATTACTGGCTGAATACTGTATGTTCTGTAAGGGGAGTGAGGGACTCAGGAGAGAAAAGATGGTGGCATGGCTTTCACACAAGCTTCAGTTGTTAGCTTGCAGTCTGTAATGTATGATTCTAATGGAATAGGCTTTCAAAGTCAGTGTTACATTTAAGTTGCCCCCCCCCCCTCACAGAACAATTTATAGAAACTCTTCATCCTCATTACTGAAATAAACATTGTTTGGATGAATTGTCTGGAAGGAAGCTTGTTCCCAGAAAAAGTTGGTTTACAAGGTAATTCTGCATCTTGTAAGGTATACAGCAAATGGGACTGAATGGCAGGTATAGATTTGATGTAAAGAAGGGAGAACAGTCCTTGCAAAAGAATAAAGTTGGGTGATATCAGGATAAGGGGAGTATATTGCCTGATTAGGAGCAAGTTTTGTTTTGGAGAAGTAACGTAGCATTAGTCAAAACATGTTATTAATGGATAGCAAAGAGGAAATGTTTATGTGGAAGGGGGGTAGACTGGTTAAAAGTAATGCCTCGTATCCATTCAGGCAGTGTTGAATAGTTGTAGCTTTGTTACATGATTTCCATTCATTTACTAAAAATCTAACGAAAATGATGTCTTACTTGATAATATATTTTACAGCAGTTTATATGCAGATGCAGATTTGTTCGTCATTGTTTAAGGAGTACAATTATTTCTAAAGAAGGTGTACATACGTGTCAAAATCTGCTGTCAATATTTGTATTCTTCTATTAATCTAATAAAAGTAGCACTTACAGTCTAAAAATGTTTTTTTTTATATTTGTAATATGTATTCTTGACAAATTAAAAGTAATTTTATGTTTCAGACCTTGCGTAAACTGCTTGGTCAACAACCAGCAAGTCCAGCACTGAAATAATGCTCATTGTAGATGAAGGTAAAGGCATAAACTGACTTGTCCATGAATCATCCTAATAGGAGGATAGTGCCTGGTCTGATTTAGGGGTTGACACCAAATGACAATGTTCTATTTTTTTTTTTCTTGTTGGGGGGGGGGGGGGGGGTGAATTAAGCTATGTGGTTGTACACCTAATTTGAATTATTTGCTAATGTACTGTCACAATTTGGTATCTAACATGATGCCACCAGTGTATGTATAAAATAAATGTAAGTTTTTCTTCTAGTGTTGGAGATTTGAAGGATAAAATAAGATCAATCAAATGCTCAAATGGTTGGTTGGTTTTCAAGATATACCTACTCAGCGGCATTGTCGGACATTTTGAAGTGGGGAGCACAACGTTTCAATGGAGGGGGGGGGGGGGGACACACCGAAGTGATGGTCTGAGTGGTGTTGAAGACATTGTGGTGATTGGAAAGGCTATCCTGTAGGCTTTGGGATCCAGGGGCCCACCATAGGGCCCCTGATGGGGACCAGTAAAACACCCCAAATTTACAAAATGGTGACCACTGGCATGAAGTATTTAACTATCTCCACATGGCATTGGATGCACACTAAGCAGACCGCAAAAAATAAATATCACAATTTGACCATTTTGTTAGCCTTACTCAGAGTAAAAATTTACTGATTCTGGGGGGTGAGAGTGGGGATGAAGGATAATGTTAGATTTTGCATTGGGCTGTAGAACGGTAATTCCACTCATGTTGCCCAGTAGGAATAAATGTTGAGATAACTACCTACCAGCTATGCCACAGAACAAAAGCCTTCACACCTCAAAGATGGACCCAGGGCCTAGCCAGGAAAATTTGTTGGTGTATATGATTTAGTGGGTTTTGAATGATTTAATACTATATTATGATAACCTTATTTCATCTTCATCAACAACAAATGGGAAAAAGGGTGGCTTGTGTCTGCTGAGACCACCGCTGATGCGTGCGCGAAGCGCGCTGAAATTCTGGTATTCAGTGTTAAAAATTTTCGAGCAACTACCCTATATGATCCTTGGTGGTGCTTAATTGACTCCTCGGCCAGGGCCTTGGAGAGGTAAGTTTCTCCTTGCAAACTTTAAGGCACCAGTATTTTAAAATAAACGCACATTAGCCTATGAGATGAGGTTATTTAATTGTCCTCATATGTCATTAGATGTGCGTTAACAGAGGCAACAAAAATCGCAATCTTAAAAGTTTTCGAACATTAAATTGTGACTAAAAGGTAGTCGATGTGGGAATTGTATTGATTGCAGAGGACTGACGGCCGCAGTGGTCTGGTAGCTCTTGAAAGTAGATGTTAACATAGGCGTACGAGGCGGGGGGTCTGGGGGGCTGCAGCCCTCCCAGAGCAGGGAAAATGCTTATTTCAGGGCACTGACACTTGTATTTTCAGGGCAAGGGGGCAGTGCAGCGGGCAGCGGCATTTGCCAACGGGGCAAAATGCTTAATAATTGCACAACGAAATATCTCGAGAAATATTATCACTTTCTTTATAGTTTGTGAGGGGGGGGGGGACTCATCCATACCCGTCCTGAGTGCTACCGTGGTAAAAGGGGAAAATCAGGGCAATTTGCAAAATTTTCAGGGCAAATACCTTCCGCCCCCACCCCCCTCTGTAAAATGTCTTCCCGTACGCCTATGGATGTTAAAACAAAAGTCCTGGATTACATTTTCCAGTAAGGCAGTGCTTTAAAAAGTTCAGGAAAAGAGATGCGCGTAAAGCGCGCCGCAAAAAAAGTTGTGAGTACATTTTGTGCAGATTTAACCCTGATTGACTGATAAAGTTACAGTGCATGGGTCTTCCTATACAGTGAAGTCGATACTTAAAACTGTGTTTGTGCATAATTTGTGGTATCCAAAATCTCATTGTGGGGCACGACAAACTTTGGAGGGGGACACGCGATGCCACTACCTGTACTTGCATGTAGGCCTAAAGGGAGTTGCCTCATCCCTACTTCGGAGCAAAAGCTTACACTCTCAGATTTAATATTTCCCTTAAATTACCTTTTGTGTTGTTTTAGAACACAAGAGAAGCCCCGGAGTGGTTGTGCATGAATTCGACAAACCATTGTGACATGAAAAGAGCCACACATGAATTACGATACTAGGGTATTAGAGGTCAGGTGGAGATGGCTGTATTTGTCCTTTAAGATCATTACTGTACAGAGGGATGCGAAGGTAATAATGTCATATCGAAGTAACAACTTTGGACAAATTTGAATGTAATTCTGTGTTTTGCTCGTTCCATTTTGAATTGGTGCATTATCATTTCTCACAATTAACATCGGTAAAAATGTCTGGAAATTAAAATAATAACAGGTATCGTATGTAATACATGTAGCCTACGTCTTACATTCCCTAGGTTAAATGTAACTGACGTCATCCAAGTACAGGTAGAGTTAGAGTGAGTTAGCTGAGGTTTTACGGCTCAGTTTCAAACCAATTGGTTTAAGACTCGGGCCTGCCACCGTCTTTTTTCCAGTTGTGACTACTGGCTTGTTTTCCCTACTCCAATGCTTATGCTGAGCACCAAGTACTATGGCAAGAGGTTCCATTTTTAAAGTCTTCCAAGTACAGGTAGATAACAACTTCGCTGACGGATTCTCTTTTCGTTTTAAGTACTACATACACTACAAAAAGGTTAAATCAGGGACCGCGGAGACGGGGGAGGTCTACGGGGGTTGTAGCTCCCTCACTTTTCCTGCCGTGGACATTTTGGACCGCCCTAAACTGAGATGATAGGCTTTTATTTTCTTGAACATATTGAGCCGCTCCCCCTCCCCGACTTTAAAATTAGCTCCTCGGTCGGGTGTCCCTGAATTGAGGGTTTATACATTCAGCCAACAATAAACCATGGCTTCAAAAAAGTAATTTACTACAATTGCATAAATCCTTGTTGTTAACAATAGGTGAAAAGAGAGGCTGCGAACTGAAACGTGGATGATGTTAAGTCAAAGAGGTTAACTGTAATTCTGGGACCTTTTCAGAAATTCGTGGATGGACACATGACAGTTTATTATTGTGGCAATATCAGGTGACTGGCATAGGCGTATGGGACGGCACACCAACATGAAGGTCTGAAGTGGTGCTGAAGACTCGGGAGGGGGGGGGGAGACAAGGCCACTTCTGTCAAAAATTTACTGTGTAAAAATCTTAAGTCAATGGGTGTATTTCCAAAATGTGTGGGGGAAGGTTTCCCCCTGCCCTCCCCCCCCCCTCAGGATTGACGGCCATGCTTCAAGTCTACTGGAAATAGAACAGCCTGCTACAGCTGCAAAAATCGCTACAGCAAACGTTACAGCAGTATTTGAATGAAGCTAAACAGATAAACTTTCATCCAAGCTATACAGGACAGTATGAGTTGTCTGAAGACAAGACGTCTGAAAGCCCGAGAACCTGTTTTGTAAGTACCACCATTCCCATTTAAAGCATGCAGAAACAAGCGAACAACTTAGTACTTCGAACAGACGAAAGATGTTTGGTCTACAACCACTGATCTCTATATATAACTGGATGGCTCTTTGACTATCCAATCCCTTTCAACCAGTTGACGCCACCTCGAACACGCGCTGGCAGCCATGTTACTCCCATTTAACGCAGCCTGTAACAAAGCATTAGTGTGCAGTTCGAGTGATTATGTTTGTTCTCGGCTATCCAAAGTAATCGCGCAGGCGCGGATCCAGGCGCAGTGGCGGCACCAGGATTTTGAAAGTGGGGGGCAAATGGAGGGCAAAAGAAAATGTTGGGGGAAAAAAATTTTCGCGCTTAGCGCGAAGCGCGAGTTTTAGTGGGTGGGGTCCAGGGGCTCACCCTAGGGCCCCTGGTGGGGTCCAGGGGGCGAAGCCCTCGGAAGCTCTGAGGTTTTAACATATCACTGGGTGAAAAATTGTCTCAGGAAGGATATATCTTGGTTCATAATGCATCATCAAATGAAAAGATTCCAAATAGTTTTAATGTATTAGGCTATTCCTCCTGCCAGACCACTATACCCTTATGCTGCTGGGGTCCAGGGGCCCACCTTAGAGCCCCTGATGGGGCCCAGGGGGCGAAGCCCCCGGAAGCTCTGAGGTTTTAGCACATCTCTTGGTAAAAAATTAAGCCTCAGGATAGGTATATTTTGGTTTATAATACATCATCCAGTGCAAAGATTCCAAATAATTTCAGTGTATTAGGCTATTCATCCCGCCAGGTCAGTTTACTTCAGGAGCTGAGTGGGGAGATCTGGGGGAAGAGCTTTTGACTGGGGAGAAAATGCCCCCCTCCCCTTGGTGCCGCCTCTGTCCAGGCGGGGCGCAACAGGCGCGCGCCTCCCCTATTGGCCGTCATGCGTGAAAAAAAGTTGAGGCAAAAGAAGAAAATGCTTCAAAATGTGTCCAATATTGCACCATTTTGCATCTCAGCCCTCTTCCAAAAGCAAAAATTTTCCAAGGCGGAAGTGTTCAGCTCCTCCCCCTTATACCCCTACCCCAGGACAGCGATCTGTCAAACCTTGCGTCCCCTCTATTGGAAATTTCTGGGTACCCCCCTGATCGTGTAGGAAGGGAAATTGGAAGGAAGGGAGCGGGCGTTTACACGGAATATCTTTTAAATTGTTACCATTGAAAAAAAAAACACTTAACTATCTTTAAATGGCAATAGAAGGGCACCGAACCGCGCGCAAAGACCATAGGGAAAGTGGGGCTTTTTTCGATGTCTCTACATCAGAAGACCGAAGATACGACTACGGAAAGGATCCGCTTGCCTCCCTGTCTTAAATGTGGACATATAAACGGGCAACATGAGAGCGATCTTCATAGATTTATGGCAAGATGTGCAATCTGATGCCTGGATAGGCCAAACTGGACCAAGTATAGTAGTAAACCGGCTTAAAGTTGGCGGGCCATCTCAGAATGGACATCAAAATGAGGCCCACATGGATTAGTTGTGAGTATTATGGGCTTTCATTCATGCATGGGAATAGGCTTTAATGTACGGGACGCAATCGTAGAATCGCGAGCAACAAGCATATTAAAAACCCCCCCCCCCCTCCCCCCCTTTTTTTTTTTTTTTTTTTTGCTTTTCATAATTCAGGAAGAAAAGGAAGTATTTATCAAGATGCAGACAATTATGCATGATTTTTATAAAGCATTAATGTGTTATATGCTGTATATGCTGGCCCACAAAGAATCACCCACATGTACGTGGAAGTAGATGGTAGTGGCCTAAATTGACCAATGGGCCTTTGAAATATCTATAAGTAGGTAACAAGCCCGGTCTACCACACAGGTTTATTGAAACCTTGGGCTTACAAATCGGTGGGGTCCATAAGGGTCAGCTAACCTAAGAGGAACCCATGATGTCCCTGTCCACCATGATCGTGACATAGCCTGCATGCTGGGATAGTATGCTTGCTACCTGTCACGGTTGCCACGCAAAGTGTTGAAGGGGAAAGTTATTTATCAGCTTGCACGATCATTTTTATCATATCTCAAAAAAAAATTCTGGGGTGGAACCCAATGGAAAAAGAAGATTATTAAGCCTGGCCCAGGTACCAGGATGGTGTGTAGATTTTTAGTTGTCACTTTAACTGTAAATGGACCAATCAGCCTCTAGAATCAACAATGGAGCTGATGGAATAAAGGCCGAAAAGGCAGTCACCCAATTGAAATTGCATTACACGACGGAACCTTTCTGTAACTTGAAATCAACTAACTCGGTGCTCAATCTAATGAGAAGTCTAAATGTTGTACACGGAATCGCATGCACTGTCGTTTCGCCGAAAGACCCATACTCTGGGAAAAGCAAGATGGCGGATCGGTGGCCTCAAAAATCTTGCCACAAGCGCTATCCAGTTATGTAAAGAGATCAGTGTCTACAACAGCTCAGCACAGTGTAGGTAGTGGAAATAGAACAAATCTTAGACTAGTATGCCACTATCATAGTAGTAACGTTCAGGGGCGTAGCCAGGATTTGTCAAGGGAGGGGGAGGGGGAAACACTTAGACAGACTCTCAGCGCTCCGCGCCACCAATGAGTTGGCGCGAAGCGCAAGAAAATTTTGGCCCAAAATGCCTCCCCCATCGCTGGAAATGGCACTTCCCAGGCCTATTTACCTCATATAAATAGGGGAAACACTAGCAATATTGTAAAATGAAAACATTAAAAAATACCAAAAATATGCTCAAGGGGGCAGGGCGGCCACCCCTTCGCCTCCCTGGCTACACGCCTGGTAACGTAGGCCTAAAGTCACATTAGTACTAATTTGCAACTGTGCATCCCTGTTTTGTGGGACTGCTCTCGGTTCCGACTTCTGTATATTCCGACACACGTAACTGTAACCCTGCTCTCTGTTCCAGCGTCTCGATATTCCGAAATGTTTATATTGAGGTCAGTGTTAGGATATGGGTTAGCATTAAGGTATTAAGGATACACCCCTATGTAGGTTACCAGACGTCCGGGTTTACCCGGACACGTCCTCATTTTGAAGGCTTACCTAGGCGTCCGGGCGGATTTTTAAAATTGCCTTAAATGTCCGGATTTTTTTAATTTTTGTTAAAAAACTGGTCAGATGTGACCAACTTTATACTGTAGTTAAAAATTGCTATTTCAGAAAACATTTGGTCGAAACATCAATGGCTGATCAAATTGTTCACTGAACGTGATCATAGCCTAATTTAATCCTTTCGTTACTAAGTTAGTCACTCTTTAATACGAATGAAGTAAACAGTATAGGAAAGTAAATCACTAGGTTCCAGCTACCTCGATCAAATAGGCTTGTATAAATATACTTGTAAACAAGAGTATCGGCACGGTGGCTTAATATAATAATTAGCATTGTCGACAGTATAATCGGTCTATTTAGGCTACGAGTGTTGCTGCGAAAATTTGTGCAAAATATTTGAACTTACAGCACGAAGGAGTATGGGGGCGTACGCCCGAATCGATTTCCGAATATTTTTTAAATGAACCCAAAGGGTTTTTATGCTATAGATTTCTCGAGGGGTTAGGGTAAGGGCCTTTTAGGATCTTAATAATTATCTATCACAAATCTTTCGCAACTATCAAAATTTTCACACACGGGGAGCTTTCAGCCTCGTCGCTATGCTTATTTTCGACACCGTTTCAAACATATTCACACTATTCATCTGTGAGAGTTTAACAACGCGGCAGATTGTTCGTGCGCTTAGGTGTGATTATGGAGGACCACAGCATTGCAAGAATGGAGGGGAATTCCTTTCGCCTTCCTCTACTTTTGGCAGACAAATTTCACGAAGAATGAAAGTTTCAGGGGATTACCAGGCAGCTCTCTCGCCTTTTTTATTTGAATACGTATTTTGTTAAGGAATCCAAGGTGATCTTGTTGGAGAGTTTGCATGAAATTTTTGTCATGGAAATAATTTTATTGTAAAATTTCTGCGCCCTTCGCGCGCACTAGTCACGGTCCGCACTCCATTCTCATGACAATTAGGCTATTAGAGCAATATTAAAAGGAATTATGCTGCCCAAAACATTTTTCAAAAAATAAGCCGTTCTTCCCCAGTTTCCGTAGGTACAACGCATCAAGAGGCCGGGGATCGTGAAGCAATCTGATATTATGGTTAAACTTAAGTAGCATGATGTGAAAGGTTGGAAGTATGCATTTATCATTAAAATATTTTTCAAAACATTTTAAGGCTCACTTCTTGCGCATCCTTTATCGGTAGATGGTGAATATTAACACATTTTACACCTTAAGAAAGGCATTCTCAGACATGTTTGTAAGTCCATGACCCTTTGTTTATTCCAAGGAGGAGTAACACCTTCCTGATTTATCCTACTCCACTCTCGCTCACTCCCCGTTAGCCCTACATGTTGACTGCCTGAATTCTAATTTCAAAGATCTTTCTGGTCTTCGCACGATGATCTTCCACTGGCTCGGGAATACTACTTCTGAAGAGCCCGGCACAGGTATGGGCAAAGGTGCACAAGTTGATTTACAGGAGCTGTAGCGACTTGCCCGAAAAATATAACCGGAATTTTCCGAGCGCTCTACGCGCGTTCAACATGTTCAGATGTTTATGTACATATCATATAGGCATGCATCGGTTATCACACCGCATGCCAATTACATACAATCATTTGCCGTGTTACTAAACTTCCATATTGATTATAATTTTCGAGATTTCTCTCATGGGGTGGGGACATGCATTATGTTGTGCGATCGCCGGCCTGGGGGAGGTGTCTAAGGGGGGGGGGGGGAATTTTTGAAAATTAGGTACCTTGCATGCAATCTGGTGCCAATTATGCTACCTTAGAAGTAAAATTTGTGTTAAAAATTAACGTATTTTAACTTAAAATAAACGGCATCAGTGAGGGGGACATGGCCCAATGGTCCCCTAAATACACCACTGATAATCATAAAAAAGTTTAACCATTAATTCACTGTTGAATTAATACCGAATATACTAATGCTGGTGCTGGTGCTGGTGCAATTCAAATCAGAACTTTGTTTTAATTACCAAGGAAGTTTTTAAAGTATTGATTACCTTTAGATACATCATTGCATTATTTTTCTTTCTGCAGGTACCCGAAAAATTCTCAGCATATTGCCCGAATTTTCACAAATATGTTTGGTTGGGGGGGGGGGCTGCAGCACCCAGTTCCCCCGCTTCCTACGCCTTTAGGCACAGGGTCACTGGATCCCACGCCTGCCGGAGAGCGCTCCCCGTGAAGCGAAAAAGTATCACACTTCCATTCATTTGTGGAAACTTTCTACCACACAGGGCCTTTTTAACCAAAGGTGTAAATTTCTAAAACATGAGATCACATAGTAAGAAATGTTCAGACTTGAACTTAAGGCCTGGAAATGCCTGGCATTTCCTGAAATCTTTTGGTGAAAATTTTTCCTTATACTACGAAGTACCAACTGATGTTTCTGCTCCACTATCTAGTGCCGTGGTGTTGCTTTTTGGCAAATTCCCCTTTTCAATTAAATTTTCTTCGAGCCTTGCCTCCCACACCTCTGTGTAGAACAGTGGAATTTGCCACTAGGGTTAGGTTAGATGAGGTTTAACGTCCCAGTTTCCAACCAATTGGTTCAAGTCGAGACGATCACGGCCTAGGGAGAACAACAACAACAAATTTCTGCGTTCTTCGCACGCATGTGCACACTTGACTAGCCGTGTGTCCCTCAGTCACCCGCTCCTAGCGGTACCCCTGTGTAGGATCATGATGTTTTGTTTCATCTAAATCGCCCTGTATAGGCTAATGCTACTACATCTGGTCCACTTTGTATGTAGACACCCTCCAAATCATATCTTCTTCAAAGCAGATGAGGGTTTCATCCCCTTGCAGACCCTAGGCCACAGGTGGGCAATCGGTGATGTCCTCCTTTTACACAAACAAAATATGGTTACCCTACCCCTGTGTTCCGATGTCTCCTATGTTCCGACACCATCACACACGTAACCCTTACAGTCTCATCAGCTCTGTCACTATCTCCAATGTACACTTGTCGGAATATAGAGACGACGGAACAGAGAGGTGTAGTCTAACGATAATACTCTCATCCCAACCAAAACCCTAACCCAATCCTTATCCTCAGATTTAAAGTTTTCATTCACCAGTTACTCTTATAGGCCTACTGTCAATTATCGAATTATCGAACATTCATCTGGTCTTTAGGTCTACTTCACAAGCGTGCTCACGTTTTTCTTTCGTATAGACAGAATAAAGTGAAGTGGTTAAGTATCTGACTCGTGTACTGCCCTTGGGAACCGCCAGACTTCCAAAATTGCCCAGTCTCTGGAAAGCTCTACACATTTGTTCTCGTTTCAACCTTCATTAGATAGTAACAAATGAGTAGAAAATCTGTTGAAAAGTCCATCTCGAACACTTAGCAAACTACAGTTAGCTTATTCACTTTTATTCATCAGCTTTTGACGAATAAGGATACCGTGCAGGCCGAACTTGCGTACACGGCATAGGCTATTTTAACGTAATGTCATACGTATGTCCTACATAACTTTCGTCTGCTAAGCAAAGTCGATATTTTGTTGTTCGCCGGGCCGAGAAACATAAAGCTTTAAAGAATGACGACACTAGAAACACGAGCTCATACTACAAGCTCTGCAGAGTTTCTTTTAGGTTCCTCCTGAGTCATTTTCAGTTCTGTCATACCGTATTATGCTCATTAATTATATGTAGGCCTATATATCATTTTTCTGAAAAGCGACTGAAATAAATATTAAAGAAATCGAAAATCGAAATCGAATCGTGATCTCCCATTGGCTGCCTTCTTATCTGTTATTGCACGTGCTATAAATCCCTTTTTGATGAAATTTTACAGAATTTTGTTGGATTTTGTCCTAGTTCTTCGGGGATTGTAGGATTAGAAGTCATCCTTGCATATATCTGATTCAGGGGCGAAAATCCCGGGGGGGGGCAAGGGGGGCCTTTGTCCCTCAAGTGAAAAAGTGGGGGGGCCAAACCCTTATTTGCCCCCCCCCCAAATGTGAATAGCAATACTCATTTTTTTCGCCGCTTGGTCACTGTTGACATCCCTTTGATAACAACACATGACAACCATACAATTATAGGCTATAACTGACATAGTATTTGAATGTCTGTTGACCAAGGCCGTATGGAATATCATCTGAAGCTGAAACCCGGCGCAGACGAATCAATTTTCAGTCGAAAACACTTAAGACATGTCTTAGTTATACCTTCACTTCGTTTCCTAATCTAGGCCAGAGCGATCTATCTCTGCTTTTTGTGCCCCGGTTCGTGAAGCACATCAGCAGTATTAATTAACTTTGTGCCCTAACTAACCCTTTTGACAAGTGTAAATGTTCTAAAACCCAGGAGCCTTTACACTAAAAAACTTCCGTTCGAAATAATCTTTCTGCAGCTTCTGAAATACTAAAACCCAGGAGCTTCCGGGGACTTCGCCCCTGGACCCTCACCGGGGCTTTGCCCCTGGACCCACCAGGGGCCCTAAGACGGGCCTCTGGACCCCACCCACGGGGGCTTCGCGCTTCGCGCTCGCGGTGCACGCTACGCGTGCACAGTTTCAAATCCACTCGTACACCATATTCGTTTTCGCCCCCCCCCCCCACTCTCAAACAGAGATTTGCGCCCCTGATCTGATTATTTTGGTAGCCTACATAAATCGTCGAGAATTTGGCAAAAGTGAAAGATTCGACCGGTTTGTTTCATATGTGAAAGAGGAACTAAATCTACGTCCGCAATTTGGTGAAACTTCCATTCAAATCAGACATGTATTACATTTGAGACCAAAAGTGAACTTGCGGCAAACATTGGTTATATCATTTCCTTACATTGATAAGGAATGCTTTGTTTCCTTTGTTTTTCATTCTGTTGTGTTGACCGTGAAGTTAATAGGGATTGGACCCCCCCCCCCCCCGGGGAACGTGAAGTTTGTAATTTTCTCATGCCTGTCATGCAATCACATCCAGATAACATGGGATTGTTGAGGAGAAAATTGGTTGTAAATTTTAAAGAAAAACAAGACTGTTCATTATTGTGAGGCTATGACGTCGTATGTGCTTGCTTCAAGTTCACTTTGTGTTGAAAATGTGACAACTGTAACTGCTGATATCTTAAGAACCACATATCTGATTTCAATGCAAATTTCACCAGAATGCTTAGAATAAGTACCCTCTAACATATCAAAACTTGATTTGAGCTTAGCCCCTTCTTTTAGTCCAATAATGCTGCAAGGATCAGCAATTGGTGCACGAGGTGGGCTGAGTGAAGCATCCACCCATATAGCTCAGATCTATAGCTTTCACCCAAGTCTGCCGTTTCCAACACTAGTAGGGGAGAGTGGGCCCATTGTGACATTTTTTTACTTTTTGTTCATAACACTCCATTGGAACGTGGTACGGGCAAGATGTTACACTGACTAATAAAGTATACCATGGGACACCTTCACATGCATTAAAATCTTAAAATAGCACTTCCCATTTTTAACAAAGTGTGATTTTGCTTTGTCCCAGTGCGCCCCATATGCGGATCCCCTGTGGTATGGGGGTTGTAGAATATGCCCACGGTATTTCCAATTGGTTGGAAACTGGGACGTTAAACCTCATCTAACTAACTAACTAACTACCCCACGGTATTTGCCGCCTGGCGTAAGAGGCGACTAAAGGGAAGGACTTGCACCGTGTTCGGACTGAATTTAAAACCGAACTTGAACTTGAACCGTATTTGAAACCGCATTTAAATTTTACCTTTTTATCTAGTTGACACTATATAACACTTTCGTGTTGGTGTGTCATTAAATCTTATCTAACTCACGTGCATTGGGACAACCAACATGTTACATTGGGACTTTCATGGCGAAACAAGTGATGGCCCCCACCTCCCCCTTAATCAGTGGCGTAGCTAGATATTTTTGTGAGGGGGCAGAAGCAAAAAATTTCCGACAGATTAATACCTTGAAGTAATGTGAAGTATTGATTCGAAATTCTGAGGACTTTTTTATGCTTTCCGGGCATTTTGAGACCGACTTTTGATTCTCACGTTGACATTCGATGGGTAATTCTGCTTAAAAACATAACAAGTGTTGTAAGTGTTTCGAATGAATTGTTTTTATTTATTTCCGACAGAGGCCTTCGGAGGCTTTGTGGGGGGGGCGACCGCCCCTTGCCCCCCCCCTCTAGCTACGCCACTGCCCTTAATTAAAACAAAAGGTCAACTATTTTCACGGTAGGGAGTGCCATTCAGATAGTTGACGAAGCCCATAGAAATTACAGTAAGGGGATATAGCCTAAATAAAGATTCAGTGCAGCAGAAGGCTGCATTAAACACTGTCAATAGTATGCTGGCCCTAATCTGTTATTGAGTCACTTGCAAATCATCTTTTCACAAGATTTGTTGTGACGTTTATTCCGAATTATGAAACGTATTGCATAGGTTTGTATTGTCCCAGTGTACCCCGTTCAAAGTGTCACAAAACACCCCATACATGATTTATCAATGTGATGTCATGTATCTACTGAATGAGTGAAGCGATAATTGCGCACACCTCTTCATGCAAAACCTTTAATCTGCATGTTTGCACATCACAAGTAAAATATTTGGAAATGACCCTTAGAAGAAGTATGTGCAGGGACCGCGGAGGCGGGGGCTACGTGGGCTGTAGCCCCCGCCTTATATAGTCTTTAATAGTCTATTATAGTCTTTAAGAATGTTGGAAGGGGGGGGCAAAAGGTGGTCCGTTCCCAAGTAAATTACTGGTATGATCATGTCATCCACGGATCCCATCATACGGACACTTCCCGGACGATTTTCCTTAGGATAATTCCCACCAGGGCGGCAAACCGGGGAACGGGGGTATGTCCACCAGTATTTGAGAAATCACTCATTGACTAGATATTTCACACAGTAAATTATTTTAGAGTGGGGTCATGTCGCCCCAATATTGAGAACAAATCGCCGCCCCTAATTCCCACCCAAGAGTTTTTTGTTGGGGGAGTCGTCGGAGGGTTAATTGTCCGGTTGGAAATTGTCCAGGTAGGTATTTGTACCGGGGCAAACTGTCCCGGGGGGAGGATTTGGCCGGGTCAGAGGGAGTTATCCGGTCACGGCTCAGGTTTAGAAACTGTTTTACCTGTGATAATCAGGCAAAGTCTATGCGTTATCATCACGGAACTTGAGGCTCAGGCCCGATGCTATGAGAATTCTGGGGTGAAGTGTCAAGTATAAAAACCATCTGAATACCAGTATAAATAGTTAGTGGACTATGCATGTTGTGAGACTGACAAACAAATAACTTAAAATGTGAACCTGCTTGTCACTTACAAAGTAAGCTCACTGATGCCACAGCATCGAATATGACAAAAATCATCTTTGTAAAATTTTTCTTTGTGTGAACCCTAACCGAATAACCCCCAGCAAGACCCTCTCCCCCAGCTAGATGCGGTGTTTCTCGGCGAAGTGGACCTAAACCTATATCTTTTCTCTCGTTTTCTTATTTCATCAGTTGAAATAATTCTTAGCGCCTTCGTGCTTGAGCAATAGTCAGATTTTCTCGTCCTAGACATTAAATTCTCCCAACTGAGGTAACGGCTAGCCAATTCTCCAATTTAAGAAAACACCTCTGGAATACAACCTCCCAGACAAAGCTACACCTTGTACTGAGTTTAAATGGCTCAAGGCCATATCCACACATTACTGTGTGTGAACTGCCTGCTGTGCATTACATTGTGCTACGCTACTGACCTGCACGTCATCACTGACTAGTCAGAGTGAGGCTATGGAGTTTGTATCAATCAAAGTGCACCCACCAAGTGTGAATAGACGTAACAAAGGTTTTCTTAATATGTTTGGAGTGATGCAACAGCGCCTTTAAGTTCAAGAAGAGTTTTGACCTAATTTGTGACCATCTTAGCTCTTCGAGAATCCCCCTAATCACTATATGCATGGAACAGACTTTTGTGATTTAAGCGCAAACTTAATGTCCTATCCTTTATCAATGTTAAAATTATGAGTCGAAACTCACACATGTAAAAGTGTTTTATCCGATGGGGCAAACCAACTTATCAGCCAAACAGTAGTTGCCGAGGACAACTATATTCCTCAAGTACATTTAATGTTCAAGAAATGTCACTGTTAATTAATATACTAGACCCAGAAACATTAAAAATTTGAAATTTATCTTTTGAAGCTTTTCTCGGGCTGGGTTTCTTGAAATATTTAAACGAGGGAGCTTCCGAGAACATGCCCCTGACCCCAAACAGGGGTAATACGGTAGTTGCCAGGATCCACCTGTTATGCGCTTCGCGCTCAGTGTGCACGTTTAGCGTGCAAATTGCGCTTGATGTTTTCAGGTGCATTCACATGCATTTTTCCTGTGAAGTTGGAAAGTTAACATAACAACGGAAACGCCAGACGGATATCAGACGGATATTGCTTAAACACGACAGAATACATTATCGTTGGAAATAATGAAACACAACATTTAGGAGTGATTTGATTTCCACCCAATCATGTTTATTTATTGACTTGTTCATATCAAAAGGGCTACAAACAGAAAATTAAAGCAACACGACTTGAGTAAGTCTAAACTAACGTCATATCATAGGTAATATTTCATTTGGTTGAAACTTGCATAACTTTTAAAATGATCTAACTTATATCTAGCTTATGATGGAGGCAACCAAGGTGAGGAAGTGGAAAAATACCGGATCTGCAAAATTCTTTAAATCTTAGAGCCTACATTATTACCGTACCCTTTAACCAGTTAACTAAGGTGATGGATGAAAGTAAAACCGTCAGACCGCAAACCGTCAAAAGTATGGAAACATGGTATTTGACGGTAACTGACAAAGTACAATACGCTTTTTACAGTGTGATATCACTGGATCAGCCCTGGAACGTTAAATGCCTTGAAATGTGGTCAAATTCTTTATAACAAGATGATCTGTATTGCCCCAAGTTACCCACCATATTAGAACATACCAAACTGGCGTTCCATACAGGGAATAACAAAACCCTGACGATAATTGTGCTCAATAAGAATGAACCCCCTTTTGTTGGGCTATGTAAATAAAGGTCACCACCAATTACAACTGCGAAGCCTTAAGGAAAGTATACACCCATTGTTTGAGGAAAAATACTATGATAACCGTTTTAGGAACGGTCAGCTTGAAATGCCCATTTGCCGATAACATCTTTCACAGATACAATTCTCCACACAAACTACCAAATCAATGGGTTTAAACATTGACGATTACTGGACGAATTGTTCATTACTTTCTTAAGTGTTTTGGCGCTTTAATGACTGGCCTGTTAACTGAAGTGGTATTTAGAATGGACTGTGACTTATGCCCATCTGAATATACCGATAGGTGTGTGGAGCATTTAATTAGTTAAAGTATGCAAAGACAATGCAAATAGAGGCTTTAAATTGTTTTAACAAAACCAAATGTGGGGGATAGTTTCTTGAAAATTTTGTTGAATATCTAATATTAGAAAACGTGTGTAATTTTCACTTCGAAACAGAAATAATGTGATAGATTAATGTTTACAAAAGGAAGCTAAGAAGGACATGATTATTGTAATACCTTTTCACTTAATGCTATGTTACTCTTACGTATTTCATAAACCCAGCTGGTATCACATGACACCGACCACACCGCAAAGGTGTAAAAAATGATGCCATGTTTTAGGTCAGTTTCAGTAACGTCATACTTGGTCCGAGCTATATATATACATGTAACATACAACTCAGATAAATGACTTGTTTATTAGCCCATCCTGCTACAGGATTTTCACAGGCGTTTTACATTGTGAAAAAAATTCGAACATAACCAGAGATGACTTAGGCAAGTTTAAAAGACTACACATGTACTGTTGGGGATTTAACATTTATGATGCATAAGTTTGGTATAAGGAAGATGAAAGGATTGCCGCACACACACAAAAATATAGTAACTGAAGATATATTTGCAAGCAGGAATGAAACTGGACGTCTTAGCGTGTCAAATGGAAAAACATTATACATACACAATTGCCAACTGAAAGAGGTAAGCTGTTACACAAAAAATGGCAAAACGGGGCCTTGGATAAAAAACAAAACTGTCCAGACCACACTTCTCCGAGAATGGAGCACAGAAAATAACTACAAAGCTGGGGCATTAAAATAAATTGGGCCAATTACACATTTTATGATAAAAAAGGTGCTACACTGAACTTACAGACGAGCATAGGAACCTCATTTATAGAAACAAGGGAGAACATCCTGACGAATGTCCGAATGACACGGACGCCTATGAAAATACGTGTTGCTTAAAAGCTCTGTAAAAGATTTTTAACAAAAGTCCTACAGGCTATCTTCCACTGCAGGCGAAAACCTGGAGCTACTCCCAAATGGAGTTACGACCCCGAAGGAATCCGCGATGAACGAGAAGCGATCAGACAGCCTTCCGGTAAGTACAGGCAAGACCTCCCTTGAGTAATTACGATATGAGCTTCAGATTTTACAGAGTACCGTCTATACAGGGCCAACATAACTTCCCCCTATTTTTCTAAGACGTAAAAAGCATGTTTCTGTTTATCTCTCATAGTGCCCTACGGAGTGATCGGCACATTTTCACCTTTTGAACATCAAGCGGACGTTTTCATACTTATCTGTGAAATGGTGAGATACTTTTTGAGGACAATTGATAAATGCTGACCTTTTGCGACAACAAAATACTACTTTTTGGTTCCGCTTTTCCCCATGATATCATTCTGCTTGCTTATTTGTATGGTGCTGTAACATCAATTTGAAGAAAAAAGTGCTGAAGACGAAAATTAAAATGTAATGCCCTTAAAAGGAAAATAACCTCGTCGAAAAGTGCCAAGATATTTCAGAAATGGACGTGGAATAATATATTATATGATCTCATTTGATGTTCATTTGGGTATACATGATTATCGCCATGTAAAATTTAAACGTAATGGAAACTGGCCAGAACATGTGATGGCAAGGAAACTATCTGCAAAAGCTACGCTTTTTGTCACTTTGAGCGTGTCGCCTCGTGCTCAACTGTCCCTACTCAATCGTTACCCAGTTTTTTAGTCAATGTTTGCATCGAGTTTCTTGGAAGCAGCCAAAGCCACCGGAATAACAAGTGAGTGTAGAAAGTAATTTGTATTCAGACCCCTAACCACGGGGAGGGGGAATCTTGGAGCGATCTCCTGTCCACTAAATTCCATTATGTCACCGATATTTCTTTCATATTCATGATTTCTGATTTTCTGAAACCCTGTGGTGGATCTATGCAATCCCCCCCCCCCTCCAACAATAAATATTTTGCCTTTCCAAAACTGATAATCTGCACTTCCAAATTTACACGTTGCCTACGGCTTTTTTCTATTTGCCAGCAAATCGAATTCTGGGTATTAACTGCTCAAAGCCATTGAGAAGTGTTTACAATACAATTCCTTGTCTCCAGTTCTGAATTATGACATCAACCTTGCAACGAGGAATATCAGCAAACAGTTAAAAGACTTCCGGAAGGAATGCCTATTCTTAACTACACTCTGGTAAAGCTCAAAGCACCGGATTCGGTTAAAAAAGCCTTAATATATTGCGTACTATGACTACTGCTGAGTTTGCTACCAAAAACTTAAATTTAAGCGTCAATTGTGCATCCGAAAATTGTGATTTACTACCAATGAACCTACATGTCTCTTTGATCAAAACAGGTATGAATCGATTAACTTTCATGGCTTCCGGTAACAACGTTAAATCAAACTATTTTGTTAGCAGTAAATAAATAATACACTAATATTTTACTACAGCAAAAATGTCGCCTGAGTGGTGGTCACTACGATCCTACGTTCGCATAGGAAATAGTGAAGATTTTGTTAAGTTTCCATCTTTACCTGAAACGTCGAAAACTCTCCCAACGCAAGAAATTCTAATTTTCTACCGGCCTTCACTTGTAATTTAATCTACTCTAAGTTTGAATGATCCCTCTAGTACTCTCTTGCTGTATGTATATTCAGTCCCAGGTAATTACGTTTTAAAACACAAAATTTACTTGTTGGATTGTGGAACTTGCGAAGATTGTTGTAGAGAAAAGGAGGCGAACCTGTCGATAAATGGGCGTTAACACAACTTTATTGATTTTCGTATCTGAAGGACCTGGTTACTATCACTAAAGTGAGGCAAGAAGAGTGACAAAGACGCAGATAATTTTTTATTCCATTTCTCATTGTCAAAAGTCTTTGACAAAAGACCAGATTTAATTATAAAGATCTTCAGATCACTCGGTGGGGTGTTTAATCTATTTCGTCTTCACAGTTTTTATTTTTTTAACTTGATCGTAACCTCACCGACCACTTATTAGAGTTCAAGCGATAAATCTCCTTATCCCAATTAACCGGGACAAGCTATAAATTATACTAAATACAGTCATAACACTTTTGCATCCGATGGGTTTTAAAATGACTAAGGTGGTACTTAGGTGAACCTATTTTCAATGTCAAACGTAAATGAAAATAATAAAAAAACAAGAACTTAGGTAACTTTTAATTTATGCATTTACATTATAATTTAAACCGGTGCACAATATACACCACTGTGGTGACACTGCGATTTCGTTGCGAGGCTTCAAGGATCATGGCTGGACAGAGTACTAAACACAGACAAACATATCCCTGAGAACACACAAAAAAAATTTCAAGTGCATGCGAAAAGGTGACGGAAAATCAAAATACAAACATCCCTGAGCATTTTCGGGAATAAAGTTGCAAGGGCAGAGGGCGAAACATGCACATGAAAAATTACAATAAATAAATTATAAATAAATAAATACAAATGAACGGAATAAAGGTCACGTGACTTAAAGACTTCTTACCATGTAGTCTCACTGTAACTACGACCTCCGTGGTATGAACATGCATATTGACTGATTAACTTCATGTTCAAAATTTTTAACTGTGAGCTTAAGTTACGGTCTTTGAAAAGGGCAAATGGCTTAAGCAGCCAAAGTTAATGAATATTTCAAGTTTCCATGGTACTAAGATTATTCGGAAAACTTATTCTATCGGAGTTTGTCCTTTTGAGGCTTACAAGACAGATTATTCCATTTCATTTCATTCAGAGTTCATACATAATTCAGTGTATCGTTTTAGCTGATAAAACCCAAACGAGTGGTCGCTTCCTGAATATGTTTTTCCTCAATTAATTGGGATAAGCAACATCTAGCAGTGGTAAGTAGAATACTAAAATTATCGTAGGCCTAAATAAAATTCATAAGAAGGAAGCGTTTAAAAAAAAATAAAAAAAATAAAAATACGGAATTTCAAAATGGCAATGTTTAGCCACCAACCCCTACCAGCATGTCAACTTCAAGTTGACCACTGACCAATGGCCATGCCTCCAATTTTCTTAAGTCGGGTCGACTTTTGAACATACCTTTATTTGTTTGATATCAGTACAAATGTACTTCGGGTTACCCATTAATTTCCCACAGTAAGGACTGAAATGAGTTCAATAACATCAAATACTGCAAAAGGAGCACATCTTATATAAACTGTACCGGTTCAGTTCTGTATGAAATTTTGGGTTTTCCTTTTTTTCTTTGGCGACAAAATTTTACCTTTTTAGACGAAAATTATGGAAAACTTAAAAAGACAATGCGGCTTTGCTTAACTGCCATTTCTTGCTTCCTTTTTTGACAAATGATTGTGTTGCTGTGACCCACGTATCTCATGTGCCATCGAAGTGGAGTCATCCTCCTTTACTCCACTAGCACAGAATGGCCACATACAAATGGTGGAAACCAATCAAGCTATTTACATAAATTCCTGCATTTTTTAGCAACAAAAAAATTGATAAACCATTTAATTTCAACTTCGATGCATTAAGGCACCTAAAACACTCGAAATCAGCTGGCCTGACTTCATCAACCTTACTGGACAAGGTTTCAACTCCGAGGTAGCATTGGTTTCCCCTGAACGCAAAGCTCTCATAGACTGCAACTCTTAAGTTCTTACATACCGCCCTCTCCAAAAGTATGTTCCGTTGACAAATCGTTCTAGTAGGGTTGTGTGTAACGGACATGCAAAATAATTATGAATGAGCTTATCTGTATTCAAAGGAGTTTTTGCACTTCCCTCGGGAAAAGTATCAGTTGTTTTGTAACTTGTTCTTAAGTGACGTTCTCGCAACTTCCCAAAAACATACGGTACATAAAAAACTATGTTTGAGGAAAACGTAGAAAGTGATCTCACATGGTAATTATGAACTTTTCATTTAGTACAAAATGGTAGACCCTAAATTTCCCCTGTATTAAAAAAAGGTACCGCGTTCGAAAAATACCATAACCTAAAACATCATTTCCATTGAAACTGTGAAACATGACATCATAAATCACAAGTCACACTGAGTGTCACTGGGTGTGTGGACTCGGTCTTTAAGGTATGAAGTCAAATAATCGTTTTGTCTGTAAAAGCTTAATGAGCTTGCGCTCACGAAGTATTTACAAGGGAGCCAGCAGCAATATAAGTTACTAACACGATGTTGCGGATCACTTACATTTTGTTATCAACGGATGAAGTATTGGCTATACCAGGGAGTTGCTATTTGACAACTCCCTGGCTATACCAGTACGAGACGACACACACACCCATCAATTGCTTTCAAAGACCTCGCCCAAACAAGAATATGGAAATGCATGGTGACAAAATTTCAAAATTTACCGGGCTTACAAAATTGTTCGGGAAAAATTGTTTCTCAACAAATTTAAAGAATGCTCAAAATGAAATCATACATACCGATTGACATTTTGTTAGCCTGTTTTTGAAACCTAAGTTAGTCTCAATCAGTATGCTCGTTTCTACAAAAACGATATTAAGTATGTTTCTGTTGGAATTACCGTCCCTCAGACGGTTGTCTGGGGAATAAAATAATCTCCATGGAAACCATCTGCTTTCGTTGGACAATGGCTCTTATGCCTATTTTGGTTCTTACAAAGTAACGGTTTTCAGTAATAGGAATAACGATCGGTCGAATCTGTTCGACCATTGACTGGCCAATATCCTCTCTACTGAAATATTTAAAACAAAAGAAGAATTCAACCATGTGTTCTTCTGCTGCAATGGATTTCGCATCATGGTAGTTTCAATGGAGATGCATTTTCCACATATAATTTTCTCAACAATAAGCGACTTTGCAGTCGCCTTCTCATGTCTCATTGCAAAGGGGGAAGTGAAGGGAAGGGAGGTTCAGTTACTACGGTATGTGATATCTAAGAGTACATATAAGAAGTGGTAGAAGAGAAAAATTTCATTTCAAGCCTTATAAGTGAAGAAAATCTTATAGCTTTCTCAAACTACTAATATTAAAATCTTACTTTTCAAAGTGACCAAAATTACTGAGATGGATAACTCTCATAGTTACCATAAACATGAATCGTATGCTCTTCTTTCATTATGTTTGGAGATACAGGCGTTTTAATCACTTCTTTCTACGTAAACAATTAACCACAAGTGCGCTTTGCTCGTCACAAGCACTGCTTAGAAGCTATAACCGTGCAATACATTGTGAGGGCGTTATTCCGTTTCAATGGGGATTACCTATCGTTCAATGGGGGTTATATGAGGTAGATTAACTGTATAGTCGTAGCACAGTGAGAGTGTGACCGTTTTCGGGGGCGTGTTGAGGTAGTTTTTGGTTCGGGAAACACTTTATAAATCTTCAATATTTACACACATTTTTTTTTATTTTATGGGAAGTGTATGGAAACGAAACGCGTTTAGCTGAGGTATCACTGCACATTCATTATGCTTTGACAAATTTGCTCGTTTGAGGTACTCATCCTGCCTTATGATGACAGTGACTTACCAAAATGTAACTGAAAGTTTGCATTTAAAAAGTTCAGTCAAATCGTGTTTGAATTCCTCTAGATCCGTAAAATGATCGTCGACACGTTGTGCCTCAATGGTTTTTGCACTAGCAGTTTCCTAGACGATACTCTGAAATATTTATAAGTACGCAAAAATGATGAAACGTAGAACTGTAGAAATGTTCAAAGAAAGGAAACAGCGGTCAGGGTGGCATCACGAACTGGCGCCCTCTATGTGGTCACAGCTGTGCCACTTGGCTGGCGCCCTCTCTATGGTTCCTTATGACGCCTTGTGCAAATGAACAATGACGTGCGAATAAATCCTTAATAGTGATATTCATTGCCAGAGGGTTAAAGTTGGAATATCCTTGCTGGCATGAGCATTTTACTTTTTAACCTACGTGCTTTACTTAAAAAGTGCATATTTATGGTAAATTCACACTTAATCACGTTGCATTTAGGGTCTGCCAAATTACGTTTTACTCCCCCCCCCCCCCCCAGACTTTGAAACTGAGAAATTGCATATGACGTTATCGACGTAAAATTGAATAGGTAATTAACATTGCCCAATGAAGATCTCATACTCGATATCTTTTTTGGAAAAAAAGAATTGTTTTTAATATTACTACCCCAACCAGTTACTATATTATTACCAAAGTTTTACTTTGGTAAAAGTTAAAACAGAGAGTGCATAATCAACCAATGCTCAAGAACCATGAGGTGTGCTCGTGACGAAAGATGTGACGAATATTCCCTGTTCCTTTGTTGCAAGATGAAAAAATGCCAGTTTCGCAGCCCAAACACGCTGTTACTTTTCTTGTTCAAATTTAGGGTGCTTAGTGAGTAATATTACAGACGGTAAATGAAAAAGTCCAAATTTGAATAAAAAAATCACTTTTTGAGCAGTGTGCGTTTGCATGACTTGAAAATTGAAAATGAAGAAGCAGTCCTTTTACAACAAAATAAAAATTCTTTTCTAATCATTTGAATGTTCCTACGGTTACACTAAAAACAAGAGGAGAGCTTTTAACTTTTTTGCGCAGGCGCACCGGACCCCAATGACGTTAGTCCAACTACTACGGTCGCACAGTGTGTCATTTAGTTAGGTACCACCTACGTTATGCAACATTTTACTCGGAGAGCTAAAGACTAGAGAATTAAGGAGGTCAAACTACAATTCTGCTGCAAGTTGGTGCTCACGTAACTGTTTGTGTACGTTCAAGAACACCAACATGCTCCTACTAATAGTATACTACACGTGAGGTACTTATTGGTTTGTCTTGCCTACAATTTTCGAGGCATGAATCGAACAAAAGAGCTCGATTCCCTTTCGCACATAACTTGAGGTAGAGACGGATATATCATTTCAGATGTTTCAATTTTGATCTCGATTCAGCGAAACCTCTTTCGTTCCACTTCTTCTAACCAAAGTTTAGTCGATGGTTTTTTTTTAACTTCTTTTGCTAACATCGATTAAAAAAATAATAGAAAATGAGGTAGACTTGTTTTGAACAACAATTTCATCAATAAAACTTGGTGAACTCTTTCCTTTTCTTTTGCATCCGTATTTACCACGCATCGAGCTAAGGAAGAACAGTGACGATTGGATAAAACGTCATCTTCCAGTGTATGCATAAATAACAATTTTGTGAGCTACAAACCTTAAAAGGCCTAACTTCTTCTCTGAGGCAGTTAAAGCCGTGACCTGAAGGAGCCTTCAAGATATTGTGAACTCCTGTTTTATTTATTGGAAATATCAAAGAACGCTTCCTTCAATTAGCGCAGCAATTCTGTCTCTATACACACGCTGGAAAGCACGAACCGTACATTGCTCTTATGAAAAGACACAAGGTCAAAATATTAACCACGCAAGGCATTAAGATGAAAGAACTGATCGACTATACTTGACTTACAATACCAGTCGTTTGATCTGTAGCCACTATGTTTTCGTTCCTAGCTCGATGGAGTTAAAGTATGGATGCCGCGCTTTTCGTCCCTGAAAATGGAATTTTAATCTTATGTTCAGGAACGCAGTCATCTTCTCATGTGACGTCAGGTTTTGGTTCTGCCGCTGTTGCTCCCTCACCGCTGCTCTCAGAAGACTTGGTTTCAGAATGTCCGCTTCCCTGAGTTTGTTTGAATGGGCAATCTGCGACTAAGTGTTCTTCGGACTTGCAATGATGGCATCTTTTCGGCATAGGTGGTTGAGGGCAGTCTTTCGCATGGTGTCCAAGTTCATCACAATTGTAGCATCTGGCATGTAAGAAAACAACTTTTATCAGCTAAAGACTTTTCAATTACGCAAGGCAAGCACTAAATACACACGATACGGAAATCGAAAACTTAGTAGTTTCGCTGATCGACAAAACCTAATAATATCTGGACAGCGACGCGTTGCTGCGTTGCATACTATTACAGATTGCGGTATGTTCTCATGTATTTCATTGCAAAAGAAAGGTTTTGGGTTGTGTGTCATCCATACCTAACAGGCTTGTCAATTCCCGACTAAGCCCCCAATTTTTGCTTGCGTAATTTTATGTGCCAAAAATTTGGCCTACAGCTAAAAGATCGCCTTAAAAGTCTTGTGTTAAATATACATCTTTCGAGTAATGGATTTCCTATATGAGATTAAAGGTAAGATGAAAAGCTACTCCCCTTGGAGAAAATTTGTGCTTGCCAAAAGCTCTGTGCAAGATGACAGTCAGCAATGACGATTGATTTTCATGTTTGGTCTCATGTTAATCCTTGCATGTTCATCCTGTACATATTTCCTACTGAAGCCACGTCGGTTCAACACCTAACATATTTCGCATCTTTGTTAAAACCAGCGTAGTATATGTTGTTAACTTCCACTGGAATACTCTGACCATCTTCAGACATGGTACCTCGCCACACCCATTATTTCCAGACCCAGAAATATTATTCAAGGTGGGCCCTAATGTATTAGAAGTGACAATTTATCAGTACCGGTGTGGCGTAAAATAAATTTCGAGGATTCGTATGACACTGATCGAAAAGACATTATTAGCTCAAAAAATGGACGTAGCACACCTCACTACATATTTTATATCGGGCAGAAAATGGCGAGAGAAAAAGTGTCAGACACTGCGTCACGCAACAAAATTAGCCAGAGAGACGTTTACCTGTTTATACGCCGTCTGTATTTTGGTCTAGGTCTCCGTTTGCTTCCTTGGCATTCGCTACCACCTGGACCCGTAACATGAGTAGCCTCCCTTCCCTTCTCTGAAAATTTAAACTTGTACTCTACACGCTCCGCATCGTCTAGACTCCGAAAACCAGTCATCGATATAACTTTCTGTTGAAAAAGGATAAAGAAAACAATTATTGATACAGTTTTTCAGACAGTAGTAGACATTTTACCTTTCGTTCCGTCGAGACACACGGTAAAAATGAGTGAGAATAAACAGTTACATTGACATCAAAATTAACAAGTGAGGCACAAGTATTTTTACATCGTTGGTAAATGTTGTGTATTTTACAACTGTCATGCGGAGGAAAACTGTACATTATGTAATGGAAGAAAAACAAGTCTGCCACACGAACATATCAAGTAGTATATAGGCCTATACACATAGTATATAGGCCTATATTACTAGCCCATTCATCCCTGGACATACTAAAATAAAGGCGTAGATTTCTCTTCAAGAAAATTTTTAAAAGAAACAAGCTACCAAATGGGAGTTATCAACCTTTCAGTGATGGCGCTATACGAAAATACCGTTTACAGATTACACAACATATTTTGATCAGTAATGGCCCCAGTGACGTTGGATGCGAAACGCTTGAAGCAACTTCCATGTGTAAATGCACAATAGTTAACAACTTCCATGTTCACATCATCCGTTAGTCCGTACGGAAAAGCGATGTCCAACATTCCGAAAAATGCAATTTTAGCCTTTTAGGATTCCCCTTTTCTGCAGGACGTTTAAAGAATATGAACGGAGCGAATATGAAGTGCACGTCAAGCCCAGACGTTTTTATTTTTAGACTTAGTAAGGCCTCTATGGTCTAGACACCGACAGACGGTGATATTTTGGGCTGAATCATCGCTGCATAATTTTGCAATTAAAGAAAACACTCGGCACTAGTGACTAACATATGGCAAACACACGAGACATCAGCGTTCTGATGACGTCATCGTGAGGCCATCCTTGTCCGTATTTTTTTCTCACAATCAGTAAATCGCAATGGAGAAGAGATGAAATGAAGAAATATTCCATAAGGTAATACACAGACAGTACTTTTTGGGGGTGATGAAACTGCGTTTAACTTGATCTTATGAACCAAAACAACGAGAGCTCCATTCACATTTCTATTAAGGTAAAACACAGGGTAAAAATGTTTACATGTTTGACAATTCACCCACGAGGCTACGATCATTAATACAATGCATGAGTCTAGGTCAGATACTCCCAAGTCTGGTAAAATACCACTTAACACTGAATCACCATAACACAATTGTTTTCTAATCGGAGACACAATATGTGGGCTAAAGATTCGATTCCCGGACAACTCCAAAGACAATTACCCTCGGGAAAATTATCCGGACAATTTCCCTCTGGAAAATTTTCTCCATTCTTTTCCTATCATTCAATACGGTAATTCCAAATCACCAAACAGTCCAACTTTCTGGTAAGGGAAATTATTTGAGGGGTAATGGTCATGACTGGGCATTATCCGGGTTGGATTATTCAGAATGGAAACTGGGAATCATCCGTGGGGCAGTAATCCAGTCAAGCAAAGAATCAAGGGGAATGGGTGGTCGATTAATTTGGAACCCTTCCAAAGGGCACCCTTTCTTTCGTTATACGTTTAGCCATACTCAAGGTGAACCAATGCAATGCAGGCTTTCAAAATTTTAGCCTGCACTCGCTGAAAATGTCCTTGCAGACAAAATCTATAACCTCAGTCTGTTTCTATTGGAAGTCGAGTAATTTATATGTTTACCTCGAATTATTAATTTGTATTATTCACACAAGTAAAATATGAAACACGTGCCTTTAAAGTTTTGCTAGCAAACAGTTAAATCTACTTGCATTTAGAGACTGCAATTTAGCCTGCAATTCGAGGCCAGGAATGTCCCTTTCTAGCCCCACTCTCACATGAGTCACTGGGAGTTGGGGACTATAGGGCAACTTCTCCTGACTGTTATATGAGAATTACGAGCCAACATCCTCCCTTCCCAGTTTGCGCACAAAACGTAGGCCTAGCGACATATATGTCATCAAAATGGTTGCTAAGTGTCTGCATAATTTCGGCCCCTGTTTCACTTTTGTCATATTTGTCATAATCTACCGTACGTATCGGATTTTCGCTTCATGCTGTCTGAAACCAATTTTGCACACAACCTTGAATCACACGAATGGAGGGAATGAGTTCGGCGGTCAGCTATAAGCTTCGACCATATTGAACTTTGGAAAACAAATCTTTACAAAATGCTAGATTAAGCCAACCTGAAGGATAAAATCGAGTAAGGTCAATGTATTACTATTTTGAATTTGATGGCGCGAGCTCCATGGGAAACAATCGAAGCGAAGGGTCAAAAGGGCTAGAAAGCCATAGCAAAAGATAAAACTTCATCAGAGATGTAACACCTGAGTCACATACTCAGTTCCTTACTGAGTCCGTTGTTAACTTGACTCGAAATTGGTCAAAAATGGGAGGTCTTGCAACATTGGCCCAGGATGGGCTGCAAGTGAACGCGGACTCGAAATCAATTCAGCCTAGTCCACAAATATGAAGGTTAAATGAATGTTACTGAAGACCCCGTTATTATTTGGTGCACAGTATTGTATATGAATAGTGTCACAGTCAAATAAATTATTGGTTGAACCAGACTGTGGAATTGGCTCCTAAAAATAACCTTATTAACTAACGGTACTTGTGAAGCAATATGGAATCCACTGTACGGCAAACAAACTTGTCAAACGTCAAACAAGCAGGTACTGTATGGAACTGGCGCGAATACGGGCCACTGGAATACGAATTGACTCGGACAGGTGGGTTCGGATACAGCTCTTCACTTCAACAACTCACGTTTCTTCTTTTGGTTTTGGAATTTTCATAATAAAATATGGCTCTCTTAATACAAACGAGTGAAAATCTACTAAAAAAGATTGACTACAGTGACCACTCCCTATTTCGAGTGACAATCCACTCTCCATCGAGTGGTATTTCCACTCATTTTGAGTTAATTATCACTCCGAGAAGAGTGAAATGTCAGTCGATTTTCACTCGAAAAAAGAGTGGTCACTGTAGGCAATCGTCAAAGGGTAAATTTCACTCTTTTACATTAACAGAGGAAGTACAAGAATATACATGACAATCAAACTGTACTCAAATGAGTGTCAAAAATGCAGTCATTGTTAACGTGTAATGAAAATACGTTAAATAATAGCCTAGCAGACTAACCAAACCATTGGAAGAAATTTGTTATAACAGACGCGCTTTGACCACCTTGAAATAGGAGGAATGGAAATGGGGATGAAGGGGCCATATAGTAGTGTGTTAATGCATTCAAGGTGAGTCATATGTCCGTCAAGACGTTAGACAGTATGCCCCCTCCTCTTTTACCTAAATGCAGGCCTAATTTAAATCACTGAAACACATCTTAAATATCTGGCAAGCTTACACTGCTGCCATGCAATCGTAAAACGCAAGCCTCATATTTGCAACAGTAAATTTGACTTATCGAAAATCTCCTCTGTGTCTGTTACAAAGACACGTTCATCTAGCAACATAGAAATTCGGACCAGCGAGAAAAGAAAGGTCCTCTCAAGGTTTGAGAAATGACCAGTGACTCATATTTCAATCTTTCATCCCTTTTCATTCAGTAGTTCTATCGCCGAAAAAACGCAAGACAAAAGATATGCGATGATAGCTTATTATCTAGTAGTGAACATTTTTCAATATGTCTGTTGGCTCCGGCTGATCTTTTTACTAGACAGTTTTAAAGGTAATCCGCTGGACATTTACCAGTTTACTGAATCGACATTTTCGGACATGGCATCAAAAAGTTTATGCTTTTCTTTATCCATGCGGCTATCACTCTCAAGTGTGGTCCAGACAAAAACATATGCCAAATACCACTTTGCCAAGTTTGGGTAGGTTGGCACAAAAATGGAGAGGAGAGCACGAGAGAAAACGAAAAGCAACAATTTAAAGTAAAAAGTGGAACAGTGGCAGGCTGTAAGCTTATAGTTGTAAGCTTATAGTTGTGCTGGGCACCACTTTGGCCGGTCATCAACAGATCAAGATGCTTCGCTCACCAACAACTGACGAATGGGCAGAAAAGATTCAACACAAGTGATGCAAGCACTAGTACTGACATTTAGCAAACAATTTTTCAATGTACTTGTCGGAGCTCACTGCAGAAGTTTGTTGGGTCATCAGTGTGAATTATGGTCGCCAGCAGGGTAGGGCGTGTGGATGGTCAATAACTTAGGTCTGCGAAACTACGATCCTTAGTCTAAAACAAAGAAATTTCATTCACTGACGCTATATAAGATGTTAGCCGAAATCCAACTTCCTTATAATAGCAACACCCCAAAAAAATTATGACAGGGAACGTAATGGATCACTTACATGGGTGATGTTTGTGCCAGACAATTACTTAAGACCATTCACTTGAAAACATATCAACAACCTTCGATAGAGTAATAGTTGTTACGCCAATACCTTCGGCATTTACAAGAAAAGTTGCAACCTTACCAGGCCCGTAGCCAGACACGGTGCTGAAGGGGGCGAAAAAGCTTCTGGGGGGCGAAAAATTTTCCAGAGGGGGCGAAACATACTAAAATGCATTATGGCAATGCTAATTTTTGATCTTCTAGGGGGAGTTTTCCAAGGGAGGCTTCGCCCCCTGCCCCCCCCCCTTGACTACGGGCCTGAACCTTACATAAATTTTGATAGAGTTGACGTTACATGTAATATGACTCATTATCCTAGACTTTTAACAAGTTAATGTGCATATCGGTTTCACTTAATTGTTTAATTCGATGAAGGATAATTTCATGGGTAATGAAACAATTTTGAAAATAATTAGGAAAAACTAATGAAGCACCTAAAAATATCACATGTGAGGTACAGACATCTTCATCTTCACAGAGATGCAAAAATGGAATTCTTTTTGTCAATCGCCACCCAATCCGTAACATGATATCAGCCAAATAAGAAGTCTCGATCCTTCTAACCCTATACCTTTCCTGATTGCTTTAACCCTAACCTAACCTGGAGACATGATATCACGCATATATGCATGTCCTGAGACACAAATGTGTCACCTTACAAAACAAAACGTCCGGATTTGGTGCAATCGCAAACATGAATCGTCACGCGACGTCATACAATGAAGTACACTGCAGGTACAACGAAGTTTCGCGCGCGCGCGTCGTAGAATGCGTGCGATTGACAAAAGGAGTTCCATTTTTGCATCTCTGTGAAGATGAAGATGTCTCTACCTCACATCTGATGATTTTAGGTGCGTCATTAGTTTTTTCTAAAAATTTCAAAATAGATTCATTACCCATGAAATAATCCTTCATCGATTTAAACAATTAAGTGAAACCAATGTGCACATTGACTTTTTATAACTCAATTTTATCAAACAAGACAGTTCATTTCGATCTCATACACTTCGTTAACAAATGAAAAACAACATTATGCATGATGTTCTACACTGAGGTTGTTCACATTAACTATCAAAATGAGTGAAAGAACGAATTGAACAACTATTCGGCATTTTATTGCAAGTACTTATTTTTGTTAAGCTGTACATGCATTTGTGGCTACCTAAAAATAAACCCCGTTTTGTCGCAAAATTTTGGAAAGACCAATCCAACCTTCTGTATTACCATTAACAGGAATTCAATATCTGTTTTAAGGCTTCCTATCCTCCCACTACCGGCAAACGTGTTTAAAGGCTAAACTGTATTGCAATCATTCTGTTTTAGCACGATTCTAATTACCGTACTAAACATGTAGTGTTGAGTTACTCATGTTTACCGTTTAAATGTGTTTATAACGTGTAGGCAAAATTGAAGTGTTTAACTGCTAAACAAGTTTTTAACGCGCATGATGGTCCACAAAAACAAACCTTTGTTTTCTACTTTTAGTTCATGACACAACCTACAAACTTCATTTCCCATTCGGTAGCGCTACATGTTCCTTGCTAATCATTAATATTAAAAGTGATTTTACTTCGTAGTTTATTTAGTGTTATCTAACTGAAGCGAGCGTGTAAGTACTCAATACCTGAATACGGCATAAAACAGACAAACTAAAATGCACTTTTAAGAAGCAGGCCGCATCGTAACCTTCAGTGTATCAACAAAATCGACGTATCAAAACGCTAATCATTTCTAGGCTTCCATAATTCAAACGGCAGACATTTTGCATGTCTCGCCGACTTTTCCGACGGAAGATCGTAATTATTTATAACAAAATGTTAATACCAGTAATTTTCCATTCAACAAGGCTGTAACATTGTAAAAAGAATTTCTGACGTGAAATTGCTGTTTTGCAAAAGAACAAATGGAAAGTGTGAAGTGTATTGGACTTGTGCCATCATTTTGTCATGTAATTAGTAAGCTGGTTTAGATTTCTAACAGTATTAGGTATACATCCTACATCGTCCTAACATGATAGGTTTCCATTTACCTTTTAAAAGTTGGTTGGGCACAATGTGTAATTACTGTTTGTTGTTCTAGAAAAATAACACAGAAATCTTGCCAGTTGCTCGATTGTCAATTTTGCAAACAGTAAACAAGAGAATCTTTTATTATGGTGGTTGCGAGTAATTGCATAAAAAATGATCGCGCCATCCAACTCTTCTGCACAAAACAATATACATGTATTTTTAAGCCGTTCATTACTTTCTTACCCCAAACTTCGGCAGGACAATAACACTTAATCGAGGGAATGTTAAAGTACTACAATGTGTTAAGTAGGAAGACACTGGATTGAACAAGATGGTATCCTTTGTGAGAATGCATATCGGTAGTCCTACGAGTGTAGCAACGTTGTTAACAAGAGCTTTCCCTTTACACATAGTTCTTGACGATGTAGTTAGACAGAATGGTATGTTGTTAGCAGATGAGCATTAAAGGCCGTTTGCTCGAATAAACTAGTTGGCAGTGAAAAGGCTATTTCCGGCACTGATTATTAACTTAAAAATATCACTTGACGTTATTTACGTTTGAACGGACTAAAATGAACACAAAACTTGGAATCTTTTTAAGAATCACCTCCAGAGGAAGAACTGCACATGACAAGCACATGAATTTATCTTAGTTATCTCCGCCCATGTAATGAAGGTCGTGTATCAGGTCTACTGAACGCCATTAATGTCTCTGTACTGACAATCAGCCTTTTCTTGTTTTTGAATAGAGTCGTAGTATGACTGAACAAAATGAACTAGCGCTGGATGTGAGTACTACAGTTAGAGCACCATTCCAATCGTACAATTACATTTCATTCCTATGATAGAGTCCAAACTAGTTTCTTAACTATGCAAAGTCATTGGCACGAGTACATGGGCACACGTATATTCCCAATAGGCCAAAGAAAGACAATGTGTACAAGAGAGTGGTGAGAAATGAAAGCAAAAGCTCCGAAACTCCGAAATGCCAGAATTCGACTATCCGGCTGTTTAAATTTCCAACTACTACAATTCTATCACGATTTTGGATCTAAGTAAAATGTTGTAAGTAAATTGATCTAAAACTGATTATCTCACCTTACTATATCTACTAATCAAAATTCTACAGCGCTAACGGACTTATTCATTCCATTTGACCGAGTTAATACAGCTTGCATAGAATGATCTACCTCCTGATATGGGCTGGCTTTAGTAAAATTAGCACATTGTATATATACACTTCACAATAAATGGTCTGGTCATGGAATATCAGTGATGCAAGCTATGTCGTTGCAATTTAGATACCGTGCTTTTTCACGGAGGTATATTCAAATGAACGATTTCGAATGGAATCACGGAACATGTGCACAAACTCGTGTAAGACCACAGGCATAACAAAGTTAACCTCACGCTTCATTTAGCGACCATCGAAACGTTGAAGTTAGCAAAATAAAGATTTAAAGGAACATATTTGATGACAAATTCATCAGAACATACGATTTGGATTCAGGCTATTTTTAAGACTCAAATGAAGCGATTGGAAAAATACTTCTTTGAAATAGAGTAATAGAAAAGCAATTAAGAAGCAAACGACTCGGGTCCTTTTGAAGCATCTCAATTGGCTATCAAGTTATTTGGTTCAAAAAAGGGACGTTTAAATTATATTTCACGACGAATGGCTCTCGTCACAAACGTTTTAGGAAAAGTAAAAACATGATAGTGCAATTAAAAACCCTCAAGTACTGGGGTGGTGAGATGGAACCTTCGTAGCTTTATTGCTTGGATATCGGCTCTAACGGTGGCAAACTTAAACCACAGCAGTTTTGAATGTAATTCAATGCTCTACTCTCCTACATTTTTTCTTTTTGGATTACCAATAAACATTACAAACCCAATGAACTGGGAAGAAGTTTTCAATTAAAAATTACTAATATGATGTTTTAAAACTCTTCCTTAAAGGCTTATCATTGTGAAGCAAATTAAAAGAAACAGAACAGTAAGCTGAAAAATACCGTACATCAAAGCGCAATTGATCAGAATTTGGCAAAAGATTCCAAATGTTGCACTTTCCCACATAAAACAAAACCTAACCTACTTTAACTAAGCCTAACATATACAATTTTTTTCGACAGTGGCAAAAACGGCATAAGACATATTTTTTCTTTAGACATTACGAGCTATTTAAGTTCAACACGTACAATAAGCTATGACTAATGCCAACAATGCTGTAATTTACTCATATTGTTATGAGTCTGAGATAATCCCTTAAACACTACAACGCAGATATACTGTGAAGAAGTTTTCTGCAGAAATGTACGACTTTGCAAATGATTAAAAATTTCAACGGTTTATCACAGCGAAGCAATGAATAAAATATATCTCTTGGAAATAAACTTACAAATTGAATCAGGATCTAGCAGTTACTGTCTTATGCAATTACACAAAACCAAAACACACTATTTCATAAGCCTATTTATGATTTTAAAAGTGTTTGGGAATTAGCGCAGAAGAGTTTGACTTCTGTTGGTTTCTCTGGACAAACTGAGCATCTTACGCATCACCACGTCATCCCAGATTACCAGCCAATGCAAATTAAAGTATTATCTGAAATTATATCTAAGGAACGTAAATACCACGAAATTTGCATCGGCACTTCGAAATTTCCAAACAATTGGTCATTGATAAAAAAAAATGTATATCTGGAAAAAGTTCACAGTTTCACAAACGAAACCTAGTGACTTCAAGTACTATATTAAAAAGAACGTAGAGTCTAAAAGTAAAAGATTCAAAGTGAATGAATAATGTATTATCATTATACACATAGGACTATTCATAACAGCTTTGAAGAAACACATTGTGTTCCTTGGAACTAAAGCTCTTCGTAGTTTCGTGCTCCAAGTTTGATATAAGAAATGAAAATTGTCTAGAAGACTGTCTTTAGAAAAAATTCCACAGAAACATTGTTTTCAAAGGAAACTAATATTTTAAACGATGTTAATGAAGTCATCTCGAAGAAAGGGGATGAATTGATCAGACAAAATGTATGGTTAATCAGTCTCCTAAATATAATAGAACGAGTTAGAGTTAACTTGCAAACATCAAAAGTATAAAACAAGACAGAAAATAATACTAACGTATAATGGTTTCAAACCTGCCATATGCTGAATAAGCTTCTAACTTTTTTCATCAAACTGGAAAAAGTTATCTTAAAACTAGTAAATGGCGAACTTGCCGTTCGTTCACTTTTCATGGGGCAGAAATTGTTCATCTTTGCTGATAGCATTGACGAGATATAAAATAATTTATACACAGTAGACACTATTATCTTTCGGACCGAATCAACTATTCGTTCTAAAACTACGAGAGAAGATATTTGAAGATGTTTGCTACATTCAGTGGCTTCCCTGTATTGCAGACGAAATTAAATGTTCAAAGTAATTCACAGCTGTTGAGTAAATCATGTGTGAATAACTTGCTAGTTTTAAAAATATTGGGTTTTTTTCATACAATACTTAGGAGAATATCCATTCTCAAAAAATTTGATAGACAATTTCTGTTGACTTGTCAAAGGAATTTTAAAGTGAAAACAACGTGAACGTGTTTGCAGTAGGAGTAATACAACCTAGAAAGATTATCGCCCAAATCACTGACTGAAAATTTCCAGGAGCTTAATGGAAAAACCTATCGTACTTCAAGAATAAATGCCCAGGTTTTATTATAGCTAAAAGGGCATGAATAAATGAATATCCGCGTTCAATTAATTGTTATGGTTTTTTCCATATTTCTTTCTCTTTTCTTCCATTAATGAAGGTTCATATTTTTAAGTTTCAAAATTGAGATTTTCAACATTCAAAGTTTTCAAAGGATTCATTTTCTAACAGCTAAATGATTAAAAATTTTCCAAGCATTTTGTTTGCCAAACAGCTTTACCTTGTAATACCACCTTTGACCCAACCAATGATGCATTGCGTGAAAGCATTTTCAAAACTCGTCTATTACGGTTTTCAGGAGCCATATGTTGACGTTTTGACGTGAGTTTTTGGGAACTGCCAATTCAACAAATCAACAAATGGCAGTAATAAAGTTATGAAGTATATGGTAATTCATGTAGGACACCATGGACTCTAAATTGGAACTCTCAAATCTACTTCTGTATGATCTCATGAATCACAAGTGTACTATGAAAGTAAGGAAAAAGACAACAATTCTTATTTAGGTGTACTTTTTATCATACAACAATTTCAAGAAAAAACTTATTCTAATTGGAACCATGACAGAAATTCTGTATCAAAGAACACTTGAACTATAAGAATGCAAAAATTAAAAGAGGAAATAAATAAATGAATCTAACGTAAGCAGATAATTTAAATGCTTCCGACTGCAAAAGAAAAGTATTGTGCAGTATAGATGGCTGTAATACTTATCAACTACACGAGCATCTGAGCCAAAATCTGTTAAGTTACAACAAAAGTAGATCCTTTGTGCATCGTTTCTGCTTTCACCTGACGTGCCAACATATTGTGTCTTTGAATTCTGATATGCCTGATAGAAGTGGGCGTCCATTTAAGATCATCTCCTGACATTCGGGTATCAATGTGAAGTTCACACATGAAAGCAAATTTGAAACATAAAATTTGCTCAGCTTATAACATAGCTGCTAAGTACAGATGATATATCAAAAAGTAGGCCTCCTTCTCAAGTTAGCAAAACAGAAAGTGTGCAGTTCGTGCAGACTTATGAAATTGACGTTTTCATCCAACCAACAGCATGCAAAACATGGTAATGCACTACGTTTGCAAGTCGTCCAAGTACCTAACAGTTCACATGTCATGGAGCTTTTGATGTGTCCATATCTTTTGGAATCTATGCTCTGAGCTGATTAGCCATCCGAACTTGGCTACCTTCAATACCAAAGATTTTTCTTATTTGACTCAAGAACTGCCCGTGGGGTTGACAAACTTGACTAAAGTTAATTGTTTTTCTTATGATGCCGTTTTGGGCATTGGAGACTTTGGAGCTACGTTTAGTCATCAATAATGACTCTGAACCACCTAGTCAAGGGTTGCACCATTTCCTGGTTAGCAGTCATGAAGATAGTTCAAGTTAAAGTTCTATATTACGTACCTTGCATATCAAAAAAAACATTATATGGCCGTAGTTTCCCCCCATCTTGATTTTTACAAGGTCAAAACTTACTCAACAGTATACGTAAAGCCTACCTAGGCCACAATGTAGCCACTAGTCAACGGGTCTCAGCTATCTACTTAAAAATAATATAGACCAGGGCGCCACCTGAATCATTACAAGCCAAAGGTCAGCCACAAATTCTGAACAAAACTGGAAGGTACGTTAAAACTACCTCCAAGAACTAAATAAAATGTGACTTGACAGTGTTACATAGTTATCAAGAAACTTAAATGGGTGGAAATAATTAACATTTGTTTCAAGACGAATTTTTAACGTTACACTTAAAAGACTGTTGAAAGATTACGTTTTCGCTTCTAGTGCAAATACAACCCTTTTCGATGATTGGAGTGTGCCTATAGATGACCCGTGTGTTTCTCATGTTATTGTCTTTCATTACACTGTACACTGAAAGAAACCACGGTTTGTTTGCACACGAAAATAGACACACGAAACAACAGCATCGTGTCTTCTATGGGCAATCAAGATAGTACTTTACAAAACACTAACCCATCCAAGCGGTAACTCGATTACTTCATAGCATGCGATTCTAAAGTGAGTTTTACACATAATGCAGAGGTGACCTAACCACAAACGCAGTTCCTTCCGTCATTCACCAAGTATTAAGTCAAGTTTTTCTGCAGGTACCTTTCCGTGCGCCATGACAGGAACATTGCATTCGGCTACAAACGTCAACCTTTGACCCTGAGGGTCGGGACGGGTCGAGGTACAATTATTTCCGGTCAGTATCCGCTATTCACGTAGCTGGAAGTCAAAAAGCTCCACACAGCAACGTTGAAGTTAAGCTTGGCTATAAGAGATGAATAATCAAAGGTATCTGGAGAACGCCGTTGGCGACGTATATTTTTCATTATGTTGGTTTACGGGGACCAATTTTAACGCACTAATCTAGCGCTTACCCCACAGTACCCTGGGGAATAATGCGGCCATTTAGGATAAAAACCTAGGCCTCGAGCTCTTGTGTCTATATTTAGTGCATGCTTACATACTTTTGGCCAACTAAGAAGCCACAGTACACATTCTTTGGTGACGTTCAACACTAAAACCTGTCCTCCGGTTACTCGTTGCAAGAACGCTATTGCAACGGTATGTGAGATACTGACACACTACCACCATTCCAAACGATATCATTTTGAACTTCACAACTGCAAACACCACCTTAGCAAATCAATTTGTTGACAATGTACATAATACTTGGCAAGGAGTCACTGCACTTGAACTTTTCGCACTCTTTTGTGAAAAATTATAGTATAAGGAAGCAAAAGACCAGTGAATAGTGGTTCGCTTGTTATAACTTTGAAATGCAAGTATGGTACTGGTGACCTTTACAGTATCGTAGATTTGATACTAGAGTTTGTTGTGAAGTGACCCAGAGAATTTCATTGTTCGATTAGTAATCCAGTGGAAAAGAAAACATGCCATTGAGCAGGTGTTAGGATGAACTTCATCCGATATGGCTCACAATCAAATCGGAAGTGTTTAACAACCATGTGTATACGTTAGTACAATAGTATAAGTCTTTTGGCCTTTCGGCTAAGATTATGCGTAGGACCTACTCATATGACGAGTTTGTATGTAAGAAGAGTCTGACATAGATAACGTACATCTATGTTGTGTATTGGTAGGACAGACAAGTGGAATAGTTCCAAGTCCAGTAGTGTATGAGCTCTCCAATGTATGTGCTTGTTGATAGTCTAAAAGTGTTGCAGACGGATTGAAATGCTAAGTTGAGGGCATTTTGTGTATGTGTGATAGTCAGAAAAAGTTCAACTGCAATTTTGCAAATTTCGAACAGATTTAAACACATGAATTCGGAAGGACTTGAGAGGATTTTTCCAATGTGTGATACACACATACTGTCTGTTGTGGATTATGAACTGAGTGGCATGGCACGAAAATTCCATATCATTTAGTTCACTACACAATTTTGAGAGCAATTCAACTCATTTTATTCAAGCAAAACTTTTAGAACTGACAGAAGTCTGCAACCTAAAAATGCTATGATACTATATATGACTTTAAGCCATAACAGAAATGTATAACACGGCAGTATTTAAGCGTTTAATGATTCCAACGATTCATTTGATTCTAACGATTGTCATCCCAATTGGCAAAGAGATAGCCAGTGAAATGCAAATCTGGAACGAAATTAACTACGGTAGGTCAGAAAATGGTAACAAAAAGGGGTGAGGTGATCCTTGGTATGATCTTTCACCACACTGGACAAATACAGTATAAAAAATTAAATAACTCTCTCTTGATGAGAAAATTAGCTCAAGAGTATGATGTTTAGCCCTGTACCTATCCATGTACAGTAAACTCTGTCACTTTAATTGTGTTTACAAACTTCACCACTTAACAAAAGGGGCTAATCAAAATCGACGTAAGATTTAACCACATGCTCACGCTCTTTCTGTCCTGTAAACAGTATCCTATCAGTTAAAGTTAGCATTTGTGACACTTTATGTACTGATAAACACACCCGCGATTATGGTTGGCCGTTATCAAAGGTGAGTGTTTGACATCATTAAAAGGATGTAAGTTTATGTTCCTACATTGTCGCCAGTGACGATTATGAGAGCGAGAACATACCCTACCTGTACAAAACTCAAGTTTTGCATCAACGTTTTAACATTCAGAACCGATGAATATGTGTAAGCGAGGAGGACAAGTGGTTGAGGAGTACTTCCGTGGCCCAAGGATTGATGGTTCGATTAAGGGTCATACTACAGTACCAATGCGCTAACTGATCATCTCATTTTCGTTGGCACTGACATTTTCTTTGCCAGTGATATTTTGCACATCGTTATGAGTAATGTGTGTCCTACCGTATGTCTGCACATAAAGCAAAAGTGATTTTGCTAGGCTCCAACTATCCAAAGGCCTACTGATTTTTATTTTCGCCATCGATGGAAAGAGCGCCATTACGAGTGACTTGCGGCAAATCTTCAACCACGCTTTGTGTCATGATGTTTTACATTCAATCTGGAAAGTCAGAGGTTAATAAGGTATTGAGTGAAGAACTTCAGGCTAGTCCTTTCGAAGTTAAACATGTTTAGAGCCATCTCCATGGGTTACAAATGAGGAAGTGACGTCATCCCTTTCTTAGCTCTTTTCGGACTTTTCATCTTTCGTTCCTTTCTGGAAGCGCTTTTATACACTTCTTAAAATCAAATAGGGCAAATACCTATAAGTGCATTGTTGTAGGTAAATTTACATAAAGGCTTAGACGAAATCTGTAGGCTTGACATCTACAAAGGTCAGTAAATGAGCAATGCATAAAGTGCAGACTATTTCGACAGATGGGACTAGGGTTATCACTGAATAGTAATCAGGACCCACTGAAAACCTAGCTTTCCAAAGTTTCACAACGATATTGTCAAACTATAAGTCAAAACCCATGTAACCAATATATGTTTACCATCAGTGTTGATTGATCTTTCAAAAATATTAACTCTAAACAAACAGTGGTAACTTATTAACATGTAACTTGACAAGAACCACCAGCACTTAAGAAATGTACACATTATAAAGATTTTCAGAAAGGTGACATGTCGGTGACATATACACAAATTGATGGGGTGAGTGATTTAGACCAAATTCAATACGCAGGATCGCAAAATATAACGTTTCTGCAGCAGTTGTGCGAACGATTGTGTGGAACAGCACCTTAAAGCAAACTTGGTTCTGTTTGAATAGTTTTTCTTGTTCTTTTTCATTTTAAGTATATTTTTCTACTTTTTTAAGGTGTACTTTTAAGTCTAAAATTTCAAAAATATACGTTACAAAGCTTGAAAATGCATCCAAATAGTTCAACTCCCATCTTCACAGGACATTCCTGAGCTGAGATATAAAATGTTGAAGCTATTCACAGTCACTAGATCTAAAACGGTAGATTGCACAATGAGTTGTGATGTCATTCTTGTACTACTCAAATTACCATCTTTGCTTTTCTTTTTTGCTTTGTAAGCTGCTTCACCTTGTGCCAAAATGTGATCACTTTCTTACTGTTACGGGGTGATTTCGCTATACAAGCCCTATCTGTACAACATGCTGTACAAGGGAACAATAAAGGTTTCAATGTCATTCAAAAATGTTAATTTCAAAAGGAAACAAAAGCAGGTAATGTACATGGAGGACATCGAATTATTGCGCAATCAACTATTTCAAATTAAGTGAATAGGCCAATTGTAAACATTTTACATCTCAGCAACGGGTTAAGCTATGCAAATGGAAGTTGGATGAATGAAATTCATTTTCCAACCTCTAAAATATGTATTCTTGTAATTCTAGGCTTATAGGTTCACTTTAAGTTAGGCAATACCATCTGAAACACACCTCAGGCTGCACACAAACTTTGCAAGGAGCCAAATACATGAAAATGCATGACTATGGGCTATGATGCTTTGATGATTTAGCTCATTGGGTAGAGTGGCGTGATTCCCGTTCTTTGCCCTTCTGTAGTTGTAACAAGATCTGCTCAGTTTCTAGTTACGGTACGTCATGGTACTGATATGTGAGAAGTATCTTTGCTTTGGTCTACAGACTGCTACACTAGTCACAGAAATAGCTGAAAGTATTACATAATTGCATTGATTTGTTAAGTCTACTCCAACTCATCCTGAAGAAATCGGCATCTCTTCTTTGATAACATTTTTCTTTTAATATCTTTGCCCATAAGGCCACTGAGTCGAGGCCTAGTGTCAGGTAAATCTATGATTCTAACAAACTCATGTGTTTTATGCTCAAAATGATATTTATAGTCAGCAAACAGGGCAAGAGACTGAGGTACACACATCAACACATGGTAACTGCTACTGAAGTAGCATAACGGGCAATATGGGGACCACAACATCTTCCAAAGCCTATGAGCTCCATAAAGTAAAGTAGCATAAAAGGGCAGTATGGGGACGACAACACCTTCCAAAGCCTATGGGATAAAGTAGCATAAAAGGGCAATATGGGGACGACAACACATTCCAAAGCCTATGGGCTCCATAAAATAAAGTAGCATAAAAGGGCAATGTGGGGACGACAACACCTTCCAAAGCCCATGGGCTCCATAAAATAAAGTAGCATAAAAGGGCAATGTGGGGACGACAACACCTTCCAAAGCCCATGGGCTCCATAAAATAAAGTAGCATAAAAAGGCAATGTGGGGACGACAACACCTTCCAAAGCCTATGGGCTCCATACAAAAGTAGCATAAAAGGGCAATGTGGGGACGACAACACATTCCAAAGCCTATGGGCTCCATAAAATAAAGTAGCATAAAAGGGCAATGTGGGGACGACAACACCTTCCACAGGATATGGGCTCCATCAAATAGGAACACCTAACTGTAAGCTGAGCCATGGTACTTGTCGAAAGATGAGACGGCTGCAATGGTGAACCCACGTTACCTGGAGACTTGCATTCACCACAGAAAAGTTACTGGAACGTTTTGCTTAGTATGCGAAGATCCAAGGAGTCCTTGAATCAGGGAGTTGTTATTCGGAAGGAGGTGTAAAGTTTTTTATGCTAATGCTCTGTAAGACCTTCTAAATCCTGAGGAGATTATCAATGATAAGCTATATATTCTTTTATTCGTTGGCTTAAATTTGATATCAATGATAGCAACATCATTCAGGTCGAGTAATCCAATCACAACTGGCTTGCTTAAAACAATTCTTTGATGAGTAGGTTTACGCCGCTACCGTGACCAACTTAGGGGCAGGTACTACAAAACTCAGAACGACTATTTCATTGAAATAAATCAATGAGGACTGCCCTTCCTAAAGAACGAACTTCATGCAAATAAGCTGCAGACGCAGTCTAATTTTTGTCTCAACAATTCGGAAAGTTTCCGGAAGTTTCCCGACATGACCAGATACAGAATCATGTTCACATTTTTACATAAACCCGTATTTATATACTCTCATCAGCGTCATCGAGCGTCTAAAGGTGCAATATTTTTAATTTTCCAGCTACTGGCAATGCTGTGGCAGTCTTACTGTAGATGAAGCAGACGACAAATCCCTCTGTATGAACTACCTAATCCAGTGTAAGTCTTATAGAAATGCCAAGAAAGATACAAAGGACAGATTCCAGTGTGACCTTGGCATCGCAAACCCACTTCACATAGCTTTATATCTCCTTCCAAATAACACCTCCCTGCTTAAATCACTTTACTAAAGGGACAACAAGGTCTGGCCGGTCATGACTGCTATTACCAGCTTTTTTAAACGTAAACCAAAGCTTTGCTGTGTGAACCTGGAACAGGTAACTACCAGACTGTTAAAATAACATACAACAGTCATTCACAACTAAATCCAATCGAATATTATGATTTCTAAACTATTTTTAAAATATCTGCTTGTAAAAGCACTCAAAACAGTACAGGGGCTGGTAATTATCCCAAACCGTGGGGTAATTCTGGCCCTACTAAATCTCATTTGCAAAATATTAAATTGTATTCAATTCAAGTAAGTCATAGTTTCCCGTTTTTCATTATTTTTGCGCCTACGTTTATCTGCTATAACTTGACAACACCAGGATTAATTTTCAACTTTTCATTAAAAAGAAATGATAGGTGTGCAAAAATGGCCAGATTTACCCAATTTTCCCCCTACTTATCAAAACGGTTTTGAGTAGTGTTACATCGAATAAATAGTATCGAGCCTCAAGGGTTTACGAACACAAGCACAATACCAATCTTCAGTCGAACTTTGTGCTTTTAGTTACAGCCCATCTTTCCATTCAAACATGGATATTTCCTCCACGCAGGGGTAAAAGCAAGGAGTCCAATTTTGTCCTCTCAGAACCCGGCCCAGAACTCAGCCTTAGATGCTAGTGCTTAAAGTGGATCTAAAGCCTAGAAATACAAAAATATATATGTTAGGGGTTGGAAAATGCAATTTCATTTATCCAACTCCCATTTTCATAGCTTACTCAGTTACAGAAATATAAAATGTTGAAATTTATTCACCTAATTTGAAATAGTTGATTGCGCAGTAATATGTGATGTTCTCCTTGTATAACTCACATTCTCTACTTTTTTTCCTTTTGAAATTGAGATGTTTATATAACCTTGAAACAATTACTGTTCCCTTGCATAACATGTTGAACGAAAAGTGCTTATATAGCCAAGTCAACCTTTATAGTAAGACAGTGATCGAATTCCAGCAAAAACCAAGACAGTAATCTGAGTAGCACAAGAATGACATGGCATTCGCATTGCGCATAAGCATATGGCCCTGTGTGCATGAGTCCCATCCGTTCGGCCCCTGTCCGTTAACACCCAATGCTGTTTTCTGCGGTCTATTACTAGCCAGTAACAAACACAGCAAACGCAGTACATTATAGGCTATGTACGAGATACGCGAAATTTGACGGTGGCCTTGTTGGCTGCTTCCACTGTTTAGGCCTACCAAACCGAATTCATTCAAAACCTCGAACCATTACGGAAACTTTGGGAGACAGGGCGTGGACGTGTTGCCTGCTTCAAGTTAGAGTAACCCAAGTTTCAACAAGGTCTACATTTCCATGACACCGGTATGACAATGCAGCGTTTACATTTGGAGGATTTTGTGACAATGTTGCTGGATAAACGATAAATCATGATTACTACCACGGGATCGAGAATCATGCACTCAGAACAATAGTTTACCGGTACGTAGTGGGCACCCATCGCCAGAGTTGTAACCGAGTCACTAGATTCGTGACTCGAGTCACCAATTGTCAAACTTTTAAGTGACTCGAGTCGTGTCATTGACTCGAGTCAGTGTACTGTTTCAATGGGGAAATTACTCCTAAGTTCTCTCGAGTCACTATCATTTTGAGAAGAAGTGACTCGAGTCGTGACTGTTTACTACACTGCTCATCGCACAAAGCAACCCTTCTGCTTGTCCAATTAATTTAGCCAACTTGACAAAAATTTGCTTTCCAGAAGAGATATTACATGGGCAAATGGTAACTCCTTGGTCATCTAGAATGCACCACCATAGAGGTATACATGAAAATAACTTCTAGAGAAGATCTTAGTAAGGATGGCTCAGTTTATCCTTTAACATTCATGCTGGTACAAAACATATGTACCTTCAAACACGAAACAACTCGACTGGGATCAACTCAGTACGTTCCCATTGAGATTAATGAGATTTACAATGAAATGTGACAACAGCGTTAGCTCATCTAGCTATCATTCGCATTATTTTGAAGCAAAATGCTTATCTATGACCTCTTTGATTTAACTCTTCTTGAATCGTTTCTATTTTTGCCTGGAAATGAAGCTGATTGGCGCTGGACTGTGGAGGAAAGTCGTGGAAAATGGCATACCGGTAATCCCTAGCGGGTGATTCAAGTTTGAAAAGTATGTAGCCTAACTGAATAAATATCAAACTGGCAAACGACATGCTGGATGATGTACACTGCCGTGAATAGCCGAACAGGACTTTTCTAAGAATGACGCATTCTCTTTGCTAAGAGTACGAATCGATTTGTCCACAAGCAACACTGAATCACCATTTGTGTTCATTATGCACGCCTATATTCACAGGGAAAACCAAACTGACATGTGGCGGTCCACACTGCTAGTAAGAACTTTTGGTAGACTAATGTTATATTACAAATGATCTTCCTTCTGCAATTTCACGTAAGAATGGGACCAACGCCAACGACGTATGTAACCCTTGCAGCAAACCGTTTACCAGCTTGGAGCAATTTTCTGCATCATTTGTTTACACTCTACTAGGTTAAAATGCAAGAAATAGCTATACGCGGACAGACCAGTAGATAGATTTGTATTTTTCATAACCTTAAAGCAGGTGCAAAGTGACTGACAATGGCTTATGTATGTCAACTTTGAAAGAGGTAAGGACAAAGGTATTGCCATGCTGGACATGCCAAATTTAGGAACTGGAAAACACTCAAAACTGAAAAAGGGTACTTCCCAACTTGAAGACAATATCGATAAATGCATTTTCACTGTATAAATATCATTCCGAAACTACCACTTGTAAGAATACGATAAGGCGTACGGTACACTATGATTTAGATTCTGCCATTCTTGAACTACGCTCCGGACCAGAACAACGATGAGGCAGAAAAGCTACGAGCAAATTCATTCTCGTATGATACAAACCATGCATCACTTCGTTCAAATCACAAAGTTCTGACAACAGTCACTATTCTGAAAGAGATTTTAAATTCTTTCTTTTTGTTTAAGTACAAAAGGGAATGACATAATACAATAGCTCCTGATCACAGGAAAGCACGTCATGTGCAACTATGTTTCCATTTATAACATAGTACTCTAAATTACCGAAGGTTTGCAGGAAACAGCACGGAAAAAGAAACATTTTTTGCCTTTGCACTTAACGAACTCGGTAATTTTATTCTATCTACAGTACTTATACCGAAAAATGGCCAAAATCTCATGATATTTTAACTTTTGCCATTTTTCATGTCGCGGAAATATGAACTAAATTTACTTACACTTCTCGAAGGTGCATTGCCAGAATGGGATACAAAATAATTAAACATGGCCTACAATATGAATAGCAAATCGAGAATCTGGCATTTCCCTTGCCAGGAAATCATGGTACTCGGATGAAAACGGGCTGTGCTGTTAATGGAAATATGTTGAATATTATGGGAAATTGTGGGAAATTTGACTTGCTTCCTGGAAAGGAAATATTCTACATCTTTAAGCACAAATGAACAAGGAACCACATAACAGAGGTTTTCGTTGCCCTGCACGCACTGTAAAGACTAAGTAACATGCAAACTTGCGAAACCCAAGTTGCGAAATGCTCTGAGGACGAACCACGAGGTATTTTGACACACACCTAGCAGAGTCACAGTAAAATGTGATGCATTCTTGGAAAGCCTAATTATTGCACCCTGGACAAACTTGTCCCAAGGCCAATGTGACCATTGGTTAAAAAGACCGCTAAGAATTTTGGAATTCCCTTACACAGTCACTTAAACAATCTGCACAACTTCATATAGCACACTTCAGAAGAAAAAGACGCTGCAGCCTCATGTTTTTATTCTATTTTTGAAATTCATGTCAATGACTTGTGACAGTGTACCTTTCTAACAGCATTTATTTTTCATCTCCTTCAGTTAAAACCTTGCTACTGGTCGACACTGTCGGTAATCTCTGATGCCCTACGTACCGGTAGCAAAACTGTATGAGGATATTGATTGCTTTTAAGACAAGAAATATGTTGTGCCTCCGCCTTATGTTACCCTTCCTTCCAAGAGTTAAGGACACTGTATTATGCGATAAGTCAACGCTGAAATCTAAACGACGTCGATGTTTAGTTCTTTGTCATGGTCTGGTCATGGTCTGACAATCTGCTTCTCAAAGCCAAGGACTACGTTTAAACTCTTCAGTTTCACTACGTTTCTACTTGAGGTTACATAGAACCTTGAAATTCCACAGGGATAGACGCAGGGTAAATGACAACCACAATGAACTGTACCCCCCCCCCCTCTCTTATCGTCTTCCTCGGTGTTAATATTATCCGTGTTCGGTCATTTGATTCAAGGCTAAGACGCAAAGATTATCTGTGTAGTAACTTTAGTCCTTCGTCCCCCAGCTATGAACCGGGTTGGGACTATTATTCAAAATGATAATGATGCATCACAACCTACTCTGAAGAGATTATGAAGCTTGTAAAGATCGGAAATACTCAGCAGCAGTAACTCAACCTTGATCTTGCGACCATGGCATGCATTTGTTAGGACGCAAGTGGTGATAAAGGAATCACCGGAGTAGTGTGCGGGTAGAATATGGAAGGATTGCAACTCATATTACCACAATCCTATGGGTTTGGGTAGGAATTGTTACGAAAATCATTGAGCAGCGAGTCGAAAGGAATAGGATGGCCAACTCATCTTAAATTAAACAAAGTTACAATCCAAACGATTTTTTTTGAGGGGGGAGTAAGGTTGGAGTAGGGGCAAGATTTATACCTTTGAAGAAGTATAGGTATCAATGATTGAAACGGCAATCTCCCGGACTGGGTTTTGATATATCCTGCCTCGGTCAATTTCGTCAGTCAATTTTTAAGACATAGCAAAGCTATTGAGGCGAATCGTGCACTGAATAGTACTGTGCTTGTAAATTCTGGCCACTACATTGTACACCTCATCTCAAAATTCATGAATTATGACTCCTGTATCCATATCACCTATTAACATACTTCTTCTACTTATAAATACGCAGATGGAATTTCGTTTGATAAGATGCTACTTACAAGACGACCTTACTTTATATAGATTAAGCAGTCGCGCAAACTTATTTTGACACATTAACTAAATGTTACAACTTTTCCTCTTATTTTTCTCTCAAGCATCTTTCATGTTTCCAAACACATAAGATTCATTCAAGGTTAACCAATGGGTTCTTCCGCAATGTTCTCACATGTTTTATCTAGCCACTCATGAATTAGGATATACACAATTACAAGATTATATTAATTCACTCTGGGTGACTGGATTTTCTCTTTAACTTCCGCGCAGATCCAACTAAACAGAACTGGTTTCAGTTTGCAGTATAAAGGTAAACATTCCTCGGGAAAGATCCCTTAAAATAATTTGAACTATTTACAATACTTTGCCGTTCACTCAAGATAAGTCTTAGCTTTGCAAAAACGTATTTTGCGTGCAGATCCATTCCTAAATAATCTGTAAATAAGGCCTGCATGCCAGCAAATGTGAGTTTGGCGGTATGCTGGTCTGATGGGGGTATTATTCAAGACAGCTTGTTATTTTAGTAAACACTTTACAAATAATTTTAGGCCTACATGCTTGGAGGTATGATGTTGATATGATTACTCAAGAAAGTTTGTTATTTTCAAAAAGACTTCTCTGGGTTTACCGATTTACAATTGTCGTTGAAATGTATTGAGACTGAAGCAGAGGCTATCATATGACTTATACAATATCATGTGCGTATCTCCTTCAAGTCACACATTGAAAAATTTATGTAATGCTTCTTGATCATATGAGGATAAAATAGAAATGACTCCTTAAAGTGACCAATTAGTGATACATTTTAAAGGCATTTGCCGCTATTTTCCAAATAATCTGGTATGGCGGTTTTTTCCGAAGGATGACCAGACCTTGCACCTCACACACATATGGCGATATTCCAACTAACATTCACCACATTAGTGAAGATGTTAAATTCAAAGACATTCAAACGTGAATTTAAGAGAGTGGGTTATGATGTCTGTCTTGACCACAGCAACCACAACAGGCAAGCTAAAAGATGCGCCGGCCAGTTATTCCCTCAATACTAACAAGAATACATACTTCCTGCGATTGGGCTATGAAGATGACAACAAATTTCTCAAGTCTACACGCAAACCATTCATTGTATCTTATCTGACCCCTCATTACAAAATGCTTATTAAGTGTAGCCATCAGGGTTTTATGTTAAGAACAAAATCTTGTACGAAAGTGTAACAGGCGAAAGACATGTGCAATGAATGACGCGGGGTTGATGTACAGTACCTTGTACAAATCTTGATGAAGTGTTAAATTGGCTAAGAGCAATTAAGGAAAACGAACATGCCTAGTAATATATCTTTTTTCTAAATATTCTATCATTCTTGCCAAAATGTTGTCTACCTTACATACCAGGCCCGTATTTTACCGGTCTAGCTGTTAAGGAGGAACACTTAGTAAATGACCAATTCAGATGGGTACCCAACTGAATATGGTCATCTCTGTGACTTAATTCGGTTCCTTTTGGCCATAATTGCTATTTTTTTTAACCACAACTTATCATGATGGTCTGTGTCAGACAATGTCTGCTAATATCTTTGCTAAGAGGATCCTGCAACGTAGAGGGTTGGGTCAAATTGAAGTGAGCCTGACACCAGAAAGATATGTGTTTGTTTACACCAAGTTAAGTTGACTATCTAATCTGAAATTGAAAATATCCAAATATACAGTAAAAAGGTTGAAGGGGTTTTTCGGACCAATGTTTAACTGAAATCCAACAGCCCTTCTAGTCCATTAACTTTGGTTGTAGCACAGTACTGTTCAATCCCTGCTCAGTGGCAAGATGCCAGTACAATTGTTTTCTAACTTAAAGCATAAATGGAGACATTCGATTAATCAAAAAGACAAAAGATGAAATATAAAGGCCACTTAGGGACATCACTGAAGGAAAGCTGTCTTTTGTTATGTAGCAACTTGATACCGTGATATCATCATGTCCAACTGTCCTTAGTTAAAGTTTAACAGGGGGAGTCAATGTCACTATCCCGAAAGGGTCCAAACCATCACTACATTGCCTCACGATCAAATACAAATTTTTAAAGGCCTTCTCTGAACAATTAAAAGCCGCGGTTTCGTGGGCCTTCCCAGCAAAAGTTGATATACAGACTCACGGTGGTGGAATCTACAGCTTATACTCGCTTTTGAAAGTTTCGAGTTTGTGAGGAGGGCCTAAGTGTTCCCTTGTGGAAGGTCATAAACCCTCTTTCTTCTGGATACACCACTGTTATGGGGTTCAAACGGAAACTTTGCACCAGTTAATCGGATAATATCTATAACAAACCTGTCGGGTACTAAAAATGAAGCTAATCCTACTGTACCTGATAGACGAATACATCTCCGCTCCCATCATCTGGGGTGATAAACCCGTATCCCTTGGAAACGTTGAACCACTTAACTCTACCCGTATATACCACGCCCTCAATCTGTGCACCGGCCTCAGCTCTAGCCTTTTGAGTTTCTTCCCCTTCCTCTTCGCTCGTGTCACCGCTTTTGGATGGTTTGCGTTTTTCTTCCTTTCTCTCACCGGTCTCTTGCCCTCTGTCTCTCCTCCGCCTAGCTCCATCTGTGAGAAAAGGTGTAAGCCAGTTTTAAAGGTTTTTTATTCCATTTACAGTATCCAAAAGAAGAAAAAAATCAAGGCACTTCACACACTGATTGACACTGATAGCCTTTACTAAGATCATCTGATGATATGACTTGCTTGCAATCCATTGTGAACAAACTGGTTTCTACTTTTGTCAGTCCTGGGTCAACCTGGTGAAAGGTCAAAACTCGTCATTCACAAAAAAAAATTACTATAACTACTTTTTTGGAATGTTGAGAGTCCTTTTGAAAGGAGTGCATGTATGTGGCTGTGGGAAAAGTTCTTGAGGGAAGCAATCTTCCTCTCAGAACATAGCAACCTCATCTATAACCTTTCAAATGGGTGACCTAGTGACACACAATGTCGTGAGGAACATGAAACAAGACAATCATGGCGTTCTCATTCTTCAACAATTCCACCTACCTCAGATCGTTTCCTGTTGTAAAAGCACCCTATGACAATACTTTATAATGCACTATTCCCCACATCTATTTCCAAGAATGACAAGAACGTCGTCTGCAGCTTTTCACTATAGGTTTTCATTTACTTGAACACTAATTAATTGAATTAATTTTCCACACGCAAATCACAGCTGAAAAAAACTCCCGCGAAAGTTAATTTGGGGGAAATTTTATACCCCAATATCTCCTTTGTGCCAAGGTATTAATTTTGGACCACATCAAGGTTTGGACCAGTAATATCGAATATAGGATAACATGAATCTTTGGTTTCCCACATCTATAAATACCAAATTCTAGAATAAAACCGTTTCATAGCAATATCACTAACAAAAAGGTAAGGAAGCATCCTTCTTGCAATTAAAACGTGCCGTCACGAGTTATTGCCATTTCTGGGAATTGCGAACAGGAGAAACGGAAATATCTAACAATTTAAGTGTTAATATTTTGACTTTCAAGCAGACTCATCATATTGTCGGTAGGCGAATGGACAGGAAAATATAAAACACTATCACACTTATTTTGGGAAAAATCCTGAAGCATACGGAAGTTCCAGAGGTGAAAAAAAGTTGCTCAAGGACTGTTAAGAAATATGACTATTCACAACATTGAAATAAAACAACACGTGTTAAGTACAAATTAAGTCTTTTTGCAATGGCAACGCAACAAATACATTATACCTGCCACTGAAAGTACAATTGCCGAACCTTATTTTGTTTTTATGTCACATGTTGAAATTTATAGTTTTAATTAAATTGCAAATTGCAACACAATATGAGTAATCTATCATGGACAATAACACCCATTTACCCATTTTGTATAAAAAATAATTGAATAGTAAAAATGGATAGAACTTTTTCAGGATCGTGGTTGTCTTGTATAGACGAGTTGGGAAATTCGTTACTTCCGGTCTGGTCACAAGGTCAAGTGTACCATGACAACGGGCAACATGTTTAGCTCTGCATGCTCAGCATGCAATACCGTAAGCGTGATACACTTCACCTTTGACCCATTCCCATATTGCATTGCGTGGAAACATTTCCCACCTCGTCTATTGTAAATGAATTTCTAACAAATGTCCACTTTTCACCCACTGATCTTCGAAAAATATGAGTGTTACTTCCAAATCCACTGTCAGCCCTCTGTAAATCTATGATTTTTCATAGACGTTAGAACACCATGCCAGACTTTTTGCATAACTTGTCTAATTTTTCAGGACATCAAGACTAAACCAGACCATGTCGTGGCGTTTGTTACCAATGTAGAAATTCCATGTCTTTCCAATACATTTTGAGCTAGTTGACACTTTTCAATGACTTTCAAGGCAGGAACACATAAAAGTTACATTCTAAGCCCTTTCAGATTTTCTGTGACCAGCAAGAACCCAAATAAGTCTGTTATGTTATCTATGCTTTTCAAATTTGAAAAGAAAACGTACCCTAAAAATCTCATAAAATTTGAACGACAGAAGTTATTCTACAACAAGTCTAAGTAACGGATTACACATTCACCTATGGTAATAGGCAAGAAGACGGAAATTGGACCTACATTTCCATTTCCCGACCAACAAGAGAATTCTCTTTTTGCTTTTCGACTATTGACATTAAGTACGACCAGGAGTAACGGATTTCAATTCAAATTACGTAAAAGGGCCATATCACTAAATGACACATTTAGGGGACCTCCTATAACCCCACTGGTCCGCATCGAGACGATAAGTATACTGCAGATAAGTGATGCATTCACCGTCAAAAGACCTCAAGGGAGGTGGAACTCGAACAGTGAACATGAAATTCACAATTTACGGTAATAATTTTACGCTAAAGTAAAGTGTGAACTTACCGGTAAACGCCGGTAACTAACATCCACTAACTACCATATCAGTAAATATTACAGACAACTTGTTTGCTTCCAAGAATTATGTAAAGCTTCCTCAAGTATATACAGTAAAACGTTCCCAAAAGGTGGATGAGATAAGTAATATGAATACGCGAAACAATTCCATTTTCATCACTTTAATACTGAATACAAAACCAGGCTTCGAAAATCATTTTATTCTCTTCACACATTATGAAATTTTGCTTTCTGCAAAACCTCATCTTTAAAATCCACGCAGTATTTTCTTTCTCACGTTGAGTTCCGAAATAAAACTGCACAACTCGCAATTCGGAAATAAAAGTGGACTTGTTATGCGATTTGCCGAGACAAGCCATCTTTCGCAACAAAAGTTGTTTGACTATTTGATCGAACTTACGAAAATACAACTCATTTATTTGTTTCAAATTTCTGTGAAACATTTCTTGCTGCTAAAATCTGTCATTTTAAAAGATGCAGAGAAGTTTAACATCCAAGGTAGTAGTTCCATCCTCCTCAACTTTAAGTTGTTATGACTACCGGTAGGGTAGACACCAAACTCCGCGTCACTTTACAACTTTAAAATGTCATACCTAATGACACACTCTGAGACACCAGTGTGACGTCGCTGCACGTCACCCTCGGCAATGGCTGTCCTTGACCGTTACAACTTCTTCCGACCTTTTTTTAACAATGTTAAAATACGAGACGGTCAAATGTTGATGAAAATAGGGCAATTCCGCCCTCAGCCTGTGTGTTGAGGGTATCTCTTATTCTTGTTTAGAGGTGATGTATGTAGATCGCTTGTACCTTGATCAACTGATCCCCCTTATTTCAAACAATTTTTCTTGAGTCTAATGACTGTAATGTTAGTTTATACACGAATGCATTTTTCTCCTCTCTTTTTGACATTCCTTTAGTTACCGTAAAAGTTCAAACGCTCTTAGAACACTGAAAACTGTCGTATTCAAAGGTGCATTTACATTTAAAATCACTAAGATCTCAGAATGGGTCACTGTGACACGAAAAAATAAACGTAATAACCGATATAAATTTATGTGTATGTATGTACGTATGTATTTAAGTTTGTATATATGTATGTATGAATTTGTATATATGTGTGTATGAATATGTATATATATATATATATATATGTGTGTGTTTGTGTATGTGTAGTAGCGTAGCCAGGCACAGGTATCTAGAGGGACAAGGGTGAGGCAAAATGACGCTGGGGGCAAGAATTACAGTGGAAATGGTAGTTTTGAACAATGAAGCTAAATGTCACTGAATGGTGGGGTGGGGAGGGGGCAAGACGGGAAATGCCGCTAAGGCTCTGCTAAAGACCTCCGCAAATCCTCAAGTCCCCTTCTGGCTGTTCGACCCCTGTCTGATATTAAGTAAGCAATCGGTTTCATAGAGTACTATTATTTTATTTTGTTTGACACCCACTGACTGACTAATCTGCATCGTTGTTATGAATACTATGGACACCAGCAAAGCCAGTCACCCGAATTAGAGCTTACGTGACCGAAAATACTTTTTCCATCCTGCTTTCTCTGTATTCGCAGTGATATTAAACTTTACAACAGTAAATGTTGATTTGGGGATATATGCAACAAGAGAATGCTTTAATACCAACTTAAACTCAAAATATTAGTGAACTTGAAAAACATGCTTCAACTCGTTATAAGAAAAAAAGGATTTTGAAATGTTGGAACTTACGCACTTTTCAACAGCTTGTGCATACCTGAATTTGTACATAAAATCATTAAAATTAGGATGATCGAAAATACTGAACCTTGCACTGGGCTTTTAAATCATAATTACTATACAGCTATTTGGCCTTGACTTTACTACACAGCTACTTATCCTTGACTTTACTACACAGTTACTTAGCCTTGACTTTACTACACAGTTACTTGGCCTTGACTTAACTATAGAGCTGCTTGGCCTTGAATTTACTGTACAGTTACTTAGCTTTGACTTTACTGTACAGCTACTTGGCCTTGACTTTAATGTACAGCTACTCGGCATTGACTTTACTGTACAGCTACTTGGCCTTTACTAACAGGCCAATAGAGAAATCCTTTTGAAAACTGGTGGATTTTATTGGTCTTTATAGTAGACTGTGTTCACATGTAGAGTGCCTAAAATGCTTATATTACCCATCTGCTTGGTGGTGTACAAGCCTATATTTGAATAACTACTGATCTAGAAACAACAAACAAAAATCTATCGAAATTGAAAGAATGGTTAATGACATCTCTACTACTAGTATCAATTCCTTTGAAGGGCATGTTTAGTCACCCTAAGCTGATTTTGAAATACCAACGGCCCTACCAAATTCGTTTCTCCACCAGTACTTTCTCTTGAAATCCCAGATAAATTAAATCACATAAGAGGCACGTAAGGGAGTTAATCAGTGTCTAACTTAAAATTATAGACACAAAAACCTTCAGGTATTATGGTCTTTGTGAACAAGTTTTTCTGAGGGCGGGGGGGGGGGATTTGAAACTTGACAGTCTTTAAGACAATTGCTGCAATATCTTGGAGACTGAGTTAGCCATAGCCCCAAGTTTTAGGCCACGTTTTTGGAGTGAAGTCAGGCACAGGAAAAAGTAATCGTTGGGTAGTTAGGGTATAGGTCTCTCCCACAGGAATTTTTGGATCTAGAGCTGAATTTTGGTCAAAATTCGTCAAAATTAGAATGTACACCAAGACTCTCCCCATGCATTCTTTCACAAACCTCTTGAACAAAGACCCCAAACAAGCAAAAACTGCCACTTCTACCGAGTGCGTACTATGAAGCAAAGGAGAGATAAAAATGTTTCCACTAAGTACCTATGTTCTGGGTCCAATTAGACTCAGATAGCAGAAATTAGTTCTTAGGACGGAGAACATTTCTGAAACGATTTGCTGTAGCTAATTAGCAACATTTAAAACCATGTGACAGTTCAAAGTTGATATGTCAGTAGACTTATCCAAGACTTTCGAGATAGGTCATTGAGCTACAACAAAGAACAGTTTCAATCTACAAACGCTACGATCAGCTGGACACTGAACCGAAACTTGGTCAAATATTTGACTAAGTTTGTGTCCAAGAAAAAAAATCGATTTTGGTGGTTTTTTAACCAAATATAGTCAAATAATTGATCAGATTCCCAGTCGGTGCCCAGTTAATCGGATTCGTTTCAAATTTGGTCAGACCGTCGACCATTTTTAGAATGCGTCCACGTTATCAGATGTATTGTATACGTTCTCGAGGTGCTTGTTATTGTATGCATGGTATCTTACATGACCTACACACCTTATGCATATGACGTCACACAACAGAATGTGCGCCCCGACGGAGGTAAGCGCATACAAACAATGCAAATGGCTAATTTTTGTACCGGTCGAATACGTGCGAAGACTACTACCGTACGTCGTGCGTACCGTATGTATACTAAAGTCATGTACCTTATTTGCTTCATTGTTGGTACTCTAACATGACGTCGGCATGATGTCAATACAAAGGGTCTGTAAAGACTAAGTTATGTTTGAATTCTTTGGGGATGACACAAAAGGCCACATAGATGCTAGTAGTTGCCTCTGGAAGTGAGGAATCGAAAACTTGTGGGATTTACCAAATTCTGTCACTAGTAGCTGAGGTTAGCCTTTACTTATTTTATGTGGAAAACCTTCACAGCATCGTTGTGTTACAACTTCCGAGGCTTCTTACATATGAGGCCAAACAACCAAAACTGCAACGTTATCTCAGACACCAATAATTACTTTTGATCAAGTTAAGACGATAACTCTACCCAAGTTACATAAAGACACTTTTAAACTTTCCGCTTAGATATTTCCGCAGTGGACTGTTTTATCAATGGGCTTCGAAGAAAACAACTTTGAAATGTATTAAGATGTTTGACAGTGCGAACAAATCTAGCTCCTACAGAGAATGTAGAAAGTGGTCCCGTTGCCATTTACACTTGAAAAAAGCTTTAAGAGAAGACGAAATGATTTTCACTGTCAGTTTTGACTCCTGCATTTGACTCTATTCGTCCACTGCTCTGTTGTCCGTATTCAAAATCGAATTATTTGTAATTCTTGTAATTATCAGATATCATTTACATCATTCATAACTATTTAGCAATGCAACCTTTGTTGTATAGAACGCCAATAAGAAAAATATATAAGATAAACGTGGATTCATTGCTGCGTGGATGACATTTCAACCAAATACCCCTGAGATAGTTCCAGGCGAGGTATGGGTGCCACTGGCCCTTGCACCGTTTCCTTGGAGATTTACAGCAATCACTAAGGTTCCGTTGACCTCCAATTAAAGCACTACAGTCACATACGTGATTTTAACTTGTGGTTAAAGGACACATAAGCTAACCCTTAAGGAACATCACTTCAAAGGAACGCAGGTGCTGAATTTGTCAGAGTTAATTTTCAATGCTAGCCTATGTAATTGCAACTTGTTCACGATTTCGTTTCCAACCACGTCGTTGAAAAATTGCCATAAAGACTGATGTCGAGATAATTTAACGGTCAAAGTAGCAAAAAAGCAAAACCTCTCAGCAGACGGATCAAATACTGACGTCACGACTAAGGTAACTACCTCCCTAACAACGTTTCTTCAGTGTACGTATGTCTTACAATAGAAAGAAGACAAAGAGAAAAGACCATAAAACTTCAAACATGGATCTCCTATTATTAATGAATTTCCAAATCATCAAAAGGGATCCTATGATTGCTTGTAATAACATATCTGCGGAACAGCGGAACATACTCCCGACTGAAAAAGACTAATTCTCTGTAGGCAAAAATTTTCTCAACGGAGTGAAAATCTGATATTACTGCGTCGAATTTAGAATTACACAAACAAAGTTATAAAGGAACACCTAACCTTTTGGCATATGTAGGTTGCGCATGTTACTACAACGCGGTTTGGAGACATTGAGGGGAGACTCTATGTTTATCAAAACTTCGTATAAATACTATCAGATAATGTCTCTCAAAAATGGGAATTTTTTAATCGAATACATAACCTCACACAACGTCTTACAAGTCAAACGTCAAACCCTTAACTGAAAAATTACGAGATACGAGCTATTACGGAGACAGTAGTCTTTACAAATGTGACTGTGCTCTTGACACCCTCTCGGTGATAACCAACAATATACGAATCCGATCCTATTGCGTCTGAAGTGTGCCTTACGCACACGTTATACCCTTTTCTCGACACAAGATTCCAGTGCACGTGGCTGAACCAACCAAAATTGTGGAAGGTCGATTACATAACAAATTATCTCATTCTTAATTAAACACTGGGTACAACATACATTCCCCTGATCTCATCGACGGTTTAATTAACGCAATCACTGCATTGTGTCATAGTTAGCTAAGCATTTGACATGCTGGTCAAATAATGGTAAGGCCTCTGCGGATGCAAACCGAACCGCGGCCTGGTGAATGAAAACGGACGAGAACAAAAAGGGACCATGGTGTATTGAGACCTTAAATTCAACTTTGAATAGCTTCACACAGCAATAGGCAAGCTAAAAATAATGATCATAATTCCGATGCACTGTCAAACAGCTCTGAAGAGAATTGATAGCGTTGCTGTGCTTGACTAGTGATGAAAAATTCAGCACTGCACGTGAACAGTCATATGCAGTGCCGTACGCACAGCAAATGCATTGGTATGGCCACATGGTGGCTTGGCTCTAGAACGCTACAGGATACATCACTTATCGAATGCAGCTATATAAGAAGAATAAAAATCTTGATAACAAAGACGACCATGAAGAAAATAAATTAATACTTCTGGGGAAGGGTCGGATGAGGGTTAGGGATGAGGAATGAAGATGGGGACTTCAAGGAAGGGGTTGTAGCCTCTGAAGTTTGTAAGAGTGAATTTTGAGTTGACAGTTGAGTTTCCGATTCAAATGCAAAATGTCGTTCTGTAAACCCGTGAGATTGATGGGGTGCATGCTTCAAATTATTTTGAACAGCCTGGAAAAAGTAACGAAAGTCAAAAAAGTGTGACGTGTATATGCAAACTGCACCAATACAGAATGTTAATCGCTTTGGAAATTGAAAGATGGTCTGTATTTTATTTGGGGCAAAGACATTTTAAGAAAACATACAAGACTCCAAAACACACCACATTCGTTTTCCCAAACGTTAAATGGTCATGTAGATATCATTTTGACTGATAAAAGTCTAAGTGATGGCTCATATACCCCAATTTTCGTTAGTGTGACTAATCAAGTTTAAGAAAGCACATAAGAATCATGTCATACTTCGAACTTACTTTCCACCACTTAAGCCCTATCGAATTCGTATTCAACTTAACAATTGCGAACATGTCTAAACGAGTGACTGATATTACTGTCTTGGCAGTTATTTCTAGATTTAACAAGAAGAAACCATTAACGTAAGACCTATGTATAACATTTTGAATTTGCATGTAACTTTAATACTTCCTTTAATCTTAAATTAAGTAAGTCGTGTATTAGAGGTAAAAGGATTACGTAAGAAAAGTCCATAAGTAACAAGGATTAAGTGAAACTGCACCACTCATTTTTCAGCCACTACAAACTGACGAATTGAAGTTATCTTTTAAGCTAACATATTTCTTTTCTTGAAACATTGCCATATTTTTGTGGCACAGAAAAAACCTCACGTGCTATTAGTTGCATAAACGTTTAGCAAATGGTAAGTAAAATGATTGGCAAGGGTTTAAGACCTCTGGACCTTTCTACTTCCCCTTCCGGTCATGGTCGCTATCAAAGCAAGATTTAATTGAAGAACCTTTGGACATTCCAAGAAATACTGCTGTTTGTATGGCGTTATTTCCAACTTACATTTTTTGCCTAATATAATGTAAGGGTGATCAATCCAGTAGTGTTTAAATAAGCTCCGTAGAAAATAAGTCATCATTCTTCAGACGAAATTTAATAATAGCCCCCTACCCCCATCCCCCCATTCCATTTATAAAAATTATTTAAGTTTCATCTGAGCTCAAAATGTAAGAATTATACCTCTAAAATGACTACAGACCTCACAAACAGATTACACTACCTGTATAAATGTGGCAAATTAGCTCAATTAAAGCTCACTCTAGATCTTCAACTGACAGTAACATTATGGCTCCACCATTGCTGAGGTTAAAATTATCACTTGAATTTTATACCATGACCACTTCCTCAAAACACCCACTTCAGTACTGATTGGTTTAATTGCAGTGGAAAAGTGTTGCAATTATCCTTAACTTTATCAAAATGTAAATTCCTTGTCAATACTGATTTGTCTTCGTCTTTGATCCATTCTGATTTAATTCTTTTAGACGTTTCCATGATTGGGACATGTAGTTTGAAATCGACAGCTGCTTTACTCTAACTCGTCAATCTATAACTTGTCTTATAACTCTCAAGCACGGCGGACACTAAGTGTAATTGACCACCAGTGCATTCATTGCCAGCTAAAATGCTTCCCTTTGCAATCTAAGCGTATTCGCATTTTGTTGACTTGACAATGGTCAAGTCGATGAAACTCCCAGATCATCTTTCATCCCGTGAATAAATTTTTCTGTAGTATCTCGTTACAACAGCTATGGCTTATGATGCTTGCAGGTTGAATGTTTAGCAATAATCACCTCTATTTCGGTCTTTGAAAAAGTGAAGTCGTGATCCAATCGGTTACAATGTTGCCACATCTCAAGATTAAGGTTGTCTTTCAGTTAACAAATTATTAAAACCAACTCCAGCAATACTCTCAAACATAATTTGCCCTTTAGGAAGCTTGATGTGACAGGGCTGAGCAATCTAATGGCAATTAGAAAATATTTCTTCGTCAACGCAAAATTTCACTCTTACCTTATATGAAACTCTTTCTCTGTAAATTCTTGTAATAATTTTGTACAAGTATTGACTTTTCTCAAATTAAATGCCTATCTTACATTTAGACAGAGAACAAAAAGTCACAACCGGATCGAGCACTTTTTCCAGTGATGCGCCAACAATATTCCACATTTAAGGGAACGAATAGCCAGAAAAAGTCTGAATTTGCTACCTTTGAACATTTTTCAGCCCCTTCTAGGGATAGAGAGATGCAAAACGACCACAAGTTTTGGAATCAGAAGACAAACTTTGAATAATATTTTTCTGTCTGTGAACAACAATTAGTCGGTTCCTGCAGCTTTTAAAATCAGATGAATGATCTTAAACTGAAATAATTTACTTGAAAAATATTTTTACTGCTTTTATGTAAAGCTTTTGCAAGTTAAGGAAGGCATTGGATCATGAACCTCTAATTTCGTGAATCGCAGCTCTTTGCTCTGTCTATATTTTTGTGACACAAGACAAGAGAATTACTTAGAACATTTAGTAATTATGTGGCAACTACCTAGGCCTATACGTATGTTAGCTTTTGGGGGGAGACTTGCCTAGTCCAAGGAGTTGTCATTTTTGAAAGATCATACTAATTTCCTTTTGCACCAAAGACCTCTGCCAAAGGTTTTGTGCAGTAGCAAATAGTTTCTGTCACTTTCTGAGAATTTTTTGACGCCATCTTTCGAGCAATGCATCGAGCGCAGCCATTCTTGACCAATGCAAATGATCCTTCTGATATTTACTCTCCGACCACGCCTAAGAAGCTGCTGGAGACTACTACTTTCTTTCTAAGTTAAAGCACTGACCATCTGCTCCTGGAAGCTCTGATATTTCCGAAGTGTCTCCAGTCACTTGTGTATGACCACAACATTCCTAATATGCCTAGCACTGCTGAATATAGCAATTGGTCAAATGGGTCTCAAACTAATAAGGTATCCAAAATTCCCGTAGCATGAGGTGTGTGAAAGTGGCTCACTAACATAATGGTTGCAACGAGGTCAAAGGTCAGCACCTTTCAGGTCAAATAAGACCGCAAGATTTGCCAGTGGTTTTGTTTTTGATGTATTTTTTTCTTTTTCGGTATTCTCAGGAATGTCGATTAAGGAAGGAAGCTTCACACACACACACACTCAAACAGTCCCCAACGGCTTCTTACGGTCAGTGGTGTGTCCGCTGGTCAATGTCACTGAAGAACAGTGTTGATTGAATGGACTACCAACCACGTAAAATGTGCAATGCGACCAAGGAGATACAGCAGCATAACCGTGTGACTGTATTTCTGTAAACTGCATCCATGCCCTCGAAAAATAAGTAATCAACAGCGTCTTTTGTGTTAACCAAGTAAGGTCTGTCAAAGTCTAAAGACCAATGGTCAAGTGCATATAACATGGTCTGAATTCTAAACGTGGCACGTCAAACAAAAAGTCGCAGAATGCAACTGAGCTTTTATAGAATGGCAAGAAACTTTTACAGAAGTCTGGTTAAAAAGTGGCCTTTCGAAAGCATAAAAGTTTTGAGTTGGTGCTCACATGTCTCAGAAACGGACAAAGATATTGGTATTTAAGGGTTTTGTTAAAATGATGGTACTGAAATTCAGTAATTCAATAAAGTGATGTCATTAAAGGGCTCAAAAGAACACCAAGTCTGCCCCAAAACAGATTCCTGAAATCGCTTTAAATATGGTACTTGTTAAGGTGAAAGACACGTGGAAAAAATAGTTTTGTGTTTTGGCAGTTTTCCGATTTTTGAAAAGTTATTTCATACTATAGCTTTGACAATTAAACCTTATCAAAACAAGTAAAACACGAGCTGAAACGAACAAAGGTATATATAAGTAAATATATATACATAAGCTTTAGAAATTGTAGTTATTTACTCTAAGACAAAACAAGAGAAAACATGGTGTTTATTTGAGCTCAAGCAGGTCCATCCATTACAGGGAAAGGCAGCATGAGAACCTATCATGGCAGTAATTGTTTTAAGCCATTTAAGAATATTCTTTAAGCGTGTTTATCTATTTTGTAATTTAATTGCAATTTTATTACAATTTTGTTGAAGTGTGATAGTCTTTTTTAATCTTTGTGTACAATTTACACTAGGTGTTTTACTTAATTTATTGCCATGTAATCTAAGACAATTATCTGTTAAATATGAGGTGTTATTATGATACTGAATTTATTTTATCCAAGTGTCTTATGCAATCACATCTTCCACGAGTCAGTCAAACAGTGACACATATGACAAGTACCTTAAGTAAATGGAACTATATAAAAGTTGATAATGCTGGATTTAAAGCACAGGGGTGCAAAGATGTTCCGACACATAATAATGATTAAAACAAAATAGACTTGTAAAACATGGAGACTGCCGGGAAGAACTTTCTGGCTAGCGGTTTACTTTATAACGTTCTCAGATTCAACAAGGTAACATAAATATTTCGAACAAATAAAGACTTAGATCAACGTAATTGCAATGGTAGAGTAAAAGAAATTGATTTGATAAATGCGTCTTTAAAGTTGAGAACAGAGTGAAAACAAATCTGGAAGCAGTTTTGAATATGTAGTGTTTGGCATGTCTATAGCCTGGTGTACACCTTCAAAAGTTGAACAAAAATCGAATTATACAACTGTTGTAGGTATACTTACAATTTTGGTTGAGATGCAAGATTTGTAAAATTAAAAAAAAAATCAGACATATATCAAAACCAAGAACAAATCGATCGTTGACTCAGGATAAATCTAGCTGAAGGGGTTTGTGATGAGTTAATGTCGGATCCAAATCGGGCGTGACAGTAATATATACCATGCTTATTCCGTTTTATCGACAAAATGGGAAATGTGACCAATATCGAACTACACAAGACTCCGACAGGCTACATGTTAAGTTATAACCCAACATATTCAGATGTAAATAGCTACAAAAAAAATTATAATTGCATCAAGAAACGTTTACAAATCAAGATTTACCTGCGTCGACAACGGCACAAAGTACCGAACTAAGCTGACTTCATAATTTTGAGTTTTTTCACTATTAAAACATGTTAAAACTTTTTCACAAGGAAAACCACACAGCACCAAATTCAAAAAGTTGAAAAGCGAAATTATTGTAAATATGCCATACACTCTAAAAAAAACTCTCACCAACACTGGGCACGTATGTGAGTATACTGAAATTGGGTAAAGTTTGCCCAATAATTATTAGTTAATGGGTTTATCAAGAGGTTAGTCACCATTTAGGTGGGTAACCTGCCTCTTAGGTAACCCAATAAACATCAATTATTGGACAAACTTTACCCAATTTCAGTATTTTCACATACGTGCCCAGTGTTGGTGAGAGTTTTTGCCCAACTTTTTTAGAGTGTATGCCATTGTATCACCTATTTCTACCTTCAACATCTATCAAAAAATATTCTCAGAACTATCCCAAAAGGCACTGACTTTGCAATGTTGTAGTGATACTTTCTTAACGTTAAAAGATAAATTCACTTTACACAAAGTTCGAAGTGAGGAAGTTTTAGTACCAAACTTGTTCCGACAACTTGTAGTTTCCAAAACGTTCACCAAAGTGATATACATTACTCTAAACTAAACTGCCCAATGTAACATGTGCTAAACAGTGTCGAAGAATTATTTAAAATGTCTTCAAGAAGAAAATAAAAACTGAAAACACAATATCTTGAGTAATGAGGTAATATCTTTTATTTTTACTACCAATTGATACCTTTGATATAGTAATATTATCTTCTTATTCCTCAAATTTGCAACCATAGGTTTGTATGAATCACAATCGTGTGCAAGATAGGGTAATGACTGAAATTTTGAGCAAAATTCCTCGAATATTGAATCAAATTCTTCACTTGTAGTTTCAATTTCTTTCGAACATGACTTGGCAAAGAAGTGGCAAAGAACCTCTCTCCCAACAAGTCCGTTTCTTTTTCAGTACAGAACCGTTACTGTTGACACACAAGGTGTTGTCATTACTGTGACCCCGCAATATGATAACGCTATTACATTGACTCAGAGAATTAATACTGAGAACAGAATGAGACCGCCGCTAGCAACCGAACAAACGGGCAGTAACCGGCCAGTTGTAAAGCTTTAAGACGGTGTAAAAGCTCCCGGGGAAAAGAAAGGCCTTCAAAGTATTTCCTGTCAGTTACGTTTTAAATGTTCCATAAAAATGTAAGTAAATGTCAATCACCTGATCTGAATATATGTAACGTTTTAAATACACACTTATACTCAAATTAAAGAATTGTATTTAGACCCTTTCCCAATATCGACGGTCAAATGTTTTCAAGCTATTCAGTTAATCCATATAACTTCGTAACCACGCACAACAAATCAAGTAGGCACGAGAAAATTTGTAGTAATGCGACGTTAGTGAAAGATGGTAACCTTACCAAGCCAGCACTACCCTCCTTGCCGCTTGAACAAATTTCTCTTTTCGAGTTTCACATTTGAAGCTGAATATGATATTAAAACTTTTAAGACCGCGAATTCTAAAAACCTACATTTTGCAGAAAAACATTTCTCATAGCTGCCTTGACGCACAGTTACAAGAATCTGTTGAAATATGAAGTTTTCATATCATGTGATAATTTAACAACAAGCATTTGGTTATCTAAGGCGTACGGTAGGTGTTCTCGAAATGAACGGCAAAACACCCCACAACTTTAAATGATATACATTGCATCGGAACCTTCTTCGTGGCTTCTCACTTAAATGTATTTACACTAAAGGTAACAAAAAATTGTCTTTTAGCAATTAGTTTAGTCACATCTGGACAATCTTAAATAAAAAACAGATACAAAGATCTTATTCTACTTTCGCGACTATTACAAGAAAATAATGATACAGAAATCGACAATAATTACCTGCCATCCGAATTCATAGAAACTAATGGAAACTGATTTCTTCGGTTCAAGTCAGAAACGTAATTCGCAAACCTTCTTGTCGTGAGAGAACCAAACAGAACTTTCCTTGTGAAAGAAATTTTCAAGTGAGAAAACCTCACAAACCAAAGGAGGGCTTCTAATATTATGTACCCTGCCTGAAAGAAGAACCCTCTACTGAAAGTCTTACTCCCTTCCTCTGTCGAGGTGATACTCCCTCTCAGCTTGGAGGTCCACTGCCGAATGACAGAATGCCAGTCGCCGCCCCAGAATATCAATGAGATTCAGCCCTCTTTGTTGGCATATTTCCACTGTCGGGCGGTTATGGTAAAGAGGACAAGTTACCGGTTGATAATATTGGGGACCAGGAGTCGTTGAATCCTGCCAATTGTACAAGGGGCCACGTGATGGTTTAAGTTCCTCAATAAACACACGTGTGACATGCTTTAGAATCTGACACCAACACACCCCGTAGGTCCAAGCACGATCCTCCTGTTTTACCAGAACAATGGGGAAAGAAGGAAGCCACCTTCCACCGAAAGGCCGGTCCGACAAAGACTTATAAAGAAATTTCCATCCAATGGATAAACCACTTTAGACCAACGCTGGTTTCCGCTAACTTATACCACGTCTCGCAGTGTGATTGTCTCCCATCCACGATAAACGTGTTAATTAAACAAAAATAGTTAAGCCACATCTACAGCTATTGACCCCACTTGAAAACCATATGGCATACGCTTAACACTGACTTCGTTATTCTTTTATTACTTATAAGTTAAAACAATATAAGCGTAACATATCAACCACGCGAAAGCAGCATTAGCACGGGCGGTCCGGCATGCAGTAATAGCCCAATGTGTTGTGTCCAGGCAATCTATCAAAATTCGCGGAAGTCACTCTGTAGCAAAAGTCAATAGCAGGATTTCTCAACCTCAAGCACACTAACTGTATCTTGTCAGGGCTGGTTAACAGTGCAGTATGACTGTCTGATACATCTATACCGGTCGCGGGGAGGTTATGACAATTTCAGCTTTGAAACCTCCCAACGACTTGACCTCGGTCAATCAAATTTGAGCGGTCGAGGCAATTTCTCTTCGAAAGGTGAATTTCGCCAGTCAAATCTTCTACACTTAAGTTAACTCTGAACAGAATGGAGGTTTTAACTGCGTCTACATAGCTATCTGTTGTTGTGTTATCCCTTTGGCTTCGGGGAAAGTTATGGTTCGGTCAAATTTGCGCCAGTGCTTCCACAAGTCGAACATCAAATTTCTGCACAAGGACCTCAATACTTCGTTAGCTTTATTATGATTTTCTTAGATTATGTAGTCTAGCCAAAAATTTCCAATAGAGCAGCACATGAGCAAGTGTTCCATTTGAGTGAATTGTAAAAGGTCTTGTAGCAGAAGCCTTGGAGTCAACATTAAAGTCGATTTCTTTACAGTTTCGGGAATCCATTTAATTTTTTTCTTCATTGTGATATCTCACTTAAATACATGTGCCAAAGCTTTTCTGGAATTTCCTCAGATTTTCTGAACTTTGTCAATGTCATGGAAATAGTCCTGAACTCATGAAAAACTACTTTGCAAGAGTAACCAACTTTACCTTCAAAGTGGAAGCACTGCAAAAGAAAAAAACCTGACTGGATCAGGCCAATACCACAGAAAGTCCAGTGGGAACCCAATGTATCGTATCATCCGACACAAATCAAATGGCTACAGGTGCACCGACGTTTCTTTTGACTTTTAGCGAGGTGTACCAGGTGTCAGCATTTCTTTGTTAAAAACCACATTCCTTCGTCAGCATTGTAAAGGGTCATACTCATTCTTTGATCCTTCCACTTCCACATTTTTTACCGAAACCAAACAGAAATTAGTCAACTATCATACCATCGGAATTTTATGCTAAACTTCATGTCAAATCGTTTAAGTAAAATGGATTCTATGATTTGAAAGTTTTTGCCCGCCTCATCTTTTCCAGAGATTTTTCTTGATGTCGTTCAAATTCTTACGAAATTTAATATTTGAACTCTTGAACACACATTAAATATGCAGTTGGGTGCCCTCTTAAGATGTAATTTATCTTGGCCACTACCTAAAAGTCTTAAAGTCTAAAATAAATCTTTTGTGAAGAAAAGTAGCAATCAACTGCAGTATTTTGTTCCTCATTCAACAACCCGAAATTATAATAACCAAAAATATTCGTATAAACTGAAATAATGAAAACTTCAGTTTTAGGCAGAGACATAGGTTCATCTTGTTTAAGTCTCACTTGTAGCATTTAGCATCAGTATCATGTGTTCCATAAATCGTTCCACTTTCCCAAGGCTCTATACAATGATTATTTATTTGTGTATTTTAAAAGAAAAAAACATAAACCTTTCGCAAAGTGATTGATTTAGAATTGCTGCTATGATGAAGGCCAAGGTTATTCATCGAGAATATGCTACTGGCCTACAAATACGTGACAAAGACATGTTACCTTGTCAAGTTATTGAGCAAATGTTATCTTTTATAAGGAAACATTATCACATTTTCCTTGAATTTAAGAGTTTCCTATTTTATTGGTACATCTTCTGTGGACAAATGGTGGGCAGTACTACCTTATATGCATCGCATCGGAAATGATTTTGGAATAAATTGACTAAGGGCCATGTTGCTTAATGCTTAAGACTTTTATTATATTCATCTAAGGAAGACAAATAGGGTGGGGCAGTCAAGGCCTGCCACACACAATTTATACATCCCTAACAAGTCTACACTGCCAAGTGAATTCTTTTGAAATCGTCCAAAAAGTTTATCCTTCCACTTCTCATAGTCTGTGATGACAGTGATATCTGGAGAAGTTGGTTTTCACATCCATCAACATAATTTTCCTTCCCATATTTTTACCTTCTATTTACAGAACAATTTCCCCTCTTGTATCAAATTCGTATCATCATTAGAAAATGATCTTATCGACATTTGAAGAGCGCCCAGAAATGGAAGGCGAGCTGGGGTTTTCAATGGGAGATATTACCACATTCAAACAAACCAAGCACGGATTTGGACTTGCCAGTAAGGTATGATTTACACCAAATAGAGAATGTTCACCATGACAGTGTGGTCAGGACGCTAGAAAATCAATGGACTATGCCTCCCCCCGAATGTTGACCTTTCGCCTTCTGAGTCATTTTGACATCTTCATTATCTGTCACTTTTTCACCTTTCTGGTATCCCTATTAAATCATAACATATATCACTTCTCGCCACACACCGGTAATATTACGAAACTTAGCTACAGAATCAGCGTCATAACTAAATAAATTTAAGAGTTCTTTTTGCAGAGAGGGGAGAAACGCTACGGTTTCAGTTGTTCCATCAACGTTTTATGAGCAATGAGAAAGAATAATTGACCTTACAAACCAGGCCAAAATTCTTGGACTATAAAATCCTGCATAAAGTAACAGGGGGACATATTCTTACGACATAAGTAGCTTTTTCTATGTTGTCACCTATCTCAAACTAAAGGAAAGAAAGTTTAAATTGAATACAGTTTAACAGCACCAAAGTAAACTATTGACTGTTTTTTATTATTATTACATTTTTTGATATTTATTTATTAGTTTAAAAATTACATTCCTTTTTATAAAGCAATACGCCGTCATAAATTAATTATGTAGTAATCGGACTTAAGAAACAATGTATAGAAACTGCTAAAATTGTGTGTGAAGTCTGGTTTGAAATTTCGAATGATGAAGTTTTTCCTAGTGAATAATGATGAATATGCAATTTTCCTAATGAAGTGACATATAAATCCCATCTTGCGGACAAGATAATTATGAAGAAGCAGTATTATGGGTTGGTGAACTAGAGTAACCGTTTTGCAGCGAAATCCCAATAAAATTTTTACTTACTCTTATTTTGTCTTTTGACTGTTTACATTTCAAAAAGCATCAACGGTATTTGAAATGTGAAGAAGTTTCAGTATTTTAAACAACGTACGTAAAGCTTTTTGAGTTACACGTATTTTTCTGGAATTAATAACAGAACAATATAAGAGCACGTCCATGAAATTTAGACCCAACACTTATCCCACAGAGGCAAAAAAATAAGACTAACTTGGCAACGAATGATATATGTAGCAGCAAACCCTCACCATACAGGCTAGACTAGAGCAAGCAAAACATCGGTCTGCGATGCATGGCAGGAAGGTTGGGCCCCTTATAACGAAAGTATCTGTAAATTACCACAGCAAGTATATGAAATCGATCAAAGCCAAGGCGCTACGTTTAAATAACTAGCCGAAGGTATAATGGCTAAAGCTGTTGATAGTGAGAAAATGTCCCAAAGACTGAGAACGCGAATGCTCCACAGAAGTTCAATAAATTCTGATGAAATGTTCAAGAATTCCCGATTAGAAATGAAGCTTTTCTACTTACACATTCAAGGACGCCAATTGTGCTTTCCTCTGTCTCGTAGTACTACATATAATACAGCCCGGGTTCGCAAAAGCAGGCATAACGTGTTGTAGTCCGTAGTGTATGTAGTATCAAACCCGACTGACTGTAATGTTTAAATCACCTCAGCAGCTTTCCTGTTGCCATACCGTTAGATGTGCTGCTGGAATCCTTTCGAATACCACGAAGGACCGAGTTACGAACGAATTTTGACAGCTTTTTGGTCCGAACGAACGACCTCCTTTGCACAGTAACAATTTCGTCCAGTCCGAGTTATGTCCAACTACGCACTGTAGATCCGTTGAAAGAGAACTGCGGTCAATACCGAGCTATTCTCAGCTGTGTGGCTAAGTTGAGCAGTCAAGATACGTTTTCCCATCATGGGCCTTATTTCAAAGCCAAAGGTTACAAGCTTATGCACGCGCTCCGAATTCAAATGGTGTGTATGAAAATAACAGAAGCCTTTCAATTGTAAAGCACAATCTCATGGACGAGAAAAGAAGTAGCGATCATATGCGGTCAAGTCACAAATTCATGACGTAGGGGGATGGGAATTGAGCCAAATACGATGCTTATGTTTCTACATTAGATTCACGTGGGGAATTCCTGTTATGGTGGTATTTGTGGAAAACCCAAAACAACAAATCAACGACATGATATATTGTGGTGAGTTCCTTTCGCGAAATCGCTGTGCGGGTAAAAGCCATCAACGGTAGTGTAATATTATGAGCGCTGTACAGTCATGTTTCTTAGCAGAATTCATAGCGCCGTCATTCGGTCATGAGTTACCGCCGTAATTCGGTCATGAATTATATAGATACAGTTAAGGGGGTCACATCAGTGACTGACTTTTTAAAATTACTGATCATTGTGGAGACCGTAGACGCTTTTACGAACCGATGAGAGGCGGACAGGAAAATAGCCACGATGAAGGGTAAAGGCTACTAGCTAATACAGTAGACTCATTGCAGGAATGTGGTAATGAACAGCGTGAATAAAAGTGGTGTAACAAGGCCCCAGTCTGGTTCGTGGGCGTGAAGCTAGGTGGGTGGATTGAAAACCTTTTGTTTTGTTGATATAATGATAAAAGTGCATTATGTATCACATTGACTTGTGTTAGAAATTAGCCGAACGACCGATTGTACACCGTGTAGTCCCAAGTAGCCATGATGTAGCTCCCTTTAATTAGAACATGAGACAGGGAATTTGACTATGTCATGGGTTTTAGGTTTTGCTAGATCAGTTCAGATATTCCACCACGCAAGTTAGCCTGAAATTGCAGTCTTGGTCCGTGATGGATCATCATACTTAAAATTCTTTGGCCTAAAGGTGATTGATTTTGGAATAGCTATTGTCTACAATACAACAATGGTTATTGCATAGCAAGCTGTAGTTACCACCTCGGAACCCCATGGTCGAACCTCTGCTAAATACAGAGGGCAGTGTTGATACGAGACCATTAAGTTCTGCTAGCCAACATGATACTTCATATTGTGTTGTAGCCTACTCAGCGTACCACAGCTTGCTTGAATTCCTCATCCACACCCATGCAATGTTGACGCTTATTACCATGGCAACCAACTTCATGATGCAGTATGCTGGGTAATTTCATGCCGGTTGGAAACATCCAGTATGACATCGTTTCCAGCTTACGTACAGTATGTAGATAAAATATTAGACTAATCAAACCTCTGTTTGGACATGACTCTTTCAAGTTGAAAACCGAGACGAAATACGACATACTGGGTCATGAAATCCTACGCAGAATATCCTATCCGACATTGTGTTACGATCCCACAAAATAAAAAGCGAGTTATCCATGTGCACAAGGTTAGCCTATGAAGTACAAGTAAAGTTTATTTATAATACGTCCACTTCCTGGACATAAAGCTATCTGTCTATTTTTCTTTTATTGGGGATTGCATGTTGGCTATGTCTTTATCATGTTAGGTTTGATTCCACGTGAAAGTGTATACGTTAACCACTTTAAAATGCATGTCTTCTAATTGTATCAACGGTTACTGTGAAAAATTTTGTTTCCCCACACGCAAGGATAAAAGCCATCTAGACTAATAACGAACATTTCACAGTTAACTCAAAATGCAGATTAGCTTTCCTGATTATCATGCAAAGTGCACATTGATGCTGGCAAAGGCAATCACTTTACACCATTAACATGCTCACACGTAGACTAAAATCTCAAAAAGCACATTAAGTTCAACAACACTGTTCATATAATGATACATGCATATACATATACTCACCTTTGACCTGGCATACATAAATACATATTCATATATGAACCGCTGTTGAAGCGTTTCTAGTCGGCTATTGACCTTCCTTGCTCATAGTGCACACGTCAATGCAAGCTATAGAAATAGGCACTGAAATGTACACAGTAAAGTCAAACCATATATGTTCGGAACCGAACAGGCCGAAGATGCCTCAAGAATTTTCTGAGGGTATCATTCTTCATCAAAAATTACTGTAGCCGCTTTTTACACGTGATTCGCAAACCAGCAAATAATAATGATGTAAACACTAAGCAAAATGTAGCGTGTCCCTCCACTATCGTAATCAAATATGAATTTGTGATGAGGAACTAGGTAAAATGGAACAGAATGATGTTCGTGTTTCTGATTACAGTGAGCCCTAACCATTGATCTAACGGACTTAACATAGCTGACCGTATGGTAGTCCGTATTAGTAAACAAAATACGCGCGATGTTGCGCTCTGATTATCCTCAGATGGAACAAACGGTTTTAAACTGAATGAATTGACTATATGGGACATGTAGGAACAATTCGACGTACAAGCTAAAGACCCCGCCTTTGCAAACTGACTCAATGTAGGATACGGTTTGAACGGTAATTAATTAACACACCAAGCTAGTAAAACGCGAAAAATGATGGGTAGGGTAGGCCTCTTGTTTCCAACAAATTTTCACTGCTATAATGTGTTTAGAATGTAAATGAAATGGTTAAATATTCAGGCCTTGAAGGGAAGTTGTTTTACGACGCTAAGCGACCACGAATGTCAGAATGTGGGAAAAGCAAGTAAGGCTTACATGAAATACAACTCCACGTCGGGTGGCTAACCAGCTTAACAATTTAGACAAAATTCGATTCTTTTTGAAGGCCAATTCAAATTAATAATAAAGCTATGCTAACTGATTTTTACTCCTTGACATGGATCCCACAAAGTTTAGGCTAATGCTATTTTGTGCTATACTTTATGTTAGGGAGACTATTACCCTACTAACGTTTATGAAAGCTACTCAAACTGACGAAGAGACAAACTAATAATTCAAGCAGACACATTTCTTTATTCCTCGTATTCAAGGAAAAGCGACAGTATTGATATTAATGGTAACAGAATTGTTTGAAAATATTTCTATTCGTTCAACTGTTATACAATCACACTCCGATGCAAAGTTTTACAGACTTTTTTATTTGTTCTTAAGTTCTTACATGCTTATCAGACGTCACTGAGAGAGCAATTTAATATTCATTAGTGCGCAATGAGTCCTGGACCATTGATTGGAGGGTGGGAGTTTCGCTCGTAATTTAAACAATTGACACGGCTGTTTTCACATTCAATCACACGGAGTCCTTGAAGCCCGCCCTCGTTTTGCGAAACTCGTCTAATTCAAACTCTGGCAGTGTATGATAAGAAATTAAAATAACAGGACCCTCAAAAGCATTTACGATTTTGTTGGTAGGAGGGATAATAAGGACAAACGACGTATTAAAAATGTTCTTATTCTTCATTTTATCTTTAATTCTAAACAAGCGGTGATTTTTGTAAGATTAAAATTGAATAGAGATGGCGAATGAAATCTGAGCCAATCCTATGATATATTTTGATACATATAGGCCTTCTCGAATCATCTACACCACTCATCGGTGGTAAAGGCGGTAAACTTAACGAAACAAGTAATTATCAATTTAACTACAGAACCATGAATTTGGTTTTGTTGTAAAGTGACCGAAAATCTCAAACCATGCCCTTACTTTTTTGAAAACATGATGCAATTATAAATTCATGATAATCAGATAACATCGAGGAGAATGGAGATTGCCAATTACCCCACTGAGTGCAGGTTATTCAAGCAAAGTTTCGCAGAGAAGCAAAGTACCGCTCGCCTCCCCCACGAACACCCCAAAAATTGCACCTTATTTCACGAAAATAAAAAAAATTAAAGTGACAACTTACTTTGAAATCGATGCCTGACAGCAATCCCACACTTTACAGTGAGCATTCCTAAGCCTTGACGGGTACACGGTGACTCTTTAAAAGATAACAAACTAGTTTTACAAAGTTGTGCCTCCTCTTCCTCCATGTGGTTCTCGATAGAGGACTGTGGAAACCAGTTCGAGCGCTCCCCCATCTCGGCGGTGATGCAAAGATAATATCGCAGAGTGTAATTACAAACCCGTCATTGCGCGCACTGGAGTACTCATTAGATACTATGGTGGAATCGCTCAAAGGCTTGCGATTTTAATGACATACTCTGACTGGCCAAACATCATTATACGAACACGACGAAACTGATGACGTAGGCAGGGAGGGAGTGTGCTTTGTTCTCTTTGTTCAGTTTCCAACTTTAAATTAAGAGTACATGCGCCGAGAGATAATTAATTCGTTCGGACGCTGGGGTTCAAAACAATAGCACAGGTGTTAATTAATTAAATTATACAATTAAGGCGCTGTGTTCGTTTAACGTGTCGCAACAGTATTCAGTTTTAACTTTCAAAAGAAAATGATTAAGGGCGGGTAATTTACGGCGTTTATTTTAGGTAAATCATTGATAAGTTTTCTTTATCATGTTTTTAGGTTTTCTTTTAGATTAGTGCATGGAATTTTATGGCTAACAAGGGGAGGAATAATTGGGATAAATGGGGAAAACAAACAGAGAACAAATTGACCCTAATGTTAAAATGATTAATTGCATGTTAGCAATTTTTGGGGAGTGCTTGTAATATTTAACGTACTTTTCTTTTCTTTTTCTGTTCATTTTTTTTTTTTAATTCGAATTTGAAGAGACATATTCCATTAGGGGCAAAATGTATTGACAAAACTTGCCATCACGATTATTCATTCCGATTCCATTACATTTCTTGCGGTTTGGGTGCAAAGCAAATCTTTGGTTTGGTGTTAGTAATTTACCCAAATATGACTTGTTTCATTTTGTTTTCATTTACCATACATTTTTTTTTAAAGTTGGTAAGTTTGCTGCCTGCATCAAAATAAGAAATTTCAGCTTTTTAACCTAGACAATATTCTCCCAGTCTAACAGCCTAACAACTCCACATTTAAACGCATTAGCGTCGACGATTATGATAATTCCCGACTTAATCAGAGCCAATTTGTCCACTTCATTATTTCTTTCAGATAATCGTAACCAACACGAGGGTAAATTACACGTAAACCATATTGATAACATATCAGATTTTTACACTGCAAACCGGTGCGATCGACTACGACTTGCAGTAAGTTCACTGGTCGGGACCCATCCGCAATTTTGAAATTTTACAGTGCACTGCACACGAAGGGGGTGTGCCACTGTTGGTATATTAAATGTGTGGTTAAGTGCCAAATGAAGGGCAACGCCTCCAACAGCCTTACGATACGTGTTGCAAGTAATATGCAACGGCCTCGTGATTAATGAGCGCCATTTATGCAAAAAAATTGCTAATGAGCTTAACGTAGCTGACCAACATCCTACAAAATCTCCCGCCATTCACATAAGATACCTGAGGATGTGAAAGTATTTCCCAGGGGTTTAATCACAACGTAGCGCGTGCGAATGGGGAAAATGACCTTGTTTGGTCAACATTCCTGGATTTCGGTGGTACGTAAACGAATACTCATCTTCTAAATTTCCAGAGTCAAGGTCGCGCAGCATGTGTGACCAATCCGTTGATTCTTGCCTGCGCTTCACGTGAGCTCAAAACCAGACGTAAAACCAAAAACAATTTGCGTATCGCACAACGCACTCTTCCCCTCGGTCTTAATAGCACACCCGCTGTGCCGACCGTCTTTTGCAAGTTGCAGTCGATAATTTCACACTTCAGTCTTGGGCGAAACGTTGCAGACATTCAACCTCCAGCGCACATGCATAATACAGGTATGCTCCCTCTATTAAGAGCCAATTAGCGCACTTATGGAAATTAATTTCGGACTGGTGGTAATTGAAACAATTCCTAGAAACTACTGACTTCAGAGGCGACAAAAAGAGCAAACGGCTGGTTTTCGTATTCTATCTTTCTGAAAATGACCAATATCAACTAGATTCACATCTCGAAACAACATTGAAGTTCAGGAAACGTATTTTTGAAGTGTTTTAATGAAATATATCAGAAAAGAGATATTTTGTTAAGTGATTTTACCACGTAGATCCCTATCATGATTGCTACAATTTCCCGAAACGAGGGATTGACGAACGATATTGAAGAGTCGAGAAAAATCGAAGCAACTTACGTGTGGGTTCACTCGTGTTGGTGACGGGCATCCTTCGTGTTTCTACGGTCGTTCGCGCGAAACTTCGAAACTCTCAACATTCTGCGAGTTATGAGTGTTCGAAAAGACAAAGAAAATCGTGACACATATACTCTGACCAAAAAATTTCGGACTTTTGCCAAGGACAACAGGCAGCCGGTTTTCATTTAAACACATATCTTCGTATGTTGCAAACTGATTTACCCGACAAAGCGGTTACATTCATTTCATTCGAAAAACCATATCTGTAAACCATAATTTGTTCTTTGAAGGATTGGTTAACATAGGCAGTAAAGTGTGACTAGTAAAATTTTATAATAGGATCCTGGGGGTACAGGAGACATGGGATAGGATTTGGCAGTACATAACAGGAAGTAAATACATTTACTGCGTTGAGATCCAAATTGCGGTTACGGAACAGCGTGCTTTATTTTGGGGAGACATCTGTCTCTCCCGCTAATCAGATTGACGGTTCTCCTCTCGGAGGCTCCGATTTCTCTCTCTTGAGAGAAAAGCAGATAAGGACTATGAGGTGGTCGCCCTTCTGCATAAGGTAACATGCCATTCATTGTCGCTAGGACGGGCCGATCAACAAAGGACACACGTCACTCTCGACGTAGGACCAGCGTGATCGTGCGAGCCTGCGATATGCCGGTTGGAATTTACGCCTGCCGTGACGCCTGCGCCAAACGACCATCGCCAGAATCTCATGGACTTCGAGGATTAAAATATCTTTGGCTTGTGCTGAGATTGCGAGAAACCTGATGTTGCTTCGAAATACGGATTATGTATGTAATGTGAAACAGCCGGTTACAGCATTACGCCGCGAGCCCATCGCCTCGACGTTTCTCACCTGCGTGAGAAGGCAGCCAAAATGTCGGCACATGTGCCGGTCCAGTAAACAGAAAATGTCGCCCCGCGGGAAACGGGGAGAATACTCATTTCTTCTGTCAACAGATTCAACATTATTGGCCAATTTTCCCCGTCTCAGGTACTAACCTACATTTGTGAGGACATTCGAATGTTCACAAGCCTCGCACGACAAAGGGATTCGGAATTTATGTTCGACGCGTTGGATCACCGGCTGCGTCTCAATACCTTTAAGGGTCGTTTTCGTTCGAAAAGTTTTTGTTCCCAAAATATGGTTTTAACTCCATAAATTTCGAGATTTTTCTTTTGTCCGGTTTTCTCTCCAATGCAGCCCTAAAAGCGATAACAGATTTTAATATCCCGGATGTAGTAGGACGACCTAGTCAGAGGTTGCCGAGCTATGTCGTGACGAGATGGTCGCATTTAGCAGCTTGACGGGAGCGGCTAACTATTTTTCTCTGCCTTAGAAATTAGTTTTCACCGCTGCTAAATTAAATAAATGACAACCTTACCCCAAAAATGAGAGTAAAAAACGCAAATTTAAAAGCGCAGGGTATGGATGACGATACGCCTGGCCCACGAGCACTTCGCAGGGGAGTTCGGTTGACGATTACGGTACGACGCGAAGCGTCAAACAATTCTATATGCAGAGGGAATATCACAGATTGTAGAGTTATAAAGGACATACGAGAGAAAAAAGAACATGAGACGGTAAGATTGGAGACCATTTGGGATATTGGCGGCTATGAAATGAATGAAACGAAAAATTGCCGAGTGGAAAAAACGGGGCAGACGAGCAGTGGTTTTGCAAGGCCAGGCCGTGGTATTATGACAAGGAAATGCATTGGTGACGCCATGCGTAAATTGAACTTAGGCAGGCGCTTTCATTACATTACTTAGCAGGTTGGTCGCATTGAAGGTTTCGCGGTAGAACGCCATGTTGCAATGTTCACATGAGTGCACATCTCACGAGGAGACCGTTACGTACAGCGTATTCCCCACGGGTGCCTGATTGTCACAAGTGATGCCCGAAATTAATTGCGCTACTTTTCATCGGATTTGGTTCGTTTACTCATGTAAGGGTGAATTTGAAATTGTTACGATGCTTGATTACAATACGACAATACAAGTGCTTCAGTATCATCTGTTACGTACGCTTGATAAATCGCAATGTGCCTCTATGTGTGAGAGTGTGTATAGCCATTACGTGTCTTGTATGTTCGAGCTACCGAATTCCTTTACCGCACTCGCAAAGTGCTTACTATAGAAAGGTGAACAATGTAACAGTGTCATATGTCAGGTCAATAGATTGAAGAATTACATAATCATCTTATATTATGATAATATACAACTTACGAATTCAGTGAAAAAAGATGATGAAATTTGTAGGTTTGAGGCCAAAATGATTGCTTTACTTGTCGCATCACAACTCAACTTCACCTAATTAGGCTATGGTATAGGTCACAAACAATAACGTATACAATTAATTGAAGCTCCTAAAATAAAACAATGTAGTTCTTACCAACAATAATGTACATCAAGAAACAAAAGAATGTATAATTAAAAATTTAATTACTTCGGACTGCACATAAACCTAAATGCCACATTTCAATTACGTTAGGTCTTCAGTATACCACATGCATGCCTAGCCAGATCTCCCTTCCATCATGTATTCCGCATAAATTATCTCCGTATATTATACGTATGTATTTCCAAAAATTAAGGCGATAAAACATATATTCACCGGAATAATTTCTATGTCCGCTAAGCATCCGCGAAATACGGACTATTTGATTACAGCACACGTGGACGAAGCACTTAATTGCCGCTAACACGACATCTTTGCTCAAAGATACTGTTACAGTACATAAACAAGAGATTACTGGAGAACATACACGTTCAAATAAAAGTCTCCGTAGGCACAGATGGGCTGGTTTATTATTATGTAGGTTGCGCCTTTTAATGTCGGACATATCCCGCCCAGGCCCCAATAAGAGCATTTTACTATACATGTAATCCTATTGTTATTTATATGAGAACATGCAAAATGTTACAAAACGTATCTCCCACAATAGGAGAGGAAAATCCACATCCAAACTCTTTTGTTTCTAGTTGTTTTATAAGAGGGATAAATCAAATCGTCTCTGCTACTTTTTCGCTCCCCCAGCAGAAAAAGTATCTGTTTAAATAATTACGGGTGCATCAAGCCAAACGAACGTAAATTTCTGAGCGAACGATGAAACTTTAATGTGATGGCACAATACAACCATCGTACGGGAAGGATGAATTAAGTAAATTCATTTGCTGCGACTTCATTGAATCACTCAATGAGTGGTTGAATGGGATCGTATTGAAGGTGATAATTACGCAAATTATACATGTCATGAAAATTAAGAAGAAAACTGGATCAAATAAGGGACAAAGAAAGAAAACAGAGCGTGTTTCAATCATTTATAGTAAATTGCAAAGTTCTGAATTTGCACTACATTTTAATTTCGCTCAAGGTATTTTGTATCACTATTGTTGAACTTCTGTGTTTCTTCTACGAGCAAACTCTAGGTAAAACGACTGGTCGTTGGAGGTTACACTCAAGACACCCGTTTTTAGTTTCTGAGGGGACGTGGACAGGGCTCCTGACAGAAATTGCAATTCCATTTTCCAAGTTCGATAAGCATTTAAGATAATTAAAACCATAACGAGTCGGCGTGTCTTTGCTGCCACAGCTGTTCAGTAAATTACGAAGGGTATTTTCCGTATGTTGAGCAAAAAACGAAACGAGTGCTTAAGAAAAATGGATATGCCTTTGCAGCAGTGTAAGATGAATGTGTGTAAACATTGCTGTCTGTCGTTGTAGGTGAGTGATGGGGTCTTAATTTAATACTGTTCTGTGAGTGCTCTCCTTTGACAGGTCCATCAGTTGAATCAAATGTTCCTCTTTTGAAAACCTCAACAGAAAAAGAAGAATCAGAAAAAGCAAAAGAGAACAGGGCAAGAAATGCGCAGTGAAGTAAGATCTTTCTAGCGCAATCTTCAAAAGTTCTAAAAGAGTTTTGTTGACTAAAGTAACTTAGTAACTTAGAGTGACGTCAACACTCTAAAGACCAATCACATAATAGACGGTTCTCTAGTACATATTGTGTCCTATGTCTAGGATGGTCTTCGGCCTGCACGTCTTCAAAGAGGTTTTCAAAGCCCGAATGGCCCAAGAAAGCAAAAGTAAATACAGTTTTCAAAATGCTGCCAGAAACAACCGACACATTTAGGCCTATACACAATACGCTTCATGCAATAAGGTCCAAAGCCTTCTCACCATGTTGTCTGCGTAAATACAGGTACTAGTGTTAATTACCGGCAATTAGACTGTCAGTGTCAGCAATGCCCACACACCAAAAACACCTGCTCACCCAAACATGCACTTGCACATGCACAAACACACACACTCACACACCCACACGCACGAAGCAAATTGTTTTGCATACCTCATTTGCTCACAACCCCCCCCCCTCCCGTGAGGAAAACATGAAGATATTTTGATAGTCATCTCCAACAAATGTTATTATGTAAATCATTATATTCATTTCAGTAAAAAAAAACCCTTTCGCACTTCTCTTTTCCTCTCAACTCGACCATATTACACAAATGCTAGCCTGGATCGTCTAACGGACTCTCTTAATGTAAAAGAGTGAATTTCACTCTTTCAACGATTGCCTACAGTGACCACTCTTTGATCGAGTGGAAATCGACTGAAACTCCACTCTGCTCGGAGTGGTTATTAACTCTAAAGAAGTGAAAATGCCACACCGAGGAGAGTGGGATTCCACTCGAAACAGAGAGTGGTCACTGTAGTCAATCCTTTTGGTACATTTTCACTCTTTTCATTTAGAGGGGAGTGTCTGTGTTGGTAACGCAGACGATGACAAAGGTCATGTAGGTCTACTTTGCAATCGCAAAAAGGAATCTTGTGTCTGGCCTTAACTTGCGATTTATTTCCAGAATCAAACCTAGTCTATAAATAAATGGAAAGACTAAAATTTTCAAGACCTGCCAGCGATCCAAGCTTGTCATTCTATTGGCATGCAGAACACGACAAACCAATGAAAAAGCGAATAGACAATACTCATGGCAGGGCAAGCGAGTTAGAAATGCCAGACTTATTCGACAAAACTGTTAGATGAACAGGACAAAGATCATAAGATTAGGGAACCACTTTCATGTGGAGGGGTGGGGGTGGGGGCTGAGCACTCTTCAGCAGAAATTTTGGCACGTTTGCCCGAAAATAGCAATTTCCTGCTCAAAAATTTTCCATCCTCCCCTCCCCTTAGCCTCGTACGCCTTTGTTGAAATGTACCGAATACATATAACTGAAGACTATGAATATATTCCCCAAAGGGTTGTAAGCTTGTAAAATTTCCAGAAAGGGCATACAATTTACGAGGTGAGGCTTTGGGTTGGGGGGGGGGGTCCATTGACGTAGATGACCGTCCATTATACGTGCACCAAAGTCCCGTAGTCAAGAAGAGCCATTTGAGAGACGTCCCCTGGAAACGCTTTCTTCCCTTACATTTTTTTGAGAACAAAAAATAACTGCTGCCTTTATACATGGTTTGTCAACCGGTGGGTATCGGAGAGCCTTCTGGTGGGCCGCGAACTCGACCGGACAAACTAAAAAAAATGAATAGGTCTTTAGTTCCATCGGTACTGTTCAGTATATAGTTAATGCAGTCAAGCGACACAGGGAATTTTAGAAGTATACGTCGCTTAGGGTGGAAACTTGTCTCGTGTGATTGAGTTACAAATACGAGTCGAACTTCACTTTTCGGTTAATGGCGAAAGGTTGTCCTCCGATAATTTAACTACGACATCCAAAAGTGAGTCCCGAGTAACAAAGTTTAAGGACCATCCCCCCCCCCCCAAACTGCCCCTGAGATCTACCTTGTCGACCTTCCATACCTTATCTAGCAACGAGGAAGTTTCAGTGGTAATAAGTCGTTAAGGCGGCAGGGATGCCAGATGCTACACTTCTTGAAGTTTTGACCTTCCTCATGGAAGGCCATTAATAACTATATTTCGTAACAACCATTACTTATCCTCTCCCCGGTATCAGTGGGCTCCTCCTTCGTCATGCAGTAAGGAACACTCAAGATGCAGATGAGACTAAGCAATGGTCCTACTGGTATTAGTAATATACTTTGGCCTGTAGTCAGAAGAAGGGCCCGCCCCAGAAGCCCAGTCCATGCACACCACCGCCCGTGCCCATCCCCACATATCGTAAATCGATTTTAAAAACGATTTACACCATCTACAAACAATAATGCTTGCCCACCCAAACCCCTCTTTGCAATGCTCGTTCCCCAGTGTTAAGGTTCCTGCATTGAGCCTGTACTTGGATTTTGAAATTTCGGATAGCACACCTCTTCTACCCCTTTTACTGCAGACTGTTTTCTTGATACATTCCAACTTTTGTTTCATGTATGATTTTTGCAGAAGCAAGCACCCCTCTGTTTCCGATAATCTCACGTGGAATGTAGGGATAAAATCAAAATTAATTTCCTGCAGATTAAGGGTAGGGAGAATGAACCCCTGAAAGAAAACGTTTCTTCTTACATCAAAAGGTACTTTGTGTCGTTCCTTTACTTTGCATTTCAGATTCAACTCCTATGTGCTTAAAGTTAAGTGTGATGAAAATATTCCCAAACTAATGTTGTTACTGTTCCAGCAACCATTTTTCATTAAAGGGAGGGGGTGTGGGGGGTGGGGTGAGTGATTTCCAGATGCTTATGACAATGACCTCTACCTTACATGATCTGTTTAATTGTTTTAAAGTAGCAGTTTCCAGGTGTGTGGGAGGTGGGCCCTTAGCTTGTAAATACTGAAGGGACGATTTGGGGGGGGGGGCACAGAATATTTAGAGGGGATTTGCATGGATGTGCTATAGTCCATTAAAACTAGATTTGAAACTTTGGGGAATAACACAATAATAGGAGGGGGTGTTGTAATGGAATGCCCCACAATGACCCAATGACTACAGAGCGGGTTGGAAGTATTACAGCAAACAGAGAAATGGGGTGTGGTGATTGGGGAAGGGACATTTTGGGTGGCAGTTACGCAGATTAACTGCCACCCGGCCACCGCACTAGGTCCTTCTTCCATGTAAACTTGATAGAAAGAAAATGAACTACACCAACTAATTATTCACTATTTGTTGCAAGTCACCCGAACTAACCATAATAGGATGAAACCACCCCCACCCCCACCCCGCCCCATGTGGGAGGCCAGTGTGAAGGTTTGGGAGGAAAATAGAAGAAGAGCCGGACTTTGTGCCGCTTTGTAAGTATATTGACATGAAAAACAGCGAGTGCTGTTCCTAAAAAAGGCACCGTACGGTCAAGCCGACCGCAGCCCCACCATGGTTGGGGCTAAGGTCAGACAATGTCACATCCCAAGCTCATTGGATGAAATACCACTCTACAAACACAAATTTGAAACCACAGTTCCGCGTCTGCTATGCGTAGGCCCCTGTGTGAAGGAAGGGGCGCTAAATCAGGGGTTATGGGGTCACCCCCACCGGCTCCGTTACGTCAGCCAACGACAAAGTAGTACGCGAAGAGTAGGCCGAGTATAATGGGCAAAATAAAATCTGGGATGAAGTCATGCGGTTCTTGACGGTCAGTTACCAAAAGTAAGACATTACAGAAGAAAAACAAATGTTCTAATTTAGCGTTAACATCGAAGAGACAGAAGTATCAAACGACTTAAATATCTGGAAGACGTAGGCGTAAGAGGCTGTTCTTAGCTAGCGAAAGAACATTTTAGATCATCATCTTGAGCTAGGGGTCTAAGAAGGGCAACCCCTCCCACTTAAATTGTTTTGAATATGCAATTTGGTGTTACCTTTTGTGCAGTTTTTGAAGAATATTTATTGAAAAAGTCTGATAATTTTTTGAAAAAGTTTGATTTATTTTACATCTCTGGGGAACCAACAAGGGGTCCTCGTCAGTGAAAAGTGGAGGACTACTTATGCGTTCGCTCTCACATTTTACTAGGGGCCTAAAGCCCCCATTTCCCCGCTTCCTATACCTTCGCTTAAAGAACAGAGAAGGAGAGTACGTAAATCTCTACTACCTCCAAGGAGGGGACCATAACCACGTCCACGCTGGAGTTAGACCTTATCCTGTTATCTGTTCAATTAAAACTTCAGGGGTCCATTTTTTCAATTCCTTTATTTTCTACAATATTATATAATTAAGGTGTTTGCTAAAAAGTTTTGTCTACCAAGTTTCTATAACTAACGCTATCTTTCCATGCCTCTACGTTTTATGAGTCATGGGGCCGTTTTTCACTGGTTGTGAAGGAACAGACACATGAAAATCAGCTTTGTGGTGAGTCCAAGCGTCCCTAATTATCAAGAAAAGCTGACGAAACATGTATCTTCAAAATGAAAAAAAGAGAGGCCTGCAGAAACCTCATGAACGAAACTGCTCCGAGCCCAACCCAGAGGGGCCAAGGGTCGACGCCCCCATGAAAAATTTCCGCCCTCAGAAGATTAAAAATTACTTCCGCTTTAATGCATACTAATATATCTCCCCCCTCCCCTAGTTTTCCTGGAAGCTATCTCGGCCCCCATCAGCTCCTCGGCTGGTAACGAGTCTGGGCTGCGCCCCATACCCGTACGATATCCCCTGTGCATACCACGAAATGCCTAGAGGGTGATGGAAGTACACTCAGAAACTGAGAAGTGAAATAACGACTTACTGTTAACAGTGGTACAGCCTGTGGAAGGGGAAAGGGGCGGTCTCCCCAAATCATTGCTCCTTCCTCCTCCAAATATGACATTACAGGGCAAAATTACCGTAAGAAAATTACAAAATGCGTTTAAAGCATATAGCTGAGCAATTTAGCAGTAGTAACTCAGGAAAAATATTCGATTTGGGTAAAGAAACATTCACAACAGATAATAGTACCATTACCATGGGCTCAGGTGTATATAGGAATGGGATAACTTGATTTGTAGAAGTACCAAAAATGAGCGAACTGGTCACGTGGTGGTGAACATGTCTCACTTTGTAAAATATATACATATATTCTCGAAGTCGATTCCTGCATGAGATCAGAAAAATTCGCGTATCAAAATGCGGTTTGCTTCTCCACTCACGTCGCGTTTGTTTTTAAGACTGGCCGAGTTTAAGTAAAAAATGTGAAAACCACCCGAGATTTGATGATATTCATATCTGAAATCATTTTAATTTACCGATTTGTTCTTTGCGAATCAGGGCTATTAATACCTGTCATTTGCATACAGATTCGCTATACTTTTCCCCTTCTCGTGAAAGATATCTAATGATATAGAAATTTAAAGCGACACTGTGTAGTCACCTGACACTAGCCTTTGATGTGGGTGTTTCGGGATCACATTCTGGATTCGTCAAATTGGTTTTCGAAAGCAAACTTTGAGAACTCCATACATCAACGTTTTTCCTTTATATCTTATTTGTATATTTATTTATTTTTGACCAGGGGTGTTTAAATTAGTTAAGTAGATGAGCTTTTCTTAAAACAATTTTATTCATTATGCAATATGTCTTTTTGTTTTCAGATAGTTGTACTAGACGGGTAAATACATAACAATGTTACCAACAAGCTAGAGAACAATTAAAGTTCAGGACGGCATGACACGTAAAATTACGTGGGGGTAGCAAGATGGCCTTCACTAGAAATCAACTATTTCTCATCATTAGACACCTTCCCCCATTCCTATAGCCTATTGTTGGGTATTGAGTGGAAAAATCACGTCGAGAAAAGATAGTTGCTAGAGTTTGTTTTGAGGTAAACACGGTCCGATGCTTTCACTTTTACAGAAATTTCACCTAATTCGGAATCTGTCGGCATTGCTCGGGTAATTTTCGAGCAAGAGGATACTTTCGGATAAATGAAAGAAGAAATATTTTTGAGGAGAACATAACTCAGAGAGTTGAGAATGTTTTCTTTCTAGTTCACTTTCTTTTAACATGTTTGAAGGATCTTTGTTTTTTAGGTTTGACGTTAACAAAATGGCGACGAATGACATGCCGAAAATCGTCCTTGAAAATTTGACGAGAAAAACTCCAAACTCATGAATTTTTGGTGACTTGTGGAAACACTAACACAGTCACAAAAACGTATGGTGACATACCGACTGGGACTATTAAAAGCATTCCAATTTCGAAAGGAAATACCTTGATGCTGACGGTGATTTAAAAGACGGATTGGAGACAAGCAAGGGCATTTCAAATACGGTAGCTAATCCTACAAATTTATGAACGAACAATTTCTTAAGAGAAGGGGCGGGGTTGGTGCCGTGTAACAGCCATTACTATAGGCTACACTTCTCTTAAAAGTGTGGGAAACGAGGAAAGCGTCCTGGGGTCAGCGCCCCTCGTCCAAACCAGAAGAGCCCCTGTTCCTATGTTTAGGGGTAAGTTGCAAGATTCTTTTATGCCCGAGGCTGGTCTTATCATCTTTTATGTTAATACAGTTACCATCTTCCGCGCATATTTAAGTATAATGAGGTTCGGAAACTGTAGTGATTGCTTCTAGTTGACTACGGGCTTGTCCTCAAGCTAGATTGGACATGTCTTTAGTGTCACAATTTTACAACCCTCACCCAACAACCCCCCATACACTAGTGCTCCATACCACAAGTAGGTAAATTTCTGCAGGCTAACCAGGTTTGAAAATACTCCTACGCCTATTTTTAAACCGATGTTTTCAGGTGCCCAGACATTTGTCAATCACTTTCTAATAGTACGCTGGGGAGGGGGTGATTAAAGGAAAGGCAAAGATTCATGAATTTTTTTTCAAATACTATATTTGACGATTTTTCTTCCTTCTTTTTTTGCAGAATATCATTTCTTTTCTTTGCAGAATATATTTTTCTCGCATTTTTCAAAGTACGCTTTGTGAGGGGTCGGAAGAAAGAGTGCTTTTTGTACACCCGTGCACATAAGGAAAACCTCAAGGACCCCAAATTCAACACGGGCAACCTATTCTGCCCTTCCCAAACTGTAATACGTCATTTTCATATGGGGACAAAACCTACGTTGGGGGAAGAGGAGGTTAAAGGCCTGTGAACCCTTTTAAAACATAATAAACGACGATAAATACACTTCAAAATCATCATGGTACGCACGCACACACACACACCTTTTTGTCCAAAGTAAGTCTGTGGGAGGAGTGTGAGATTCCGAAGAAAGAGTACGCGTTTTGCACTCTCTTGCAAAAAGGATGACCCATTATACCTTAGAGTAAACTCAGAATATATCTAATAACCCCCCCACACACACACACACACGCACACACACACACACAAACATACCAAAACATGCACACACGGACAAACTTGACGATTAATTCCACATTAATGTACACTCTGTTCTAGGCTTTACCCATTACAGCACAAAGTGCTACTGTAACGGATATCGATCGATTCCTCATATCGCTTTTAATATCTCACGTTCGCCTGAGAAAACTTTCTTCAAGGATTTACGATAAACTGAGATAACTTAAAAAAAATATTTGTATATTTGAAAGGTATACTAAGAAATTATCAAATAACTTTCTACAACTTTCCTTGGGTGGAGACAGATGGATTGGCAGTGATTTGTAGACTTATTCAAAGTTATTCTTCCATTTTGTTAGCAAACAACCTATGCCACCCACTCCTAAAACAGACGTGGCGTTGATAACCAGGAACTTACTCCACAAGATTAGTCTATCAGTCTATTACGACTTAGGAACGGAGGATCGTAGTAAAGAATAATACATGATTATGGAAGGCCAAAGACCAAATAAAAACGGTTCAAACTTCGCACACAAGCTTGTATTGTATTACCGCGCACTTCACTATGACTAAGGTGACTTTACAAATACCTCGACCAAGAACCTAATTGGAACATATCGACAGCGTAGCCTATAGTTGTTTATTCCAATCTTTAAATCGTCGCCACTTGTTTCTATCTTTTTTTTTTAACTTTTTTTTTTGTGGTTCTTGAAGCCTCGTTTAATGAGACGCGATCAGACACTTGTGAATGCGTAATGTATATTAAACAGCGTGCGTAACAGTGTACAGGTTGCAAAAAATGTGTGCTGTTAATTATCGCCAGCAATGGTGATCGTGTACTATACCAAAACAATTTAAACTACTTAAGACTCTTCAAGAGAGTATTAAACTTTGAACAGCATTATGGGCTTCTCCGCTGGACTTTCGTCCGCGTGTGCGTTATTGGCTTCAGTTTTGTTGAAATCACGAAGGAGATAGAGATATGGGAGAAAGGTGAGGTTTTGAAGGTCGGTGACAGTCATGACAATTGTAAAAACAGGGAAATAGCAACTGTATGTACCGACCGGGGGGCATAACATTTAAGTATGTTTTGAGCAGATATTTCGGGGCCGGACTGGGTACACAGTTATAGGTATGAACTCTGCAAGGAGTTCAAATGAATGTCATAAAATTTAGCAAACGGGAGGCAGGTTGTACAAAGGAATCGTCAAATAGTAACAAAGGAAACAAATCCTGCAGAGAACTAGAACGAGTCTCTCAGGATTTGTATTTTTGTCTTTTCGGGTCTGTTTCACTTTTCCTTTCAACGGGTTGTTTCTGCTCATCGATCGACTATTTCAGCATCTATGAACACCAAAATAGATGGATATTGCAGAATTTCTTCAATGAAACAACGTCAAAAGTCTTTGTTAGTTTTCTCCCCTCTTGGGAGTATGTGTATTGTTCCGGCTATAAGCCTTGAAGATTATTGCTGCGATGTAGTAATAAGTCTCAGAGTTTAGCACCAGTGAAAAAAGTTTCTCCGACGAGTAACAGAGGGGGTCAGGGTCACGTGGTGCTCCTCGCGGACCAATGAGAAAGTTTAACGAGCGCACAATCGACCAACCACATGTGCGGGGGGAAACACAAATGTTTGCTCGGCTGGTAGAGGACAGGTTAGCCACGCCCACGGGAAAGGGAAAATCCTGTGTTTGGTTTTACTTGAATTGTGTCGAATAAGGAACGCTATCAGGACTGCTACTTTTCTTTATCTTTGTGTAAGAAGTGTACTAGCTGAGAATGCTTCTTTGTTATCAATCTTCTTCCATTTCTCTGACACTTTTTGTAGATGAGGTCTGTCATGTTCTAGACAAAGGACATCGCTTTCTCAACTTAAGAAAAGAGAAGACAAAAATGAGCAAGGGGATAGAGGTAGGACTGCCTGTGTTCTATGGGTGTAAGAAACTAAAAATGTAAGGGTGGGGCAGTGCGATGTTAGGAGGGGAACAACGTACTTTGTCAATGTCAGACTTAAATATTGATTTCTTAAGAAGACAGCTTTCACTTCTTGTAAGAAAACTAAATTGGTTTCGAATTTTTCGTGTTTTTTTTTTCCTATTTTGAAATTAGGGAATAAAATGTGGTTTACGTTAAAGGAATTTAAAGTTTTCCTGTAAACTAATGTCACAATTAACGTATTGAGAGATGCTCACTCTCTCTATATACTTGCGCTGATCAGACAACTTGATAATCACACTTCAGCTTAGATCAAAATGAATTACGGTAAGTTGTTCATTATCAGGGGGAAGTCATTGAAGGGTCACGTCAACCATCATCTTGACTACCGACACAGCCTCCTAAGCTATTCCTGTTGCTCTCCTCCACCTCAGCTGTTGTCAAAATTCCCTCGGCTCAACTAAGCAAAGTTTCAAACAAAAGTTTCTAAAACTGGTGTTGCTTGATTTAATACACTGGGCTCTATGGGGTAGCCTATGTCATACTTCGGGCTCCCTTTTTTCTCCCCTATACCTTCCCCTTCCCAACCCCCACCGGTATCACACCATGCAGTCCTATTCCTCTCACCAAACTGGTCTGCTATTTTCTATACACTTCACGATCCTAAAAGGAGGAAACAATTGTATCCTCCTCATTCTAAATACATCTGAACCTCACTGCAAATATCCTCCTCATCCCTACCTTTCCCTTCCCCTCCAAACATATTCTACCCCCCCCCCTCCCGCCCTCTTATTCTGTCATTCTGTCATAGAAACTTCATTTCCATACCTCATAACGGGCTCCACCTTCATGAGTCTTAACAGTAACATGGCCTTAACCGATGTCGCCATATGTGAGGTTTTATTCCCAAGCTAACGCACAATTGTTCTACACGCCCCAGTCCCCACCCCATTTTCCGCTTGTCCGAAGTACGGGGTAGTCTATGCTACAGAAAGCGTTACAGGTCATATCTTTCGCAGGGGTAACAGTTGTTTATCATTTAAGATATCTCAACAGTATGTAAAGAAAAATATCGGACAGTAAAATTTATTGGGACCGGGGTCAAACGAAGGACTAGTTCTGATGCGGTGTCCCCGTCCCCCACCCCCCGGGGATAAGTTGTTGAACGCTAGTTCTGGTACTTATCCCTTAGGCTGGTAAAATGACGCACACAACTTTGCGGAATGTATAACATGTATTGGTCAGTTCCTTGAGGTGTCGCCACTCTACCCTCACAACCCCTTCCCTACTAGTGTCTTATGCAGGATATCGAAAATTTCCAGTGGTAGGGAAACAAGTTCCTATTTCCCTCGACTGACCACATTTCCCCTTAATTCTGCTTTGTTCATATTTCCCTGACAGAACACTACAGATGAGAGTATGATAAAATGTTCCCACCCCCTCTCACTTCCCTACCCCCAAGTTCCGGTAAAATGACCGTTACATTTCCAGAAATATGTAATCATACACAAGTCAAAATCTTAAAACCCAATAGAAGGCATCCTGCAAGTAACAGGGCTATTTACTGACCAGACGAACTGACCATAACAGTTAACTAAAAGATAATCTTCCTCTCATGCAGGAACTCTGGCCGACTTTTCCCTCCCAATCACAAGTTCATTACCTTCACGGTCATTGTTACTGGTAAGACACGGAAATGAGAGGGCGCCCTTTTATTCACGTCGCAGTACCCTGCCTCCCATGACAAACGTGCTATTATTAAGCAACCGTGTGCAAATGGTTCGCCAGCATCGTAGTCTGTTGTTGGCTTGCATTGACAACCAGTTGCAGATTACTCCTCTTTATAAGATTTCATGCAGTTGCTAGTTAAATATACGAGCTCCTTGATGGTGCTTATTTATACGGCCATTTTAGATTTTCCCATTTTTTTTCTTTTACATTAAAACGGTTTAAAACTGAAAACCAACACCTACCGTAATCTCATTCGAATTTTATCCTTGTTTAATTTTATTTCACCATACATAAACCCCGTTACTTTCAACTGCCTTGTGTACATCATTCGAACACGTGACAAGGCTTACTAAAAATTTGAAAGAATTTAACCCATCCAGTTTGGTATCTCAGAAAGCAACTCAAAGTTTGAGGACCGTAAGGTACGTGTTTACAGTTTTAGTCAAACACACTATAGGTCACTTTTTTATGAATACTTTTTCAAACAAATACATCCCTATTGATATCTTTTAGGGCTGTGCAAACTTCCACAATATTTAACAATTAACTATAAATACGATAACGAGCTCAGGTCACTACTTCACCAGATTGCGGTCGTGAGAAAAGGTGATTCTACTATAAGGGAGATTTGTTTTAGCTTTTGGGTCCTCTTCCACAGTGATTCATGTTGACATTTTTCAAAATGTTCATGTTGACATTTTTCAAAGGAATCGAAAAATTTTCTCATACCAGCTCGAAAGTGACATTACGTATAAAATGTAGTAGGAACTGATAGGTTCCCATGCACAGCCGTGTCCCCCAACCGTGACCCTCCCAGAACCTCACCCTATTGACTACACACTATTTTGGGGTATATTAGTACCCTAAGGCTATAGTCAACCACATCTCCGCCATGAATGCTTTCTAGTAGCTTGGTGTTTTAAGCTTCTCATCGCTTTTCTTATTGTCGTGCGCGTATCGATTAATCGTTACTTTACGGTATCCACGTTTAGTGACTATTATCCAGTGACGATCTCTGTCCTCCTTCAAAGTGCAGTTAACGAAGAAAAACTTACTAAATCCTTACATACCACAGTGCTATGTGGTGCACTCGATCATAGGGAAGGGGAAATTGGGTAGAGCCCCCTCCCCATACATTTTCGAACGAAATTTACGATGAGCAAAGAGGCACTCAAGCTACAAATTTCCGCACGGCGGGAGTGAAGTGTCTTTCGATTGACCGAAGAGCATCTCTTAATTTTCTATCACAAATCGTTTGCAAACTATCCATCGTACTTTGTGAAAAGCCCACACCATCAGCAACTCTTGGCGAAACCACTGCTATCGACTTATTATTATTATTAGTCTTTGTTAGCTATCTTGGCTGTTTGCTCCTTATCTTCTAAATATGTTTTTCTTTTACTCATTCCTAATTGAGGTCAATCCATTTTCCACAAACCATTGGGCTTACATCGTGATCTCTGTATAGTAGCAAGTCGACATTTGTTGCACTGCTACGTAAATCTGGCTAAGGTTGTTACACATGCGATATCGCGGTTTGTACTGCTCTGGCTAATAATGTTACACATGGGATATTGCGGCCGCTATGAGGAAAGTGAACCGGACTTGACTCTTATATTAAGACCCTTTCACGCTATACGCGAAGTGACGCAATAAAGCGCGTTGAAAAGTCTCCTATTTTTTTTTTTTTTTTGCCTTCACAACACCACCAGCTTTTCTAATGCCTGATCAGCTGTTGGTAATGTGATCTGCTAAAACGGCACTGACTCACATGAAAATACTGATGGACGACAAGCGATAAAAGTTGACTTTCTTTCATCGCGTTGCGTTAACATCGCGGTGTTTTGACCGTGTCGTATCGCGTCGCATTGTGCCTAGCGTGAAAAGACTTTGAACTTACAAATTCAAGGGGCATGTTGGGTTTACATTCCATTAAAGTGGCACAGACAGAGGATATACTCATCATTATTGAACCATTAAATCTCACTAACAAACTCAGGCAATGTGTAGCTTCACTTACACACGACAAGAATAATGAATCAGATTTTAAGCATTGATTTTTGTTTCTTTTTTGTAAGAACCTCATTTGTTAAAAAAATATGATACCCAACCTCCTAATGTTGAATTACCTAAAATTCTGTACACATAAATCCTGGTTTAAAAGGTATGAAAGTTCTCCGTCCTAAAAACGTAATAATTTCCTTTAAACCGTTGATTTTTCTTTGATAAAAGATATATACACCAGATCCTCCAGACGGTGTTTAACAATTGAAAAAAAAACTTCACAAAGTGCTTATGATGGTCTTCTCGATCAATTATTAATGTTACCCTTTAAAAACTGTACTTATACGGATGTTTAGGCTAATCTCTACAACATCGTAATGTATGAGGCAGCCAATAAGAAACATGGGTGCATTGGGCGGTGGAGTGGCTGTACGGACAGGAAAACTTACTATTTTGGGACAAAGTGTATACTATTTTTCGGGCAAACGTGCTTAAAATTTCAGGCAACATTGTTCAGCCCCCCCCCCCCACCAGAAAAAAATTGAAAGTGGTCCCGTAAGCTTATTTTCCTAGATTACTTCAAACTTTGAGGCTGCAGGTTTTGTGCAACGTGCAGCCTTTTTTTCTCCCGGCTCCATATTCTTCTCACAGTGTACTTGTGACAGATTTAATATACGGAAACACACGTTACACGTCCACAATAACTCCACCCACCCAGCTAATTGCATGGATTTTGCCCGATTTCTTGAGGTAAGGTTTGCGTTTACAAGTTTTTTTGTTCTTAAAAGAACGACTGTCTCAAAGACTACCTTTCTTCATCATGAAAAGTTGCCGCAAGCATAATTTTACAAAGTGGATTTGACGCAATGTTGCGAAAATTTACTGGTTCATCATACGCTTGTTAGCATAACCTCTTAAGCAGGTTTGAGAATGTGATTCGGGTTAATAGTGGAAGCCAATATATTTTCTGTCCACGACAATACTTATTTGAAAAACTTGTTGTTTGAAAAGTATTTGGCCAGCGCCCGCCCCTCTCTCTACCCCAACCCCTCCCATCACCCTGTTCCCAAATCTCCCTCCTCAGTGCTGAGGGTTATGGTTGGCGATTCTTATAAGGCTAGCTAGTAAGCAATTTTTATGTCGACAAGCAGGCGCATCTATCCACAAAAAAGGATTGGTGTCTGCTCTACCATAGACGTAGTAGGCGGGAGGTTAAAGCCCCCCCCCCCCGTCAAAAATGTGTTGGGGCGGAAGTATGTTTCCTCCCCCAAAATTCAAGGACGAAAACCCCTTATTTAGTCCGCTGTATTAATGTCAAAAACTTGTAGTAACTTTTCTTAAAATTTGTCATAATGTCACACCAAACTGTACCTAAGGACCCTAAAATGACACCCCTTCCCTTATGCCCCTCCACCACGACGGCGGTCCGAAGCAACGTGATTTGAAAGTGAATCCACGCGCACACTTATAACCAGTGTTAAACTATTAAATATATCATACGACATAAAGTATCGGCCTACTTAAAAAGATGTGAATCCTTGCCATCGTAATGCAAAGTCGCAAAGTAGAAGGTAACTTTTATATTCCACATCAAATGTAGGACAGATTTCTAGTCAATTTAAACCCTACAAGGATGACGTCAGAGCATGTTGTGCTTTCCCGTTACAAATCAATCACGCAGCTTTTCCTTGGACAGTGAAAACAGTATATCTTAATGTTCTCAAGTATATTTCCACGGAAAACTCCCCCTTCAAACTCATGCCCTGGGGTTCTAACGAGTCAATAAGGCTGTTAGTTTGCAGAGCAAAACCTCTCTGCTCCAGCATCGAGGAGTCATCAATTGAGACCCTGCCTTTAGAAACTGCCCCTCCCTATTGATTCCCAGATGTCTTACCACAGCTACTCTAATGATGACCTCAAAATAAACTTATCTTCATTGCCAGATGCCAGGAACAATGCAAACATTCCTTGGGAGAGGACCCCAAACTCACCATGTCTTTACCATTTTGGCGGATACGTTACCAACATTTGCCCACGCATTCCAAAATTGTATGCACTGCAGTGGGCACACTTCACAATTCACGACTGCATGAGGATAATACTTTGTGTACTTATCGTAATTGACATCAGATTGCATTTAACGGTGTTTTTCTTTCAAAATTTTCCCGGAGAAGATCCCCAGACCCCTCCTCGTCAAGACTTTGCGACGTCGACACTGGAAAGTTCAGGCTTTCCTCTCACAAGGTGAACCCCTCCATTGCTTTAACAAAACACTGGATTCGAACCCGATTAATTCTTTCAGATTATTGATCCTAATGTACAGCATATATGTGTTGTCAAACTGGTGTCTGATTTAGTATTAACGAACTCTCCGGTCTATCGGTGTATTGGAAATATTTTGTCAGTACATTCTTCATCTTCCCATTTGTCCCCCCAACCCCCAATTTTGTCACCCCCACCACCCAATTTTGTCACCCTTGCTACGTTAATGAAGACGATGGGCCTGCGTCGAAAATATACATGTACCCCCGGCCCCACACTCCAAACTATCAAAACTGGATAAAGGTCTCAGGGACCGTGGAATTCGTGACATCAAGGTATACCACTTGGTCAATCGGACGTTCGATAAATTAATTTTTCAAAAATAAACTTTTCTCTTTTATTCCCCCTCACGACAAGATCAGATGAATCCTTTGTCTAGATAGTTCACCTTGTGATTTAGGTCTCGTTTCGTAGTTTGATACATGGAAAAGAATTCCATTCACATGTCTAATTTTTCCTATCCTATAAGGATCTTTCTTTCTTCTGTAAGAAATGATAATAGTGATCAAATTTCTGGTTGAATTATTATCATCAGCATCAACCTGTGTAAACTTTAAAACATGAAATCAGCTGGAACGGACAGGACGAGCGGGTAGGCCTAACCATAACATTTGCAGGTATATACGATAGGTTAAGTTACACCAGCATTCATAGCACTCGTATCCGTTACGATTTGAAACAAAAGACACAACGATTTCTTACTCAGGTCGTTCGAACTAGATCGGTACATCGTTTAATATCATGTGGTATACGTCGTTAGTCTATCGGCTACTGACATGGGTTGCAGCCAGTCCTAAACACCTTTCATTGGGCATGCAATGGGCTATCCAAGGATGCAAAGGCTGGATTCCGTCAAAAAGAGAGGCGGCGACCTGTTGGGTTTAAACCCGTTTCTGTCTGCTACATATTTTTGGTCCCAATTTTACCATTGGTTTATATGCTGCATGGAAAGCTTCGCACTTCGATATTGTGATCACTACCTTTGGCTTCGCCATGAGAGCCTTGTGGCTCATACCATGTTGAAAAACTGGCAACACACGCTGCATATATATTACACCAGTTGCGCGAAAAATAAAACATGATGAAGACACACGTAACTATGGTAACCGTGACAGTTCATACAAAGAGTTTTTAAAGCGTGACATATTTTTGCGACTCGCAATATAGAATCTCTTTAATTACATGAACTTATATAAGTGCACTGTTTCCTCTCCAAATGATAATTCGGTATGCTGCTGCCACCCCTAACTTCCCTATTCGCGAAGGTGGTTACCACAGCCTATTATAGAAACAACAAGTTCTCAAACCTAATTTTAAAACTCTTCGTCTTCCTCAGTATTTTTATTTGCATTGTGGAATCTTCATCTATACATTGGTATTCTCTTGTTTTTATATGATGAGCAAGAGGGCGACACCAGACCAATGTTATAGTTTTCTGTAATACTGTGCACTCTAAAAACATCTAGTCAATTGGGGCACGAACCGTGATCTTGTCAAATATTTGACAAGATTTGTTTCAAAATTGACCAGAAATGGTTCAAAAATGGAACTATTCGTTTCATTTATGAGCCGAATCTAGTCAAAAATTTGATAAGATTCCGGTTCGTGCCCCTATTGATTAGATTCTATTCAAATTTGACTAGGACATTTTGGGGTGTGTGAGAAACATTCAGTTCGGCACATAACAATCAAAACGTAAAAATTTATCTTGTGTTTTAACTTTTCCTGCACTATGTTATATGTACTTTTGTATTTACTATTTCATTTCAAAGGCCTTACACACGTGATTGACATAGCTAATGTCAAACTATTTACCCCTTCTTACTACAGACGGATTGAGCGGGAGGCAAGAAAAACTGCACCCTCTCCCCTGTTTGGACAACCTAAGATTCGAGCAAAATCTCTAGCAATATTCTGGCAAAATTATTCTTAGAGGCCCAGAGACTCGGGCAAAGAAAGTTGTGCCCTTAAATCCAAAAGATCCCATACGCCTGTACTTCTTACTCTTAATTAAACTTCACAATTTGTTCTTTCTGTCGATATTTTAGTCTCATTTCTCTTTTTTAACCGGTGTAGGGATATCATTGCCAGTTGCTCCTGTTAGCTATTACACTGAAAATTAAATTAATCACATAAATTTCTTCCCGGTGATTTGCAATGATTTCTCTCAAATGCCATCACACAACTCCCTACAGAGTACCGGTAGTCTTTTTGTCTTCTCATAAAAGAAGACAATAATGCAGTTATTACTTGAATGAATCTAGAGCTAACTACTTTCTTATGTAACTTACTTGTGCTTTGTTTCAAAATGTCAGTAATCGGGATTTTTAGAATACAGGAGAATTTTGACTTCCATTTTCCAGTCAATCAGCATACTCGTAATGTATATGATTAAAGAGATTCACAGAAAAGTCAGGCATATCAAAAATAAGTAATAAGTTAGGACTTGATATGTCTATCAGTTGGGGCAACAATTGATGTTGTTTATTAGCATGAAGTATATGACGTAGAAGGTAATATCCTTAAAAGGGTGAATGAAACATTTACATAATTAGGGCATGCCTCTCTCTACATTAAAACTAAGTATAATGAGTAAACAGATTGAAGTTCGATGACCTTTTCCTATGAAATGGTAATGGTAACTTTGACTTTGCAATGTGAGACAAATGCAAAATTACACTGAACGACAAACTGTACAACACACTTATATGATATCCGTCATTCAGTAAGTCAAATTGTAGATTGCACAATCCTCTACGATGCAAGGAAAAGATTACATTCCTCATCCTCCCTACCCGTAACATAAGAATATTCTTGTCGAAAGTTGACATTTACATAGAAGCAGATAAAGGTTGTTCCATTATACAATAAAAATCACAAATCAACATTACAATGTGAAACCCGAAAGTTGAGAAAAGTTGAGAAAATTGGGGTATCTTGCTGCGTGCACCTTTTTAAGTTCAGTCAGCTGAGTTTCTCCTAATAATGAAATGCATGCTCGAAGAAACTCAGTTAACTGAACTTGACAGGCTGTTTAAATAACATACAAGTTATAACTTCAATCTTTATTAATGTAGTAATTTTTTATTTAATCCGCTCAGAATGTTACTCATGCATTTTAGTCCCCGCAAATAAAGTGACTTAATTTGAAACACTATTAAAAGGACTAATATCAGTTAAGAGGCTGTCACACTCTCCAACCATATGTTACATCCAACCAAATGTGAGATAAGGATATTTAAAAAATGTCATTTCTTTGCAAAATATGAAAAGTAGGCTAGAACATATGGTGCTTTCATGTTTTAATTTACTGAACTATCATGGTCGACATGAGTGAAGGCTAGTTGAAGCTAATAAATAGACCAATGAAAACCTGATATCGATGAGATATTGATTGACGGGAAATATTTTGTCTTCCAGTTATTTGTAAAAGCCCTTTCACACTAGGCACGACGCGATACGATATGACAAAAAAGTTGAAATCAATGATTTCACTAAGACCGTTTCACATTAGGCGCGATACGAGGCGATAAAATTGTCGCCGAGCGATATTTTTGTGACCAATGATGAGATAGAATTGCTGTTTTGTTAGATCACACGACTACTCGGCCGTTGGAATATCGCTGAGAGAGGGAGAAAAAGTCACCTGTCCTGTGAAAGGGCTGGCGACAATTTCATCGTGTCGTATCGTATCGTGCCGTATCGTATCCCATGTAGTGCGAAAGGAGCTAAAGACATTTCAAACATTACGGGAAAAAATGCAATGATATCACTTTAAATAGAAACATTTTGCATTCAATTTCAAATGTCATGATTTTTTTTTTTTTTTTTTTTTTGAGTCTTTCAATAATGTTACAGATTTTTCTCTTCACAAATGGTTCAACTTTATTACAAAACTTCAAAATTTAGATCGAGGAATAAAGTCTGGTTTAATTTTAAGACTTCAACGGCCTTATTTTGCAAAGTTTCTGAGTTGAAAACATATTTCGACTAAGTGTTTCAATTTTTTCAACTAATTAATTAATCTTTGTTTCATACTTGACATCGTTTCAAATATTACTAAAAAGTGTCTATTACAGTACATCCTTGTGAATAATTATTTTCCGGAAAAAAACGATTTTTTTCCCTATCATCTTTTGTTTCAACTTCTTATTTTTATATTTATTCTTCCTATTCCAATTCATCTATACTTATTCTTTCTTCCACATTTTTATTGCTTAACTAGAAATCGTAACTTTAAACCGTTGAAAAATAAGACATAATCGAAAATTGTATCCTTCGATACGACACGATTCTACGGGGCATTTTTAATTAATCTTTATTTGCGTTTGTTCCGGTCTGTAACCGACTACAAGCGAAGAGGTAATCGGATATTGAGATCACCTGACCGTCTAAAAACGAAGATATCCCAGGGCAAAATAAACCGCGGGTAAAATGAAATGAAACGAACATGGACGCACCGGACAATTTGTTAATGGCCAGTCCGTGGTCAGTAAGTACACCGTGTGGTGTTGTTTCGCCCAATAGATCGGTTCAAGGGCATGCTTTGTTGGCCGTTTTGTCTTGGCTGAAGTAGCGGTCAAGGCGTGAAAGAACGGGATGTATCAATGAAAAACAATAAGATTGCAGTTTTGATTACGTTTAGAAAAGGAAGTTATATTTTAAATATCGCTTCTTGTTGTATAAGATGGAAGCATTAGAAAGGCTACTCTGAAACGGATGGGGTAACTTCCTAAACAAGCCACTAGAAGTCACAAGTCCTCTCAAGCCACTCTTAGATTGCTATATACCATATGGTGGTGCACTGCAGTCATTTGTTACGGATTTCATATGAACAGCTGGAATTTAATTGCGCGTTGTGATAAATAAAATTAATGTAAATGTTGGAATAAAACAACGGAACATTTAGTTAATATGTCTCAAAAGGACTTCCTTTCAAATAAATATACTGGTTACGGTTTTTATTAGTACCGAATGGACTTAAACAATATGCACAGTGTTACAAACAGTCGGCCTATTCCCTCAAAATACTGAAGATAGTCTATAGTAGCAGAACGTTTATAACAGCAAAAATTACAAACGCTAAGTTGTGTTTAAATTATTAACGGCTTACTAGTTCGATGCTCCTCTGAAATGCCGCAGCCGACTCTAAATAATTTTCAAAAGCAATACAGGCCTATATTCGCAGAAATACTTTGCACTTGTGTATTACGTTAACACGTGGCGACGATGAACCAGCACCTAACATAATATCAGTAATTTTCTATATGTCTCTTAGAATAAAAGATTTCATTCTGTAGTACTCGAAGTGTGAGGGCACCTGTTTCCACGTGTTGGTTGAAAGCACGTCGAAAGTCCCGTGGTATACTATCAGATTAGTCATATATTTCTAAGATTTTTCTGATATCTTTGCCAAAATGTAAACCTGGAAGAGTATACAGATCGCCAACTTCGTAGAAACAGTTTAATAACAGCTCTTCTTCACTGAAAACTTTTGTATTCCTGTACTGCAAAGTTATGTGTTACGGCTCACACATTCTACTTTTCTCTTTCTACTTTTCTTTAAGGCAAAAACAAAACCTGCAAAAGCGATAGAGTGAATATGAAAGAGATTTCAAGAATATCTTCAAGAGACGAAAGGATCGAAAGCTCCAAAATAATGGTTACACTCAAGAAACTTATCGTATACACTGAACGAAGTAAAAAAAAATGTATACTTACCGTGGCGTGTGTCCATGATATAACTGCACTTTTAAATACCCGTAAAGCTGTATTGCCAAATGAGCTCCTGATATTTACATATTCCCATTTATCCAAAATAGAGATATCATTATTCCTACAGAAGAAGACATCCGTAGTTAACAAGTTAACACGAATTTCTTGAAAATTTCGAACAAAAATTAGGTCCAAATGTACGTCATGATGTCGTCAGGGAGAAACACTTTTTGTAGGTCACCGCATACATCGTACGTATATGCGAGACACCGCGCATAGAATGGACTGACTTGTATCGCGGCCAAATACTATAAGCTGTTTTCACCTTGCAATTAGACAGTCTTACATCCAATGGTCATTGTCCGCATCTTGGTGTGGGTGTCCTCTTAAGGACAAAGTACCTTTTTTAGCACAGTTGGCTGGCTAATTGAATGGTCAGTCGGTTGCACGAGCAGTAAAGGCCTTGACCCTGTCCGGAGTATCTTATTAAGGCACGAGAGGGCTAATCGCGGGCGATAGCCTTTTCGCCACATATACCGAATATTAAACGCTTAATATTTTATTCTTGTCAAAGGCGAGCGAGAGACATACTTGTGTGCCCACCGTTCCGTTGAGGGATTCCTCTGGCACTCGCTTGATGTCTTGTTTACGAAGGCTATTTTTAATGGCCGGAATATTTCATGAGCGGTCAAATCTCCACAACCGTTCTAAACATTTCGCCTCTAGATAAAGGGTCAAGCTCGAATTCTTCTGTAGTTACTAATTACAAAGTGTGTGCCGGTCACGTTTTAGTGGCAGAAATTTTTCAATGATTTGGCATAGTAACAAGGGGATTACGGCGCCAACCTAAAGCGATTTGATTGTATAGGCTATACAGTGTGGCAATATTAGGCTATTCCTGGGAAGAAACCTTTCGGCGATCGTATTTCACCTGTTTCGGCTTTTGTATCTCCGTTTCAAATTTCAGGTAATAAAATCATTTATTAATTTGTAAATGTACATGCAATTACAATGAAAGGGCGAGAGAAACTTTTATGAAAATGAAAAAAAAGTGAAGAAATGAACATTACGACTTATTTAAGAATCGTATCGTGGTGGTAGAATCGCCGTTACGCTGAATTGCCTCGTTATGAACAATGATTGGATTTCAGGAATGCTGTTGCGGACATTGACTTCCTATGCCAAGTGGTTTACAGCTATATCACTTTATGTGCAGGACAATGGACTCGGCTATGGCGGCACCTAATGAGCCAAAAGCATATACGCTGTAGTCATATAGCTGAGAAAGGCTCACCACGGCTGGACTGTTGTCTCTGGACATGGATAAAAGTTAGGTTTGTAAATTACATAACCGACACTTGAACAGATTGTCAAACTGGAGTAGAGAAGTTCCAAATTACCCTGTTTATTCAGGCGCGTAATCAAGGATGGGGGCTGGGGGTTGGCGTTTAACACCCCATGACCCAAGAGCGAACACATGACGCCCCAAATCACCTACTTCTTTAGATTTTTTTTCAATATGACTCCATTTTGTATCATGGATAACTTCCGAAATTAAAAATGAGGTAAAAAATTACCAGGTCTTTAAAAATGTCATTTTCTTTCACCGCGCTTCGCGCACACAGATAGAAAATACCGTAGAAATATCATTATTGAGGCAGCTAAAATGGAATTTTTGTTCCAGGCTTCATACATAGAACCATATCATTCAGTTTCCCCAGGGGCGTAGCCAAGGGGGGCGAAGGGGGCAGCCGCCCCACTTGAGCATATTTTTCGTATGTTTTCAATAATTTTTATGATATTGCTAGTAACGCAAAATAAAAAAGTTTAGATGCAACTTACAGGGCCTGGAAAGTGCCATTTCCAACGATCTGGGAGGTATTTTCGTCTAAATTTTCTTGTACGCTTCGCGCCAGATACGCTTAGATAGTTTGCCTACAGGCTTCGCCCCCCCCCCCCTTGGCAAATTTCTGGCTAAGCGCCTGGTTTCCCCTCCCACCAACCCTCGGCATCATTAAATCGTTCGAAGGTTAGTCTCAGTAAGGCTATAGTACTAAACAATAGTCAGATTTTGAACTTTGTGGTCCATTTAATACGAATCCAATGCCATTGGAAGACATTACAATGCTCTCTTCTAAAGCCCACAATTTTTTAAAAGCCGTTTCCCTGGACCCCACCAGAGCCCTAGGGGAATGATCTCTGAAGATCACAACCACGGCGATGGTGTCTCTGACTGCTAAATCCTACATATTGGCATACCCCTCGGGCGAAATCCATTCTCACTGGGTAAGTAGTTTGGTCTAACCTTACCCCCCCCCCTCCCCACACCTCTTCAGACCAAATCCCGGGTATACGCCGCCTGAAAACAGTCTAGTGTGAACCGATGTGAAGTCGAAAGACTCAATGAAGCTGGGCGCAAGCATGCGCTAAAGCAGTGTATCTGTATGTGCAACAGTGTGAACAAGACTTTAGTTAAAAGGCTTCAACAGTAAAGTAATAACAAAGTAATTAAGTGAATCCCTACTGCATATTGAGCTAAAATTTAAAACTGCAACAAGAGATGACACCTGGCTACGCGCCTGGTAACTGCTTTGTCGAAATATTTTAAACTGACTTTTCAGAACCATTGAACACACATGGGAAATGAACTGACAAAGATAATTATGCCTTTTTGTTGCTGCCTAGTGACGTACTTTTTGCAAAATTTCTTTAGCTGGATGCCGAAGACCAAAAACCAAACGTTACCCCCCCCCCCCCAGGAGGTTCTGCTCCCCGAAGGAGCTACCTCTCCTGATAGGACACTAAGACTTAACACGACTGTATCTCAGCCATCAGACTCATTCGTGGTAGGATGATAGGTCTGTCATGCAAGGCCCTATACCAGACTGGCTGAATACAACATGAACCACGCTTGATCAAGACGTCCTTGCACTCAGTAATATAGGCCTAGGGACATTCTGGACTTCCGAGAAAACGGGAGATCTGTAATGGTCAGAAGAAACCTGGGACAGTCCATCAACAGGGGCGTAGATTGGGTTTGGGGTGGGGGCCAAAATTTCCCAACAACCCTAATTTCACTAGAAAATGTATAAATAGTTATTTGAAGTGTTGAAAAATAGCATACGGTATATGGAGATGTGCATTATGTTGAAAGGGTTAGATGGGAGATTCACATTAATACTTTAATATGCTCAAATTGAAGTTTTCTCGAAGCCCTAAAGTCATCTGTACCAACCAATTCTCATAGCATGTTATAACTGTACAAGCCATGAGGACCGGGTGTCTGTAAACCGTAATATTATATTTTTTTTTACTCTGCCTGTTTTTCTTTTTACTCTGCCTGAATTATTGGGGAGGCAAAACGATATGTTTGCCTCCCCAATATTTTCTTTGAAGGGGCAATTGCCCACCCTGCCCCCCCCCTTCCCGGATCGACGCCCCTGTCCATCAAATATACACACGTCTACCAATTGGAGATATTGCAAGTTGTTGAAAGCTAGCACATTTCAATTTCCTGTAAACTGATCCGAAAAGATAATTCACAGATTATTTACACATGAAGTCTGATATCAGGTGATTATAAATTTCAAGTGGACCTAAGAGATTAAACATGGTATCACAGTTGTAGACTTAAATAGTAAATCAGCTTACTCATTGCTATTCATATCTCTCATTAATATTCATGATAGTTTATAAAGTCACTATGAGAGGAATAAGATGCATACCTGTGCAGGATAGGACAAACGTGTGTGACCAACATTGTGTGACTTTGTCCCACGAATTCCTATGTAATTACCTGTAAGCTTACTACATCACAGCAACCATGTTACCCAGCCTTCATGAATATGCATGATGAGGTTGATCAACTGACATCACACAGAAACCTAATACTTAGGCAATACTAGGGCACTTAACAACTTGGGTTTATTCCTCACACTATATACAGTAATATATAGCAATCATAACTCCTTAGTGAAATATTCATTTACATAAATTATAACTTTGAGCGCAGCCCACTCATTAATATACATGATAATGGCAACAAAAGAATAGGGCACAACTTCAAATAATGTAAACAATATAGGCCTGCATCTACAACCTTTGACACCCACCTAACATTTCAATATACGGTACGGGTTTGCCTCCTTAAACGCTGTAGCGTCAAAATATACATACTTGTGAAATTGTAAAAAACTACCTCAAAGATCAAAATAATTCAATCTGCAAACAATCCAAGGTTTTCCATAATTTATCCTAAAATTTACTCGTTACGTAATTATGAGATGTAGTTCAGCAGAAAGCTAGATCTTCTGCAAAAACTTATCTGTCTGTCCCTAATCAAGACTTACAGTTTAAAAGCATAACTCCTAAAAACGAAATAATTTCTTAGTTACACATTTGGTTTCCACTTGTATGACATCATTCAAAGGATTTTCACTCTGGCTAAGCCCTTGTTGCATGAACTCGCAGCGCTCTACATCAATATGATATAATATATTAATGTAACTCATAAAGGCTATATTAAAATCTTTCAAACCATTCTAATTGGTGTAGATCATACATGTAGCGTCATCTAAAATTCTACATGTATATGTGAGCATATTCATCGTTGCTTTGAAGCCTATTTCAAGCGCACACTCCAGCCCAACTCAAAATCCTCCTAGCCACTCTGATACCAAATTTTCGGCAACCTAATTTTGTAAGATGACAAAAACGAGAAAAGACCAACGATATGCTGGTAGCTGTATTCGGCGCCAGAGTTAACCAAAGTGGATCACTGCTGGAAGGCTTTCATATACTTCTCAGCCAGTATGGAAACGAACAATGCTCGTGAAGGCAGGGTCCTTAGTGAGCTAGTAAACTACTTATCACTTTAATTGACTATGCTAAGGCTCCATTGTACAATTCTTGTCGGTGCAAAGGCATAGTAACCCAAGAAGAGTGTGTGGGTAGTTTGTGATTGCACGGTCAAACTTGATGCAGTAGTTCTGTAGTATATGATTGTGTTACTGTATGTGGTAGGCTTTAGGCCAGTCCTGTACACTATGATAGAAGTTCGTTTAAGTTGGTGTTCCGTCTACTGGTACCGTGTCGATCGTAAAAATGGAGAGCTCATGTGTCATCATGATGACATAAAAGACAATTACGTCACTACATCATGGCCCTGACATTACCTTCATGATGTCACGTGACTCGCCAATGACATAAATGGAAGAGAGACAGAGTGCCAGACCCTACAAACATTTTCAGGGATAAACACTGTCAAGGCAAAAGTGTGACAGCGGACTAAACAAAATGGAACAGGGGAAAATACATTGTACCTCCAAGTATTTCCTTGAGGGGAGGGGACGGAATACCTTCGTCCCCCACTTTTTGGTCAACGAATGCGTACGCTTAGTGATGAAAGGACTTTCCCATTCAAGCTCCGGAGACCCCAATTTTCCGAATGCATCGCAACCATACATACACAGAAAATAGGCCCAAAACGGAAACGTGACAAGGACGAAGGTCTCGAGAACGGTTGTTAGACCACTTCTACAGGACTCGTTCTCGACACCATGCGGTCTTGGTTTTGGTTCCAGTTATAAGCGTACGAGGCGGCGGGCAGGGGGGCATATGCCCTCCCAATGCGGGCAAAAAGTGATCCATTCGGGCAAATGAGACAGCCAAGAAAATAAATTATGCCCTTTTGCAACCTACACAGCGGTATCAAAATATGGGCAACTTGGTCCAAAATTCTAAATTCGGGAAAAAATTATCCCTGACCCAGAAATATTGAACCCCGTACGCCTATGTTTCCAGTCTCGGACTGTGAAGGTCTCGATGATTTTACTGATCTAGGAGCGAGACCAGAGATAACTTAAGCAATTCACTTACAATTTAAAAATACACATCACTCCTCGATAATTACATTAAATTACCTATGTTTGTGACATTTTTATTCAGACTTGCTAGTTGCTTCTGTTAAACACAGAAACACACATGCTGCCTGTATAGGCTGTATAAAAGAGTTTAAATTATCCAAAGGAAGTGATATTGCTCTTCCCATTACATTCTCCTGGTTTTCTTCCCATCCTTTAGTTAAACTAAAGATCTTTGAACTTGTGAAGGCATACACATTACACAGCACAGTCTACATCACTGTAGAAATTGATATATACTAGTCAGTGTACTCGTTAGCACTGAAGAATTAGTACTACGCTACTGACACTGTAATGAAGTACGGGTATAAAACCCATAGAGAATATGAAGTTTTTAACCAACTTCCTCCACCCCATTGAACCCACTTTCATTAGGGGAGTATAATTACGCGCCCCCACCGCGTCTATTGGTAGAAATGTTTTCTGTCATTAAGTTTTATCAAATGTATCGACAATGCAACATATCGTGAACAGAAGAATACAGCATTGTTATGTAAATTATGTTGTGTGGTCGATCATACAGTTGGAGCAAAGTTTCAAAAACTGTACAGTATTTTACTTAATATGTATGTGAGGTCCTTGTCTTGGACCTTGCAGGTCTCGGTCTTGTATTTCTGTGCCTGGTTTCGGTCTTGGTCTTGGTCTCGAAAGTTAAAGGCAGTAGGCAGTCCCCCAAAAATTTGCATTGAAAAATCAGCAAATTCTTGCAAATCTCCTCTATTACAAGCACCTCTGAAGACGTTTTGACCATAACTATTACAAACAATAGGTAAAGCAAGGAGAAATTCTCCTTGAATTTCACAATTCACTAACAAAAACATTGTCACATGATCAAAATAGGCCATTCATGAACTAGAGTGAAAGGGCATACTAACTCTGATTGGGGCGACTGCCTATTGCCTTTAAGGTCTTGGTCTTGCTTCTGTGGCCTCGGATGTATTCGTCTCAACTACAACACTGACTTAAACATTATACTGATGAAGAGAAACACAAATTTGGCCTATTCTTCGTCGTAGTTCTTTATGCAATTGCCTAAGTTTTGGACAGTACGGTATACACTTCTGTATCACATTCAGTCTCTACACTAATTCCCGTATATGCATCTTTATTTATCGCAAAACACAGTGCAGCTTGTAACAAAATAAGTATCGTCGAGAATTAGAAACGGGACATCGCACATCAACCAATTAACAATACTGGCGATAACGGCCACACAATGCCATGTCGCCTACAATTCTGCAACTGGTTACGCTCCATAGTGTCAGCAGTTTAAATTGGCGGGTAGACATTTTCAGTATTTTGGAAATTTTCAGCACACATTGTTGGCATTTACAGATCTGTTCCAAGGACTATGAGATTTCCACGGAAAGATAGGCTAAAAAGTGTAGGGATTTCAGTGAACTGTAAATGAACCAACTGAGTGCACTCGTCGAAACAAGTTATTTTAATATTGATACCATTAGGCCTATATTTATTTCTGTCATAACCAGAATATAACATGTATCATTACACAAGACTTAAGACGTATTCGAAACAACTCTTATGAATGTCCTGAATCACTGTTTTGAAGGACAAATTCACATTACGGTATGTAAAACAAACCATTCTATTGTGGAAACACAGATCTCCATTTCAAAAACGATTCTTGTATTTAATATGATGCATCCACATCCTAAGTACGAGAAGCGTCCATACTTACTATCTTAATATATTACGTGCACAAGGTTCACACAGATGATCTTTTACCTCCACCAAAACCAGTAAGGTGTATCTTCAATGTGACACATTCACAGTGCCGACGACCATATAGGCCCAGATGACCTCTGAACCCTCACTAAAACAATAGGGATCTTTTACTGAAAATGGGGTATCCACATAACATACAAAAGAGTCACAGTAACATAGAAATATACTAAGAGGCACACACGCACACACACACACACACACACACGCACGCGACAACTTCACTGCAAAGATCGCGAATTCCATCGAAACCAAAAGGTTCTTGTCACGACGGTTCAGATGGGCCTGAAGAACACTTTTTAAATTGCGTCAATCGATCAGCAATATTGGGTCATCGAGCTGACTTTATCAATGTGAAAGAAACCTATCGTGGACCCGGTCCCATGTCTTTACCTGCTGATAAGTGACCCATAACATTTCTAAATTTCCCCCCGTTCGTCACCGACTAATACCAATTCACATCCTCTAAATTTAATTAGGCCTACAAACAAGGAGTAGCGGCCAAGCTGTTCATTTTGTATCGTAACTTTGCCTGCCCCTGTTGACCTGTGAAGTAGTCGGTCTTTATTCGGAGCTATAAAGAAATCGTGAAATGTATAGCTTCAAAGCCTTAACTTTTCATTTCTGGGCTCTTAGCCACAAGCCAATTTCGCAGGCAATTTTCCCACTCCCCCACCCCCACATAATACGGACACAGTTCTCCACAGCTATTGTTTCAGTTCAAGAGGCTAATAATGGATCCACGCCAGTGCCTCCATACACAAACTTTAATCCTCCAATTCTGTGCAGTTGAATACGGATCCCCTCCTATTTTCAACCATGTGTCTCAAAATGATGAATTTTGTGTCGGTTTTTTTTTTATATATATAAATTACTCTATAAAATCACACCGAGACTTCCCAGAACTTTCCCCACCAATCCGCAGGCCAATATGGACGGTTTCTTCTCATCAAGTTCAGTAATTTTAACTACCACTTATTGACGAGATTCAAAAGTACCAAAGTAAGGGGTCCTACGCTTGTCCTCCCTTTACTTCTTACTTAGGTTAATCCTTAGAACCCCGAATTGTAAGTGCTGTCTATCGGCTGAGCTGGCATTGCCACACTTTCCCCTCATGAGTGACAGGGTTCCTGTCTATTCTCACACATTATCATTTCCATGGTCACACCTTGTTTGTTCCCAAATGACACATGCAGACATAGCCTATAGCCTTTTGTGACCGATCCGTATTCCTTTTCATCTCAGATATTAAAGTAAAAGACTTCAATACTAAACCTTTCAACTAACCCAAAACTTTTTTTAGCGAACGCATAATACTAAAACGTTGCATTTCTCTACATGTGTCGAAGCACAGACTGTCGGAGCAGGGACATCCACCCCTTCCCATACCTCGCATAATACGTTCACATTAACTATCAGACTCAGCACTAAGAAAAGGGCATGCATTTATGTCTATTAGTATGGCAATGTTCAGTGGGACCACAGCATAGGCCTATAGGCTATGTTATAGAGGCTACCGTTACATCAGCCACAAATACCTGTTCCTCACGTAAAATTACACAAGGTCATTTTCAGTTCAAATTACCACATTCCTTCTACAAGAAAGAGCGCAACTTAAATTGTGGGCGTCGGGTACTAGGTGGGTGGGTAGGCGTCGGATGTTCTGTATGCGTGCGCACTATATAAAGTGGGTCAGTACTCATGTATAATATATTCGGTGGTACCAGCACGCTCTATACTTCCAGTTACACTTACAATGATGATTGAGAGATTTTAAAATTTGTAACATGAATTGAACCTTTCACTCACGATGAACTTTTCGTTTTCGTCTGAAGTATGTTACGACTCGCCTAATAGCTTCCGTAGCGTGTGCGGTCTATCTTTAAAGCAACAAGACAGTATACATATTAAGCGTTAAGTATGTAGACATAAGCCAAACGTCGGCTTTTGTTCGTAGCGTTAGCTTCAGTTGCTCCTCGACCAATTGGTAATACACCCCCCCCCCCCCACCGAAAAGCACTGTGTTTGGCAGGTTTTGCTCCTGCCAGCAAGGGGCAATTTTAGGCTGATCTCCCAGGATCGTGAAAGGAGAATAAAGTTCTTGTGTCATTACCCAGGCCCATCATCATCCCACGTTCCCTCTTGACTTAAACTTGACCGTACTTAATCTGCCACGCCCACCTCACGAAACTACTCAGCTAGGTCGAAGAGCATTCAAGTGGCAGGGGAGTCAAGTGGCAGCTCCCTGGTATCAATATCTGTGTTACAAATTAATGAAAACTCGTTTCCACGACGAATGCACTCTACTCTTCATCTTGAAAAGTTGCGGAATCTGTGGTTAGTCGGAAGTAATTCTGGCACTTAGGGAACGCCTTAAAGGGAATCAGCGACTGACGTCTCCTAAATGCAAGATATGCTGTATGGTTAGCTTGTTCTCGCGACCTGAAAAGCACTGCATTCAAGAATTCTATAGCAGCTGTAGAAGAAAGGATTAAGCTCCTATGCCCAGGCACGTAGCCACGGGGGGCACGGGGGCACGTGACCCCAACAAATTTTCAATAAAAGGTCATGCACTGAAGGAGGAAAAATTAATTACGAGACCAGCATTTTGGGGATACAAATATGAGGAAAAATGGAAAATCTCGCACCATTTTTCATCTGGAGTCCTTGAAATAGGCACCCCTCCCCCAGACAGGCGAAATTCCAACATCGTTGGGCCCCCCCGCCCCCCCCCCCCCCCCGCCAAATTGGTTATTCTGGCTATGGGTCTGCCTATGCCTACTTAGATGATATAGGCTATTCAGCTTAGAAATGACTGCAAAACTCTTTTTATGGTAAATTGAAATAATTTGCTTTCCTTGTATCATGTTACTTTGTTTGCTGAAGTGCAAATTCCAATTTTCTAAACTCACTCTCTCAACATTCCTTGCATAACCTTAGTAAAGTATAGGCCCTATAATTCCCGGACTTACCCTGTTGGGCGAACTAGTTTTGCTTGCCGAGACCCATTATCATAACTGACCAAAAAATATGCCTTAGAGCCTTCAATCAAATCAACCTGCGCCAGTATATATGACACGAATTTATCCAGAATTTCCTTTTGGCTACGATCTGGTTCGAAAATTTCACATGCAGCGGAAAATTTAACCATCATCGAAGCCTGAGGAACAGAGGAAAGGGTTGGTTAAACACGGGGTTAAAATGTATGCATGAAATGGGAAAAAGGGAGGAAATTGGATTTTCACCTTTTGAAGCTTGCTTACATTTTTTGTTTCTTTTTTTTTTGTTTGTTTGTTGTTTGCCTTGTTTTGGTCATGATGGCCTCCCCTTCCCATCCAGTTTTTATCTCTCCGACCCACTCCACATCTTCCCCACCGGCCCTGTCCCGCCCCACCCCAATACGGTTCCCTAACCAGACACTACGCCGGTAAACTTCTCGGAATATGATTTAGAATCTAGAACACACTGAATCAGGCTACATAAAAAAGTTTCACTGGCACAAATTCCTTTAGGCCAAATGGGGATCTTTCACAGTGGCACTTGATACTTCAGGTAGTACCCGTTGTGCGAAATGCCATTTTTGCACCGTGTGAATGACATCGAATCGCTTGCCATCAATGACCTTTTGGCCATTATCAAACCCATCTTTTATGACGTATAACGCATAATTTCTTTCCAATTCATCTTATCCCTTTAACAGGCATACGGTCTTCCTCCCTCCAATGGGTTTAGCATCGGCAATGAATCAATTGTACAGATTCATTTCCAACTAACCACCAAAAAGTATTTCGAGCTGATTCCGCTGCTATTTAGGAAACGGAGTACAAAACCAGCTTTTCTGTTGCACGACAGGGCTGCCTACTGATTCGTGCGTTTCAAAAGAAAAGGGCGATCGACGTTGGAAGGCTGGACAAGTGTAGTCAATTAACATTGCTACCAGGGAGGCATGCATCGATACTATTCAAACCAAATCACACTTCCACAATGATCAAGTTCAGTGCTGAATGAACGTGACCTTGACAGTAGCGAAATTCGCACAGTTATAGTTTGCTTCTGCCAGTGCGCAGAGTAATCTTGTTTTTCAGGGATACCAACTCTGACTAGCACATTACTGCCAATTTCTCCCCACCCCCACCCCCACCCCCCAAAAATGCCACATCACTCCTTTTTCGTTGCTAATTTGGAGGAAAGATCACAAAAACACTATAGTATCTTTGGAGAAAAAGATATTGAAAACACTTAAATATACAATTTTCTCTGTATTTATCTATTTTTGGATTTATTTTTCAATTCCAAATCAACCAATTTAAATGCTAACTGGATTTTTTACTGCTAAATTAACCTGAATTTGGCAGTGAATAGTGGAATAAACAAACCTTACGTATGTTCATTTTTTAACGATGCGGGTGGATGGAGAGAAATGTAAACATCCTGCGAGTGTAGCATATTAATATGCTCTTTAGCAATGGAGATTTTGGCATATGCAGATAACCAAGGAGGACTTGAAGCAAGTCGATAATTTCATAACAGAGCGAACGAAAGGGCCGGGTTTCTATGCATTGTTTTTCTTTGATCACCATTTTACAGTTTTAATTCACAGAGTTGAATAGGCTATATGCAAAAGTTCATCATCATTTCTAAGAATTTGCGACTATAAAACGAATAATTTCAGAAGAAACTTTTCAATGTTGACTGTATCAAAGAAAAAAATAAGTAATAATAATGATCGATTATAAGAATTGCAAGCACCGAGATTCTGTTCAAGTTGTGTGTCTCCATGAGATATTAATAGCGGCTTTTTACGAGTCATAAGTTTTTCCAGAAAAAGGAAGTGGTGCGAACTTGAAGTGGCGATGGCTACGTTTTGTTGTAGTACGGTGCGTGTTTATGCTTGGTGAGGTCATATTCAGCGACCAAGACGATTGGGCCTCATTTCATACGTTTCAGTCAAAAGAATTCAAAGTACATGCAAACGTTTCGGTTGCTTTAAGCATGATTACCTACATAATTATGGCACAAACTGCTGCAGTATTCATAATTTGCATATCCTTGGCGTCACTAGAACATACCTCAAGCCCGTATCGGGGCCGGGCGGCGGCTCTTTCAATTTTCTTCTTCCATTAGAAGATTGAAAGTACTACTGCCTTGTTGCATTCAGAATATCCCACCCCGAACTAAGAATATTTCGCCCCCATGATGTCATCACGCCCCCTCGTAGTACCTCGTCTGGCTACGGGCCTACTACCTCTTGCACAAAGAAGTGTTCTCTTCACTTATTCAGAGCGGCCTCTTGTCAATATTCAAGAGATTATTTTCGGCATGATGGAAGTGTGAGGGGAGGGCGTTAGTCACTAGCTAAAATGAGGGAATCCAACTGATAAACTAGTGGAAGGTCCCTGGGGCCGTGCTGGGAAAACAAGGCCTGAGAAGATGTCATCCACACATAAATTCTAATAGAACGTATGTGCTCGTTTCAACAAAAAGACTCTGCGACGGATAAATACAGGTGCCCTGAGCAGCTGGCAGCGGGCAACAACTCATAAGGCGTATGGGAAATTACTTCACAAGGGGATAGAATGTGCTTGCCTTGAAATTTTACCTAATTGGCAAACAATGATCGTGACATGAATTCTGTCCTAAAAAGGACATTTTTGCCGTTAAATCTACAGATTTTTTTGGTTGAGGTGGCCTGCCTCAGTCCCCTCAGACCGTCTCCTACGCACACGCCTACGCCAAAAGTTTGGCAGGCTCCTTTCCTGCGCCCTCCCCCTCTACTTCTCCAGGAAATCAGAGGTAAGTAGGCTAGCCTCTCCAAAACTGACTACGAACGAGCGCTGCCGCTGAAGTTCACAGAGTTCAAACAAGGTACATATCAAGTATGAATCCCTACTCGTAATGACTTATAGCCTACCTATATAGGCCTATACCTAAAACAGGCGTAGCTATACATACGACTGTTCACCGAAAAGCAATTACGCCCGGCGAATGGTGGTTTTTAATCTGACATTGAAAATGATTGAAAACGGCTCAAGAAATTTGCAACAATCCACTTGATCGAGCCATCTTTTGTTCTTTATTTTACTTTTTATTTTTAGTTTTACTCCTTGTTGACAGGAGAAGAAACTTCGTGGTCAGATTTCTTCCTGTCTTTTCAACCTTTCACCGTGGCCCTGCACTATTGTTGAAATTGCTATGCGTAGGCTACTTGGCATACTTAAGATATGAGTGTGCATTTTTTATCCTTGTTTATATACTTTAAGCGGTTTCCTATTTTACGTGATAAAACCCTTCAGCAAAAGTGAAAGTTTACATTTTCGCATTCCAAGCAACCACAGCTGGTGTCCAGTAATAACCGTCCTCAGCAATTCTTACACCGACGGTAAATCGTGAAAGAAAAACGACACAGCTCGCTACTCATGTCGAGGATGCTCAAAGGAGTCAAGATACTCCCTTAACTTAACTGTTGGAAATAGAACCCCTCACTATTAATATTGTGCTTTCCTACACTTTTCCTACACTTTTTCTTCTTCAATGGTAAATATGCAGAAACTATGTTCGTCAAGCTACCCCTAATCCACCTCCCCCTGCTGTACTTTTCATTGGTGTTTTATAGTCAGATTGCACGAACGCGACTAAAAAGTCAACGCAAGGTTGGGTAGGAAGCATTTAATTATTAGTTTTCGTAAATGGGACACACTAAAACGAAAGTGCGAATGATACAACGTCTTGTGACCAGGGTTCAATGCCGCCCACGCGATGCAGAATTCCATTGCACAGGAGGAGTGTGACGGCAGCTTTCGTTTTCGGTGGTATTTTCTGTTTGTTCGTACTTTTATTTGTTTTATTTGATGATGGTGGTAATGATGATCATTTTTATGTACGTTTGGGAATTGTTCTACCAAATTTGGGTACCGGTATATTGGGAAAAGTGATGTCGATGCCTCGATTGTACCGTGATGACTGAACGAGCACGTTCGAGGATTTAGTTGTGCATTTCCTGGCCAAGGTATTCCCTCTGTTGGCTCCTGTCTGCCAGCGAAATTATCATTTACGTACGACAAGGAAACGGATTCAGCGAGACTTTAAGTACGAATAATTGACTTGAATTTTTATCAGTTTCAGAAAACATTTTTCTTGAGACTGATAGGGAAATATTTCTCTCTCTCTCTGATCCAGTGTTCCGTCGCAAGGTATTTGTGATGGGCGTAGGGTGCCCACTCGAACTAAGGTTCACTAAATAGACAGAACATCTTTGTGAATAGAGTTAGGAGAAGGGCTAGGATTACCACAAAAGTAGCAAACCAGCCGAACTTCGGACCAATGGACCTTTGGTGTAGGGAGCCGTGCTCATTTGATTATAATGAAAATACAGCCAATGGAACAAAATTCACATGGTAGCTTAATGCGTTACTTTCCTCTCTCGATTTCAGTTTATGTAGAGGGGTACCATGGGGGGCAATATGAAAAATTTCTGGAGCGATACCCCGTTTTCTCTCTCTCCTATGACGACGCTTCTGTGTTACGTACTTAATGTGAAATCCTAATACTACGAAATCTTCGGAATAGTTCAGCCGTACACAGGAGACAGCGATATTGTAAAATGCAGCCGCAGGCCGGGTATATGACAGTGATGAGTAGCAGTCGCGAAATCGGCAGGGGAAAGAACCCCTAAACCAAACCAGCCGTGTACTGGAATGACATTAGACAAAAAGAAATCGGACAGGATCCAGGCGTATGCAAAAATGCCACATTGTGTCCACAATATCGTAGTAACTTATACACGCTATTTGTAATACCCAACACCTTCGTCACATTTGCCCCCAAAGGCGCAGGGGCGGGGCTGCAGCCTCCCATTCGGACGAAAAATTTGCTACTTGCGGGCAAAATATGTGTAGTTTTCGGACATACGTGATTAAAATTTCGGGCAAGTGCTCAGCCACCCCCAGTCACCACCCCCAGCCACCCACCCACCCCCAAATGAATGCGGCTCCGCAGGCTTATGTTTGACTCGTAATAAAATGCCCTAGTAGGTCGCTCACTTCTCAACCATATCAACTGCAACAAGCGTTGTTGGGTACGGTGCCCCAGGTCTGTACTGCTACGCGGGATGAGACGGTACGCAAACTGGCAAGTCTGGAGTAGCCAGGAGATTAACTATGGCACAAGTACATGCTGAGCCTAGTTCATGAATCGGTTACACCCGTTGTTTTCGCAAGAACAGGTTTTCTTTGGAAAATTTCAAAACCGAATCAAACCGATGGGCTACCAATTTTAAGGGGTTTTCAAATTAATACCCATTTACTACAGCACTAGTTTATGGGTTTCCACGTGGCGCCCCGCGGAAGATTCGACGACAGTACACAACTGTCTAAGTTAGTTCTACGTACTCCAGATATCATTAAAAGTTAACCCAAGTTAAAGTGACCCTAGACCCCAATTGCTCAAATTGCTCCAAAATCCCAAACTGATTAGATCTTATAAACGAAAACTCCGAGTTGGGGAACTTTCTTTGGCTCCCGTCACAAGGGGCTGCCGCCTTCCGAACTTCGTCCGGTGCGCGGGATAAGGAATACAGGGTCGCCACTAGAAGGAGCTCTCTGCTACGATCTGCAGACCAACTTGCTCGGGCGGCAGACGTGTATAACTCCTGCAGGTTGTATTCGTAATAGAATATGTACGTCATAGGCGTAGGAAGCTTTTCGAGACTGGGTGGGCTGAAACTTGTTTCGGATCGCCGTCCTAGGGGAGGGGTCTATGGGGAGGGGTGTTCCCCTCCCCCTTTGGAAAATTTTTGGGTATTTGAGGGTCCTCAGATGCAATTTGGTGCAACATTTTGGATAAACTTTAAGGAAAATTTTTGACATTTCTTACAGAAAATAAGGGGTTTTTGCCCTTGGATCTTGGGGGCAGAAGCATACTTCAGCCCCCGCATTTTGACTGGGGGTTAAGCCCCCTAGCCCCCCCCCCCCCGCTTCCTACGCCCTTGATGTACGTTAGAAAAGGGCATATTTTAATACCTGTTGCGAAGGTAACAGACAAGGAAGTTGTTATTTCAGAAATGACAATTGCCCTCTCAGACTTACCAAGAAACCTGTGAAGTATCCTATCCCGTAGTCAAGGGAGCATGATGGCGGTGCCCCCTGAAAAAAATCTCTCCTTAAAAAATTTTAATTGCCATTGCCTTAATGCATGTTAACACATCTCTGCACCCTGAAAACATACATTGTCCTCGACCCCCCCCCCCCCGAAGCTCTCTCGCCCCTTCAGTACCTTGCTTGGATATAGGCCAGTGGGTATCGTGGATGAACACAGTACAAGTAGAACGACTTGCCTTTTCGACTATAGTGTTCAGAGAATAACACTGTAAACGTATGTCTATGTACCAATCTTGCGCTTGAGACTTGTGATGGAGACCGTTAATAAACGGTCCCCATCCCAATGGACGAGTGTAATTTAATACATACAGCTGTTACAGAAGAGCTTCTTGGTTATCATAATAGTACAGTATTAAACAATTGTCACAAGTGTTACATGACTGGTGTCGGGAACCAGCGCCTGCTCGACCATAGAGGTGTTACTTTGGTCAAAGTAGCACCTCCCTGGCTCGACACCATTGGTCGACAAAGTGCTGAACAGAGACGCCTGGCGGGCAAAATGTGAGTTGGCCAGGAACGGTAAACATCAAAAAGAACAGGAATCATCTACTCAATATGGGCCATCTACCTGCTACGAATGAGATCCCTCACTGTCACCCTTCTTGAGATATCGAGTTTACAATATTTTGATCTTTTGACCTCTTGTGACCCTTAATGACATCTGACCTCCACCAAAAACAACAGGTATCATTGTACTAAATATGGGCAAGTATGAGATCCCTCACATTTATCCTTCTGGGGATATCGTGTTTAGAAGCAATTTCCCAGGTATTTACCATTTGACCCCTTGAGACCCCAAATGACCTTTGACCTCCACTAAAAACAATAGGGAACATCTAATAAATATGGTCCATCTACATGCTAAGTATGAGATCCCTCACTGTTACCCTTCTTGAGATATCGTGTTAACAATCAGGCGTCACATACACACAAACATACTTACATACATACACGCACACGACATCACCATCGCATAGATTCCTTTTGCCTCCGGCAAGGAATTAATAAAACGACCAGACATGGTGACCCAGAGTCAGAAACCCCACGCTCCTAATGCCACACTATGACCACCCACTCGAAAGTCCTCAGAACTTTGGTAAGAGAAGCTTTGAAGAATAAGTCTTGCGAGTATCTACACAAATTTCCGCAGAAACTGGGATTTGAACAAGAGCCTACGGTTGTCTGTATAGTGTAGGTCCCTGGGGTGTACACTGTTGTCACTAACGTACCCCTTCAGAGGAAGGGTTATACACGGGTTATGACAGCAGGTGAAAATGCACGTCCGTCCCTTGCATGGATGTAGGTACAAAATTGCCATGAGTAAGGGTGCGAGAACAGAAAAGATACAAGCGTAACAGGGCATGCATATCTAACAATGCAGGCAACATTCTTGTTAAAACATATTACAGCTTCGATTGATAGTGAATGAAGAGAGAAGAGTAATTTCTACTTGTCTCCCATGCAGGGACCGGTCCCTAAATACTCGGGTCAGGGGGCATAACCCCTTCCTCATTAATTGAAACAATGTGTCAAATTACCCCACCTCCTCCCTTCCTTTCACTCTAAAACCTGCGAAAATAGCCCTGACCCTACCGTCACAATTTTGACGGACGAAAGCTTCCCATTATTAACTAAAATCACTTTTATCAATAAAATTCACAAATTAAATCTGAGCATGGTATGATCTTACGGTAGGTATAAGGTAAGTGAAGCATGCATAATCTTGCACACAGTCGTTTTATTGCCAGACAATTTTGCCGACCTAGGAGCAGAGACTTCTAACCATCGGCAAAAGATAACAATGAAAGATGCATGTATGCATGCTCTTGTCTCTCGATTGCGGAAGGGGAGATGAAGTTAACCGTTGACGAGCGGGTAAACTACCCCACCAGCGCCGTTGGTCACCCAGCTAATGTTATACGTTGGCGCTGTTAGATGCTAAGGCGGAATCCGGCATTACTTCGTCTCTCATGTTCTAACTTTTTCCTTTATTTCTCTTTTTTTAAACTTTTCCTTTTAAGCTCATCCTGACGAAGAACGACTGACAGAGAAGTTCTCAAAATTACCTAGCCATATGGCAACAATGAAACCCCAGTTACCCACAAGACATTCTGCAAAAGAATAATGCGTTTGGGTCTGTTTTCATGTAGCAATTAACTTCTATAGCAATGGCTTCGGTGAAATTATGGGCTTTGTGAGGAAAATATACATGGAGTGTCACCATGGAATTATGATGAAATATAACAATGAAATACGTACAGTAGCCTAATGTTATACGTGGATTTATATGAAGCGGCGTAGTGAAAGGTTGGGAGAAGGCATTCTCCTTGGAGGCAATGATACATGCATGGGGCACCAAGTTGTGAGGTCATAATACAAGTTTTACTGTTTTTTTTTTTTTTGTTCCAAATTGGCAATGCGAGAGGTGCGGGCGCCAAAAGATAATGGTCAATACACGTGGAATATACTACATGCAGTCAATATTTTTTAGATGCACAGTGCAATGACGTAACACTGACTGACCAATTACTGCTATCTTACATGTTTTACAATGACGTTTTTGTATTGTATTATATATTTTTATTACTATAAGGTTACGGAGGCTTTAATGCCTTTACTAAGACTTTACTGTTTAATAACGTTTTTACCACAGTAAAGGAAAGTTACCATTTTGATTTTTTTGGAGAAATGCTACCTCAAAAATATTTGAACTGCTCCCAGGCTGCAGAATGGATTCCCAAATGACAGCGTACTACGGAGGAACTGTAATGCACGATAACACAAATTATACTCAAATAAACGTCTGAATCACTGCACGGCTAAAAGTCACATCAATGAGGAAACGTGAGGAAATGTGAGTTGCCATGGCATTGCCTCCCATGGTCCTCATAGTACGTTACGTTGACGTTGCTAACACACAGTTCAGGACCTACCATGTTTCAAAACTTTGAGAAACGTTTAAAAATACCGTGTTCTGCAAAGGGACTACAGCACAGGGATACCCGTAATATATCACTCACGTCTGATTGGTTTTGCCTCCAAGCACGTCAACGAAGGGACGCTTTTGTAACTACGTATTTTGAACCCCAGCTTTAATTTGCCAGAATTTTGCATGCATTTGAGATCTTGGGACTGCAACTTACGGTTCCCGGACGCGTAGTTTTTTCCCCCAGGACGAGTCAGTCCAAATCTGGCCAATTTCCCAATCAGCTTCTTGGAAATAGGCCACACCTCTAATTCTAAAATGACAGGTTTTCGGTCCTTTTTTGTAATTCTGACGCCGGATTTTGAAAGAACTGGCCAAATAACCCCTATCCACTTAATCTTTACCTTAATTCTAACCCTAACTTTCATTTTGAAACAAATTTAAAAATTTTTGAAAAACCGATTTGGACTTACTCGGCCTGGGAAAAAATAGGCTTCCCGGACACCCCCAACAATTTCCACCCTAGACAATTCCAAATTTTCTGGTGAGAATGGTCGTCTAAGGGGTAATTGTTATGGGTTGGATTGAATTGGTTGGTTCGGTCAGGGTAACCCACACTCTTTTCCATGACATGTTCCTTCTTCCAAACTTGAGACAGAGTTACCCTTTGTATGATTTATACTATATATTATAAACTTTACTTTGTGTTGACTGGACCACTTTTGGAAATGAATCAAACGCATTTTAGTTTTGTGGATATGAGGAAAAGAAGAACGACTCTTAAAGGTTCATGTGACTGAGTTTTGAAGAAACAGGAATAGATAAGTGCATAGAACTAAGAAGGGGATTCTGTAATCTCATTGACTATTAAAACGGCAGACTTCATGAAATAAACATTACCAGGATGAATTTAAGTTGACTTGGTGAACAATAAAAAAAATAACAAACAAATACAAAGCAGAAGTAAAACCATAAAAATCTAACAGATACAAAACAGCTCCAAAGGTCTTCCATCCAGGGGGTCATATTCACTTGTTCCAACACGTATCCTGATCCTTCTCGTTTAAAGTTTTTTCAGTTTATATTATTCGCAAAATTTTCTGTCTACTGTATTTCAGAAAATCACGTTCCTTTTAAGCTTTAAAACGTATTTGAATTAAAAGGAAGGAACAGGGCTTATCACATCAAGTCAGAACGAGGACTGAATATTTAGAGAAAGAACATACTTTACAAAAAAAAAACACAAATGAGAGTACAGCAACCGGAAAGTAATTTTTTTTTTGTCTGGTCTGTTTCCAAGGAACAAAAAAAACCACAAAAACGAGAAAAAGGACAGAATTGACCTACTTCAAATAGACTAACATGATCAGATGATGTTGCTGCGTTGTATACGTTTCCACGTTATAAACTTAGGTGTATGAGGGGGGAGATATGAGCCCCCACCACCACCACCACCACCACCATCGAGCACAAAAATGTCGATTTCAGTCTAAATATTGACTTTTTTCAGGGCAATGTGATGATTCTTCGACATTTAGGGCAAATTTCAGGGCAAACGTCTCCCGCCCTGCTGTGAAATATCTTCCAATACGCCTCTGGTTATAGTGCATCACTTAAAGTCATGAATTGTCAATTTAGAGTTAACTTCCATAAAATGCTTGTGTTAAAATGAAGGCCTACATACGAGGCTTGATATGGGTTTCACATCTTGGGAAGAAATGAACACCCATGCTTCTTAGTTAAGAATAAAGCAGGGCTAGCGGTTACCTCCAAATTTAAAGCGTCCAAAATGTTGATACTGGACCATTTAGATTGCCCGAACAATATGTCTTGGTGGTTCACTGCAGTGGCATTTTTAAAGGGTCCAAACCAGTTTTTGAATTTACACATAACAATAATAATGGCATGTTGTACTGGGTGTGCGGAGGAGACTGAAAATTAAGATGGTTTTGTACTAACTGATATTTTTATTTTGACTTGGATATAGTCGCAGTGCTGAGGAAGGGAGTGAGAGGCACTGAGAGCAGTGATCCTTGCGCGTCCGAGATTTGCTCGCTGGACCCGAATACCATTCTAAGGAATTTATTCACGCGTCCAACGGCGAAAGAATGGGGCCCATGACGCGCAGACGCGCAAGATCGCGAACCCTGGAATAAAAGTATGATTGGTTTTGGACAGTGTGTACATATATTTTAGCTTTATATACTGTCAGTAATAATCTACATGGACACTACTGAATCTTTGAAGTTGCACAACTTTGTCAATTAGTTTTATTTTAAAGCATTTTTAAGTACTAGTACACAACAAGCAATCAACATTTTAACGTCTGGGGTTTTGTTGGTAATTTCATTTTTGGAAATGGATTCAACGGGACTTACTGCAAATGAACACGATCGCGATCTTCGTGTAAATCGACGGAAATATATAACAGTTTACCGAATGAGAAAGATATCTAGTATTGAAACAGGCCTGAAGAAGAGAAAAGAGTAGTCGTCGAATATGATCGGAATTCAGCTAGCCTAAAGCCCTTACACGTCCTTTTACCCAGAGGGTTTACAAAGTAATTTGTAACAGTAAATCCATCTTAAGCCTTTTTCAGTTTTTGCCCCAAAGTACGTCGTTGCCGTGAAAGAAATTATCAGAATGGGTACTTGCAAGTAAGCCACGTCCTTAAGACAGAAGATAGACGGCGAATATTTACGGGTGGGGTGGCTGCACTCAAGCCCGTGTCCAAGGGGGACCAGGACCCCGCCCCTAAGCAAATCCGCCTGCATAATAAAATATATATATAACCACTGCCTTATTCATTTCTGTATATTTCGCCCTAAAAACTGCTCACCCCTGGAAGCTATCTCGCGCCCCTTTACTACCTTGTCTGGCAAGGACCTGGCTGCACTTCTGCCCCTTCTTGGGTATTCGATTTATAATTGTTTCAAGGCAACCGTAGGAGTACGATGCGGTGCTGGGGCTATATGCCATAGTATCCTAATTCCTATGCACTTTTTAATCATGTGACAATATATTTGCAACTGACCGTTGGTAAAGTCATGCAGGAAATCTGATCTAACTTGCTTTTAATACTTTACATGCCATATAGCAATTCTTGTATGTTTATAGAAGATCGTGAAAGATGAGTTATTCGTAAGAAACTTAGACATATGCATAGACCCTCCTCCGAATAGCAATCACAAAGGATTGTGGGATAGAATATTGGTATGCGTCGTTTTTGTCATAGACCCTTTTCCAAATAGCAATTACAAAGGATTGTGGGATAGAGTTTTGATACATGTTGTTTTTGGCCACAGTAAAATGCCATTGACAAGAACGTCGCACACCAAAAGTCTGTCCCACAATCCATTGTAATTGCTATTTGGAAAAGGGTCTATTGACACTTTACTGTGAACAAAAAACGACGCGTACCAAAAAGTCTATCCCATACCATAATCCTTTGTAATTGCTATTTAGAAATAAGTCTTTGATATAGCTTATAGTACAAAAACAAAGTGGGTGATTATATTATTACTTACTGAGTTATTGTCCTTCTTAAATTAGCGAGGTATCAACCGAAAGTTATCTGATGCGCTACACAAACAAATGAAAAACTTACGCTTTGAACATATCGCTACGTTAAAAGTTTTGGTCTAAAACCGGAAAAACTGACGGTAACACTAAGAAGATTAACACGTCTTAAATTTGTTCATAAAAACTTGAAAAATCGGTGCTGCTAGGATGTCACCCGGATGATCGTTCCATAGTCAGGCACCCGGAAAGGCAACAGAACGGTCTACAAAAGTTGTAAAAATTGAGTTACAAGAAGGCTTTTTTGGCACTTGACCTAAAAACTACGGTATGCTTTCAATGATGAAGATAATTGAAACTTAGGGGTATTCCTCGGCTTGTCCATACAAACACCTCCACACCAGAGTCTTCATATAGCCTATATTGGTAGTGCTAGAACGTCCAGAGAAAGAATTAAAACTGGTGCTCTTAACTTAATACCTTTTATTCCCTTTAATCTAATCAAATACTGAAAATTGATAATTTGTCATCACCCACCGTTAGTTCACGACTTACCCATTTTTCCTTTCTGTTCCTCTTTTTCTTTTCTTTCTCATTATATTTTGAGGAGTTGGGGATGGACCCCAACCTCCCCTTCCCCGGTACGTTACCGTTACCCTACACTTAGCATAGGCGTACATAGCTGTTCGTGTTTCACCCTCGCCCCAGCGAATTATTGGCATAATTTTACTTGTTTTTATTTTTTCAGCAGGAAAGATGACCAAAAACGCATTTCCAAGAAGGCACAATTTTGTTTCAAACTTTGGATTGGGGTCCTGGAAAATAATTAGAGTTACGTGCATATGAGAATGGGAGATGGCCTTTAATAATCCGTAGCCACAACTAGAAAAATAATATGAAGAGATTCGTGCCTGAAAAGTGCGTCAATTGATTGATATCCACGACTTTGAGTAGTCGTAACTGATCATCTGTCCTGCAGAAAAAAAGGACACCGCTCGCAAAAGCTGCCAAAATCGCCCCGAAAGCACCTGAAGAGGCGAAAAATACCACACTTAACGAAAATCGCCCGCTTTACCTCCTAAATGATTGCAAACCGTGGAACGCAACACAGCCCTCATAAAGTTTCTATTAATCAGAAGATTTTCCAAAAACATCCGGAAAGAGCCCCTCTGCAAAAAAGAAAAAGAATGAAATCTACCGCGCACCTGTGTGTACTGCCCCACGTAAATTTTTCACACAAAAGGCGCAGACGAGTGACTATAATAGCGCATACAAATTGTCGTGACTTGGGTTATACGCAATACTGCAGGTTTGTACAAATGTACCTGAATAGGCTGCTGTATTTTCTATTACGCCGTAAGGTCTGTATACAGCACATGGAAAGGTCTAAAGCCAAACGTTATTAATGAAGCTCTCCGGACCTGTTTTCACCCGATGATCTGCTGATTTTTAAGTTCTTTTTCGTGCTGTGATAATAAGGATTTGGCCATAATTATCAAGTCTCGACTTTCACATTGACGCGGATGCACAACACAAATGTAATTACCTAAATGCCATAAGTTCCCTGACCCTGATAGGAATGGTCCCCTTCCCGTCCCCTTGCAAATAAAGCAGGCCATCGGGACAAGGAGCTGTGGGCTGCAGCTCTCAGTAATTTTGTTTCTTTTTTTGGGGGGGGGGCTTAAAAAACGACCAAAACGTATTGAGAAAATGTCAATGAATAGTCCAGCCCCTCCTCAACCTTGAGAATGTGCCAACGGCACTGTAACTGACACGCAGCGGCAACCCTGATCCAGAAATGGACTTCGCTTATTTATGAAAACCTGTAGAGAACGCAAGTTACGTTTGGCCTGCACCCTTGCCGTCAAAGTCATCCGGGAAGTCGCCCATCCAATCAAGCAATATGCAGGCAAGTTTCTTCCCCAGAAATGCCTAGAAATAATGTGTTACTGCCAATCAAGTTACTAGATAATTGGACGCTGTATTCTACTGTAAGGTCAAATGGGCCTTGTTGCTTTCCGCAACTTCTATGATAGGTTTTGTTGGTAGTACTGTACGTACTATCTGCAAAGTCACCATTCCGAAAATTTACACAATAAAGTAGGCTACTGGACTTGAGCCAACTAATCAAGCTGTTCACAGAACTGACAACACAAAAATAAATCTGCATGCTCGACTTCATTGTGGCTACAGTCCAGAATGCATTCCCACAGGCTACCCGGTGAAACCATACGACCGCAGAAAAATCAATAGCATTGTCCACTTTGTTGTGGCCCACACAAGTAATGAAGTATTATAATGCAAGTACGCTATGTCATCTATCACCGTAACCAAGCTGCGAGCCTACTGTGCGAGAGCTCGAGAACACTTACCTCCTTTCTTTTCCATGTAACTGCCTCCCTTCGATCTGACTGCGCTGTGCCATCCGGTATCTATCTACATCCACCAAATGCGGCCCCAAACAGGTGATGGAGTCTGTCTTCAGCCAGCACTTGCCGGGCAATATCCACGACCGTGCGCTCGACGTAGACCGTGCTCCCGCTATGTAGTCTCTAAAGCCTGGGGTAGTACCCAATCAAGTGATGAGTATATGCTTGAACCCACTGTCCTAAGAGATTTTGCCTTCGTCCTGTTATAATGCGTCCGTGCTACCACACACATGTAGCAATCGAACCGTATACAACTCCCTGACCGGTGTGGTTATTTCAAAATATGCGCTGCAACATATTTTTGTTGTGCCTTTCTTGGTTGTGTGTGTGTATGATCACTTAGCCTAGTGTTATGTTTAGCAGGAGACCGGATATTTTGTCTTTGTACACACCGTTATATAGTAAGTAGCCCGCAGGTTTACAGTCCTTTCATGCTGAAGTGCCGTACTGACCTTCTAAAGCATGTGATACCGTTACGCATCGGGGAAACGTAATCTCCCACGACTAGCCAATCACATCGCAATGCATCCATTCACCGCAGTTCATCAAAGGGAATTATTCCCTTCATAGGGCGCTTTAACTGGGGACTTGTTTCATGTCAAGAATTTGAAGAATTGGGAAAGGTTTATGTTCTAGCCAGTTCAATTCCGCTGATATCGTCGTGGTGGCGCATTGACATGCATATGCATCGCTTTGACTTTATCTGCGATAACGTTGCATGTAGACCTTTATTGAAAGGGTAATTATGATGGGTTAGGTAGGGACGGATGTAAATGCCGTTAATTAACAGCCGGCTCGCATTTAAGAAGCCGGTTTGAGAAAAGCAAGGCTATATATTGATTGGTAATATGAAAGTGCGAAGGAAAATGTTCCGCTAGGATTGCACAAGAGCTCTTGATGTCACAGGTGTCGTGTATAAGAGGTTGACGGCAGGTCACATCACCGATCATCCATAAAATTTGTGTTTAAAATGACAACTTTGTCACGGTCAGTTTCTCGTCGACCTATTTTGTCGCTTTCTAGCCGTATATTTGATCATTTCTTTGGGTGTCGATTTACCTGTAATATAGGTTTTGGTGGACACTCGGGCCAGGTTTATTCGAAAATTAAAACCCTAGAGAGGCCCCACACTGAAGATCAAATACCGAACACCGAACCGTAGGTCTATCCCAAGCTAACGTGAATTACAAGGGAAAGAGGTCACTTATAAATGCACCCAGATTTTGTACCTAATTATGCCTTTTGAGTTATGCAGGTTAGTCTATAATAGGCCTTTAAGGTTGTGACCTAAATATCATTAGTTAGATGTAACACGGTACGTTGACCAAATATCAGCCAATCAGAATTTGCACCAGTCTGCCAGTATGCCAGTACCGTGATATGACGTCATCGTAACGCAGTATTTATTCCTTCATATTGTTATAACGGGATTCCTTATTCAGTTATTATCGTTCGTTTGGAAAAAGATCGCCGTTTTTTTCAAACTTACATGAGAAATCTGCCAAAAATTGTATCATATTTTCTGTATCAGTAAAAGACAAGCCAATTAAGATACCTATATTTTTACATACATGCCTACAGCAAGAGTTTTACGGAAAATGTGCATCCTTAGCTTTACGGCATCAATCGGCGTGTTTAAATTACGATATGAGAGATTGCATTTCGTTTTCAAGTTTCACCGTAGCATACTAAGTTCTAGGATGGAAGAACTACCTCCGAGATAGTACTTCCTTGGTTCTAGTAACGAGATATAAGTGGCAAATCTGTGTAAGTTACAATAGGTGGGGAGAGGAACGCGTATCCCATGCGTCTACCTTTTATTCAGTGCAGAAAAAATGCTTCTCTAAGAATTCAAAATTTAATTTGCTTAGTTCCATAGTAAGGGCTAGGATCGAGTAAAAGAGACTGCTCTCCGAGTCTGTTTCGGCGTCTGTTTGTTCCGACGTCTCTATATCCCGAAAGTCTAGGCCTACATGAAGTTCAGCGTTAAGGTAACGGTTAGGTGAGGTTATTACCTAAAGTATTTATTTTACTTGAAAGTATTACGGACATGGATTTCTGCAAAAAGGCGTCGGATCATAGATGTGTAACCCTAGAAAATAGCTCAGGGTCCGGCAAGGATAGCTACCGATACCGTATGTTTTTCACAATCCAAGCTCCAAACAAGGAAATTGATTCAAAACTTCGTTTTCGTTTTCAGTCATGTGATTGATACCAAAGAATCTGATTGGTCTTAATTGACTCGTAATTGCCTATCCGTCCCGTGCAGGACCCTATTAGCTGTAGTGTAGGCAATGGACTGTTAGATGTACCCAGGACAAAAGCACCTACTGTGGGATGTAGCCTACACAATTTCCATTTAGTTCTATGCAGTAAAGACTACCGCGAGCACTGATTCTCAGGCTAGTGTGCTAGGGATATTTTGTTTTAGAGCATTCCTTCCATTGTTTTACCTAGTCCCCTATATATTATCCAAATGGCATAATATCATAAAGGACACCTACTTGGATGAAACAATGTGTAGGTCATTTTGACACATCTTTTCTCATCCGTAAAATTATTATCATCGGACTTGACCATCTAACAGTTTTATGCGTCTTAAAAACTCCGCTCATTTGTCTTCCTTGAAATTTTAGTTTCGATAGGTTTCCCTTTGTTTATAGACAATAAACTAACTCAAGGCTGAGGTCTACCAACGTTTCCATGGTGATAAAGTTTCGATTACTTTCCGTTTTCAAACTGGTAGATAATGAATTGTCGAGATGTGGACCCTACATATCATGGATAGTCGAGATTGTGATAGTAATGACAGGTGACCTGCATATGACTCGCGTCATGTGACTTGAAAAAGATCACTGGATTGGACTATACTACGTACGCAGTAGCGCAGAACACTGCCTTCACGCATTGCATGTCATTACAGACGTTATACACTGACGTCATCACCTACTTTACCTCCCTCGTAGAGGACATGCTGCACTGAATGGGCGTACAAAAGTGTCATGTGTGTCCTTTGAGCAGCCGCAATACACTTTTTATGCCTCTGTGACGTCATGTACAAAAGGTCCACAGGGAGAGGAGGTGTATCCAACCGACTCGATTGCAAATGGAGGTTACCCCTCAATGTTAATGTTAACGATAACAATGACCAAAATTTTTTCATATCTTGTGGTTTATCATTTGGCTACAATTTTCAAGCAATTGTGCAAGAAGACCTTTTTGTGGGTGGTGTTGCAGGCGACTTGGCGTTGATTTCCCCTTCCTCTTTTACCGTTTTACCCCCTACCTTAGACGTCCTTGCAAAAGAAGAATGCTGTTTGTAACACGTATTGTCTGATATCAGAAGGACAAACACAAAGTTATAATCTTGACACCCTTGCATTCTCGATGCTCGATAAAACCGCCCTGCTTCTTTGCGTGCGTGCTCTTCTCTTTACCTTTTAGACCTACAGGTCTACTGTCTAAAAGAAGTGCAAACGAAAAATAAGTTATAATCTTGACACCCTTGCATTCTCGATGCTCGATAAAACCGCCCTGCTTCTTTGCGTGCGTGCTCTTCTCTTTACCTTTTAGACCTACAGGTCTACTGTCTAAAAGAAGTGCAAACGAAAAATATTACGATATATACATCTTAGATATAAATCTCTGTTTGGCTTGCAGATTATTCGTACTTAACCTCCATTCCGGACATTTCGCAAAGTTGAACCCAAAATGTCTGAAAAAGAAAGCGAAACGAAACAAAAGCACGCACGCAAAAATAAAATCCTAAGTTTGCAACAAAAAGAGGTATCGTTTGACCTACTTTTTCCGACTATCAGACTATTATTCGATATCAAATGGAATTGAAAAGCGGATAGGCTATGTAATTGTTGTTATCAGATCTATTTGCGATTCTTCTCATTTTAACATCAACGTGGTTGCTGGTAACTGACATTTTCACCTCAGTTGATTCCTAGCATATTCGGGTTTATCCTACCTTGGCGCCTAACAGTCCCTCGCCATATGTGTGTGTGAAGAGGGAATTTTGGAGCGACCATGACTTTCCCTGCGGGCTCGAAAGCGACCACCGGTTTATCATAACTAACAGAGCTTCTTGGCAATCGCCTAATCCCTTCTAGGTGACCGGTGCGGTAGACCTTTTGACCTCTTTACGGCCCTCCCGTTCCCTCTTAAGGCCTTTTTTGTTATTTTCCACGTTATTTTTCCTTCTTCCGTGGAAACTGTTGATCGTTGGTGAGGAATGGCTGGAGCAATTTAGCGAGCAGAGACGGGCGCTTGTCACGGATTTGTTACCCATAAACGTCCACGACTCACAGTATAGTCGAGGTGCAAACTTATAAGCTTGTGCCTTTTTTTAGTCGATGAAAGCAAAATCAAAATTTATATTACCACTCTCTAGACCCCGTCATTTTTCCATATATTTGCTCGAGAAACCTTTGAATTTCAAGGCTAAGCCTGATTGAGTCGGTCGATCGGGGCATTATTGGGGGTTCGACGTAATTAGAAATGGTTCGTTAACCACGTTATATGTTTAGAAGAAGATGCGGGTGATCGATAACACCTGCTTGGCAACCATTTTTTTTTCATTATTTTGTGGAAGAAGAGACATCGAAATAGCTCTTTCATCGTCACAAAATAAAGTTGAATATTTTCCCCTTTCGTTGGTTCCCCTTAAGGAGTCTGCAAGGTCCGGAAGTAAGCTATTAGTCATGGCAAACTGTAATGAAATCTGCGCAAAATTAGGTCTTATATTAATTCCTTGTCACAGTCTGCGGTATCATATTTCAACGTCAAGTTAAGTAAACCTACTGATGCTTTGTTGACGTGTAACCATTACTTCCTTCATTTAATTCAGAATTTACAGGTGTCATTGCTGCTTCATTGAACACGTAACTCTTCAGTCCTGACGCATTTAAATATTCAGTATTTTATAGAAATGTAAACTTCGACCTATTCATTAATATCATGAAAAGCTGTCCTGTTAGTTACGTGTCTATATGGCTTTAATTCTGAGTCACCATCTTCGAGTCCGAAGCGCCTGGATCACCCAAAATGTAGGTCGAACTCGAATGAGACACAGGTCCGTGCCTCCACAGGTACGGTACATGAAAACGTCAAGTTTATCTTTCATGTCACAGCCTAATTAACAAGGCTGGATGACTCGAGACCGGTCTCGAGTCCCGATTGTCGTGACTCGAGACTCGGCGCTCAGGACTCGGACTCGGACTCGTTCGACATGACTCGGGGACTCGGGCCGAGACCGGGTACGAGACCGACTATTTTTTCCCACGACCGTAAAATTACTCAGGTCGGAACTGCGCGAAAAAATCTTTGCTGAGAATATCATAACTACACTACGTAGGCTACAATATCATTGCTACATGTTACGTACAGTGCATAAGTCAGTGTGCAGTATGAACAGTGAACACTCGGAATATCGACTCAATCTCAGGCCTCCAAGACTAAATTGAAGATAGCACGGATCCAGCACGAAATGTTAAACACATCGTCCATGGGATTGCACTTGTGAACCTGTACAGTGAGCATTCAGTGATCAAATGTTTGGAGAATTTACCTTCAGGTCTGAGCATGGGACAAATGATATTTGTATTCAAAAACCTGTACCAGACGGGGTCGAAATAAGATATTGGCGTTCAGCCTTTCCAGGGCCCTAATACTCAAACTTTTGTTTCAGACCTGGCGCAATTTTCAGGAACCTACAGGCTGATTAACTTTTTATAATGACAAATCATGTATTGCAACATCATATCAGAATATCATTTAAGCATTCAGCATTCACCATGTGCTCCTCTTGCATAGCTCGATCTTGGTACCTGAAATACTACTTGGGGCAACTCGGTCTAAGTTTGAAGAAATCAAACCCATGGGTTATTTTCAGAAAAAAGTACCCCTAGTCTATGAGATTTTGGTAATAACCAAGTAAAATTATGTGATTTTCGTGGGGAAATCGGAGCAAAGAACAAATTTTGTGAACTGTCCTGGGTTCAAACTAATGTGGGAGCCCCTCCGACCTTAATTCTTCTCAAGACTACAGTGGCGCGAGTCACGAAAGGAGGGCAAAGGTTGTGGTCACTTTCACCCCCCCCCCCCCCCACTCGAAACGAATTCCATAGATTTTCTTCTTACTTACATGTAAGCCTACAAAACGAAAATTAGCAGCAGAGGATCTTCACAAACTACCCCAAAAATACAATGTCATTTTGTGGGCCCCTGGGCACGTGCCACGCTGGTCCGTGTTTAATCCGGCCCTGATCGGGAGATGGGGTGGGGGCGTTCTGGTAAACACTGTCAGCCATCTTTTATATACCAGGCAAGGACCCAGGAGGAGCTCAGGGGGAATTTGGCCCCTTCATTTCATAACCATTAATCTTAAAGTAGTCAATTTTTGGTGTTGAAACTGCCAGTAGTAAATAATTCAATTTCATATACGATAACATAGACATCTGGAAAGCTAGAAAAGCTGATTTTTCTGTTTTTGCACTGCACGTGTGGTGAAGCATTGTTGTGCTCTTCTATTATTTGGTCGGCCCCCTTTTTGGAAATTGTAGATCCGTGTCTTATCCGTCTATGTTCATAAGAGAAAATTCAGTGGTCTTTGTTTTGTTATGTTTACTTGTTTGGATCTATGGCCATCTTTAACATTAGGGGAAGGAATAAAGGCTGGAATAAGACTATTTCATTGTAGTTCTCGTCCTCTTGCACTCAAAATAAAACAAGTTTAATTTACACAGGGACTCGGACCCGGCCTTAGGACTCGGACTCGGATCGACTCGGCCATCAGGACTCGGACTCGGATACCAGGTAGTCGACTCCAGCCCTGCTAATTAAGAAGCCCCTGCTGGTATATACTAGCAGTTCAGTGAAAAAAAATAAAAACATGTCACAAATTTCCTACTGTTTAGACATACTAAACTTGAAAGGCCCCGTCTTGACGTTTTCTTGGAAGATGTTAGAGAATATCATTTGAAGTAACCGTACGTGTACAAATTGAAATTATACACTGTAAGATACTCACTTTGATGTATTGTAAGCCTTTGTGCCTAGAGTTAATGAATCAAGCGTTGAGATAAGCTACCACTAATAATAATCGCCGAAATTGCTCGTTTTCTGCCAGTAAAAATGACGACACATTTTGCAGTTTAGTGAAACGTCTTTTAACGTGTTTCTATAAGTCCGTCGCGTTTAATCGATAATCTCCTGTCCATTTCTTACATTCATTGATCGTTGCCGTATTATATACCAGGGAGTTCCTAACTCCTAGTAGCAGTGACTCCCTGATTATACTTTCTGTGTGTTTCTGATTCGATTAGGTTGTTACGTCACAGCACGTGTACAGTGGTTGCTTCACCCATTGAGAACCCAGTGGGGTGAGACGTGACCTGTCCTACTTCCACTCCATTCACCCTGACGCGTTTATTAATTGCTCTATTCCACTTTCTCAGCATGTACCGATGAGCAAAACGCGAGGTTAGCAACCTTATTAAACAAGGCAGAAAGCTCACACGTAAGCGAGTATAGTTGCGAATTATTGCGAGTTACAACTCGTATCTTCAGGGAAACTTAAAAAAGTAACAGCCTTACTAGCAGTTTCGAGCTCTCTCTCTCACAGGGTACTACGAATTACTAGACAGTGTAACTAAAGCCAATTGAATATATACTTTAGAGGTTGGAAAATGAATCCCGTTCATCTAACTCCCATCTTCATAGCTTATTCCATTGCTGAGATATAAAATTTTGAAATTTACTTGCCTAATTCGAAATAGTCGATTGAGCAATAATTTGTGATGTCCTTCTTGCAATCTTGTACAACCCACATTACCTATTTTTTTCTTCCTTTTGAAATAAAAATGTTTATATGGCCTTTAAAGATTTACTGTTTTCTTGCATAGTATGTTGTATGTAGAGGGCTTGTATAGTCAAGTCACCCTATAATAGTAAGACCAGAGATAACAATTTGCACAAGTGTCTTTCAGAAAAACAAAGGGAAACAAAGACAATAATTTAAGCAGTACAAGAATGACATCACAAATGAGTGCGCAATCTACCATTTTAAGTTGAGTCAGTAAACTTCAACATTTTATATCTCAGCTCAGAACTATCTTGCGAGGATGGGGTTTGGATCATTTAGATTCATTTTCAAGCTTTGTAACATATATTTTTTTAAATTTTAAACTTAGGTACACTTTCATAATTGCACGAACCCCATTCGAATATGAGTTTTTACGAGCTTCGAGATCATTTCGAGATTTGTGGACACGTCCAACTTAATACGACTACAAGGGATCTTTTGCGAGTTGTTGCGAGTTTAAGTTGTTCTTGGATACGAGTTGATTGGCGTTGTTTCCAGTTGGTTACTTGCACCTTTTCGCAACGTAGCTTGAAAATGCCTGAGCGAAGAGAAACCGTACGGTTACGGCAAGGCTGAAAACAAATTACTTAAAGTTATGGTGATATGCCAACAAAAAAGCTGGTTTTGCTAAGCAGTTGAAGTTTAAAATCCCCCAAATAAAAATCCATTGGAATTATTTCAATATTTTTTACCGTTCTCAAGATGTACCCCTTCAAAATTGGTCGGCTTCTAAAGTAACTCATTGCTCATGTAGCCTAAACTACTAGCCTAAACTAGCATTTGTTTTATTAACCCTGTATAGATTACGCTATCTCTTAATTACCCATCAATTCGTTTAGAGTTTGGTGAGTGATATTAATATTTTTCAAGAAGACAAGTTTACTTCCATAATAAATCCCTTGGGGCATACCGATGTTACAGGTGTCCTTGAAATGAAGTTTAGAAAAACAAAGCATAACATTAGCCACAGTCAGTCCCTCTTTTGACATCACAAATTTGCAAATTTAGCTCATGTTTATTGATGATATAAGTGTAAAATGGAAATAACCCTGTAAAATGGTAAATATTTTATGAAATTTGATGGGAATTGTGGCTATTTTCTAGGTTTTTAATGCTTTATGCATTACATATCCAACTGCGACATTTTCATGTCACCAGCCAAGAACTTTCATGTAGTGACATTCATTAGCTTTGTGCAAGGTGCATTGAGTATACAAAGGAGAGGTTTGGAAACGCGTTGTATACACACTGGTTGGAAGAAAATGGTACAAATAGAATTTCTGAATTACAATTGTCATTGAACACTTTAGAGCCAATATACTGAAACAGACGCCGCCGATCATGTGTAGTACCGGTATCTGTTCTTTTCAGCCAGTCTAGAAAGGGACCACGCATGACAGACCCACGATGTAGAGGTCTGAAGATCGAGTGGTTGGTCATTAAGTTTGTTGTCCTTTCGGGGTCCGTAGCTCCTTTGGGAGCAGAACTCCTTGGGGGTAACGTTTGGTTTCCCCCTCCCCCTGACGAAGATTCGAGGGCACTTTGGAAAAAGTATATACTGAACAGTTGCCGCTATAAAATGTTCTGCATAGTATGATTTTATCGCCTCTTATGTGCTCTTATGGAGTAGGGAAAACAAGCCAGTGAGCCACAACTGGAAAAAAAGGCCGTGGTCGTCTCGACTTGAACCAATTGGAATTGGAAACTGGGACGTTAAACCTCATTTAACTAACTAACTAACTAACTAACTAACTAACTAACTAACTAACTAACTAACTAACTAACTAACTAACTAACTAACTAACTAACTAACTAACTAACTTATGTGCTCTTATGAACTTTGCTTGGTGTTTGGGGAGTTGAAAAGGCTTTAAAATAGTCTACATGGCTTATCGATACGTGGTAGTTTGTAAATATCAGATAGGTTGGCGTGGTGGATAGATGGGTTGTCTTTCTTTTTGTTATTTTACCCAGAATTAACGTGTTCATGTGTGCAGAATGTAGGCCTGTTTGTGTGTCAGGGAAAATCGAGTAAATCGGACCCAAGTTTAGTACAAAATTGCAACAAATCTTGTTTTCTTCCTTTTAGTTTATTGTAATCAGCTGTCGTGTTTCTCTTCCAATTTATTTTAAAACTCCAATTCGTGATTTTCAGTGCTTGTAAGAAGGCTATAGGTTAATTTTCAACTGAATCACAGTAACGACACTATTGTTAAGCAAGTTGAAAGAGCGCCCTCATTTGTTGTAAGAAACTTGTTTAAATGACGTCTTGAAGTTTGCATTCACACTTAACGCACGCCTCCGTTCGTTCTCTGTCAGTCACCGTACCTTGATAGCATGACGTCACCACCAAATCCATAAATGCAATGTTATTTGTCGTACAACAAACAAGATTCCCATTGCATAGCACGATAGATTTCTGGTGGCATTGCACTAATGGCGGGTACAGCTACAAACCCTTTTTTCTTACACTACATTTAATTTCTGGAAATGTAAAGGAAACATCGAATAATCAACACCCACAATCTGTTAAAAGTCGATAAACTTTTGAAAAGTATTTTTCTTTGCATAATTCGTTGCTGACGCACCGGTATCACTCCAGTAGGCGGCCTCAGTGACGGGTGTCGCATTATAAATGCCATCAATAAATGACATGAAAATATCTTTGCCTGTCACTGCTTGGATAAGTCGGCGAGTTTCCAAAAACAGAGGAAATAAAAACGACCGTCATAAAGGGGTCAATTTGATAATATTCTCGTCAATCAAACAGTGATTTTGTCGTGGATACTACCATGCTGGGTCAGTTATTACTAGTCCACCGAGTCATCCAACATGCAACCGAGCATATTGTACTATCAGAGTATATCGAGAGCCACTAAACACCCATATCATCAACTTAACTATCAATCCTCAATATAGTAGGGACAATCAGTTTTTTCTCTCGTAGTCACGTTGTATCGACCAGTACATACATTAATGATCTTAGGCTACATGATCAAGGCAATACTAACCGTTTCCAAGTCCACTAGACGTTTTTAAGTCTGCTGTGCCATGAAGAAAATTCTACACCTCCTTAAATATTACAAAATTAGATGTTCAGGTTCGAGTCAAGTTCCTCTTTATCATATCAAAATTAAATTTCCACTTATTCTTCAAATAGCTTTCCTCCCCCTGGATTAGCCTTAAGTTGAGGTTTTGGCAAAAACCTCCGGCAATGATGATGGGAATGAATTTTATAAAACATTGTGGGGGCATTTTTGCATACTTTCGTGACATGAAGGTCCTCTGAGATCTACAATGGATCCATTCTCTGCTCCATTTGTATATTTTGAACATGACCGTAAGAATGGGTTTATATCCGTTTCCAAATATTCAACTGTGTATCAACTTATTAAATTCGGTACTTACTACTCATCCATCATTATTTCGTATGCCATCCTGTGGCTTCCACAAATTCGATTTCTAGATACTTCACGAATAGAATACGTGCTATAGAGGGATTTCAGTCACGTGACTTTAACCAACTAGACGCAATTTTGAAGGGCAAGAACGCGCATCTTTTTTTGTTTTGAAGGGCAAGATCACGCGTCTCTTTGGTTTTGACGGGCACGCGTCCATTGTGTCACAGTAGTATCTATGGTTATGCCGTGCGCGTGAGCTGTAAGTACGCTTACTGCGTGTGTGTTTTGCCCTTCAGTGCCTGGGAATCCATTGCGCGTGACGTCACATGAAATCCCTCTATACGTATGCTCATATCAAAGGGATAACAGGATTTTGAAAATGGGAGGTAGTAATGGGGAGGGGAAAATTTTAGGGGCCTATAGAATGTCAGCTGCATATTTTTTTTCGTACCCCACCCATTCTCACCCCTTTGACGCCGCCATCGACCGTGCATGAGTAAGGCGGTACCACGGCTTTCATCGACTGGTAACGTGCTGACATCGCAGATGGCACATACAGTGTAATAGCTATGGTAGTGCTTGAGTAACCTATTCAAATTCGAACTTCAACCTGAGTATATAGCCACTCTCGCAATAGTGGTGTGTCAGTATGGTATTTACTGATTGATCACTGGCTTCTGAAAATACAGAATAGCCCAGTGGAAAACCTAACCAAACTGTGGTATTTCGGAACAACATCACGTTGTTTCAAATCAACCTGGTGGTCCCTGGGAGTGAGGGGTCAAAGTTCATTGCAATTTTTTTTCACGCCCTATTGTCCCTTGGACATACCTGTGGTTTTTGTTGGTATGGAAAGCTAAATACTCCATTTACAAGTTATGGAAAAGCCGGAATATAATCTACTAAAAGATTATGTAGGTCAGCTTGAAACCACAGTTCTAATTTGTAAGGGTTTGAACACTATCTTCAGAAACAATGTGGTCCACACACGTCGTTATAGAGCCTTCCCTCTTGTACGCTATTTGATTACCTTGGTTGTGTTTAGGGTTCGAGTAAGTTGTAAATACAACGCTGCTCTCCCCCGCAGTTTTACTATACAAAGTTGACGTAGCGATTGACTACTGTGTGCTATTGCAGAGCGTCACAGTAACCCATCTGTAATCGAAGAAGGGAAGGGTGCTTCCCACAGGGGTGATCTACAACTCATGATGACCCCTTTAGTGAAAGTAATTACAAGAGTTCTACCGTTAACCGCAGGAATCGTGACATGAAATAGGCTAAATGCACCATTACGGTCAGCGGTGGTTGAATTCGTTCAAAATTTGAACTTGTAGCGACCCAAGTCATAATTAAGATGAACAATCTACTGATTACTATAGAAGAAGACAAAAAGTACGTATATGTCTGTTTTTTTTTCTTCTTCTTCTTTCTTTCTTTTTCTTTTTGGTTTTTCATTCAAAAATCTGAACTGACCATACAAAAAGAGATCTACGAATGTTTTGGTTAATTTGAGAAAGTTTATTCCTATTTGATGCAGTCACCCAATAGACGAGTTGGGAAAATGATTTTCACGCAAGGCATCAGGGATGGGTCAAAGGTCAAGTGAACCACTTACCTTGACGAACTGTTGTCATGATACAGCTGACCTTGTGACCCCACCGGAAGTACTGAATTACCCAACTCGTCTATTTAAAGTAGTATACTCCTGGTATCCTCGTTCAAGTATGGCTCTTTTCAAACATGAGACAACATTTATGTTAATGAATTGACAAACTCACTCATTCAGAATAACTTCTTGGTTTTCATATACCTTGTGTATGCTTTGAAAATACCATGAAAGATGCACGCTGTATGCGAAGTCAAAGAAGATGTGGGAGTTACCACCATACTCTCAAATGTGAGGGCGTGTGAGTGAAAGCGGGTATTTGGGAGGGGGCAAAATTGTGTGTGGGCATTGACCTGTAAACTTTTGGTTGCGCCACTATTTAAAAGCAGTGGGCTAAATAACACATGATACCGTGGTGACGACTAAAATGTAGTGTCCCGCCGGCGGAATTTTTCCCAAGGACGAAAGGGGGCCATTTCTAAAATTTCCATAGAAATCATGAAAAATGAAAAATAATGATCAGGTTAGGGTGAAGGTTAGGGTATGGTAAAAATATAGTTAGGCCCATTCGTCCTGCGAAAAAAAATCACGCGTTCCACCGTACAAAGGGCAGCATTGAAAGGAAGGGGAATTTCAGCATAGTCTACGTAGCTGACCACAAGATCTTCCCAGTTTAACTAGTTTTGGGTTGGTTGAGCCAGAAGGAAGACTTCGCGGGATAGGAAGTCTGTACATTGTACACATATTACATGAACTTTGCAGTTGTTGGCGGCATATCAAACAGTAAACGCAGTCGCCCGATCAACTTCATTTTTTAAACATCAGCTAAATCTGTTGAATCCACTCGTATTTTACATTGCAAATAAAATAAACCAAATAGATATCCTTTATTTTTTATGATAATTTAGAAAGAATTATATTGTCACGTGATCAATAAAGGGCCATTCATGATTAGGATATACCAGATGTATACTAATTCCATTATTATGCCCTTTAAATTTTGAGATCACTCATGTTCCTCAACAAACCATGACATATTTCATGTGGAGTGTTTCCTTTCTCACTAGCCGAATGGAACCTACTGCCATTGTGCTTGGTGCTCAGCATAAGCAATGGAGTACGGAAAACAAGCCAGTGAGCCACAACTGCAAAAAAGGCCGTGGCCGACACGACTTAAACCAATTGGTTAGAAACTGAGCCGTAAAACCTCATCTAACTCACTAGCCACTTACTTCACTCATTCCAATCCTCAAGCCTCTCGCCTGCCACGCAGGCGTTTGTCAGGCTTTCACCCAGCCAAGGCTCTATGTTGTGCAGACACTCTATTCTTTTCGTGACGTAACCAGGTTGTTTATACCCTTTTTTGTCACAAACATTATGTTTTTGTGAGGTGGAGGGTGCAGTTCCGGAGGAAAGACATGGTTACATTTTGATGCACCGCCCCCACCCCCACTTCTTTTGTTCCGTAGTCACCTATTTCCATCATCTGGGAGTTCTGTTAATCCGGATTGCTTATGTTTTTCATGAAAAAATGTAAATACATTTACACATAGGTCCAGTATATTTCGTAAATGTGACCAGCGCCGTGATTAATGAAACATATTTTAGCCTCATTTATATAATGACATTTGTGTCGTTCTACGCTCGTAGCCGGATGCAACATAGCTAACTTATAAAAGGTCACGTGTTTTGCAGACATTTTCATATGTGGACAAGGTGACACGAGCGGTTCAACGACCGGTGACGGCGACCGATTTATGTACTTATTAAAGGGTATATTTTACAACAACCTCCGTCATTGGATGGACATTTCAAACAATGACGTTTTTAATACTTCAGAGTACCCTGCTATTTACCAAACGACCATGAACTCTATCTCTAAATGGTTTTTACGATGTTGATCGCACAAGAAACAACCGAACCGGGTGTTGACACCAACCAAGTTAAAACAATCCAAGACATGTTTTGAATGCGGGATGAAATTCCGAAGAAATAAAGTAAACTCACTTCAATGATTGAAGTTAGAAACCTTTGCTTGGATGAAATGGTTCTCGAATTCAAATTGTTGTTCAATGCGTAATATATTTACGTTGAAAAGATCACGAAGTAAAACATCTCATTCCTTGAAGGTTAATGATATGTTCGTCTTGCACTTCTGGTAACAAAACCAGAGAATTTTCATTTTGGGAAAACCAATGAAATTGACTGAACCGAGGGGATTGTGTTGTTGATATTGTTGTAGAGATGGATCAAAAGAATTGCTTTATGATGGTCAACTATTAGCTGCGGCGATCAAGGCTTGGCCATAAAGTGTAGCCTATGGTTTGTCGTGCAATTAATGAAACTTATGTACTGATTCCACGGCACCTTTTAAGTTAAAATAAGGCTGCTACACGATATACCGATTACTATTATTATTACTTACAGACTTCCTCATAGACAGGAGAGACAGGGGCTGGGAGTGCCCCCGTCCAGTCGGTCACAATATGTGCTATTTTAGGGCAAAATATGCTATTATTGAGAGCAAAATACATTAAAATTTCGGGCAAAAAGCACAGCCCCCTACCCATTGACAGTAGTCCCCATAGTCGCCATATCCTCTGCAAAACACGCAAAAATGTTAGACTGACCAGAAAAGAATTTTAAGGCAATGCGGGTTAAATCTTGAGTGAGGGCGCTCTCTGATTTTCATCACTATCGCAGGAAATGTCTTTGCTTTCACCCCTCCGACGACAAAGAAAACCGTGTAGAGGAAAAGAGGTGAAGACTTGCCAGGCTGGCTTTTGTTCTTGCTTTTTGATAGGTCGCTTCAAATCACTTCTTCTCAAGGCAACCGATGTAACCCTTGCCTGAAGAAATATAATTTAGTATGGTGTTACTTTTTCGTCACACCCTATACAAATAATTTTCCTTTGCCCCTCCTCTGGAAAGTGAGTCCGCGTGAGTAATAGTCCTCTTCCTGCACAACTTTCATCCCATCCCATTCCATCTTACCCCGTCCCCACCCCTACCCTTCTCTACCTTACCCCCTCCCCCTCCATGGTCAGGCCAGTAAGCTGTTAACCCCAGAGTGACAGCACAGGCAAATGAAGTAAGACTCCGATTTGAAACTAGTTTTATAAGCACCCTTTTCACGACCCTCACTCTAAATGTTTTCAAGTACCTTCCCATTTTCTCATCACCGTAGGTGACAAATAAATACCCCACATATAAAACTTGTTTGAATTCGTTTTCAGATTTGACAACAGCGAAACCCCAATGAAATAAACTGGGCCTATAAAGAAGTAAAGGAAAATCAAAAGGGAAAAAAGTCTGTCCTTGTTTTTGCTTAAAGTTGTAAGAAACTCGTCCAGGGGCGATGTTCTTTGCTTCCAATCTCTGGAACTTTGTTTTGTATTGCCTTTTTTTCTGTCTCCGGACGTCACCCGTCCTCCCCACTCCTGTCATGTTTTATCTCCGTGGACCCTTTTCCAAATAGGAATTACAAAGGATTGTGGGATATAGTTTTAGTATGCGTCGTTTTTGTCCACAGTAAAATGCCATTGACAAACACGACCCATACCAAAACGTATCCCATAATCCTTTGTAATTGCTATTTGGAAAAGGGTCTATGTTACTCTCCGTTCACAGACTTGCACTCATTAGTATTTGTGCATACTGCACTGTGTATTCTCCATGATCTTGCATTAACCGTGTTTGACTTAACAGAACAAATTAAAGATTGGTTTATCCTTCTCCCTCTAACCCATGATACCCAAAACCGCACTTCTTTCCTCATAAGTTTACACATAATAATATTTGGGCATATCAGAACTGTGTTGTCTTCATGTTCTCTCGTTCTCCGTGTTTTTGACTCCACAAATTTCAAGATGAATTACCCATTCTATTCCCTACCCCCCGGTCCCCACCCCTTCTTCACAAGCACCTACAGATTGATTTCACTTCATTCTAACTGTATCGGCTTTCCATTATTTCTCTATACGTGTTCTTGACTTCACAACTTTCAGAGTGGGTTATAGCCCGTATCCTACCCCCATCACCCTACCCCTTTCCTAACAGGCACTTACATATTGATATCACTGAGTACGCAACTGATTTTGTATAGTGATCTTTCCCCCGTGTTCCTAACTTCACAGATTACAAGAATAGGTTAATGGTTAAGCATTAAATCACTTGAACTCATCACCAAATCGACAAGTGTATATAACGTTGAATCGAAAATCTGACAGCGCAATCAACTCAACAAACTTTATACATTAAACAAAACATACATGATGTATACAGAACGAAAAATGATTAATTGATGTAGTTGGATTCGCTCCAAATTTGACAAGTATTAAAGAGGTCATCAACTTCTTTTGCGAGTCCTTTGTTCGCCACCAGGCGCCTTTATCCTTCTCGTATTTCTTCTTGTTTTCTTTAACCTGAATGCCGCCAAGGAGCTCTTTCTCGAAAATAGGTTCAGTCGTTTACCGGTTGGGACAGGTCTTTTTCATCCTCTACGTCAGATGGTTGATTCCAGCAAAAGGGCGCCCTCCATCCATAGTTTCTTTTAAGCTGATTCATTGTTTGCCTTTGAGATGGTCGTCGGAGAAATCCGTCGACTGTAAAACTTCAGAAACAAAGGAGACAAACATTTAAGTAAAAGAAGGGGCACAATCAACGGGGAAGGGGTTGTAGAATTCCGATCTGTCTTTTCTCTTTTTGCTGGAGGTTTTGTATACCTGAAGAGATGGCATTTTCAGGTTTGGTCTTCGACTCGGATTTATCTTTGGGCAGAAGTACTGTTTCAACCCCACCCTTATGTGCGTATCAGGGCGGGTCTTGGGAGTCTCCCCCCCCCCCCACCTCCGAAGAAACGATGGTTGATTTTCAGGGCACAATTCATATCATGAATGTTTGCCATTGGGTAAGATATCAGGGCAAAAGCCTTCCTCTACTTCTCCCACCCCATCTGTGAAATGTCTGTTCAAACACCTATACCTACCCCCTCCTCTCATTCTAACTTAGAGACCTGACAGTTAGATAGGGGAACACAAACAGGAAATGCACTTCGAATTTGCATAATATACCGTAGTTAATAAAGTTGTAGGTCTGTGTTTAACGATGGATATGCATAAACTGTAACAATACATAGCCTACACATACTGAAACAATGCATATAGTAACATCAGTTTGCACAATGTAAAAGTAAGCCTCAAAGATCGGATTACGTATGAAATATTTTGTATATCTTTACTAGTATATGAGACTCAATTCTTCCTACGACTGAGAAATACTTTTTTAGCAGTTTGAATTGATATCATGTGTTTATGTAGGGCCGTCAAAAAGTTTCCCAGACTGGGATCTGGGGATCTGAACTGGATTTTGACGTTTTTAAGTAACTTCTGGCTGTTATAAGACACACTTAACAGTAATTTTTGGAAAACTGAAAACTATTGGATACTTTAGCCCCAGGGCGGCCCCTCTCCCCAATTCTTACTGCCCCGTTTTGCAAGCGTTCACCGAATTGTAAGATTGAAACTTTTTGGTATACTGTATGACAGTATCTTGACGAGGACGAGTTTCGCCAAGATAAACCCCTTTGCTGTAAAACGCAACTTCGTCCAAGAATTTGCCTGTTAATTAGTATGCCATTCCTACAGAAAGCACCTGATAGATTTATAGAAACGACTGTCGGGACCTTTATTAATTCATTTTCCCGCCAGTACGTCACCACTATTTTTACATTTTGACAAAATAATTAGTGTGCGTGCATAGGTGCAAGTTGCTGGCTGGGGGCTCCTCTCCGCTCACCCCCCCCCCCCATTCGGCCAAAAAAAAAAAAAAATTCGGGAGAATACGCTCTCTTCCGGGCCATGCCTGTGAGAACGAATTCTCTAAAATTTCCACATGTCACCCTCCACCCCAAATTGAAAGAAGTCCTGCAGGGTTGTATGTCCAACGGACGAGCCCTGGAAGGAACAACCATGAAGGCTTAAGTAGATGTAAGTAGCAGCAGTTTAAGCACAAAGCCCATCATGGCAATCGGTCCGTGTGGCAGATGTCTGTTTGCCAGAGTTGCGTTGGAATCCTTGTTAGGAGGGCAAGTCACTAAAAAGTGGTGGCAGCATATAGTTTCAATACTTAAACGCTCTTTCTTAAAAAAAGTTCTCAGACTTGGACAGCAACCTTTTCTCAAGAAGAACAGTTCCCTTGCTTGATCAAGCCATGATGCATGGATGATGGATTTGACATCCATTCAGTTTCAATGTAAGAAAATGGACAAAGAATTTTCTAAAGGGAAACACATTTTTATGTTTTCAGATGGCTTCAAAGGTATTTCTAACAAAACCGCTTTTACAGTGAAAAACCTAAACATACAAAATGTGTGGCCTTTAAGGTTAGCAAAGATCGACACCGGTCATTCCGCTTCCGTAGAAACTGGTGGTTACTTTGAATCGTTTTTTTTTTCTTCCCTAGGACCGTCAGTTGGCATTACTGTTTTAACGCTTCTTAGGTGGAAAAGGGCATGGTCCATTAAGAAAGCTACACAAAGCCCCCACAATTACAATTAGGAAATGAAGGGTCATTCCAGAACAAGAAATGTGTAAAGCCAATACTTTCCGAACCTCAAAATAGTGATAAAAATGCACATCGTCCCACTTAAGCTTTAAGGAGGTGACGTGACTACCCTAAATGGTGCACATTTGGTATGTTTAAACAGGGAGCTGTCAATGGCAGCTCCCTGGTTTAAAACAGTATGACTATTGCGGTATTACTTTGTGTTGCAACTAAGAATTCAAGGCAAGCAGCGTTTAAGTGGTGGCGCTACAACGTTATTTCCTTGTAAATGTTCCCTAATTTGCCGAAAGTCCATGTTACTTTGACAAGAAATTGTTTTGTGACAAACTAATATATATTCCTCTAATTTATAATAGAGCAATCCTCTTTATCCTCTTTTAGAGACATACTTTTACGATAGGTTTTTTGAGAGAGAGAGAGAGAGAGAGAGAGAGAGAGAGAGAGAGAGAGAGAGAGAGAGAGAGAGAGAGAGAGAGAGAGAGAGAGAGAGAGAGAGAGAGAGAGAATGAAAAGAGAAAACAGAAAATTTTTCAACCACTCTGGGTAAATATGCACTCAATTACCTCTTATACGGTTTGAGATATTAGAACTTAAAGATTACTGTAAGTAAACGTGAAGGAAGCAGGTGTCGGACGCTTAAAATTGATGATATTTTTAACTGATGAGGAACGGAATAACTCTAAAAATGTCAAGCTTTCGTTAGAAGTAGCTCTAACCTCTGTAGAAACCCCAGTCTGCAGTTATTATTGATTCTCGTTGTGAAATTCCTTCTACGTTTTTTCTTCCTTTAAATAAATCCGATTTTCCTCTCTTAACCCAGTTGCATTTAATAACGGTATGCATCAAATTCCCTTATAACCCGTAGGTTAACTCTCATTTCTATTCCAAGATAATAAAAAGGACAAATGAGAAGAAGAAATAAAAAAAATAATGCTACGTTGCAAGTTCATTCAAGCTGATTAAGATTCAAGTTCATAGAAATTAACACAATGGGTTGGCCCATTGTTTCTCAAAATTTGCAGCTTCAAAAATGAACAAGTTGGATAGAAACTGAAGTATTCTCTGCATGAAACAATGCCAAGAATAAGTAAAACAGATTATTATAAAAGTTATATAAAATTTTTATCAACTTACTATGGCTGTATGGCATCATAATGAACGAATTTGCTACAAATCATGTTTTTTTTCAAATAGTTGACCATATTTGCCTCAGACAAATAGCCATACCATAAAAATAGGAAAATTGTGATTATACTGTTTGTTGTAACAAGTTCATAATTTGTTTTTCTGTCATATGCAACTACTTACAAGTGAGCATTTGCTTCTTTCGTCCGCTAACGCAATTTTATTCCTTGAGAGAATGTGCACTCCAAATCGATGGCGCTATTTACGATCACAAGTGCATTAAAATTACATGTGTTTTTGAAGTTCATGTTGATCGGCACAGTGTACCTATTAACACCATTGGGGTTTAATGGCTTTTTAAGGACGAATAAAATGTGTCTTCTATGTAAGATATTTCGGAATTACTTGAGAAACACATGGCATGCGGGAATGAGCTCTCAGCTTTATATTGGCCAGTACATCGTCTCTCCAGTAACACGAATATCTTCCAGCACGTTCCTGTCTATTGACACCTGACGACACCATCCTTCTCTTTGAAACAGTCCGTAAGTAGGCGATTGTAACAACTTGTTTTGTGACAGTACCACTTCTATCTCACCAACACTCTTAGAAAGGTCTGATTAGAGGGGCACCGAACAGGAATCTGGTCGAAAATTTGACTAGATCAGGTTTAAAAATGAACCAAGTCTGATCATTTCTGAACCAAATCTAGTCAAATAATTGATCAGATTTCTGTTTGGTGCCCCTGTGATCAGATTCGGTTCAAATTTGACCAGACCTTTTTCAGTGGGAACCCACTTTTGTCATAATTATTGCCCACTTTTTTTCACAACAACTGTACCACTTTTGTCACAATCATCGCCCACATTTGTCACAACGGAGGTCACAACTTTTGTTACGACACTCGCCCATATTTGTCACAATGTTACAGAGTACCTCTTTTGTCACACAAACAATGCACACTTTTGTCGTACACGTTGAGTAAATTAGGTAAGGTTTTGAGGTCATACTTTAACGTTTTATTTAAGTGGTTGAAGTATGATCATAGGCCTATATTCAATTTCGAGCAATTCAGCTTATAATAACTTTTCATACACACAGGAGGGGGGCTTCTTCCTCCTTCCCTGGAAGAAGCCCCCTCCCCGAAAAAAATTACCAAGGTGGTTTCGTTCACCAAGTGATGCACAAAAATCATAAGATTTCGATCTTAAAGCACAGTCACCCAATTGATTACAATACACGAAGACACCTTATTTTACAATTTTAAGATTAAGTGAGGGGAATAGTATTTACTTTTTAGCTTCTTAATGCATTTTACTAGTATTAATTGCCAAAAAGTAGCAAATATTCTTCCCGAATGGGGACTTGGAGCCCTCCAGCCCCATCCCTACCCCATTTATGTGGTCCATCTCTGTGTGCCATGCTGGGACTCAGAGAAACCGCCTTTTTTATAGTGTAACCTTGGATTCCATATAATTTATCTATTCGCAACTCACTATAAAGATATATACCTGTTGGAAACATCCGCTGTACATGTGGTCATGAAATTGTATCTCGTTTCAAGTCACTTCCTATTACAAAACTCTTTTTGCATGTATGTTTGCAAGTGTAACTTAATTTTAAAACTATATGTTTGAAAATAATCCTCATTGATTCAACTCCCATCCCCAAAGCTTACCCAGTTGTCGAGTTATAAAATGTTAAAAATTCATTCAACGAATTTGAGGTATCGACTGCGCAAACATTTGTGATGAACTTCTCGTACAACTCATGTCTTTGTTTCGTTTATATGACCTTGGAAATACTCATGTTGTCAGGAGACTGCAAGTGTAGTCAAATCATTCAAAGGTAGTGTAGGATTCACATTATAGAACATAGGCGTAGAAAGAAGGGGGTTGGGGCTAAAGCCCCCCCCCCTCCCTAAATTCAAGGACAAAAATTCCTTATATGTTCCCTCTGTAAATAATGTTAACTTTTTGCAGTAATATTCATTAAAATTGTCCCAAGTTGTTGCACTAAATTGCATCTAAGACCCTTCAAATATTCAAAAATTTTCCAAAGGGGGAAACCTCCTCCCCTTAGACCCCTCCTCCAGGACGGCGGTCCCCCCTCCCCCCCCCCCCCCGTCGAGAAACAGCTTCCTACATCTATGTTTTAGAACAAGATCCAATGGCTTCAGGAAAAACAAAGAATAGCAAACTTTCAAAGATTGTAATAGGCTGATTAGAACAAGAATCACATCACAAACCATCATTGCTCAATCTATTATTTAAAGGGATGGGTTTCTTAAGGGGGGTATCCCCCTCCCCCTTTGGAAAATTTTTGAGTATTTGAGGGTCCTCAGATGCATTTTGGTGCAACATTTTGGACAAACTTTACGGAAAATTACTGCAAATTTTTGACATTTCTTACAGAAGTTACAAATAAGGGGGTTTTGCCCTTGGATCTTGGGAACGGAAGCATACTTCAGCCCCCACATTTTGACTGGGGGCTAAAGCCCCCCAGCCCCCCAGCCCCCCGCTTCCTACGCCTATGCAGTAAAATGCTTTAAATTGCGATAGTGGTTGATCTAGAACTCTTTCCGGAAGTAGGTAAAGAAAGTTAGACACTTTCTTAAACCAAGGCCCAGAAGATAACGTAGGCCTTTTTCCTTTGAAAGGAGAATGAAAAGACATTTGATATGCTTTTTTAATTGTCACTTGCAGGGGCGGATCCAAGGGGGGGTTTTAGGGGTTTAAACCCCCCCTTTGATTTTCGAGGATTTTTTTTTTCATTTTGTATAATATATTGTTTATTTTCCCCGGTATGTTCTGAAGGTTATTTTCAGTTACAACAATGCAATTAACATGCCATAATTATAAGTTTGCTGACAGCGTGTTTTTCCTTCTATCGTCCCGATTCTCTCTCATTCAAAATCCTTATAGAGTCAGTGAGTCCTTCAAGAGGAGGTCCAGCTCTAATCTTGGTTCCCATATGCAATGAAATCGCATTCAGTAGTGCCTAATTCTGTTTAAAAAAATGGGAACGCGACTCCAGCTTCTCGCTTGTACTCTCGCTGAAAAATTCAAATATTGTGTTCACTGAAAGTGGTTGTCGTTGAATTGGAATCACTTAATATAATCAGAAATCGAGAAGGCTAATCATACTTTGGACATGCGTTGGATGTAAAGACTTTCAGGAAAAATAGACTGTTCAGTTGGAACATACATCTAAAGAAGTTACCATTGTTCTGGAAGGTATTATAATTCAAAATTCGCTTATATACTGAATCCCTTTCATTTGTTACACAAGATATATTCCTTTTTTATCCAAGAGTACGTTATGACCAAGATCACGTTTAAACATTATTCCATGCAAAAGAGTGGGTGTTTGCCTGGAGTTTCTTGCACATGGGAAGTGCCAGTGACCTGTAGGCGGTATTTTAGCATATTTTCCTTCGTGCCTCTAGACGGCATGGTTGTATGTACAGCAAGGGAGGGTATCATAAACGAAATGTTTCCATGGAAATGACAAACATACAAAGCATGAAACATGAAGATGGCCTAAGTATAGATTGTAAGGTCTGAGAAGGGTCAATTTTTCTTGGTTCACGCCGCGCAGTGATGGCGCCAGGTGGGGGACAGGGGGAAGTTTTACAGTTTTTTTACAGTCGGGGAGTCTTAGTCGATACGGTAAAGTGTGTAGTCCCCAACGGCGACAAGTCGCTCCGACGGTTTACCTGTTTTTTGCTCTCAAGAGCAGTGGCGCCGGCACCGGGGGCATGGGGGGACGCGTGCCCCCAATCGATTTCAGATTTTTTTTTGAGAATTTTAAAATGATCTCAAGAGGCGTTTAAGCTATAGATTTCCGTAGGGGTAGGGTGAGGTGTGTTTTCAGCCGAGAGATGGATCTGTGGTTATCATTTTCAATCACAAATGGTTCTCAAACTATCAGAATTATCCCCAATCTTTCGCAAACTATCAAAATTTTCGCGCGCTTCGCGCGCTCCAAACCTTACCTCAGTGATATCCTTATTGTCAATAATTTTCGGTAGCAACTCCCTTAGAAGCACAGTTGAAGGCTGTTTACGAATTTTCAGTAAAAGATTGGCTTTGTGATTGGCATATAGGTTTGTTGAGGAATTGAAAGTGTTTCGATGCAGAGGATCATGAATGCAGGTTTTGTCATTGTAACCTTATTTAATGAAAAATTTCGGCGCGCTTCGCACGCATTCGTCACGGTTTGCACCCCGTCTTATGGCCATTATTAAGGTTATAATACATACAACTATTCTGATCACACTTTTCCGAGAAACATAAGTACATTTCCAACCTCTGTAGGCCTATGGGATCTTTCAGTCTAATTTGTAGCATGATCTGGAAGGTTGAAAGTACGTATTTGCCGTCGGTTATACATTTTTTCAAACGCAGCCATTACCGGTAGGCCTATAGATGGCGATTGTTAATACAGTTACGACGAAAAAGCATTTTGAAATGCGCTTTTTAGTCCTACACCCCTTTTGCTATACCTGGAAGGCGTTCGTCTGGGTTTTCGTTCAAACTTAGTAAACATACGACAGTTGCAAAGTGCTCGGCATCATACTCTATAGTATCATTTGGATGTCAGGTAATAAGCATCATGTCAGTGCCCCATTTTATATAATTAATCCAGCTTCAAGGAGTCCCTATACCGTTGCCTGCAGTGCCAGCCTTAGAAATACCCTTTCGTAATGCACAATGAAGCAAAGGAAAATTTTCGTAACAGTCCAAGAATGTTTCCGTGGACTCAACGCACGTATTAGTAAGTAAAAACTTTCCCCGAATAGAAGGCATTAATTAAAGTAGCCAAAAGTGGGACTTCAGGAGGTTTGCTGACAACATACCCTTCTGTTGGACAACATACTCTCCTCTTTCACCTTACCAAAAATTAGAATTCACTAATGTTGGACGTCATCTGTGTCATTTGGACGTCATCTGTGGTGCCCCCCCCCCCATCACCAAATCCTGGCGGAGCCACTGCTCAAGAGGACAATTTCCCTTAAAAGAACCCAAAATTTTCGGCGCGCTAGGCGCGCGGTAGAGTCACCTTTAGTTTCTTCAGTACTTCCATTCTACATTGCTAGATAGCACAAGACCTGTCAAACTTAACAAGTAACATGTAGGTAGAGTACACAGTTTATGTAGAGGTCGTTAATTCCATCCCATATCGCAAAGTCTACTTGCTGTTGTCTTGTGTGTGTCATGCGGTGCGGTCAGTTGGTGAGCGACTCAAGGAGAAAAGTTTGGGTATTTCATAGGGTAGTCCAGGTGGTTTCGATAAAATGTATGTTATCCCTGATATGGTCTACAACCCCTACAGTTTTTCTTTTTTCTTTTTGTTCTTAATGATTAGGCTACATATATTTTTTGTGTGAAACCAAAAAAAAAAAAAAAAAATTCGCGCGCTTCGCGCGCTTTGCAATTTTACGTTTCCGATTCAAAAGTACACTATCAGTGCGCAACTCGGCTCATGAAGTATTCAGTGATACTATGCAAAAAATGCCCTGCAATGACTTGGAATATTTAGGCTCCTTTATATCCCCTCCTTACCACCCCTTCGACATAGGGGCTGTCGGAACTTCGGGTCACTGCATGATCCGGCCCCCTGTCGGGAAAATGCTGTCGCTACCGACCTTGTCGGTTTACTTATTTTGGCTTTCAAAAGGGTCATTTCTGCGATAAAATCCAAAATTTTCCGTCCACTTTGCCCACTCTTCCTCAGTTCCGTTACTAATAGCTAAATATAGTACAAACCCTTTCCACCTTTTCAAGTAACTTAATATAAGTAGAATACATGGATTTATGTAAATGTCGGTCATTTCATCTTATTTTGCTAAATCGAGTTAATGTTCTCTTGTGTCTGTCGTGCGGTACTGCTAGTGACTCGAGGAGGGAAGTTCAGCGTAGGTTATGCCCGATATGGCCCAACTGCCTTGACAATTGACCCATATATATGCTTCAAATAAGTACAGATTCTTTTTAGTGTAGGCCTATCCAAAAAATTTCGCTCGCTTCGCGCACTTTGAAATTTCACAGTTTAGATTCTAGGAAAAACGATAAATCAGGGCGGAAATATATGTCTCTAGTATATACAAATATTATGAAATATATGCCCCGCAATGTCATAATCTAATACACAAGTTTTCTTTAAATCCTTCCTCACCAATTCCTCAACAACAGTCATGGCTGTCGGGGCTTCGGGTCGCTGGCCCGCCGTCGGGGAGTCTGCCCTCCCCTCGGACAAATCCTGGCACCACCCCTGGCGCCGCGCCAACCGATGGTCGCGCTCCGCTTAGATAACGAGACAACCAAAAATCCCATGCATGCGGTTAAGCCTACCAGTTTAATTTTAAGGCCCCATGCCAAAATACTTTCAGAAGATTTCAAAAAGAGAAACCAAGATTTCTTTATTGAGCACAAGCGAGAAACTTTGAGTGAGTCACTGTGAGTGCCTAGAGAGAGCACAACAAATGACTGAATGCTCCGAACTCCTGACGCCCAAGATCGTTATCGGGCTGTATAGCATGCATCTCTCACAAGTAGGGAGACAACTTTCTGACAGGACATTTATCATAAAATTTCTGGCACAGGGAATTTCAATGAAAGCTTGTTTTTATACGGATCAAAGAGCCTAGGAAACGCTTGGGAAATGCCATTTCCTGCAATCTGGGGGTCTTCTAGACCAAAAATTTTCTCTGTACGCTTCGCGCCAACTCATGGTGGCGCTCCGCTTAGATAGTAACTGTATCGCAAAACCCCCCCTTTAGTCAAAACCTGCATCCGCCCCTGTTGTGTATTTTGAAGTGATTGCTTCAATGGTGGATCGGGGTGGAAAACTCAACCGGCCCGAGCTCCCTTTATCCAGAAACGTTATTTTTCGCATTTAACATTGATGAAAATGCGGCAAATATCTTGCAAGTTGTGATGACGGCTTACCCATGGAGTGGACTCTGTTTGCTCAGCTTCTCTTTAAGCCGTCCCAAACAAATATATCTAAAGGAGTGAACAAGGAATATTCCGTACAGCCTGCTACGTAGGCAAGATGAAGGCCTTTAGATCCCAGGAAATTCAAGTTGCGGATGGGTTTCTTAAGGCCCCCGGACCAACTCAAGTCTCGTTGACGTATAGGCCTACCTTCGTTTTTCTAATGTGGGCTTGTTCTCTCATTGGAGCCACGAGAATAAAGTTCGGGTATCACAACTTCCCCCATGGATGGATGGGAAAAATAAAAACAAGAAAGAATGGAAAGAAGACTATAGCAAAATCTGGGGGGGGGGGGGGGGAGAATTAATGTAATGGCCGGATAATTCTAATTACGTAAAGTGAGGCATAATTTGTTGTATCGTTTACGCTAAAAAGCTGGGTTTTTTTCAAACCACACCATTCTATTGTCTAAATGGGGTATATCATTTTGCCCCACCCCATAGCCTGAGGCCGCTGCAAATCTTTTCACTGCTTTACCCAAATGTCAAGACATGTCAAGGCACTTGCCCCCCCCCCCCCACTTTTTCCAGACCTTAAGATAATAAAAAATAATTTTAAAAGAATGAACGAAATGAAGCGGTACCACAGAAGTCATGAGGAAAGTTTCAATATTATAGTAAATTTTGCAATGTAAAATGAAGGAAAATATTAATAGGTCTATCAAACACCATAAAATGCCAGAAAGATTCTTCTCGGCGCGTTTCCCGTGCACCCGCAATGGAAACTAACTTATACATTTGCAGAGCTCAAAAGTAGGGAGGCAAGGGGAAATTGTTGTTGACAAATTTTGTTTGGTACCTTAATTGTTCTTTTTTTTTTAAAGCATGGGCGTCGGTTCCCGCCATAATTTTGTGACTTAGAGCCCTGAAGTGAGGGTCACTGACAGTATTAAATGTACGTCATTATACTCATCATGGTCCTTGTATACACAATACAGAAACCTACCCATGTATATTAGTGATGTATTGAAAATCGCATTTCTCAATGAATTTTTCAGCGTGCTTCACGTGAGCTCAATGTAAGTAGGGCTGTACGCCGGAAAACTGGTGGAATTGCGTCGTGGTTACTTCCTGCATGGAAGTGTTAATAACTGACACCTTTCTCTTTCCTGTAAGATAGCTTGAGTAAACTACTAAATTTCAGAAACCTTTGCAACCCCTTTCGCTCTTCTCTTCTCCCATCCACTACCACCATCTTCTGTGGCGGTGTCGTGGGTGCACGTGAACCCCCAAAATTCCCAGGACTAAAATTTTTACGTACTAAGGTGGACCATGCCTTTAATATTCTATCGCAGACATTTCACTGTTGCTCTCCTCGTCACCGTCGGTTTTGATATAGAATCTCGACACCATATTGAGAGCACCATTTTTATCTAAGTCCTTCAGATGGACGTCACTCTCCAACAATGAGTGAATCTAGTGCACTCCCAAACGAAAATCCTAGGTCCGCCCCAGATCTTCATTAAATTTGCAATCATCGTAAGAAAAATATCTCATTAGCATTTCAAATTAGGGACCGGGGAGACCGGGGCTTTAGCCCCGGCACTTTTTCTGCTGGGGCTTTTTGGGCCGCCCTAAACTGGGATGATATTCTTTCATTTTCTTGAACATATTGGGCTGCTTCGATGATTAGCTCCCCCCCCCCCCCCCCAACACTTCAAAACTGGCTCTGCAGCCCCTGCAAATTACCCCTGGTCGGACGCAGGATTTTCTCTAGAAATGGCCCAGAATGGCCGCGAGAGCCATTATGTAAGAAAAATTCTCTGGAGGACTCTCGGTTCCCAGCCTCCGGCTTTGCTCCTTCGACATCCTTACCAAAATGCAGAGGCCAATAACGCTTCCCTGGCATTTTTACTGCGGACGCCTAGGGCCATTATGTCTCTGAAAGAACTACCCATAACAACATTTCATTGATTTTGGAAAGTATAATATACCAATAGCCCTCAAACTTTGATAGTTCTTACGAAATTATTCTTAGTTTTCAAAATAATAAAAAAATCTTGAGCGGTCCCTTGTCCCAGATCATCAACAAAAATGAAACATAAAAGAAAGAATAAGTTGATGGGAAAGTAGGAGAATCGTTTTTGTCATGGATAATATTGCATATAAAAATATAAAAAAAAAACAATAGGCCACAATGAAATGGACGCTGTTTTCTACGGCGCGCTTCGGGCACACGTGTTTAAAATATTGCTAATGTTTCGTAATTACTTCCTGTAGAACATTTTGCATGTTCCATTCGTGCAAACTCTTCCATTATCATTCATGTGTAATCACCTACAAGCCAAACCCTCTTCTTATAAAAATGCCCTGTTATTCTGAGTTAGGCTATTATACTAACATGGTCAAAATGTAGTTTTTGTGATCTGTTTACGGTGCACATCCGATGAGTTTTAAGGTAGCCAAATGATCATTCTGATGGTTTTAATTCTTTAAATACCACTGGCAGGGCTTCCGGAGGCGTCCCCCTGCAGGACCCCACCGGGCGTTGCCCCTGGACCCCACGTTTGAGCCTTCAGGGCCGCTTGGTATTCCCACCCAGGTTTGACCCCAACTTTCAAACATCAAATCCCGCCCTTGATTGCTGTAAACATCAATCGCATTCTTTCACCTTTATTCTTTCGATCGGCGGATATTTTGAGTGTTATTGGAAAACATCATTATCCGCCTCGATTATTATTCTAATTACTTTCATACGAACACAACTTTTATTGGAATTCGGAATATGTAACTTAAAAACTTTAACTTTCACCATTGTTAAGGATATCATTTATCGCATTGTGGTTGGAATCTCACATTGATTTATTTACCTCTCCCTATCGTGTATATATTTATCTTGTGAGTGGACACTGCATCTTACTTCTATCAACAAACCTGCTGAACGGACCAGTTTCAGTATCCTAGGCAAGAAGAAATAGGTGAGTACTTATAATTTCGTTCGAAATTAGTTAGCCACAAAACAGTGCCTTGTCTGGCTAGGGGCCAATCCCCCCCCCCCACACACACACACACACTCCCCAAGAAATCCTGACCACACCCTTCAAACTCAAGCCTCATTTCTCCAAAGCTCCTAACACCATTTTCGCTCCCCTGAACTGTCGCCGCGTTGCAAGTCTTTTTTGGGGGGGAGGGGGGGGTAAATGCGGCCAGGCTCCTGCCGCTCTATTTGGCCCTTACCCCAAACTTTGAGACTGAATCACTACGTCTACAACAGGGTCTTCGTTCGATGACCTCTTGGTTCTTGTGCGTTGACACAGATTTATCGAGAATCAGAGCGTGCGTTTAAATCGAGTGGCTGCTGTGGTTAGCTGACCCCATAATATAAAACATCACTACCTGATCGTTTCATCGGAGATCAAAGCTTCCATTTTCAAAGAAATTTTCGATATAAAGGAAATATCATAATTCAAAAGACTTATAGGAATGAGCAAAATATGTAAAAAGGAAATTTATTTCCGTACACTTTATCGACATGGTGCAGTGAGAATTGAATATGAGGGTTTAAATTCTTACTTAAGGAATATTTATCGTTGACTTTTAGAGTGCTGGATGTTGGTTTGTGGAAGCTTCGGCCGAAGTCAAAGCTTGCCAGGATCCTGGAGCCTTCAGGCGAGATGCTCTCCCGATAATCCGGTGTAACATGTTGTAAATAGAAACAACAATGGATAAGCTCCGAAAAATGCTTCAGGGTCAAGAAGAGGAACCGGAGGATGAAGAGAGCATTATTACACAGGTTGCTGGACTGAATTCCAACAAAATCTGGCCTTGGTAGTTGCTCGACTGTTAGGGCTAACGTTAGGCCTAACTTAACGTTAATACTACCGTTAGGCTAGTGCCTAAATCCCAAGTTAGGGCCTTGGGCTAAGAGAATGGACTAGACCTAGGCCTAAGTCATACTCATATAGATCTGTGACCGGGATATATTGAAAATACCTGCGTTATGTTTCATTGCTTATTATTGGTCATTAATTACATAGCCTAGGCAGGGTTTTCACTAACCCGGCACCCGGGTCGATGATGCGCAATTTGTCTGATAGATTCATTGTGCAAATTTACTCACAAAATTCAGCACTTTCCAGTTCCCAACTTGGCTCTAATTTAGAATCAGTGCCCGGAAGTGACATACTGTGACCTGGTATGCATACGGATAGGGTTATATAGCCTACCTGGTAGGCATACTGATAGGGATACTGGATAGGGTTAGGCTAGCCTATAGCCTACACGTGGTATGAGTAGAAATAAGGTTAGGGTACGGGGCATGCATACGGATAGGGTTATATATGTGATACGCATAGAGATAAGGTTAGGGTTATACCATATGGGTGTATATGTATACGTAGAGATATAGTCTATATACGTATTGTATATATTATATATATGCAATGGAGTTAGTGTGTACTTACAATATTTAAAATTACTTGCCGATAGCTCAGCTCACAGTGCTACAGGTTAGGGCATAGGGGCCTACAGTAGGTTCGCAATACAGAAAAGCTATAGCCAACTGCGTTCGTGTTCTTGAAATGTTCCGCGTTCGAATCTCACTGTCACCGTTCTTTCCACACCTTTTCTCAAGTCTTCTTACACTTCATTGTCGCTCTTTTGGAACTTGACTTTGTCATTGATATTTCAATTTGGAGGTTAAAGGTATTACAATGGCTTTTCACCCAGGGTGCATTCCATGTAAAGCCTACGCCGAAGGTACGCCGAGGTTTTTGTGACCGTACGCCGGGATGTACGCCAGGATTTTCTGTACTGTGCACATACAATGCATGTACATAGCAATCCATAGGCGTGCATACATACGTACAGTATACATGTACGTGATACGTACACAGTCACCATACATTGACAATGCACGTACAGGTATATAGTATACACACATTATAGCTAAGTCAGAGGCAATCCGTAAGCGATTGTACGTAGGTATGTATACATGTGCGTAATGCATACACCATTCATTGGCAATACAAGTAGGCCTACAGGTATAGCACAGTACTGTGCGTGAACATACTAGCGGGAGTTGACTGAATCGGCCCGCCGGTAGGTCGGGAGTACCGTTTGCCCGCTGCTACGCTGGGGAGTACGCCAACTGCGCCGTCAATCCTCAACTTACTGCATTTTGCACGCCGACAAAGGCTAGTTTCTAAGCCGCCACGCCGACCGAAATCGTATGGCCACGCCGAAGATCTTCGGCGTATAGTGCACTAAATGCACACTGGCTTTTCACAAGGATCCCATGTGAAAGAGAAAAAAATTCAGTTCATACCCTCTAAACCCCGTAGCAAAACTCTTTTCCTAATTCGAGATATCTAATATAAAAGACTACTTGTTTTGTCAAAAAATAACTCCAGTTCTCATCAAGGTCACAGAATGTCATGTAAAGTGGGCACATTGCCTCAGATTTCTTTTGTTTTCCTTTGTACTTGAATGTCCTGTTGTCCTTGAAATTTGATACTGCTGGAATGTTTGAATACCTTTGCATGTAGGTTTAGCATAAATCTACACCATATGTACAGCATAACAAACAAAGTTGCCAAATATTCCGTACAACAGTGTCAATATCATAAAGAAATTCAATGCTTTGTCAAATTAATGTGCCGCGATGACATGACAGATTTCCCATAATGCACTTTATCTTGAGAAATAATTGTGTTTCTTTGAAAATTAGTATCTTCCAAATGCTGCAAGCTATTGAGCTGCAGTTTTCACCTCCTAGAAGAGAAAAATTTTCTGCATTTTTTGAAGTCATTGATTTTCGTCACTGGTAAATCCCTTTAAGTTTTAAGTTGAAGCAGGGAGTTGTAAGGAAGGAGATACAACGAACAAATCTGTCAGACAATATGTTCTTGAAAATGATTTAATTCTTTTCAGGCACTACCATTTGATTGACAGGTCTCTTTGTTCCTATTGTTAAGTCTCTGTTTACTAAACCCTGTCAATGATGATCTCCTCCTTTCTTTTGCACTTAATCTTGAGAAAAAGGCCATTGTCTATTCATACTTTGAAGTAAGGTTTGTTTCCCCCAATGAACAAACTTTAATCAGGATTTTCATTTAAACGACTGGTAACAAACGTTATATGATGTACTTCAATTGTGCCCCCACGATTTTAGTATGTCACCTGCTGGAAACATTGTTCAAGCCTAAACATTACTTTTAGTTTTTAGAAAATTTTACCATCATTAAGAAACATATTCGAATAGTAAATCGTAAAGAAATTCTTCACTGACCTTAAATGAAATGATATTTAGTGCGACGAATAATGACAAAAGGTTAAAATTTTACATTTTTGCTTGACGGCTGGCAACGCAAAGTTTATGAGTTCAACATGAGGAGTGTGTGTTCTTAAGGCCACGTTGACGATGCCTCACTGATCCTAGTTGATCTAGGTATTGAGATAAGAATTTTGAGAAGAAAAGAAAGATTACTGTCGGAAACGAACATCTTTTCAAAGAGTCTAAAGAACGTTGTATCTCCTTCCTAACAACTCCCTGGTTGAAGTTAATGCTACGTCACTTCCAGGCACTGATTCTAAATTAGGCTAGTACCCCCAACTTTGTTCTGTGAGACATTTTCCACCTCTCTGTATGTTCTGGTAAAAATCTAAATAAAAAAACTATCGCTGCAACAGTACGGAGCTACCACCATTCCCACGTATGCATTTAGGTATGTCTAATCACAGGCGTTCAGAGATTACATTATACGTATATAATACACTATACATATATATATATATACATATATATATATACTAGGGCCTACAAGGTAAGTCAATTCGTCTCGATGACTTCGCGGCAGTTGCTGTACCTGCATAGCTATCCATACGGTCCCAATGCCGTAATTGCTGTGATGAACGTTGAGACCCCATAGATAGCAACATAGGTAAACGCAACTGCCGCCAAGTCGTTGAGACGAATTGACTTACCTTGTAGTATATATATGTATAGTGTATTATAATGTGTATATATAATGCTTGGAATGCCTGTGGCCTAATTAACTGCACCCGCATGCATCTAGATTGTGATTAGACTTGACTCAAAACAAGTGCATGTGTATTGCAAACAGATCACTGACATCAACGTGCATAGATGGTCAGAGTGTTCTGGTTTGTAATTCAATTTCAGCTGTAATTTGTAAACATAAGGCTAGGCTAGGGACAATATATATACACTAGCCTAACGTGATCGGTAAAAGATGTTACCCAGGACATTAGTGACACAAGACACACATTTCCAGTCTCTGTACACTATGTCTGGTCTGGTATGAAATAAAATCTGACTCGCAGTGTTTTACACTCTACAATAACTGCTGTACAAGTATGCAGATATAGGGCCAATGATTTTCCGCTTCACAAATCATAGAATTCCGTTTTGACTTTCCAAAATCCGCAAAATTCCGTTTCAAGCATAACCCATTTCCGTGATTTTCTGATTTTGTAGTAATTATGTTGAAAACAAGTCCTAAACTTGTCTGGTTACGATCCTGAAGGCAGCAAACGCTTGTAACACACGAGTGACCTATCCTAACACACTATAGCATAGGCAAACTGGAGCCTATACCGGCAAAATTTTGCCGATTTTCGTAAATGTCCTACTTGTTTTCTGATCGTAACTTCAAGGTGTTTTGATGATTTTAAGGTAAATTTGCCACCATTTTAGGCGGTAAAATGTCTGTGTATGTCTTTGGTATATGCAGACATTCATTTGGCATAGTTTTGAAGAAAAGTAACTCACTTTTTTTGTCAAAACTTTACATGTGTTTTGAGCCTGATAATTTTTGCTAAATTCCGTAAAATTCCGTGCAGAAAAGTAAATTCCGTTTTTTTCCGCGTTTTTCCGCGATCGCGGAAAATCATTGGCCCTACAGATACGATATGAGGCCATGTATTACACAAAGCTCTGCTGCAATCAACATCCATGTAAATGTCAGTCCTAGAGTAGTATTATCATAGAGTAGTATTATAAGAACTTATACTACTGCTCTGTTACTGTATGTGAGTACACTACGCATTTACAGCAATTATCGAATCGTACAGTGAGGACTGTACATCGTAGGTTTCTGAACATGCATATATTTGGTAGTGGCGCTACTAGCACTAGTTATTTCTAGAAGTGTGTCTGATGCATGGCGCATGTTTTGGCAGGGAAAGTTTACGATCATAATCCCAGTACATGGGAAGTTTCGAGTTACAGTGTATGACATAAGCTTCAGTCTACACAAAGGTTCTTATCGTAGAAGTGATTTCCCACCTTGTTTCAGTACGTTTTACGTTGCTTCTTCTAGGCAAAAACAGGAATAAAGTTTGTTGCATTAAACTCAAATTTATTTTGACCTCTTCTTTTTACGAGCGAATAGCGAAGTATAGTAGTCGTGTTTTGGACTTGAAACAGTCATTCAATCCAATATGATAACATTCTCCTGTCTTGTTATGTCCTGTAGTTCTTGTACAATATTGTAATTTTTATAAGCGATAGTTAATGCAAGTTAAGTGACGAAAAAAAGATCGTTAATATAATTTGAAGAAAAAATATGCTATTACCTCTTCCGAGTGACTGTCCTAAGTCTAATTTGAAGCTTCGTCGCCTGTTTATCGTTTTGCAGCTTGGTGCTACAAACAACGTGCTTACTCTCCCCTGAGGAGTACTATTTAGATTCAGAACTAAGCAATGGTGTCAAGCAACTAGTTTTAAAGGATCCAATGAATACATAAATTTGTTTATCTTAAAAATGAAATCAGAGTAATCACAAATTACGATTTTGATTTAGAGTATTTTGTACAAATCTAGGGTCTCCTAAGGCGTAGGTTATGTAACCCTACCAGTGACTAGCTTATTGCGTATTCATATTAGCGATGGCAATCTATGGAGTGGATGTATTACCGAGAGAGCTCAACTGACTGACTGCTTATACTGTACCATGATTATGATACAGCAAGGCACAGAGCAGATACTTCTAGCCCACTTTTTGTGCTGAGCACACAGGAATATTTTTTGATTCCTTGCCGAAGGCAGGCAAGGAATCTATGCGATGGTGATGTCGTGTGTGTGTGTATGTGTGTATGTGCGTGTGTGTATGTGACGCCTAGCTTGTAAACACGATATCTCAAGATAGCAATGACCGTCAATTTTCATATTTGGTATATAGATTCGTCATGTTGAGAGGAAGAACCCTATTGTTTTTGGTGGAGGTCAAAGGTCCTCCGAGGTCACCGCAGGTAAAACTGTGAAAACCTCCAAACACTTTGTAAACATGATATCTCAAGTTAGCAATGACCAACACTTTTCATATTTGGTATATAGATTTGTCATGTCAAGAGGAAGAACCTTATTGTTTTTGGTAGAGGTCAAAGGTCATCCGAGGTCACCGGAGGTAAAACTGTGAAAACCTCCAAAACAGCTTGTAAACACGATATCTTAAAATAGCAATGACCGACACTTTTCATATTTGGGGTATAGACTCCTCATATTGAGAGGAAGAACCCTATTGTTTTTGGTGAAGGACAAAGGTCATTTGAGGTCACCGGAGGTAAAAAGCTGAAAAGCTCGTAATCATGATATCTCAAGATAGGAATAACGGACACTTTTCATATTTGGTATATAAATTTGTCATGTTGAGAGGAAGAAACAAACATATTGTTTTTGGTGAAGGTCAAAGTTCATTTGAGGTCACCGGAGGTAAAAAGCTGAAAAGCTCGTAATCATGATATTTCAAGATAGGAATGACCGACACTTTTCATATGTGGTATATAGATTTGTCATGTCAAGAGGAAGAACCCTATTGTTTGTGGTAGAGGTCAAAGGTCATCTGAGGTCACCAGAGGTTAAACTGCAAAAACCTCCTAAATAGCTTGTAAACATGATATCTCAAGATAGGAATGACCGACACTTTTCATATTTGGTATATAGACTTGTCATGTTGAGAGGAAGGACCCTATTGTGTTTGGTGAAGGTGAAAGGTCATTTGAGGTCACTGGAGGTAAAAAGCTGAAAAGCTGGTAATCACGATATCTCAAGATAGGAATGACCGACACTTTTCATATTTGGTATATAGATTTGTCATGTTGAGAGGAAGAACCCTATTGTTTTTGGTGAAGGTCAAAGGTCATTTGAGGCCACCAGAGGTAAAAAGCTGAAAAGCTCGTAATCACGATATCTCAAGATAGGAATGACCGACACTTTTCATATCTGGTATGCAGATTTGTCATGTCAAGAGGAAGAATGCTATTGTTTTTGATAGAGGTCAGAGGTCATCTGAGGTCACCGGAGGTTAAACTGCGAAAACCTAAACGGCTTTTAAACACGATATCTCAAGATAGCAATGACCGACACTTTTCATATTTGGTATATAGATTCATCATGTTGAGAGGAAGAACCCTATTGTTTTTGGTGAAGGTCAAAGGTCATTTGAGGCCACCGGAGGTTAAAAGCTGAAAAGCTCGTAATCACGATACCTCAAGATAGGAATGACCGACACTTTTCATATTTGGTATATGGATTTTTCATGTTGAGAGAAGGAACCCTATTGTATTTGGTGGAGGTCAAAGGTCATTTGAGGTCACCAGAAGTCAAAGACTGAAAACCTTGAAATCGCGATGTCAAGATAGGAATGGCTGATATGGATTTGTCATGTGGAGAGGAAGAATGCTATTGTTTTTGGTAGAGGTCGAAGGTCATCTGAGGTCACCAGAGGTTGAACTGCGAAAATCATATAAATGGCTTGTAATCACTATATCTCAAGATAGCAATGACAGACACTTTTCATATTTGGTATATACTGTAGATTTGCCATTTTGAGAGAAAGAACCCTGTTGCTGTTCTTGAAGGTTAAAGGTCATTTGGAGCTAAAAAACCGAAAAGCTTGTAATAACAATATCTCAAGATAGGAATGAAGGACACTTTTGATATTTAGTGTATAGATTTTTCATGATGTAAGGAAGAACCCTATTGTTTTTGGTGGAGGTCAAAGGTTATCTGGGGTAACCAGAGGTCAAAAAGCAAGATTTTCCAACAATTCCCAAGATTGTTATATGAGGTCACCAGAGGTCAAAAAGCAAAATTTCCAAAGAATTCCCAAGATCAACATCTGGGGTCACCAGAGGTCAAAAAGCAAAATTTCCCAAGTATTCCCAAGATCAACATCTGGGGTAACCAGAGGTCAAAAAGCAAATTTCCCAAGAATTTACAAGATCCAAGATCCATTGGAGTTGAATCCCTTTCAAGACACTTCCTTCCTTTTTCCCTTTTTGTTATATTTGGTGGTGTTCAGAGGTCATGTGAGGTCAGCAGCGGTCAAATTGTTAAAACATCATAAAATGATGTACTCAAGAAAGATAAATTTGAGGGATATGGCTCAGTGCAACAAAGCATCCCCATTCGGCAAGAAACACTAAGCCTTTGGGCTTTCTGGTTCAGACTGAGGATCGGAAACATCAATATTCAATACCGCTTTAGCCTGTGGATGCCTACATCCATGTCATTGCTGCCGAATCCTTCACAGTACTTAGTATATCGTTCATGGTTCCCACAGGCAAAGGGTGATTGCCTAACTGTTGAACGATCCCCAGTTAAACATGAAAGTGCTACCTTCAACTGAGCTCTTGCCATCATTAAAGACAATAACTAAAAGACAACCCTCCACTACAGTAGATGATGACTCCATCACATTTGTTAGCATTTATTCAAACGGTGCTTTACAGAGATTATATATTTTTTAAAGCAATGCTTTGCTTGTCGATACTAATGGCCCATTGGATATGGCGTTAGACTTACACTCGAGAGGTTCGTAGTTCGATCCCCATCGTCACAAGGAAGCGTAGATTTTTTTTTTCCTTCAGTTTTAGATTCGCGAGTACGAATGCCTCGCATTCTGGTTTATTTTTGACTCATGTAAATTTATTCTAAAGGGTCAGTGACTGCTGGAAAAAAATTGGTGAGTGAAAACCCTGCTATAAAGATCATAGGCTACCCTTGCAGAGACTTAGGCCTAGGCCCAATTTCCATCTGAATTCACTGCTTCAGCATTATTGAGGGATCCCTTATGAGTGTTGTATTGTAAATGTGATGTAAGTGCACAATGTGGAAACCCATCCATAAAACTGAACTTGTACTCCAAGTAACCTGTACAATGTGAATTGAACTAGTTCTAGTCCAGACTGGAAAATATGTGTGCTGCACCGAATATCTTCGGCGTGCAGTAAAGGCCGTATACACCAATTTCATGGCCTGATTTTCTTGTCTTTTACATACACATTGTACTTAAAACACAGTACAACAGTTTGGCGTGGCATAAAAATTGAGAAAAGAGGTGACTGGCATAAAAATTTGGTGTAGCAGATACGAACTTTCCAGACTGGGTTCTAGTGAAAGCCATAGCCTGCTGTAGACCTACTGGACAGTAGGTCTATGTGTACAGTAACACGATTGATGCTCATTAATACTGTACATAAGGTACAGGATTTTGCAAAGGGAGAAGATTTGGAAATGTGATATGATGCAGTTTTTGATAGGCCTAGGCGTATGCCTATTTTTGCAAATAATGACAATATTGGGGTGGTAGCTGGTGGTATAGACACCAGTCTGTAACTTTCATTCCCTTGACCCTACAGCCCCTGGCCTAGCATAGGCAGGCAAGCATTAGTAAAGTACTGTAGTTAGGCCTTACCTTGGTTGCCAGTCAAGGCTCCCCTGACAAAGTCGCCCCTTGACAAAGTCTCTCCTTCGGCGAACAGTCGCCCTTTAAAAACTGGCCCTCAGAAAGTAGGCTCTGACCATTACATGTGCATTCCTGTTAGGGCTCTTTGTACACAGATATCATATGCAGACATACCAAGTCTGGTCACATGACACCGGAGTAATGCTGTTTTATTTTGGGATGATTATCAACAAAGCTAACGGGGTTGTACTCCGATGCAATAGAAGCGATACAAAAAATTTAACGCCTCGTAGATGTGCGACACAAACCTGCAAATCAGTTGAAGTAATTTGTACAGGCATTCTGGCATCCACACAATAACTGGACTTGACTTCAGTTCACACCTAATTTTAACATTTCAGTTCCATCCTTAATACTATGTATGAGTTTTTAATAATGCAATCATTACTAGGGCTGTCAATTTCCTTTTTGTCTCCTAAATGTTTAAACAGCCTGAATAAACGTCCGTTTACAGTCCAAATGATGTCCGTATTTGATATCAACGTGTAGTGCATTGATACGAGTACTGGCTATATTGACCATGCACAGCAATGTTCGCAATACATGCACTAGCTTTTTAATGTACATGGAGATCTAGGGATTATTTCACCGATTTTTTTTTTTATTGTCCCAAACTTATCAATGCACAATACTGAATGTTGAATTCACAGTCAGTAGTACGTTTGGTATAGGGCTAAAATGTACACACACGCCGACACCCTTGACCATATCCATGTTCTGTACAAATGTCCAAGTGAAATGTTTGATGAAAGCACAGTAAAGTCAGTGCATGTGTACGTTCGTAACTGTATGCAAACATACCCAGACATTAGGCTACGCACCTGATCTGTTGAGAAGTTACATCGCAAGAACGTTGGACATGGTACAGGGAGTACAGCATTTTTTCGATCGCTGCTTTTACTGCTAAATTTCCACTTGTTACCTCACAGTGTGTGGTAGTAATGGCAGTGGGTGCTTTTTATGTAAAACACATGTTAATTTGTGCGATATACAGTGAAGTGTGCCGTGTATTTTTTATGATTCATGACTGAAACATGGCCCCATGAGTTGTGCAAGAATGTTTGACACACTCAGTTTTGTATTTGATCATACCTCAAACTGATTTGTGCACAGCATCAGACAGACAATATGTATGACTGTATAGTGCGTGCATGCATTACATACAGCACTGTGTGAAACTATAACACTTAAAACAAACACATGTGAACCTACACCTGTTTATATAGGTAATACATGGTAGGATGTTGTGAAATAGCCATGTGACTGCATTGAAAATTGAGGGCATCTAAGTAAAGTACTGTATTTGTGTTTTACTGTTCGTTCTGTGAGAGACTTAGGCTACAGTTATGGTCTAAACAGTAAACTGAGAAAATTGCAGTCTGCAGGCAATTTCTGAGTCATGACGTAATGTTTTTGACATCGTGATAAAGTTTCTCCAAGTCCTACAATTCGCACAATATTGACCTTTCTCGAAAGGGAACACTTGTAGTTTTCTAACAGTATTATTCATGGATCTGCACTGTGTTAATATCTACTTATCATCAATTGAAAATTGAGTTTCATACGGTAACTGATACACTTGTACATACGGAAGTGCACTTCTGTTCAATGCCATGTAGCCTCCTGTGCAAAGCTTATGAAATCAGAAGTACTAGGATTCTGCACATGGTTTATGTCTAACAAAATGGGTGGGCATTTTACATTGTACATTCATTACATTACATTGTGCGGCTGCAGGAATTGCAGCCGCAGCCGCACACAAATTTTTCCTCGCAGTCATGCAACCTGCAACTGTAGTGGGGTTACATTGTATTAAAGATGATACTCAATAACATTCACAAATTTGTTTTCTTTGCTGTCACCAGATTTATGCAGGGACATCGCTGAGTTGGTCTACAAGATTGAAGGCCTTCACAATATGTCTAGTAACTGGCTGTGTGCTAGCATTGCTCGTAAGTTCAGGTGCATTTCCATACACAAACAGTTCAGCAAGGATTTTTGGTTCCTTGCGTTAGCAAAAGGAACCTATGTAGTCAGCTTGGCGTGTGTGTGTGTATGTGTGTGTGTGTGTGTGTGTGTGTGTGACACTTGCTTCGGTACGCTGTATCTCATCAAGGGAAAGTTGGACTAAACTGAAACTTGGTATATGGATCTGTCATAATGAGAAGGTGTGCCCTATTGTTTTTGGTGGAGGTCAAAGGTCGTGTGGGGTCACTAGGGGTCAAAGACCGAAAACCTTGTTTGCACGATATCTCAAGGTAGGAAGCTTGGATAAATTTCATACATGGTATGTGGATGCATTTTGGTGAGAAGATGAATGCTGTAGCTTTTGGTGGATGTCAAAGGTCATCTGGGGTCAGCGGGGGTCAAACACTGAAAACTTGTTGTTAGCACAGTATCTCAAGGGAGGAAGCTTGGATAGATTTCATACTTGGTATGTGGATGACGTATGGTGAGAAGATAAATCCTGTCATTTTTGGTGGAGGTCAAAGGTCATTTGGGGTCACTGAGAGTCAAATACTGAAAACCTTGTTAACACAATATCTCAAGGAAAGAATCTTGGATAGATTTCATACTTAGTATATAGATCCATCATAGTGAGAAGCTGTGCCATACAGTTTTTGGTGGAGGTCAAAGGTCATCTGGGGCCACCAAGGGTCAAAAACTGATAACCTTGTTGTTAGCACAATATCTCAAGGTAGGAAGCTTGGATTAATTTCATACTTAGTGTGTGGATGCCTTATGGTGGGGAAAATATTTTTTTGGTGGAGACCAAAGGTCATCTGGGGTCACTGGAGGTCAAACTCTGCAAACCTTTTCAACTCTATATCTCAGTGTAGGAAGCTTGAATAGATTTATGCTTTGAGGTGTTGCATTAAATTCAGCAGAAAACCCATATGAGTTTTCTCGGATGTCAGAGGTGAAATCACCAGATGCCAAAAAGCAAATTCCCAAGAATTCCTAAAGTCAAATGTAAGCACAAAACTGTATCATTCCAGCACATTAAGATCACATTCACCCAATGACTGAAAGATGTGGGACATCTTTCAGAGATGCCAAGTATCTCAATTTTCGTTGAAATTATAGTATTACAATTTTTATCCATAATTCTGCCATTATGAAAACCTGCATCAAATACCGCTTTTTAATATTGCAGAAGATTCTCTGCCCACAAAGCAGAGGACTTGTGAAAGTTCACTAGACAGACATTTGTCCTTAGGTTAGGACATGTGAGCTTGCAGAAATTGGAAATTGGAATTGATTAATTAAATGCCACTATGTGTTGTTAGTTTTATATAAAAGAGAACTAAGTTACTGATCATTTGGATCAGATACCATTGAGCGTGCATGAATTGTGATTGCTTAATTGAATAAAACAAATTGTAACTGTATACTGTCTGTGTTGATATCCCTTGAAGTGCCTGTATTTCTTCAGAGCAATTTATTTATGCTTGAATGTGTTAACACAAGATGTGCATTGTCTACAGAGCAGATTTTGTGCATCTACAGAAATACTGGTTTATTCAGTAGTTGGCTCAGTTTCATTACATTCAGCAAGGAACCACAGTGCCCATTGGGCTCTTGTTTTTCATTTTTCTGAGAAGGGTTGTGGGTACAGTAGCTATCTTCCTCCCCCCCTTCTAAAAAAATCCCCCCAAATAGGGTTATGAAGATAATTTTAAATAGCCATGCATGTTATTCAGGTATTAAATTAAAATGTATGATCAGTACAAAGCTTTGCCCAACATAAAGTAGCACCATGTTGCTTCTGAGCCACCTTACAAAAACAAAATTTTGATGAACCCCTTGTCTAGGATGGTCTCTCCCCTTAGCATGGGTGTCCAGAGGGGGGCACTTGCCCCCCCCCCTGGAAAATCAAAAACTTGAAAAAAACAAAGAAAAAATAAAGAAAAAAGCAAAAAAATATAAACATCAACATTTCATAACAGTTCCCTCAGTGTGAATTTCTACTCTCAAAACAGGAATTGAATAAAAATATCACCACTCAGGCCCCAGCAGCCCCCTGAGCATATTTTTGGCATTTTTTAAAGTTTATATTTAAGGTATTGCTGGTGTTTCCCCTTTTTATATGCAGTAAACAGGCCTTGGAAGTGTCATTTCCAGCGACCTGGGAAGCATTTTGGGCCGAAATTTTCTTGCACTGAGAGTCTGTCTATGGGCTTCACCCCCTCCCCCCCCCCCCCCTTGACAAATTCCTGGATATGCTTTGAAGTAAGGTTTGTTTCCGCCAGTGAACAAACTTTAATCAGGATTTTCAGTAAAACCACTGGCAACAAACGCCTAATTAATGTACTTGAATTGTGCCCCCACCAATTTAATTACATCATCTGTTGGAAACATTGTTCAAGCCTATACATTCCTCCTAGATTTAAGCAAATTTTCCCATCATTAAGAAACATATTTGAAAAGAAAGTTGTGAAAGAAATTCTTAGCTGACTTTAAATGAAATGATATTTAGTGTGACGAATAACAACGAAAGGTTAAAATTTCACAGTTTTGTATGACGGCTGGCAACAAAAAGTTAATGAGTTCCACGTAAGAGGTGTGTCTTCTCATTGTCATTTTGACAATGCGTCACTGATCCTAGTTGATCTAGGTATTGAGATAAGAATTTTGAGAAGAAAGGCAAAATAACTGTCGGAAACGAACATTGCTTCAAAGAATCTATAGAATGTTGGATCTCCTTCCTAACAACTCCCTGGTGAGAGAAAGAGAGGAAAAAAATTATTGCTAACTCCATTTTATTGTAAGTTGGATCAAGTTCAAACTTGTTTGGTAGGTACCTGACGATGAAAACTTGTGCATGCCATTTTGGCAACATTTTAGGTCAACATAGATCAATAACCTAAAAGTTGGTTTTATCCATTATATGCTTATCAGTATGTTGGACAAGGTTGCTAAACCATGCCACATGATACAGTATGGAGAAAGTGAGGAGAAAAATTTGAAATGGTGCTTCTTAGTTGCTAAGAGTCAAGATCAAAGGTTAAGTATACTGTAGGTCAAAGGGGTAAAGGGGCAAATTTGCATAAATTTTGTGTTGCAAAGTCCTCCTAAAAGGCAAGTCTGATCAAGTTCAAACTTGGTGGGTACTGCAGGTACCTGACCATAAAAACTAATAAAAACTTATTGCTAACAGGTACCCCCTATGTGTTCAGTATGAGGAATGTACAGTACATACTTGAAATCATTGGCAATAAGTTATTATACTGTATTGATCCATTCTAAAGAAGTAATCATCCAAGTTGTGTCTTTAAAAGTATCAAATATTGTTAAGGTATTTGATCTAGTAATTTTGCATTTATAAGAGCAGTATGTATTACATGTACAAAGTAAAATCATATAAAAATAGACTTTTTATGTAGAATCTGGTTTGCGACCAAGCATTGATTTTCTGCATCTTTTATTGTAATTTCTATCCTCACTTGTTTTTGATTTATTTGTTGCATGCCTTAAAAATTATTCTAGTACAGCAAGGCACCCTCTTGGAACGTGGAAATTTTGATAAAAACATCTCACAACGTTGGTTTATATATTTTGGAAAGCTGCCGTATTATTTGATTTTTTGTCGTTCCACAGTCTGTCTTGGTACTCCTTTTCCCGACTCCTTCCAACCTTCAAATTTTCGCTGTCTTCTATTCTCTCGGCAACATAACCATAATATTAGGGTAAGTTTTCTGTATTTTACAATTATTTAATTGAATAGCCAGAATGATCTGCTTCATCTTTCAGCCCCTCCCCCTCTCTGTTACTCCCTCTCCACCACAGTTTGTTCAAGATTTACAGTGTTACTGCAGGCATCATTTGTAATCTTCACCTAACCCCCCTCAAGGTTTGTTACAGATTTGACGTTGAGTTGACGTTGAGTCTTCAAGTCTCAAAAACTGGAAAATGGAGAACTCGACCTAAACATTTTCCATGGCAGAGTAAAACATCGAAACTTCAACGAACAATTTCTGTAACTATGGTGAAAATGTGTCAGCCAGTAATTTTGTGATGGTGGAAAGTGTGTCCTATGTCTGCACATAATTTTCTCTCAAATGTGATTTTACTTCGTAATCCATTCGATCTAAGATGAGATCCCGTCCACGCATGCGCAAGTCAGTTCGTTCGCAAATTTTGGCAGTCAGATCTTCCTGTTTCACACCCTAGAGCAATCCTTAATTTTCTCGCTTATCTCACTGTTACTAGCAAAACCTTGTCATTTCGAAAAAATTGGAAGTGTTTTACGTGGCTGCTGAGTGGATTTGGACCAACATGTCTGTCGCTGGTGAAAAATTCAAGGATGTTTGGGAAGGATGCACCGCATCATCTTCTGGCGGTAGTAAACAGCCTAAGGCGGGAGTTCCCACTACGGATAACACAGGTTCGAGGGAGCCTAGTGTTAACACACCAGCTACGTTGAAAGCTCACACAAACACTACAAAGCAAAAGAAGAGCACTAGAGACAAAGAAAAAGAGAGTTCTAAAATTGAAATTGAAATTAAATCGTTCGGCGCAAGAAGGAGCCATTCAAAAACGGCTGGACCATTTGGAGTCCATGCTGGAAAAACTAATCTCCAACATGTACAGTATTACGAATACGAAGACGGGAGGGACACTACAGGTCACGTGACCGTTCCATGCCGGGAACAATGAGGAGGGTGAAGTGTTCAACCCTCAACAGGCAGATACTGCAACAGATAGTGTGGATAATGATAATACTAGCACAAAAACTGCAGGATCAGACACACACACACCTATGGGGGTTGCTTTAAAATTTGCAGCGCCTTCTGATGAGGGTACCCCATTGGATTCTGAGTTGGCAGGGAGTGTAAACTTTCTCCTGACCAACAAACTGGAAGAGAAGCAACTTACAGAAACAGGACAAAAATATTTGAGACCCTCAAATTGTGATTTCTTAGTTGTACCTAAAGTAAACCCAGTTATCTGGGAACACCTGACACCCGCTACACGCAGCAATGATGCCAGGCTGCAAAGGTATCAAAAACCGTTGCTTAAGGGACTTACAGCATGGTTCGCCTCCCTCAAGGACAGACAAGGCCTGATCACAGAATCTGAGCAGGATGGGATTGCCCTGCTCTGTAACGCTAACTTTTGAGCTCAATGCTTTGCGAAAAGAGTTTATAAAACCTGAGTTAAACAAACGTTATAGTCATTTGTGCAAACCTACAGTAACGCCCACTCAATGGCTGTTTGGCGACGATTTACAAAAAACGGTGAAAGAGCTGGATGAGCAGCAGAAGGCGGTCGTTGCCATTAGGCAACAGTGACCACGATTTGGGTTTCATCTATTTAGAGCCAACACAGATCTTTCTGACTCACGGAGGAGATTTGCTGATGCTGGCTGGGTCCGCCGGGGAGGAGCTAACAGTAGGCCTTTTTTAGGGCCTGGACGCCAATTGTCCAATCCGCTGGGACGGCAAACCTACAAACAAGCAAAGCAGATGAATGGGGGCAAACAGCCACACAGAGTTTAAATTCCATGCAATCACCATTGACAACTACCAGTCAGGTAAGTTGTCATATCTCAAGTTCTAAAATAATAACTGAGGCCCCACAGATTGGAGGTCGTTTGAAGTCATTTGCCCAACATTGGAAAAATTTTACTTCTGATACTAAGACTTTAAACATTGTGGAAGGCTACAAACTAGAGTTTGACACGCCATTGGGGCCACCAGCCCAGGCGGAAATTCCACAACCTTACAGGTTGTCAGAAATTGAGATACTGGCAGTTAGTTTACACGGAAATCAGTAGACTAGTTGAAAAAGGTGTAATTGAACCGGCTTTTGAGCAAGGGATCATATCAAATATATTTACTCGCCCCAAACAGGATGGGGGCTACTGCATGATACTAGATTTGTCCTTCTTAAACCAGTACGTATCCTATACTCATTTTAAAATGGATACACTGGAAATAGCTCTTACAATGGTAAAACAGGACTGCTATATGACTTCAATAGACCTCCGAGATGCTTATTATTCTATTCCAATTACGAAACAACATAGGTGGCACCTACAATTTTTCTGGGCCGGTAGACTGTGGCAATTCAAAGCCTTACCTAGTGGCCTGACATCAGGACCACGAATCTTTACCAAACTACTTAAGCCACCACTTGCGTACCTACGAGCAAAAGGTATTGCAATTGTGAACTATATTGATGACACCCTCATTTTGTCTGACTCACAAACCCAAAGTGCTTGTGATGCAACCACATCTGCAGAAACATTGTCCCACTTGGGTTTCATCATCCACCCAGAAAAATCTGTATTTAAGCCAACTCAAAAGATAAAATTTTTGGGGTTTATGATCGACTGTGTACTCGTGAGAGTTACATTAACTCTGGAGAAAGTGTCAGAGATAAAAGCAGCATGCAAAGAATTGTTAAACCCAGGACCACATACTATAAGATTTGTGGCATCCACAATTGGAAAATTAGTTGCCTCTTTTTCAGGAGTGCAATATGGACCATTGCATTACCGCCACCTTGAAAGGGAAAAAATACTAGCTCTTAAAATGAACTGTGGACACTTTGATAGACCTATGCGTTTGTCTCAGCTAGCTAAAATGGAGCTACATTGGTGGATACAAAATATAGATTTGGCTTATAGAAGTATCAATAAAGAGCCCTTTTCCCACCAACTTACTGATGTTTCAGGTGTAGGTTGGGGTGCCACCAATGGTACGACTCAGACAGGTGGCAGGTGGAATGACCTAGAGCTTCGTCGAGCCCAAAACAATGAAATAATCTACCTCGAAATGCTAGCAGTTTACCATGGGTTAAGAGCCTTTGTTCCAACTTATGGGATGTGCATGTCTTAGCTCAAATTGATAACACTACTGCTGTGGCATACATAAATAATGTGGGGGGTGTTAAGTCATTTGCATGTAATGAAATGAAATTATTTGGTGTTGGTGCATAAGCAGACGCATCTGGTTAACAGCATCTTATCTCCCGGGCTCTCAAAATGAAGTAGCAGATAAAAGATCCCAAAAATTTAATAACAATATAGAATGGATGTTGGACAAGCAGGTGTTTGCACAGATATGTATAATGTTTGGAACACCAGATATTGATTTGTTAGTATCTAGATTAAATGCACAACTCAGGCGATATGTTGCATGGAAACCCGACCCAGGGGCTGAAGAGACCAATGCCTTTTCACTGAACTGGGCCACACAATTTTATTACATTTTCCCGCCTATCTCACTGGTAGGGCGGTGCCTCCAAAAGATTCAGCAGGACAGCACAGAGTGTATTACCATAGTTCCAAACTGGCCAACCCAACCTTGGTTTGCCACCCTACTTACCTTATTGATGGATTACCCTATATTTCTTCCATGGCATGACAATTTGCTTTCTTTACCAGTTTCAGGAACACCACACCCACTAGAAAATAAACTTTCCCTCCTGTCTTGCAGATTATCGGGCAATATCTCGAAAACAAGAGTTTATCAGAACAAGCTACTGTACCTCCATCCTCCTGGCATCTTGGAGAGAGTCAACAAAATCACAGTATGGGGGGCATATCACAAAGTGGATACATTTTTGCACTCAAAGGAAAACAGATCCGTTGCAGACAACTGCTCAGGAAGTAGTAGAGTTCCTAAAATCCAGCTTTCCTCTAGAGTGGGTTACAGTGCGCTGAATACAGCTAGGGCGGCATTGTCGTCATTTGTGATCTTGTCAGGAACCCACTCTGTAGGATCGCATCCTCTTATATCTCGTTTTCTAAAGGGAATTTTCCAACTACACCCACCAGCAACACGTTACAGCTCCATCTGGGATGCAGATTTGGTTCTTGCCTACCTGAAAAAGCTTTCCCCAGCAAAAAAGCTTTCGTTGAAAGATCTTACATTAAAGACTTTGATGCTTATGGCATTACTCTCTGCTCAAAGGCAGCAGACCCTTTACCTTTTTAATGTTGTTGATATGAAAGTAGACCATAAGAGTTACGTGTTTTATGTAAATAAACATTTGAAGCACACTAGGCCTGGAAACTTTGGCATGGCAGTTACCTTTCAGGCTTACCCGCCTGACCGACAACTATGTGTACATAATTATATTACAGAATACCTTCGCCGCACCAAAATTTGCCAAAAAAGAGACTGCATAGTTTGTCAGCTATAAGAAACCACATGGAAAAGAATCCAAGGACACACTAGCTCGCTGGTTACGCACAGTTATGACAAGTGCTAGGATAAGTACCGATCAGTTCAAACCCCACTCCATCAGGTCGGCAGCAGTTTCCAAGGTGACTTTGAAAATGATACCAGTTGCGGACATTTTGGCACAAGAAGGCTGGCGTAAAGGGAGTACTTTTCGCAGATTTTACTGCAAGCCTATAAGTAAAGACACGGTATTGTTTGCCAATGCAGTATTGGCAGAATGAGACAAGAGCTAAGAAACCTTCATTTTGTATATATGTTTGAAAGTTCAAATCTGTATATAGTGATTTCTGGATCAAGTGAGTAGTTTCACAAGCTCATATACCTCTAGTCTGTAGGACTACGGACCACCTTTTATTCCCAAGGTTAGTAAGATTTTGGTTTATGCATAAAAGTTTTTGGACCAGGGTTCTGAGGTCCTGTGTCCTGGAGCTTTGAAGCTCTCATCTTAGATCGAACGAATTACGAAGTAAAATTGAAAGATTAAACAAAAACTTACCTTGTTTGAAGTTTGATCTTAATTTTACGATGTAATGGTAGTGAGAGATAAGATGCCCACCATCCCTCCCTTACCATTACGACAGAATAGGACACTAGATAATTTGTAGTTGTTTTCAGGACTTGGACCTCAGGCTTTTGAAGACTGACTTGCGCATGCGCGGACAGGATCTCATCTTATCTCTCACTACCATTACATCGTAAAATTAAGATCAAACTTCAAACAAGGTAAGTTTTCGTTTAATCTTTCAATTTTACATGATTTAGGGAAAATTCTGTTCTGAAATATGGAAAATTGACTGCATGCTTTGGTCTCCGCAAGTTTATGCCAAAGGCACATATGTATGTACACATAATACACATGGACGTGTGTAGCATTCACGAATATGATGTGAAGACATTGTATGGCCTAACACTAGACAATGAAGGCATGGTACTCGCACCTTTGTACATATGCCTGGCCTAGCTGCTGCCGACCGGCAGTGCAGTGCAAGCTGCTTGCTACGGTAGCTTGTACTTATGTTATTCAGTGGTGAATTTTGAACTAACAGATATTTGCAGACTGATGAATCCACCTAAAGAAAATGGAAGACTTGATGAATCCCCAGCTAAAAGATTTATAGTGACTGGTGAAGCTATACGTTACAATTTTCAGTACGGGTGAACTTTGTGAAACCAATCCGGATAACTTTGTGAAAACAACTTTATGGCAGCTGTGTGTTGTCACACATGGCATACAGCACCAAATAAGTTTACCACAAAAGTGTCAAAATAGTATATAAAAGTATCGTACCAATTCTTTGATATTCCAGCTGGTTGTAGAATTAAATATAATGTGGACTTTTAGGTATTTTAAAAAAAAAATACAGTGAAACCCTGTTTATCCGAACACATCAGTTCAGGACCGAAGGTACAGTAGTGCAGATAACGGAAAAATTCAGATAAACCAGGTTCCAAGCTTTTGACTCTACTATGGTACAGTACACTGGGTCCATAAGAAAGAGTCCCAAACATTTCCCAAATAATTTTGAAATAGCTAGCAAATTTACAGACAAAATCCCCCAAAATAGTTAGTTATTATGTTTTTTGACCAATGATATGACGAAAAATTTTCAGACTTCTAAAACCCAGAGATTTTATTCTTAAAATCGAGCCTACAGTCTCCTGAATGACCACATGCTTTGTACACACTATATGTATTAATGTGTTGAAGAGAAGCTCTGATGATCTTGAGAGGTATCTAGGGTATTAATTCGGCATAAAATTCCAGAAATATTAGAGACGTGTAGAAGACTTCCACACAGCCATTCGCAATGTTTTCATGAGGTCTTCTGTTGTCATTTTTAGGTACAAAGCCCACTACGATATGTAGTTTTAATATTTAGTGAAACTAGGGCTTACGCTAGCCTAACGTATGTTAGAAAATGTGGGATAGAGCCTGTACCAACTCAGTACTCCCAGTGAGAGTTTCAAAACAAACACATACAATATTCATTCCAAATTTTACAAAGGGTGAACAAATTATTTTCTATGCCTAGATGTGTGCTGTTTTAGTCATTGTGACATCTTACCATAACTGTTAAAGTCCTGAGAAAAATTAAAGCATTTCTGCTGAAATTTCTGTTGATTTTTGCCTTAAAAAGTACTGAAACCTTGTGGATACTACCCTAATTGTGTTGAATATTAGTCTGGTAACATTGCAAGGCCAATTTGGATGAACAGGGCTTTACAGTAGTCCAGATGCAAAGCTTTCATTCCATTACTATGCTTTGTTCTCAAGATATAGCTAATGAAGTTATCACATTTTCTACCAGTAGTGAACTTGTGGGAAGCAGGTGGATGTTATGGACTCACATTAATGACCAATGTTTTTGTTTAGAATTTTCCTTCCATTTTTACTTTACAACAATCAAATGAAATTACACGATAAATGCATGGTGGGTATTGAAATGTTGTAAACTTTACATACCCCTAGGGTCATACAGGCCCTATCAAATTGGAAATATAAATGCACTGGGTTGAAAAGTACTGTAAACAAAAATACAATCAAAGCTGTTCATCAAAGTAAAAAGGATTTTGGATTTTGATATTTCATACTTTTTCCAAAGTCCCCTTGAATCTTTGGCAAAGAGCAGAAAGGTGAAAACCAAACATTACTCCTACAGGAGTTCTGCTGGGCAAAGGACCAACTTCCCCAAAAGATCACTAAGACTTAAATGTGACCAGCCTCTTTTGACCTTCAGACCTCTACATCATAGGTCTGTCATGTGTGGCCCTGTTCTAGACAAGCCGAAAAGAACAGATACTTTTGATATTTTAATAACCCCCTGTGGGCTGGGGGTTGTAGAATATGCCCACGGTATTCCCCGCCTGTCGTAAGAGGTGACTAAAGGGGAGGACGTGAAACAAATTTATCTAGTTGACACTATATAACACATCCGTGTTGGTGTGTCGTTAAATATTATCTAACTGATATTTTAATAACTGTATCAAACATAAATTTGGATGTGGATTCTCCTTTGAAAAGGAGCCCTTCCACCTTAAGCTTTTTACATACAGTAATATATGGTACTGTAGTTTAACCTCAATATTTCTTGGGCTGACTGTTGTGTGATGAAATAATTTAAAATTTTTACATGCACTAAAACTAAAGCATGTTCTACTGTAGTTAGGGAGCTCTTACAATAAAAATCATTGCTGCTATTTAATATGCACAAAAGCAGATCTCACTGAGCTTTGCATTCATCAGTCATTGTTAAGAAATAACATTTCTTGTTTTGCCACCAGCCTTATAGTCCAGTGAGGCAAGAAGTACTGTACAACTGTAGTTTTAAGTGAAAGTTCTCTTTAAGAGCCCTATTCAAACTCTTTAAACCCCCCCCCACCCCTTTCCCCTGCCCCTTAGATGATAAAGTCTGGTCATGCCTATGCATGAAATATATTACATCATTTTCATTTCAGGTCGCTCTTTCTCATGGGCCCAATGAAACAGTTGCAAAGAATGTTCCAGGAGAATAGATTCATCGCCACTCTCATCTTTTTTGCTTTCCTGATTCTCACAGTGTGTGCTGCTGTTTGGGTGAGTGTGCGGTTATTTTATCCATTTTCACTTTTCAAGTTTGTTGATATCACGTTGTACAGTATTTTAGCTTTCATGAAAACTTCATTGAGGTGAAATGTTTTAAGTGAGATGTTGTTTGTGAGACAACGACACCTCAATTTTCCTTTTGTGTTTTATTTGCCACAGTGCTAATGAATACAATTAACCATAAAGAATGACTTATATGCTCAGTCTTAAGTTTCACCTATAATGCAATTGTCCTATGTAAGCAAGCTTATGATCAAGGGATACTGTTTGATGAAACAGTACAGGTGTGTTAATCACTGCAGTGTGTAACCTTGAGATTTTAGAAAATTAAAAAAGCTTGCAGACAGGAACATGAAATTTGATTTTATACAAAAGTTGCATACAGTTTTAGCCTAAACGAAACTTGCAGTTTTATCATTCCAACAAGTTGCAGTATTTGATCATGATTGTACTTTGATCATATGATTGTACTTGATGGCTGTGCCCCTTGACCTTTGCAAAATGCAGACTGTGAGATATAATGGTCACACAGTGAGACAGTGCCTCAAAATGGGCATACTCTAGATACGAGGTGATACAGTGAGAGTTGACATGTCTTTAAATGAAGCATTGTATGTGAATTCAATGTTTTTAAGAAGACAGCCACTAGTGCTGGGATGTGCCAATTCCAGGTGGCCTTCGCTGGCACTAAAAATTTCCAACAAGCACTAATAATATTTCAAATATTTTGAATTCTACCAGGCTCTATATTTCCATCTGGTTATAACAAACCTAGGCTCTGATAAATTCATTTCTCATAAACCAAACACAGGGGATGGTGTTCAGTGTTCCCTGTATTAAGAAAATCCTATGCACATTCCTGTAGTGGCTAAAGAACATTGTTGTAAAGCCATCAAACTTGCCTTTGTCAGCTTTTTATTTCGCACCTCAACTGTGATTATTTGATAAAATTGCCTCTATTTACAGTTCTCAGCAGGGATTTAGCCTGCCTGGATTTGTACGACAAATGTCGCACGGACACCAAGTAAAAATTTAGCACAAAAAAAAAAGAAAATTTGAGGAGCAATTTCTGCACAGGTGTTGATTTCAAGCAGATCATCTTGGCTCAGTTTTGCAAATAATCATTCATTACAACAGTTTGTACTACTGTACTTACATTTTTTTCAAGGCAATTTTCTTTCAAATATGGCACCATTTGCCATCTGGGTGCCTCTCAGTTTGAAAAATTTTTCCACAGGGGTGGGGACCACCCATCCCCTTTAGACCTCTCCCCCAGGCCTTCCATTCAGAATGTCACATTTGAGAATTGACCTGGCTAAAACACTAGTTCATCAGTATGAAAGCTTAGGCAATCTTAGTTTTGTAATCCTAGAATGTACTCATTTACTTAATAATGGCTTTGTTTGTTCAGTGGCAACTGTGGAGAAAATTGGTTAGGAGGGCAAAATCATCATTCTGTATAGAAAGCTGACCTTCTTAAAAGTTTGGCCTAAGTTGAAACTTTGATAAAAAAACTTTTGAAGACCTAGCACCCTTTGCCTTAATGGGAAGGAACCACTCCAATGATCACATGCCAGCTCTACATACAGGATCCTGAATTTTAGAAAGTTTTATATACCTTTCTGTTGATATGTGTGACATTATCACTTCAGTTACATAAAGTTTGTTCTTTCCATCTTCACAGTGGGATGCCGCTCTGCTTGCTATACTTTTCTGTGTAATTCAGTTCTTAGCATTTGGGTGGTAAGTTTTTTTTTTGTTCTTTTTTAGGGTTTTTGAAGGGTGACCTTTGAAGTCACTTGCCAGTAGGCTTGGGCAACTCCAGTATGTTTGGAGTCATATACCCTGCATCTTACAACCCTGAATGGAGTTGTGGCTCCTGGGGTGACATCACTAGGCACATTGAGTACTTGTCTACCAATGCCCCCAGTAGACTAAAACAGTACATGCTTCCAATAGCTGAGCTGCCGTATTGCCAATGTCTGAGAAGTGTAGTGGTCAACTAAAAGAATATTTACTGAGCCCATTTTTGTCACGATACTTCATTGAAACTTGCAAAACGATACACAAACCTTTTACATAACAAATGATGATTTTTGTGCAGTGTTTTTGGCAGTGCTAAAATTTCCCTTGGAGACAGGACTTATAGAAAAGTCATGATTCCAAAGAAAATGGAGTCACTACCCCACTCCGGGGCAGGAATCACATGACTCAGAAGGGGAGTCATATAACCTGCCCCGACCTTTACCCTAAAGACTAATACATCAGCAGCATTTCAAATTAAAGTGTCTTCTTTAAAACTATGGTCGTACATAGGGCAAGGAAATGCAGTGCAATACATGTGTGTATGTACACAGTATAGGGAACTTACACCAGAGGTCAAAGGTCAAATTCAGTGGACACGCTAGTTGTTCTGGAGGACACTGTGCTGCGCACCACATTGCATTAGCACATGGATTTACCATCCATGTGTGTTTGTTTGTCCTCCAGAACGTGGTTGGGGTAGTTCAAACCTCCCTATACGTAGGTCACATTTCATATATACTGTAAACTGAAACACAGCAAGTACTGCTGTGAGATCGTGCATATAGGGTAGGTATATAGTAGTACATACCCCTCCAACACTTGGTTGTCTAGTAGTAGCCAGCTATCTGACATGGCCAAGCAAGGCCTCTACAACAGACAATGCAGGAATGTTCCACACAGTTGATGTCATGAGCTGTGGTTTCTTGCTCGGCATTAATTTGTTTCATTTCAGCAAGCCTTTATTGAACCACGCACAATCTTCATGTAATAAGTATGCACCACACTTCAAGAAACAAATTGCTGTTTACTCATAGCTGTTTGAAGGTCAGTTTATTTCAGTGTTGGCCTGCCCTCAAGACTGGGCTGGCCTCACTGCCAAATTAAGTGGCCTCAATCTGGCATCATCTGCCTGCAGAAGTTTAACCAAGGTCTCTTTGAGGCTGGTCATTATTATAATTTTACAAAGATTTCAGACAAAGAATGGTATTTTTTATCTTCAAGAATCATTTTCCTATTGCAGTTAATAAGGTATCCCATTATGTGAGTCATACAGTATGGAACCAAGTTCTGTGAGCTATAATACAAACTGAAATGGTTAGGGTTAAGGGTCTATTGCATTGAAACTCTTATCAATATGTGGTCAACTGGGCCCTGATTTGGAAGGCGTGACCTTATCGGTAAGAAACTGTGACCCCAACTATACCACCGTTTGAAAATTTCTTAAGAGCAGTGATATTCTTCCCCTAAATGTTTAAGTTAGCTTTTATACTCGAACATTTTTTTTTATCTGAAATGTCATTTTTAAGTTTCTTCATGCACAGATTCTGTGCACTCCAGATCTTTTTGGACAACTCTCTACCCATGGTTCACCACATTCATTGGTGTACCATAAAAAATGCAATAATGCAATAACTAGAAAATGTGGTTACGTAACCAGTTGTCTGCATTTGTTGGTGTAAGTTACTATGATACACACTTACCTCCACTGGGAGTGTTCTCTTTCTGTACATCTAGCTGTTATCAGTTACAAGCTGGATGGTTGTACACCCAGGACAAGAGACTGGAAGCTTGTCTGTGGCTGACCTCAGGTGTTCCATAGGACGTTAGCTGTTGTTTAGCCCAAGAACTGACAAATATGCATCCTTATGCCTGCCAAGAATGGTATTTATGGCACACACTCAGGCAAGGGCATAAGTGTCATGGGTCGGTTTAAACCTGGAGATAAATATATAAATGGCTCAGACTGCAAAAACTAGAAAACTCTGGTTTTGTGTTTAAATAATATAATTCAGGTAAAATAAGGGTAGGCGGCAGGGCTGGAAAAAAATTCAGATTTCCCGGCAAGCCGGAAATTATTTCCCGCGTGATAGTAATATTTTCCTATCTAAGCGGAGCGCGACCATGGTTTTGCGCGTAGCGTACAGAAAATTTTTGGCAAAATGAAGCCTCCCAGACTGCAGGGAACAGCCCTTCCGAGCCCTGATGGTTGCATCTCAGGCCAGCTGGGCTCGGAAAATATTTTTGAGAGAAGTAGCCGTCAGGTTTTTTGGTATCAGACTGTACGTGGTAGCTCAACAGGACTTTGTTTGAGCCTGACGTAACTAAAGTCACGCATATACATGTAGCACTCATAATACTGTACTTTGCCCTGTTTGTGCATGACTTACTTTTTTGTTCGTTTTTGTTTTTGTTTTTTTTTTTCTTCAAAGTTTGTTACAGTTATTTTAGTTTTGTTCCTCTGTCAAGCGATCTAGGCTCAATTCTCTTTTGCACTGTACAGTCATCCCGTAAAGTTCAGCACCTACATTGTATGTGCTGTTCATATATAGGCTATATATGAATGTCAAAAGACAGCTCGCAGTGCGTGTGGATTGGGAACGGGCGGATACTAAGGCTGAGAAGTAGTGTGAAATTGCTGAAAATTTACCGTTACCGTAAAATACATGTATATCCAAATAGATATGTCAATTGGCTTGACTTTTATGCTACTAGATTTCATACCTATCCCTTACATTAAGATGACATGCTTTCATTATCTAAAGTAAATCTTGGTAAAACAGTTACGCTACATAAACTATGCACATATTCCAACCACAGCAATATTCTCTTGTCTCAAATCAATCGCCAAGACTTCAAATTTTTGGTGGAAAGACACTTTTTGGAAACAAAATTCACTTCATCAGCTCTAGCATCGTACACATTCTTTCAAGGGGTATATTGCACTGTGTGCACAGAAAAAAACATCTTGTATCCATGTCCTATTGTTGCGGGCAGAATGACTTGCATATTGGTGGCGCTTTTCATCTTAGACTTTGGCGGTCGGTTGTCAGGTTGTGACGAAGCGTCAGCCCATACTTGTTTATCGTCGCCCAAAGTTGTGAGTATTTTTTCTCTTAATGAACCATAATTTGTCCTCTTTGGCATCATTTCCTTTTAATAAGCACCGCCAAAGCATGTGCGGAGGAGCTAGGCCAATAGACTAAAAGTTACTGTGTGATTCCCACTATGTAAGCGATGGTTGATATTGTACAGATGGCTTATGTGCTGTTATTTTGGTCACGTGACCTCAGCCGTTCTGAGCTGTCGGCGATAGAATTACACTTGCTAGGCAGGACATATTGACATTAATGTGTTCATGATTATAACTTATGGATCTTGCAGTATAGTTTCATTGTATTGTTTGATTATCTCTGCAGATCGAACCACTTTAGCCACACCATGAGGCTAGAATTCAATAGGAGGATTTAGCCATCAGGCGACTTAATACGTCTATATTTTTCACCGGGAAAATGGCCTTTTCCCGGGGAACTTTGGCTAAACGAGCCTATTCAATTCTAGCGGCATGCTTCAGCTACACTCTGGTGGAATACAAGCAGCTAGCATTAAGATAAAAGGAGCCACAGTAATGGCTAGTGTATTCATAAGGCTATGTCACTTGTCAAGTGTCACAGTGTGTAAACGTCAGTGAGTTCAATACAAGGGCTAGAAAGAGAGAATACTGCATCTACTGTATTCTTGTATATGCTCGCTACACCTATCAATCCTGTTACTACCTTATATACTAAAATGATTCCTACCTTCATGTTGCTCATAATTTTTCATTGCTATTCAAACAATTTGTTTCCACACTGTTAAGTTTCCAAATCTATGGCAAAAAGGGCAAAATATTTTCCATTTTTGTATACCCCTCATTTGCTAGTGGAGCGTGCCATAATCCAGGCACTGCTTCGGCACAGCATATCAAAGAGAGCACCCAGGCAACAAACAAACGTTCGTATGTGATAACGGCATGTACAGTGACTGCCGTATCGTACCGTACATAGGAACCAGTACTGTACGGGTGAAATCTCGACCCAGGAGATGCATTAGAAAGATTTTTACTGTAATTATCAGGAAGGATCATTGGGTACAGTAGGTAGTGGATTTTGATAAACAAGAAAGCAGTTTACGAGAAATTTGAACACATGGCTGAGGCAGGCCTACTTTCCATTAAATAAAAGTTACAGTGACAAACTTAACATTATTTCTTGTTACGATGCACGTTAAGGCACACTGGACACAAAGCCACAGTAGATAATGGGACGTAGGACTGACTCAGTATCCGAAACATTTTACATCCTGTAGTCTGCACTGCATTAGCTGTCCGTACAGTAAGTGAGATTCATTAGAGGTGCACGACCGCTGATCGAAGGCCGCGAGTGCATGACCAAGGGATTCAGTTAAAAATAAAAGAACAACACACATAAACAAACCTCCTGGTAAGCTAGTAAATTAAAATGTTTCTTTCTTAAAGGTTTCAACTGGAGTAGTGATCAGTTATTTTTCTCCATGTTGGTTTTAAAATCATTCCAAATTCTCACATTGTTATAGATTTTTTTGGACGTGGCGGGATTTCCCGCGAAATGCAAAATTTCCCGGCAAGGAGCTTCCCGTTTTGCCGATTTTTTCCCGCCGTGGGTAGGCGGTGCCACCATCTGACGTCACCATAGTCGGTGAACCTTGCACAATTTTTAGGAAAGGCCCCAAATCATCCTGCGTGATTTCATGATATCATGAAGATAAATAGGCGTTTTAAGGAAGCCAGGGTTTGAATGTAAAAAGTCTGGTTCTTATGACCAAGCTGGTTTCTGTTGTCATGCTCATATTGCTATAATATGGCAGCAACTTCATCAGTAGCAAACCATCATACGTGGTTGGGGGTTAAAATTCAAAGCTTTATAGAGCAAAAATTAAGTATCACAAGAGTTGACCTCTGTATAGAGTATATGGTTATGGCCCCAAACTTTTCGTAAGTCCTTAAATAACATTTATGAAATGTTTAGGCAGTGTTCCTGTAGTAGACCCTTTTATGGACACGGACGGGTAAAGGGGGTGTGTTAAAGATCGTTGTTTTGATCATTTGTAACAAAGAGCCATATTTATAATTTTTACATATGGCGGGATCGTAAGCAATTTAAATTTGCAAAAACCTTTGAGTGTTTCACCGAGGATAAATCAGCGCTAGTCGTACTAGGGGTGGTGCTATTTAATGCCTCTCGTGAATCACTTAAGGGGTGTCAGGGGAAAGGTTTGAACTTTTAGGTAGAAGCAAGAAACCTCACATTCAGCCTACGGCTGTATGTATGCATATGCCACAGAGTGTGACTTACCTTTTTCTATAGGGTTTCCCAGACAAATATTTATTGTTACATCAGTTAACTAAATATATGTTCCTTTCAGACGTATGTACCTCTAGAGGTTAACTGGATGTACTCAGGGGGTTTCTGCCTTTACATAAGGTTATTGGCATCGGGTGACTACGTATAGTCTTCTTTCCTTTGGAAGAGACATGAGAGTAAACATACGACTTTTAGATGTCGGGTAAACTAGGCCTTTATATAGGCGGGGTGGAGATAAAGTCTTTATAACAGACGGGAGAAAATGTTAGCCTACCACTTAGAGTAAAGAATGACAAAAACACAAGCATGTTCACAGAGGAGAGAAGCTATCTTTCTTTGAGTGAATTGATGGCCCTTAAAAGAGCTGTTTATATTTGACTTTTAATAGTCGGGTGCCCGAGTAGGGCGGTGTCTCCTTTCAGCCTTTTGAGGGAGGTACTTGGACTGGCTCTCCGACTTCTTGGCTGACTTCTCCAACAGCGTCCATAGTAGCCTCTCAGAATCAGCGTTGTCAGGTAGAGTGTCTAACTCTACTCTGGCTCGTTCCTCTTCTCCTTGAATCTATCACGTTGCTGCTTCGCCTGTCTAGACAGCTCCTGGCACCAAGCCTGCCCAAGTTTTCTTCCTGCCCTTTGGAGAAGGGAACTCCAACTGTCCCTTAAAGTAACTCCTCAGAGCAGGAGAGGTAACAAGGCAGCTTGGTGAGGGACCTTAAAACTCGGAGATGCGTTGGGATTTTTCCTTCAGCCAGATCACTGTCCAACTTCTTGATCTCGCTGGTCAAGCAGATGACTGTAGACTGGATCTTAGTCAGTGGAGCCAAGTGGTATTTTACTCTTTTTGTGAGAGTCATCCTCTAATCTGATCCATGTGTCGTTCTTGAGATGTTCACCTTTAGGGCTTTCTTGCAGGGTGCTCTCTTGCCTTGCCTGCGGAGAGGATTTCAAATCTGAATCGTCTTTATAGACTGGTGAGGAAGGTACTTCAGGAATCAAGCTTTCCATTTTGCTGTTTGATCTCCAGATTTTTTTGGACAATTCTTTATCCATGGTTCACCACATTCATTGGTGCACCATAAAAAATGCAATAATGCAATACCTAGAAAATGTGGTTACGTAACCAGCTGTCTACATTTGTTGTTGTAAGTTACTACAGTACACACTTACCTCCACTGGGAGTGTTCTCTTTCTGTACATCTAGCTGTTATCAGTTACAAGCTGAATGGTTGTACACCCAGAACAAGAGACTGGAAGCTTGTCTATGGCTGAAGTCAGGTGTTCCATAGGACATTAGCTGATGTTTAGCCCAAGAACTGACAAATATGCATCCTTATGCTTGCCAAGAATGGTATTTATGGCACACACTCAGGAAAGGGCGTAAGTGTCACAGGTCGGTTTAAACCTGGAGATAAAAATAAGTGGCTCAGACTGCAAAAACTGGAAAACTGGTGTTGTGTTTGAATAATATAATTCTTTTCCTTCGGAGTCTTGCGATGTTTCTTCCGGAAATATATATATACAAACAAGCATGTGGAGCGATACTTTTACAGGGTCCACGGTTTATGGCTAACCCACCTCTACGTTGTAAGTGGAGTGGTCCATATTGTGCAGCCCCGTCAAAGTGTAGGCAGCCCAAACTTAGAAACGGTACATCTGGCCCTGTAAATCCATAAAAAAATAATGTAGGTACAGGCCACTGTGTTTATACAGAACTTTAAGCAACACAATTTATTCTAATTTGGAATATATTGGATAGAAAGGTTCTTGTCAACTACTTAACAAATAAAGCAATACTTACAGGTACCTGGAGGGAAATGCGTGGCACTATCCTGGTGAGGGAAGTTACAACATGATACAGCTTAATACTTTTTAGGCGTAATTATGTTTGAAATTGGCTCGGCATGAGCACGGTCCTCCCTGACCAATACTTAGTTTGCCCGTATCCAGAATCCTTCAACGTTGGCATTACATCTCAAAACTTTTAGTTTCCCTCACCACGACGCATGCTTCCTCGTTGCAAGATGTTCGGTAACTGCCAGATACACCCTGCAACTCCTCCCAGGCACCTATGGAGATTACATAATCAGATATTTAAGGAATTAAGCAGCATTAAAACACAAAATGAATATTCACAAGGAGTATTGTCTAACTGATCTGTGACAATAAGCAGATGTTATCTGGTGGTCTTTGGACATCTCATCATCCCTAGCACTGCACAAAGACCATGGTGGTGGGTCACTGTGAGATAAAAACGTTAAGTGATATAGTTTCATTTAGTGTGAGAACAGAAGAAAGTAAGGCATGCTTGGGTAGGTGAACTATGCTTGAGTTAATGGCAGCTCCAGCTCTTGTCATTCATTTTTTTTTCTTTTTTTTTTCTGTACCCCAATCATGTGTTCATGTAAAACCTTTGCTATATGTAAAATTTCAACAAAAAATGAAATAGTATGTGTGATGAAAAGAGACAAAACTGCATTGAGCCTGTCACCACATCATAATACAAAGTTACTTATAATATTAAAAGTAGCCTGCTTAATATTTTAGGGATAGATGTTTAATAGTATTGAAAGAAGCCTACTAAGTATTTAAATGTGGCAGTTTTGCAAAGAAATATGTAATTTAATTAATAGTTAACCAACAAGCTTATCACATACTTGTCACTAGTGTTGTACAAAACTTTTTACCAAGTTTCGGATTGTCTCTTGTGAGAAAATGAGAGATAAACTGAACGAAAGAAATGTGGTCACGTGGCAGTCAGAAAATATGACCAAACACAATAGTGGACATGCTGTGTTGTGTACATTAATTAAATACAGCCATGTAGTACAGTTATTTTGTAATGCAAAATGACCACAGTTGTGAAGAAAAGCTTAAACTTTTTCTCTTCACCTGTGCATTTATTGGCTGACCATCTTAACAGTGTAGGTCAAAGTTAGGATCATTACAGTAACTGACGGGCAAATTCAGATGGGAAAATTGTAGATAACTCTTGCATGGGAACCTACCTTAATATGACTAATCAGAGATTAACCAAAACACTCTCAAACCCTCCTGTTGACCTGGTCTCATAACTTCAGGTGCTGCTGCCATAGTGTGTTACTGTATTTCTTCAGTTTAGTTCTTGTGATGTGAGCTTGTTTCCAATTGCCAATTGTCACAGACTGTCAGCAAAAAGTACTTCAATTGCACAGCAGAACCATAGATTCAATTGAAGTACTTCAATGGTTCACTTGCACAGGAGAACCTTAGATATAACTGAAGTACTTCAAGGGTTCACTTGCATAGCAGAACCATAGATTTAATTGAAGTGCAGTGAGTGCCAGATGCTGGAATATTCCAACCAACAAACAGAAAGAATCCCAGTGTTGTGTCATGGTCAAAATAGGATTGGACTAATTCAATATGTTTGGAATTGGGTACCTGCTGCTCTGTTAGCAGTGACTCTGAATGGAATGGTGACTCCAGCAATTCAAACTGACAGAGCATATACCTCAGCAGCTAGAGACAGCCATTTACTGGCCTTCCATTGAATATTAATACACCAGTAGGCTTACACTGTTGGTTTCTCAATGTCTGTGGTACTGAACCGCCAATGTGGGAGAATCATAATAGCCCAAAAACTTGTAACTGAATGTAGAAAAATACAAAGAGCCAGTTGCATTAAATACCTCATTAAAACTTGGTGAAATAACACAAATGAAACCTCCAAAATTCAATTTTGTGCAAATTTTTGACAGCTTTGAAAAATTCCCCAAGAGTCATGATTCCAGGGAAAGTGGAGTCACTGCTTGACTCCCAGCCAGGAGTTACAACTCTGAAGTAGAGTCAGGTAACTCACCCAAGCCTAGTGAAGAACCTCTGTGGCTCTTGTATTGTTTCTTTATGACCTTATGAGGTCAGACAGTTTTGTAGTTGGGTACTGTTGGTAGTGTAGTCGGGAGGACTTGTTGTGGGTAGTGTCTCTTAGTCATGATTCAAGTCTTGTGAGTGGAGCTGCTGACTCAAAGACTTAGTTGTGAAGAGTGTCTCCTTAAATTTAGGGGCCTGTTTGATAAAGATATACCTTTCATCTTAAGTTAGATGGTGCCATAGTCTGAGGTACGGTACAAACTTGCAACTGAGGGTAACTGTTATGAAACATGGCTCAGGTTGTGTGCTATTCCAGTTCGTGAATTAAACCGTTGTTTATAGTTCTAGTTTGGTTTTCACCCAAACAGTGTCAATCGAGGTTGTTGTGTTAGAACTAAACTGAGGTGAACTTTTAAGCTAGCAGAAGCTTTTAAAGGGGAAGGTGTTATGTGCAGTTCAGAATACACATTTTGCTGACAGTGAGAAGTTTTCATTTTAAGGCAGTTAGGAAGCTTGTAAATTGCTTTTGAAATCTCAGCAGATTGGTGAGTTTTTATATTTTAAGGTCAGAGGAATTCAATTCACTTCAATTCACTTTCAGTCAATGCTACGATTAGAAAGGCCTGTACAGGTAACAATTATGGCATATGTTACAATGCAGGCAGACAGTATTGTTATAATGATAGATTGTAGGAGAATATAAAAATAAATACACAGGAGCAATGGTTGAGTTGTTTTAAAAAGGAAGTTCCCATAAAAGAACAGTAAACATGTTACAAAGGACAACAAGGAAACATTTGCTGTTGCATACTGTAGATAATGCACAGTTTTAGAGAGATGCACAGCATGCAAGCCTGATTGCAAAGTACTATGAACACACAATTTATGTAGCAGATCATATAATTTATATACCCCACCTTGCCTGCCCGGCGGACGTGTATTACTCCTGCACCTATATTGGCTGCACTCGTAATACCAACTCCGTGAACTTTCACAAGAATTCTTTGTCAAACTGTGTAAAAACTGTATGCTATTAACTATTTATATATACGATCACAACAAACAGAATTATAAATATTCAACAAAAAAACGACCAAAGCAAGTCTTGATTATCATGCTGTTTGGAACAACAAATGTCAATGGGCTTCAAGCTCACACAATGAAGCCCATTGACTTACTGTGTAAAAGTGAACGTTGCAGCTGAAGCCTTTTCGTGGAATATGAATATTCATATATTGAAACCTGTCACAGTCACAGTCGAGAGGGTAAAATCATATTGGGCTCATGAATATAACAAAATTGGATAATCTCTGTCATTGTTCACAGGTGTTAGAGTATGTACGCCAAAGAGGACTACATATTCGACACCTGCTATGAAGGTAACCCCCCTCCCTTCTCTCTCCCCAGCCCCTGTTCCTCTGAAATGGGAAAAATAAAATTTAAGATATAAAGCATAGCATTTAGTAGCTTTTTTGGAATTAGAAGCCATTCAAAATGAACGTGTAATTTATGAGCATAGTTGGCTTCTCTCATTTTATGATTGCCTAACTTGCAGTATTGAAAAACTACTGTTAATGACCTAATTATGTAAATTATTATTAGTCAGCAGAAGAAATTCATAGCTCATGTCAAGGCTAGAACCCCAGTACATCTTGTCATTAATTTTATGCTAAATGGTATGTCCTTTCCTCACAGGTATGCAATTTCCTACATTCCATTCGCCAGAGACACCGTGAAAAACTGCTGTGGATCCATCATAAGTTAGTACTCACTGAGGATAGATACCATGAGGATGTCATTCAGAATTGATCAGTCACAGCTTGTATAGCCTATGATGCATTTGTCTTTTACCGTCTTTTAAAATTGTGCAATTGTGGTTATTTTTTGCATTCCCAACTTGGTAGATAATGTAAGACAGATGCTTTTTCATTTTTCATGAGTCATTTGACAGAAGGGCATCTGGTCCATGCAGAGCCAGTGGAGATGGGGTGCAGTGAGGGAGTGTCCCCCATCCCCCTCCCCTTCACAACTTTTTAGAGATAAAATGGGGGCACTATCAGTATAATGTACTTAATAATCTCTAAAAACTAAAACAGGAAAAAATATGTGGACGTTTCCCCACATTAAGAAGGCTGGATGTTGGCCTTCATTTGATGCAGGTCCAGATCACAATGGTACTGTACCACATATATCCTGCAAGGCTTGTATGGAAAGTTCTGCCCTGGGAATTAATGAGGGTATGTTCCTTAGCATTACAGACCCCAGTTCTCGTACCAAAATGGAAGTTTTGCTGTATGAATTCATTTCAGGAATTTTCTGATTAATTCCTGTCAGAACAGAATGTTCCTTTGAAGTCCTCTCCCACCCCCTCCAGTCTGTAATCAGGGGACAAATTCATGCTTTGAAATTACAATATCTTCTAACCAAACAGTTTCAGTCACCTTTTTCCCATTTTGGTACACTTATGGCAAACTGAAATGCCCACATTTTTGCCGAAGATTGCAAAGTCTGTACTTCAGTGTCCTTTCATAACCTTAAAGTGCAGTCTCACACCTGTTTTACATCAACGCCTGCTTTGTTTCTTTGTACACAATCTGTTGTTATGCTATAAAATCTACAACAACCACATCTTCTGAATGTATTCACATCCTTTCATCTTGTAAATAACTAAAAGTTTAAGCTAAATTAAACATGTAATACTTTCAAAAGGTTTAATAGCAACAGATGATATTGTTTTCATATTTTGTCAAGTCACATTTGGTGGTGTCACAGTTCGTTGTTTAAAGTTTTGATGTAAATCACTACCTTGTTTATTCATTTGTATCTAGGGGTTTAGTTATAGAGTAATGCAACTCTATGATTTCAAAGAAACAGAAAAAATGGAAATGAGGAAGAATATAGGAAGCAGAAAATGGCATTTTCAACATGGAAAGAAAAAAGAAATCAAGGAAAAAGTTGTAAACACAAACATAAAGGAACTTAAGTATGTCCAGATATCATTTTCACCTTAGTAATATATGAGGCTAAACTAAAGCAAAGAACACAAAATTTGAAGAAAGCTGATGGTACTTTATACACTGAATTTGACCAAAGAGAGCATGGAAAAGTTGCCTATTTTATCTGTAATACTCTCTCAGACCTTGCATTGAATTTTCTATATGGCAGGTTTTCAATTTGCAGCTCGCAGACAAATTCCAGCGATTGACACGCACTCAAATAGCCATGAAAGATTAACAGAGCCTGAAATTTAAATGAGTCATTTGCTTGCCTCTTAAGTCATGATTTGAGGAGCATTGAGAGGTGGCTATGCGAAAAATAAGTTTAAGAAGCTCAATAAATTTTTCAAGGTAGGTTGTGACAACTGCAGTGTTTGTAATCAAGCTATTGAGTGGACCCACATGAAGAAGAAAAATAAAAAAAAATGGTCAAAATAGAGATGACCTTTAATACATTGACATCATGCAATGTTATTTTGGAGGGTAAGCAATGAAGCACACTGCTCACACAAAGTAGACTTCTCATGCATGTAGTAGACTTACGCGCATATCTGACTGGTACACAAAGCAGCTGTCTGCATTTGTTGGTGTAAGTTGCAATGATAGGCACTTACCGTCACTGTGGGTGCACCTTCTGTTCTGTGACATCATATGCATATTATGGTCTATTCTTGATTTAGACAGGACAAAAGTGGGATGTTGTTGACCAAACTAGGATCTTGGAGATCAAAGACAGGATTTGTATAGGCCAGATTTCAGGTTTAGCATTCATCGATACCCACCAGAGCAGAAGACCACATTGTATGGCTTGTTTTAGAGTTTTCCTATTCTCTTGGCAGTAGTGGTGACAATTCACTGGCTAACTCCAAATTTATGACAACTTTAAAAATGGAACCTACTGCCATTGTACTTGGTGCTCAGCATAAGCAATGGAGTAGGGAAAACAAGCCAGTGAGCCACTACTGGAAAAAAGGCCGTGGCCAGCCCGACTTAAACCAGTTGGTTAGAAACTGAGCTGTAAAACCTCATCTAACTTGTAACTCCAAATTTATGAGAGGTATCAATTCAAAAGGTAAGTTAAAATATTGAAGAATGATCAAGGCAAAAAGAGAATTAGGAAAAGGTTCAAAAAGTAGAAGAAAGTAGGAGTCACTTGACAGCTTGGGTTATATTCTGTCAGAAAATACCTAATATTTGTGAATTTTGAGGGTTTTGTCTATGGCTGTTCTAATGGGCTACTGTAAGTGTGCAATTGGGGTATTGGTAAAATGAAGTGACCCCCTTTTTAAACTGTTTTGTTGGAAATTGAAAATTTTTGTCCTTGTGTCAGACTTGTTTCTGAATATTTGGTGTTACTTATTACTGTGAAAACATTTCAAGATCATTTGAAAGGGTATTATTATATTTTGGCCAAGCAGGCTTTCATATTTTTGGAGAAATTTTGTATTTCAGAAAAGAAATATTCTGGTGCATGGGTTACTGTATTTTAATCTGGTTTTCTTTTATGAACTACAGTATTCTTATAAGCCTTCTAATGAGCCTTTAAAGGGAAAGTGTTCTTAAGTTCATTGCATAGCTGAAATAGTGAAGCATAATTTTTTTAGCATTGAGATCACTATTGTTCCTTCTAAATATATCTTGTGAATTTGATGCGCAGGTGCAATTTATATCATTTTTAACATATTTTTTCCCCTTTTTTCTTTTTGTCTTCCAAAATGAACATATATACTAGCTATCAAACATATGGGAAAATGTATGACAATATTGTACTTTTGTGAAGATGTTTTATTTAGTGAACAATAGGAAAGAACTGTAGAATACAGTAGGTATGCATGCTTTAAGTGGTAGTAACACTTTGTGAGATTCTATCTTATTTTGGCCAACATGCTGTTTATTTTGACGTCTTTACCAAAGGGTCTCCCCTTGGTTCCTCACACTTTTTTGAAAATATCAGTAAAGTGCTGAGACAATGGACATATGTTGAAAATTTGGTTTTGTGCACAGGTGAACTGACTGTTTGCAAACGTTCTAAGCTTGTATAATTTATAGAGTAATGAACTACAAAGCTCTTTGCGTTCATCTTTTTTAACTTCTGCTGAAAAGACATGTTTATTAAGGATTTCTGTCCCTGGAAAAGTCACAACAAAGTTGCGACATTTTCACTCTAATATCAGGCCTGGAAGAGTGATGAAATTTTGTCAAATATGGCAGAATGGAATTTTTAACAGGAGTAAAACTACTTGCAAAATGCAAATGAATGTAGGCAGCATATGTTTATCATTCATTTTTGTATCCAAGAAAAAGGAAACAGTCATGGGTATTTCATAGTTTTGTCATGCAAAGGTCATGGAAAAAAATTGTGTAATTTTACTGTTCTCAAAATGCAGGGATTACCCTGTTCGTGGACTTCTGCCTGGAGTTGTCATGTAGGCATGGCACCTTAATTGGTGGGTCCTGTGAATTGATGCAACTACACAAATTGCTCACTACCAAAGAAGTAAAGCAATTAAAGAACTGTGGACATGCAACCAAAGCTGCCGTTTCACTCAACAAATATTAAGATGCCCTGATGAAAATTTGTATCTTGTACAGCACTGAAGAACAGTCTCTGGACAGTTTTGATATCCAGATTTTTGATGTGCTGTGCAGAAGTTGTGATATGGAGTGTTGCACAGGGCCTGAATTTCTATTGTAAATTCTTTTTAAATTACCTGTACTAGCTAGTATCTGGATTTGTGTTTTAATGTGGACATTTTCAAAGTAGTCAATAGATACTTCTAGAATAAGCCCCTCAGGGCATGACATCGTTACAACTGTCCTTGGAAAGAAGGCTAAACAAACTATGGATGACATAAGAATTATCTCATGAGTCCCTCTTTACACGTTACAAATTTGCATATGTAGCTCATGTTTATTCATGGCGTAAGTGCAAAAACAGTAATTACTGTATCTTGTAAAATGGTCAGTATTTGATAGATTGTGATGGGAATTGTGACTATTTTTAACATTTTAGTGCTTTTTACATGAAAGATGCTGGTATGACATTTACAGGTCCACAGACCTTTAAAGTGAATATGCATAGATCACATTAGATATTCAAAAGTATGTACGCCACAATTTGTTATCCATTTCATGCCCCAATTAGCAGCTAACTTCATCCTTTCTGGAAGATTTTCAGAGCTTTTTCTGGACAATATTAGGAGAAAGTTATAACTACAAAATGTGACATCCTCAAACCTACCTCAGATGACTACGTTAGGGCCATTTATGACCGCTGTACCCATTGAACTTAACTTCTTGGCTGGATATGTGATGCATAGAATTTAGGCCAGTGTTCACATTAGGAAGCAGAATCATGTGATTCCTGCACTTTTTTTCAACAATCCCACTAGTTTTAAAATAATGTGCAGGAATATCCCACACCTGTTGGGAAAAGGTTGACTTTTTACATCGCAATTAATTGAGATACCCCTCTTTAAACCAAAATCCCCCTCAACATATTTTGAGGGGGGGTGGGGGAATTTCTCCCACAGCTGCTGAGACCTAGTGCCAACACTGCTATAGACTGTGGTATTAAAATTAATTTGAAAGTGGTGAAAACTTGCATCTTAGTTCACCTCTTGAGGTAATGCCATAATACTGGATTTTGTGTCAGGTATGTTTTCAGTACATTTGACTGAAGTGATAGTGTTTTTGCCACTTTCGAAGAGAAAAAGTGGCCTAGATATATTTTGTCTTACATTTCCAAGTTATGTTTCAATATCACTGTTACTGAGACTTTCTTCCTGCAGAAATCAGTTTGATCAAGGTTGGTCTAAGGTGCAGAGTAGAGACCTTTTTCTTCATCAAATATGTATGTTTAGTAAAAAAGCTGACTTCCTACATCTTTATTGAGATATACAAAAAGTTTACTTGAAGGATCTTGCATGAACTCACATCATTCAAAGTTGATGGACACATGCAGTATTGTGGTGCATCAACTAGGGTCCTTCAACAGCTTGCTAAAGCAGAAACCTGTGGGTTGAATTTTTGCCACTTTTATGTTGCTTTTCCCATGGAAGAATAATAAATTCCATGATAGTGTTTTGTTTCAGAGATAGTGTACATACAGTGGAAACATTTAGTTAGACATGTAATGTTTTCCCTAAATCAGTATCGACAATCAAATCCTTAAGCTCTTCAGATTCTGGCCATCCATGCTAAATGTACTTAATAAATTTTTGAAATCAGAATTTAAAACCAGACAGTATTCTCATTATTGGACCTCCTGCATGTACTAAAATGCCAGAAATTGGTAAATGCTTAGGACAGGGTTTGTACAGTTATAGAAAACTTTGGAATTTCATTGAAACTGTTATGAAAAGTCGTGGAGTTTTGTCATTTCATATGAGGACAGAGAAAATTCATTTTCCACAGAGAGAAAAAGTCATGTAATTGTCATGGAAGTTTGCCCAACTTTCTGACGGTTGCTCACTTCTTTGCTGTTGCTGGGTGAAGATGAACAAATATTGTTACTTTGAAGTATTTGATGACATTGTTACCAAGAGAGTATGATGACTGTATTTGGAAGCTGGGGCCATCTTGTCAATGACATTGCATATGACGTAAGTTCATTGTGAAGTGTGAACAAAAGCATGGAAGAATTGGTCATGGAAAAACCCAAGTTTTGTTACAGAAAAGTCATGGAATTTCATTCTGATTTCTGTACCAACCCTGTTAAAAAGCTTAAAGAAATCTCTCTCATGAAATAATGATGTACTTATAAAAATTGCTCTTATCTTTCAAAAGGTTCTTTTCCTTTCATTATTGCCTTGAAAATTTTGAAATTCTGTGTTTTTTCTTTGATATTTTTAATAATAGCAATCTAAAAGCATTGCAAATAAAATTGCATAAATTTTGTTTGGGAGACTGTTATTTCTGCATTGTAAGAGTGAGCAGTTGTTATGTACTTGAACAAAAGAAATGGTGAGGTGGGGAGGGAGGGGAGGGGAGGGGGAATTCTCAATTCATATAGGCAGTGTACTTTAAAGGGAATAAGCAGTCACCCCAAATTTAGTCTGAAACATCAGCTAAATCTTTCATATCTCTTATCTCACTTAATGATGTTTCCAAACGTAAACATGAACATTGAATAATTAAAAAATAAAGTAAGGACTTAACTATTCTGCGTGAATTTAATAATTCAGAGACAAAAATTTTGTCATATGATTTAGACTGGAAGGCCTGAGGACCTCAGTTCAAGACTTGGCTAGGGCACAAAGATCTCAGGCTGATGCAGTGCAAGGACAGGAGATGGCAAAGCAGAAGAGAAAGAGGTAATACACGGGTGATTTGCCACTGGACTAGGAACATTATATGCAAATTACATATTAGGTAACAATTAACAATTAGTTTTAGTCAAATTGTCTTGCTCATTAGACTGTCTCTAAGATTCACAGACTCCAACTTCATATTTACTCTTGTGTGAAGTTACTACAATGACAATTAAGGCCAAGTTCAAGTTTATTACATTGCTCTCAAAAAGAGAATGAGACGGATGTCATATTTGTAACACTTACATGTGAAATACAACTATTCAAGTGCTAAAGAGAAAACTTACCATGTAGATGCATTATAATGGGTAAAAGAACAATAGTTTTTACTGGAACTCAAAGGTCATCCTGAGGTCACCAAAGATTCATACTAGGAAACAGGTTCACACACTTCCACCTGCTTGAGCTCATGAGAGTGTTCAAATCTAAATATCCACATATCCCATTTACATACAAAATCCATTACAATACAAAAAATATTATGAAATGCACTGCTTTGAAATGAATATGTGCTTGAAAGTTCATAAATTGCAAATGCAGCATCCCCTATGATGAGTTTAATGAGAAAAAGCCCTCATTTCATGAAACCTTCATGTAAACTGAGCTAAGAAAAATTCCAGCTAAAAAGGAGCAAGCTTCTTGTGCAAGAGAAAATTCACTATGCCTATACTGCCTTGTAGACAGCATAAGTAACCCCCAGCTCATGTCAACTGGGCCCCCCTACCCCCAACTTTTGGCTCACAATAACTGACCTAAGTAAAAAAACCTCCACATTTCCACTAAAAGGTAGAGCAGCAAGCCTCCTTATCTAATTTGCAACTCATCAGGCTTCGGCTCCACTTCTTCCTTCCCCCACCTCCTTCCACACCCAAAAAACTACATCATTATCTAGGATGACTTGCATAATCATGCACATCTTTGATCTGTCTTGCTCTTATCCTAGCCTGGGCCCTCATGAAGCATTACAGCACTCTAGCCAACCTCACAGCCCCCTCCCTACATACAGCCATTTTTGCAATATTGTATATTGTACCCTGAAGGCTTGCATTAAATAACTATCACAACCACAATAAGAAGTGTGCATAAAGTGGTGAACAGCTATGCCAAGACCCTAACTTTAAGCTTTCATGTGTTTCCCTCATGTTCTGTTTCTATTATCTTGACCTCTCCTCATCTTGTCCAGTCAGAATGTCACACTGGAGAACTGAACTGGCTAAATAACTGCCCCATTACCTTATTTTGAATTGCATATCCTCTGCCTGTAAATCTTGGTTAAGTTATGGAAAGTTTTTGCACCACAGACACAATTTCTCTTTAACAAATATAAAAATTAACATTGTCCAAAGATGTACAATTCAGCAGAACTAATCATAGGAACTGACAGGAGTCTTGAAATCAATGGCATCATCTAACTGGAGGTCTGAGGTCCCTGACCTATTTAAGCTTTGATACCTTTGCGATTATGGTAAGTCAAAAGGGGCACTTCAAAGACTGCATCTGGACTGCTTTAGCTTTTATGGTTCCTTGACATAGATGTGTCACTTTGTCTTCTCAAAAGAGTGCCCATTTACTACCAAATTCAGCTGAAGAGGCATTGTGATAAAAGCCTTGTGCATGCATGACAAAAGCAAAATTCACAGTCAGAATCATAATCACATCTTCAAATGGAGTGCCTCTTGCCTGCTGAGCTTCCATAAAACTTGACAAAAGGTACATCACAATCATCTCTTGATATAGTGCCTTTTGCCGGCCAAGCTTCCTTCAACTTGATAAACAGTAAAGGGTACATCACAATCAGCTCTTCAAACGGAGTGCCTTAAATATCTGCTAAGCTTTGATACCACAATTACCAAGGCAATGACTGCAATGACCCAATTGAAAGGAGTATTCCTATTCTGCCAGAGTTATCATGCGCTTATGACAAAAGATCATTGTCACAATGGCTCCTTGGGAGTACCTCTAAAATGCTTCAGATTTGATGGATCCACAAATGTGTTTCAGGCCCTTGGTCAGCAGGTATGTTCTTCATCACCTGTTTTAAAAGTTTCTGCCGAGTTTTCTATTGCACTATGGAAACGAGAAATAAAGACAAATACAACAGACCCAAAAAATTGAATCTACATAGTCATCCTCGAGCACATTTGACTGTACTAGTAAAGGTGAGTATGTTTAATAGTTGCTCTCCCAACTTCTCACACTAAATTACTGTGAGACTTTGTCATTAATAGTATAAAGGAACTAAGAGAAACCTACTTGTTTAGCCTTCCCACACAACTGTAAAAATGGCCGTCACTTCAGTTTTTTTATTTTTTTCATAACACTGAAAGCTAGTCAAATTTGAAGTAACCAAGTTACTAATTTGTCCAAACAATCATGGACATATTCATTATCATACACTTGGTAGACATTTTATCATTTACTATAAATTTTACAAACACATGCATACTACTCTACCATATTATCAGACAGATAAGGAGAGGCCTGTGCCTGTCTTCACTCCAACTTTTATGCATATTAGTTCTGTTATTAAAATAGAAAAAAAAACTCCCTCTCAACCAGACAAAAGTTGGAATAACCAGATGTAAAACCACTTTAATTTAACCTAACTGTAAAATTTTGTAATCTGACTTGTTACAAAGGACTTGTACTTTTTACTCAGAGGCAGAGATTAATACAGCAGTTACATTTACTCCTTTATAATCATTTGGGACCCTCTGGGACCAGTTTTTAGAGTGTTATGACCTCAATTAAAAATATATGACTAATTGTTGTTCATTACTCTGAACTTAAGTCAGCTACAATTGAATCACCCTTCCACATTTTGTGACCATGTTTTTACATCTTCTCACACAAAAATATTTGCTAAAGTGCAGTCTAATTTGTTTTAAGTTTTCTACATTGAGGATTTTTGTTTTGCTTTTTTCATACCCACAGGAACACAACAAACAACCTCACCTTTCTGAGACCTATCTAGTCAGTTCATACACAGCATGTTCCTATAGGGCTGCATGTACAGTACTTCCTTGATAAAACCACCTCCAGGGGTAGCAACCAAAAACTGAATCTGCTGCATTTATTCTACCAAATGCCCCTTTGTTATTAAATCCCCCTCCCCTGTAACCTCAAATTTTCATATGTACTTCACTAAAAATCTTATGTTTCACTAAGGTAGAAAATTCATATCATGCGACATGTATCTGACCATAACTAATAGGCTGAAGTGTAGAGACAATCATTGTTTGCCTATGCAAACTGCTCTCAGCAACCCCATGGGGAAATGGAGTGCTTTTGATTTGGGGAATTCTGTTTCCAATAACTTTCCTTATCCAAAAATTCAAATTTTAGCTGTTTGATTAGAAAAAAAAGAAAGCCAAAAGGCTTAGTGATTCCTTGCCAAAAGGGGGGTGCTTTGTTACAAAGAGGTTCATCCATCCAACTTATACTTCTCTACTTCATCATTTTTATGATGTGGCCACAATTTCACCCCTGCTCACATCAGTTCATGCCACATGACCTTTGAACCAAAACATGATTAACCAAAAAAATGAAAAAAAAAGTATTAGAAGGGATTTGTCTGTGCTTCCTTCTTTGTAATGACATGTTTACAAAATTTCAGTTTTTGACCCCTGGTGACCCCAGATGACCTTTGACCCCAACCAAACACAATAGGCTTCTTCCTCTTGCCATAACACATCCACAAACTTAATATGAAATCTATCCTCCCTCCCTAACTTGAGACATCGTGTAAACAAGGTTTTCAGACTTTGAGCCCTGGTGACCCCAGATGACCTTTGACCTCCACCAAAAACAATACGCTTTTTCCTCTTTCCATAACACATCCACATAGTTAGTATGAAATCTATCCAAGCTTCCTACCTTGGGATATCGTGTAAACACGGTTTTCAGATTTTGACCCCCGGTGACCCCAGATGACCTTTGACCTCCACCAAAAATGATAGAGTTCTTCCTCTCACCACAACATATCTACATACCAAGCATGAAATCTATCCAAGCTTTTTAACTTGAGATATCGTGTAAACAAGGTTTTCAGATTTTGACCCCCGGTGACCCCAGATGACCTTTGACCTCCACCAAAAACAATAGGGTTCTTCCTCTCACCACAACGCATCTACATACCAAGCATGAAATCTATCCAAGCTTTCTACCTTGAGATATCGTGTAAACAAGGTTTTCAGATTTTGACCCCCGGTGACCCCAGATGACCTTTGACCTCCACCAAAAACAATAGGGTTCTTCCTCTCACCACAACGCATCTACATACCAAGCATGAAATCTATCCAAGCTTTCTACCTTGAGATATCGTGTAAACAAGGTTTTCAGATTTTGACCCCCGGTGACCCCAGATGACCTTTGACCTCCACCAAAAACAATAGGTTCTTCCTCTCACCACAATGCATCTACATACCAAGCATGAAATCTATCCAAGCTTTCTAACTTGAGATATCGTGTAAACAAGGTTTTCAGATTTTGACCCCCGGTGACCCCAGATGACCTTTGACCTCCACCAAAAACAATTGGGTTCTTCCTCTCAATATGGGCCATCTATGTACCAAGTTTGAGAACTGTCCAACTTTCCCTTCTTGAGATATCGTGTAAACAAGCAAAGCCATCACATACACACACACACACACACGCACACACATCACCATCGCATAGATTCCTTGCCTGCCTTCGGCAAGGAATCAAAAAGAACTTCATTTTACATGGCATATGTGCATAACTTGTATAAATCTACACTTGTTCCTTAAATTACAGCAGCAATCTTTAGTCTAGTGATATAAATGAGTAGATCTATGGTGCATGCATGTTCAGTGTATATCCCACAGGTAAATCTGAAAAAGAAAAAAACAAAAATTATGCAGTTTTAATCAATCTTAAAGCCTCATTTCAATATAAACTTTGTCAGGAAGACTGTAACTGCAAGACACTGGCCTTGACATTATGTTACTTCCATAGTAGAAGTGTTTATAGACTCCTCCACTGCTTATAACACCTACTGTATGCTGCAGTACACAGGCAACTTTCACTTCAACTGATTCTTCAGTATTAGTGCCCAGATTCATGGAATTTGTTTTTATGGGCAGGTTTCACTAGACTGAAGGTTCACTAGGCCAAATATCCTAATGTTAAACTTGATCCTAACTCTAACAATAATCCAGACCCAAACCTTAATCCTACCCTTGGCTAATCCTCATCCAAGTTCTAAACCTACTTCTGTATATATCCCAAATTCCAACCCTACCTATAGCCTGCAGTAGGATTTTTGGTCAAGCAGATCTTGGGTCTAGTGAACCTTCGGTCTAGTGGATATCCCCCATTTTTACAACAAATTATTTGTACATCAAAGCAGCACAAAGCACTTTAAATGCTTGACATTCCTTGCCACAAATAAATTTAAAAAATTTTGAGCAGACTCCCAAGGAAAGTTAGATGAAATAGTGAGAAAATTTAGCACTGAAAGTGAAGTCTTCATATTAACCTTTGAACAGTAGCAAGACAACATAAGAGGTTGTGAGATAAACCCAGTAAATCACACAGTCTTTCATACACAAGTATATCCTGGTTGACTGACAGCACTCATGGTTCACTCAATACCCTCAGGAACCAGATGCTTCTTTCATTTATTAAACCTAACACAACTCCATGTCAGTTTTGACCTTTCTATTACACAATGATCTAATCTTAAGTAGTCACAATGGCAACAGAAAATGAAATCAGAGGAACATTTCCCCACCACAGTAGCATTGCCTAACCCCTTTAAAGCGAGACAATTTCTTTAAATTTTGACCTTTCTTTATCCTTCCACATCATTGGCTAATTCAAGCTATCTACAGTTGGACAAGTAAATTCTTACATATCAATATTTTCTACATGGAATTCAAGCAGGTGTTGTCAGAATTCCACATTAATATGAAATAATAATTCCCTTAGAATAAAAATAAAGTAATAGGGCAATAAGTATAAACAACAATTTCAAATTGACAAGGCCTACATGAAAGAGGAAAACAAATGTGCACATACTCTCAAGACCCTATCATTAGCTAAAACTAATGTATGTCCATCTGGTGTCCAGCATCCTATTGTATGATGAGTGGAAGAGAGACTGACTGACCAATCAGGATTCAGAGAGAAAACTGATGTACCTGAAGATGAGAGGATGCAAACAAGAGGGAGAAGAGGATGCCAGATGACACCTGGAAGATAAAAGAACAAAGATGATATACTGGATTCAAAATAAGCAAAAGAGAAAGAACTAGAGGGTACCATTCAGCTGCCCTGCCACCTTTTCAAAACTTTCACTGAAGAATCATAAGCTGTCAGAGCAACACTAGTTACAGACTTTGTCAAGTTAACACCAGTTTGAATGTTCTATTTACCATGAAAATTTTCTAAGGAATGATGAGCTATTGGAGACCCATAATGAAAGCAGTAAAGATCACATACTGTACTCTTCTTACTGGCATCATATTGCATATTGTGTCCACCATAAAATTCATACAGAAGACATCTTCCAATGACTGGACACAAAGTAACAAGTGCATCCACATCCATCAGGGGTGTGGAATATTGCCCTTTAATAAAGTCAGATGTTTAATCTGACTCTCAGGGTTTGCACATTTGCTTATGAAAGTTTTGCACTTTTCAAGGAATGGGACATTTCCCAAACATGTAGCCATATTGAATAAATATTTAAATTTCAGAATATATAGACCATGAAGATAAAGTAGCACTTAAATTCTGAGATGCATTCTAAAGATTAAGCTCAACCATGTTTCCATGATCACTGGATAAAACAACAAAATTAAAGCCCTTTCATGACTTTCCAGGCTGCATTGAAACCAGAAATGATCCCGGATTAAATCAATTTTACAAAGGGTCATTCAACCAAAAAATTGGACTGGTTGCAGTACTTCTGATTCACAGTTGGTGATCAAGTGACAGAAAAGCACTATAATGGCCAGCCAACTATATCACTGTCTATTGGAATCACACTGTGCTATTACTCTTGGCCCGGATCTGGTCACATTTTTTACTAACTCACAACATGCACTGATCCTGTTGCGCTTACATTATGCAACCCATACTGTGATCATTCCATCATGCACATAGTACTACTGTATGGCTGAACTGACTACCAGTTAGTATACCCTACACACAAAGAGATATACTTTCACTATACTAATGGTTGGCAAGTACGGCAATGTTCGCCCATGGAAATTTTGAAGCAAAGTTGAAGGAAATTTGGAGGAAAAGTTGGCGGAAATTTTGAGGGAAACTTGTGATACAAAAGGCAATATAGCGACACAAATATTAAGTAATTATCACAACCTGAAAGGAGACAAAAAAATTTGACTTTACCCTTCACCGTAAAAAGGATGGCTCTACACAAAATCAGGCTACGTAACTCCATTGTCTACAAGATTTCCAGAATTTTTCATAGTTTTTCCAATATCTGTGAACTTTAATGACTTTTTAAGTCTAGAAATTTCTTTTCACATATATATTTATTCACTTTTCTAAGTTTCCCAGGATCATGGCACTCAAAATTATTGAGTACTTAGAATCAGGGCCATAGCGAGCGGGGGGTGTGGGGGTGTCACACCCCCCAATATATGGTCGCGGTCTGCAAATTTTCAGTCTGTCAGCAAAAAGGGGAGAGGGAAAGGAAAAGAAGAGGAAAAGAGGAAAGGAGGAAAAAAGAGAGTAGGGAAAGGAAAAAAAAAGGAAGACGGAGAATGAAAGGAAAAAAGAGAAAGAGAGAACGGGAGCACATGGCCAGTCTGTTATTGGCTATTTCGATTTCAGCTCTTCATCTAAATGGCCCATTTAAGTTGAAGGCCCGTCGGCGAATTGATTACGCATGTGACGGCCGTATACATGTGATTGGACGAGTGACTGAGTCCGTCAGCAACTCGGAGAAAGAAAGGGAATCACTGGTGTTGCCAGGTGGGGGCAGGGGGACCATGCCCCCCCGTCAGGGAAGGCTGCCCCCCCCCGTCAGGGAAATTTTCCGATTTCATCAGGGAGTTGTTATGTATACGATAAAATATGTAGTCCCTGACAATGGCCAGTCGCCCAGACGATTTACTTCATTTTGGTCTAAATTAGGGCAAATTCTTCAATAAAACCCCTAAGTTTTCCAATTTTCTTCTCTAAAAACCCAATTTTTTCAAATTTTCCATGGTAAAAGCCTAAGTTTTTCAAATTTTCTTGAAATAGAGCCCAAAATTTTCGGCGCACTTCGCGCACCAAATTTTTCCTTCCAACATCATTTCAGCACTCTATCGGCTTCATTGGGGCTTCGCGTTGTTGGCCCCCCCTCCCCCGTCGGGCAAATCTTGGCGCCACCCCTGAAGGGAATTAAAGACTTCCATATAGGTGCACTATTTCGGATCATATGAGATTCTTGAAAAATCACTTTCTGCCTCACTTTTATCATCACCATGGGGAGCAGCACCCTATTACCCATGGAGTAGGCATCCTTGGCCCATTTTCTAAACCCTAACCTTGACTTCAAACACATTCTGCAAACTCCTGAGGATCCGGTTTACCCACAAACATCCTGGGAAAAAAATAATGTGTGCCCCACGTGTCTTCCCTTCACTGCAGTCTCAGACTTTTAACACTTTTGAACACCAAAATGAAACATACAGAATCCGTCCTGGCGTTCAAAGCATATTTTGGACGCTTGTGTTAAGGTTCTGAACACTTTTTCTACCTTTTTGAACACCCGATGCCTATTTGAACACTTATCGTATTGAACGCCTGACACGTCTAGTGTTCAAATGCTGAACCCATAGTATTCCAGTTCTGAACAACAGGTCCAGCTCCTCATGTATAGTGGCATGACAGGACGAATAGCCTAACACATTAAAATTATCTGGAATCTTTGCACTGGATAATGTATTATGAACCAAACCATACCTATCCTGCATGAGACTTAATTTTTTACCCAGAGATTATGCTAAACCTCAGAGCTTCCGGGGGCTTCGCCCCCTGGACCCCACCAGTTGCCTTAAAGCAGCCCTGTGTTTTAGCCAGCCCCTATTTGTGCGACAATGTCGCATAGGCCTTAAAGAGCAACAAATGTTGCACAATAAAAATCTGACAAGCAAATTCTACCCGGGTGTAAATTTTGAGGTTCCTCATTAGGGCAGAAATCCACTCAAATATTGCACCATTTGCAACTTAGTCACCTTTCAAATTCCAAAAATTTTCAAAGGGGAGGGGGACACCCCCATCAACTTAGACCTCTCCCCCCAGGCCACAGATCAGTAAATGTGCCATTGAGAAAACGTCCTTGCTGAAACACTGGCGGACCTCTGGATCCCAACCGCTTAAAACTATAGCGGCTTGACGAGAGGAATAGCCTAATACATCAAAATTATGGGGAATCTTTGCATTTGATGATACATTATGAACAAAAATATATCCATCCTGAGACTTAATTTTTCACCCTGAGATATGCTTAAACCTCAGAGTTTCCGGGGGCTTTGCTCCCTGCCCCCCTCCAGCAGGGCTTTGCCCCTAGACCCCAACATGGGCCCTAAGGCGGACCCCTGGACCCACCCGCTAAAGCTCGTTTCAGCGCTACATATTACCAGGTCTGTCGGTAAAACATAGTCTCTACACTCCCCCCCTAAAGAAAACACCTTTACTACACCAATGCTTACAATCAACCCATGTTTTACAATATTACATACATAATGTTGAGTCCCATTGCTTTATTACTTCTTCCTTAAAAAAAACTAAGGTAAGGAAGCAAACCTTTGACAACCAAAATGTCTTTCAGGAGGATAAATAGTAATACAGAAAGGAGACAAGAACTCGCAACATTACTCACCACTTATCTGTTTCATTCCCTCCAGCTTCATCTTTAGGGTAAACTGTTGGTTTGGGTTTCTATGATGAAAACAAATGAAATTTACTTCAGTGGAAATGCAAAGTTATCATTTCACAATGCAATCACTCAACCCCTTCCCCCAAAAAAGAAAAGACAGCAAAAAGTGCAAAATAGTGAATTTATACCTACAAGCCACAAACCCAACAAGTTAAGGATGAACTTGTGCCTCTTCCCTTTATGAAAACTGAAATATTTGATATTATGGGGAAATAAAAGTAGAATCACCCAGGTTAAAAGGACTGGCAAACTGGTGGGTGTGGGATTTCGGGGCTGCAACCCACAATCCCTCGGTTAAATTTCAAGAAAAAAGATAGTGTTGACCCAATAATAGTGTACGAGGCAAACATTTCATAGATCTATTAAAGCCACATAATTTTATTAACTTACTGACATATAAAACTGTCTAAAAATCAGCCCCCCCCCCCCCGAAGCATTTTGGCCCATAACACCTGTGGCTTTATTCTTAGGATACTTTAGAATGTCAAGGTTCCACTGGCCACAATGACAAGATTTGGAAAATCATTTCACAGGATGCAGAACACAGTATTTACATCTGGGCTAAACTTGGCCAATTGCTCTGCACAAGGGGGGCAAAAGGAGGGATTAAATTTACCTTCCTGCCACCTCCCAGATGGTCACAGACTGAGGCTCCTGGACTGCTAGGAAACATTGAGACTGGTCATCCAAAGCTGAGCTCCATGACAACTGGATAACCTTTCTACAAAATGAGACAAAATAATGAAATATGCTTCATTATCAATGCTTCACATTTTGTTCTTTAAGTTGAATAGAAACTACATCAAGATGTGCTATTAGTGGTGAAGCATAAATGACATAAAATTTTCCATTTTAAAGTATAATAAAGACTGACAAACAACTGAGATTAGCAAAGATGGTATTCACAAATGAAATATTTAGAACTTTGACAATGCTTAGCAAAGAATTACTATCCTGTTTATACTGCATCATACTGTTCACAAATTTAAAAATATGTATAAGTTTGTTTATGCATATAGCATGAGCTGAGAGTTTTTAATGATTTTATCAAAGAGAAATCAACAAGCCTCAAACCTGGTATGCAAATTTTGCATACAGTACCTTCATACAGGTACAGTAATTTCCTGCTGAGTAAATCTGAGATTGCAAGGAAGACATTCATCACAACACAATCATTTTCAACACAGGCTAAAGATACAGGGACTATGTAGGATTATGCACTGCTGTACTGGATGTCTCACGCCATTTTTTTGCAGACTCAGCCTCACCCTTGTGAGTTCGGGCCTTGGACCCTCTAGTTCTGGAAATATAACCAGGACCCTTCCAGAACAACCCAAGGCCAGTTGATAAATGATACCACATAATTTCCCAAACATCCCATGCAAAAATGAGAAGTGTTTCTTCATATTAAATCCTTCCCAGATGCAAATGTTTAAAAGTATGCTTCAACCTGTTGTGTGGTATTTCATTTAATTACATAGGCTACTGTACGTTCCTGAAATGATTAGGCTTATAAGTCCAGCACACTATAAATCATGGGAATAACTGGCCTCTGTTATAGAGGGTGTGGCCAGAGCTGAGAAAAATCCCTGCAAGTCAACTTTCCCCAAATTTTTAAATATGTACTGTACATTTATGTACAAAATCAAATCAGTATAGTATCCATAATTGTTATCTTGAGATACCGTGTTTACAAGCTACAGTAAGCATCACAAACACACACATGCACCCAAGCACACACACCCATATGCACACACACCCAAACACTGATTGCATAGATTCCTTCTGCCTTTAGCAAGGGATCAAAAAGGATTTGCATCCATGGTACAGGACAGTGCCATGTTGTCACAACCCAGTTTCATACACATAATCTCCCAATTTCCTGGAACATTCTGATGCATCTTCAACGACTCCATCATTTTGACACGGAAGAAGAAATACTGACTGACCATCTGTCCACAGCCATCCATGGTTGGGATGATAACCTGGAAGAAGAGAACAGTTATTAAGTTACCTGTACATACAGTACAGCTATACACGGTATGGCTCTGGCTTTTTTTAAAGAGGTGCAAAAAATGAAAACCATTGTGGAAGGGTCTAGTGTGTTGCTTGACACATACAACTTTTATATTTAATAGAAACATAAAAGTTGGAGCTTAAATTGTGGAGCTTTTTATGCTACATATATGAAACTGAGAGCAAAGGCATTAGTGTTTGTAAAAATTAGGTTCCAAACAGATGCCTGCTGATGGTTTTATGAAGTGATCCAAAGTATTTAAAGGAATGTAGAAACAAAGTAAACATTGTGAAGAAAATTCAGTACAACTATCATACACTGACAACTGAAAGTTAATATTTTACATCATTTTTTGTTGAAAATTACTTAAATAGAGAAATTTTCATACTGAAATCTTTCTAGGAGATAAAGCTATTAACTTTTCCAGTTGGTTTTTGCCTTTAAAAATTACTTGTTGCCAGTTGCAGACATGATGTAATTTTGGAAAAGAATGGTTGTACTTGTGATATCTAGTTTTGGCTCTGAATGCATATGTTTCGGATGTTACAGTACATTCTGTTAACTTTCTGCTTTCTTGGCTCCACAGAATTCTCTATACAGCTGACTTCCGACAATTTATTATTTATTTTGAAAGATCGGCATGAAATTTGACCAAACCTACTCATTTTCTCTGGAATAAATTCAACCTGATTAAAATATTCATATTTACTTACAATTATTGGCTTGAAAGTGCAAATTTAGTATGGAAACAATAAATTAGCACATTTATACTCAAACACCTACCAGGAAACTCATGTAGTTTATAGCTATCCACAGTAGCAAAATAAAAAAAAAGTCCGCCCAACTCACATCACTTTCAGTGGGAGTTATTTATCGAAAAGGTAAAGTAATACGCTGTTTTGGATGTAACATCTTAAAACCAGGATTCAACAAATTCTTTTTTCATTTCTTGTCCATCGGGCTAGCTGTTCTCTTAGTCTACTTGTCCGCATGAATATCTACTTGTCCACTTTTAATATGCCTTTGAACTCCTTTGTGGAGGAGACTTTGCAAGGGTACTTGCCTGGCGGGCTATGATATTGAACAATACTGTACTCTTGCTCGATTAAGTTTTTGCTTGTCCTGGACTGTCGGGTAGGGATTTGCCGAAGCCTGTTAAAACATTCTGAGGATGTTGATCATCAGTTTTATTCAAGTAACATTAACTTGGGAGTTTCACAACTTTTTTCTTAATTTCATATTTCACATGCTGAAATAAATTATTATGACTGGAATATTGCATAACAGACCTGTAATTCCACTTTTGCAGCCTATGTAAAGCCATGTGAGCTATGACGGACATTACAAAGCGGTTAACAGAAAATCAGCTCCCAATTAAAAACTCCTACATAAACTTGCTAATGCTATGATGATTAATTTTTTTGGAGATAATTTATATTGTGTGAACTCCAAACTATGGTACAAATATAATTTCACTTGATAATAAGGATGAATGTATTTTTCTTCTCTTGTCAAAGTCAGGCATACCGTAATTGTTAACGGAAAATGTAACTTCCGAAACAACATTTTCAGATCCATGTAACTTTTGAACTAGTAGTTAGAATATTTTCATCACCTATTTTTTGGTAATCTTGTACATGTGCTTGTTCACCAATTTAATATGAAGATAAATAGTTGTTCTTCTTTTTATTTTGGCAGACCGAACAAATAAGGTACAGTACCCTTGTTAGGTTGGCAAAATTCTGTTACCATCTGGCCATTTGGGCACTGATTGCATATATAGAAGTAACAACTGAATAACTTTCATTAAGCTACAGTATGGGAGGTAAAACTACTGTAGGTCTCTGCCACACAAAAGTAAAAAGAGATTTCCCCAAATGTTTGCAGTCCTTCTGCTGGGAACTGTCAAAGTGCATTTAAGCCTATTGGTACAGTATATGTTAAAAAAACCAGAGCCGTATGACTTGCTCGATGTACAGTACAATGAGGAAAACAGCTTTTCAAGCATAATTATTACTGTACAATATAAAGCACAAGTCCTGTTCATGGACTATGATTGACTCAGACATGTTGAACTGTCAAAACTCTGATTTACATACTGTAGTGAACCAACACTTTGCCCAGGCTGCATTTCTCAGCAGAGAGCATTGACTACCTTCATTCTCTTGCAGCTCTGGTCAAGACATTACATCTTGTAATGTGAGCTTTGTGCAGTACTGTGTATTGTAAATAGTGTTAGACCAATTATCGATATTCAATATTGGTATCAGCTGATATTGAAATTTTTGCCCAATATTGGCATCGGCAAAATCTGTCTAAAATACTGTGCCAGTACTACATAACTAATACACTTTGAAGGAAACTCACTTTATTTCTTTTCATTTTACCCCCCACATTTTACCTCTAATCACTTTCTGCATCTTGGCAAATCATCTACCTGTACCTTAAACCACAAATCAACTACTTAGATATGGCCTCCAGGCTCCAGACTAGACGGCCCTTTGCCCATAAAATTTAACTGCCACATTTGATCCCTGTAGTGAGTCAGGATTCTCACAGGCAAACTGCCATGTTACACAAAACACAGCTGTACTGTATGCCATGCATGTTGTCAAATACGTATTACTGTACTGTACTATACCACTGCATACTGTAGCATGGTCACGATTCACTACAGGGTATGTCAATCTTTCAGCATTAGTGCCGTCTGCAACTTGTATGTAAGGGGTCCCAAGTTTGTAACATTGGTAAGGCCTGAAAAATTTACCAAAATGTATCACATTTAGGCTGTAAATGGTACAAAATGAGAAGGACATGTACAGTACCTTTATGTTACAGTTTGGGCTGCTGTCATTTCTAAGTAATACTTAACAACAAATGTAGCCTTCTTCTTGTCTGAAATGCATATGCTCAGAGAGTATGCATGGAGAGTGCACATAGTCTACCATAGCCTAACCCCCAGTTTTGTGCACAGAAAAGCTCACTTCCAAAACATCAGTATTGGCAGGTGTTGTGAGTGGAAAATCGGTATCAGTCATATCGGTGACTGGTGATATTGGTACAACACTAATTCACTATTTGTAGCTATTATTATTGGGTGCAGACTGCTCTCTTGTACGGTACAAAGGTATGCACTGCTATAGATTATTACCGGTAATGTTTCATTATGAAGTAATCAGCTGTGCACTACAAGGCACTCACTACTAATACTGTATGCATTGTACCTGCCTTGGGTTATACTGTACCAGGGCAGGGCTCGAAATAAGGGGGGCCCATGGGGCCCGATGCTCATAGAAATTCGCTTGGGCCCGTAGTTTTTACAGGGAAAGGGGCCTGGTTGGCTCCTAAATATTTCAAGTCTTACTGTACATTCTGCACATGAACCTCTCCACCCACAAGTAAACGTGCTATGAAATGCATGTAAGAGACTGCAATGGTAGGAAGTACATGCTTTGATGACCAATGTAACAAGGAAAGGGTCAAATGAAACTCTTGGTACACTTGCAAAGTCTCAAAGTCTTTCTATGTTTTGAAAAATGAGTACAAACTATTTTCGAGACTATTAGCTATTACAAAACTCTGCGAGCATAGTAGCAGCCTATTTGTACAGAGAAAGCCAGTCAAAACTCTGTCACATGTATGTAATACAGTAGCATACAGATCTAATATCACAAGGTGGCTACTGTACTGTTATGTACACACTGTAGAATCTACAGAAAGAATTTCACTCATCTTTGTGAATTTGGGGGGCTGAAAATTTTCTAGGAATTATAGTAACGTTCAAAAAATTATAAAAAATGTTTTAATTGGTTTTTGTTAAAATTATTAAGTTAGCTTAAATGGGGAGGCTAACGTAGTTACAAATATTTTAGTTGCGCCTACAAGGCTTGCAAGCCAAGGTTGCATAATTAAGCCCAGGACTACATAGCTTGGTCACTATTTTGTGCAGACTGCATTATGTTTTGAGACTGATGAACTGTAAACACGTAACCTTGGAAATTAAGCCCAGGAAAATTCCCGAAGTGCATTTATCTTGAACGATATTAAGCATATATTTCTCTGCCGTCTAGAGGTAACTTTTTGGTCTTATCTATCAAGTTTACGGTGCTCCACACTTTTAAAAGGTATGGGGGATTGTTGTAAGGTGTACGTACTGCATAGTTTAATCCCTGCACCCTTGATAATTTTAATCCTTTTCAAAAGTTTCGTGAAAGACTTTATTGTCACTTTATTTCGGCAAACCATACCCAGATCATGGGGCGAACGGATCGATATAGCAGTCAAAGCAACGCAATGCAGACTGTGCAACTGACATTATAAAGGTCTTTTTTTAAACCTTTTGTAATTTTTCATCCAAAGTTTACCCACTGTTACGTGGTTTTGGGCAAGCAACTTCTGCGGTTTACTGCATAAACAAGTTTAGGTATAATGGTGAACTGCGGCGTCAGATTTATTAGCTTATCCAATCAGATAACAATAAATAATAATATGAGTGACTGAGGGGATTTGCAAAACCTGCCGTCCTACAGGTGGGTTGCTCAGGAAAATATTCATGACTGACTGGTTGGTGAGAATTGAACAGTGCCCTTCATTTTACCGCTGAATAAATTCCGGAGTTACGAGAAAATTTTGAAAAGATACATTACATGCAATATGTACAGTTGTTAAAGGGAGAATGCAGTCACCCCAATAAAGAATTGTACAGTAGACTATCCTATTTCCTGAATGGCTCTTGAGAATCATGTGACAGTATTTTTCTCACTCAGTTGTAAAATTTACAAGGAGCAACTGCTTGGTTTACCTTGAATATGCAATATTTATGTCTTAAAATATTGTGAAAGATACTTGGAAGAGAAATAAGAAATTTATTACATTTAGGTATTGTTTCAAAATAAGTTTGGGGCGACTGCTTTTGACCTTTAAGTACTGGTACAGTATATAAGACGGTGTAGACAGATTGGTTTCAGGCTAGTTTCAGCCTCTACTGTATACCTAAACTACACGTTTCCAAGCACATTAAAGCACCTGTACACTTAAACATCCCTTTAAAAGTCCTTTTTTTATTTGTTAGTTTGGGCCCATTGATTTCTCATTTGGCCCCTAGATTCCATGGGATAGGGGCCCGGCTGGCCCCCAAAGATTGAAGGCTTATTTCGACCCCTGCAGGGAGTTGTTATCTGGAAGGTCAGCAGATACATCAAAGTGAGGTAAGCACTGCGAAGGTCACATAATAATCTGTCTCTTGTATCAATCTTGGCATTTCTATAAGACTTACACTGGAATAGGCAGTTCATACAAAAGAGAATTGCTACTGTATCTGCTACAGTACATCTACAGTAAGACTGAGGGTTTGGTGCTACTGCCATACTGTAGCATTGCCAGTCATTAGGAAATTAAAAAATATGGCATCTTTGGAAGCTTGGTAATGCAAAAGAGAGTATACCAATAACTTGCTCGACTGTTGTGACAAAGTTAGACTTTCTCCTCTGCAGCTCATGTGCATGAGGTTTCTTCTTTAGTAAGGGGCAAACCTCATTGGTTTATTTCAATTAAACAGTCATTTCAAGTTTTGTAGTGCTCACCTGCCCCTAAATTGGTGGCAACATTAACCTACAGTATTTCAAAATGTTGTTCTGAATAAGCCACTTGTGACAGGATTCCTAGACATGAATAAGTTGCTAGCTTATTGATATCAAATTGAAACCAACAGATAAAAGAAATCCCAGTCAACCAAACAGGTAGCATACCTTGGTAATCTCCTGAAGATTAAGTGGGTCTTTGAGCATTTAGCATAAATTAAACATTCTGTTCAACCCCCTTCCAAAGCAATGGCTCCCTGGACCCTTGTTATGCCAATAACTGACATGCCACAAGAGATTTAATAGTCCCCATGGAAGAAGAGTTGTGTGGATCAGGCTACTAAATAAGTAATTAAAGTCCCAGTACGACTTTGTATAAAGAAATAGGCTACTTAAACCGCCGAAAATCGTCATAGCACGAGAGCCAGATATATGAAGTTGGTAACAGTTTAAGAGGTTCTAACATACCTAGAAGAACAGTCTTAGCTTCTTTCGGGAGTAATCGTTGTCCGAAATGCAGATGTTGAATTCGGCTTGCCAACTCAAATTCGAGTTCTCTCCTCGTAATGAGCTTATCAGTCAGGAGTAAGAACCAATGAAAGTCTGTTTGTTCATGATTATTCATGAATAAACAACTATAGGTGCCTTGCCTTACATGCTCAACTGTAGTGAAATGTACGCACGTAAACAGTGCAGGTCATTTGCTTGTATATTCGAACGGATGGACTACACAATTAGCCTAGGACTATACTCAGGTTAGCGTGGGCTTAGAATTGAATTGTAGTTAGAAATAATTACCCACGCCAACAAAATTACAGCACAACTAACATGAAAAAGGAGGCAACCTCACCTGAAATGCTATGCAAGATCACAGGCATTCGAAACATAACGTACATATACTACACACGCTGTATACACTATAATAAGAGAAGTAGGCCTGGCCAGTCGCAATTCACTGCCAGTGCTTCCACACTCTAAATTCATTTTTCCTGAAATGGCTGATTTCAGGTAATTTTAGATTCCATTCAGGAAAAATGAATTTAGAGTGTGGAAGCACTGGGTGGCAGTGCAGCCACGGCACTGGGCTTACTTCTCAGATCGAAACGTCTTACCTTGTCTTATTATATGTGTTTATAGTTTGTAGTATATGTACGTAATGTTTCGAACGCCTGTGCCTAGCATTCGCCGTTGATTAGTGCACAATGAAAATACGGTAAGCGAGTGCGTATGCAGTAGATGTACACTGGCTGCAATGTGCTGCATGCACAGTCGACTAGTCGTCGACGTGATGTGAAGCTGAGTAATGAATATTCATAATGATTTAGCACTTCCCACCATGATGAACCTTGTGCATATTGAAACAGCCGTTACATTTACAACCACGATTTGTTTAAAACAACCTTTCACTTTCGTAAATGTCTTTTTTCTCCAACAAATCATTTCTCTGGTTACAGTATGTTTGGGTTTAAGAAACCTTAACCACCACTCATTTCTCTTATCCAAATTCATATACAAAGTCATACTGGGACTTTAAGTGGTGGACCCTGTTTGTGTTACCGTACCTTGAGTTAGTGAGCACCAGTTACTCACATTCTTATAATCAAGTGACTTGTGCACGTGTAAAATTTATCCTAACTACCTACAGTGTACTTCATGATCACATTAGCAATAGCAGGCAATTGTTGAATGTTTTTATCATACAATAACATTAATATTTTTATCATACAATAATATTAATATTTTACAATAATTGCAATTTGTTTTTGTTAAATCATTAAAATAACATAAAAAATTGAATCTTGAAAGCTTTTTACTGGGGTCTTCTTGAAAATCTTCATTTTATCAAGTCACAACACTTTACTATGTCTTTAGTAAACACTAAACAGACTGCAAAACTGCTGGGTCTTGAAAACTGTCTGCCAAAGAAAATGGTGGATTTCTGACACATGACTGACTGCACAATTTTCCACAAAACTATTGCAGAAGAAAGTAAGGTAATAAATTCAAACTTTCTGAATGATACTAAACAGAAATCCAACCTTGAATAGATTCATATTGATGAAAATGTCTCCCAATTCAGTTTTGACAGTCAAATGGATAGGTTTTTGCGTTGCCAGATAAGGAGTAACTTGTATTTGGCTCCCGTTCCGGGTGCGTTGAAATGGGGACATTGACTAGGCTGACTATGCCTATAACGTTACAAACATACATGCACATGACAGGCACTGAGTGTCGCTTAACTAGGACCTACGCTAAATCATACGATGTGTAAAGGCTTCTTACAGTTCATTAGCAAGTTGCAACTCCTAACTTGTATCCCTCCTCGACCAAGAGGAACAGAAGCCATTTCCGGCAAAATCTTCGGATCTTCTATCGACGTTTTGCACAGGTTAAGCAGTCTTCTTAAAAGCGAAAAAGTGACGACGAACTAAATACGACGTTTCGTGCCAGACTCTTTTTCAATTTTCGATCTTGGTAACAACTGGTAGGTGAACTGAACAAAATAAGCTACACACATGACGCACAAGCAGCCTTGCCACTTGCCCGCCCGGCGGACGTGTATTACTCCTGCACCTATATTGGCTGCACTCGTTAGAGTTTGTACGCTAAAGAGGAGTACATATTCGACACCTGCTATGAAGGTTACGTTTCCACTGTTTTTTCAACTTAAATTTCACTACGCGGGTGGTCGAAATTTCACTTGTTGACATGGGATTTCAACTACATGACGTTCGACAGAATACCTCACCCTACCCCCCCCCCCACCCCACCCCATCAGTGTTACTTTATTTTTTTGCTTTATTTATTTCCATTTTTCCTCCCTGGAACGTTTTTTTTTTGGAACGTTTTTTTTTTCTTCATTTTTCTTTTTTCCCCAAAAATAGGCCTTACATTTTTTACGAGAGGGAAAGCCTTGTGAAACCGTAAAGGTACGAACGAACAAGTAGAAATTACAGTCTTTCAATGTGAGTCGGTTGATATCTTGTTGTTGTAATTGTAAACGTCACTCGGGCTGGCGGAGGGGATACCTTCTTGTAGTGACTCATCCCTCCCCCCCCCAAATATATCCCCACCCCTAAAGCAATTGAACTGGCGAAAGAGGAAGAGGAATGCATACCGTAAGTAGCCTTTAAACGCAATTGTGATAATACTGAAATCAACTGGTTTGTTATCATAGTGTGATTTTATTCTTCCAGATCTTGTGTGCAATATTCCTGAGCTTTCGGTGCCAGGGGCGTCAATCCGTATTCAAATGTGGGGGGGGGGGCGGGGGACATACATGACTTAGCACAAACCAATCCCTTTGGTTTTGAAGAGGGGGTGTCTCCCTAAAGGCCCTTTCCTCCCCCCTTATGATGACTGACGCCCTATTCTAATGACAGCCCCGTAGCCAGGAATTCTGATATAGGGGGGCACCGACACCTCATAGAGGGGCACCGAAGAAGATTATGTTTGTTGTCAGTAGTACCACCACAGGATTACAATTTGACCGAACTACAGGGGATTATATCTCAAGCTTACCACACATTGCTTAAAGGTATCGGTTTTACGTGAGCACATACGCGCGCAGAAGCGCGCGAAAAATTCACTCTTCTGATGTAAATTTTTCCCTCCGCTTGTAATACAGAGACGTAGAAATTCTCCACAAGTGAAGGGAACAACACTATAATCACGATATATCTTCAGCTCAGCAATCGCAGGTGAGGCCGTTTAAGTACTTTGCGAACGGCGAGGCGGGACCAGGGGCTGCCATTAGGCAGGCTTGGTGTGATCCAGTATGATTTTGTTAGGACCCTGAGGGAAATTCTCCGAATATGCGGCGAATTAACAATATGGGAACACTAGCGTAGAGCTTTGAGCAGGACTTTGAATGACAGTGAGAGAACACCAATGTCTTCACAGTTCACAATTCGGATGGTCATTATCGTATTTCTACTTTGAACAAAATTTTACATGAAAAAAAAAAACAAAAAGTAAATTTTGGAATAAATTTTTGGTACGAGTAAATTTAGCTTCAAACCGTATAGTCGTCGCGGAGCGAATGTAACTCAAGGTACTAAATTACTACATGAAAGCCCCTTGATGTCCGGGATCTAACTTTGAGACTTTTTGCAGGAAAATTATTTACCACGGTAAAACCTGCATACAGACTCAGCAAGGGGTGGTGGAAAGATAAGCCCGACGAAGGGACCGAGCTCCCCTAAAAGTTCCAGCAACCCGAAGTCCCGTCAGAAGTAATGGGTTACAGATTGGATACCGAACGCGAAATTTTGGGCGACCGGCGAAAAATTTGGGGTTCTGTTGAAGAAAAATTGAAAATATTTGGTTCTTATTAAGGAAAGTTAGAAAATTTGGGTTCCTATGGAAGAATCTGCCCTCTTCATCCTAGACAGTTCCAATTCTCCCGACTAAGTTTCTACTTCCAAAACTGTGTTGAGCCCCTCCTTGTGCAGACACAAATCTAGTTTATTGCTTAAGGGCATATCCTGTTGGGCGTACAAGGCCATAATATGCAACCAGAACATTCCCTGCGCATGCTGTGTGTTGTGAGCTTTAATGTCAATCAATTAAAGAGCATTAACCTATGACCAATTGAGAATTTTGCTTTCTCCCAACCAAAATGTATTTGGGGTGACGAGTGTCTGTCTTTAAGAACAAAACCAAGACGCCCGGCGACTGGTCGCGAGGGGATGCCCCCTTCCACCACCCCTGGACATTGAGACACTTTACGTTTCATACAAAAATGATTATCATGATGTTGAGTCTGAATTAGGAATCTTCCCGATCGTAAGAGAAAGAGGATGGAACTTTTTATGGATTCAGTTTTGTGTTTTTCCGGGAATCACACCTACACGAAAGAACAATAGCCTAATTGTAGAACCTGTACATTTATAAATTAAGCCAACATATCTGAAACGGGTGTTAAAGCTATATGTAACTGGTGATGAAAGCGCGCGTAGCGCGCGAAAATTTTTGTGATTTTAGAACAAAAATGTTACAGAGAACAAAATACTTTCATTATTAAACTCCTTTCGGGATCATTTTTGGTTACAAATCGCTTGGTGTCATACCAGGGTCACCGTTTACATGTACTAAAATTTTATTTTCGATCAATTTTCCGTATAGGGGGGCACAGTGGTCCGCACGGGGGGGGGACGACCCCCTCGTGCCCCGGCCTGGCTACGAGCCTGTCTAATAAGAATTATCATTTCAAAGTTAACATGACCATCACTGAGATCTGCCAGGTGAAATACACGGAGTCCACGGAATTACTTCAAGATGTTATTTTACCATGTCCCAAAATAGCTGAAACCACGCTCCGCAGCGTGGATCATTGTCGGAGATCATGGACTCGACCAGGCCCGCTTCTAGGGTAACATGTTTGAGGGTGTGAAGGTGGCCGTCCCAAATTCCGACTGGCTGGATGTTTTTTCCAACTGAGTGGCGGCGCGTAAATTGCACCTTTTTTATGCACCCTGCGTTTTTATACAGCAGTGGGGATCCTCCCTTTGTCACTGTATAAAGGTGTCATCCTGGGGGAGGGGTCTAAGGGGAGGGGGCGTCCCCCTTTTTGTTAATTTAAGGTTGCTTAGATGCAAAATGGTGCTATCTTTGGGATATTTTTGGAGCTGATCGTAGTATACCAAAGTTGTGAAGGACTAGCAAGGGCGTTTCCAGAATGCTTTTAAGTCTTAAGTGTATTAACAATCACCATCTTATCTATACCGATAATGGCTTCGGCGAAGCGCTCTGTAAAAATTTTTGAAAAATGTTTAACGGCAACAAAGTACTTTCAACCTTCCTCATCATGCTAAAAATTAGACTAAATGCAGTGGCGTACCCAGGATTTGTCTCAAGGGGGAGGGGGATGCAGTATATTGTGTGACCGCCGGCCTGGGGAGGAGTGTCCCCCTCCCCTTTGAAATTTTTTGAAAAATTAGGTGTCCTTACATGCAATCTGGTGCCACATATGTTACCTTTTGAAGTAAAGTCTGTGTTAAAGAATTTACGTTTATTTAAGAACTAGAAAATAGGCATCAGTGAGGGGGTCATGGCCCAATGGGGTGTCCCCCTCCCCTTCGAAAATTTTTGAAAAATAAGGTGTCCTTACATGCAATCTGGTGCCAAATATGCTACCTTTTGAAGTAAAATTTGTGTTAAAAGATTTACGTATTTTTAGGAACTAGAAAATAGGCACCAGTGAGGGGGCATAAAAAATTTACGTATTTTTAGGAACTTAAAAAAATCGGAATCAGTGAGGGGGGGATGGCCGAATGGCCCTCCCCTCTGCATACGCCACTGAATGAATGATCCTATATTGATGAGAGGCCCCTTCAGATGTTTGGAGATGTATGTCTGTTTTCGGAGAGTGTTGTGATCAGAATAGTTCCATGTATAATTACCTTTTTAATGGTCACGAGAAGGAGTGCAAACAGTGACTCATGCGCGAGAAGCGCGCCGAAATTTGATCATTAAATAAGATTTTCCTGACGAAATCTGCATTTAGAATCTGCATCGAGAGACTTAACAATTGCCCAACAAACCTACATACCACTCAAAAAACCAGTCAAATAGAGCCACGGCACTACTCTTTTACGCAATGTAGGGGGGGGACATTTGATATTGTGTCCCCCACCCATCGAAATGTGGGGGGACTTGTCCCCCCGTCCCCCCAGGATTGACGCCCATGTTCGGTGCCAAATGAAAATTTACACCCATTTGATTAGCCATGAAAAGGAGAAAAAGTTAGAAAAGAAAGTAAACACCTATCCTTTTTTGTGAAGTCATTTTATTTGTTAAAAGCTACCGTATGAAGTTGACAGTTCTGTTGTCAGGGTTGCCCGGCAGGTCGTGGTTTAATTCACGGCCCGCAAATTTGGCCTAAAGATTATCACATATTACTCTATAGACAGCTAGTAGAGCACTGTCAGTGTGAATTTTCTGGAAAAGCAGATTCCGGGACTGGGCGTAACACCCACGTTTGACATACTGTAAAAGACCAAGGAGAATATTTTCGACTTAAATTTGGTGAAATTTCACTACTTTTCGACAATTTCATATTACTACATCTCTACTAAAATCCTAGTAATTTCACTACATATAGTGAAATTTCACTACGTACGGGTGGCAACGCTGCGCACAAGATGAGTGCGAGAGTGATACTCAGAGTCAGAGTCTAGTACTAACTATGGTGCACTGTTTGTAATTGTCATTTAAGGGCGGGTCACACTACAGAGATTTTCAATCCGAAATTCGATCCGAATTTTTCTAAATCGGACCAATAGTTTTTTATTCAGACTTTGTTCTAAGGATGGTCACGCTATATCGATGACTGATCCTAGTTTGTCCAGTACGTGGCGCCGCCAGGATTTGGTGATTGTGGGCTCAGTGGGCAGAATAACAGATGACGTCGAAATGCCATCTCAGTCCCCCACCAAGTCTGCGTAAATTGTACCTTTTTGCGCGTTTCTGCGATTGTATACAGCAGTGTGGAATCCTTTTTGTCACTCACTGCATAAAGGTGCCGTCCTGGGGAGGGTCTAGAGAATTTTTTGTTAATTTAAGGTTGCTTATATAAATGCAAACTGGTGATATATCTTTGCGACATTTTTTTGGAACTGATCATATATGGCTGAAAAATATCCATATAATTTAGTGAATAATAATTTTTTATCAGGTAAAAGAGGAGAGTGTGTTGTCTTACAGAAGGGTATGTTATCAGCAAACCTCCTGAAGCCCCCTTTGGCTACTTTAATGCCTTCTATTCGGGGTAAGTTTTAACGTAAAAATACGTGCGTAGAGTCCACAGAAACATTCCTGATCTATTACGGGTATTTTCCTTTGCCTCATTGTGCATTTTAAAAGGTATCTAAGGCTGGCAGACACCGGTATAGTGCCTCCCGGAAGCTCTGGATTAACTAAATAAAATGGGGCACTGGTATGATGATTATTACCTGACATCTAAATGATACCATAGAGTATGATGCCGAGCACTTTACAACTATCGCATTTTTACTTAGTTTGAAAGAAAATCCAGACGAACAGCTTCTAGCAATGGGGAATGGGAGGGAGAGTATAGGTGCAGGGAGGTGATAGTAGACCTCCCTGATAGGTAAAGCAAAAGGGCTTAAGGACTAACAAGCGCGTTTCAGAATGTTTTTTCGTCGTTAGTGTATGTACAATCACCATTTATACGGTTAAAGCTGCGCGCAAAGCTCTCGGTAAAAATTTTTGAAAAAGGTATAACGGCAAATACGTACTTTCAACCTTCCACATCATGCTACAAATTAGATTGAAAGATCATATAGGCCAAAACAGAGGTTGGAGATGTACTTCTGTTTTTCGGAAAAGTGTGATCAGAATAGTTGCATGTATTATAACCTTAATAATGGTCATGAGATGGAGTGAATACAGTGACGAATGCGCGCGACGGGCGCCGAAATTTTTCATTACATAAGATAACCATGACAAAACCTGCATTCGTGCTCTGCATCGAGACACTTTCAATTCCCCAACAAACCTATTTGCCAATCACAATGCCATTCTTTCACCAGAGAATTCGTAAACAGCTTTCGACTTTTGTTGCTATGCTTCTGTGGGAGTTGCTACGGGAAATTATCGATAATAAGGGCAATGTTGGGGTAAGGGTTGAAGCGGGCGAAGCGCGCGAAGATTTTGATAGTTTGCGAAGGATTTGCAATAATTCTGACAGTTTGAAAACCATTTGTGATAGAAAATGGTTACAATAGATCCATCACTCGGTCGAAAACACACCTCACTCTACCCTCTACAGAAATCTATAGCTTAAACGTCTTATGGAATCATTTTGAAATTTTCAAAAAAATCTGAAATCGATTGGGAGCACGTGACCCATGACCCCCCTGGCGGCGCCACTGAGTTTGTCTCACGATAAACTGTTCTGGTACCTTTATATAGCTTACATCGCTCAACAGAGTGGTAGGCTATTTGTTCGAAAATCAATCCGATTTTTGCACGAGGCGCGTGTCCGATAAACGCTGTCTGCCGATGTGACGTCACGAAATAATCAGTTTACATTTCATTTTCGTAGTCCTCTGATGCAAAACACATATTTACAGAGGCTGGCAAATTTTTGCCTCTTTCCGACCAAGGATGTAGAAGATTTTACCTAAAATGCACAAAAATCGGACAGTAACCCTATTCGAAATTGCTTCGAGTCTACTGTGACCTGCTGTACAAATTATTGAAGTATTTTCAATTGTACATCGTTTTGTAATTGAAGTATTTGTCACAGGTGGTTTTTCACCAGTGATGAAATATTTTTATATGATATCTTTAGTGTTAGCAGTGACTGAAGTGCATGCTAGTACGCAGGTACACCTTTATCAGGAGTATAACTTGTTACCACCATAGGCTGACTACAAACCTTATAGTCATTGCAATTTAATTCACTGGAACATCATAGTGAACACAGCTTGCTTGTTCGTAGCTACGTGGCAGTGGATTAATTTAAGGTTCTGATTTGATGTGGTTTTAACACAATCATTTAGATTCAAATTTATTGGAGGGTTATTAACACAATTTGCTTATTCCTAGATATTCCGAAATGGAGTCTGGTTCCGTTTTCATCCAAGAGAATCTACGAGTTTCCTTTAAAAAGAATTCTTGTAATGTTACCACAGCTAGTAAATAATTGTTGTAACGACTTTGAAATGATTTATACATAGTTTCATTTGCATTTTGAATTCATCTTTATATACTACATGCTCGAGGAATTTTTGTTCAAGCAAATCCACTTTTTCATCTGCACTGACACTTTTCGTCATAAAATTTGAAGGGTTTGAACTTGTATTTTATTCTTCTAATTAGGAACGGCTGAGTCTGACTTGAAAACGTGAAGATGTAAACCACGGTAACTGACTTTGAACCTGTTCTTTAGATTTGCTAGGGTGTCAAAGTCATCCTTATGTAATGTATTTAGAGGACAATATCGGTTTTTTTCATCCAAGAGTCATAGTGTGTACATCGTACTTCCTCTTTACAGTAGACCTGAGTTATAACTGTTATCTTTGAATATAACCGTTTAGGTTATTCATTACACTTGGATTTGCTGAACTGTGATCGTCTCCCTAACGAATAAGACCATGGATAGATTAACCACATATACACGGCTAATTCTCTCAAAAATGGGAAGTGGGCTCTTGCTGTATTAGTCTTGTTCAAGACTCTAGTTCATTTCTGTCCACCACATATCGGATGTGAAGCACACGTACCAGTGCGCCCTCTAAGTCTACTATTGAACTCTCAGAACTGAGTCTAGTTCTGAGAGTACAGAAGCCGAGAACATCGCGGTGGTGTGAAATTTGACATGCCAGTTTTCCCACTCCTTTCTTCGGTAAATATGGGAGGAGAAATCAAGATACGATTTCTCCTTACCATTATCCGCCGATAATGTGGAGTGGAGAAAACCCATAGAAAACTTTTAATTCTATGAGAAAACCAAAGTTAGTGAGGGGGTACTTCAAGAAAGGACCATTATACAGTGTGGTGGACGGAAATGAACTAGTCTTGAACAAGACTATTGCCGTATCGACGTTAATGTGATGCACATGCCATGAATCTACGGTGTTTCCATCTAACTTGACCTTTCAGTACAAGTTGTTGTAACTTGCAAAAGTTTGTGAAAAAAGTGTGGGCATAGTTTGAGTTGAAATTGCTTCATATGTGTGCGACGGTGGAAGTATAATCCGTACCTGTATCCGACTTGTACGTATGTTACTTTACTTATCGGAAGTTACAGTGTTATGAGTGTAGTACGGTATGGGCTTTTCCCACGTGAGTTGATTTTCGTGAGTGTAAAAAAATATATGTTATTTATGTTTGTGGAACTGTTTAAATTATGTGTAACCAACATTTCTTGTTTTGCTATCAATTTCATCCAGCCTCAAAAGACTGAAAAACCATTTGTGTGTACGTCTGTCTTCCTTTGCAAGAATTTCCTTTGGACGTTATCATCAGTGGCGTGTGCAGGATTTCGGAGGTGGGGGCACAACCTGTGATTCCCCCGACTGGCATGGAGGAGTGTCACAAGTGCACCGAAGGTGCACCACGAGCGCGAAGCGTGAGCTTGCACGCGTGGGGTCCAGGGGCAGAGCCCTGGTAGGGGTCCAGGGGGAGAAGCCCCCGAAAGCTCCTGCAATATGCGTTAGAAAGGCCGCCGTAGATTGGTTCTAGAGGCCTTATTGATCAGGAAAATTAATGATAGTAGGCCTACCTGCACCCTGGGCCAGATATTGATATTGATAGCATCCTGTCTGATCATTCACTGGGGGAGGGGGGCGATTGGAAGAGCTCTATCCTTTGGTAAACGACAAAATTATAAAAATTGTCCCCTTATCTCATTCTGCAGGCTACTTCTAAGTTTTGAGTGCCGGGGATGGCGCCAGGATTTGCCTGACGGGTGGCCAGACGTGCGGAGGCAGCAGCCCGAAGCCCTAACAGCCGCTATGCAGTCAAGGGGATGGTGAGGAGGTTTTTAAAAAAACATAAAATGTGTATATACTAGAGGAACGTAGTTTCGGCGCTGATTAAATTTTTCCCCAGAATCTAAAGTGTGAAATTGCGAAGCGCGGGAATTTTTTGGGGTTTATCCTACACTAAAAGAATCGGTACTTATTAAAAGCTAATAAAGGTCAATTGTCCGGGCAGTTAGTCCCTATCGGGCATAACTTACATTGTGCTTCTCTTTTCATGTCAATATAGCCGTACCGCACGACAGACCCAAGAGAACATTGACTAAATGAGGTGAAATGAGGTGAATTTCCCAACATTTACATAAATTCATGTATTCTACTTCTTCAGTTACCGTACTTGAAAAGGTGGAAATGGTTTGTACTATATTTAGCTACACGTATAAGTAACAGAACTGAGGAAGAGGGGGCAAAGCGTACCGAAAATCTTGGGTTTCATTGCAGAAATGACCCTTTGAAACCCAAAATAAGTAAAACGATCATGGGTGGAGACAGAATTTTCCCGACAGAGTGCTGGGCCATGCCAGCGAACCCAATCTCCGACAGCCCTTCTGTCGAAGAGGTGGTTACAAGGGGATATGACTTACTATCCCATGCCATTTCAGGGCATATTTTGCATAACATCACTTAATAGTTCATGAGCCGAGTTGCGCACTTTATACAGTGTTCTTTCGAATCTGAAACTTGAATTTGCAAAGCACGCGGAAATTTTGGTAGGCTTACACAAAAAAAGATATGTGATCATTAAGAACATAAAGGGGAAAAAAAATGAAAAACCGTAGGGGTTCTAGACCATATCAGGGATAACATACATTTTATCGAAACACCTGGACTACCCTATGAAATAGCCAAACTGGTCCGTGAATCGCTCACAAACTGACCGTACCGCATGACACACACAAGAGTACCGCAACTAGGCTTAGCGACATGGGATGCAATTTTCGACCTCCACATAAACAGTGTACTCTGCCTACATGTTTCGTGGTAAGGTTGGCAGGACCAGTGCTATCTAGCAGTGTGGAATGGAACTGCTGGAGATCCTGGAGTGACTGTACAGCTCGCGTAGAGCGCCGAAAACTTGGGGTTCCTTTAAGAGAAATTGCATACTCTATCGTATCGATTAAGACTCCCCGACGGCCCCCACCTGGCGATATCCCTGTTGAGTGCTCAGTGCGTCTCTTCAATCTTTTTTCTCTTCCCCTAACCCTTAAATCCCCAGACTAAGGGATTTTCTCCCGACTGACTACGGAGGTGGGGACCTGTGCCCCCCCCCCACGCTCCCCCTTTGAACAAGCTACTGGTTATAATCTAAATTATGATCATGCTTAGCTTAAAGGGAGAATGCAGTCACCCCAGTAAAGAATTGTATAGTAGACTATCCTATTTCCTGAATGGCTCTTGAGGATCATGTGACAGTATTTTTCTCACTCAATTGTAAAATTTACAAGGAGCAAGTGCTTGGTTTACCTTGAATATGCAATATATATGTCCTAAAATATTATGAAAGATACTTGGAAGAGAAATAAGAAGAAATTTGTGACATTTAGCTATTGTTTCAAAATAAGTTTGGGGCAACTGCCTTTGACCTTTAACTCTTTCGTAACGAGAGGCATCAGCTTCGAACCATTTATCATACCATGAATGTATAGGTCAATATTCTTAGAGTAAATGCATATCGCTGGAACAGAGGCATCGTGATTATATCCAAACTCATTGGAAGGGGTAGACCGGGGTAGTTCCAAAGGAAAATTTGCATTACATCAATGTGTAAAAATGTCCAATATTTAAGATAAAACAATCACTTAGATGCAGCTTGTACACCATTGGGTGTGCCATTTCCAGCAATAATGAGAGCATTTCTGGCAAACCCTTTCTTGATACGCTACAGATGTGGCGCTCTCCTAAGTCGTTGACTCCGCCGAAAACTCCCTGCATACAACAATTCTGTAGGAAAGGGTATACGCTTATAGCTGTTAGATTCATGATAGGGACCTTAGCCATATGTAAACTAATTGGTAATTAACAGTAGATTTCAAATAATTCAGCAAGAGAATGGAAGGCAGTAAACTTGTTCGAGAATCGGTTTGAAAACCAGGTTATAATTCCGGTAAAACCTCGAACCTGCATGGTTTTGGCACAAATAAAAAAAATACGTTCTGCCCAGCATAGCCGATCACTTGCTCTTCAACATATATAGAAAAAAAAATTCATGGCTATCCTGCTGTTTTCGTTAAGGAAGTCTCGAGGCAAGTGAGAAGAACAGCGCCCTTAGGTAGGCTTTTTCCTACCCTCGAATAATGGAGAAATGCATTACATTAATTTAAAGGTATTTGAATGTTAAAGGCTAATATTGGTGACAAATGAACAAAGAGAAACTGTTCAAACGGCAGCTGTAAACTTGACCTCCCAACAACGCTGCAATTGACAAGGCAGTAATATTCCGTATTGCGGAAGCGCCCTCACTATTTTCGTGGCTTCACACGATACACTGTGTCGACTTTCAATTTTTATGACAACTTGTGAAAATTCAAAATTAGCCCGAAGAGACGCTCCTGCCAAACCGTGGGAGAATACTACAAAAAGCACATTTGGTACGTGTGGACCTAACTTACAGACCTGTTCCTTCGCAGTAAACATTTTGCCGTCGGGCCGACTTCGGTTCAGGGCCAATTGGTCGACTGACCGACGTCTTTTCAGAAACACCCCCATTTAAGACTTCAGTACGTCAGCTGGAGGTTTGAAAAAATTGTACGGTCCTTTTGCTGAAGTCGGAATGACGCTAAATGAACATTTAACAGTCGGGTTTAAGTCGAAACAAAGTTTGATGACCGTCTTTGCCGACGTGGATCGTCAAACGGATTTGCAAACAGAAAAGCAGCGGTAGTCGGTCCGACGTAGAGGCTGTCCCAATCTGGCGTCGATCCAATGGCAAAATGTTTACATGACTACATCGAGAGAGATTATTTGTACCCACCTACACAGCTACAACTTCCTCGTCTCCTATACAATCTTACTAACTCTTTTTGAGGCGTCATCAGTTTGTGCCCCAAATAAACAAACCCTGACCCTATTTCTTTCGCCCCATCTTACAAAACTCCTAACCTCTGTACCTTGTAATGGAATATCCTGCAAACAGAACCCTGCCCCTATCGTTCCCACCCTCCCACAGATCACCAGAAATGCCAGAATTCGTTTCCCTATTTTCCGCTACAACCTCTTCATGCAATGTCATCCACCGGTAAACCCGTAAAAGAACTTAAAAGGTCAACAGTTTCAACCAGAGGCGCCTTTCCAGTCCACGCAGATTTACACCCCCCCCCCCCCCACACACACACACACCTTAACTGTAATTTAACCCTTTGGACCGTCAGAAGTAATCAAATGAAAGTCCTTCGAGCTCCTTTGTTCCGATTGCGCTTCTGACAAGCAAAACTTAAACTGTCCTTAGATGCCTCCCTAAATGTACAGATTAAAGGAAAAATGCAGTCACCTCAACGAGAATGGTATCCTATTTCATCACGAATGGCTCCTTTTTTACCGTGTGACAATGTATTTGTTACTCAATTGTTACTTCATAGAAAATAGCCCCTTGCTTAGCTTGTGTTAATACCATTTCGTACAGAAACATGTTCAGAGATACTTGTAAGGCAAAAGGAAGAAATTGCAAAAGTTTGTTAATGTTTCAAAACAAAAGTAGGACCACTTATTCTCTTTAAAGGAAAAGTGCAGTCACCGTCATTAAAATAAGTATGTCCCAGTATCATTCATGAACTCTTTTTGGAACTCTTCATGGACTCTTTTTAATCATGTGACAATATGTTTGTTACTGAACTATTAAATTCATGGAGGATAACTGCTTGCTTTACCTTTTGTTTGGGATATTTATAAAAGGCGTATGAAGCTGTTCGATACTACAGGGGGCTGAATGTTTTATCGTACTGCCGTCCTAAGGGAGGGGTCTAAGGAGAGGTGGATATTTGCATTAGTTTGCTTTGGAAAACTTTTGAATATTTGAGGGTCGTTAGATGCAATTTGGTGCAAAGTACTGGGCAAATTTTAAGGTAAATTACTGAAAATTTTTTAACATTTTACAGTAGAAACAAATAAGAGGTTTTCGTGATTGGACTAAGGGGGAAGTATACTTTCGTCCCACCACATTTTTGAATGGGTTACCCCCCAACCTCCGCTTCCTACGCTTATGATATGTATGTTCAAAAACTTTTTCGGAGGTTCATGTAAGGCGACAAGAGGGGATTTGCAAGAGTGTGCTTATTTATAAAGCAATTTTGGGGCGACTGCTTATTCCCTTTAAGTCTAATTGCAAAATTCATCCACACCATTCAGATAAGCCAAGGGTAAGCATATTATTCAAACTTCGAACAAACTTCAAAAGTTGGAGTATTCGATAAAATAATCCACCCTAATTTCTCATTTTTAATATTCGGCTGTGCCAAACTGCTCTGAGTTATATAAACAAAAATGCTGTAAAAAGGCTAATTAAAGAAGCCTACATATTCCCACTGCCCCCTCCCCCCCCCCCCAAAAAAAAGAAAAGCCGTCAGTGCACCTTCAAACCACCTTAAAATTTATGCAGTAAAGCAGTCATGTGTCAAATCTCGCTACTGTGCCTTTTATATCTATGAGAAAATCGAGCACCCAATGATGACTCTTTCAGGCATGACATCCGTACGTACCAAGTGAGTGAACAATTTGTGGGCATGGAATCCGTATCTAATAGCAAAGAGAAAACATTGCGGGCGCAGAATCCGTATCAAAACGCCCATTTCCTTTGTGCTTGTTACAATAAAAAAACGAAAAGAAGAAATTCACAAACCTGAAGATTTTGATGATTTTATTTCTGAATAAAAATTGCACTTTGTAACGTAACAATACTCTGAAAATAGGGTTGTATAAAATGGTTTTATACGATGAAGAAAGTCAAATATTTGAAGCAGTTTCTTGTAATCAAGATATAAAAGATCACAGCAAGAGTACTATGTAATGAATTTCATATATATTGAACGATATGCTCTCGTTTCTTATAGATAAATGTGACCTTTCCGGGCTCGCCAAGCGTGGGCTAGGATAGCCATTTGAGCGTGTTATGTCTGAAAAGAGAACTCCAGAAGATATTCTTTTTAAAGGTTAAGTTCATGAAGTAAGTTAAAGCAAGGCAGTACAACAATCCTGAAGCAATTTTGGCGTTTTTCAAATCTATCACCAATTTTGTTTTAAAAGAGCATGATACTCCCCACTCTTGTGGAAATCGTGTAGTCCGTGACAAAACGAAACTACCTTCAAAACGAAAGAGCACGTACGATGAAATTTGCATATAAAGTCTATACGCCACTTTCATGTTATTTTTCACTTCATACGGGTGGTTAGAATGTATTCTCAAGGGGCCAGAGTGTCACGGCTCCTATTCTACAAAATTTGAATGACTGTACTATCTGACTATGCATGTTCAATATAAGATGCAACCCTTCTCCTCTCGATCCTGTTGAACTTTTGAAAAAGTAGTTAAAAAGAATTACAGAGAATGACAACACAATATCGAAGGATGCTATGATATGACAATGGCATACACTCCAAACAAGTGATCTGAATTTGGAAATGTCCACTCAGAATTGTAAAATATGACTGAATAGCTCTACATTAACAACCGTGTAAGCGTTTAAAAACACTTGTTGTGAATAGACTTTACACTTAATATTACTTTTAGCCCCTTTTCTGTATATATCTACTGAAGCTCTTTCACTTCAAATTTTCCATGCAGAGGAAATTAAAATCAGCAGACTTAAATTACATCATTTGTAATTTTCCCGATGTCCAAACATTTCCATAAAAACTTGAAAAATTCAAAATAATGTTCAATTAAGGGCCAGATTTAGATGTAGATACTGTGGTTGGCCTCACCGTCCTGGGAAAAAAAAACTACGCCGGCCTCCAACAATGATGGCTCTCCATTGGGCTATAAGACTGGGATCGGTTTGGTTTAATTAGTGAAGTGCGCGTGCGCGCTACAATCTTGGCGTTGCACGACAAGCTAGGCGTACCTACATGACTGAACGTTGAGACTGGAAGTTCCACACGGTTTCGGTCCGTTTTTACTATCGGTACTATCAATGTGCAGGCAGCTAATGTTAAGCTTGTCCATGATTTTTTACCGCTTTCTTGCACACATTCTAAATTAGTCCCGACAAAGGACTCGTTCATAAACAGATACAGCTTGTTAATGTAGAGTGAAATGTTACTGATTGATGAAATGCCGACAGTCTTTATTTCAGAAAAAATTCAGTTGAATTTGCACTTGCTTTCTCATTAACACAACTTGCCTACATAACTTGTAATTCGCAACGAAGTAATCAGCGGACGAATTTATCGTAAAATTTAATGTGATGGGAGCTGGATTTGTCACCTTCAATGTGCACAGTATAGGGCTCAACCGAAATTCCTCGCAATAGTAGTGTTACAGGTACCTGTAAGACGAAAACCCCAAAATTCAAGATATTTACTTCAAATCGGAATCAAATCAGAAATCCTTAGGCCTACATGTGTTTTACCTTTTCACAAAACTAGCAAGATTATACAAAAACACAAAATAACACTACCTAGCTTGAAAATAAGATGATTTTCTGCAACGTCAGAGCCGCTCGGAAGTTCGTCAGAAAAACATGATTGCGCAATAAAATCACCTTGTTAGCCTTGTGCCAGTCGTTTCTTATGTCTTGAATGTACTATGTATGCAAAGATTTTTACAAACGCTTCTGAAGGTAGTGAAAAATATTTGATTAAATAAACGCCGTATCAATTACACATTAAATCTGGTCTACTCCGAACTGCAAGGACTTATCTAACATGCACTACAATTCTGCGTATTTGCAAGCAACTGCAGTTCTAGTTATGAAAAAGGTTTTTTCATGAAATATATCAACGCGTTTCGCCAGAGCATTTTGCTGTTGGCTCGATTGGAATTAAACAAAAATCACTGTTAGCATGAAAGCTGCTACATTTACAAACTTCTCGATGAAACATATGGTCATGGTACCAATAAATTGACAAAGTTACTGTTTTAAAGTTTCTCAAATTTTGGTTTCTATTTTTCTTCATTTTCAAATGGCGTTTTACGTAATATTGTGTCGTCATAAACTTTGCCGGTTGATAATCCTCTTCAGGAACAATCAGCAAAAGAATATGAACACTAAACACGTTGGAAATTAACACATATCATTGTAATCAACCTCAATTTCAGATCAAGACTTTCATCAAGCTCTAAAGTATCTTTTTCATTTTCCAATTTTTACAGCCTGGTAAAGTACTACGGTCATTTATTTTACTGGAAACCCTTCTTTAACATAGACGCTTAAAAACATTATAATTTCAAATGCTATTAAAGTTAGCCTAAAGAATGAAGTCAATGTGAGACACACATGCATTGAAAGCATAAAGTAACGTATCCCATAGACCTGTATACAGATAGACTGGATACTCCTACAGGTCTTTTCATACAATGTAAAAACAGCACTTACAGTACATGTCAAGTTGTAAAGATAAAATGTGCTGTTTCGTTTTTAAATGTTACCTCTTTTAATTTCTTGAATTTTAATGCCATTTTGAAGCTTTATATTCTAACGACAAATAAAATTTATATAACTCATAAATTTCCAAAATAGAAATTACTTGGCAATAATAAACACAAGTAGGGCTTAGTTAATATTCTTATCGGAGAGCTGTGTACCGTATATTTCAATATCTCAAGGTAAAAGATTTTTCAACATCGCCCTCTATAATATGCATGATGCTGCCGAGTATCAAATCATAATACCTACACGTGCCTTACATCAAGTACATATGTCGCGCTTGGCAGTGAATGGCTTTTGGCTTCCATTTCGGGATGTCATCACTCGGGTAGTAATCCCCCAGCTTTCTTACATTTGTCATAACAAAAAATATTCAAATGAAACGTTATTAAGCAACATAATTTAAAATGTAAATACAATTTATATATACAGCACGTGTGTAGATTTGAATCCCATTTAAACAATTATAAGTATACGAGCTACAATCTGTCTTAAGGGCGTCCCTTTCAGCACTTGTAAATATTTCAAATGGGGATTATGTTCAATGGGATCGTGTGTATTACAATAATCGTAATATAACCCATCGACGGTCTAACAGTCACGGACGGTGATTTGTGAGGGACATTACGTGGCGGGGGAACAGATTCTTTCCAGACCTATATCTATGTCCAGATGTGGCTAAGTGTTTAATGAACTAAAAGACTGCACTGAGGAGTTGCTATCTTCATATGACGACTCCATCATTCATTTATAACAATGTCGAAAAGTCGTGTATACATAACGTATTTTTCCATGCATGAATGCGTAAACGTATACATTTATACAACAGTGAGTACCCATAGCCACTGTAACGAGCATCTTGATAACAGGGTAGAACGAAGCCATGGAATTTGACTGTCAATAAGGGAACAAAAATGGTCAAAAAACTGCCAGTTAACTTTAAATAAAGTGTGCCTCGATGGCTTTATGTTGTTTACGATCATTCTTTGCAGAGCAGGCATCAAATTCCCCGGAGAGGGGCAGAGATGGCATAATTTACATTCTGTAAAACGACGTGCGTCTAAATTTTCCGTTGCTGTTTACAACAAAAGAGACTAAATGAACTTATAAAAGGACACCACTGAAATTTGGGTAAAGAAGGAACGCACGGTTACTTTGTCCCACACGAACACATGAAGCGATGTGATTTCCTGTCAAAATGTACCCCACAATCTCAAAAGCTAAGTGCAGTATGAACGATTCTTCTATTCATCACTGGAAACAAATCCTTTCGTTTTGTTTTGTAAGGTGTCACATTTGTGTCTCGAGACATGCATATTATGCCTAATATCATGTCTTCAGGTTAGGTTAGGGTTAGAGACATGAGGAAAGGTTAGGGTATAAGTCCCGAGACTTATTATCATGCAGGATATCATGTTACGGATTGCCTGCCTACACTTAATTCAGCATGAAGCAACTTAATGTGCACATATTCAAAACGCAGGTCTATTGTGTTCATCTTCATAATACTTGGCTGAAGTACCGTCCGTGACTAAAATCTTCCAAGAACCTGACCTAGTTTATCGGAGCGAAAAATGACTAAGAGGTCTCCCATAATTCCTTTCTAAGGGAGGAATGGGACGCGACATGTAGTAGCAAAGAATTGTGATCGTTTTTATACCTCATAATCTTTCAGAGTATCTATTGGTCACGAAGGCATTTATGTGTCAATATCGATTGGTATTTAACAGTCATTGGAAAAGAATCGTTTCATCGGCCATATCATATGCACAACGATAAGAACAGTTTATTCCAGATGACCAACTGTTTCTTCTCAAACAGAAATCTATAGGAACGGTAACCTTTTAGAGAGGTTTTCTATAATAGCATTGCTCGGACTACAGCAGCCCATTGATTTGATGATGCAGGGAGCTTATGGATGGGAAGGATGATTGATGATAGGGTTGCGTGTGATTCTGGAACAGTAGTTCCGCTCAAGGTGTGGCTCAAGAAATAATAATGCGATATCTATACGCAAAAGGAGCACAGAAAGCAATATCAGTGGCTACTTTAATAATGTGTTCCTCGTATTTCAAGGCAAAAGTTATTTTCTTATATTTTAACTGTCCCCTCTTTTCTCTCATCTCCTTTTCTAAACTCTGGAGACCAACTTGGAGTTGTAGTGGGAACCCAATTTTTTTGTTTCGTTTTTACAAGGGGAGGGCTGTAACACCCGACCACCCCTCACATCTTCACTAGAAGTTCATAATTGTTTTTTAAGGTTAGAAGACGCGTATGCGTGTGCACTAAAACAGCTTGAATCCCCAAGGATTTCTTTCAAGAACAATTAACCTTCGGCAGGTGTAGTACGAATTTCTACTACATTGGTAGACCCAGGGAGTGTTAGAGTGGCAGCTCCCTGGTAGACCTATATGCCAAGCTATCACTAGACTGCAACAGCGTACGAAAGGAAAGGGTTGCAGAAAGTTCTTCACCTTTGCTAAAGTCGTATAAGATGTCCCTAAAATGATGAATAGCAAAAAGGTCCGTTTTGCCTCAATTCCAAATCAAATCCACCGACTAGTACAAACACCAACCACAACTTTTCACCCCGTCCATCTCCGCACGTCTAAAAGCTTTGTTGTAAAATTTCAAGAAATTAATGTCTAAAGAAAAATGATGGCACTCTGAAACTTTGAAAAAAAAAAACTCTTTCTCCATCATTCGGTAGTATTGATCAGAACCATCTTCGAATCAAATGTTTCCTATCGGAAGTGGCTACTCGTTTCCCGAGAATGAAGTTGACTTGCCCGACTAATTTATATCGATTTAGACATCGAAGCCTTACAGGCTTTATGTGCAAAATCGAAAAATGTTTCTCGAAGGGGGTGAGAAGTAAGCAATAAGTGGGTTGCCATGTCCCTTTGGGGGCTTTTAGAGGCTCGACCAGGGAGTTTGTTGCTATAAAACCCGCATAAAAGGTTTCTATCGTGTTGTAAAAACTGTGGTATCCAGATAGTGGCCTTCTGTTTCTCTCTAGTACTAGTATGGTGTCATGACTGAGTCTTTACTTGAATTATTTAGTTATATTGAGGCAGCTTATGCAAGAAGAAAGAAGTGCCCATGCCTTGCGCTATCATAATGGACAATAATCTGATTCAGATTAGTGATCAATGAAAGGAGAGCGGATGTCTTGGTGACAAGTCGGGGGAGGTCTAATCCCATCCCATCATTACCCCTTGCATACATTGTAGGCTCAATAACCTTACCCCAGACAGTGAAAATTCTCCCTACTAGGCTAAATTTACTTCAAGCCTCTCCTCCAATTTAAAGACAGACAGTCATCACCCCAAAGTATATTTTTAGTGTATGTATATCAAAATTCTCAGTTGGTGGCTGCTCTTTGATTGACATCAAATTTTGAAAATTTGAAAGATGCAGAGTAGCTCACATTCCACACAAGGCAGAGAGAGTACTTTTATTACATTTTATAGCCTTGTATGCTCACCGGGACATGGCCTTAAGCAATAAAACAGGTTTATTCTTGCACAAGGAAGAGCCTCATACAGTTATGGGAGGAGCTAGAAGATGCATAGTTGGGAGAATTGGAACTGTCTGGGGTCATGAAAATTACCCTTTAAAGGGCAAATCTTGTCACCCTAAAGTACACTTTTAGTGTGGGGGTATCAAAATTCTCAGTTGGTGGCTGCTCTTTGATTGACAGCAAATTTGGAAATTCAAAAGATGCAGATTAGGTCACATTCCCACAATGCACAGAGAGCACTTAAATTACACGTTATAGCCTTGTATGCTCACCAGGGCATGGCCTTAAGCAGTAAAATTAGGTTTGCGTGTGCACAAGGAGGAGCTTTTTACAGTTATGGGAGGAGCTATAAGTTGCATAGTTGGGAGAATTGGAACTGTCTGTGATGACAAGATTTGCCCTTTAAAAAAACACACCTGTCCAGTGCATCTCCCAGACAAAGCCACAGTAGCATGTACTGAGTTTAAATTTCTGCAGGGCTTATTTACACAAAAACTCACAGAACAGGTCACCATTGACCAACCAGAGTGACGCTATTGTTTGCATGAATATCGGTCAAAGCTCATCCGCCTACTGTAGTTAGACATGTAGGCAACTACGTTTGAATCGATGAAACAGCTCTTTCTACAACAGCAAAAAGCAGCTGATGCACCATGACCGATTCCTCAAAAGCAGGAGACATACTGCGAAGTGAGTAATGTAGAGGCGCATCTACAGGAAATTTACTGTTTAGCAAAGAAGTGAAAATATCCCTTTAGAGGGACGGATACAAAATCAGTATTTTTACATTTATGGTACAAACTCGTAAAAGAATCTCGGAAGAACAAATGCACATTTATTTGGTCAATAGATGATGGGCAAAGCTGCAAAACTTTGAGTAAGATCAGAGCTCCAGCTCAACATATGCAGCTAATTATGCTGAGCCTGCATACAGTCCAAAACGACTGGACTGCAAGTCTAGCACACGTACCACTTACGAAGAATACTCGATAACAGGTTTACACATCTGACGACTTCAAATCAACTAACATTGCTAAGAGCTCGTCAAATGTCCCTTCATTTACAAACTGGTTGTCACTGCTTTCCTGCTCAGGTTCAACTGGCAATAATGAATCTTGTCGCGGAACCGGTATATGTCCGTCATCTGCAGTTCTGAGCTTATCTTTACGAACCTCCTTCAACTCACTCTCTTCCATCGGACCTCTATTATGTGTGACTTCATCGTCAACCACTATAACATCACTGTTCTGATCACTTATTGAGTTCTCCCTAGACGAAGAATAGAGATAATTGTCCGTTAATTGCAAAGGATTAGAACATTGGCTTATCTGGTCTACAGATGACGCATTTGATAAAGGAATGTTGCGAAAAGACGAAGAGATTGCCCTGTTTATAATGATCCTCGGAGATTCATTTGGTCCGTTGTTGTAAAACTTATTATGAACAAAAGTTCTGTTAGGTTGCGAATTTGATTCATTTTCTAGATTATCAGCGGATTTTGAAATTGTACTTAAACCCTGACTGCCAGGCGACCTTGGTTTACAGTCTATGTCTTTACCACTAGCCACTGTCTCTACAGGGCCGTTCGAGACTAAAATGGCATCGTCTTCTAAAGAGCGGGCGCGCCTTTCAGAAAGTGGCGGTTTGCGTTCTGTGTGATTAGATGATGCCTGTGGTGAGTCGAACAACTTCTGGCCCGATGTGCTCGTTTCTTGGATGATATCATTCGCGTTTGTCGGTGTCTTATCCTTCTTCTTCCTATGAACAGACCATTTTACGTATGGTCGTCGACCTTTCGGGGTGGCGGTCGGTGACGTTCCCTGAGGAGAAGACGATGAGTAACGGTAGACGGGCATGCGTCGACGTTGGTTCAGGTCCCGCTCTAGGGCTTTCATCTTACGCGGTGCAGGCACAGAGTTGTTTCGTCGGCGAAGAGAGGCAAATAAAGACGAACGCCCGCTCCCAATCGACGATCGGCTGTTACTGCTCTTGGTTCGCAAGAGTTTTTCCCTGAGAATGAAAAAGTATAATTCTAATTATCAACTAATTTTTACTTTAAAATACGCTAAGCAAAATTGCACAATTATTTCGTAAGCTTCAGAAGTAGTCAGGTATTGGGGTAGAGCTTATGTTAGCTCGTGAGATGTGGACAGAAGCATCGTCATCCTGTAAATTAACATTGTACTCTCAGGAGATTTCAATTTTTCTATTTATTGGTGATGTGGTGGAGGTAGGGTGTGCAAAGGCGGGGTGGGGTTTAGATGTTGGGTTTAGTAGAGAAGATCTTTCATATTATAGATACCGATATGACTGCAACATTTTAGAACTTCTTGCAACATGTGACGTTAAATCAAGAATTACTTCGATAACTTGTAACAAAATTAATTAGTCTGTGGATTTTTTGAGTGAAACAATGGTTTTCGAACAGTCTTCGTTTGTGATTTTTTAAACTGAAAATAAAACCATATGATTAATAGTTTGTTGTATTTGTTGCAGTTATGTGGAATACAGCGAAATTTTGACTGACTTCGACACATACAGTAAAACTGAGCTCATGCTGGCCTAGTTGGTGGTGCCTCGGAATGTCACCAGGGGCGTAAATACGGGGTTTGTAGGGGGTGTGACACCCCCGTGAAAATCAAAAGTCGGTCTCTGCGCACCAAAAAAAAAACGGTCTCAAATCCAGTTCAGTGTACCTTTGTAACAGTAGACTAGACATGAACAACGTTTAAAGTGCAGAAAAGCAAAAAAAAGTCCTTGAAAATTCGAAACAACAACAACATTTGAAGTGGAAAAAAAGGTCTTTGAAAATTCGGGTCGTACAATCGTACAACTATGTAAGCGGGAGTCGGTCTCCAAGAAATGTAGTTGGTCCAAAAAATAGTTCACACACCCCTCCCCCTGCGAATTCATGTATATATGCCCCTGAATGTCACAGCTTACTTTATTACAGCTGTTAGAGTGAATTGAATTGATTAACCCCCCATACGCCTAAAGAGCATCTCGCAGGTGCTGCAATCGCCCCCCCCCCCTCCACATCTTCTCATGCTCGGTGCTCGTTTGATGTTGATACTTTTAAGGGTTGTAGGTACGTGTACCCATAATTCCACGAGTGTAGTTCACGTCATTTCATGAACTAGCTAGCAACAGCTGTGTGCAGTTTTGTTGCTCTCAGTTATTCAACGACATGTACAGGGACATTAACCGGTGATATGACCGAATATATAAAGGGGGGAAATTTGGAAAATTGATGCTTAATAGTTGCGAGGTTCGGGGTTCGATCCCCCGGGGTCCCCACCAGGTCAAACTGGGGTTTTCCATCATAGAGTAATCTACTGTTTCTTCATCTGAACTGACCTTTAAATTAAACAAAATATTAATTTGATCTAAATGGTTAAGTTTGTCGCCTATAGCTCGTAAAATCACTGCCCTCCAAGGGTAAACTTATAACATTTATTATTAACTCGCTAACAACGGAAATCATGCACTCTTTTGTTGTTTTCAGTTTGTAACAAATACAGGAACTCAGAACAGTAACCTGGTTTTTTGTGACTTTTCATCCATAATTCCTAATCAACATCTGACATGACTCTCTTCGAAGCAAGGCCACAAAAGTCAAACGTGTCGTTTCCGTCGCTTGTACAATAGTGACTAGACAGTTGCGACTGTTTTGATTCACAGTCGCGAACAATTTTGGATTTAATGTTTGTCTCAGAAGTCTTTCAAAATCACATAGCAGCCTTCCTTCCTCGTAGTTCTACAGTATCTTTGAGTTATATTAACATTGGACTTAGAGAGTTTGGAGCACGTCTCGTAAGACTAGAAATGAAATCATAAAGAGCTATATTTGTAAACCGTGACAAAATCAACGAAACAAACATTTCCTGACCATTGTATTCAAGCGAAATGATTGACTGAAGCACATCTTTTCTTTAACAAATAAGTACCATTGTGGTAAATTATTCCGATTGGTCGATGTCCGAATCTCGCCATAGTACGATTTTTACAAGCTCAAAAATGGACTACAGAAATATACGGGAAGAATAATATAAGGCTACATGTGTTACATTAGGAATCATCCAGTTTGACCATTTCTACAAAGACCCAATCGTACGTAGGTGAGGTGGTAGGGGGTATCAAAGATACGTTCACGATCTTTTAATGAAATAAATGAGGATCAGTGTTCTTGTTGTAGGATCACTTTTTTGACACGCATCGTTGACGAGATCTTCATAATCCTCATAAAGAATACTTGTTTACGCTGATGGAAATGGATGACTCTTAAGTGTGCGAGGGTTTTTGCTAGTAAAATGTGTTGTGTGTTTTTTAGTTAGTAGTTGTGTGCGGAAGTCGAGTTTCAGTATTGTAATGAAAACCAACCGTGGTTACTACCATCATAGCTAATGAGTTCGGGGCATGCGCACTGAAATGTGCAATATCCTCTTAACCGGGGGATTCCCCTTAGGAACTTTTGGTTATTTAGGGAGTTGTCTTCTCCTAGCCAAGTTCGTTCGTTAGTTATTTCTTTCGTTTCTTTTTTTTTTTTTTTTTTGATGTGATCTAGATCAGATAGTATGATGGAGAGTATTTTCATAACCAAATAGTAAAAGTGCAAAGTTAGGTACGGGTTTAATCTTACTACCCCTTTATTTACAGACTTGACAACATTTACTTCAAGTGTCGCATTTTTACCGTTCTGTACTGAAGTCGTTATTTTTGCATTTATTGATGATGACAACCTTGAAAAGTTTATTGTCCTGATTATGATTTTAATTGAATTGGTCTTCGGAACCCTGGAACACACACATTCCGGTAGGATCTCCTTTTCCAGGTGGATCCCTGGATCTCCAACGTGGACACACCGTCCATTTGTTTTTTTGTTCCATAATTGAATTGTGTACGGATGTATAAGTTACTAATATTCTATTTTCTTCTGTGTTAATGAGCAAGCTCGGATTCAGTGGAAGAGCTTCCCGACTAGAAAGTCCTTTTCTGTATTAGTTTCTTTTTCACGGACGCGTGATGTATACCGCCTAGCCTCAGTTCCAAAATTTCACAGTGGTCACTCAGCATAATAAACACGTATCCGTAAGAAGAAAATGTTTCATAGTGTACCTATCTGGATTTTCAGTGCTAAACATTCAGCATTTTCCTAGTCCCTTTCAATACCCTAACCCCTCCCCCATTCCCCATAGAAACCTTTGTTCCTCGTTAAAGGCATCCATGATTTGGGTAGCCGGACTATGACTCGTTGAATACATGAATACTGATGGGATCATTCATGCCTTTCAACATTTCCACAAGCGTACGAAACGTACTTTTGGGTAAGGGGCACAACACTCATTAACGCTATATTTAAAAGATAACAAATGACGGAGATATTTTGCCAAAAAATCATTTCTCACATTTTCAAGGTACTCTCTGAAAGAGAAGTAGGTTCAAAGAAAGAGAGCATTTTGTACACTCATAAAAAGGGTCAAAAATGGAAGACCTCTTTGTCAGTTTGTACAATAATAATCCATTTATATGAAGAGTACGATTTATGTGGGTTACAGTGGTATCGTATTATTAAAGACCTTTTGCCTTTACTCCACGCCGGCGTCATGATAGAGGACAAACAATAAGCTATAGAAACATGACTTTTACACACATACTATATAGCTGTCGCACGAAGAGACTTAGCCTTCGTACCTAGACCATGGGGCTACTTTGTTGTAGCTCCATGCCTAGATTAAGGCGCAGGTACAAAAATTAGTTGTCTGCATTTTGACGGGTGTCTGCTACGGTTATGGGCTTAGCACAGCCGAGGGCGGACTTTCTTTTCTGCGACGTCATAGGCATACGGTTTATGCTAAAAACTGCTAATGTCATGTGAACAGAAGGCCATGTACCAACGTAGACAGATGCGTATGTTGCATGGGTACTGAACGAGACTCTCTTCGTCCTGAAAAATAATTCACTGCAACATCCCTAAAATTTGCGATTTGTCACAGGACTCTGATGGACATATAGAGAGAGCAAATTGTACATAAACTATAAGCACATATGGCCTATAAGTAAGCCACTCTGATTGGTTAATGACATGTGCTGATCAATTAGGTAAAGATGACTGTTGCACAGTCAGTGCTGGCATAACAGTTGCAGAAAAGAGAGGCAACATGTTCAGATTCTTACACTGTATTACTTGAGAGTACAAGTAGATTGTTTGGAAAGGTTAGCAGGCTAAGGAAAGCCTGCAACAGTACAATTTTGATCTTTGGCAATGAAACTGCTTGGCGGGAGGTGCTTACAGTCTTTAAGATTGGAAGAGGGGCTAACCGTAAACTCTTTAGTAGAATTTCAGCCTTAAATATTTACATAGATCCTAAATATTGTTGTTATAATTTTGAGGGTATTATAAATTATGTGTGCTAGAACAATTCTTGACGTGATAATTTATGGCCCCTTTAGCATTCCGTGAAATTATCACTGTACCTATATAAATAAATGTTCTCCCATCAAATCCACCTGATCTTTACAATTTCAGCATATTTAACTTGACGTATGAAACGTGGTTATTTCTTTCCTTAAACTTTCCAAATGCCATGTACTTTTATTGCGTTGGGAATCGACTACTCAGTAATGTTCATCATAGGCCTGCGAACTGGGGGTCTGGGGATGCAGTCCTTCCAAGTTCGGATAAAACCAACTTCTCATGCAGATTTTTTGGGGAAAATAGGGCAATTTCCTCTCCTGATGAAGATTTATCCCAGGCAAAAACGGTTTAGCCCCCTAAAAGGAAATGTATCGTACCGTGCCTATGACGTGCCATGTCGGCTCATGTACAAGCAATCATTAAAATCAAATACATTAAACTGGAAAGCATAAGCTTAAAGAAATATGCTGCTTATTACTTCTGTGACAATTGAATAATGAATATGAGTGAGACGACATGACTGCATAATAATGAAACCTTGCAAACCTGCTAAAATCTACCGTGCCGTTGTTACTGCTGAAACCACGTGACGATGAATCATAGAAACTTCCAACGTGCATGCGCACTAAAGTTGATGTTGTCATGGAACTTCTCCTGTTTCGTTCCGGTTTGAACAAAATGATGTAAGTCTTTGGAAGGAATAAGCAAGCAAGAGCAACGGCTGCACTGAGACTAACAGCGAAGCACACGACTATTTCTCTCATGTGTCCGCTCCCAAAGTACAACGGAACAAATGCTAACCAGACGACGCATGTCGTGTACATTGTAAAGGCTATGTATTTAGCTTCGTTGAAGTTCTCTGGCAGATTTCTAGTCTTAAAAGCGTAAACGGTGCACATCCCAACTAAGAAGGCGTCGTATCCAAGCGGACCAACCATCGCTCTTGTCGATGATTTGCATATTAATCTTGCAGTGTTGAATGTTGGGTAAACAGTCACGGCTTCTGGTGGTTCAACGATCAAAAAGGCTACGATGATACCTATTTCGACACTTATAATTAATACTGTTATTACAACCTGAGCAGTTCCACTCAAGAAGCGGGGTTTTCGAGTCAAGATTTTCTTTTTGCTGCCCGCCAAAATCCTTGCCATTCGGTTCGTCCTAACGACCAGTGAGGAGTAACACAAGCAGAAGCTTAGGCCCAAGCATATCCTTTGTAGGTAACATACAATAATGCTAGGCATGGACACGTAGGGAAATGTAAGAGCGAAACACATAGTAATTCCAATAAGAAGAATATAACTATTTTCTCTGCTAGATGCTTTTATGATAGGCGTACCGTTGTACCTGATGAACGTCACTATTACGAAAGAGGTACAAATTAATCCAACACTGGCTATAACGATGGCTAAAATTGCTTGGCTGTCGGACCATCTCATATACTCAACTTCTATCAAATCACAATCTAACGGGGTAAAGAAAAAAAAAACAAAGTTAACATTTTAAATAGAAGGTGTGTCATGTTTTACACCTTTTGTTAAAAATATCCAAAATAATAATAAAAATACAAAAAAGTAATAAAACTAAAGATCAACCCAAAGCTGCTAGCCGTTCGGTCCAAAAAATTTTCTTACTCTTAAACATTATTTACTCCAGATTCCTTACCAACGTCATGAAGGAACACAAATAGCATTGGTTGACTGCAGTAGATATTTACATAAGTTACATATTCATGAAGAGCAACTTACACCAAGGGCAAAAAGCGACCAAGCCGCATCCTAATATTTAATCCAAGCACATTAATCACAGTGAAGTTTCATGTGAACTTCTATTATATGAGATGTTAGTGACATATGAATTCGACCTGACATTCAGTGCAAGAGATTCAGAATGGAACACAAATTGAGCATGCGCAGAAAGAATAGTTTTCTCACCAGTCAATTCAGCGTTCGGTGCGTATCCTTCTTTACATGGCTCACAAGTGAATTCGTCCTTTAAATAATCTCGCTGACCGCATGGTACACAGGCCCAGCAACACTGTATGTTGTCTCTAATATTCTAGAGAAAAAGATACCATGAATATACTGAAACAAGAATTCTATGTCATAACGTAGTATGTCATACTACATCAAGCACCCATTTGGGGGTTTCAATTAAACAGTCAAACTTAAGTGTAGTTGAATATTCGTGATGTGCCGTCTCTCTTGTTGTATAGATAGCAGAGATCGCAGGTATGGTGATGTCCTTGAAGTGATAAGCTTAATATTAAAATATTCAAAATGTAAATTTTTATGTGTAGTCATAAAATTTGAGTTATTGTGAAATTTTGAAATTACAGAATTCATCTTCGTATTTCGTCACATGCGATTTAGAGGTAGTTGTAAAGGGCAGCTTTGTGCACCCTTAGTTGACTGAAAGCAGTGGCGTAGCCAGGTTTTTTGTCGGGGGGGGGGGGGCAAGAGCACCAAGATTTCCCCCAATTAGTGATCTGCTTCCTAATAATCAGTGTTCTCCGCAGGTCCAAATTTTGTCCGGGTGCTTTCCTCTGACCTGGCTGATGTGACTGATTGCCGTCTGGGGACGGGGTTTAAGGGGAGGGTTCCCCCTCCCCTTTGGAAAATTTTGCTCATGCAAGGGGGGCTAGATGCAAAATGGTGCCACATTTGGTGCTAAATGTAAATTGAATACATCACCAAGAATTCCTATTATTTTAGGAAGCTTTTCTTTTTATCTTGCTTGTCTTGGTGAATTTTTCTTGAGTCCTACTGGTAGTTTAGAATCACAATGGGTGAAGTACAGTAATTAAGTGAACCCTGGTACACCTTTCCCTTCATCAGTTCACCACATTCACCACAATCAGTCCAAATTTTACGAGGACCTGTCCTATAGCACTTGACCACTGACCCATTCTAACAAACTGCATTTACCACAATGCTGCTCCTTTAATTATCAAGAAACATTGGAAGTATACAGTAAAACGACAGAGTCCCCTGTCAGAGGTCCAGAGATCCCATGCTGTATGAAACAGATAGTAAAACATAACTAGTACAACTATAAGCATGGTGTCATCATTCCATCTCTGAAAACCTTAATGAGGACTGGTTGTGCCAGTGTGGCATATACTTTTAAATAAGCAGGGGCGTCAACCCGTATTCAAATGTGGGGGGGGGGACGGGGGACATACATGACTTAGCACAAACCAATCCCTTTGGTTTTGAAGAGGGGGCGTCTTCCTATAGGCTCTTTCCTCCCCCCCCCCCCACCCCCTTATGATGACTGACGTTGTCCTATTCTAATAAGAATTATCATTTCAAAGTTAACATGACCATCATAAATGATCTGCCAGCTGAAATACACGGAGTCCACGGAATTACTTCAAGATGTTATTTTCATCATGTCCCAAAATAGCTGAAACAACGCTTCGCAGCGTGGATCACTGTCGGAGATCATGGACCCGACCAGGCCCGTTGCTAGGGTGATATATTTGGGGGTGTGAAGGTTCCAAATTCCGACCGGCTGGATGTTTTTTTCCACCTGAGTGGAGGCGTTTAAATTGCACTTTGTTATGCGCTCTGCGTTTTGTATACAGCAGTGGGATCCTTCCTTTGTCACTACATAAATTTGTCGTCCTGGGGGAGGGGTCTAAGGGGAAGGGGAGTCCCCCTCCCCTTTGAGAAATTGTTGATTTAAGGCTGCTTAGGTGCAAAACGGTGCGATCTTTGGGATATTTTTTGAGCTGATCTTACATGGCTGGAAAATGTCCATAATTTAGTGAATTCTAATTTTTCGACTGGTTGGATGTTTTTACTAACTGCAGTGGCGGCGCGTAAATTGCCCCTTTTTTATTCACCCTGCGTTTGTATAAGGCAGTGGATTCCTTCCTTTGTCACTATGTAAAGGTGTCATCCTGGGGGAGGGGTCTAAGGGGAGGGGGGTAGCCCTCCCCTTTTGAGAAATTTTTGTTAATTTAAGGTTGCTTAGATGCAAAATGGTGATATCTTTGGGATATTTTTGGAGCTGATCGTAGTATAGGAAAGGTGTGAAGGATTAGCAAGTGCGTTTTCAGAATGTTTTATAGTCGTAAGTGTATTAACAATCACCATCTATACCGATAATAACTTCAGCGAAGCGCTCGGTAAAAATTTCTGAAAAGTGTTTAACGGCAACAACGTACTTTCAACCTTCCACATCATGCTACAAATTAGGCTGAATGAAGTGGCGTGCCCAGGATTTCTGTCAAGAGGGACATGCAGTATGTTGTGTGACCGCTAGCCTGGGGGAGGGGTCTAAGAAATTTTTTGAAAAATTAGGTGTCCTTACGTGAAATCTGGTGCCACATACGTTACCTTTTGAAGTAAAATTTGTGTTAAAAAATTTACGTATTTTTAGGAACTAAAAAAAATATTCATCAGTGAGGGTGGGCATGGCCGAATGGCCCTCCCCTCTGCCACTGACTGAATGATCCCATATTGATGCGAAGCCCCTACAGATGTTTGGAGATGTATGTCTGTTTTCGGAAAGTGTTGTGATCAGAATAGTTCCATGTATAATTACCTTTTTAATGGTCATGAGGAGTGCAATCCGCGACGCATGCGCGCGAAGAGTGCCGAAATTTTGTCATTAAATAAGATTTCCCTGACGAAATGTACATTCAGAATTTGCATCGAGACACTTAATGGCATTGTCTGGTGGCATTTTGTAGGGGTCTTATATGAAAGATAAAAATTTTTCATTACATGTCATCCAAACCCCATATCAAAACTCCATTCCTAACTCAAGATATCTCTTCCTAAAGATTGGTTACTTTTAATAAGAAATACCTCCAAGTTTCCTCAAGGTCACAAAACGTGATCCAAAGTGGGCAGATTGCCTCAGATTCCTTTTGTTATTCTTTATAATTGGCTACCTTGTTTGTCCTTGAAATTTGATACCGTTGGAATGTTTAGATATTTTTCCGTGTAGATATAGTTAAAAACTGTTCCATACTTATGGTAAAGCAAATAAAGTTATGGAATATTCAATATAGTGATATCAACATTATAAAGAAATACAAAAGCTACAACAAATCCATTTGCCCAGATGACGTCACAGATTTCCCATCATGCACCAGGGAAACTGAAAATGTAGTATTTCTTCAAAAATTTGTATCTTCCGAATGCAAGATGCTATTGAGATGGGGTTTTCACTGCCTAACACAGAAAATTTTTCTGTTTTTTTTTTTGAAAGCATCAAATTTGGTCACCAGACCATGCTTTTAATAATTGCCCAACAAACCTACATGCCACTCAAAAAGCCAGTCAAATAGAGCCACGAGACTACTCTTTAACGCAAATGTGGGGGAGGGGACATTTGATATCGTGTCCCCCACCCATCGAAATGCAAGTCCCCCCGTCAACCAGGATTGACGCCCATGTAAATAAGTAAAGTGTACTGGTTGAGAAATTTAAAATTTTACCAGATCACGCGCAAATTTCACCATATATTCACTTTCAAAATTTCCCCCAAGATTTTCCAGAGGGGGGCAACTCGCCCCCCTGTCCCCCCCGGCTACGCCACTGACTGAAAGGAATGCAAAAACAAAGCTGGAATGGGGTCAATTAAATGAAATACCTTAATAAGGTCCGTGCAAAGGCTATAATACTTGTAGATTAATTTATTAAGAGCTTTTTGAAGTTTTACTGGACTAAAATTTATGTTATTTAGATCATTCCATTCATCCTTGCTTTACAAATACATTACGATATCTATGTTTAACAGAATTTCATTTATCATTCTCTGCTTGAGGATTACAGACAGATCAAGTTGCAAATTGAGCAAGTAGCATTTCAATCCTTGTAGACATATTTATTGAGAGCTTTTTTGAAGTTTACTGGACTAAAATTTGTGTTATTTAGATCATTCTATTCATCCTTGTGTTATGACAAATACACTACCGTATCTATGTTCAACAGAATTTCATTCATTATTCTCTACTCAAGGTTTAAGGACAGAGCAAGTTCTCGCATGAAGTAAGGAAGTAGAATTTCAATGTTAGGCCCCAAAAGGTGGATTATTTAGTTCAATATATTCAAGTGCCACTCCAAATCCTATAAGTGCCAGTGTAACAAGTCACCCTAAAATGGCCCACCACGGTTACAGAAGGCTGGGCATTCGTTTATCAACTCAAGGCAAATCGATCTCCCACAATATAAAAGGCAAAGCGTAACAAGAAAGGGCACGGTGTGGGGAATATGCCCCCGTCAATGACTTTTCCCGTCTGCTCTCAGTCCGTTGCTGTAAAAAGGTGCAAAGTTTAAAGAAGCAATGCGTAATCAAAATTTTATGTCCCAACATTTTTTCTTCGCTTCCCCGGCTTTCCCCCTTAAAACTTTTGAAATATGGCAGCGTCACTGGAATAAGCCCTTTCTTATAACTGTGTGACGTCATCCGGTAATTTTAATTTTCATGTGTTTACAATGCTCCTCCCAGTATACCAGTATACCGTGATAAAGACCTACCAATCATTCCCAGTCCCATTTTAATTTGCCTATTTTGACTGTCATTGTATTCTTCTTCCATACTCTTGGTTTTGCTAGTACCGTACCTGTCTTACTCTCAGCTAAATGTGTGTTCAGTCTAGGGTGATTTTTATCTTTAATCTACTGGGACCAATTCATTCATATTTCTTCCTCCAAGTGTCTAGTATGGAACGCCATTCATACCAAATTATCAACTGATCAAACGTGAGTTACCTGGGTTCGTAACTGTCTGAGATAACTGTTCAAGGTTGAAATACTTTTATCAACTTTGCTTTCAGTTTTGTTCCCCCATAAAGGTGGCTTGGATGCAAATGATGTTATCTTTGGCAAAGCTTTGAACTGATTATATGTTGAAAAATTGTGAAGGAAGGGTTTGGTGTCTAAGTGAAAGGATTTAAACCCCTCCCCATGAAAATTTTTTGTTAAGGTAAGATGGTTTAGACCCCAAATGGTCCTTTATTCGGCAAATCTTCGGACTGATTTCATGTACAGAAATGGCCATTATTTAATAATATTTTGGCTGTGGCGTGGCACCCCTCTAATGGTGGTACCATGAGAACGGTATAGGGCCTCCTGGAAGCTCTGGGGTAATTAAAACTGGGGAAGTCAGAATGATGCTTTTAACTGATATCCTAATGACACCTCAGGAGAGCACACTATACACTTCACACAAATCGTAGTATTACTGATTTTGAAAGAGATTCTACATATACAGCAGTTTAAACGAGGGAAGACCAAGAGGGGAGTAAAGGAATCACAAAGTGGTAGACTAAAGGATTGATCAGTTGCATGTTTTTCTTAATGCTTATTATTTGCAAAATACAATTAATGACCTTTGAGTAAGCTTGTGTAATGTGGAATATACTTCAAATCATGAACGTCACGCTACAAATGGCACCCATAGCATACGATTGCCATATAATCATCTCTTGATGCAAGCCTGAGATTGGAATAAAGTTTTCGGAAAGTAGTTCTCGTCAGAATAATTCCGTGCATTATTGTACTTATAATGGTCATCAGGCGTGGAGTGTAAGCCTTGGTAATTGCGCGCAAAACGCGACAAAATTTTGCACTGGACTTGTAATAAAAGCCCGTAAATGTACGTTTGAACAAATACTTTGGGGATGGTATTAAAGGAAAAATATAATTTGAAGGTTAAGCTCGTGGAGCGGGAGAAATGTTTGATGGTTTGCGAAGGATTTGTGATAGAAAATGATTAAAATAGATCCATCACTCAGCCGAAAACACACCTCAATCCCTACAGACATCTATATCTTAAACGCCTTTTAGGTTGAAAAAATGAAAAGTTTCGAAAATCGTATGGGGACATCATGCTCCCACTCGGCGCTCCACTGCCCATGTCCCTAAAATGGCGTCATCCCTGATCCAAAACGTTATACAATACATAAAATTGCACTCTACAACACAAATTTGTCACATGCGACTCAGCGTCTACCCGCACGCACGGGAAGTCAGCGGGATTGTAACAAGTCATGCTTTCTCCCAGGATACAGTTGACCCATGAAGTAAAGAAAACTGTACTAAGTTTTCAATGACATGACTCGAGCTCAAATGGGGTGTCCTTACAATCCTAGACGCCAGTATGGTGGAAATGGCTACCAATCTAGTCGTTTTCCTTTTTTGTTTCCCTCCTTTTCAACCCTCCTTCCCCACGTTGCCTTCATTTTGCAGACTGGCGTAAAATTTTTGTCGACTCGCCGTGACACGATATCACACTGACATGAACAACTTTTGGCATGTCTGAGAAGCTTACTGTGACGCAGTTTCGTCGAATGAGTATTCACGGTACATGTGTTTTAACGGGCTTTCTCAAATAGTATGACATGAGTCTACAGCCTATATTAATCCAATCTCTCCTCCCTGAACCCCACCCCGAGACATACACGCCTTTTCTTTCACCTTTACTTCCCTCTTTCTCTTTTTCCCCTCTCTCCTTTTCTTTCCTTCTTTCTTCTCTCTTTCCTTTCCCTTCTTTCTCTTTCCTCTTTTCCACTCTCCCTCTCTCCTTCCCTCTTTTTACTCTCTCCCTTCCCTTCATTTTGCCTACTGGTGCAGATTTTGACCGACTGGATCCGTGAATGGGGGGCGGGTGTCACATCTCCTCTAGCGACGGCCCTGCCCTCATTAGATCTCAAACAATGCAATGTAATCCTGTCACACAATAACAGTACAATGATTCACAGGGAATTACCCCTCACTCACATTTGTAGTCACATTGGTACGAACAATATGTTCAGGGCCTTGCTATTAAGTGCATCATTGTGAAGTACCTCCCATGTACGGATTCTACTATGTTTCAATACGCAGTGTCTTCAAGTTATGTTAGCATTTTAAGCATCGTGCTCAGTATTCAGCAAGCCATGCAATGGCAGATATTTTATTTAAGGCTAACCTTCTTATGGCCTTTACTGCAAGGCTTGCTGCAATACGATTCCACTTCGTAATTTTCCCTCTTTTTCCAAACCAGTGCAGAGTCATTTATTGAGAGTAAGCCGTTAAACCATTCACCAATCTGAAGATAGTCGAATGTTCCGTCGTCCCATCTCCGATCAAAGTGATATAGATCATACCTGAAAGAAAATAACAAGACGTGTTAACAATACAAATAATACGATCTAAGGATCAAGCTGAAGTTAGAATGTCTACCTGTACCGACATTCAATCGTCACTTAATTGGCACCAACCTTTTATTTGCGTCTAAGTAACACATCTGAAGTAGGTATCAAAAGTATACATTACACACCGAATTGAAGGTAGCTTCCATAATCGGAATATCGTCAACTTTTGAGAGATCCTATCGGTCAAGCGTAGCAAACAAAAGGCGAGACATTTCTAAGGTTTGTAAAGGACCCATATGGACAAAGTACTTTCAAGGCAAACGATATCAAAACGTTCCTCAGTTGCGGGAGAGGTTATCTTATGTTAAGGGGTGGACTCTACTAGTTCTGGTCCTATGTCGTCATTTCACATTCAAGCGACTGGCTGGTTTATCTTACAGCTAGCTAATCATGTGAAAAGGATCCTTATTAAATCCTTGAGACCTATGATCCGTGGGTTACGGTATGTTAAAAGCTAGGCTTCGATTCACTAGTTATTAATGTGGTTGATTATAAGCTAGTCCCGCATCATATTTGTGTACTTGAAGGACAATTCTCGTCATCCCAGACAGTTCCAATTCTCCCAACTAAGCAACCTGTAGCTCCTTCCATAACTGTATAAATCTCCTTGTGCAGACAACCCATTTTATTGTTTCGGACCATGTTCTGGTGAACGTACAAGGCTATAATGTGTAATCCACTCTCTCTGCATTGTGTGAAATGTGAGTTACTCTGCATCATTTAAAGTTTCAAACTTTTGATGTCAATCGGGTCCGACTGCATGGTCAAGTGGTCAGAGCAACCAACTTGCACCCGGAAGGTCTGGGGTTCGACTCCTAGCCGGGTCATACCGATGACTAAAAATGGAACCCACTATCATTGTGCTTGGTGCTAAGCATAAGCAATGGAGTAGGGAAAACAAGTCAGTGAGCCACAACTGGAAAAAGGCCTTGGCCGGCCCGACTTAAACCACTTGGTTAGAAACTGAGCCGTAAAACCTCACCTAACTCTAACTTTTGATGTCAATCAAAGAGCAGTAACCAACTGAGAATTTTGATGCCCCACACCAAAAATGTACTTTAAGGTGATGACTGGCTGTCTTTAAAATAGACTTACACTCCAGGCCCGTCGGAACCTCTACGGTAAGTACGGTATTTACCGTACCACTTTTCAGCTACAGAGAGAGAGAGGGAGAGAGAGAAGAAAAGAGGTAGGGCAGTGGTGGGAGGGCAGTGGTGATTATTAATACACTTGCGACTAAAAAGCATTCTGAAAACGGACTTGCTAGTCCTTCACACCTTTGCTATACTACGATCAGCTCCAAAAATATCCCAAAGATAGCACCATTTTGCATCTAAGCAACCTTAAATTAACAGAAATTTCTCAAAGGTGAGGGGAACGCCCCCTCCCCTTAGACCCCTATTTCAGGATGATATCTTTATATAGTGACAAAGGAAGGATCCCCACTGCTGTATACAAAAACGCAGGGTGCATAAAAAGGTGCAATTTACTCGCCGCCACTGCAGTTAGTAAAAACATCCAGCCAGTCGGAAAAATTTGAATTCACTAAATTATGGACATTTTCCAGCCATGTACGATCAGCTCCAAAAAAATCCCAAAGATAGCACCGTTTTGCACCTAAGCAACCTTAAATTAACAAAAATTTCTCAAAGGAGAGGGGGACGCTCTCCCCTTAGACCCCTCCCCCAAGACGACACATTTATGTAGTGACAAAGGAAGGATCCCCACTTAAAATCAATATTCCACTTGTATTAACTTCCCATGGAAATACGCAATTTCATTTTTCAAAATCCAAAAGCTTCAAGGGGGCTTCGCTCCCTTGAACCCCCACAGGGGCCCCGCCCCTTCGAACACCGAAAAATACCCTGAAAAATATACCGTACCACTTTTAAATACCTTCCGACGGGCCTGTTACACTCTACAAAAGGGAATCTTTCCATCAAATCATGAAACATAAGTATATGCAGGGGCCTAGTCAGAAAAAAATTTATACGTGGCTTTTAGGTATATCCAACGTTTCATTAGGGGCTACACATATGTAGTCTGTATTTATTTTCACACATTTTGAATTTTTCAGTAGATGTGATCGGGGGAGGGCAGATTTTGAGGGCTTGCACCCCAGCCCCATCCCTTAGCTACACAACTGACCAAGAGGAAGTGGGAGTAGAATATTTCATCGGGAGATTTGAATGAATTGAAACTGACTGTTTGTGCGGAAGACCGAACAACTTGGAGCTTCCAGAGTACTTATACCCTCAGTGTACCAGTGTGAAAAAGTTCACTTGAATGAGACTTACGATATATACTAATAATACACTTTGACTCAGAAAGTAGAACTCGGCCACCTGAAATCGCCTTGAAGTTAGTTGGGCATTCAGTCCTTGTTAAACGGCGAAGGCTTCCAAAAGTATCGTGACTGAGACATACTGAACCGCAGGAGATTAAAGACATGCAAGGAATTGAAAGAAGAGTTATCATCCGACACCGACTCTAGGGCGGTCTTGTAACGATCGTAGAATCAGTGGGTCGTTCTCGACGTTCAATAAATCTCAGCACAAACTCATAATGATGTAGCCAGGTTATTACTTGATACGTTTGTGGCGTTCGTTTTCCTTAAAGTTTCATTCTGATGGGTGATGAAGCTCCCAGCAGAGGAAAACTGGGGCGCTTACACCAGGGCAACGCGTCTGTGTTGCTGCTAAACGAAACTGAATGCAAATGGTGAATAGATTACAGGACAGATTGCCTTTGAATTACAGAAATTCTTGTAAAAAATGTAGGAAATGTAGGAAAACTTCTGAAACGAAAGAAAACGAGTTTTACAACGATAAAAGGCAGTTTTTTTTTTTTGATAGATGACAGGAGGGAATGATAGCTGGTGGCATAAAGCAAAAAGTTTGTCATTTTGAACTGGTTGAAAAAAAAAGAGTTGGGAACCTCAGAAATTTGGACTCGATCTGTTGCACTCCTTCAGTTCAGTAGGGTTTTGTAATACATTGTGGTTTAGCCAATGTATTACTGTAGGATAATTTTTCATACATAATTCCATTTGTTTGACGTCATAACTCCATCCATGTGGAATGTTGAGTGTGCAACAGGGCAATTTGGGAGAACAAGCAATTCTCTGATCTGCATGCAGAGTTCAGAAAAATAAATGCAAAGGAAAAAATTCTGTCTCGATCAATCAAAACTTCAAGTTATAACTCTTATTAGATGTCCTTATAAATAGTTTACGCATTCGATGACGTCACAGGGAATGCAATCTACTTGTTTATATCCCGTGTGTTTAATTTTGAGTGTGACCTTCAGACCAGCACGCAGACAGAATCGTCAACAGTTCTAATTTTAACAAGTATTACAAACATACAGGAATACTATCATGTAGGCCTACTGCTCTTACCATGCCAAATGAATGAGAAGCTGATGGTTCGCTTACAATGCAGACGTAAAAACATATCAGATGATACTTGTTCAGCAAAATGATTTCGATACCTTTCGACAGAACGAGGGGATAGTAGAGGGCAGTATTTACGCATGGAGGTCATTAGACCGACATTTGATTTGTACTGGAAACTGTAAAACATTCATCAGTCTTCTCAGGTAGGGATTCCACTACCGCTGGAGTGGACTCGGGCTTGCTAAACCCCTCTTTTTAGGCTTCACAAATTGACCAAGGACTATGTACCGTATAACAGTGATATGTTAGAGATATGGCTGACCAAGGAATATGCCAGTCCAGTCGGCTACATGGGCAACGTTTCCGGTAATGAGGAGATTAATAATTTGATTGAGAATACGTTATTTAATTCTACTTTCTTCCAAAGAACTGCCTGTGAACATTCGTTCAACGAATGCCATATGCGGATTAACTCCGACTAGAAGTATACACTGGGTGGTAACCACCAAGAAGACTGACACACCTTACACAGTCAAATGTTATGGCAATATCATGGAATCGCCCCCCCCCCCCCCACAAAAAAAAAAAAAAATCAGGGAGTTGCTAGCAACTCCTGCCTAAACATGTTTAGGAATAGCCCTAGAGTTCTAAATACAATTAATGACTGCACTTTGATTGACATTTATTCAAACAGTATAACCCCACTCTGGTTGGTCAACCCTGACTTGTACTCTGACACTATTGCCTCAAGCAATTTAAACTCTGTGCAGGATACTGCGGCTCTATCTTGAAGGTGTACTAGACAGGTGGTTTGGTTTAAATTGGAGGAGGAGCTTGACGTAAACTTAGTTGGGAGAATTGTTACTGTCTGGGGTGAGATTAGAGAGCCCTTAACTAGCGGGGGTACTTAGAGGCTGGAGCTTGAAAAGCTCTTCATAGAAACAAAGACCATTGCTTTTGCTTTTGTAAAATGCATTGTAAAAAGAGCGTCCTTCGTCACTTCTGGGGTAGAGTTTGTGAGGGAATCGGCTGCTAACTATGCAGCCCACAGCTTGCGAATGCCTGCCATGCATTAGGGGAAGTGTTTGCGTGTAAGCCACTGTCGCAAACCTGGCAAGGTTTTAAAGAGCTGTCGCAACTTAACGAGTCTCAACAGGTAGCAATCTAAGGTGACTGGGTGCGATCGTTGCAACCGATTACGTTCAACCTACTCACGCTTACACCTGTTTACGTATAGAATGCGATCTTCCTGAAACCAACAGAAACCGAATGGTTCCTGCCTTGGTGAAACCAATAAAAATGCACCATCGAAATAAATACGACCGCAAGAGATGGAACGGCCTGCATTTAGTTTTTTATCAACTGGTTGAGGTCCCATACACCCTCAACAAACGACCCTCCCAAGCACTTGCAATGCACACGTGAGCCAAGCAGAGGGCCAGCCATTGGCAGAAAAGGTCTTGAAGAAAAACTTATGTGGGCATTTTTAGTACAAGCAGTCAGCCATGCTTAAATCCCATCTACATGTAGAAAGGATTAATATTAGAAGGTAGACACTTTTGAAAATCAATTTTTGGGCTTTTTCAGGGCAAAATTATGATTTTCATGATTTTGGTGCAGTTCATATTTCTAAATAATTTACTATCAAGAAGTATAAATTTAAGTCAATTTGAGCCCTACTTTGATCGATATTGCCAAAATAAATTTTCAATTAAAAGAGGAAATAAGGACATTCTATAGCAAAAAAATGACCTATATCTCAAAGTAATGTTACGATGATGAAAAGTAATTTAAATGTGAGAAAAAATATTTTCTTATGAGAACAAAAACAGTTCAGTATTGACCTCTAAGTCGTACAGTACATTTTTATGCTTTAGCCATCGTGATAAAGTGAACAGTTTGGCCCAAACCCCATTATTAACTCCTTGAAAACACTAAACATAATTTTTGCCAAAAAAGAACGTTTGTAAGTTTGATGTATTTGTATAGCCCAATTGAATACCAGCTAGAAGAATTGATTTGATTTGCCTTGCAGTCATTGTGTACAATACCAATGAACAAACGATGAAAGTCATTTTTCCCATTTTTGGGCAAAAATGTATAGTGATTTGGATGTATTTGATATTTGTAAAATGTCCACTACCAGAAAAACATGACTTTTAGTTGATTTTACCTTTAGTTTGGTCAATATTGACAAAGGTACAAAAAACAAAAAAGATAAAGACTTTCTATTATACAAAATACAAAAAAAAAATCTATCTGTTGTAAATCTCAGATTACACTTCAACTGGAAAACACAGTTTAACGTTCGGCAATGCCCATTCGACCTTGGCGCATTCGTTGTCATTTGTCTGCTACAAAGTCAAGGTTGGGTTGGCCGCACAAGTCCCGCTAACGACATACAAGCACAAGACCGTCTTCGGCATAGGGCTCAGAGGTCCCTGAGTCCTCTTGGAGGACCAGGGGGAAGCCCCCGGAGTCTCTGGGTATTTTCAGAATTGTGGGCACTATGGAAAAGCATTTAACTGTCTACAAATAGCATTAAATACGCACTAAGCAGACCATAAAATGGAATTTTAGCTATTTTTTTTTTCAAATGGCCTTATTCAGAGTAACGACCGGTCTATGTTTTCGGAGTCGATGATTTTACAATTTCTACGACATTTTCAATAAGTATACTGACTTTGTGCTACGGGGAGTCGAAATGAGACAATTAAAGGGAAACTTCAGTCCCCCCAATTTGAACTAGTGTACACTGTCATCCTAATTCAGGGATAGCTCGTATCAATCATGTGACAATGTTTTTGTTACTTGTTTGCTAAATTTATGCAAAATAATTCCTTGGTTTACTTTCGATATTCAATGTTTTTAAGGTAATTAAAAAAACTTATGAGCGAAATAAGTGGAGATTTGTAAGATTTAGCAGATTTTTGAAAATAAACTTGTGACGACTGCTTTCTCCCTTTAAGGTTTTAGATGAATTCGCGTGAAGCGCGCCAAAAAGTAACACTTTTGCAGATGTTTTAGTATAATGTTTGCGTACATTTTACAAAGTAATAAATAAGCCATATACGAGAAGCAGGGACCACGAAACAGACTCAGATATCACAGTTTGCCCTTTTGTTTCATAATAGCCAGAGCTAGTGGCCGGTCGATTTCTTCATGATGCAGCAGGTTTGAGGGTTGGGATGATGCATAATCATAGAGGTTGCACAGGATTTTGCAATAATCCAAGTAACACCTGTCCTACAGTAGTTAAGTTAATAGTTTGACAATTAGCTTACATGATGAATGTCGGCAAAGCGCGCCAAAAATAGAAATTTTAAGGCATTTTAGGTACGTTATACTTCATTTTACATTGCAGAAGCATTCCATTCTTTTTAAACCTTCCTAACTTCGGTAACTTCGGGAGGGGGAAATGATGTTTTTGTCCCAGTCTTTGGTAAAGGACCAGGGTCCCCTCTGCCTTCGCGGTTTACGCCTGCGCCTATGATAACATTTAATGTACATATATAACACAAACGTTTGAAATAAGAATAGAACTGTTAACAGTAACGCCGCTGCTGTTTTTGCGTATTTCGTCTACAGAAGACATAGCGCTCAGTCTGAAAGCAAGCCTCCTTTGCAATCATTGTGATACAAAATGAACGCGCTTTCAAGTGTTTTAGCAAACACGAATGCGCTCTACTTCACAATTTGAATAGACCTTATGCACTGACATCACACTGACGTCATTTTTGGTGAAAACAATGAAGCACACGTGCAGGAACGGGGTGGATTTCGCCGCACGTGTAGTAGACCTACGCGCGTTTACGATTGGTTGACGAATCAGCTGTCTGCATTTATTGGTGTAACTTGCAATGATACGCTCTTTTCCTCCATTTTCCTCCAAAAGAGGGCGCACTTTCTCCTTTGTGACATCATATGCATAAGGTTTATAAGTAGGAGCCGATTCGTTAAAGCCGGTGAGCACTGCACCAACTGACCAACCCGACTGCGACGCGGCCGTGACAACCAGTCGGTTGGCAGATGAGTCAGATTAGTGTGCGTCAAATTTTGTTCCAGGCCCGACTGTCGGGCCCCACTGTGATCTGACAGCCCGTCCTTGTCGTGGCCATATCAGGCACTTGAAATATGTTTGATATTCTTAGCTGTGTCGGCAGGGGATGTTGTCGCAGTTGAGTCCTGTCGAAGCTATGTACGGTTGTCATCGACACAGCTGCGACTTGATTTCAGGATTTTGATATCAGTAAATAAAGAAGCGTTTCGGACCGTGTCCAGAAAGCCAACACGGTGGCCCCATGTGTGATTGATGAACTGTAGATAGACTTATATCCACACAGGCACTGAGCTGTATGGGTAACCTACAATCCGACTGCAACCCAAAGCAACTGACCACCACTGTATACAACTCGACCCGACGATTAGTCCCGTTGAGTATTACATTCCAGAAGGCTTTAATTTCACAGTGTGGGACAGGCTGTCTATAGTCCATGATAAAGATTTCTGACAGTACTTTTCTTTTCCTGATAGCCTGAATTTCTTTAAAAGACAATGACTTTCCGAAAAATGTTGTAGTGAATACTAGTGACATAGAACTTCTCTTGATTTCCTATTATTGTTTCAACAAAATATGATAATTTTACGAAAAATAGAAAAGATACCCAATACATATGTAACATCTATCCAGAGTAATTTTTACCACCCGACTCTATTTCATTTTTAGGAAAACGTTGTGATCATAGAGTTTTCCGACATTTCTGAAGCCCCCAAAAGATATTTTTCTGACATAGTAAGGCAGTGGCATTTTTTCCAGACAGACCACAAAATTTTCCCGACAGATGGCGGTTTGAAATTTCTAAGGGGTGTAGCATCCCCACACCTTCGTAGTGCCTCCCCTGTTTGGAACAGAAGTGTCGGCAAACTGAAACAACGAAAATTTGGTGAAGTGAGCCTAAAATGTTGGGCTTTAATGAAAAATGTACCTGCCATCAGAGGAAAAATAGGCTACCCGAGGGGGCGAATGAATGATCGCCCTCAAGAACTTCATTCTTTCTTTTATACACTAAGGCAACATGGCAAAGGTGGAAAAATTCCCGAGAGGGGGCAGTCTTCCCCTACCAGGACATGGCAACCACCTGGCATAGCCATGTTTAATTGATTTTTTCACACTCTCTCCAAAACAAGTCAAATCAAGTCGAATTTGAATCATACTGCAGTATATTACCAAATGGTACTTAATTAAGCAATGCATCCACATTTACAAAAGTCCTTCTTTTTGACATAAAGTATAAAATTATGTGTTTTTTGTGTACAAATAACAGGGCGGTTTGCACCAAAAAGTGTAATGTGCCATAACGATATTTCAGTCAATTTCTACTGTTTTTATACTTTAAAATAATCCCATATACAAAAATAACTTATAGAAATCCAACATAAAAATAAAATAGTCCACATCATTATAATTGCATTTTGAGATATTGGATGATCTTTGCCACAGACTTTCTAACTTTAATTTGTCAATACTGACCAAACTTAAGGTGAAATAAACTAAAAAGTCATGTGTTTCTGGGAGCGAAACTTTAGCGAGTGTGAAATACATCAAAATCACAATATTGCCCACAAATGGTCAACAAAGGGCAAAAATTATTTTTATTGCTTTTCATTGGTCTTCTACACAATGGCTGCAATGAACTTCGAATCAACTCAAATTCGATTACACTAGGTGAAATTTATTATAGGCTTTACAATACATCAAATTTAAAAAATTTCTCTTGTTTTTGCAAAAATTATCAGTTTGTTTTATAAGGAATAAATAATGTGGTTTATGTACCTTAAAGGTCAAAATATACTCTTTGTCACAACGTCTAAAGTAGAAAAATATACTGTTAGACTTTCTGAGTCAATATTAAACTTTTCTTGTTCTCATGAGAAAGGAGTTATCACATTGAAAGTAATTTACATCATCGTAACATTATTTTGAGATATCGGGTATTTTTTGCCGTAGAATGTCTTTATTTTCTGTGTTTTTTTTTGTAACTTTCTTTTGTCAATGTCGATCATATGAAGTAGGGTTCACGTTGACTAAAATTTAAATTTTCCTGATAGTAAATTCATTGGATATACCAAAATCGTGAAAGTTATATTTTTGTCCCCCAAATTGCCACAAATGGCCCAAAAATAGTTTTAAAAAATATCAGCCCCCTAAAATTAACCCTTACTATCTGTAAATTGGATCTAGCTTGGCTAACTGCTTATAGTAAAAAACAGCTGGCCTTGCTGGGTAGCAAGGTTTCCAGCAGGCTATGAAACAACCCTATAGTTACCTGCCGGTGGGGTCTCCCTTCTTATCGAATTTGATCAACTCCCCGGATTCGCTTTCAAAAGTCACATTGTACAAATATTTTAAAAGGACACGCCCATCCACTGGGTCCATGGCGGTACAGAGGGAGCTGTTGGGGCCGCAAAGGTCACGATGCATGTTGTCCAAAGCGTTCGCAACGACATAAATGGCGTTCACTACTGACCCCATCTTTGTGTCTTGTTGGTACTGGTAATCCAAACTTTCGTTTCCTGTAAAAAGATAAAAAGTCAAATTTACATTGAGATTTTTCTCCATCTGTCTCTAACGACAAAACCATGAAAAGAAATTCCCTAATCAGGCGACCAAATTGTCTTCACTGTATTGAAAAATCACAGCATGTAAATTATGTCTATGTGCGACATATTTGACCTTAATGAACATTTAGTCATTAATAATAAAAAATGATTTGACTGAATTTTCCAAAAAAATTGTAAAATGATAAATATCCAGAGGTTACGTGTCTTCCATTATGTTTTCGCGGGAACATAAGTACATATAACAGTAGTTTCAACTTTGCGTTGTGTGTACAATTGTATATCAAGCAATAGCCTACGTGGTTTACTTTCTTCAATTTCAACTGAATAGAGTCGCGATTTGGGGAAAGAAAAATGCCAAGGGGAGGTAGAGTTACTAGATTTTTCTATTCTGCTCAGTGTGCATGCGCAGAACTTTATTTTGACAACCATGATCGTATAGGCGTCTCGTCTCAGCGCGTGACAGTGGCAAGTGTTTGAAAAATCTGGAAACTAGTTGCGAGGCTCAGAGGGGGACTGGGGCGCACCTACACCAGTCTTTCGCCCCCAGAAGTCCCCAATGGAAAATTCAGTGGCGAAAAATGTATACCTATTCAGTAATCCCCCACCAAATGGTGGCCTCAAGGCAGCCAATATAAAAAATTTTACGGCTACGCCATAGCATACAACTCGAAGAAAGGGAAAATTCCATGACGCAATACCCTTCTGGAGAAATCCCCGATTACGTGAAACATAAAAAAAACAAGTAAAACCACTAGCTAATGTACAGTTTTAGACTACGAATGTGTTCAATTGACAGCTGATATATAAAATCACAACACTGTGGTATCATTTCGTGTTACTGAGATAACGTAGGTATAAAGTTTTATAGTATTAGTTACATAAGTTGCGTATTACAGGCAATCCATGTAAATTTTTATCGATTCCGACATTAGACCGATGTGGTAAATATCATCTAGTACAGGTAACCGAAAAGAATATCATTCAGTACCGGTTTCGATTAGTGATAATCAGTCCAACCACCAACGCACCGTTTGACACGTAACCCTCAAAATACAATTGATTGGTCCAGGGAGTTGTTAGCAACTCCCTGATTGGTCGATATGTTGAGCCGGTGTGCGATTACAACAAATACGTCGCAATTGGACGGGCAAACTTGCCAGATGCCAGAAATAGGCTACAAGGATAAGTAGGCTACAAGGATAAGTAGGTTATATAAGATGAAAATCCATGTGGAAAATGTAAGCTGTATCCGAAATTTGCCACAAGTGACATTGGTCACTCACTGACGTCGATTCCACGATCAAATTTTTGCCCGAGCCGTGCCACTCAAAAAATTATAAAGCCTTTACGCACTCACATCGACCAAAAGTTAGAGACGCCCGACTTTTTCACGGAACTCAGAGACTGATAAGAAGTGCATGCGAAGTTCGACCTGGAAATTAAACCAAGATGCTCTCCATCAATATTTGATTCGTGTGTCTTGTTCTATAGCGGTATTACTAGTAAAATCTCTATGGATTAAGTAAGATCTGAAGGAAAGCTTGGCTTCACCGCTGAGGACGAGAACTTCCGTATGCAATTTCAGATCACCATTTTGTAAATTAAAAAGAACAGTAAACTGGGGAAAGATTGGTAAAACCATATTTAAATGTCTTATATCTTCGAAACATATACAGATGACTTTAAAGTGTAATGACTAGAATCGCCGGGGTTTAATTTAATGGATTGTAGAGATTATTCGTAGACCATGTTTAGGGGTTGACTAGTTTTGTGGCAAGGTTAGGGTTATGTTGCCGTCACGGTACGAAGCGATAACTGACCCTGCGGCAAAGTATTATAACAAGGACGCACCATTTCGTACTGCTGCCGTACAAATAAACAGCGACTTAATCGATCATCAAATACCATGATCAATATTTACGCTTGGAAAGAGGTGGGTAACAGTCCACTAGCTAACTAAAATATTTTCTGAATGGTTAAAAAATCAATTCAGCCACTGACATTCAGAAAACGATATTATTCAGTCTTCCAAGAATTTAATGCTGCGGTACTCTTCAAACTCGGAGAGGGATTGGGAAAACTGGTTAGGATCACGTGGCCAAGGAAAATAAAGGATTTGATTTCATAATCCAAGGTCAAAACAAGTAATCGTTGATTTACAACATTGCTCTTGAAAATATGTCACATGATTGATATCCAAGAATTTGATTGGTCGTAATTTGACTAATAATTGCCTTTTTATTTGACCTGCCTAAAGAAAAAAACACACAGGCGGTCCGCCTGATTGATGATTGCTACATGATATATCTGTTATTCACAAATACCGTTATCTGTCTATGGCGAGCGGAATGAGCAAAATCTAGGGAATCCAATTTATTGGTCAAAAGTCTACTAGTATAGATTTGCAAATTTTACTGGTTTCCTTCGTTTATCGATTGTATGTTACTTTGTATGTACTGTGTCCGTGTGAAACATTTGGGAATAGGTTAATTTTAAAAGTTTCGGTTTAAGACATTTGTTACTCAGTATTTGTAAAGGGTACATGATTTTAAGTTGAGACTAGAGAATGGGGGAAGGGGGTGAAGAAAAGCCCCACAGGTCTTACGTTTAGAAGATAAGAAAGGTCTTCCATATCATACATCCATCATGTAGTTTCCTCCAATCTCTTTCAGCAAGCCAAATCAGCTTTTGTCTCGCCGAACAAAGTGGAACAAGGAGCGAGCAGTACATACTAGTTGGGGTTTTTGTGTGTGTGTGTCTATGGTATAGACGTCATGTTGTAAAATGGCGGCGTTTTTCAGATTATTTAGATGGAACCTTCTCTAAAGCCATATATTTATAGCCTATAGACCTTATGTCTATACAGAGCTGTATATGGGTGATTCCGTAAATAAGGGAGCCAACTTGTGACATTTGGGCAAAAGTTTCAGTTCCATAGTTAAAAGGCTAACTAGAAATTTTACCTTTTCATATTATGTTTGGGTACAGGAAAAGTGCAAATCATGTCAAAAGTTTGAAAACAATTATTCCTAACAATAGTTACGGTTCAAAATACGCTCATTTTTCCCCGTGTAAACGGGACACCAAAAACAGATTTTCTATATAATACTGAAAACATAATTAATAATATTTAATTTAAGTAAAAATGTTTAATTTAAGTAAAATGTATGTGCAACGTTGTAGATGGTATGCTTTTTGATCTTCTATGGAATGGAAATGCATAAAATGAGGAGATTGGGTTGGCCTTGTGGAAAATGTACCACTTAGAAGCGGGACACCGTTTGGTGTCCCACTGTGTCCCGTTTACTAAGTGAAACTTTCTTCTCAAAACTTAACTATGCACAGCTTCGTTAATTGGGCAAACTTTGCATTTTTAAATAGTGACTATATAGTACTTGGAAATACATCAAGATACTTTTAAATATTTCAAGTACAATTGTAGTAAAATCACACATTTATATTTGCAGTGGGACACCAAAAATTTACACGTAGTTTTACAAGGGGAATCTGTACTCTGTTCACAGTGCTAAGTTGCACATCCAGAATTAGTAGAGATGCATATATTCCAAAGTACTACTCAAATGCTTCCTTAAGATACATCTTAAAACCTATTCATGATTTAGGGGTTTTATACAGATCATTGAAATAAGGAAAAACGCTTTACTAAATTTGTAAATGTCACGCCCCTTGGTGTCCCATTTACACTGGAAAAAAAATCAGTTTTCGGCACATAATATCATAACGAGTTATTGATATGTTTAGTCCATTTTAGAATATATAAGGCACCACTAAAGCTTGTGACTGAGAGCATCTCCCTCTACTTAAATACTTTTATGCACAGCCAATTTGAAGGTGAAATATACCACAATGTAAAGTGGGACACCAGATCTACTGACCCCCTTATTTATGGAATCACCCAAATAGGGCTAGACCTTATGCATTGACGTCACGCGACGTCATTTTGGAGGGTATTAATAAAGCACACTGCACGCACCACGTAGACATCGCACGCGTAGTAGTAGATGTACGCGGGCATCCGACAGGTACACAAATCAGTTGTCTGCATTTGTTGGTGTAAGTTGCAATGATACGCGGTTGTCTCCATTGGAGGGCGCACGTTCCGTTCTGTGACGCCATATGCATAAGGTCTTTTCTCTTACAAACCCCATATAGTGACTTTGTATGGTGGTAATGATATTCACGAGCTCTACACTCTACGGACTTTTTTGCGCCATGGGCTATCGGTAAATTTAACAAAAAAGTAAGGATGTTCTGCCGGTGTCCAATAACACGTTGCAAATCAAAGCAATGCTATGATCAAAGAAATTTTCTCACCTAACCTAGTGTTGAAAACGTATGCTAAAAAAACCGCGCTCCTTCTTTTACGAGATTTTAAAGTTTGTCCCCGATTTGCAAATGGTATCGTCCCATCTTCGTTACAGTTAAAGAAAGCAATATTCAGCTGCTTGGTTATATCTTATAATAGAACATTAAGTGAAACCAGTGAAGATGTGGTTATCTTGGTGGATTCTAATTCGTCTCGCTACGATCTGCACGAATCTCTGATAACAAAATTAAGTGAGAAGGATGGTTTTAATTGGCACGACTGAACGTAACCAGAAGGAAGAGATCACTTTACGCACCAATATGCAGCTGAAAGTAGTTCAGGCGTTTTTGATAAATCACCGTTTTCAAAATTTATGTGAAACGATCCATCAGCACATACTGGCGTGGTGAATGCTTTCATAACAGACAAGTAAGGCAACGATAATAGAGAAACATTTTGAAATGTCGATCAGATTTTATAGCCTAATATTGTAGAACACAGTAGATTTATCCGGGTGTAGTCAACTGTAAAATGCAGGTTTGTAGTAAGTTCGTACTCATACTAACACTTTGGTACATTTGATTGAATTGGTATTCGTGAAGTATGCATAGATTTATACTTAAATATCAACACATAGTCTACAAGCATGGTGAATGTTTTCGTATCTGACAGACGACATAACGAAAGTAAAAGAAAAACAATCTTAACTTTCCATCAGATTTATAATACTGGAGCACGTGATAGACGAATCTTTGTCAGCTCTGGCAGATCTGTAGTGAGTATGTTCTAATACTTACACTTTGGTACGTTTGATTGCATTGGTATTCTGAGTATGGATTTGTACTTGCACACATGACTTTTGGAAGGTAACCGCATTTGTAAGTGACTATATTCGTATTCGGAATCGTAATGATCTGAAGGTAGAGTGGTTTGAGCTGCCACGAATATCATGTTACTCGTTCTATGGGCTATCTTTACATCCCTCGTACCACGCTGCAGGCGTGGAGGGTAGCACATACGGCACTGTGACGTCAAGTACTCCGCTTAATATTTTCTTCCACTTTAAAAAAGATTTGTAAGTAGACATTTACTAATTTTTATATACCGGTATTTACAATGGATTATAATTCATGTCTTAACTGCTTTAATGTTACCTTTTCCGCATTTTCATGTTCATTTCATACAATGTCTTCGTTGACATGAAGTTCCGCAAACTTTTCTTATGTCTATTACCCATCTGGACTAATTTGAATTTTACATCTCTATAGTTCTGAAGAAACGTTAGCGCAAACCAGACAGAGATAAAGTATAGAAAAACTATGTTTATGGAAAGGTTTTTCAACCTCACTGCACATGATGCATGTCAAGGCTTAGTGTACCTTTTGCCCCTTGAAAGACAGATACTCATCATTCCAGACACTTCCAATTCTCCGAACGAAGTTATTTCTAACTCCCCCCCCCCCCACTGTCTTTAGCTTCTCCTTGTGCAGACATAAACCTAGTTTATTGCTTAATGCGATTTCCTTGTGGGCACACAAGACCCTAATATGTAATCAGAACACTTTCCGTGCATGCATGCTGTGTAATATGAACACCAATCGCGACTTTTGCTTACCCCAAAGTAAAAGTCATACTTGGGGTAACGAGTATCTGTCTTTAAGAGATGTTTATCTCTTTCCCAATAATTGGGCTATACATTTTTAACTTTCATTCAACAGGAAGACAGATTTCCGAACAAAATATTGTTCCTCAGTTTGAGATTAACATCGCCTTCATTTTGTTTGTTTTTGTGTTTTGATTAATAACTAGCCTACATCTTTATTTTCCATCTCCCGTCGTCTGTAGGTGGTTCCGAAGCAGCTGTCGTCGATTTGCAAGAAGATTACTTTGCTGATTCTTGCTGAGTTTATGGCATTACTTGAATTTCAAAGTACATTTAATCACCCACCTGTGCAAGGCTGGAGAGAAGCCGTCTGAAAATCGCCGTTATCCTCATCTGACAGGCGGCAATTAAATTTTTGCTCCCAAAATGGTTTAAACCATGGATTAAGAGTGTTGTTTAGGGGATCCAGGCTAAAGTAGTAGTCATTGAATTGTTTGTATTCTTTCGTGTGGGGTTTGATTGTAATGCTTCCGGAAGCAAACTCCTCCAGGTCTTGTGTCACTTCTTTTCTGTTGGCCCATCCGTCACTGTAAAAATAGGAAAGAACGCAAAATCGTTGCAACTTTTAAACAGAAATTTTTGAAAGGGATGTAATTAAAGCTTGAAAATCTTACTCAAATCCTGGGAGGAAGAGGAAGCTTAATATAAGTACCGTAGACTGTACGCAGTGCATTCCTAAGTTGGTCTTCTTATCAAATCCAGGTATAGAAACCCATTGTTCCACAATACAAATGTTTGCAGTGATGGGGGTGGAGACTGAAAATTTTGGCAGTTGGTTACGCTTTTGTTATTGATAACAGTCTACTGTGCCTTTGAAGATTCATTAAATAACATACAAGTTACATGAACAAAAGGATATCAAATGCTAAAGTAAATGAAAAAATCGCATGTCTATATCTTGATTGGTCGTTGAGATATCGTCATTCTTATAATTTGCAAGGGAATTGTAATTTTCCAAACAATTGACTTGTGGCAAGTACATTTTGACATTCTGGGCCCACTTTGTGCCTGAAACCTCCCGTTTTTCTTAACATGTTGTTTCATGTTCGCTCCACACAAGGATAACAATTGGTTGCCGGCAGTTAAGTGGCGTGGATCCATTTCCAGAGGTGGGGGGACTTTTCACCATTTGCGAATCACCGTCCTGAGGGAGGGTTCGATGGGGAGGGTGTTCCCCTAACCTTTTGAAAAAAAGGGAAATTAGAAGGTGTCTTTATGGCAAATGGTGCCATATTTGGGCGCAATTTAGCTATTAAATGTAGTGTCAATTCTATGTTATAATACAATTCATCACAGTTTTAGTTTTTATAATTTTGAAAAAGTGGGGGACTTTTTGGAGATGTCCCCCTTCCATAAAAGTGGGGGATGCGTCCCCCGTCCCTCCATGATCCACGCCCATGGTTGACGGTATCAGGTTTTCATGACAGAATACTCCACCTATTCAGTTCTGTTTTCTGACGATTGTAGTTGGATTTCAAAAGAGCATGGATTATAAATAGATTGTAAAGAAAATAACAATTTCTGGTAAAAGAAGTGCGCCTGCGGCATCAGCAATAGACTTGTTACAAGTGGGACATGGCGGCGTCCTTGTGAATGATGGGAATAGTGATATCATGATAACCATACGAGATATGAAAATAGTTTTTCCTTCAGGTCACTTATTTTCCTTCTGTCATGGTACTTAAATGTTTACTTGAGACCTAAACTTTTTCGTCTTCTTTAAAACATGAAATCGTGACCTTGACGCTAGATACATTCTTGCACCTCCTGAAGGGTAATAGCTTCATGTTTACGCAAAAGTTGAAAAGTACTTTACAGAGAAGGTAAAAAAATGTTATTAACGGCTGTCCTTACGAGCCTAATGTTTACTCATGATGTGTAGTAATTGTTCCATCAAGTGTGAAAGTTATCCGATCTGTTACTCACGGGTGGTTTACTAACGTAATAGAAATGAACAGCAACTAAGTACCGACATTACAGTATTCTCTTCCATCACGGAATACGACTGGTGATAAGTCTAAGATTTAACTTCACCAGCGTCTAAAAACAGTGCTGCTAACCTTGAAATTATACGAATGTTGTCACCAGACTCAGTCTTCCCAGAAATGAGATGAACTTTTTGCAAAAGCTATGAAAATATCATTGCAAGAAGTCATCTTATGGTTTATGAAGTTGTAGTACAAATGATTTTCCATATGCAAGTTCGAGAACTACTTTGCCTCTCTGAAAAGGTGTACTTTCATGATGGAAATTTGTGTCACACAGGCTAAACTATAACACTATGAGACAATCGTTTTTTGGGCTACTATATATGATGCTGAGTTTCGTTCTATTCTCAAATCAATTCCCTGAATGGAAAAACGTCTTCAAAATGAAAACTTTGTGCGTAAAAGAAATAACTCTCGGAGGTTCTACTGCCACGTCTTATTGCACAATTAACAGGTAACCCTATCCCTAAAACCATGGAACTATTTTGTAATAGCCATTCATACTTAGCTCTGGTAATAAAACACTCCAAGTTACCATTGATTGACACACAATAGTACAAGGCCTCCTTCCAATAAAGAAGCTATTAAAAAATGTATTGAATAAACACACTGGCTCATTCATCAGTCACTACTGGACTGTAAGGTATATCACCCCACCGAAGCTCTCGATCCACTGGGGTGTAAAATAAAGCGAGAGCGGCATGACGTGTGATACAGCAATGTGAAGGAAGCATGATGACATGGAGCTGAATGAAGACCAGGGTTGTTCCCGTTACGCTTTGAAAGTAACTCGTTATAGTTACAGTTAATTCCGTAAAATTGTAACTCGTTACAGTTACTAGTTACAATGTTGAAAAAGTAACTAGTTACAGTTACTTTTGACTAAAAAGTAACTAGCTACATTTCAAAAGTAACTCGTTACTTCAAGGTGAATATACGGTACCTCGGTACCTGAAATGGAGGGGGGGGGGGGCATAATTAGATAGTAAGACGGGGGCACATGAGACGACCGACACCTCATTTGTGCCGGTTATCCTTAGGTGTTCCCCAAAGAAAGTCAATGAAGCTAGCTGATCTTCAATGGGCATTGTCGCAGAGGCTCCTAATGCTCAACATGAAGCAGCGAATCATGATACTGTGTCGGAGCTTACGCAAACTATTTGTTAGAGGAATATGGTTATAACCAAAACTTTTCCAGTTACCAAAGTACTTCTTTGAGGGTTGAAATCTTTATACTCCCATCACACAGTCGGCTAATTTAGAGAGGTTAGCGGCTATGCCGGAAAGGGGAAGAGCGTTGTTTCAGCAGTAAAGTCTTCACCCCTCAAGAGCATAAATATGGTATAATAAGAGGATGAATACATTTGTTAGCAGTAAAATTTTAAAACCTCACCGCTAAGGTTGGGCTAAGTGATATTTCCCCATAAATTTCAAGTTTCACATTGTGTCGATATAAAACAGTGCATAGAAATGGTGATACTATGCAGTTTATACATGCAGATCATGTGCACATAATTCACTTTCCCTTTACAATAGGTAAAGCTTTAAGTCGGACACTTCTCTTTCCAATTAGCTTTGTTAGGATACTTTTAACGCCATTGACCATTTCAATATTCTGCTGTTTTTTTTATCTTAACCGTACTATTATTCCAGTGTAAGGAGTTACGGACATTGAAAAGAATATGATATAGCCTAAATTCATACGTTTGATTCATCAAATAAAGATACCATACATGTTAAATTAGATGCATAAATGGATGCACGGTGTTTACCAACGCTTGGCACCGTATAGATTTACTGGGCTCCAACGCAAGAGTCCGGATTCGGTTAGCTTAATGCCGGTCTCAAGAGCGTTTTTCTAGATTAGGAATTTGCCCGGGATAGAAGGTTCCGGAATCGAAATTTTTACGGAATGTGATGTAACTGGACTCGGACTCGGAGTTCATTCCAGCCGAGTTCTCAAATATGAAAGTTACATTAAAAGTGTTTAAAGTTCCATTTGTGCACAATGTACAGATCTAAGGTATTGTCACATACAATCAACTAAATTACTCAGGAGGCCAGGCTATGGAAGTGAGTACAAACGATGACTTTGTTAATTAATGGTGGACATGTACGATAGAATTAAAACATCTGTATGCGTGATATGATATACATTGGCAAAAAGACTGGTCTCGGAATTGGTGCCATTGGAATCAAAACTGGCAGAAATTTGAGGATCCTGAGTAGTACCATGCTCGGAAAGATTCGGGAATCTAGAATCGCAGTTAGCTCCGACTCGGATAGGGTGAACACGGGTCCAGCCCTAACGTCTCAAGAGGCAATGATTAAACTTTCAAAGTAAGCTGGTATTTGAATGCCCATGGGCCAACCCGTTTCTCACGGTACACTGTCTCCACTGTGTCCTCTAAAGGACAATATGAGTAAACCAAGGCCCAGCTGACTTTACTTAGAATACATAAAGTCAGCTGAGCCTTAGAGGACCGTTCAGTATTTTTCAAATAATCGCACAAATCGGTCTCATGGATAATAAGCATTGATCTGTCTAATAAGTATTTTGACATACAGATCAATTTTAAACTTATTTCAATCAGGGAGTTGCTATTTGACAACTCCCTGGTTCAATAGACAATCAAGTGGCCCGGCCTGTAAGCCTGCAGCGTGTGCATCTAATATCAACTTCTGATTCTAATCGTGAATAAAATTTGATGTCGGTGAGGGCGACGTCGATAATAGCGATGAATGATAAATAGCCTATATCGAAAATAATTTTACATTTTACTACCAAAGTGTCATCAATTTGAAAATTTTCTGTTATTCTGTTATTAGCTCAAAGAAAATGCAAATTTGTGGTCATTTTGACTATTTGTAACGGGAAAGTAACGGGACCCAAATGTAACGCCGTTACAGTTACTTTTACACAGAATTGTAACTAGTTACTTGCTCCGTTACTGAAATGCAAATGTAACTCGTTACAGGGTTCCGTTACACAAAATGTAACTCGTTACAGTAACGGCGTTACTTGTAACTCGTTACTTCCCAACCCTGATGAAGACTGATATCATTTGGACATTCTTTTTTTTTCGAAGTAACATTTTTGTTTATATTTTAATGTCTACTTAACTTCGCTACGTAAATGGTAGTGTTCCAGTCTCTCAACTGGTGCACTTTTGAAAAGGAACACTCAGTCCATTGTAATCATTTGGCATGTTGTAGGAAGTTATTGATTTCTCGAAAGAGTTTTAATACCGAAACCTTATTATATCGACAGGCCCGCAGGCAGGACGGGAAGCGCGGCCCCCTTGAGAAACTTACCCCCTATATCTTTTTTAGAACAAAAACTTAATATTGACGTGACGTAACCACATCTCAAAAAAGTCTCCCTCCCTGGAAGCTATCTCGCCCTTCCAACACTTCATTTGGCTTCGAGCCTGTATATTCATGTGCCCTCTCAAAATGTTTTGTCGAAATCATCTGTACCTTGTAAAGTAAACTTTTTGCGTACCTTCCCTGTGTATGCTACATATTAATAATTGGCTCGAAGGAAAAGGTTAAGAGTCGTTGCTTAAGCAAAAAATGGATTAGAATTAATAATTAATTATCATTTCACCTGTCAACGAAAAAGCAATTAAGGCAAACGCAGAAAAGGTAGATACAGATGAAGATAGTCATTTTCACCTTGTTCTAACCATTACTGACCCTTCTTAACACTCAAGAACAAAATGTCACTGCATTACTCCAACGCAACTTTATCCTACCACGATGACATATTGTGAGTAACGGATTCCTTATAAGGACATAAATTACACTTGTCACACGTGTTCGATGAAAACAAATGACACCATAAAAGGGCGCCATTCCAATTTGATGGAATGAATGGTGGTATTACCACTGACCTCAATAATAACTAGATAATAACTAGAAGGCAGTCCAATGCTGGAAACTAGTAAAAACATTTGAAGGTATCGACAGGTTTTTATGCATGAAGTCCTAGGCTTATCGATATTCTAACATGCAGGTACATGGGATTCACCAAGGTGGGGCCTTTTCTATGTCATATATCGCTTCTTACAAAATTTTGCCACTGCTTGCTTTTGATGGAAACGACTCCTTTAATGTTTTTTATAACGCCAAATTAACTGACCGGCAACACTGTTGCACTTTAAGTATATAAAAAAATATTACTCCAAACTAGTCCTAAATAGTTCAACTTTAAAGCAGCAAAGTTCAAATGCATTTTACTACGGCACAATTTTTGAACATTTCTGGTTCAATAACATGATTTAAAGAAATACTTGTGACGCCTCACTAACCTGGTGTGGGACGTACAGATACCGTCGCATGTCGTCCAAAATTAAACAATGCCTCAATCAGCCATCACAGGAAAAATGCATTTCCCCTCCAAAGTGAATTGCATTCTAATTCAGGAATCATGCCGGTTCCTATCAATCATGATGCAACATTTTTGTTACTTATTTGTTAAATTCATGCAGAATAACTCCTTTGTTTACCTTCAATGGTTATACAGACACATAATGAATGTACTTGTGAGTGAAATAAGAGATTGGTAAGATTTAACAAATTTTTGAAGATAAATTTGGGGCGACTGTTTCTCCCTTAAATGTAGCAGCAGTGGGTATTCTTAACAAGTCACTTCGTCAAGGGAATTTCCCAATGGAACGACACGGGGGTCGGAGGCTATATTGACTTCAGTGGAGTCAGTAGATGTTACTGACTTAACTCGTCCTCCTAGTGGAATGATGACTTGTAGCATGGAAAAACTGAAAAAGGCAAATTCTCCGGTGAAAAAGCCTTGGACAGTTAAAAATCCCCCCTCCCCCCAATTACTCAGGGTCTTCCATGTGAGGTGTGGAATCATTAGCGCTCAAGCTACAGCGAAGTTGCAGTCGGGAAAAACAAATTTGTTTAGTTTATGGTAAAAAATTGTTTTAATAATGGTATTTCCTAATTTTGCACGTTATCTTCATAAATTAAACGATTGCATATGACACCTTAAGGCTATGCGTAACTTTCTTGAAGTGCAATCATTTCTATGCTTAAAACTCTTGGTCGATTTTATTTTAGTTCCTGACAGCAACAGAACCCGATAAATAGAACACGATTGGAACATAAATTAATGCATCAACGCTGCATGACACACTTCGTTGCTGTACTGTTTCGTGCATGTTGCATGTCGCGCATTAGGCATATATATATATATATATATATATATATATATATATATATATATATATATATATATATATATATATATATATATATATATATATATATATATATATATATATATATATATATATATATATATATATATATATATCATCATCAAGTACAGATGAAGATAGTGAAATAATTAATGCGGTGACACCTACGCTCATTCGATACAGACCGTAAGTGGTCACATCGTGTCTAAATAACCACTTGAAGAAACCTGAAGTGACAGAAATATTTCCGTCCTCTTGAGGTGGAATCTATTGATCCAAGGACAGTTTGTTGAATTTTTCATGAGAACGAATACAACATCTAGGTAACACCCAAGACGCGTGGAAGGCAAAAATTTAATTGATGGTGACAAGGACCCAAGGGATATTTAAGAATTCAAACACCTCACAGGACAGTTCCATTGGGAATTGTCCACATGTATTCAGACTTTAGATTTACATTTCCATCTTTATGAAAAGGGGGATACCTTTTGCTCTTTAGTTGCAAAAGCCTACCTATAGATCTACCTGAAGAAATATTTTTCAACACACACCCGTCACCGTCCTGCCGATTGTCTATAAATTGTAGGGATTTTACTTATCTCTAGAGACAAGCCGACTCATACACAAAGTTTTAGCAGGAGCAGCAGAGTATCGAAGGGGTGGGGTTTAATTTATTAGTTTCATGCCATCGTAAATAGGGTGCAGATATGTTAAAATACATGAGTCACAGCAACGTGCACGTTCAACTTATAATGGCTGAGTTCGTCACTTTATTTTTTGTACTTTTTCAAAGGTTATCATCAATTTCGTAGATTGAGGTGCATGGAGGTGCATGGGGGTGCAGGAGGTGCGCGGAGGTGCACGGAGGTGCATGCGAATGTTCTGTTAATCAACGTACATTATAAGTCATGTGCGTTGTATTTGTCCCCATTCTACGTTGTTTTAACCGGATCTGCTAAAGGTCTCATCATTGGAAAGAAGCACATAGGCTAATTGATGCAAAAACAACGTTCTTGTGAGGTTATTATGCAAGTTATGACGTTTACAAAGCCGGTATTATAATCTTATAAGGACAACAATTATTACGCCTCTTTACTCGTCATAAGCCGTAAGTGTGCATTAAGTAAACTGATCAATGCAATTTAATCAAATAAGAGATCACTACTTTTGTTTCATTTGACAAAGTTAGATTCGACAGAAACAAATAATGTTCTTGGACATTTTGCATCGATTAACCAAATCTCTTGTTACCGATGAATGTGGTGCTGCACTAGAAACTCAAGAAAAACTCATTTTGAAGACTTTAGAAGAGCTTCTATATTAGTATGAACATGCAGTGTCAAACCTTTGTTTTTACATAGTTCAGATGAAACTTAGTCAAAGCTTAAATGCATGTACAAACCGTTGTCGCTGTTGTATTCTCAATAATAAACCACAGTGGCCAATTCATTTTAACCAGTTTTTGGAACTTGGTTTGAACTTTAGGTCTTACATGACTCATAGCTAATTGGTCATCAGGGAGTTAAAGATTAGAAACAAGAGCAATAATAGGGGATATTTCGAGGAGTTAAAAGAAAATATTGTTATCATAAAGACTGCTATAGCCCCAAATACTAAAATCTTGCCATGCATGAGTGCGCAGTGTGTCGGGGTAGTATTTAGTATTCCATAGTTTTAGGATTCGTAAGAACCGGGCACGTGCTAGACGTTTTAGATTATGGAATGCGCAAACACCACTTTCGCCAATGCCCCCATTCCATTAGTATCATACGGTACTTTTTGTTCTTTGTGATCTTTGTTAATATTTATTTTCTTTTTGTAACATTTCATTCAGTCGTAATTATATTTCAAATTACTCGAATTCTCCTCACCGTTCCTTATCAGACCTTTGACCTTAACTCTCAAGGGGCATTTTGGCTTGTCCCTGAATCTCACCCTCAAGAGACACTTTGGCGTGCCCCTGAATCTCACCCACGGAATAAATCTTTTCAAACCTTGTATTCTAAAAGTCCCACCGTCTTGATGCCGGAGGGCAAATATAAATCGTTATCCCGAAGTGTTTCTGCTCCCTAAAGGAGCTACGTCCCCTAATATGACGCCAGACTTTCGTGACAAATCTCTCAACCTTAAGACCCCTGCATCGTGGTTTTGTCATAAGTGACCCCGTTATAGACCATCTAAAAAGGACATTAACAACACATGATCTTAGTCAAAAGGCTGAGAAGCGATAAATCCCTTACCATCTCAACCCCTACTTTTCTTAGAGTCCCTGGAAGCCAAAGTGCGAAACCAAACGTTAGCCCAATGGATTTCTACTCCTGGAAGGCGCTACTTCCCCTGATGGGACACTATGGCTTAATATGACCCTATCTCAGCCTTCAGCCCTTTCAACATTGGCCCATAATGCATGGTCCCGTTCAAGGCTGGCTGCTATGGAACAGAGACGGTACCATGCATGATCATGCACAGATACGGTACCATGCACGATCATGCACAGATACGGTACCATGCATGATCATGCACAGATACGGTACCATGCATGATCATGCACAGATACGGTACCATGCATGATCATGCACAGATACGGTACCATGCATGATCATGCACAGACACGGTACCATGCATGATCATGCTGCTAAGCAATCTTTGCATTATTGAGAGCGAGAACTGATTTGGCAAGACTTCAACACGGTCTCCCTGGTTACCGCTCTATGGTCGGCTTTGTACCAATTACTTCTCTGTAACATGAATTTATTTATAACCGAGTTAGAAGATTTAAGTGTGAATTATAAACGCTGCCCTCTAAAACTTAAATGTCACTTACACTGATGCAGTATGTAATTGGTAAATTGAAGAACGGAAAAATAACAACAGCGCAACAAACATGTTTTTATTTTTGACCTCTTTTCTGCGTGCATATAGCAGCCGAAAAAGTGGCCTGTCACCAGCCAGAGGACATTTTAACCCTGCTGACTCCATTTGTCAAGTAAATATAGGCGTAAACAAATATCCTTGGCTCTTCTGTGATGTAAACTTCTGTGTTGATTGATCCTACGTGAATGTCACCAGTTCACCTTCTGATTCTGACATTTGTCAATGAAGAACTTGTTTTGGAGAAAGTCATGTTAAAACTTAAAAGGCATTTCCAGAGGCTTTTCACAAGGATTCCATGTGAAAGAGAAAAACATTTCAGTTCATACCCTCTAAACCCCGTAGCAATACTCTTTTCCTAACTCGAGATATCGAATATTAAAGACTTATTTTTGTCCATAAATACCTCCAGTTCTCACCAAGGTCATAGAATGTTATGTAGAGTGGTCACATTGCCTCACATTTCTTTTGTTTTCCTTTATAATTGAATGTCCTGTTGTCCTTGAAATTTGATACCGTTGGACGTTTGAATATCTTTCCATGTAGGTTTAGCATAAATCTACACCATATGTATGGCATAACAAACAAAGCTGCTAAATATTACCCACAACAGTGTCGATATCATAAAGAAATTCAACGCTTTGTCAAATTAATGTGCCGCGATGACATCACAAATTTTCCATAATGCACTTGATCTTGAGAAAAAATGCATTTCTTTGAAATTAGTGTCTTCCAAACGCTACAAGCTATTGAGATGAGGTTTTCACCTCCTAAAAGAGAAAACTTTTGTGCATTTTTTGAAGTTATTGATTTTTGTCACTGGCAAATCCCTTTAAAACCTTTCAAAGCAGAATTCAGTTATTCTTCTCATGGGCCGAGATCTAGGGCGTTCGGTATTGCAGGATATATTCGTTCAGTTTCTCGAGATATTCGCACTGACAAACATTTTCATACAGCAACTGTTGCTTAAAGAGTTGTTCATCTTCCACTTTTTCACATAAATTTCCTGCAATAATTCTTCTGCACTCCCACATTCAATACGTTTTAAGTAAATGCTTGAGACATCGCTGTCACTACATTAAGTCAAGCTTCAGAGAAAATTTCCAAAATCAGAGCGAAACATTAAACTTCAGTTCTAATTGAAAAATTTTATGCATAACTGCTTGTAAAAGTGTCCGTGAGATCGATTAGGCTATGGCCGAAGTTCGACTTCCATTGTTGCTGACTTTATTCCGTATTTCGTTTTCGACTTAAAAATTCTGTGCAAAAAATACTGTTTCACTTTTTACTTTTTTAACTATATTCCCCAAAACCAAACAGTTGTCTTCGTAATTTCGACCAAATTACATTTGACAAATAAGCTGTGTGGCAAAAAAAAATTAAATTAATTTATCTCCAGGCGTGCAAACATTTAAAAGACCCTTTAAAAGAAGTCACGTGACCATTTTTCCTCGTCTCTTCTAGACGGTTCTGTCAGTTTCTTATTTTCTCACAAGGTGATCTTAAACACTTTACAAACAAGCGGTCATTACAAAAACCATCAAAACTCCTATCGTAGGTAGATGAGGCTTATTTGGCGTTCTTATCGTCGAATAAAGAATAATCTATGTAAGTTAATAACTTAGAGTCCCAAGGAACCTTCCCACGTGACCCTCGTCTAAATGTCAGATGAAAAGACTTAAAGCTTCTCCCTAATTCGCCTCGGAGCAAGTTCTCATTTTCCTGGCGCTTAATGTAAGGTCGCCTGCAGAGTTTTGTCACTCAATAGACAAAACAAATGGTTCCGAAGCCTAATTTATCCTTTTCACTCAGGAGGGGAATGTTGTCTGCGTTGTCCCATTCAGACTAAATGTTTTATAAGTATGTGTCTCCGATTTTTCGACGTAATGGGAGTCCAGTACGGATGTCGAGGTGATAACTCAATCCTTTGAGTAACGGGTAGTATAGTCAATACCAGTTATGTCTATTGGCCTCAGTCTGTGAGCGCACCTAGCTGTCTGTCAGTGTTAAGTGATGAAAGTTCGTTACAGACGGTCAGGTCCATACCCAGACGAGCTATCGGAAGTGGCGGGACAGCTTCTAGAGGACAAGATATTCTCCAAGTGAGAAAGATATGTTAAAAGGTATTCAGGAAGTAGTAATTTTTGGCTTTCAAAAATTTTTTAGAAGTCGAGAATTGTCCTAGGGGTTTTCATCCTCCTGCCCCTCTTGAATAAGAGTCTGGAGATCGTTGATGAAAGAACTTTGCTGAGGAAAGTAAGGGGAACAAACGTGACAAAATGAAACTGAAACTGAAACTCGGGTAACATATACCCTAATTAAGAACACAACAATCTGGAATTGGCTTAATCAGTTTCACGTTACCCGTATTCCGATATGGTAGCCAGTCGCCTATCGGTTTTGTCTTAGTGTCGTCGTTGTGTGTTAAGTCGTAATTCGTCAAGAGCAACGGTTTGTGTTGGCTATTACGAGGGGCATAAGGGGGGATTAGGGAAGACCCTTCACTAGAATGACAACGATGATGACGACCATGATATTATAAGTTAACCTAAACGTATGAATACATATGTCTGTACATGTGTACGTGACTGTGAAAAAGTCATCTGTGACATCACGTGATGGCAAAGTCGTATTGTACTGATCAATAGCAGCAAAGTATGAGAGTACGTCCATCGACCAAATTGCTAAGGTACGAAAAATTTTATGTCCCTCTAACAAAACAACTGGGGACCATGCCCCATCTTTTATAAAATGTACTCGCCGCGGCTGCCCCAGAGAAGTAGTTACCAGATGTTATGCATCCAACGAATAATTTATGTTCTTATTATTTACGTCTTGAAGTTTTTTTCGTATCACAAAATTCAGATGTCTTATTCGAGTTAACAAAACTAGTGATTTCATAATACGCCAGAGTGTCGTCACTCTTCGATATGACGTCATAGTCATTTCATGGTCATTGTTATGTCCTTGCGTCCATAAATAAATCAAACCAACACCAGCGGCTAACGGACAGTACGGTAAATGTGATTGCCGTTGTAGAAATATGCCTAGCATTGCATCACATCAATACACTCTTCAATTCGATGCATGTACCGATTAGGCGTACGGAAGGAGAAGAAAGTGCGATGGAGGCTTTACCCCCCCCCCCCACACACACACACACACACTCTGCCCCTACCTTTCAAGGACGAAAATTCTTTTATATTCATTCTCTGTGATAAATTTACTATTTAATATTCGACACCTTTTCAATAGATATACGCCAATAATACACAAAACGTAGCGTCAATTACATCTAAGGATAGCCGAAAATGCAGTTTTCAAAGCCGTAGAGGAATACTCTCTTAGATTCCGCTACTCCCGCAGAACGGTGGTTTGAAACGTTCAGCCCTGGCTAACAACAGCTTCCTACGCCTCTGTGTATGTAGGTGTTTAGGAAGAAAGAGTAAGACCAGACGCTACATTTTGTCTACATCATCTCAAATCCGAATTATACGAGTGATATGAAAGATGAATGTATCGATAAATGAAATGTGTTTGCTTACTTCACTGGTTTCAATTTTTTATTACTGTCATTCGCCATATGGTAATATGCCGTAGCATCGGATAAATATAGACGCTGATTGCAAACCAAGGGCATGTATGCCAAATGTTAAGTCATCCAAGTACATCGACCAATAAAATTTAGATTAACGTCTACAAACTTGGATTATGGAATTACTTAACATTTGGGTTGTCACAGAGTCGAGCTCATTTTAAAAAGTCGAGGGACCACTTCTCTGGTGATCTACGTGAGAAAAGACTTTCCAATTATACCGCATAGTTTTTGTTTGGCCTGTTTTTCTTTCTTCTGTAAGGAATAGTGGCTTAAGTTGAAGAAAGATGTTTGTCGTTTGATCCTGTTTGTCTGCCTTAAAATCGCTGCAGGTTGAATTTATAATGCAATATTTGTTTTAAAAACGAACTGGTTTCAGTGTTGTCACACTTTTAGACGTGCTATCCGTTACACAAAACGTTTTGTTTCATAAAACACTTAAAAGACAATCAACGACTACTTTCATGCACGAAGTATTAGCAAAGAGATAAGTCCTGCTAATCGAAGCACGCCGTGTTACGATAGCCAAGTCATACATCATCAGCGGACAGTGAGAGCTGCCGTTCAAGATAATTGATCATCACAATGGGCTTTTGTTCAATAAATATTCTTTCACTAGGAGCGTTACCGCTTGCACATTATAACATAATGTATTTACCAAAGATATTACAAGCATAGATTCCAAACTTAAAATGGCGCGTTGACTCCCCATGGAGGCCAATATATCGGGGCGGAAGTGCTGATCACTACTCAGTCGTTTTGAAAACAAACAGGCAAATGAATGTCTTCAAAAGTAATAATACTTGTTATTTCGGAATGTTGTTGACTGAAGAAGTACTACACCTCAATAAATTCCACTTGAACCAGAATAACTTATTTCTTCAACGCGGCATTCCACGTATTTACACTTGAACATGAACGCACAATGACTGGTTTTGCAAGTTCATGGACATTCATTGGGCAGTTTCTATGGTATCTTCAAGTGACGCACTTTGATATGCGAGTTCAATTACTTAAGCGCTCACAACGGGAAAGCAACTAGCGCGTTTGTTTCCAGAGCGCGCAGAACTCTGCGTCAAGTATTCCGGATAATTCACAGAGAAATGTATTCTGCGCGTATAGAACGCGTTGTAAAAGTGCACGCACGCTAACCTCTTTTAACAATGAAATTTTCTGGTGACGCTTTCTTATTTTTGTACGCAGATCCCGGAATAGAACGGCGCGCATGTCAAACTAACACTTCCGCCCCGATATATGCGTCTCCATGAGGAGTCACTGAGCGTAATAGTGTAGGTATAGGAGTTTGGAATCTATGCTTATAATATCTTTGGTATTTACTCTATTGCACGCCACCTAAAATTTTCCTTTGAAATTCCTCAGCAAAAGATCTTATTCCCAACAAAATCATTGGCTTTTCTAACCTTTTTGGTGTGTCTATAAATAAACTGGGTGCATCCATCTTCCACGAATCCTTTGAATTGCTTAGAAAGAAACGTGTAACTATAACCAGACATAGCCGATATGTGACGTACCTTGTAAATACAGTCTCCTGATCTTACGTTTAGGAGAGAAATATTCATCATCTACCAGCCTTAAATTGGAGGTTCCAGTTTGGCCTAAATTTACATTCTCTAGATCAAAGCCAAATGATACAGCGCCTGAAGATACTTTTGTAAGGTAAGACTGAATTTAGGGAATAAAGTCAATGGTGCCTATGTCTCTATATCAGATTCGAACAGGTTATGGTGTTACACTTATGGGCTGAGAGACCCAAAGCACATCCGACGGTCTCTGCCCATATTAGTGACGTCACAGCCTGTTCGAATCTGATATAGAGATATGGGTACCATGATTTAATTCCCATTCACAAGTACTTTAATTTTGGAAAAGCTAAAAAGTGAAAAAAGCTTTCATTTTTAATTTTTTTTCAAATAGTAGTTATAAGTATCGTTGTACCTAGTCTATTTATAACATTCATCTATAAATAGACCAGTGGTTTACTATATCACAGTTGTATACAGTCGGAACATGTTGATGGCACAATTTTCTCTCCATACACCCTATGTCTCTATACCAGATTAAAACATGAGTAACTGACCAATCAGAGGCCAGCATTGTCAAAAAGTATTTATGACTTGACAATGTGATCCTATGACACGCCCCATTTTGGAAAATATCACTCCCCCTAGGCGTTTAATAGAGTAAATACGGTATACGCCAGGATATGGGTGTCTTCAATTACATTCTTTTGGCAATATTTGCCACTTCTTGACAGAACTGACAGTTTATGCCATATTTCGTCAAATTACCGAAACCCGCTTTTTACTAAAAACGATCATTTTGACCATACTTTGTCAAATAAATGGAACTTTTGAGTATCAAGTTTTGCAAAGAGTTTATGTAAAATCAAAGGTGCTAATTCAACAAAGAAAGCATACTTATTGACAACTTTTATGACAATATAGCACATTTTAACCAAAATATTAAATACATTTTGTCAAATTATAATTAAATTTGATCGAAACACTTCATAGATATACCTTTTCTATTTAATTTGGATGTTCATTTCAAAGGAAAATGCCTTATTAAGCCCACCTATGTCATTCTGGTCCTTTTAGGTCCCCAAACTTATCAAAACTGTCAAGTTTGGTCATCAATCATTCTGATCAAAGCCACCTACCTGCTGAAGTAAATAACCTACGTTATACAGACATTTTATGTCATCTGATCACAGGACATATTCTCCGAAAGTGAAACGCCTGATTCGCCTCTCTCCCGACGTTGCAACAAAGAAAGAAACTTCATAGATTCTGAGAAAACAGTGCCTTATATGTCCCTTCAAACTTGTTTCGCTTCAATCATGGTCTTAATAATACTCATTATTATAAAAAAATATGATATTGTTAATCTGATAAGGGAATATAGAATATATTAATTCACTTTTGGGGGTAGAAAAATATTTTTTTAATTTTCCCTTTATGAAATTTTTTTCTTACCTCCCGATGAAAAGAAATCTATTTTTGATGTTCATCCGTTTGGTGGCATTGAGCAACTTTCTGACCGTCTCTCCTTGACAGAAGCAGATCACCACCTTAGCGGTGGTGGTCTCTAAGAGCTTCCTTACTACGTCATCCACTTCCTCGTCCGCTGCAGTGTCACTGATCTCTTCCGAGGATGCGATACATATCCCGTCTAAGTGGGCGAGATTTTTGAAAGCCAGGAAACCACTCGAGCCGTAGTTCCCTGGATTTTAATGAAAGAGAAAGAACGAATGACATAAAAAGGAAGAAAATATCTTGATTTCGTTATGCTGTGTTTTTTTTGTTTCATGTCTTGCTTTGTTGGGGGAAAAGCCATACTGGATGGGACAAGGAAGAAGGAAAAGACGGAAGGAGAAAGTAGCACTCATCTGATATATTATCATGTCGGGAAGGGTCAATTATCTCAACCATTCTTTCAGAGACTGATAGCAAGTGAGGAGTTGGAATCCTTTTTTTTTTCTTAAATGGCAATTGGATAGAGGATCCTCTTCATTTGTAGTGGGGTTCTCTTTCTGTCGAGAACGATATTTCGGTCAATTATTGCGTGGCATTATAAATAACGAGGAGGGAACTATGTCAGTAAAAAACGAAAAGTATAATCTACACAGAAAATGTGTAAAACCTGTAAGTTTAAACCTCCATAAATATAGCGTTGCATTGAGCATGTAAAGAAGCTGGTCAGGAGATGGGGGTGGCTTGGAAAGCGACAAACAGTCTGAAAGATCTCTTTTAGCAAGAAGAAAAGGTCGCTCAGTATAGACAAATAAAATCTGTGAGATACGAATTTTCATCACACAAGAGAAACAACAACACCATCAAATATTTATGCAAAATTGATCTCATCAATATTCCTAGTTTAGATGTCACATGGTTCGGAGGGTATCAAAATGCTCTTATTCTTAGATAATACTGTTATGTTATGTCATTGTGTGGTGTATGATAAAAGATTTTTACCAAATATATATTCTAATTTTTGGTAGTGACATTAGAATGTGGAATACCTAAGCATCCTAGACATTCATGAATTGCAAATGAAGGTCGGTAGATTAGTTAACAGAACTGAATATTACGGAAGCAGCTTTTCCATTTAGGCCTACTGAATTTGTTTGCAAAAAAAAAACCGTCTTTAGTTCCGAAGGATTCATGCTGAGTAGTCTCAAAATGATGACTTATACCTAGGTTCCACTGAACAAAATATTTATGTAATCAGCTGATCAGCGAATTATTTATGAAGGTTACAAAAGGGTTTTTATACATTATTCATTTGGTATACGGCTGACTTGAAGAAACTAATATAACCAGGAGCGTGGCTGATAGAAGGAGCGAACAATTGAACAGCCACACTTACACGCGGATACATTCTTACAAACGATCCGAGACGAACAAACCTATCTGCAAACTGAAGCAGTTTACAAATAAATCAATAAAAAGGACAATAAAATAGTGGATCTTGAGTTTAAGAGTATGACGTCAGAGCAGTTTTGCTTTTATTCCAAAACTGAAGACATCTTTACTTAGAAATCAGATATTTATCAGACATCTTCAATTCTATTAGAAATATTTTCAATTTATTTAGAGATAACTTTTAATCCACTCAAAATTGCTATATTGATATTGATTGAAGATATCTTCAATTATCTTAGGATATCTCGACTGATAAAGTAACAGATATCTTTAAGTGAATTTTTCTGAAATTGCTTGTCTTAAACTAAATAAAGATGCCTACAAATCGGGAATAAAAACTAATGAAATTTGTCATGTAATGAAATCACGGAAGGCGCCAATTGTTAAATTTGCTGCCTTTGCCAAAGAAGTAGTTGCTTTCAATACGACTACACTGCAACGACCGTGCATCTGGCAGTTCAAAGTTTAGTATCATGTCTTAAAGAGCAAAGTGCATTGGCTTCACTTTAAATTAATCTCATGCACAGTGCAATTGAAACCGGTCTTGTATGAATGAATCTCTTCCCTAAATATTATAGACTGTATAAGACTATCATTTCCACACACCTTCAACGATGATCGCAATATCAATATAAAAATCGCTCGGAGTGGATTACAATTCTGTGTTTATGCAGCCATTGTGATGTTATATCACAGAGTAGATCAATACAATTAAAAGGACCTTTCACCCAGATATTACAAACGTTCGTTGCAGTAAAAATCAATTTCGTCACAATGTCGTCCAGTATCTCATTTCAGACTACCTTACTCGAAGAAGCAACATCTGTAAACTTAGCAAAAACTTGCAAATTTCTCCCTTAATGATCTGTGCATGAATGAAAGCTCTATACGTGATTGGTGAATTCCAAGAGTCGATTTGTCAAATGATCAGCTCATGTGTTGTATATAAGAGATAGTTAGGCTACATGATCGGGGAAGCCTAGCTGTACCGTTAAGCAACTTAACACGCACAATTATGCGTTAAGACAACCTGATTCTCGCTCGAAAGTACTAGCTGCAACAGCACAAAAACAACAATGCCTGTTAAGTGATTACCTTATTCTCATTCCTAAAAATGCACAATATGTACCATTGAACATCCAAAAGTAAAAATGTTCACATCTAGTGCAAACCATTCAGTATTATCTTCAAGGAGAGTATATCGTAAGGTAAAAACAAGATTTTGTGGGGGGGGGGGTTGTGTTTCACGCGCTCAGAAAATGAGACAAATTGTCCTTATGACTTTCCGGCTGAGATAACAAATTGGTAACTTCTTTGAAAACAGGAAAGGTTTTCATATTTAATGTTCAAAGATATGGCCATCATGTTAATCATATAGAGTTACTGTCAAAGACAGTTTTCATCATAATATATTTTCCTTAAGACTCCCTTGAGAAGGATCAGAATTCATAGTGCTACCTTAAAATTTGAAGAAAATGCAAAACAATTTATTGAAGACTGCCACTCTGTCAAGAAAGATTGCTGTTCATTGATAATAATAACGCTCGAACAGCTTTAAAGTACAGTCGCTTTATTAAACCGAACGAAATAATAAATATGGTGTCGACGTGTGTCATTATGTTGTACAGTATATAATGTGAGGGAGTTGCAACAGATGGTGTTATTTATGGTTGTATATGCATTTGTCAAAGAACTTAAAGTATGAAAGTATGTTCAAATATCATAAAATAGCTCTTTTCTTAAGATCGTATAGGCAAAAGAAAAAAGGAACGCTTTTGAAAAAAATTTAGATAACCTTTAGTCTTCATACTGTTCCTGCAAGATAAACAAGATTATCAATTATGTTTCATACATGCCAGTACACTCTTAGCAAAAAGGGTTCTTTATGTGTCCCACATGAAGAACCCTGTAGGTTCTTCGAGAATTATTTACAGGAATTACTTAAGAAAAAAATGTTCTGCCTGGAACCCTTTATCACCTTTTGTCCTTCAGGAAGAACCATAAAACCCTTTTTCCTTAGAGTGTACCAGGGAGTTGTTAGGAAGGAGATACAACAATTTAACTCTTTTCAGGCATTGCTATTTGAATGACAGGTCTCTTTGTTCCTATGTTCCTATTGTTAAGTCTCTGTTGACTAAACCCCTTTTTAGGATGATCTCAACCTTTCTTTTCCAAGTAAAGGCCATTGTCTATATATGCTTTGAAGTAAGGTTTGTTTCCGCCAATGAACAAAATTTAATCTGGATTTTCAGTAAAACGACTGGCAACAAACGTTTAATTAATCAAACTTTTCCCATCGTTCGGAAATATATTCGAAAAGTAAGTTGCAAAGAAATTCTTAGTTGACTTTAAATGAAATGATATTTGGTGTGACGAATAACGACGAAAGGTTAAAATTCCATATTTTTGCATGACGGCTGGCAACGAAAAGTTAACGAGTTCATCGTAAGAGGTGTGTCTTCGCATTGTCATTTTTACAATGCATCACTGATCCTAGTGGATCTAGGTATTGATACAAGAATTTTGAGAAGAAAGGGAAGGTAACTGTCGGAAAAGAACATTGCTTCAAAGAGTCTATAGAACATTGGATCTCCTTCCTAACACCTGCCTGAGTGTACACACTTCACAACTGAACTATCCTGTGTCCTATTTCTACTTCACTTGCACAAAAGCAAAACACTGGTCTGTATTATATTACAAAATGTTGCTCTACGGATAAACATTTCTAGAAAATACTTTTCTTCCTAATGGTAGCTGAAAATTTCATCAAATTTATATGGTCTATGGTCATATACTGCAAAGCAGAGCTGTCTAAGATAAAAAAAAAACTGCTGTAGAGAAGTTTTTTTTCCTCCATTTATTATTCAACTCATTTTTTGTTATCTTCAACGGTATATACAAGTCAATCATATAATAACAGAATACCTCTTCAATTTTCATTATAAACATCAATCTGTAAGTAAATGATACAGGGCAAATTTTAAAATATATAAAGAAATACTAATTAAACAAATCATGAAAATTATAGAAGGCGTCTTTATACTCTTGAACTGAGAACGAAGGGCGTTTCTTAGACTCTTGTAAGTACTTTTCAACTTGTAAAGTAAACTTAAACTTGTGATAAAATTCTCATATCTTTGGTGCAGCAAGACTCAGTTTTTTCTGAAAAATATAAAACTTAGCGTGTAGAGAAGTTAAACCCTGACTTCATTTTGAACTTGCCACAAGTTGTCTGCACCGAAACGACGGCTTACGTGTGAAGCCTAACCTATTAATGATAGCACTTCATTAAAAAAAGTTGGATAGAAAAGTGAAAACCAGAAAGTCCAAAGGCTTGGTGATTCCTTGCCGAATGGAGATGCTTTGTTGCACTGAGGTTTATCCCTCAAATTTATCTTTCTTGACTACATCATTTTACGATGTTTCAACAATTTGACCTCTGCTGACCTCACATGAGCTTTGAACACCACCAAATATAACAAAAAAGAAAAACGGAAGTGTCTTGAAAGAGTTTCAACTCCAATGGATCTTGGATCTTGAAAATTCTTGGGAAATTTTGCTTTTTGACCTCTCGTGACCCCAGATGACGATCTTGGGAATACTTGGGATATTTGCTTTTTGACCTCTGGTGACCCCTGATGACTATCTTGGGAATTCTTGGGAAATTTTGCATTTTGACCTCTGGTGACCCCATATAAAAATCTTGGGAATTCTTGGGAAATTTTGCTCTTGTCTCTTGGTGACCTTAGATGACGATCTTGGGAATTCTTGGTAAATTTTGCTTTTTGACTTCTGGTAACCCCAGATGACCTTTGACCTCCACCAAATACAATAGGGTTCTATCTTACATCATGACAAATCTATACACCAAATATGAAAAGTGTCCTTCATTCCTGTTTTTTAGCTCCAGTGACCTCAAATGACCTTTGACTTTCACCAAAAACAATAGGGTTCTTCCTCTTAATATGAAAAATCTATCTACCAATTATGAAAAGTGTCTGTCATTGCTACCTTGAGATATCATGATTACAAGCCGTTTACAAGGTTTTGGCAGTTTAACCTCTGGTGACCTCAGATGACCTTTGACCTCTACCAAAAACAACAGCATTCTTCCTCTCAACATGACAAATATATATCGGCCATTCCTATCTCGACATATCGCGCTTTCAAGGTTTTCCGTCTCTGACCCTGGTGACCTCAAATGACTTTTGACCTCGACCAAAACAATAGGGTTCTTTCTCTCAACATGGCAAATTTATATACCAAATATGAAGCCTCGGTCATTCCTATCTTCAGATGTCGTGATTACGAGCTCTCCGACTTTTTACCTCCGGTACCCCAAATGACCTTTGACATTCACCAAAAACAGTACTGTTCTTCCTCTCAACATGACAAATCTATATACCAAATATGAAAAGTGTCGGTCATCCCTACCTTGAAATATCGCGATTACAAGGTTTTCGGTTTTTGACCTCTGGTGACCACGGATGACCTTTGACCTCCTCCTCTCAACATGACAAATCTATATACCATATATGAAAAGTGTCGGTCATTCCTATCTTTATATATCGCGATAAGAAGCAGCGTCACAAACACACATACACACACACACACAGGTTTTTTCACACACTTACCGAGGACCTCATTGTTATCTCCTTTGTGTTTGCTTCCTTTACCCTAACTTTAACAATAGACTGTCTATTGTTGAAACTTACGAGGACTTGAGAAATCTATTGAATTTCCTTCTGAGGACCTGAAATCCATTGTTTAGGTCCTCAGTCTGACAGTCAAACAAACGCACACACACATACACACACGACATCACCATCGCATAGATTCCTTGCCTGCCTACGGCAAGAAATCAAAAAGGAGTTGGGCCCTTTCTCCGGCACTACTCATCTTTAATAAGTGTTTGTTATTTTTCTCCTTGTACAGATAAAACTGCTTCGCGTACACCGCGTTAAATGCAAGTTACGACTAAATTGCCGTATGCAAGCAACACTGGGATAATATCAAGGTACGCTGTATCGACGTGAGAGACAAATGAAGAAGCTCCAAGATTATGGATTGTGAATCTTGAAATCTTTGAGATGCAGGCGAAGATCAGGTTGAGCTAGAGAAACGATGATACTACTCCATTACATTATAATTGGCATAGGATTCGTAAGAACTTTCACAAAAATACATTAACACCGGACGCGAATTCAGGGCGCATACCGGGCGTGCACCCTCCTGCCGTTTGGCTGCTCAGATAACAGTGGCTGCATGCTTTCACAGGGAAATTTACCTTCTCACCTGCAGACACCCACCTCGACTCCCCTCCCCCGTTCCCGAAATTCTGATCCGCCCATGCACACAGTCACGGTGAAGATGCAAGCCTTGTACTTACGTAGGGCGTGCGAACTATTTCAAGCATGGTACTAGTCATGCAGAACCCCTCATGTAATTGCTTGATTCGTTTGGCAACTTTCTGTGAAATAATTCTGCCACTAATGGTAACGTGGATTGTGGATTTAACAGACTGCTTCCTCTCAGGAAAAAATTGTTTCCGATCCCCCCCCCCTCCTTATTTAACAATGATACTAGGGTATTCCAAGTCATGTTTATCAGGACAAGCATAATGCTATCAATAAAAATAACTTGCCCCTCTCATCTTTGGAACATGCCCCCTTCCCCCTCCTCCGCCTTTCCCATCGGATGAGAATTTCTGGGAGCAACGCCATGCTTTGAACTGATACGATCTTGGGCAAACAAAAGTCATTCCAATGAAAATTTCATAATGATTGCATCTCACGGTAGCACTTTTTTCGTAGGTTACAAGTTGTGCGAAGCCGCAATATTTCTGCACGAGAAATTCCCGCCCATTCTAATTTGTAAAAGACGTCATCTCGGCACTGTTTTCATGGCAGAGCACATACAAGGGGAGCTTTGGGAGATTCTAGCATAACGTTAACGGTTCTGTAGCGACAAATAATTTAAATATTGTGAAGATGAATTTACCATAAAAAGTGCACCGGCTATATCTCAATCAATCTGCAGCTACAGGTTGTTCACCTTTTTGTTACGTCATTGCTGACGACCGTCTTGTCGATTTGCTGCTAGGCGACCAAGTCAATGAGATTGGCAGTGACTGACGGCAGGCAGACTCTACGGACCAATCAGACGCTAGCTTGACATGTTATGTTGGTATAGGAAAACTAGTGCAGGAAATTTCCTCATAACCTTGCTTTGTACGTTTTTTCATGAGGCCTAAAGACAATGTTTCTGATCTTAAAACATGACTGAGAGGGATTTTGATTACATTTCTGCTGCTCAGACTCATGGCGACGCAATTGATACTATCGGTTTACTCAGCACAGTGATCAACGTACCCTGGTCATGTGAGATGTACTTACAAGGTCGCATCAAACTAAAATTTCTCTTAAATACGTTTTCTTGAGTACAATAAAAGAGATATTTGTTAGTTAAACTCCCTTCTGGGAGGATGATCTTGGCCGATAGTATGTTTTCTCCCATTAGCCTTGGCTTATGGGACTTTCAAGAAGAAAAATGTAGTAGTAAAATAGCTCTAATACATTCACAGCAGGTTGTTGATCCATTTCTTTTCAATCTAATACGCAGACGTCCATTATGTAATTAACATTCGGAGCTTCGTATTTAGGAAATTACCGAGAAGGAATGATGATAACTATGATTATCATTAGCAACGCCATAATGTTTATTAATTAAAATATTGCCAATTGCTTTAAAAAAGAAAATATATTAAAATAGCTCTAATACATTCACATCAGGTTGTTGATCCATTTCTTTCCGATCTAGTACGCAGACGTCCATTATAATGAACATTCAGAGCTCCGTGTTTAGGGAATTACCGAGAAGGAATGATGATAACAATGGTTATTATTAGCAACGCCATTATGTTTATTAATTAAAATATTGCCGACTGCTTTCTTGAGTCGTTGACCTAAACTGCCGTGCTTTTATTATTGAAACAATTTTTCTGCATGATAGCGCCGTGATAACTTATTCATGTGACAGCCTATCACAATGAAAGATTTATGATTAAATCCACCATAGTATGACGTCATGCATGGCTTTAGAAATGTAACAGGTTGCATGAACGACTATAAATTTGAGTAATTCTAATTAACTTTTACCAATCAATGAAGAGCAATGACTCCTATGAATGACTGGACTCCCAGTCAACAGCAAGAAGTATTTACTAGACTCTACCACAAATGGAGTGACTCGTCACAATTCAACTGCGTTAGTCTCTTCCCAGCCATTTCATTCCTTGTTTTTCTGTTTCATATCAATGCTTGAAAAAATGTAAATATTAAAATTCCATTTTCGTTTCAAAGCAGGAGTTAGGTGTGAACGATTCAATAAAAGGTTTGCGCTTTGACTCTTTCCTGGTTGTAAAGTCACTTTTATGAAAGTAAATCTCTGAATAAATGCAACTGTTTTTACTCAGTCATACATTGCTAATTATGTGCATTATTTAAACCGTCATAAATTTTTATACTACTGTACTTTAAAATTTTCTGTGCCATTTTGCACTCAGAAAGCGGCGGCCAAGCTTATTAGTTTCACTTTCCAAGCCTGTAGAAATATTTGTTCCTTTTCAGGCCCTTTTAACGCGATATAAATTGAAAATGTGTGACTTAAGCTGTAGTATCATATAACGTCACACTTTCGGCCCCGAAATCCCACCAAAGATGCATAAGCCGTTGGCGACAAGGCTTTGTAATGCATAAAACAATACATTCCAGCAAACCCAGTACTGGAAAGTTAACTCTTCATTTTTTGAATCGTGTTTGGTGGTTCTATAGCCTAATGTGTAAATAGAAAACATCCTTAACAGTAAATAACCCATCTTCAGCTGAGGTACTCCTTCCGATTTCGGTTCGTTCTTTCAAGTGTTTTGATCGAGGTGCAGTCACCTCGTTTTCTTTCGTATGTTACTCACCAGATTCTATTCACTTTACCTACATGCATCACTAATTAGCTCAGTCCATCTCCGTTGCGGTGAGTGCAATTTCCCCCAAGGTGTCCTCATACTCTTGAGGGTCGAATGAGATACATCCATCAATAACTTCCGAATCTAACCGGAAAAGACAGAGGTTCTTATTGACCTCAGCTTTCTCAAGAATAATGTAACGAACGGCGTGCAATATGGGTTTCACTCTCTGTTTTGATCTTACTGTGCCTTGCCAGTGTATCTGCTTAAAGGATCTCTGCAGTTATACTAGGCCATTGGGATATGAATAACCATAGAAGATAACGTAAAGCCTGTTATATAGGCAAATTAGATAATCACAATCTCGCAGAGGACTTACACTACGAAACTACTTTAAAACTCCTGTAAAATAAAGGTGGCTATTTATGTATAAAAATTTGCACTATTGTCAGTGGGCAAATGCTATACCCTATACCAACTGTTTAGTTACGTCATACATTCAGTAAGGTGTTCACGAGCTTAGGGGCATGCAAAATTTGACACTCCGTTGTCTAAGTAAGGATAGTCCAGTCTAAAATTAATTTTCGCAAAACAGCTTTCTGTGTATCATCTGATCACCTGATCATTTTGCTTGGATTCTATTTCTAAATGTTGCTTTTGCGATAATTATAGTTAACTGTGTCACATTTACCGACAGAACTTAAAATGAAGTGAACGGTTATGGTGCAACAGCTGAAAACAACGTATGTCAATGGTAAAAGTATGTGAGAACCAGTCCCAATTACCTAATGAAACAAAATGGTGGCCAATGTTGGTAGTTTTGTCACTTTCATGTCAGAAAACGCATTTCATCGAAAAGATGTCACTTTCATTATTGTCACATAACAGTCGAGAAATTAGAGTTACCCATGATGGGTCGATTTTTGGTTGAAGGAAACGGCTGGTGTGCGAGTCAACCATGGAGACCCGTTTAATGCATTTTATAGTTATCACCGCAAAAGTACTTGGCTGAATCAAACAATCCACATTAACAAATTATAGATGCATATACATTCTTTGCAATGATTGGTGCTTAGAAACCTTCACAATCATGTCGAAACACATTGCGGCTATCAAGGGTTGGCAGAATAAAAATAATATAATCAAATCTGACGGAAACATTAAATTGATTGATTCACGTACGGCAGAGGTCTTTGTGTAATTGCATTACACCGTGGTCATAACGTGTAACATAAGCGTGCCCGGCTTTGCCATGGGAAGCCGAAAGGGTCTATATCCCCTGGAGCAAATTGGGGTAGAGTTCATGTTTGTATTATTCTTCGAGAGGACGTTGGACGAATATTTCGTTTTAAAACAATTGAAAGACGTCGCATTTCGTGGTCGCACATGTAAGTAAGAAGAAAATGGTTCAATGGCGCCTAGAAGGACATTATATTTTAATATTCAAAAAAGTCTCCATATTTCCATGCACTGAGCAAGTGAAAGCTCAAGTCTACATTAATTTTAATTTCTAACATGGTTTTGTCATCGCTGCTTAAGGACGATGGGTGATGAAACCAGCCTTGGTCCTGTTAATATCCTGATGAAATTTATGAAATCATGCGTCGTTCTTTTGCAACAGTTCGACTTTGAGAGGAACAGTTGTGTCGTTTCGTATGTCTTTTGCAGTAATTTAATGGAATGATCCTATGCAATTAATGGTAAAGACTTTGAAACGTTCAAGCAATTAACGAATCATGGGGCAAAACCTTAGAGCAACACTCTACGTATTTAACCTGAAAATGTAAATATTGTCGAGTGTTAGGGTTTGAATCTCAAGAAGTCCCCGACACCCTGTCCTACACATATGCGATTAAACATCCTGGTTATTCTGCAACTTAAAAATACCAGCGGGCTTTTAGACTATAAGTAAATACTTTCTTCCCAAATATCTAAAGTAGATGGCCACATCATTCAAATACCTTCGTAAGGGACCGTAGGGTATGTCTTTCGTAATGTTAAAAGTATACTCTAAAAATTATCTGGTGAAATTTTCATCAGATTCCGTGTCCATATGCCACCCACACAATCCTGGTTAATTTAGCCTGGAATTCTTATTCGACTTAAAGAAAAAACTGGTTAAAAACTAGAATAATAACCAGGTATTTGGTTAAATTCACCGGTGTATTGGTTCACATGACCATTATTTCCTGGTGAAATAAATAACCAGGATTGTATAGGTGGCATATCAACACGGACTGGTGAAATTTTCCCAGACGTTTTTCAGAGTGAAGTAACATAGGGCTAGTCAACTCGTTGAGTAATACTCGTTTATACCATAACGATAATCTATACAATTTAATGAAAGAAGTGTTTTCTTCAAATCCTCAGAAGATTAAACAAATCCCAGAACATATGGTATGTCGGGCGATGATGTCCTCGCAGGCTGGTCGTCTCCACGGGTCTCTATTTTCCGAAAGCTTGAAATGATGTGGAAAATTCCAATAATCAAGAAAAAATCTTGCATAAAATCTGTAATGAATCTTACGAAATTTAATCAGCCTTCCCTGTATGCAGTTAGCAAGACTTGGCCTGAAACCGCCTCCAGAATAAACAATATACATACGATACAGTGCTACAATCACTATAGGTTTATCCACTGAGACATGGCCGCCTTTTGGACATGACATTCATTGGTGCGCCTAGCGCCTACTTATGCACAACACTTAGTTACTTAGAATGAAATTTAACTACAAAAGCTACAAACCTTTGAGACAGCCCCGCAGGAAATCCTAAAATATGGCTACTGAAAAACAAGTTCGCCTCTTACTTTCGATGGCTGGCAGAACGGAACTTAAGACGATTTTAGGTTTCGAGAATGTTTTTAATGGAAGACGATACAAATTAATATTTTTTTTTGAAGTTTTTTCAAAAAGACTTGAAATATCAAAGGAAGGATCGTTTATGAACATCCCTACTTTATATCTGTTCGAATTGTTAAAATATTCGTAGGTTCCGATCAAGAAGACGGACCTATGGCAGGTAAAAACAATGACTTACGTGGAACTTACGAACGTGGGTTTTATCTTGTGTGTATGTATACGGAGTCCGTCTTTACGGATGCCTATGCCATTCAATAGCTCCTGATACAGAGGTTCAACTGCTTCAAAGTTGACAACTGCTCAGATATGCTTAGTGGTTTGTTATGACAAAATGGCTTTAAAAAATGCGATAAGTTTCTTTCAGTGAATGCCTTTGCAAAGCATGGGCTTTTTTCAAGGTTATCTATGTAATTTAATATTAACTCCAAACAAAACCATTTAAGCTTATCTACTGGACTGCATGACAAAATACTGAATTATTACATTTGTGAGTACAAGGTTATATCTATTCTATCTTTACATTTGGGATAAGAAATTATAGTAATTAACCAGCTTTAACATTTTTTCTTACAAGTATAAAGAAATGTCACCGTTTTAAGAATTTAATCGAAAAAACGAGTGCCTATGACCCATTTTAGGTTTCTCATAACGACGACTACAGATATGCATGTTCAAAACAGGTCTACATATTTTTTATGACACCACAAATTCTAATCTCAAAAAACGTGTGTCTCTTAGTCCCGATAGCCGATGGTTAAAAATTACTTACTTTAACCCATGGAGTGCTTCATTAAAATGAATAACAAATATTATAGGTCCGGGAATTGCCCTCAGAAATGATGCAATGATACTATGAGACGCTTGCCCTCACCGCCCCCACACACACAACCCCTCACCGATTGATATAGAGAAGAGAGAGAAATCTAGGCTATATACCAATTGCAGAGTGGTAATATGGAGTTAATTAATCTCAAGTAAGTTTTACTTTCTCAGTTTCCTACAGAGGTTAAGTCAACTGGCATGGACGCATACGCTCTGTACTACTAAAAATCGGTTAGTAGGTTGCAAATTACAAACATACATGACAGCAATGTACACAACTGTACTGGAATGACCTGCTCAACAGTATTAAGTTGTATCGGGTGGTAAAGAGTAGCTTTGAAATAGAAGAAGCAAAATGAAATGGCCTTCCTTGAGACAAGAACTTGATAAGAGCCTAGTTAAGCAAGATAGAGGGAGAGGTTTTAGTAATCATTAGCACGTTTTATTAATTTCATTTACCTTTGTGGTAATAACTCTATAACAACGCAGGGAGTCTCTGGCAACTCCCTGAACAACGGTAGAAAGATTCGTCTGGTGATTAAATCTTACTCTAGCAACGCAGGCAAACTTAATAGTTTTCAATCACTGCAAGCGGTGGCCCATCTCAAAACAGCTATGGAATGTCGGAAGGACAACGTGTATAATGTTTGTGGAAGGGAACGCCTCTGACAGGTTAATGATGGCTCTTGTACAATGAAATGTTTTCATTAGAAATGATAAACTTGTCAACAACCTTTGCTCGACATGGGGTCATGCCTCAGTTATCAAAACGTTCCACGCTATATAACCTACCAGCAGATGTCAATGGCCAGTGGCCAGTTATAAAAACATTGGCTGTACTTCCACAATTTCATACTGAGAGAACGGTCTGGCATCACCAGGCATGTAGCCAAGGGGGAACACGTGCCCCCCCCCCCCCAACTTTTTTTTTCAATAAAAGGTCTTGCACTGAAGGAGGAAAAATTTGTTACGAGACCAGCATTTTTGGAATACAAATATAAGAAGGAAAAAAGGAAAATCTCGCACCATTTTGCATCTAGAGTCCTTGAAATAAGCAAACATTTTCAGAGGGAAGGGGACACCCCCTCCCCTTAGACACCTCCTCCAGGCCGGCGGAACTTCAAAAATGGTTATCCTGGCTACGAATGTGGGCATTACAAGTGATACACCATCATTGCTGACAAGATAACAAAACTTGTTATTGCTAAGATTTGATGTTTTATTTTCTAAAATATTTTTGGGAGTGGTCAGAGAATAGCCATCAATAAAGACAACATCCTGCTTTGGTACTGTTCTAGAAGTAATGATATGTATAACTTATTAATTATAGCGTGCACATTTCCCTGACAAACATCTTTCGTGATTTCACGACACACACACTGCATATCATTTTAGAATTCAGGAATAATTTTGCATCAATTGAGCAATTCTCTAACACAAAATTGGACACATGATTAAACAGAGCCATGCAAGCAGGGCCGTGGGAAGACTTCTAAGATGGGAGTGCGGCGGGAAGGGGTTGAGACCCTTAACTACTGTGTTTTGGCAAATTCGTGCGGTTCTCTGGCACAGTTAATGATACTTTTTTGAAGGAAATCCTCAAACTGAAAGTTATTGTGGGATGTAGTCCCCATCCCTTATCCCTATAAAGGTAAACGAAGGGATTAATCTGCATCAATAACGTCAAAAATATTTCCTGATTAAATAATGTCATTCATGAATTAGGTTAACAGGGGTAGGGTATGCTAATTCAAATTGGGGCGACTGTTTTTCCCTTTAACGTTTATCACTTGTGTAGGCTAAAAATAGAATGTTAATGGATTATTGATATTCTTGATCCCAGCCCCTAAGCTATAGCGTTGCTAAAGCGTTACCAAGAACATTTAAACACGCTTATAAAAGAGCAGTAAATGTCTGGCGAGGAGGAAATGTCAAACTTGCCTGTTATGTTAAAAGCAATGAAAATTGATGAAGTGGAACCACACGCCAATTAACTAAGAATTTGTCAGAGAGATGGGTTATAGCTTGAACAGATAGTTCCCCTATTTTGAGGGAAGTATAAGATATTGAAATTATCCCAAAGGATCTTTCATGAAGGCATTCTAATGCATGTAGGCGTAGGAAGCGGAGGAAGGTGAATGGGGGACGTTCAAGTCCCTCAGTCAAAAATATGGTGGGGCGGTAGTATGCTCCTCCCCTGCAGTCCCCACAATTCGATTTGATTTATTTATATCTCCAATTGATTTAAATTACACGAACAATTTCCAAATGACGATAAACAAGCCAAAATTCCACATTAAAATAACAAAGAACATAAAACAACGACATTTGAAATATTAGCTTAGCATAACTATTGAGCAAAAAAAGATAAAGGACCAGAAAAAGTAATCTTTTTAAGTCTGGCCCTTGCCCTTAAATTCAAGTTCGAAAACTCTTTACTTATTCCCTGTGTTAAAATGTCAAAAATGCCGCACCAGATTGCATCTAAGGATCCTCAGATATTCAAATATTCCCAAAGGGGGTCCGAAAAAACGTTCAACGCCTGCAGCGGAGAACAAATCCCTGCGCCTCTGTTGTTATGTGTGACTTTCATCAAGAACAGTGACTACTGATTCTGCTAAGTGCTGCCATTCCTTTTGAATGAATGGGATAGAGGATAAAATGGTCATTTCTGCTTTTCGGCGGAACGTAGTCATGGAAACAAGGGGAAAACATCAGGGCCTTCTCAAGTTCCCGCCAAATGTTCGACTAATTTAAACAACAAAATTTTTCGATGGCGTGTAGCTTTCAACTGTTCGTGAACCAATGTCAAGGGTATACAGTGAATTGAACAGGCAGAAACTGAAGGTATAGATGAGAGTGAAGTCTTTCAGTGAATGGACACCAAAAGTGCCTCATTGTACATTAGGGGATAATCTAGGGATTGCATACCACAAAAGCATCATTTGTCAACGCTGTTGAGTTATTACGATATTAGACTTATATGGTACGATAGCTGTTTAAAAGAAACCCATACTCTGTTGGGTGAAAAATTCACCCACACTGGGTACCTATGTGAAAATACTTGAAATTGGTAGTTTGTTCAACTAAGTATGCAAGAAAACTTATTGGAAAATATCTTTCCCAATTAATTGGGAAAACAACTCTGTTAACCCATTAAACAACAATGATTGTTGGGCAAACGTTACCTAATTTCAGTATTTTCACACACGTATTCAGCACTAGTGAAATTTTCACTGTGCTGTTCTTAGAGTGTGATTTTTTAACATTTCTTAGCTATCAGACCTATGAAGGGGGCGAAACAAATGAAAGTTTCGAAATATATTGGCGGGCCGCAGCAGAAAAGGGCAATCGAGAATTTCTCGATTGCCCTTTTCGTTGTGAGATCCCACAAGCTTATGAAGTCATAGATGATAATGAGGGCGTGATCACATAGATACCGTTTTGTGGGGAGCTTGTTAGCTTTCTCGTTAGCTAACAACCTCCCCACAAAACGAGAAAGCTAACAACCTCCCCACAAAACGGTATCTATGTGATCATGCCTTCATCATCATCTATGACTTTATGAGCTTGTGGGATCTCACAACGTCTTCCTAAGGAACTAAACGCTCTTCATTAATTAAGCTCATCGTTGGGTTCAACTTTAGATAGCGCCTAAGAATATTATCCTGACTTATTGACAGGTTGGGCAACAAAATAACTGACATATTTTACGCCGGTTGGATTACTTTCACGTCAACAAGAGTCAAAGTTTGACCCAATTTATGAGTAGGTGGTAGGCTATGCTGAGATTGTTTCGAAGGTGTCTCTTGTAAGGTTTTAAACTAAACGTTAACTGTGACAATACTGTGATATGCATCCAGCCTGGTTGGCTAGGAGGTTCCTGGCTCAAGTTGGCTGTGATGTCGGCATCCTGGGCGACAAGCCAGCGAAGTAATTTGAACACGTATTGTTGCGAATACGCAAACGTATTGAAAGTGATAAGGACAAACGCGATATTGCTGTATTAGCTGTTAACAATAACACAACACACACACAGACACACGCACACACACACACAGTGATCGGACTTAACGGTACCCTGGATAAACTGAAAGGGACGCTGGGTATATAGGGAGGGGCAATTCACAGCCCTCGAAAAATTTATTATGCTCCTCCCAATGATTTCTCAGTTATCACACGTACAGTACTGTTGCATCGATATTACAAGAAGCGGAGATTGCTGATACCAATATTTTAATTCTCACTAATATCGGCCGGTACCAAATCTGATACCGATATATGAGAAAGGATCGTACCATACACTAACTCATAAGCTATTGGGCACTGCCAATTAGGGTTGGGCTAATTTCATGGGGGACTTAGGCCTACAGTCAAATATACCCAAGTATGAGTAGGCGGAACGATTAGAACCGGTTAGGCATATCGGTATTTAACGTAAATTTTACCGATACCGATCCAGGAAGAAAATAGGGAATATTAGCTTTCACCGATATTAAATAACGATAATCGGTTGCAGACCCTCATGATGAAGAAAAAGTGCGTTTCCCATTCAGACATAGACCTTATCTCCTCCCTAAACCCTGGCCTACTGGTTATGGTTTCGATTTACAAGCAAAAGTGGCTAAAATAAGTAATGGCATTGGAACTGTAGAGGGGTAACTAATACATAAGATATCGGCCAGAGCCGCCACAGTCTATAGCTTGCAGTGGAGATTTGCATAAAAAAGTGGGGATGGGGAGATAATGGGCCCTTGAGGCAAAAATTTATTGTGTGAAAAAAAATAAAAATGGGAGCATTTCCAAAGGTGGGGTATATGTCCCCCCCCCCCGGATTGCCGCCTATGTCTGCAGCAGGTTTCTAACCAGGTTATCTTCAAACAGAATTCGTTACATTTGAATACATTTATGAATGTGAGCGTCGTCCGGAAAATGGGATTGTGTGGGGGAGGGAGAAGGGGGAGGGCTACGACTGACTGAGAATTTTTGAATAATCCGGGATGCCCAGATGCTAACTGGTGCAGCATTTTGCAACCTATCAATAATTGTACCCATAAATGTTAGCCTGGACGTAACTCTCTTTTGGGGAAGAGGAGAGGGCTTCTGACCACCTCAATTTCCCTCGAGTTGAGAGCTCAGTCTGAGATGGTATCTACCTAACACCACAAATATGTATATTGCATTGTAGTGGGACAATAATAATATAAGAGGATATCAGTCTCCTCTTCCAATATGAATGACTAATAAGTCATACTAAAGTAATTTGGACTTCCATCATTAATGGTTCCCGTACAATTCCCACCCTGGACAATTCACACGGATAATTCTCAACCCGGACAATAACCAACCCGGACAATTTCCACCCGGAGAAATCCCCCGGATAATTCTCACGCTATACAATTCCAATTTTTCTGGTGGGGGAAGTTGTTTGAGGGGTAATTTTTATGGGTGGGAATTTTCCAGGGGAAAATTGTTCAAGGTGGGAATTCTCCCGACTTAAATTGTCCGGTGGGTATTGTATGGGTGGAAATTGTCCTGAAGGGGTTTCTAGGAGAAACCGACCGGTCGGGAATTTTCAGGGGGAGTTGTACGGTCACGTTATTAATTTCCTCCCACCTGATTTATGAAAAAAGAATCTCATGGGCACAGGTCAGACTGAAAATCCTAATTATAACTCTTCTCATGTAACATAGGATGAATGGCATATCTTAAGTAACTTTTTTTCAGGGACGGGTATGAAAGTGGAAGTATTTTCTTGTGGGTTTGGGAAAACCTTGGGTAGACCAGAATACTCTTCTCGCAAAAGAAATTTTTATAGAACCAACTGACCATGTGGAAAGCTTATTAATTTTTATGCCAGACTTTCTTTCCATGGTAACCACCACTGACGTGGTTCACTTCCTGATGGGTATTACATTCGGGTGCGTGAATGATCGATCTAACTAGACCCAACAAAACTCCATCCCACTCATTACCCAAATTCAGGGCAAAACAAAACTTTTCACCAGAACATCTGGATGATCAATTTTTGTTTGCATAACCAGGGAGCCTGGTTGAAATTGAAATAATTGAGCGCCTCCCTCTCTCCCCCATACCTGTCCTGATGAACTAATGCCCGTATTCTCACCAAACAAAACAGAAGATTATTCTCTGCTTTCAAGCAACTTCGTGGTAAAATTATTTTTTACTCTCGCTTGGGTTGGATGAAACAAATTTCTTATTTTTGATGATGATTTAACGAACCTATTCCGACCAATATCCATCATTTTTGACAGTTTCAAGGTTTCGGCAATAAGGCCAGTAGCCCCGATAAAAAAGTGAACAAAACAAAGTAATGGGAATTTCATTGCTTGAAACTGTTTCTCTTTTAACTCTCTGCTCATTTTATCTTAAAGCCCTGTTTTCTGTCTATGTTACTCTTTTCTCTGTTTCGTTTTTAAGATATTCGAGGCCTGTGTGGCCTCCAGAATAAGCACACCAGGATCAATGCTCACGAGAAAAGTCAAGAACCACCAGCTGGACAAAAATAGGCAGAGGAAATTAAACCAAGACACAATTTTATAGTCATATTTTTATAAGAATGTTATAATGACACTCTCTAGGGCAGACACAGAGAGTCCAAAACAAGCTTTAGTCTACTGAGTATGCTATGAGTGTTAGTCTTTTGGGTTGTGCTTATTCGTTATAATGATTTAAGTTATCAAGAAAAAAAATATCACTCGCTTTGCAGGATGAAACTGACAACAAGTGGAGGTGAGAATACGGTTTGAAAACGGTGTAATTTAGTTGAAAATAAAAGTAGCATTAAATTGAATATTAACTATAATACTGGTAGCCTTGAAGGCTGAACTATTTAAAGAAGCACATGTCAGATGCATCATGGGAACAATTTTTGAGAACAAATATGAGAAAGACAAACCCCGTCAATAATTTGACAGCCTTTTAATACCAGATGTGGCTTAAACAGGCTATGGCATCACTCTAATCATTTATAGAATTATTTTAACAATTAGTGACTGCATTTTGATTGACATTCATGCAAGCAACATCTTGATTTTGATTGGTCAATGATGTCTTGCGAATTCAGTGAAGTATTCATTGCACAGCAGAGCTCACACACAGTGGTGTGTGTATAAAGCCCGTAGCTAAGAGGGTCAGGGGCGGCCCCCCTTAAAAAAATCCCCCTAGAAAATTGAAATTACTATTAACTTAATGCATTTTAGTATGACTTTCCTCCTAAGAAAGTATTTCGTATCATAAGAATATATTTCGCCCCCTGGAAGCTATTTTCCCCTTCCCCCTTTCAGTACCTTGTCTGGCTACGGGTGTAGATATGGCCTTTAAGCAATTTTTACATTGTCTGGGAGGTGCGCTTGACGGATGATTTGATTACAAATTAGAGCAGGGGCTAAAAGTAAACTTCGTGAATGTTTTTTTTTTTTTTCTGTCTGGGACGAGGTTAGGTTAGGTTAGATGAGGTTTAACGTCCCAGTTTCCAACCATTTGGTTCAAGTCGAGACGACCACGGCCTTTTTTCCAGTTGTGGCTCACTGGCTTGTTTTCCCTACTCCATTGCCTATGCTGTCTGGGACGAGATTATTGACCTGTTAAAGCTGAAAGACCTGACATTACATTACGTCTCTAAAGGGCCGGTATATAGGTTTGAAAGTTATACCTGTCTGTTTTGTGAAAATCCATTAAAAATATGAATAATAGCTACAATTCCCAACAAAATAACCAATATGCATTAATTATTGATTAGCTAAACATGCATACCTGTTACGTAGAGATAGGGACTCACAAGACATTTCATAATTTCCCCTTTGTTTGTCGGATCTTCGTTTCAAGAACAGATCTAATTTTGATAGCCTTGGTAGGCTTACTTTGAAGATAGCAATCATCTTCTTTACAAATTTTAAGATCACACACTAAACTGCGAAGTAGCTATTAACTAAATAAACACATAATTTACGAAGGATTAACAAAAGAAGAGCTCCTTCAGTACTGTTTTATCTTGAATTAAATAGGATATATGTGGTGAAAGGAAAGGAATATTGAAAAAATTCCAAACTTGCTTATTTTATTATAAGCGGATCTGAATCCATAACTGTTGAGCTTACATCAAGCGGGCTTACATCAAGCGGGCTTGGACCTTGGCCGCTTGACGGACGTGTCATTGCTCGTGCACCTATACTGCGTGCACCTATACCAAGAATTCTTCGTCGAACTGCGTAAAAACTCTACTTTATTAACTATTCATATAGAAGGCACAAGAAATATAAATCATAAATATCCAACAAAAATCGACTAAAGCAATTGTGATTACCATGCTGTTCAGATGACTGAAGTCAATGGGGTTTTAGTGTGTTATTTCTCCCGCTTAAAGCTCACATAGTGAAGAAGTTCCATTGACTTACTGTGTACAAGTGAGTAAAGAACAACGTTACAGATGAGGTTTCGTCGTAAAATATGAATATTCATATATCGAAACTAATCAGCAGTCGAGAGGTAACATCAAATTGGCTCATGAATATAGCAAAATTAGATCATCTCTGGTCGTTTTTCGCAGGTGTTAGAGTATGTAAGTCAAAAGAGGTGTACATATTCGATACCCGCTATGAAGGTAGTCTTGGACCAGGTTACTGTACAGTCCACTGCACGTTTTGGGGATATGGGCTAGTAGATTTCGGAAGTACCACGTGACATTTATTTAGCATGATGACAATGCACTGCCAAGACTCCAAGGGGAGTTCCCTGGTATTACAAGTAACAATATGTACCTAGACACACTTAAAATAAGCTCATGAACTTACGCCAGTGTGTACACAAATAAATAGAATTTTATGTGCAAAAGTCAAGAAAAACCCTTACCTATTAATTAAAACAATACCTTAATACTATAGCCGTTTTTGGATTATATTGACCAGGGTCTTTCATCGAAAATTAGAAGTCGCCTGGTCATGTACTTTTTGAGGCAAACCAGACGATAGATCGGCTTGCTGTTGACTAAATGAAACATGTCTACATACGGTACTTAAAATCACATGAGCAGACAGAAAGGATATTCCTGCAAAAGTAAAAGGTTTTGAAAATGATAAATTAAGAAAAGAATTATTTACTAATTGATTCAAGACAGTCACAATAATTTACATAGCCTACCGTGGGGGTGGGTTGCGCAGAATCCAATTTCAGCACATAAATCAAAACTGTTAAAGAGCAAACAAAACAGCATCTCCTGTTTAAATAAATCATCCCGAAATTTTGCCATATTCACAGAATCGATCGAAATAACCAGCCTCCAGTAATCGTTTGTCATACACATTACCGTACAAACGTTTCATTTTATGATAAAAGTTTACTCAGTTCCCTAATTCCTTTTTAATTCAATCAGGCTGGTCAATGTCTCTGCAATCCTCCACAGAAACAGATTTGAAAGAAAAACGGGTGACCACCCCCCCCCAAAAAAAACCCCACAAAAACAAAGACAATGTTAAAAGTCAATTTTCCCACTGAGCATCCATGCGTGTGACAGGGAACTTTATTTTTCCTTCAAAGAAGCATATCATGTTAACGATCGTTATAACAGTAGTATGACCCCTCTCGGGCATGCCTGTTCAAACGTTGAAGCAACGTGACTCTGAAATCGCTCTCTAACTTCATTACAGTCAAACACAAAAGTCCGACTCGTTTGCAAATTACATTATTATAACCAGTTTGAATATTTGCTCAAGTATCTGAATTAAAGACAGCTAGAAATTGAATCAAGGGAAATTCAGACAGAATGCAAAGTTTTCCCAGCACCTGACGACAAGTAAAAACAGACATTTACGAGCGTTCGACATTTAACCAAGTATGTTCCGTGGGCAGGTTTACGTCTCTACTTACACCTGCAGACACAAGCGTCAGTTTTAAAACTTTGAAAAGAAAATGATTTATGTAAATTACTTTCTCCTGTATCACTTTGAGAAGTTGACAACTTGATGGAATACTAAAAAAAGCAACCTTTCAAAAGGTGACCTATTTTATTGAAAGCCGCTTTATAGTGAAGAATGTAAGTATACGAAGTTGTCATGAACTAGCTGTTTACTCTTCCCTTGTAATGAGAACATTTCATGTGGTTCTTGGGTTTGTGCTTGGCTTGGACACTTCAAACCGAGCTCCTACCCCACCCCATGTAGGGACCAAACCCACTTAAAGTGTACCTTAAGTCTTAAATTTCAAACTATAACTATATGTTAACTATATGTTACAAAACTTGAAAAATGCATCCAAATGGCCCAACTCCCATCTTGACAGGACATTTCTGAGCTGAGATATAAAACGTTGAAGCTTATTCACTCAATTAAAAATGGTAGATTACGCAATTATTTGTGATGTTATTCTTTTACTACTCAAATAACCGTCTTTGTTTTTCTTTGTTCTTTCGAAAGCCACTGCACTGCGCCTTGCACTAAAATGTAATCACTGTCTTACTGTTATAGAGTGACTTGACTATAAGAGTCCTCTCCGTACAGCATGCTCTGCAAGGAAACAATCAATGTTTCAAGGTCATATTAACATCTTAGTTTCAAACGGAAACAAAAGCAGGTAATGTGAGTTGTACAAGAAGGACATCACAAATTATTGCGCAATCGCGACCTTTTGAAATTAAGGGAATAAATTTTAACATTTTATATCTCAGCAACGGAGTAAGCTATGAAAATGGGTGTTAGATAAATGAACTTCATTTTCAACCTTTAAAAATATACATTCTTGTAATTCCAGACTTTAGGTCCACTTTAATCTAGGACACCCGCTTTCTAACGATACTCCAGACCACATATGTCTAAGAAGCACTGTGTTAGATGGCGCAATTGCATTCTCATGTCAGTGGGTGTCCGAACCCTAAGCTCCTTTTTATCTCGTCCTCCAATGTATACGGTGGACTTAAATATGAAGAGCTTTACCAATTTGAAAATTTGACCTAAATTGTTGAATTGGTTAGCCACCCGACATGAAGTTGTAATTTATAAGCCATTTGAGCTGTTTCCACACTCGCTTAGCGTTGTAAAAACAACTGCCCTTCAAGACAGTGTTTTTTTTTTTTTTTTTGAAACATAGAAGTGACTTTTTTTCAATTTACCCTACTTCTTTTACTATATTTTTTCTCAGGTGAACTAATCCTTGCTCAAAGTTGACCATTTTTTATTTATTTTTATTCGTTTATTCGTTCATTCCTTTGTTTTGTAATTCTGCATGACATTTAACTTGCATGAATGGGTTAAAAGATTAGTAGCCTTACTCGGAGATGGAGGAGACCTGGGGAATTACGTTAGACTGCTAGGGTGAAGGTACGGATGAAAACTTTCGTTGAGTTTTGCCAAGATCCATGTATGAGGAAGACACTATCTAAGAATTCAATGGGCGTATGTAGGCCCACCCTTCTGTATCCTGTGCGATTTATGTATCACATATTATCTATCTGAAAAGGGAAACATGACAAACGATGAAAAAATAGGTCTACACTTTTAGTGGCATAGGCCTAAATTATACAGTTAAACAGCTAAAGGCTATTGGCAAAATGTTACTTTATGCACTTAATACCGTATTGAATGTCTCCAGCCACGTAATATTTAAAGCCCCCAGGAAATTGTGTCGCTCTGTAATTACCTGCGAAATTTGCTAGCGAGACTTACGGATTTCGCTATATCCATATAGGCCTACGTGGTACAGGCGAACAGTATTCACCACAGGTTGGCTTTAGGAGCTTTGCTTTAAGACATTATCGTCTCTTCATTGCGCAAGAACTTAATCATAATACCCACAGATTATCTTACCTTCTGTCTCGATACCTTATTCAAAGTTTATAAAGTTAGCATATTTTCTTTCCATTTGGCGCATTTCATACCTTGCATATTAAAACAAAAATTGCTAACCTTTTCCAAAATTTTACGAGTAGATCAAGTGAAAAGATACATTACAGACTTACGTATCCAAGCAACCTGTACACCTCTGTATGACACTGCTAGTATTTTGAATGAGGTGCTAGTCAAACGATATATGTCAGTTCTAGTACCCTGCTGTGTGTACCATACTTAAATTCTTAATTATTCTATATCCTTAAACAAGTCCCCTCGGTGATGCTTTTACTCATATCTGATTATAAAATTTTTCGTTTATTGTAAACTTTGAAACTTGTTTTTTCCTTTCATATTGACAAATTTGCCTGGGTGGATGAGAAAGTCAAGTATCCAAAATGTCATCGGGTTATGAACATTATGAGCTAGCTCTGTTCTTACCAAACCATTTGGCTTTGTATACCACGCTAAAACGGACACTGAAACTACAGCGCAGACTAATATACTAGTACGTTGGTCTAGGTTTTTTAGGTTTTAGGTTAGGCTTCAGGTCCTACATGTAAATAATAGGCATTTTCAATGAATACTAGTGATTTTAACCCGAAAATACAGCAGTCTAGGAAAACGTATGAAAAAATAGTTATACATATAACTACAAAGGAAAAGTTCTTGGCATAATTTTAAATATTAAAATGAAGTCGTGTAGAGAGCGAGAAGAATGCCCATATGAGAAGACAAAATGAAAATTTCTTTCGTAAGTATACTATAAACAAGGTACTACTAAACTTCTCCCTAGATCACACCCAATACCATCCCTATACCTTAATTTCACCCTAGTCACACATCTTTTAGCGATGATAATTTCCATTAGGCTGTTCAAGGCTGTAAAACCTTCTGCTCAGTCTCGACTCAACATCGGTGTAAAATACCTTAGAAAGTACAGCAATTACAAGACGTTGAAAATATTTCAATCCAAATCCTCTTTGAAAACAAATTAAGCCCAACAGGCTATTTTAAATTTAAATGGAGAAACTTTATGCATGCAGTATTCTAAATTCACAGGTTTGCATTGAATCTTCAAAGCCGCAGCAGTTTTCATTATTGGCTCGTCCTTGACGATGCCCATCTGCAGTTGAACTTCAGTGATCCAGTGACCTTTCAAAAGTTCTTTAAACTTCTCTGAAGCTCTTCATTTTTATACAAAAAATATAACCCCTGCACGATCGACGATAACTGCTTGTATGACCATAATTGATAAACTTCCGTATTGTATCAAAATCATAGGTTGACTCTAAATTTGCATAAGTTGATTGGAATGATAGTATGAAATCTTAGCAAGAGTTGTAAGGTAATGGAGTGCCGGAGATTTTTGGAAAACAGTTGCATTTTACAATAAATTATATAAACTAATTTGTTATCTTCTTCTATTTCAGTCACGTGTCATTCAGACTAGTATTGACTGCTCACCAAAGGGAATAGCAGTGGCAATGTACTTTTCGGTTTTTCTCTTCAAATTTGATTGATTGATGGATGGACGCAAGGTAACGAAGAGATTAAGTTTGGATCCTTCAGAAAGAAATATTCATAGTGGATGAAACTGATGTGATCTTCACAACGGATAGCCTAACGAACAAAGTCAATGACGTAGTATCAGCCTACTTATTGATTAAGTATGCCACGATGTCTTATGCAGGAAAGAGCGAAATGGTACAAATATTCATAGGCATCACGTATAGGCCTTTGCTGTTAAAGAAACTCCGATTTCCAAGAATGTAAGGAAATTTTGCATGAGGTAAAAATTTTGCAACCGATTGAAAATACCATTTGGGAGTAACACGGATCTGCGGATGCAAAAGGTTGGATGAAACAGGGAGTCGCCAGATAGCACACAGAGTGAAAGAGGGAGAATTTAACTTTCCACAGTCCACTAGACTAGATATTGTACCGCATACGTAGGCCTTGGGAGGACTATATGTACATGTGACTTACAGGGCTACCCAATACACATAACATGTCCAGTTTAAACTGATCTGTTACAGAAACTGACAGAGCAGCTGACAGTAAGACTCCGCTTATCCGAACGATTCGACTAATCGTAGTTCGGATAAACGGGATTTCACCAAGTGAGATTGCCTAATAACACCTCCCTAGGTTTTGTCTTTAATTTATGAAAGAAAATGAATGAAGTTGAATGGGTTGGTAAGGTGATTGCTTTCGAGTAGCATCTCGTCAATGATAAAAGAAGAATTGCTGTGAAGGATTGGGTTAATTTATAATGCAATGCTAGGTTACCAGCCTAACTCTATTAAGAGGAGCAACTTAACCTTCGCTCCCGATTCAAATGGTCACGTAGTCTTACCGTCTGAGCAATTATCTTTGAAATACGCGTGGCTGTGAAATTAATCTATAATTCATCACTTTATTACCAGGCGACAGCGATTGACTCTGAGTTACATGATGGGTATTAGAGGCTACCTTAGGACATTGTGACCATTGTTCAGTTCAGAAAAGGGTGAAGATGATGTCAAATGGAAACAAAAAATGAAAGACAGGCCTGTAGCTATGGTAATGCACATACACACGTACGGTTAAGCATTTGGTACTCAAGCTAATTAACCGTCATAAATTCTTTCCAGTTTGTCTATAGACCCAAGCCTGCAAAAATCATCGTGATGTCCTTTCCAAAGTATGGTCCGCCTTTCAAAACTTTAATCATATTCTCTTTTTACGTACATCATTCGTATTATGTATGTTTTCTCGATGCTATTTTCATCTCCGAATCGCCTTGACAATGTTCCAGGTAACACGTCATTTCAAAGCATTTATGCGTCCCTCGAGAGGGCTATTGGACCAAAAGACGCTATACTGTCGTAGCATTTTCACGTTGCATGAAACTGCTCGGAGAGGCCACCTCGTTTTACGTTTGATAAAACATAACATAAAAAGGAAAAATGTTGGCTGATAAATGTTACACATGTTTCTCTTAAACTGAACGTAATATTAAATTCAGTTAAAATTATGACAGAAATTGAAACAAAACGCGTCAAAGTCGACTTAAAGACATATTTAGAGTTTTTATGTCAGAAACTGTCAAATTTAATCTCCGTTTGAGAAAGAATGTTATATTTGTTATTTTCTTTGCAGGGCTTGCTGGGAGAATAAAATTTGCGACATTGGATTTGATTATATTTGAAATATTGCGGACGAAAATGACAGATGGCCATGAAGGAATCTTGCAAGTGGGTGTTTATGACATCTCATAGGTAACAACTTGTTCATGGTAGATCGTATTCTACCTGGTGGAGAAAAATAATAACACATTTTATGGTAATTTAATGAAGGGCACACAATACTGTCAGCTATAAAACGGAAAACATGCTAGACTACACCGTTTGTAGGTGTTGACTTGGGCTGTACATTGTGGTTGGGGCAATCATATACCTATACGTAAATATGTACGTGCATGTTTGCACTTATATGTATTCGTATAAACGTGCACGTATGTGTATACATTTGTTTGTGTATTAATGATTGCAATGCATTTGACAATACACAAAGTGCGCACGACGAAAAAAAAACCCCTCTTTTGATCACGTGACGACAAAGTAGCTTCGCATATACCCACATAAATAGGCTATCAGAAAATATTAATTCTGATGACCAAACATTTCTTTAAAGGTTAATTTATAAGTTACAACTTTACATCTAGGATCGGAGCTGGTTGACAAGACTATAGGCACGGCTGACTGGATGTCCGAAGAGGTCAATTGACCATCTCATGAACACGTCACCAGCCCATGAGACGAAGTCACAGATCCTTAACACTAACTAATCAGTCCAAAGCGGCCCTCAACTAAAAGACCCGGGCCCACCGATTGCCACATCGCTACAAAAGCCAGCTCTTCTATAGGACTGGTTTGAAAATAATGGAAGGCGCTAAACTTAAGTGCAGGGAGTACTAAGGGGAGGGGCTGCAGCAGTATTGTCGGATGTTGTAATGCATGTGTGTCCTACATTGCATACATTATGCCTAAAAAAAGCAAACTTTCTGCCCGAATGGTTTGAAGATGCAGTACTCCCCCCTGCCTCATTTGCCTCTGGCGAATATATATATATATATATATATATATATATATATATGCAGACGAAGTTTAGTAGGTTCAAAGACAAGGTTGATGATAGCGAAAGAAGAGTTAGAGAGAGCACACACTGATCATCTTCCGTTTGTATAGCCTATACGTACATTTAAAAGTTTCGGTTGCTTGACTATCACTAGCCTGTAGCCTGCGTAATAGCCAAACATATTTTCGTCACATAGTTCTGTCGCAAAGTTTTACTAGGATATTATTGACAGACATCATCCTACTTAATATTTACTAGTTAACATTAGTTTAAAATCAACAAACAGTCTCCAAAAGAACTGCCATTCATAAAAAGCAGTATGACAAACACTTCCGGAAATAAACGTCATGCAATATTGACTTCTGCATGGTATGCCATCAATCAACTGCCCAGCCTTCCGGTAAATCAACTAGCTGAATTTGCTTAAAATCATTTTCTGAGTATATAGTAACCCTGTGTATATGTTAGAGACATGCATTTGTTATTTTAAGGCAATGTCTTTGTGTATTTATTTATAAACTAGCTACAATCCCATATCTTATCAATCAACCATAGACCCACCTTGTATATGTAAAAAAAAAATCTTGTATATGTAAAAAAAAATCGTTGACCTAAATGGTTTCATTTTATATGCTACTCAAACAGTGTGAAGGATATAGTATCAAACGGCCTTCCATGAAAACTTTCTCCACAATAGTGTTTTAATGTGTTTGTTAGGCCTACGCATAATGGACTAACACTACCACTGATACATCTCCTTGTCAATTTTATCCTATTTTTATTTATTTTAAACGACTTTTGACGTTTTCTTTTCATTGCCTTCCGCTTAATTTTTGAAAATGCAGCATACTAATAGAGCATCTGGACCTACTTTCTGGTACACCTATTCTCCTCATTTTCTCATCGCTTTCTCTCTCTCGCTCTCTGTCTCTCGTGATTTACTACTGTTTCTAAATCTCTCGAATTCACCATTACTTATAATTGAAAAAGTAAATTTTCTCTTCTAGCAAGCTCAGCAATCACCAGAAACCCCTTCGAGGCTCGAAAATTTGAAATTTTGTCACGGCGGTCTCGTTTGAAAGTATAAAGCAACAGTTTCTTTCATTGAAAATCTTTAAATTGAGATAACTGATTTAGCAATTTAGATTTCTGGGCTAGTATCGATGCCGGTTTGTTTATGTTTCTTTCACAATGTTTTCGTTGTCAATAGAAACCGTTTGGCTCACTGAAATTACATTGTTCAAGACTTTGCTCAACAGCAAGAAGATATCGTAGTTGAGTTCTTTTTTTTATGAAATATTACATCATTTATCTTGATTGTTTTCTACATAATGAGGAGCGTAATACTCTATAGCAACTCAGTACTCTGTAGTCAGTCTGGAGGCAGAGAGAAAACATTTTTCAATTTTAAAATTTATTTTAAGTTTCGTGTAGTAAGCAAGATGACATTACCGCCATGGGGGAATGAAAAAACAAAATGACTCCATGCAACCAATAAGAGCCTTTTCATCCAAGTGTTTATTTTAAGGTCAATTTATACTCTTTGTATAAAGCAATATTTCGATATTGAAAAATATCTGTGCGTTATACGCTAGACCAATATTATGCAAATGATAAATACGCGAAGCAATAACACCGCGTCATTATGAAGTATATTCGAAATATTTGTCAATTATATCAAATTGAGATGGTGATACTATATTTCTTCCGGTTCCTCCCAATTAAGGGCACTCATTTATGTTGGAAAAGAAGATGCAGACTATTCATTCTCATAAATATGTAAAATATATGTAAGTTTATACGTGTAATTACATGTATAAGTAAAAGTGCACGTTTACGTACACGTAAAACACATGCCTTATTGTTATGTATGTATATGGTTATTATATTTATCTGTATATGTACATTTGTGGGAAATAACCTTTCTGTAATCATATTGTGATGATAAAGCTGTCAAAATCAGTAAAATGTTACTGAAAATTATACGTTTTTTATACGTTTTCGTACACGTATACGAAGACGTGGTTGTGTATTATTGTTAGGGATAAAATCCTTTCTATAACCATGTAGTGATGGTAAAATTGTCTCTCAGTGGTATACAAACTCAATAAAATATTGCTTAAAGAATATGTAAATTTACACGTATACGTACAAGTAGATGTACATATACGTGCACGCACACGTAAACTAACACGTCTTTTTGTTTGTCTGTGTAGGCATTGGTGTGTGCAATAAAAGCCTTCTTGTGAACACAAAATTCAGCCGTATCACAGTGTTGTACAAATTAGTTAACCTCCCGTGAAATGCCTTCCTATAGGCCTGTGTGCATTTATGTTAATTCCTCATAATGTACGTTCTATGAGAGTATTGTGTAAGCGTTATTTTAGTATGCTATTGTTACGTTTGGAAACCTCTCTTAAGAAATGAATTTTGGTGCCACCAGGTGCTAACTTCTGTTCTGGACACTCTGTCCTTCCTAAATATGGTCAGATGTTACTTTCCTAGTATGCTCATGGGTGTATGAGTGCACAGGTCACGTGGATGGGGCTCGTAATATGATGTGCCCCATTCAGACAATAGAATGGTGGGGTTTCAATGACAGCTTTTTAACACAGCCAATAGAGCACGATTTCTGATTTGTGTGAACAGAAATGGAATTCTAAATGTTAATGAAACCTTAGATCAGCAAGGGTGACGTAAATTTAAACAGCTCTAGTAGTCAACTCAGGTCGAAAATAACTGCTCAACATAACGATTTCTGCCAGCTCCGTTCCCCATCGTCCCTTCTAATTACTTTGATTGGCAAGACACTTCACTGAGACAGGATTTCAATATGATTGTAGACTACCGTCAATGGGTCAAAAGATATACAGCTGTATCAACTACGGTTATTTTTCGGCATGACTAAAAGTGAATGAGCAGTCGCCCCAAATTTGTTTTGAAACATAACTTACATCTTACAAATTTCCTCTTATTTCCCTAACAAATATCTTTCATGATGTATTCAACAAAAACAGTTCATATTAAAGGTAAACTAAGCAGTTACAGTGCATGAATTGAATCATTCAGTAACAACAATACGGTCACATGTTTAAAAGGGAGTCATTCATAAAATTAAAATACCGGGGTAAACTAATTCAAATTGGAGCAACCTGGCAACTGTGCTTTCCCTTTAAGAGAATCAGAAGAAACTCTGATGGCAAATTTAGAAGGTAATTATCAAGATTATATAAACAATTACACAAAATAGCTCAAATGTTTGGACTAATGGAGACTGAGTTTAATTAGGTGGTCTATAGACAAAAAAAAAGAAAAGTGCCCCACACCACTTTATAAGGACAATCATTTGTTTCGCGGTTTTGATTTGTTAATGAATGTTTGTCATTTGAAAGGATAAATATGTGGCCATAAGGGGATGATTGTTGGTCCTTCTACCACTCTCTGTAAACTCAAAGCCATATGCGTATGATTTATGGCTGAGTGCGTCGAACGTGCATGATGAACAGTGCGATGCGTGATAGACTTGAAAGGAATTATTGTAGTTGATTCCTGGCGAGTCATTACATTTATTCTTGGGATCTTTATCCCAGTTATATTACCCTTTGTGTAAGTTATTGAAGTGGAGATATATGAGGTCGATGGTTTTGGACCAGCGGTTCAATAGTTGCCAGCACGTGCTTAAAGTTTGCTGTATAGACTGCTTTAAAAGTGCTGTTTTTCAAACCCCACTACTCTATTGTTTAAGTGGGGTGTATCATGTTTCAAACCAACGCCCGAGGCCATTGGAAATGCCGTGAGCCCTAAAATGCATTTCTTTGGAAGATTTTATGTCAATTAATTGCGCATTCGAGCCCTCTGCTTCGCCTGAACTCCGCAGGAATAAAGGCAAAACCAGGGAAGTATCAGCAGGACATTCTAGAGAGATCAATTTGCCATGGGTTGTTTCTGTGTATAGCTGGTTATCAATGAGTTGGGGTAAGCCTTGTCGAACTTTTGAGCCAAGGTCATATTAGTATCAGTGTATGTACACCTCCTCTACGCCTGATCTTATCCTGTCCTTCTGAAAATCGAAGTTTTGCTTTGGTAAACTTGCACATTCTATATCAAAATGTTATTTTCATATGGCAGACAACTCCTCGTCACCATACAAGGTGACAAATAGAGAAAACAAGATGTTTGACGCTTTATGACTGATCTGGGCGGTTCCGAGATATTACTCGAGGGATTTAACTGTACGCAAGCAAGGGTCTATTTCCTGAGAGTATACATGAAAGCGTAGATATGGTTAAGCAAGGTTTACTTATTTTCATACCGAAATTATTTCAGCTTTCTTTCTCAGTATATTTTCGTCATTTGGCGAACATAGTAAATCAATGGTAAGCATATTAACCATATTATGTAGTCATGATTGCACACACACCTTTATGTCAAGCTTCTGATGTTTTATAGCCTTTCTTTGTAGACGGGCGATACCATTTTAAGGATGGATATCAATATATGGAGTCTCCATCATGTTGAAATTTTCACTACAAGCAGGGGCGTACTAAGGAAGGGGCGGAGGGCGGTACCGGCCTCGAAGGAGTGTCATGCTACAGCCATAAAAACACTAAATAAAGAGAATTCCTAAACAAACATGGAAACATTCACCAAAAGTAATGGTGTACTAAGGGAGTGGAAGGTGATACCAGCTTCAAGAGAGTGTCATGAGATGCTGAGCTAAGAAAAAAAAAACAAATAATGAGAAATTTTCAAACATTAAATCAGTTCAAAGCTTTTCAAAAGGTAGCACCTTTTTGCAAACATTTCTCAAAGGGAAGAGACATTACGCCCTCCCATCCCTCTCCCAAACGATATCTGCTTCTCTTACAACCAGCCAAAAATAAGAAATTTCGTTAAATAATCTCATTTACAAAACGCATAGTCAGTTCAAAGCTTTGCCAAAGATTGCACCATTTTCCATCTAAGGGACGTTACATAAACAAACGTTTTTCAAATGGGAAGGAGCATGTCGTCCCATTCCCGTAGAAGACCCATTCCTTTACATCCAGCCAAATATAACAGAGACAATTAAGTCTAAGCATTTCTAGACGTGTAAACAGTTCGAAGCTTTACCAAAAATTTCTCAAAGGTAAGGGCTGTCCTCCCTTTAGACCTAGCCCACAAAAAGGAAACATTCACCGTATAAGGACAATTTCCCATATATAATCAGTACAATAGTTTGCCAAAGACATTACATTCTGCATCGTAGCCACCTTACACGAAGAAAGCAAAGAAGGAGCTTCAGCCCTTAGATCCATCCCCAGGACGGTATCCTTTGCATGGGGTGTCAACGAAACGATCCGCCTCGGGTGCCAACTATCTTCAGTTCGCTGTTGACTTAAGAAAGTTACGTGCACCAGGGAGGTGTTATTAGCTAATAACACCTCCCAGCTAATAACACCTCCCTGCTCATTCAAAGTTCAGTCTCCTTAAATCTTCCCTGGACCATTTATGCGCAAGCTGCTGGCACGGGCGCCACTTGAAAACAAACTATATTTAGGCTACTGTCACAACATGCCTTTCAGTTCTGTTTCAAATCAAAATAATTTTAATCAGAAGTTTAATTTAAAGGTTGAAGGTTACTTCAATGCACGGTCGAGGTGAACGAGGATCATTAAGTTTTAAACACAGCGATCAAATGTCCGAGAGACACATTCATCTTCTCTGTAATCTTACCTTTCAATCATAACTTCATTAGAACATAAAGTTTAAATAAAACTTTCTTTTACATTATAAACATACCTTTGATTACTGAATTAGTAACGGACTCGTGCTTTTTATTACTGTCGGCATGAGCTTTATAGAAACATCATGAGTCTAAAGGCGCTGACATGTTGCGAGCAATCATTCCTGTAACTTGCTTTGTAACATATTGGCAGGAATGTAACAAGCCTCAGGTGCATTCACCTCTTACAATAAATCTATCATTAAATATTCATAATAAAATCATATGTTTACATCAAACACCAATAAAGATGTGCTTATTACAATCGTTAAATGTGATAGGAGTTTAAAGGGAATAAGCAGTCTCACCAAAGTTATTATGAACCATCAGCTAAATTTAACAAATCCCTCTTTGTCACTCTTTGTGATACCTTAAACGAAAGTTTCTGGACATAAACATTGAATACAAGGTAAACAAAAGGGTTACAATGCACAAATTTAGCAATTTAGTATTAAAAGTATTGTCAAATGATTAAAAAGAACTATTCATGAATTAGGATACCAGGCTACACCAATTCAAAATGGGGTGACTGCATTATCCCTTTAAATGAGTTCTAAAATTAAATTTAATAAACCTCCCTCTTCCCTAGTAAAACATTCAAACGAACATTCTTGTGAAACTCCGATACCGCCTCCCGTGTCTTCTTTGACTACAATATAACCCTGTATTACACGAATAAAACCACGTATGGTTGATACCTAGGGTCAAAGTACTGATCTCTGTACTGTATATTTTAGGAAAGGTTTTAGAAAACATATTATCATCGGTCGGCAGAGTGTAATGCCTTGAGAGGCGACGGGCGTCTGCCTCTTTGGGCGCATGACTTCGACATTGCCATGTATTTTAGGTGAGGTTAGGATTAAGTGGGGTAAATTAAGCAGAGCAGTAATGTTCGGGGTGATTCGAGCTCGACTCCGGACTCGATTCCGTTTTTCGTCGGACTCGGAATTGGCCGGAATGGGACGTTCTAAAATCGGAATTGGCCAAGAATGGGCTACAACTGGACTCGGACTTGTAAGGTGAATATTTGTTCCCTAGGGCTACATTGTTATTGGTGAACACTTCAACACATGTACGTGATCACATATATACCGTCAATGAAAATACACCTTGAACCAGGGCATGAAATTGACCCCTGAAAATGCGTGTTTTCAATTGAGTGTAATTGCAAAACAGTACAAAAAGCATTTTTATGAGATGCTACATCGAAAAATGACCGGACTCGGAATTAGTCCGGAATTGAAGAACCTGGAATCGGAATTGACTCGGAATCGGAGGGTACAGGACTCGGAATTGGCCCGGAATGGTGACCATTGGAATCGAATTGGCCAGGAGTCGGGTCAGGTGGACTCGGATAGAGCCTTGAATTTGAGTCTATTCCAGCCCAGTAGATTTGAGTCAAGGTGAGATGAGAATAGAAGAGATGAGATAAAGATGAGATAAGATTAGGCCGGCATCCAAGGTAGAATCTACCCAGGTGTCAGCTATCCTGTAGGTATGCCACTGTGACGTCTAACTTTGAATACTTAGGGCAAAAAAGAAAGTTTGTAAATGATTGCCAGCAACCAGAATTATGCTTTAACTCCATTTCCCATCTCTGCAGTTCAAAAAGTTATCAGATGATTGTGGTATCAGCAGAAAGTAACGCACGCCCACCCCATCCTCTTGCATTTCCGCTGTTCCAGCGTCCTCGTCCCTCCACAAAAATTACCATCAGCCCCAAAAGGAATCTCGAGCACCCTAATATCCGCTGATCGGGCATCGAGTTAGATTCTCGTATACAGAGCAAGCAGAGAGATTTTATAGTCTCAACTAGTATTTCAAAGTATAATTGCAGCCGACTCATTATGACCTATTCCAGACCTGGTACATCGTGTATGCAGATGGAGAAATATGAACGACAACCCAACTTTTCCCCAAGAGGAATGGACCCCAACCCCTCCTCCACCCAGTCAGAAAGAGGCTTTATCTGAACGATCATTGCCTTTTCCACTCTACAGTAGAAGCTGTTTACAAGCTGAGGAGATGAACGTATAATATGCATACAGAACAAAATGAAATGCTAGTGGAGAGGAAAGACTTTTAATTTGTCTGCTACGCAGGCCAGCAGTCGGACAAAGTGTTAAGGTGTTATGTTGAATGGGTGAGATAGCTTTCAGTCGAGGGCAATACTTTTTCAGCGGGCGAGAAATGATAAAATATTTAAAAACGATAGTAATTTTTGTTCTAGTAATATTCGCTAAGGGTCGAAAAATTGTAGGGGGCAGAGCCCCTATCCCACCTTTGAATACACCCTTTGACCAAGAATCTGCTATTATGCGGTTGCAATCGATAGAAATGATTAGGGGTCCTTGATGAGCCTAAGGCGGGCTGCCTAACTGGGACTTAAAATACCCTTTACCCAATGCAGCAGTCGCCATTGTTCTTATGCATATCCCTCTAACATATCAAAACATGATTTAAGCCTGAACCCTTCTTTTAAAACACTTTAGGTACAGTGATATTTACGTTCTTGTTCTTGTTTTTGCCCCCCCCCCCGCACCCCCCCCCCACTTGTATTTAACTAGCTTGAGGTTAGCACTGATGCCGAATTTCGAGCTAAGTACATGAAGCAAAAGGCCTGGACAGGTATTTATAACTAAGTAAGAAGTATTTTTAGCATCCCTAAAAAGTCAGTATGTTACAGATCGGTCAATTCCGTATAATCACGCTAAAGGTACAGGTACTAAGAACCAAATACAAGCAAGCGTTTTTACCAATTGCCCTGTATTTACTAAAATACTGGGCAAAACGAGAAATTTGAAATGATATGTAGGAGTCGACCCTCACTACAATTACTTAATACAGAACTGTGCTATTTTGTCTTTCTTAGTATTTTTAATAGAGAATTCCTCCGCGTAGCATTTTTTCGTTAAGTAGATGGAATGCACCCTTGCTTTAAGGAAGTAGACGTTACTGCGGATGAAAGTGACGTCATACTGCTTCATCGGTTTCCTCGAATGCATCTTACTCGCTACTTTGTACAAATACTTGAATAGACGACTTGGGTTAATGCTTTCACGCAATGCATCATGGGATGGGTCAAAGGTCAAGTGAACCACTTACCTTCTTGAAAAAGTTGTCACGTTTCAACTGACCTTGTGACCCCACCGGAAGTACTGAATTACCCAGCTGGCTTATTCCTGCTAAATACAGGTAGTCCCTGTATAGGCTTCGCAAAATTAAGAAGTTTTAGTTCAAAAGCGCTATACAGGTGACATGACTTCACAACCACTAACCAGTGTGTCTGTTTTCGGACCCCACCTATATCTTTCCTTACGATGATTATTGTTTTAAATTAAGTTGGCGTTATATATTGATTGGGCACCTCAAAAGGGTTTGCTACCCGGAAAAGGCAGGGGATTAAGCGTTATCTAATCCCGAAACTTCCTCTCAACTGCCTTTTTAAATTAGACTTAAATAATAGATAGCAAGAGGATCCTTAGGCTTAAATCCCATGTGTGTGGAAAGTGCTTTACCACAGTGTGACATTAGCCAGTTGTCTGAAAAAGAGAATCGAGGCAAAGTAACAATATTGTGATTTTATATTTCTCGTTCTTCAGGTCGATCAGTTACATTGTCAGGGCTATTGCACTTCGGAAGATATGGACAAAAATATGTTATTTTGTCCATAGAGATGATATCTTCTAAAGTATAATGAGAGTTGAAATAAAAATCTGAATGACATCTGCACTTTTAATGATGCACTTTAATGGGAACGAAAAACAATTACATTTCTTTTTCTAACCTCATGGCGGGGTTCAAGTGCCGCTTCGAGATATTGCAAATCCCCTGTAGGTGTCATCGAGACGACTCTGATGGCGTAGAAACTTTCAAAGCGACGTGTGCCTTAAGTCATATATTACACGCATGTATTGTGTCATATGTCTCTCGGAATCTTAAAGCTACTCTAACATACCATTGTATACATTATTTTTCAAATGATACAATTCATGTCTGTGGCCTCTAACGTAAGAGCCCCCACCCCTACGATTTCCCCAATGAGGGACATAATCCGTGAAATTCTAAAGCCCACTCATTGTTAACAAACTGCTGATCAGAAAACACGCATGGTTTGTTCCGAGCACTGTACCCCTTTTCGGACTCTTTCAACAATTCCATCTTCAGTTTACTGTTCCATCAGCTTTCCAACAATTCCATATTCGTCTTATAAGTTACGCAACCGCCCTAGGGAGGGGACATTCCGGGGCAGTGCGCCACAGCACCATTTTTTCAGTTAATCCCCCATTTGTAATATAAGGTCGATTTCACTGCCGGACCGGTATAATGAATGTAATTAAAACGAGCTCAAAACAAACACTTTGACAACCCAAAACTGACAAGCTGACTATGGGTACCCTTATTATCTAGCGAACTCTATACGATTGAGCGTGAATTATTTTTCTTCGGTGACAAAAAAAAATAAGACGAAAGCACCCTTAATCATACGTAACATCTTCGACGTACTTAGACATGACAAAATTATTGAATGTTATCATGTATGTAGCTTTATCCGAGATCAAAAGTATTACACGGACAATATAATGCCTTTCAGTCCCACCGGACTTATTTTCTACGCTTCCTTTACACTTTTGACAAACGGGGACTTGGAAGTCACATAAAGAAGGGACAGTGGTATGTACGCTCTGGCTCTGCACCCACACACACGCTCTCACACACACATTTTGGACACAGAGTGATCAATATATTTGTGTAATACTGTTTATTTTCAACACAAAATTATTTTAAGTTTTGTTGGTGGCATTGTAACACAGTGTACTACAAATAACACGTATAGAAAAGGCACCTAAATTGCCACGGACCCTAAATTGACGCACCTATACAAATCGTTCGCTCCCAAACCAGTAATGTAATGCAAGTTAACCTAAACAGATAATATGTAATCAAAATTACATATCCTACAATTTGAAATAAATTTCAAGTAATTTGAATTCATTTTTATGTCATTTTGAAAGGTTTTCAGAACTCTTTCCTGGCAATAGAAGTAAAATTCATAACTGAAAATGGAACACACTCAAAGCAGCTCAAACTACCTCTGTCTGATGCTTGGAGCCAATTTTAACCACTGTGTTTATTGTTTTCAAGCCATTGCTGCGATGAAGCGTACCCTCGGCTCATGGGCGTCAGGAAGGGGGAGAGGGGGCACTTGCCTCCTGGAAAATCAAACACTTGAAAAAACTTCAAGAAAAAGTAACATCAACATTTTTTTTATGATATCGCTAGAAAATTTCCAGACCATGAGAGCTTTCAAAATAGAAAGTGATTAGATGCAACTCACAAGGCCTGGGAAGTGCCAATTTCAGCGATCTGGGAGTCATTTCAGTCAAAATTTTGTTGGAGCTTTACACCAAACTATGGTGGCATTACGCTTAGATAGTTTGCCTACAGGTTTCGAACCGGGCGCTGGCAAATTCCTGGCTACACCCCTGTAAAAGACGCCAACATTTAACCATTAAGCTCTTTTCTGGGAGTAAAAATTTCCCCTGATTTGATCAATTAAAATTTTTGTCCCCCCTATATTTTTTCTGGGGACGTCCATGCCTCGGCTGCGATATTATTAAAATTAATTTTAAACTGTTTCAAACTCTGGATCTTTCTTAGGTCAGTTTCTTGACGTAATACTACAAGTAGGGCCTATGCATTTTCCTACAGACATTATTCACCCCTTTAGACTAAAATGGTGATGTTTTTGCCATTTTTTTTTTTTTTTTTGTAAAAGTAGCCTAAGTCTGTTTATGCTGATATTTTGTAGTTCCCTGTCAATTTCGTTGTCCCTGTGGCTTCCGTCACCCAAAATTTGATTTGCCTAAATTTGGTCTTAAGTGCAAGGTTGAACTTTTTCCTTTTCTCAGAATTTTGTGTTTAGCCAAAAAAACTGCCTTTCCACATCTTTATTGATATAAATGGGAAGTTAACTTGAAGAACTTTACATGAAAACACATTAAACAAAGTCGATTGAAACCTGCAGAAGCCAAAATACAGGGCGTGTCAATTTAGGGTCCTGTCACAACTTGCTTAAACAGAAATTCATAGGTTGAATGTTGACAAATTATATCTTGTTTTTCACCTTTTGACATGGAATTATAAATTCCTCTGCAAAATATTGTTTGGGTGATACAGCACAACCAAAAACAAGTATCCAGATGGGTATTTAATGATTTTCCTCAAAAATATCGGCAATTAAATCCTTAAGTCCGTCGATTTCGGGCCCACCATGCTACCAGTTGCAATCATTCAGGGGTGTTCAAAGTAATAAGGGGAATCAGTGTAGTAAAACGCCCATCGTCTCTTTCCCGCAATTCCTTGTTTCTTTGAGTAGAGACTGGTACTGTATGCGACTGTATTTTAAGTCATGTTCACGTATGGAATGCATGTCGCAGTAGTTACCAACAAGATTAGCTGAGTGTGGTCGTTAAATGTTTACGTTAGTATTTGCCGGTTATCTTTTCACTCAAGAAACTATAGACTTTATGCATTGAAGTCACGCAGAGGTCATTTTGGAGGGCAAACAATGAAGCACACTGTACGTAGGACGTAAACTTTGCACGCACGCGTAGTATACTTAGGCGCGCATCCGACCTGTCCCACATCAGCTGTCTGCATTTGTGTTTGTATAAAGATGTAATGATAGGCCTACGCACTTACCGCTGCAGGGTTCTGTGAGGTCATATGCATAAGGTCTATGCCCCTTTACAATAATCATTAGATAGATTTTCTCAGACAATGCTAGAATACTTACATCACAACGACCGTTGTAACTGCCAGGATGGTGCCTCTCCTGACTAACTTGACTGACTAGCGTAAAAATTAGTCGGTGGATTAGTCAGTGATCACAAATGACACCGACTAATCAACTGACTAGTTTGTGATCACTGACTAATCCACCGACTAATTTTTACTCTAGTCAGTCAAATTAGTCGGGAGAGGCACCATCCTGACTATAGTTTAGGTTTTCAGTGTTCCATTGAGTTCAAAAACCCATTCCATTCAGATATTAACCTCCGTCAGTGACAAACTGCTCAGTAAACATAGAAAACAAAGATGCTATTTTAATTTCAAATTCGTTTCATTATCGGTATCAATCACCAATTGCGTGAGGCAACCTTCAACCAACCTCTATAAATAAATACATCACTCTCGTTAAAAGTATAAAAGCATTAAATCTAAAAAAAGGCCGACATCTCTTATTTACTTATCCTTCCATTAGAGGTTTACGTAAATCTATCTATTTTAACAGATAGAGGACAATTTGGTGAAGGATAGTATTCATAAAAGCACCAGCAAGTATCCTTGAGTCTATGCGCGTCATCATATCCCCTCACGCGTATCAATACTAAAAGTCAGTGACCACTGTACTTCAGTAACGCCGTACTTATTTCTACAAGCTATATCTGGGAGACCTCTCTTTTCTCCTCTCTCTCAGCTCTCTCTCTCCCTCTTGAAAGGAACGAATGTCAAACCGTCTTGCTTTTCTCTCAAGTCGAGGCCCTCTGGGCTTCTCATTGTTTCACATCAATTATTCATCCACAACGGAACATTCTCTCTGAGGTACGCGACTTGTTTACCACGGCTACTACCCCAAAGGTGCAGAAAACATTCGCTATAGCATTTGATAAAGTACATTTTCCAGCAACTGTGATATTAGATACCATAAAGCATAAACTTAGAAAATAACGTTCCTGTCACTAAAATATAATCGATATGACACAGGTTGATGAAATTTAACCTTAACTTCACAAGGAAATGTTAGGCTATGAAATTTCCTCTCTTTTACTCATACATCCTTGTGAGGTTCCCTACATAGGCTATAATATTTTGTCCATTTCATACACCACATGGATTTTACTTTCCCAATTTTGAATGGCTCATAAAACTGTTGAAGCATCTTGATCAGTGTTCCAAATGCAGGTGGTCGGGGGTTGACCACCCCCATGCTGCTAGGGAAGGGTACAAGGACAGGCACACATGTGGTGCCATCGTAAATACTCGCTGACAACATTTGTAGCAACTTTTTGATTTGATTTATTTTATTTGATGTGTTTTGATTCGATTTTGGTTAAAACGGTTCGATTCCAGTCGTTTCATTTAAATTTTGTTTTATGACCGTTCTCTTATCTATGTTCTGTTCTATTCTGTTCGGTGTGCTTCGACTCTCAATTTGATTTATAAGACGTGATAGATTTGAGGTTAATATTTTTCATCATTTTTCATGCTAAGTAACCAAATGTCAGCTAGATTATGCTCCTCTTTGTTTTGTTTGGATATACGATGCAAAGGTCACTGTGTAATATACACCGTTAAGATCTTGATTTACTGCAGTCAGTGGGGTACTTAGAAATCAGTTAATAGAATATTTGTTCAATGTCTTTTGTACAGAAATGACGACGCCTCCCATTTCTTTATTCATCTCGATCGAATCCAGTTTTGTTTCTTTAAAGGGCAGTTTGCAAGAAGTAAGGCTCATTGAACTCAATTATTTCAGTAACTGTGAAAAGGAGGATTATCTGTGAATTCCTGAAGATGTGTGTTAAACCAGTTTTGACCTGTTTATATGATTCCACCGGGATTTTAGTGTAAAGAGTCAATTTCACTAAGTGAAAGAGTTTTTGATCTTTACTTAAATCAGGTATGGGTCAAACGATGACACCTCAGGGGTTAGAATAAAACAAACAGGTTTTAAATATTGAACTATCTGGAGACGATTTATCTTCGGAACATATAGCATGTATTCCAAAATCTAGCGCGGGAGAAATCTCAGAAGGAAAGAAAAGTCGGTGAGATTTATCGTTAGATGAGGTTCGTGGACATGTTTGACAATCTTGTTGTTTGATTATAAAAAGGGGCTTAATTGAAAATAGGAAACGGGGTGAGGAAATGTCAACAGGAGTCCCCAGTTGTTCGTAGTTTCGACAACTAAAAGATCGGTAACTTAATCGAATAAAATTCAACGAAGCATTGCCGAGGAAATAAACCGAAACCTCTGGGAATATTCTGACAACTTTGATGGACGAAAAGCCATCTGTTGGACAGTTAGCATCGTAGACGTGGGCCGTGGCAGAAAATTACTGTCACTTTGTAGTACTTAAAAAGTGACGGAAACGGCGTTCCATAAAGTCTCTCCTTGCTTACGATTTGTTCACATTTTCCTTCCATTGATGAACAGTAAAGCATCGATGGATAGCGGGAATCCGTTACAAACGTTTTACAGGTCACATCTTTGGAGGTAGGGGTGGGGCCTTTATAAAGTCGTGGAATAATTCAGTGGCCGCTACAATAATCTGTGAAACGGGTGGGGGCAAGTTTACCGTTGTTAAGGTTCTCCGCAACAAAGTATTTTGCTGCTTTCCTATTTTTGCCGAAGTTTTTATTTATAATTTCGAATCGGGCGAAAAGTAATTACTTGTAGCAAACATTACAAAATACTCATTGACGATGCCAGGTGGGGGGAGGGGGAAGTACCCCTCCGAGGGCACGTCACTATTAAAGGTTTGGCATGAAAAGAGATTTTTCGTTTTTATTTCCCTGTAGAAGCCTTCTTCTTGCTTTTACATCAAATGTATATGAAATGTTACACAAAATTTACCGAAACCAAACCTTAAATTTTAATGTTGCATGATGAGAACGTCTTCTTTTTTAGATAAATGACTTCACTAATCACACTTGAAGGTTACGTGCTTCCATTTACCTCTGTTTTATTTAATTTATAAGAGCAAAGGTTTCAATCAAACTTTGTCTCCGGTTAACAACCCGTTCGTCAAATTGACATTAACACAAGACGTAAAAGTAACGTAAAACGGTTCTCTAAATTTCTAATCGACCAAAACATCTGGCTGGAAATTTTCTCGTTGACTGATATAAAAATGATTCGATATTACATTATTTCACTTCATTACAAAGGATTAAGCCACTTAATCAGTTTTTCCTAATGAATAGTAACGTCGAAGCAAAGGTTCTTTTCACGCTTACATGATCTCGTGACATACTCGACCATTATGGTAGCTGGCGAATCACGCCAGATGTAATTAAGATGTGGGTCGAATGACTACCCTGTTCGGCGCGAGGCGCTAGAGCGAGCAAAATTTTGCATTATGATTTGCATGAATGTTGTGAGAATGACACGCTCACGTGACGTCAACAGCTATGAGAGTTTAAAGTGATACTGTTATAGGTATATAATATTTTGGGGTTGGTTGTGTACAGAAGTAAATATGGATTGCTCTATACCTTTAAGGTTTGATTCAATTATGTATGACTGATAATTGTATCTTTAAGGAGTGAATGATAGCAAAGATACATGAAAGATGGTGAAATATGAAATCTTGGATGAGAATGGAGCCTCGCAAAAAAAGCTACTTGGTCGTAAAAATCTTTCACAGACATAACCTACGAACCTGGGGCTTGGCCGCCCCTGCCCCTCAAGACTTATTTCTCGGTCAGAGTTTTGGATAAAATCAATTTTCCGGGAAAATACAGGATTTTCTAGGAGACTAGCAGCTCAGTCCGCCCCTTCCATCTCAGAAAATATGCCCTACGTGTATGTTCACACGTGCACATGTAGTCACACAGATTAAGGCAATATTTGCGCCTTTTTTGTAGAAAAAATGAATAGACCACGCAAAAATAAGTAAGTCAAATAGAATGCCGTCCTCTTTATGCTGATCACAAGTCTCAAGAAGCGAAGCGTTAAAATTCTCTTTCAATGGCCCTCGGTGTATTGCGGAAAAAAAGAAAAAAAATCGTCATTTTTACACACAGGGTTTTGATTCCTGACAACTGTGATACGAAAATATATGAATAGTTCGTTGGGGTATTAGGTGTGACGTCAGAGAATGACGACTGACGTAGTTGTAAATTTTTATAGTTAAACTTTCTAAACTTATGTTTACCACGTTTTATGTGAGCATTGTTCTAGTTTCATGAAAACAAATGACAGTTCCCATAAAGTCATGATTGTGTCTGATTTCAGTCTCTTCATATCAAGCCTCCACTAGGTTTTGGTGAATGACGTCATCAAAGACACAGTTGAGTCGGGCTCTTGAACTTAATCGTAGTTTGTGGAAAGTGAAAAGTTTGAAGGGTGTGGATGGACATAAGACAAAAACAGATATATGATCCTCTGATGAAAGATCAGTTGAAATTATTTGAATGTCTTGCACGGTTCTAAAAATATACCTCCTTAAGGTGATCATTTCTAAAATTTCACATTACCTATGCAACATCATGATGCGGATTGATGTACACTGTCTGTCTGTCTGTTTTTTTTTATTTTTTTTATTTTCTTTCTTCTGTAATCCTACATAAATAATTTTTCAATTACCAGTTTTGTTTCTAGTTTAGTGTAATGTGGGTATTTTCGAAGTAGGCCTAGTCCACATCTAATTAAAAGTAAACACCCGATGGCGTATCGATCCAAAATGACAACTGTCCTTGACATGAAGATTAAGAAAACAAGAGATAACATACGACATATCTTGTGAGACCCTTCTTCTACTTCATGAATATGCAACTTGTGGCTCATATTCATTCATGATGTAGGTCTGAAACACACCCACCCAATCCGTTACATGATATCAGGCAAATAAGAAGTCTCGAGCCTTGTAACTCTATACCTTTCCTTATGTCTCTAACCCTAACCAACCTGGAGACATGATATCATGCATATGTGCATGTCTTGAGACACAAAAGTGATACCTTACAAAACAAAACATAAGGATTTTGAAACAGGTCTTGTAAAATAGTCAATTCTTGTAAATACTTTCCACTATTTCTAATTGCTTTATTTTGTTACTCCGTTTTATAAATATTTTAACACTGCGTTTATACAGGAACAAATAAACTGACTGAGATTGATACATTGAAACTGAAATTTGGATTTTGATAGAAATTGTGCCTAGTTTTACCGGTTTTCGTCCAACATGTCACAGACCTTTACATATCTTTTGATTCATCACCTTAGCCCTATCTGCGTATTCCATGGCAATTCGTGTTCGGTCTCTACAAGAACACAGGACATACCATAATGCAGGCGTGGATACAAGGGGGGGGGGGCTTTCCCTGCTTCAGCCCCACCCCCTTTCGCGACACCGACGATAGCAAGTACGCGATAGTTAGCACAATCTTAATCTAGGAGAATATTCAAGGTGGCTTTCAGCCCCACCCCTTTTTTTTTTGAAATGTCTGGATCCGCACCTGTAATGGTTGGTGTGTGTATATGTGTATATATAGTTGTAGCGAATTGTTTGATATTTGTTATTTTCTTGATTTAGTTACTCACTTTGTTGCAAGATTTCGCTGAGGAAGGTTCCAGGGGACCGAAAATTTCGAAATCATTAATTACCGATTCGTACTCATCTAATCAACCAGTTATGCTCTTTTTTGCATTCGTTCTCATATTCTATTTTTATCTTGGAGTATACGTGGAACCAAACTATTCTGCTATTTTCCTATATGTATATATATATATATATATATATATATATATATATATATATATATATATATATATATATATATATATATATATATACACACATACACATACACATACACATACACATACACATACACATACATTTTATTAAAAGCCACGTTATCATCATACGTTATTTCTTTAGTTGGTTTCGTATGACAGCTAGACGGGTTTCACCTTACAAATTCACGTAATGGCTAGCTTCAACAGTAGTATATAGTCATACAAGGTAGAAATTTTTATCTGAAACTTTCTCTTAGTAGAGAAAAGTATTATTTAAGTATAGCTTTTCTAAATTCCCATAAATGCAAACCTTGGTTTGACTGGAAGAATTTTTAAATTCAGTTAGATTCATCGTCTAAACACAGAATATATATTATTTGGGAATCACTCTCTATTTCACAGGAACAGAAAAATATAGCAAAGCCTCGGAAGTAGAAGAGATCACATGGTAAGACGAAGAATTTAAGGCATTTTCCAGTGGCTTTTAACAAAGGTCTTATGTGAAAGGGAAAAAATTTCACTTCATGCCCTTTAAACCCCGTAACAATATTCTTTTCCTAACTCGAGATATCTCACAATAAAGAGTAGTTATTTTTGTCAAAAATACCTCCAGTTCTCATCAAGACCACGGAATATTATGTAAAGTGGGCACATTGCCTCAGAGTCCTTTTGTTTTTCTTTATAATTGAATGTCCTGTTTATCCTTGAAATTTGATACTGTTGGAATGTTTGAATGTCATTCCATGCAAATTTAGCACAAATCTACACCATATGTATGGCATAACAAACAAAGTTGCAAATATTCCCTACAGCGGTGTCAATATTATAAAGAAATTCGATGCATTGCCAATTTAATGTGCCACCATGACATCACATGTTTTCCACAATGCAATTTATCTTGAGAAAAAATGCATTTCTTTGAAAATTAGTATCTCCCAAACGCAACAAGCTATTGAGCTGCAGCTTTCACCTCTCTAAAGAGGAAAATTTTCTGCATTTTTTGAATTGATTGAATTTTGTCTTTGGCAAATCCGAAAGCGGTAATACAGGACGTAGCCTGCATTGCTAATTTCTCACGGTTAGTTTGTGAACCAAAGAATGAGCCAGGAAGCTACCTCTGCTCCATAGGATAAACATGAATTCCTAGTCTCATTGTCGTGGATAATTCAAGTAGTCTAATTTTGATTCAAGGACTGCAAACTTAAAAACGAAAATCACCTTTTTTTAGTGTCGATGACATCACGAAGACGAAAAAGAAACTAATACGCCGTTTGTCTCATATTTCACGGATCCTGCTTTGATGGGATGGTCGCCTCCCTAATTTTGAGGACCAAGTGTGGGACATTTTATCTTCATTTTTTTACGTTCCCGTAGAAACGTACCATTTGATAAAAACATCCAAACAAAAGTGAATAAACAGTTTAAACCGATAAGTGAACATTTAAATTTCATTAGTCAACGACCTTGGCTTCTCGCTTTAGGGAATGTTTCGTATGCATCAGGTGCTGTTTTTTAAGCACATTTTTCGTCCAAAACAAGCACTATTTCCTGCATGGCCCAATCAACTCGAATATTGATCGAAGTATAAAATAATGAAAAAAATGCTTTTAAGTGAGTTTGTTCTTGGACAAAATCTTTAGAGATTTGGTTCGACAAAAAACAATAGAAAGAAAGGGAGGTCTATTGGTAACTAATCAATGCAGATACTTAGAAGAAATTCTGAAGCTTTCAACTTGTTATGAGAGCTTTATTTGAATTTAAAGTTTGGCGGCCTTGATTGCATACATTTAGTTCGGCTTTAGAGTGAGGAACATATATGGTAGGGGAATAACATGAATTTGATGTTAAAAGTTGTAAATTATTATTCCTGGTAGTGCATGAAATTTCTGTAGTAGGTGCAAAGACTTTCTTCGGTAGGAAATCAGTAAAATATCTCCTCCAAACAGTCTCATTTACTTAAATATATTCAGACTTCCTAATGCCATAACGAATTAACCTAAAGTCTAAAATTAGGAAAATGTACCGTATGTTAGAAAGTTTGCATAATGAATCTTATTGTAATGAATTGTATTAAAATTGTAACAAAATGCTGAAGTTTTCTCCATCAATTTAAAATAAAAGATTGCGCCAGGCCTGTAGTCAAGGGGGGCCAAGCTCCCTTGGAAAATTTTTCGCCCCCTAGAAGATCAAAAATTACTATTGCCGTAATGCATTTTAGTATGTTTCGCCCCCTCTGGAAAATTTTTCGCCCCCCTAGAAGCTTTTTCGCCCTCCTTCAGCACCTTGTCTGGCTGCGGACCTGGATTGAGCAATAATTCGTGATGTTACTCTTACACTAACTCAAATTACAATGACTAAGCAAGTTATAGACCTTATATGCTTTAATTGAAGGAGGGCCCAAAAGTAAACCTAGTGGAAAGAATTTTGACTGTATGGGACGAGATGATTGACCTTGTAGTTTTATGGCCAACAATGTATTTTAACAATGAATTTGCCAGTACATGCCTCTGCATTGCTCTAGAACTGTTACAAATTAGTTCTTGACATTTATAACACATTGAAAAGATAGATAAACCCTAAAAATAATTTGTTTACTAATGATGAAGATTTGAAAGATAAATCAGATTCGGAAACAGTAATCAAAGTTGTGGGGGGAGGGGGTGGAGATATTGATATTGATGCAGACTTAAAGCAAGTCAGCGTCTGAACAGGGCTAATGTGTAATACATTTGTTTGCTGTTATCATCAACTTTAAAATTAATAAAAAAAAAAGATTTAAGTATTGGCTCTCTCCAAAATGTTTACATCACGCATCACGAGAAGTACAATTTTTGAAAAAAGAAAACTTCTCAACTAAAATTACATCAAAAAAGATAAAGACAGATCACTAAGAGCTGCAAAGAATTGTGCAAATTGGTGTGACTTTGCGTCATAAAACGTACTTGTCACGAATCATCATTTTTGCAAATGGCGGCCCCCGTTGCATGCAGGAATCAAAGAACCGTATCTTGAGAAGAGAACAAGATCTGATGAGATTTAATGATGGCATTCGTGGTTCAAAAGTGTTCGTATATATAATTTGATATTTTATTACATGTATCTACAACATGTAATGTCTTTTTTCTCTTTTCAAGAAGCATAAAGACGATAAGAACATAACTATAATCAAAATAGCAACAGACATTTTTTCGCATATTTTCAAAAGCTTTTCGAGATTGTCATCGCATCGGAGCAATTGATCTCCGGATATCGAAACCACCTTACCCCAAATTGCTAGCTGCAGACAGCGTTGCTAATGACCATTCTACTGTCGGGGGCAATTAACTTTCTCCGCATCTGAGGTACAGTACAGAGCGTTTTACTTATTGGACGTAGTTTCGTTTTACTGTAAGTTAATATAGTATCTTATACACCGCTACCAAGGGAATACCACTTTCCAATAGAGTATTCTCAACCGGACTACATTTCGAGGAAGACCAAAGTTAATTAATAATCACACGGTGCATATTTGTGTTACAAAGGTACTATTAGCATTCAGCCTATACTTTTTACCGCGCTGCGGTCTTAAAGTAATGAGTTTTAAATGTAAGAACCCGTGGAGCTCTAATTGCTCGTGTCAGAAACATGAATAAATGAGATCTAGTGTTTACTTAAAGAATCTTTATTGCCTCACTGTCGAGACTGATAAGCCTCCGACAGACTATTCAATTGAATAAACGATGAGAGAATTCGTCGTCCGTGAATAAGGCACGTGATCCGAAGTGTGTGACGTCATCTACCACTGATGAGTTTGATCAGATTTACAACGATGGTTAATAGCATTATCAAGACAAAAAGAACTACTTAACGCCAACGAACGATTAAAAACTATCTTTTAGAATAGAACTGTTCCTACTGTGTTACACCATACACAAAAATGGACTCTCCTTCTTAACTGTAAGATTTAAATTAATTTATTTAAAACCTTACGAAATAATTGCTACAAGCCACTCAACTATATGAGTTGGGCTGTTAAAGCAGGCAACACACGTCTGAACAGGCCGGAAGAAACTTTTCATTTTTTTCTCAAAACTGGTACATGTATACTCTTACTATAAAGGTGTCAGGACTATGTTTGTTTGGAGTTAGCTGTCAGTAAATGAGCAACGTAATATCCACCCACCTGACGTCACTTTGCCTTTCTTAAATTCATAGGCATAGGAGCCGAGGGAACTGGGGACTTCAGCCCCAACCAAATATTTTTGTGAAAATTCGGGCAATATGCTGAGAATTTTTCGCGCACCTACTGAAACAAAAATAATGCAATGATGTAGCTAAAGGTAAACATTAGTTTAAAAACTTCCTTGGTAATTACCATAGTTCTGATTTGAATCGCACTAGCACTAGTATATTCGGTATTAATTCACCAGTGTGTTTTTTAATGGTTAAACTTATATTATGATTATCAATGTTGTATTTAGGAGGGCACTGGGCTATGCCCCCCTCACTGATGCCGAGTATTGTTTTAGTACCTAAACTACGTAAAGACTTTAACACAAATTTTACTTCAAAGGTAGCATATGTGGCACCAGATTGCATGTAAGGACACGTAATTTTTCAAACTTTTTCAAAGGGGAGGGGGACACCCTCCCCATAGACCCCTCCCAGGTCGGCGATCACACAACATAATGCATGCCCCACCTCCATGAGAGAGATCCCCAAAATTATAATCAACATGGAAGGGTAGTAACACGACAAATGATGGTATGTAATTGGCATGCGGTGTGATAAACGATGCATGCCTATATGATATGTACATTAACATGTTCAACGCCCGTGGAGGGCGCGGAAATATTTAATTATATTTTTAAGGCACGTCGTTACAGCACCCCCCCCCCCCCCAGGTTCCTACGCCCATGCTTAAATTCTCTACGTTTAATGATTTATATTCATCGCTTTTCTTGAATCGGTTTCTTCTCTAAACAGTTCGGGAGATTCCCTCTTTTGGGCTGATCTAGTTCTCCCCCTATGGGGAGAAAACTTATCATAGGTGTCGCCATTTTGCCCCTTTCCAAAGTATAGATAGTTCTCAGTGATGTCACAGCTAGGGATAAGCAACCGCCATGTCTGAGGGCAAGCCTGTACAAACATACCGGGGTTGCCCTCAGACATGGCTGAAATAATACACGTGAAAAGCTCCTATGACGTCACGTGAGAACTATCTATATAGGTAATGTGATGGAATTAAATGCATATTCGTTATGAATATTTTCATAGCTACTGAAAAGCTACGTCTTAATCGATGGTTCACCCATGCATGCAGCTTTTAAGAAAAAACGCAAGTTCCTGAGCGGTCTTCGTTCTTGCTTAACGATGTCTGTACTAGGCTAGCAAGCCTATACATCGTGTTGCATAAGTTTTCTCCCTTTGGGAGAAGTTTTGTTTTCTCCCTTGTCTTCTATATTCATACTAGAGTGGATGAAGTCACTTAAAATCTGAAGGCTTGTATCCCGTGCAAGCTGTTTGCTAGTTTTCTTTTTTATGCGATGCGATGCGATGCGATGGTAAGGTTTTGCTTATTTCATTTTGTGTCATTGAGCTAGTCTTTAAGGGGAATAAGCAGTCGCCCCAAATTTATTTCAAACCACCATCTGAATCTTATACAAATCAGCTACAAATCAGCCCTTTCAACTATCTTTGACTATGTTCCTGACCACACCCACCCACCCACACACCCACTTATAAACACACCGACATATATATATATATATATATATATATATATATATATATGTCGGTGTGTTTATAAGTGGGTTTGTATATATATATATATATATATATATATATATATATTGTGTACAGAAGGCAAATCACTGAGTTGTTCAGCATGAATTATACTATTCAGTTACAAATTTCGGGGGGCAAGGGAGACTTTCCCCCTTCGCTTTTTCCCAGAGTCCAAAAAACAATAAAAATAATAAAATGAGCGAAAGGAAGCGAGACCAGAGGAACTATAAGAGAATTTTTCAATAGCCTATTTTAATTCAATTTTGCAATGTTAAATGAAGGAAAACATTGATATCAAATACCATAATGATGTTAAGAAGATTTTTCTCCGCGTGCTTCGCGCCCACCCCAAAGGAAACTAACTAATACAACTGAAAATTCTGAATGACACCGTAAAATTTCTTTCAAAGCATGGACGTCTCCTACGCGCCACACTATTTTGACTTGAAGCACTGAATAAGGGTCACTGGAAGTACGTCATTAAATGCACCTCGGTCCTTGCAAACAAAATCCCCAAACCTACGCATATGTAGGGGATAGCAAATCTCGATAAATTTTTCTGCGTGCTTCGCATGAGCCTAATATAAATTAATGTCTCATTGGTACTGCTGTACTCCTGAGCGAAGGAAAACTGGTAGAATTGCCGCGTTGTTACTTCATGTAGGACAGCAAGATAAAATTACTATTGCCAAAACCTTTGCTATACCCCTTACTGTTCACTTTCCCCACCAACTACCACTATCCTCAGCGAATTGACTGAGCGTTACTATCTTAAATTTGCGATCTTTAAGAAAAAATATCTAACTAGCATTCTAAATTACACCTGGGGAGTAGGATTTTCTCAAAAAGTGTCCAGAATGGCCGTCAAAGCCGTCAAATTTCAGAAACATTACTCGGGGAGGACCCTCACTCCCCAGCCTCCCCCTTCGCGCCTTCGGCGTTCTCGGTTAAAGGCTTCGCCGGCCACAACTTCACAAGATGGCAGCCTCCAATGAAAATTGCTTCCCTGGCACTTTAACTGCCGATGCCTTTGGCCATGTACATGTAAAAACTACCCATAAAAAGTTTCATTGATCTTTTAAAGTATCATATTCTCTGTAACAAACATGAAAGAGAGAACCATAGAGAAGGATATAGGTTCCAGTATCCTGCTCTATGGAAAGAGGAAATTTTTTTATGTAATGAACAAAACTCTCTGCATTATCGATCCCGGCCGACTGTTAGACAGTCATACGGAGTAAGAATGTAACTGAAAACAGTCAGATTGTGATTTTGTGGTCTGCTAAGTGCCCACCTTATGTCATTTGAAGTTGAAGCTGAAATGCATCATTTTAATAATGTCTACAATTTCTTGAACATCCCAGGAGGTTTCGCTCCTGTACCCCACCGAGAATCTGTCCCTGGAACCCACCAGGGGCCCTCAGGGGTCCCTGGACCCCACGCCTTAGGCGCCGTTTGCAGTCCACCTGGGTTTACCCGCCACTTTCAGACATCAAATCCCGCCCCTGGCCACATGGTCAAAAGAGCCCTTCACGAATTAAAAAGATTCTAGATACTAATTTCATTTGTCAAAAAATCTTTTTAAAAATGTCCTTTATTTTTTCATGGATAAGGTATTTTTTCCATTTGAGTGAAAATTTATGAACGTTTTGCTTATTTTAATTAAGAATAATCATCGTGAATATGCCTTTGGACACGATCATTTCATGAAAATTTCATAAATCGATGTAATTTGTTACAATTTTTTGATTAAGTTTTAGTTATTTATTGTTAGTTCTTTGAAGGACATTTTTAGCATTTAGTATTTCCACAAAAACGACCTTCCGTGATCAGCAATTAATACATTAATTTTGATGTATTTTCTGACTTTTGATAGAGTTTTAAGATTCAACTTGTCATTTTATGACGATTGGAGAACAATCTTTTATGAAATGAAGTCAATAAACACGCCAGCTTGGAGCCATGGAAATGACATTAACGCTTTGGTTTTCTCGTTACTGAAATGTCTTGAACAGGAAAAACTAAGTATGGGTAATCAGTCTGATCTGTCATTTTTAAGATTCCATCAATTTGTTATATTTCACTCCTCACACTCTAAAAACATCCTGGTGAAATTAACCAGGATAGGGGTCAACGGTTGTCCATACATTTCCTGGTTAAAGTTACCAGGAGATCCTATTCAAATTTAACCAGGAAAATGTCAAATTTTGACCAAGATGTTAAAAGAGTTGTTACTTTAGCCAGAAAAGCATTTCTCTGACCCGGATTTCGTGGTCACTTCCAACCAGGAAATGTATGAACAACTATTGACCCCTGTTCTTGTTAAATTTAACCAGGATTTTTTTAGAGTCATCACCTCTACTCCTTCGTAATGTACAAAACACATTTAATTATACTGAACGGCCATCTTGCAAACAAGTTTCAATAATTAACGAAGTAGCCTACAGTAGTGGCAAATCCTAAGTTAGCGTACTTCAAGAAAGAAAAGCTGACTTAAGCTGCCAGCTTTCATTACGCTCCAAACTTGTTATATTGTACATAACGTACTCGTGGCTCATATAAGTTGGAAATTTTACCTGTACTCATAATCACGGGAACGGACTTGTACTTGAACTAATATTTAAAGACTTTTAGAGTTAAGCACTTGGTACTTAAGAAAAATTGTACTCATACTGGTAAATAAAGGAGCCGGATAATCGTACTCGTACTCAATTTGAGATGCTATACTTGTCCTCGTTTTCATGACTGTACTTTCACTATACTTCTGGTACTCATCCTCTAGTAAATTCGCCTGTACTGTCGACATTAAATATGTACTGATACTTGCACACACAGTCAGAAACACTACGAGTACCTTGTACTCAGAATCATAAATTTGTCCTCGCATTTTTAAGTGGACTGGTACTCAGGCTTGTAATTACAAGCACATTGGCCTTGTAATTATACTCGTGACATTTTAGCCTACTCACACTACAAGTTTACTGGTGATTACGCCATGGCATATTTGCCTGTACATGTGAGTATGTGAGTATGTTTACTTATGCTTGTACACACAACTAATGATACTACTGTAGTGTCATTTAACTCATGACATTGTACTCACACTTCAACCATAGCCTGTAATATGGAAACGGGCATTCTTAAAAGGCAATTGGTAGTCGCCCCAAAATTACTTTGAAAATCAGCAAACTCTTGCAAATGTTTTTCCATTTGCCTTATTAATTCTGAAGATATTTGAGAACAACTATTACAAAATTGAATGGTAAAGCAAGCCTTGAGGATTTATTCTCCATGAATAACATACGGTAAGTAACAAAAATATTGTCGCATGATTGAAAGGTGCCATTCCTAAATTAGTATGACAGGCTACGCTAATTCAAACTGAAGGGGGGACTGCATTTTCCCTTTAAACATGGTTACTAAACTGAAACCTTAAATGTCAGGATATTGTTCATGCTAGCAGCGACGTTAGGCCGCATACCTTGCAAATAACATCGCGCAACTACTTCATGTGTTCTGATACGCTAGGGTTGAAATAAATTTCGTTGTACCTTCACTGTTTGGTTTATCTGAAATTATTATGCATATGCATCCATAATTCATTGTTATTCAAATACACGTCTTTAATAAACTCACAGTCTGACTATATTCAAGCTGTATCAACACTTCAATCCAGTTTACAGATGACAATAACTGAAGTAATAATAGTAACCTGTCCCCTATGCGATTTGTTGTGAACTTGTTGCCATGGCGCCCATAAGTGTCCTGCAGGTGTGACCAGTCAATAAGGTAATTAAAACTGTGAGATGTGATTTTGAATTCTGGAAGCAAAATGGCGAATACATAGAGGGATAATTTAAACAGTGTGTTAAAAAGTTAAAATGAAAGGTCTTATACCAATCAAACTGAGACGAGGGCCTTAAACTTAATTAAAGTCGAGTATTACAGGCCTAGCATTGTTCACAAGTGTATAGATCTAGACTAAATCTAACCCAGAATTAAGAGGAATAATCAAGAATAACTGTTTCATTTACGCAAATTTTTAAAATATGTTTAAATGGAGGGAACTATCACGGATCGTTCCACATCATTGTTATATGCATTATCGATATCCCTTGTTGTATCATGGGTTGTATTTACTCCTCTAAATTGGAGCGTTATTTCTTGATTTCAAGTTAACCATTCTAAAAAGGCAAATACTTAGTTTAAATTAAAAATGAAAAAGAACGGAAAGCTAAGGAACTTTCTTCAAATAACATAGGCGTAGGAAGCGGGGGGGGGGGGGCTGGGGGGGCTTTATTCCCCCAGTCAAAAATGTGGGGGGCTGAAGTATGCTTCCCCCCCAAGATCCAAGGCCAAAACCCCCTTATTTGTCTCTTCTGTAAGAAATGTCAAAAATTTGTGGTAATTTTCCTTAAAATTTGTCCAAAATGTTGCACCAAATTGCATCTGAGAACCCTAAAATACCCCAAAATTTTCCAAAGGGGACCCCTCCCCTTAGACCCCTCCCCCAGGCCGGCAATTTGAAACAAGGTTTAGCCCCCCAGTCTCGAAAAGCTTCCTACGCCTATGTCAAATAATGCATACTAAACTTCTTCTGGGCATGCACTTTTCAGCCACATCTCAAATTACAATCGTAGATGTGTCAATAACACCGTCACTTCTTATGCTCTCTTAGAGTCCAGTGGTGTTGAAAGGATCCAAGGCAAAGAGTCATTTTCAAGTAGATCCTCTCAACGACTCCACATAAGACAGCAACCATGAAACCTAGAAAGCAATTCTTTCTTCACCCTGTTCGTTCCGGAAAAGCGAAGCAGATTTCAAGACCAAAGAACAGCTGAAATGTCGCGGAAATTACGACCTACGTATGTAGCACGGATCAACTTGAGTTAAAAGTGTCTTGTAAGTGGGAAATTACACCAGGGCTGGAACTAAAATAAAGCCATGCAGTCGTTTCAGATTTACCCAGTATAAGGCCAACTCATTTCAACGACCTAAGTACATGTATAATGATAGGACGGACTTTTAAAGTGCTCTCTCTTGACAAAATAAAGGATGCCGAGCTTTTTACGACACTAGGGATGTCGGTATGTTGTCAATGTGATGGATTTGTCCGTAATTAACAGAACAGTTTGCGAAAAAGAAATCCGTCAATGTTGGCTTTTAAACCTCAGCAACAGGACCATTTGATGGACGGTAAACGACAAAAGGTTTTACATCGGTTTGATTACCGGTTTATCGATCTGCATATAGCATTAAAGTCAATAGGCAATACAGAAAAATCACGATTTTCGCCGTTTGCTTTGTTTGTGATGATCCCGGTATTAGCAATATACAGTAAACGGCTGACAGAAACAACTTAATGGTCATTACTTTAATTTTTCTTATAACTGTTTGATAAGAGATTCGTAAAAGCCGTCACCAGAATATCCGCCATTGATATTAATTGTGATTTCTTTTAAGGCTCTAATATGTTTTTGTACTTGAAAATATAGCTAATACTAGTTTATCAGGACTAACTGAGAGACCGCATGTTTGGTCTAGTGGTAGAGCATCCGCCTCTCACGCGAGAGGCCCGGGTTCGGTTCCCAGGTCGAGCCATACCAAAGACTTTAAAAATGGAACCTACGCATGAGGGAGTAGGGGGAAACAATCCAGTGCCCCACGACTGGAAAAAAGCCGTGTCCGTTATAAGCTGAGGCGTAACTAACTAATAACTAACAAACTTTATCAAAACTACACTTAATAGATGTTAATCTATCATGGAACAATGCTTTGGGACTGGTTTGTTATTAACACTTACTGCGACCACTAGACTGATTAGACCTAATTTCAGTTAAATTATATTTCAACTTTGGGCCCCAGTCCATCATAGGGGTGGGGAAAAGACCCTTTCCCAGGTTAGATTATGTCCCCCACTTTTTCGCAGACAGATCCTCACAACCAGAAAACCCTGCGATGATTCTATGTCGGTGCACACCAAACAGCCGTCCCCCCTGCCACCTTGAAAATCTGACCTAGTGGTGACGGGTGCTATTGCATTTTATCACCGTACCATTCAGACAGAAAAATTACGTTTCTGTTTGATTAATTAACATAACATTACACTCTTTCGAGAATTGAGTGACAAAATCGCCAAGCTCTCTCGACTACCTCAGTTTTGCATAAGAATTGTAGCACAATGCATGAAGCTTTTCGCCATTCAGAATCCTTGAGGTGTAATAAGCTCTCTCACAAGAAGTGATAAATCAAAAATGACATGTCATAAATGCTGATCTGGTTGTATCGACCTGTGTTATGTGTGTGTGTGTGTGTGTGTGTGTGTGTGTGTGTGATGTCTGTGTGCGCAGTTACTTTCCATTCAGATTGAGGACCTAAACAATATTTTCAGGTCCTTAGAAGGAAATACAATAGATTTCTCATGTCCTCAGAAGTTTAACAATAGAGAGTCTATTGTTAAAGTTAGGGTTAAGGAAGCAAACACAATAGAGAAAACAATGAGGTCCTCAAACAGTATGTAAAGCACAACTGTGCGAGTGTGTGTGTGTGTGTGTGTGCGTGTAGAGAAGAAATGCGTTTGGATTGACCACGTCAAATCAAGTCGTGACTATCACAAGTCATTTTATAATTTCGATTGGGTAATTAAACTTTCTCGCTATACTTGACAACAATATAGACACTAATTCAAATTTAAATGGCTGGACATGACTGCTTAACCAAAGTCGAGAAACGGTCAGAGGTAAAGTGTTGTTTGATTTCACGATGATGACGTAGGTCGTTGTCCTGTTGACGAACCATTTGCATAGGCGTACGAGAAGGGACTGGCAGTAGCTATTTTTCAGCAAAATGTTAAGTGTTTTGGGGCAAACTTGTGGCATTTTAGAAGAAAAATTTCCTTTTAAAGTGTTCAGTCCCCATACTGAAATCAGTCCCGTATACTTATGTGCTTGTACGTATTTCCTATGAGGACTCATCGTTTACAAACCCATCTACGCATCATCACATCCGCTCACCCCTCCCCACCTATAGAAATAAATTAATCTGTGAATAGTTTTACATACTTTCTATAAGAGACAACAACCGTGAGTAGAGTTCATATATAAAGAAAGGGTGGCAAGAAACAAGAAAGGAACGGCATAGGCAGTATAACTATATAAGCATCAGTACTTCGATATAAATACCTGGTATGAAGCAAGTGACATGGCTAGTTCTAAAGATAAGTCCCGAAGTTTTCTTTCATTTATCCCAATTAAAATAAACTTTTCACAGTAAAGCAAAAAAGTACAGCTGCTTTATTTTGTGTGGTAGTAATTGTTATGGTAGTAATTGTGCTTATTGTTGCAAACGTTACAGCGCCACCAGTTCCATGTTTCACACCTTTGCAAGTTTTTGAGAGGCCAGAGGGCAATTGTAAAATGACTTTTCTCATTTATTTCTATAGTAGGCCCAAGCCCGTAGGCAAGGGTTCCAGGCTGCCAGGGGGTCTTGGAAAAGTTTCCGCCTCTAGAAGATAAAATGCCATTGCCTTAATGAATTTTCGTATATCTCGCCCCGCTAAAAAATATTTGCCCCCCGAAGGCTATATCTTCAGTACCTTGTCTGGCTACAGGCCTGGGCAGGCTTACACGAAGTAATGTAAAGGTAGCCGTTATGTTAGTTGGAATGCAGTCGCGATTCAGGGGCAAAACGCCTATACATATCTGGATCGTTTCAGGCATAGACACATTCAAGTTAAGGGTTGAGGGCGGTTTTTGCCTCTATGAGGTTACATTACGCTTCCTTAAAATGCATGTTGTTAGCACACAAATAACCACACATGCCCGAGCCAGCACCATGATTAATTATATTTATTTGATATTATAATGTTCCATTCTTCGTAAATAAACTCATTTCATTCTACAAAATGGACAAGGAACACATTCTTTCATACGACATCTGGAACGCCAAACAAGTCAAAAAGTGTGCATTTCAAATGTGGTTTGCGCAAACCATAGATCTAATGGATACTCATTCAATCTTATTGTAAGAACATATGCTATGCATTTCAGTTATTTCCACATAGACATACGAGCTAAGGGTCTGGGCTGCCGTCCCTTGTAGTTACGACAAAACCAATTTCTCGGGCACAATAATGCAACTCGGTCAATTTTCTCGGTTTGCCCTGGTGTTTTTTCGGCCAAGACTACTCAGCCCACTACAAAACTACAGGTATCTTTACACCCATGATATCTCTTGTATAGACTACCACACTGTAACTGAAAGTATTAAGTTACAGGATCACCTTCTTCATTATCTCAAGTAACAATCTTTAAGTTTGCCTTAAAATTGATGAAAATTCATTAATTCCCTTCTACAGTGTGAAGTTCACAGTGAACAGGATCCAGGGAATACATACATGGATAAGGAGCAATTCGAACGGTTTGTAATGAATATCAACGGAGCAAGACGTAGGAAATATTACCGGTAAATTTCTGCCATATTAAAAGGTCTTAATGAGGTCATTGACATACTTACCACAATTAAAAACTATAGGCATGCACTGAATAAGAAGCTTCTTCTATGAGCGCAAAGCAATTACAGTGTACTGAGGCATAAAAATACGTTGTATGAGCCTTGCAAATGAGCCTTGTCATGAGTAGCCATGTGACTAGTCGAATGGGTTCACATAGCCTACTTCAGTTTTTTTTGGGGGGGGGGGGGTGGAGCGGGAGTCGGAAACTAGGACACACTGACATACTTGAAGTTTTCCTAACTTCGTTGGTGAGAGATGAAATCTGCAAGGATAATAAACCAATTTGTGTTATGAGGTCATTTTAGTACTCACAGAGCCCCTCAGGTTACTAGTATTTGGCTGAATTTTAGTCAGTCCCTTTTTGCTTTAGGCAGATCTGATCCCAAAATCACTACCTAACCTATGTTTCACGACATCAAATAAACTGCTCTTGACGGTAAACATGGCCTACTGGCACAAATATTGGCGTAAGACTAGGCTTCATGGTCCGTTTCATTGACAGAAACGAAACAGTGATCATTACGTTTAGGAATCCACAACAGTGTCACTTTTCTTAAGTTATAGGCCAGACTTGTAGTGTGAGTACAATGTCATGAGTACGAGTACAAATGCAGTGTCTGTGTTGTGAGTACAAGTACGAGTACATGTCCTTCATAAGTACGAGTACAAAATTTTGTATTAGCCCCTATGCAGAGCTTTCAAAATCTGTGAGTACGAGTATGAGTACAAAATAATTCTCACGAGTACGAGTACAGGCAATTGTGCAAACCTGTGAGTATGAGTACGTACTCACTACAAGTCTGTTATAGGCTATTGCACTTTTTTCCATCCAGCCAATGTGAAAAATGTATCTGACGTGTCATTTGAACTTTGATCTTAGCCCACCACTTTCAAAGAGGCTGGTGAACGGAACATTGAATTACATTCGTAAAGTGAATGAAATTCAAAGTGAAGGGCTTGTAGGCTATGTCTAACGAAGAGTAGCGGCACCGGGGTTTTGCAATTGCGGGGGGTGGGAGGGGGTTAAAAGTTATTGGGGCAATTGCATGTCCGTTAAATAATTGTTTGATGCTTAGGGAATCCTGTGAGGAAGGAGAAAGTGGAAAAGAAATCAGTCACAGGGAGCTCCCTCCCCCTGGGGCAGCAACTTTACTAGTGTATACATAGGTGTTCTCATCCCCACCGCCAGTCCCGTGCTTACTTCACCCGGCTTCCCAGCGTGGTCAATATATAGAACCATCGCAGTGTAGGCAAGGTAAACAGAACAAACTGCAAACCAGGATTGCCAACCCTGAGAGACACGTAAATGGCAAATTATTGGCCTAAAATGTCAAATGGCACACTTCACTGCTAAATTAAAGAAAAGGTCATAGGAAGAAATATGAAGAAAAGGCCACAAAAACCCTTGTACATGCCAATGTTTCGTTGAGCTTATGGATACAATACTCAGTGCCAAAGGGAAATTTTTCAGTGCCGAATGAGAGTTACTACTGCCAAATTTACCACGAGTTTGGGGCGAAAATTCCAGTTGATGACCATGTACTGCCATCACAAACAACGAGATCTAGGGGCTGGGGTGTCTTAACGGCCTAAAATCAAAGATCTGTACTTACCCTCTGTGTAGACCGCAGATACGTAAGTCCAATTGTATCTTCTGGCTATATCGACCATAGCTTGAGCTTGCATGGTGTCAGGGGGACACACTCTCAGGAAAGTCTTGTAGATACTTTTGTCACTTAAATCTTTACTTGTGGCTGAATATGCGATCTGTGGAATGTTGAACAGTTGGAGCAAGTTCTGAACCTGGATCGAAACTGTGCTGGACCCTGGGCCGATGACAGCCACAATGGGGTTCTTCTTAGGCCCGGAAGGTGCGTCACATGCGTCCGGCACGTCATCGGTTGCTTCTTGTTTGGACGATTCGATAGAACTAAGTGAATCGCTCAAAAACTCCAAACTTTGCTCCAAAGCCACCGACGAAAACCAGCAGGAATCGCGAATTTCGCACCCCAGGTTCACCCCGGGCAGAATGTTGGGATCCTTGTTGATTTGTCGGATGGTTTTCAGCATGACCTCTACGCGTTGTATGCCGTACTGTTCCCGTATTGCCCCACACTGTCTCCTCGAAGCTTTGTCGTCGTCCGGGGGCTTATCGTGTACAGAGAATAGTGCGCCAATAATAAGGTCACCTTCAATCCGGGCAACTTCCCTTACTGGGGTCGCACTGACCCCGAAAACACCCCGGTAGATTCCCTGGAAACTTACCGCCATTAGAAGTAGCAAACAACTTCCTGGCATCGGAAACGTAGAATCCAACAGCATTGTACACAGTGGAGGGCTCAGCTGGAGATATGCAGTTAAATTCACATTAACAAAAGTCAAGCCATTGTTAAAGAAGTATGTAAGTGTGTGGAGTGTGGTATTTTACTTAACTCACAAATGAATGTATGAGTAGGCTAATGTTACTATTAGCGCACGTAATTCATTCCACAGAGTCAGCATCCATACTTGTGCAAGCATGGAGAAAATGAAAGGCCCATGCACCTGTATGCGACCTAAAAACCCGACTTTAATTTACCCAACTGAAAACAAGAGTTGTTTAGAAAAGTATTTCCCTTGGGATTACTTTGCTTTTCAGAGCCGACGAAAAAACGTTGTGAGATCTTGCCTTAATTAGCTCATTGGCGTGACATCTGAATACTGGACTAATGAACTCGCAATTCACACGGCAACTTTTCCCTCTGCGCAGGATAATTTCTTCTCAAAACGAACTGAAGAACTATTGAAACACTTTCCTACTCCTCGTGTCGAAGTTTTCCCTAAATTGAGAGGTTTTTCAAAAGTGTAAACTATGCATGTATTTAAGCACTGGTTTACCATGGTAGGATAGTTAAGAGTCCCGGGCCGGTCGAGTACGATCAGGGAGCTGCCACTCTAACAGCTCCCTGGTACGATGACAATGTAACACTAATATGCGAGGTCTCTTGGCCTTGGCGTTATCTCACCCCGTTCCCTAAAGATAACAACACAATGCGATACTTTTTCGTGTATCTTTCTCTCTACGATAAGGATTGGAAACCCTTGCACACAACACACAACTTTCAACAGCACAGAAAACAGCTACGGCACTATAATGTAACAGAATGGAATTTGCAAACCCAAAACTTTCATTTCACAGCACTAAGGTTGGTGAACAAGCAGGCTTACCGGCTGATATATCCGGGAACTACTTAAAAAGTGATTTGAAAAGGACAGCTGTGTAAATTATGGCTTGTTTTTCACAATTCTATTGAAATTAAGAAAATGGAAACGACGCGGCAGAGCCCTCTTTGCTTCCGATGTTGAGTACAAGTTCCTTTAAAATTCATGTGATTCAACTTTATAAATTGAATCAACTTTTAAATCAAAGCAGTCTAAAGATGTTCTTTTCGAACAGCACCACACTGAAAATCGAAAAGTGAAATCACTGTCCTCTGTCTCCACCAAAAAATGAGAACGATTACCTTGATCCTTCGCTGACGACACAAAATCCGAAACTCTTTATTTCAAACAAGATATATTCCGCCGTAGAATCCACGGTATGCATAAAAAGAAACCACCTCCGTAGCGACATAACTGGCACAAACATTTCTTATCTTGCCAAAATGGTATTCTCGTCCTGATGTCTCCCCTCCAACAGAAAAGAAGTTTTATAAAATCCCCATCTCACTTTATCCATCTCTGTCTATATGGACCTGTGTGACGTACTCCGCGGTGCCTGCAGACTAACTGACGCACACTGTGTGAATGACTGATCTATAGTACTAGTGCCTGTTGTATAATTATCTCGCTCGCGTTCCATTGAAATCCTTGTTCGCGAAAGTACGGCGGTGTTTCAATCAGCACAGTGCAGACCTAGATATGGTACAAGCTTCCCCAACCGAAGTAACCCTGCAGCCGTTTAACAATCATTACATTGTACGTTACAGTTTGTAATCAAATTGTTTCATTTTTGAGCTTTTTAGGAAAGGGAGAATCAGGGTCGTAGCTAGGAACATATGTTTGGGGGGGGGGGGGTGAAGGTTCCAAATACCGACTGAATGGATGTTTTTTTTTCCAACTGAATGGTGGCACGTAATTGCACCATTTTTTATGCGCCCTGCGTTTTATATACAGCAGTGGGGATCCTTCTTTTTCACTACATAAAAGTGCCTTCCTGGGGGAGGGGTCAAAGGGGACGGGTTATCCCCCTCCCGTTTGAGAAATTTTTGTTAATTTAAGGTTGCTTAGATGCAAAATTCTGCTATTTTTTGAGCTGATCATATATGGCTAGAACATGTCCATAATTAAGTGAATTCAATTTTTTCCGGCTGGGCTATTTTTCCAAATGATGAGTAAATTGCACCTCTCGTTTTTTTTTTTTTTTTTTTTATGCGCCCTAGGGCCTGCGTTTGTATACAGCAGTAGGGATCCTTCCTTTGTCACTACATAAAGGTGCCGTTTTGGGGAAGGGCTGTAAGGGGAGGGGATGTTTGAGGGGATGTCCCCCTCCCCTTTGAGAAATGTTTGTTAAGGTAAGGTTGCTTAGATGCAAAATGGTGCTATCTTTGGAATATTTTTGGAACTCATCATATATGGATGGAAAATTCCATAATTTAGTGAATTCTAAGACTTGGTTAGACGAAAGCAGAGCGTATGTTGTCAAAGGTAAGAATACGTTGTCAACAAACCTCCTGGAGTCCCCCTTTTTGACTACTTTAAGGCCTCCTATTCTGGCATCTAAGGCTGGCACATACCTGTTTAGGGCCTCCTGGAAGTTCTGGATCAATTATATGAAATGGGGGCAATGACATAATGCTTATTACCTGACATTTAAATAAAAATATAGAGCATGAGGCCAAGCACTTTACATCTATCGTATTTTTACTAAGTTTGAACGAAAATCCAGACGAACAGCTTCCAGCAATTTGGAATGGGAGGGGGAGGGGGAGAGTATAGGAGCAATGGTGATATTAGACCTCCCAGAGAGGTATAACAAAAGGGGTGTAGGATTAACAAGCGCGTTTCAGAATGTACACCTTGTTTATGCTATAAAAGTTCACTGGTACGTTTTGTGCTTATAATGTTCATAAGTAATACAACGTGGACTGGGAGGATTGCGCGCGAAGCGCGCCGAAATTTGGGGGTATACTTCAATGCCAAAATGAAAAACCTGCATGCAGGCTCAGCCAGGGGGTGCCTTGATTTGCCAACATAGGGGTGAAGCGTCCTGACTGGGGGCAAGCTACCCGACGTTCCGACCGATGCAATGGGCTTCCGAACTGGAAATATAAGGGGCGCGAAGCGCGCCGAAAAATTTGGGGTTTTATTGGACAAAAGATTTCACATTTTTGTTTTCATCAAGGAAAGTTGAAAAAGTTTGGGTTTTTATTGAAGAATCTGGGCAAAACCATGAAATTTGTTGGGGCGACTGCATGTTCGTCGTCGGGGATTCCATTCTTTATCTTACCCGTTAAGGCTCCCCTACGAAACTGAAAAATCTTTTTCTTACAAAATATGTTTGCCAAGATGGCGGGGCTGAAGGAAGAATCTTCCAAAGTTAGGAAAAAGAGGAAAGAACTTCACAACGATGCATTTTCGTGTTTCTCTAAAATCAAGCCTACACGGAAGAACAATATTTGTGGAAACGTTGAATAAATCCAGTATGTTTGAAACGGGGGGCGTAACCACTAGACAGAACTATAGATGAAAGCGCGCCTAGCGCGCGAAAATATTTCGAATTTATAGAAAGAATCGTTACAGAACTTACTGGCTGCGGGCCTGATAAATAGACATTTGGAAAATTTTCTGAATATATCTATGTCTTCACCAATATTAGTCTATATAAAATTTTGGGCAATTTTGTGGGGCTTTGAAATATTTGGGGGGCTAAAGCCCCCTAGCCCCCGTAAAACTGTGCCTGGTATAATTACCGTAATAATGTTCATGAGAGTGATTGCAAATCGTGACGCATGCTCGCGAAGCGCGCCGAAACTTTCATTAAATAAGATTTCCATGACAAAACCTGCATTCAGAATATGCATAGAGATACTTTCAATTGCCCAACAAACCAACATGTCACTCAAAAAACCAGTCATTTACCTGGTAATTTGTAAACAGCTTTCAATGTCTGCTGTTGTGCTTCTCCGAGAGTTGCTATCCGAAGATATTGATAATACGAACAACACAGAGGTAAGGTTTGAAGCGCGCGGAGGGCGCGAAAACTTTGATAGTTTGAGAAGAATTTGAGAAAAAAGCAAGGGCGGATCCAGGGGGGGGGCAACTAGGGACAACTGCCCCCCTATGACCAGTCTAGCGCCCCTCAATACAAGAAAAATGCGCCCCCTGCGTCCTAAAAGTTAAAAAAAAAAAAAAAAAAAAAAAAAAAAAAAAAAAAAAAAAAAAAAAAAAAAAAAAGGTCCTCAGAATTTCAAACCGTATAGCTATATGTAACTATGGCAATGGGAGTTGGTCTCCGAAATGTAGTCGGTCAAATTCAAGAGTATGCGGCCCCTGCATGATGTTGGCGCCCCCCTTTTCAAACTGCCCCCCCCTTCAGCTAAGGGCTGGATCCGCCCTTGGAAAAAAGGACAGTTGTGATTCGATTATACGTGAAGAAAATAACATCTGGTATTATTTTCTCTTGATCTAGTTGGAAAATATATACGAAGTTGACATAGGCTCAGTCGGAAAAATGTGCTAGACTGAGATATCAGAAATTCCAACTGGTATTTCAGATTTTCCGACTTTCGTCGCTTTGACGACCTTTGGGGACAGAGGCACCCCCACACCCCTGGTCCCGAAGGCCCTGGGGAGAATCATCCTATAAAATGATGGTGATGAACTATATGTCACGTTGTGTGTAAAGGCTGGTTCATATTTCCAAATTTTCACGAGCTGTAAAGTTATAAGAACCATATATGGTTCATACTTCGGTATAGTGGTACACAGCTATTAAATTTTAGCACTATTCAACTGAGTGTTGTCCGTGAATGGCCCTGAAAAGCAAGAGACGACCGTGTGTGTGTATATATATATATATATATATATATATATATATATATATATATATATATATATATATATATATAATGTCACGCAGTCGCTATATATAGTGAAATATAGCAACTCACGATGGAGTTTTCACAACTAAGCTATTCCCATAACCTGACTGATAATAGCCTTACATAAAGTTTCAAGGGTACCCGTCTGAATAATTTATTTCTGTCACTGAAAGTGCCTATTACCGCAGTGGACTGTGGCAAAAAATCGTTTTTGACAATCTTACGCAATATCAACGGCCGGAAACAACAGTAAGTTTGTGTAGGGCGCAATGACTCATTACAGGGAGAAAGCAGCCGTCCCAAATTTATATTCAAAAATCTGCTAAATCTTACAGGTCTCCGCTTATTTCGCTCACAAGCACTTTTCATTATGTTTCTGTATAAAACCATTGAATATTGAAGGTAAACCAAGGAATTATTTTACATGAATTTAACAAATAAGTAACAAAAATACTGTCACGTGATTGAAAGGGGCCATTCCTGAAGTAGGAATACGAGGTACACTAATTCAAATTGAAGGGACTGCATTTTCCCTTAATGATAGCCTGTCCAATCGGAGTCTACGACGTGCTGTGTTTGAACATCTCGTGTATGTTCTGCACACTTTGTAGTTTACGTCACTTTCATGAGAAAGGTAAGTTACATGGGCGTCCGGAGGGGGGCAAGGGGGGGCACTTGCCCCCTGGAAAGTTAAAAAACTTGAAAAAATGAAGAAAAAATAAAAAAACGAAGAAAATATAACATCAACATTTCTTAACAGTTCACTCAGTGTGAATTTCTACTCTCAATACAGGAATTGAATAAAACTATCAACACTCAGGCCCCAGCAGCCCCCCCCCCCCTTCCCCACTGGGCATATCTTTATTTTTTGAAGTTTATGATATTGCTAGTGTTTCCCCTTTTGCATGCGGGTAAATAGGCCTTGGAAGTGCCATTTCCAGCAATCTGGGACGCATTTCGGGCCAAAATTTTCTTGCGCTCCGCGCCAACTCATGGTGGCGCGGAGCGCTGGGAGTCTGTCTATGGGCTTCGCCCCACCCCCTTGACAAATTCCTGGCTACGCCTTTGTCAGCACTGTGTAAAAAGCATCTAAACTCTTTCTGGGAGTAAAATATTCCCCATGAAAAAAGTTTTATCCACCTAAAACAATTCCCCCCCCCTCCCCCGAATTTTTTCTGCGGACGCCCATGGTAAGCTATGCTGGCCCGCGAAGTTTATCAGGGAAATGAACACTCCCTGGTTTCATCGATGAATAAGGTACACAGATAAAGAACTCACGGTGTCCTATGGAGAGGAGAAATTTTATATGGTCCGACCTACTCCTATACGAGTGTTAGTTGCGAAAGCGCGATAGTAAGAATGAAGAACCGAATCCGGCTTCGCAGGATACTTGGGGAGCGTGTAACATCATGCTGTGTCTGTGCGCAATGAATTTTTAAGTACCGGAACGTGTAGACTTACTGTCACGTAGATTTACAAAAATAAAGCTAGGTCATAAAATTAGAATGGAAATATATGACAGTTGCCGATCCACTGAACACGAGTGATTGGAGACAGTTGTTTTCAATTTCCATTTGTCTTACTCAACCGTAACCACTATTTGTGATAACTGGGGAAGCGTAACGTAGTGGCTCAATTAAGGCTTCGTGGTCATAATTACCTTATAGAGGGAGCTATACATGCTTGTCTCTTGGGGCGAGTAAAGTAATAACCTTTAAAACGTTTTCCGTTCTTAAAAGGCACTGATGTCAACATATTGACTTACGAAACATCTTTTGTACGGTTAACTTTGTAAGGAAGTTCCGAGACGTTGCACTTACTCCATATATGGGGCATTAATGCCTAATAGATATTATGATACCCGAAAAAGTACTGAGTTTTAAGGGCATCGGCCTTCTAAAAAAGGGGCGGTCCGCTTCGGGTACTAGTACATTACTGGGTGCCATGCCACAACCATTAGCGGCTCGCCATAGGGGCACGGGGGGCACTTGCCCCCCCCCCAAAGTTTGCAAAACATGGTCTTCAATTTTCAAAAATGAAAATAATAAACAAAAAAACATGTAATTCGAGATGGTTTAGGCCCTCCCTTTTCCTTGAGTGGGCTTAAAATTAAAGGAGTGAATAACTTTCTAATGCAATGCGAAGGTTAAACATTAATAAAGTGCTTTCAAAACGCCATTTTTTCGGCGCGCTTCGCGCGTTTTCTCAGTTGCTTGTTTGCTAAAACCGTATATATACTTCAGACATCACAAATGGACCTGCCGTTAGTGTGAGCTAAGGTAATCAAAACAAATGATCACGCTGCGATATTTGTAACCTGATTAGCTTAGGCATCATAATGTCATTTACAGAGTGTAACGGTATAAATGCTGGAGTTAAATGTCCATAGTTTTGTGGACACTTCAGAGCTTTCGGGGTCATTAGATACACAACCCATTAGCCGTGTTGATTATCATCCATGACTATAAGCAGTTTTGCCAGGGTGTCACCTGGCCAGATTAGCATAGGTATCTGTCTACAAAGAGTTGTAACGGGCATGTAGTCTAAAAGTATTGTGTTTCCCATAGAAGGAGAGGTTTCCCTTCCCTTGTCCAAACTGACAGCGCCGTTGGCCCACGAGCGGTCTTACGACTGTCAAATGGTCTGTTATAAGCAAAAGGTTCTCCACCTCTGTGCTTAGGTATATACCGTTTCAATTGATTTAAAATAAACACACCAAATAGTCAATCTAAGCTCAGTAGGATGAGACTTTTGACTTGTGGCCTAGCTATTTGTATATAGGATGAGACGTCGTTCTGAGTTACGGGAATTCCCTTCCCCCTCCAAAAAAAAAAAAAAAAAATCGTTTGGGAACGGTACTGAGATCCAAACTACTAGTGCTATCATTTCATCGTTTTCAAGTGTCTTCATGCTCAAAATTTTCGTTAGTTTAAGAAAACAATCCAGAAAACCAACATTTTATTGCTTCTTGGCAAAGCTGAAACGTATTGTGACACAATGAAAGAAACTATCAAATATTTAAAGGTGGGGCTTATTTTATACAAATGAATCAAGCCGCTTTGCCCATTTCACTTGGTTCTTACCCCACCCCTATGGTAGTACGGTAGCGATCGGTTGATATGGTTGTAGTTACTTTTAAAGTAGTTTTCCCATAACTAACTGCCTGAAAGGGTTTGTGAAGAGCGGGCATCGTTGTAATACATAATAATAACCATACTCCCATAGGCGTAGGAGGCAGGGGGCTGGGAGCTGCAGCTCCCCAACAAAATATTTTTGTGAAATTCGGGAAATATTCTGAGAATTTTTCGGGCACCTACTGAAAGAAAAATAATGCAATAATGTAGCTTAACGGAAGTCGATACTTCAAAAAACTTCCTTGGTAATTAAGATATAGTTCTGATTTGGATTGCACCAGTACCCATATATTCGGTACCCATATATTCACCAGTGTGTTTTTAATGGTTAAACTTATATATTATGATTATCAGTGGTATATTTGAGGAGCCATTAGGCCATGCCCCCGTCACTTACGCCGAATTTTTTTTTTTTTTAGTACCTAAACTAAAACACAAAATTTTACTTCAAAGGTAGCATATGTGGCACCAGATTGCAGGTATGGACACCTAATTTTTCAAAAAATTTTCAAAGGGGAGGGGGACACCCCCTCCCTTTAGACCCCTCCCCCAGGCCGGTGATCACACAACATAGTGCCTGCCCACCCCCATGAGAGAAACCTTGGTTACACCACTGATTATTATCATCATTTTTGTAACGACTTCCCCCAGAATTATAACCAATATGGAATAGGTAGTAACGTGGGAAATTAATGTATGTAATTGGCATGCGGTGTGATAACGGATGCATGCCTTTATGATACGTATACATTAACATTTTGAAAGCGCGCGGAGCGCGCGGAAATTTTTGTTTCTATTTTTCGGGCAGATCGTTACAGCCCCCCCCCTAATCAACTTGGGCCCCTACGCCTATGCATACTCCTACTGAGGCTATATTACTATCTGGAGCTGACCACTAATATTGCTGGGGGGGGTCTTCCGAACCTCCCTGAATACGGACTTGAGTTTGCCCCCCAAAACAAAATTTCTTAGAGCCGCCCATGGCCACAACCAAGAAAAACAGCAATAAATAGTAAAACTCTCTAGCCATATAAATACTTCAAAGCTTGGCCAAAGATTGCCCCATTTCGTATCGAAGCGACCCTACATTAAAGGGAGATGGCAGTCGCTCCAAGTTTATTTTCAAAAATCTGCTAAATCTTACAAATCTCCTCTTTTTTGCTCGCAAATATCTTTCATTATATTCCTGTATGAAAACATTGAATATTGATGGTATCCAAGGAGTTATTCTGCATGAATTTAACAAGTATGGTAAGTAACATAAATATTGTCACATGATTGATGGGAGCCATTCCTGAATTAGGATGACGGGGTACACTAATTCAAATTGGGGGCTGCATTTTACCTTTAAAAATTATTAAAGGCCAGGGGTTTCACCCTTTCCACTCCCATTTGACATCACAGCTTCCCCTACACGCGGGAAAATCATGGAAATTCACTAGCGTATGTAATGTTAGTTTCTCAACATTAACAGTTCAAAATTTTGCCAAAGATAGCTCCATTTTTCAAGGGCGGCAATTTTTCACAATATTGGGGGGCCATGACCCCATTTTCAAATAATTTACTGTGTGAAAAATCAAAGTCAATGGGCAATTTCCCAAATAATGGGGGTAAATGTCCCCTGCCCCCCCCCCCCCACGATGGCCGCCAATGCGGCATTTTGCATCTGAGCCACCTTACATAAATAAAACTTATCACGTTTGCTTCGACTTCTTCCAACGACGATACCGCCTTCATAATGTGGCAACGGAAGAATCCGACTGGGGGGGGGGCAAAATATCCTAGGTGTGCACTATTTATAGGTATTCTTCAAACCATGGATCAAACTATTCCATTTTAATGATACCAACGTTGATTGATCAATACATCGATTTAGGTGCACGGAAGGAAGGTTGGAGGGAAAGACCGCTGGAAAAGGGCTGTGTGGGACATTTCCACAAAAGGCCATCGACAGCATTTCATAATAACGTACAATTAGCTTTACCAGGGGTCAAAAAGTCCTAGGCTCATTCGGAAGTTGGGATCAACAAGCTGGAGCATGAGCAAACTAGCTACACATGTACTTCACAAAAAGCGAGTTCGATAATTAGATTGCACATGCAGACATCCTCAAAGGGGTCTAGATAAACATCACATGGCCGTACCTACAACAAGTGTTCCAAAATGTGAATTTATTTTCCAAAATTGTCTAATCATCCTTTTTGAAATCCATCGCAAATATAAGGAGGTTTCTTACGCGTGGTTCTATGTTCTTGACTGCATATTAACTGCCTCTTTGGTGTAATTTGTATTTAAAGCTGCTGTGATGTAGGATGGAGACACCTGTTTTCGTGCAGTTAGACTGGCCAAAGCGTAGATTTAGGCTTAAATTAATGATGCATGTGCTGCACGAAAAGTGGGGACGCGCTGATATAGGGGAATGCAGTAAGGTGTGGGCTGAGCTCCGTTTGTCTGTCCCTCGTGTATCCCACAATTCCATGCGAAATACGAATAATCAAACTCGTTTATTAGCAGTACACATCTACCAGGCCAATGCCACTAATAAAAGTTAGTTTATAAACACCGGATTCGGAAGGGTGGCCCCGTAGACCTGGTATAATGTAATGTAACGCCCTATCCAAATAATATAAAAAGTTTATAAGGTACTGTGTACAAAAGGCAAAATTTAAACAGATATAGACTTTAACAAAACAGAGCTAAATCTCAATAAAAATACAGAAAGTATAGAAACGAATAGAAGCTTGCACTCCAAGAGTTGGAAGTATCAAAAACAATATAGAAGCAACATAAAGTAGACGAAAAATGTACCAAACTAACTAAAAATAGGTTTATGAAAGACATTTCTTAAGGTTTTTCTTAATAATGAATGTTATTGGCGCTCCAAGCTCCCTTAGGAAAATTGTTCCATAGGCTAATGTTGAAGTACATCTATCTCACTGTTTAATTTCGTAAGAAGTTCTACCTCTGGAGAAGACCAGGAGAGCTTAGAATTGAGAACGAAGAACTCTAGGTGGTATATGTGCTTGGGCCCCCAGATGTTTGTTAGCCCCCCCCCCCCAAAAAAAATTGTGTGTGTCCTAATAAAATGTGTAAGAATTAAGGACGGCGATCCATACAGTGCCCCTCCATTTGATACCTAGCCCCCCTAAAAATTTCATCCTAGCTATTCCCCGGGCTTTAGACGCTCCCCCCATTTGATATCTAGCCCCCCCCTCCCTAAAAATTTCATCCTAGCTACGCCCCTGGCTTTAGACGCTGTTTACGAATAGAGAATGCCGCCGAATCGTTAAGGGCTTACTAATAAGTGAAGTTCTTTTAATTCAGTGTTGTGTGTACTTTATTACTTAACATTTTGGACAAGTGTCTTCACAATATCTCGCTACGTCATAACGTAACTCGCAGCTTTGCATGGAAAGCGACTTGACTAAACTAATGGGGGCTCTATAGAAGTGAGTCAAAGGCACAATTAGAGCTAGGGGGTGCATGGATTCGATGTCTAGGAGGAAACCTTACCTCCTTAACACTATTGGATTTTGTAAATTGTATTAAATATTGTATAGTGCCATATTATGCGCGTATCGGGAGGGCGGGGGTGGAGCACGCGCCATTGGGTTAAAAAATGATGAAAACAATGTTGCTTCCCTCTCCAATAGGTCGCTGCACGTAGCGTTTGTCAGAACTAGAGTCACGCCATACACCCCTGGTTAAAAATATCCTGCATACGCGGATGTACAAGGCTGAAGGTAACGAACCCGAAACCGTTCCTATATCATCACCTTACACATAAAATTTGTTGTTTTGTGGCCTCCAGATCCATGTACCAGTCCGTAAACAGGCACAAGCTTTTCCGCCCTGATATCAAAGCTTTCAAGTGGGCTCTTTATAGTACTTCACATGTGGGTACCATCATGTCCATTGAATTCTGAGCTTCAGTAGCTTACATAATATGTAAGGGGGTTCTCCCTTGACACTTCACTCAAAATGCACTCAAAATGTTTTTTGCCACTGCTGAAGGATGTAGGCAAAACGATACTTAAAATACCTTCAACTTCCATCATTTTGGGTAATGAGTACTTAAATTCATTGCTTCAAGAGTTACATCACAGGCTGAGCACGTCCCTTCAACATCATGGTATGCACACACCTTTCCAAAAGTTTAGGGACCAAATTTATCAGTCTATATTTTGGCGCTAAGTAAATCTCTTAAATAAAGGTTATGCCACCATTATTATACGATTCTGAGGAATGCAGAAAAAAGGGGAGATACTTGGTCAAGTCTAATGGAACCACTGTCTTCCTTTGACAAATTAATAAGAACAATGGTCTCGGCTATTAATGTAGCCGAGGCTATTGTTTTTATTGAGACCTTTCGTGTCAAATGTTGAATTCATGAAATGAAATCCGTTTCATCTCAAAAAGAGAACACATCCTTAAGACTCAGTGCCACCAGCAACCGAAAGAAAGTTGAGGGGTGCACGACCTGATAATGCGGGCTACATGCAATAGCGTCTAGTGACCTAATTAGTAAATGTACAGTAGGACATGATTAATAGAACACGGCCTATAGAGGACGTGCATTGACGTCATAGTCCACGGTTTTGTCGGTCATAAGTGAAACTTTCTTTTTCTGCTCTTGGAAACATGTGCAACAAATGATATACAATAAAGAATAGTCTTGGCCAAAATATTATATTTACCAGCGAGATTAAAGGTCCTTTTTAAACCAGTCTTGCGTAGTAAGTCAATGTAATAAGGGGCGGTTTGCCTCAAGAGAAATTAGTCACGTGGTACAAAATACATCATCTGCACTTTCTCTATATGTGAACGCCAAAGAGTCGATTAAAGTTAGAATAAAGAAGATAAAATGTAAAAGCAATTGTAAAAACTCGAAGGTTGGATCTGAGTAAGACTGAGCAACAACAGTAACCTTAAAACCGTAAAACGGGAATACTCACTGCAGGCTTAGTCTCCGGAGTGGACTTGAACCCACGTGCTTAGCGTTCGAGGGCGAGCGCCTTACCGACAAACCCACGCAAATGTTGATCACCAGTCGATATTGTTAAACTTTATGACATACAAGTAGAAGTCTGTGTTCCACATTTCTGAGAGTCTGGTCAGTTATTAAAGATAATAGACAAATTTGTTCCTTTTTACAGTGTTTTGCGGTCAGAGTAGTTGCATAGCCAAGGAGGACCAGGGGGAAGGTAGGTGCCCCAAAACGTTGGCTGTGTCAACCTGTGGCTTTTTTCCCTGGACCCACTGGAGCGTTGTCCCTGGACCCCACCTGGGCCTTACAGTAGGCCCCTGGGCCCCAACGTCTACAGCGGAGCCCTGCGCGCCACAACGACCCCTTTTGTATTCCCCTCCAGTGGAACGTTGTGCCCCCACCCACTTCGAAAAGCCTGGCGATGTCACTGGATCAGAGGTGCAAGTATACTCGAAGAAACCAAAGAAAACTGATTTGCTGCATAGCATACATACAGTTCTTCGGAAGAGAGGCTCCGTGATGAGACCATGCTGCTGAAAACATGTCCTCATTTGTTATGTAAAATTAGTAGCAATGAAGTCAAAAGAACGTAGTACGGGCCATTTCTTTTATTTATTTTACATTTTTGAATTTCATCTGCCCACTGCCCCCCACTGTGGGCTGGGGGTTGTAGAATAAGCCCACGGTATTTCCCGCCTGTCGTAAGAGGCGACTAAAGGGAAGGACTTGCACCGTATTTGAGCTGTATTTGAAACCAAACTTGAACTTGAACCGTGTTTGAAACCGTATTTAAACTTTACCATTTTATCTAGTTGACACTATATAACACGTTCGTGTCGGTGTGTCGTTAAATCTCATCTAAAAAAAATCATCTGCCCACTGCATGTGGAAAATTTCATTCTGAGTGAAGCGTCAGAGAGGGCACGCGTCATTACCCTGTTGTAGCTGTTCTCGTGGCCCAACTTTTCACTTGTCACGTTAAACTGTTTGAATACACGTACAGTAAAGGGCCTTTAAAGGGCCTTTATGGAAATGGCCTGAATAATCCAGTCACCATATAAGAGGGATGACTTTCCCAGTGGTGGATCCAGTTGGGGGCAGGGGCATCCCCATCGGGGAAGGCTCCCCCTCGTCGAGGAAACTTTCCAATTTCGTCGGGGAGCCAGTCGCCTAGACGATTTACTTGTAATTCCTCCAGATTAATGCTAATCCTTCAATAAAACCCCCAATTGTCCAATTTTCCTCACTAAAAGCCCAAATTGTTCATATTTTCTATAGAACAAGCCCAAAATTTTCAACTTTTTTTTAATAGAAACCCAAAATTGTCTGCCCCCGTCGAGCTTAGCCCCCTTGTCGGGCAAATCCTGGCAACACCCGTGACTTTTAACTGTTTCAAGGGTTCAAAGGCCTTCAAACAGGCCAAAATTAAGTACGTGAGACCGTGGAGGAATGATTGTTGGTACATGCGCTACCTGAGGATTAAACAATGTGAAGATCTCGTCCTCTTGGCTAAACTCTTTACCGTCTTGATATGGTAAATTATAAAGTCTAACGACCGCCAGCTTTTCGACTGTTCTGTGACTGAAGCTTTAACCTGATAAAACCTACATTCAAGCGTGTATCCAGGGGAGCGTTGGGGTGGGCACCCTCGGATCGACAAAAAACGTTGCTACACTCTACCATAGGTCACTACACTCGGCGCTTGTCAAAACTGAAGTCGTCCCTCCCCTCCTGGTTAACTGAAAATCCACCGTATGAAGATGCATGATTTTGTGCTCGGCCTGTTTCCTAAGTTTACCAACTCGGATATAAAGCCAAAAAAGAGAACTGAAGGTCCAGGAAAAAGCAACTAGGGAACAGTCCCCCCCCCCCACCTCCATAATCTTCGCAGGCAGTTACATATCATCCAAAACTCTATGACTGTGAGTCTAGCCTATCATACTTTTCAGACTTAACGTCCGCTCATCATCTGTCTGTGATTGTTATTTACCCTTGTCAAACTATTAAGTATTTACTTGTAAACAAATTAAGTACTGTGTTCATGATTTAGGCCTACAAGTTATGTAAACATACACATAGTTTAATACTGCAATGTCTGCAGACATTTTTGGACAAAAGTCATGGCTATAAGTTGTTTTAGCATATGAATACTATGACACATTACCCAATGTACTAATTAATAGACCGACTATAGTTTTTTGCCAGGATTCAATCAATATTAAGTAACTTTGTATTAATGCGTGCGCCTTCTTTACCGCCATCTTAAAATCAAATTGTCGAGAGTCAAAGTAACGTAACAGTTACATGTGTAAATCTGAAGTGTCCATACAAACATTACACCGTTAAGAGCCGCAACATAGTTTCAATAGAGAAAAAGTGTCGCGTATACTTTAGAAGCCGGTGGTTATACGGTACCCTTGTAGGTTATGGTTCGCTTTGATTTCTTCTTTTAAAGATAGTAAACAGTCTCCTCAACCTAATTTAAAAATCTTACAGATCTCCTCTTACTTCCCTTACAAGTATCTTTCATGATGGATCAGAACGTAAATATCGACAGACAAAAGTAAACCAAGAGATTATTCTGCACGAGTGGAATAATTCAGTAACAAAATATTTTCACGTGATGGAAAAGACTACACATGGTTAAGGATATCAGGGTATGCTAATTCAAAATGGGGTGATTGCATTTTCCCTTTAAATAAGTTCATTGTACTTGAACTCTTTTCAGACTCTGAGGAACAAACCCCCTGACAAGCTCCTCGACATTTCTTTTCGTTAACTTTCCTCTAATGAATTGATGTTTACGTTATTTCTGTTATTCTTTGCACTTGTTTGACTATTTAATATTGAAGACAAATGATCGAAACGAATTCGGAACCGTATGTGACGTCACATGACCCCGGGGGAACAAAATAGTCTTCATCACAAGTCTTCGTAATTAATCTGTACAGATATTATGGAAATCTATGGGTCCCTACAGGACTACCCTTTAGACTATAAATAAGTATAAAGAGTAAAGCGATGCGAAAAGACAATATATAAAGCTCATTTTAAAATCATTTGACCGAAAAGAAAAGAAAAAACGCATGCTGGACTGATCGAGATGCACAATTTTGTAGTGTTTGATAGGATTCGTCTTGGGCGTACTTTTGTCAATTTATTTCTGTACTAACTTATTTTAATGAGCTGCGTTGTGAAAGGTGTCCCAAGCGTCAGGTCCGTCCCTGGTAACAAATGGGATATAGAAAGTCCCTTAATGTGGGGGATCGTCCTTCTTTTTAAGGACTACATGCTCGGCGTATAATGTGCGACAACTATTGAATTTCAAGCTACACCTTTGTATATAAGAATCAAGTTCTGATGCTTTTAGGTTATAGGTGTAAAGGATATGGGGTTTAATAATAGGGTAATAAGGTGGCATATGGTTACATGGTGATGCGGGGGGGGGGGAGGACTGCCTCTGGGTCCTTGGTTCCCCGTCCGAGTCACTTCCTATATCTTGGCTGGGCGTAAATCGCCAGGTGCTGTCTAAGACAAGGGGATGACACTCTATTCTCTTTGAACAGTTTTTGTCTTCGTAAGGTTGGCTTGGATGCAAAATGGTGCTATCTTTGGTAAAGCCATTTTTAGGAATCCTCATTATTTCGTGATTTTTTTTGATTTTGGTAGGATGTAAAGGAAGAGGATGTTGCCTCAGGGGAGGGATGGCACCTCTACTCCTTGAGAAATTTTTCTTGTTCTAAATTTTCCCAGATTTAGTATGGTGTTATCTTTGGTAAAGTTTTGAACTGAAAACATGATCCGAAGTTTTAATGATTTACTGAATTTTTTGGCTGTGACATGGCCTTCAAGGCTGGTACACGGCGCGTTTCTCCCTAGCGCTCTTTGTTCGCAACTGGGGGAACCATCATCGGTTGGCTCGTAGCCTTAGCTTAGGCCTGCAAGAAAATGTTCGGTCGCAATGTGTCCCAGATGGGAATAAATGACACATTTTAGACCTTTAAAGTTGCATCTAAAAATTCTTTCCTTTTAGATTTCATGCTTTAGAAACAAGTTTAGATTTCAAGAAAGAAAAGTAAAATTTGATTAAAAACGAAAATGGCAGTCACCCCACTTTGAATGAGTGTACCCGGGTAACCTATTTCATGAAAGGCTTTTCGGATCATACAATATGTTTCTCACAGAGTTGTGAAAGGACACGTACTGAGTAACTCCTTGGTTTACCTTGAATATGCAATATTTCTTTTCTAACATATCAAGAAAGATACTTGTTGTAAAATAGGGTACACAGTACATTAATTTGTGAGATTAAGCTGTGTTTCAAAATACTGTTTGCAGCGACTGCTTAAATTATGAAAGTACTTCCAAGTAGTACTTCCATGCTTGAATTAAAGGTTTCTTCACCAGCTCACTGAGTTTAGCTACTAATTAAAGGTAATCATAGGCTATTTTATCTTTAGTCATGCGTATAAACTGGTGTATTCAAGCGGTGTATCTTGTAGGAGGAAGATGCTGCACTCGTCAGGAGGAGAAACCCGCATATGAACGCACCCACGGCGGGAGTCCGGAGACTCCCCTCCCAGGGAAAATTAGGGAAGCAAAGGAACCCTTATACGGTATGAGATTTCTCAGGTTTTGGGGGCCTTGAAATCATTATTTGGACAGTGAAATTTCCAGCATTTCAGTATTTTTTTCTCAAGTAGGCCAACTTTCATTTACGATTTGGAAATCTCAGGGGGCAGTTACCCCCTGCCCCTTCAAGCTAAGACACTGAGAATTCTTTAAGGCTCTGGGGAAAAAGAAGACCCAGTACCAGAGCAAAGTGACCCGAGAAGACTTACAGTATTTCAAAATGAACAGTAAGGAAACATCTGAAGTAATTTCTGTATAATGTTTTCACTAGATAATCTAACCGTCCCTTTAGTAGTATTTGATCTATTCGCATGTTGCAAAAAACACATTAATTCTTCATTTTAGATCAATAGACCTACAATTAAGCTTTGTTGTAAATCTTCGCTATAGCGCAAACTAACTACCAGAGGCAAATTACAGCACATTGTCTAAGTGCTAAAGCCTTGCAAGCTTTGTCCCAGTCAGTAGAAAACACATCTGTCTTATTCTTTTGGACGGTTTCACTGAGAAGTTTTTCCAGAGAAGTGACACCTGTGGGATTAAGTCTTTCTTTGGCGATATGGAGCTGAAAAGGCTTACCTCACCGACTGATATCGACGAGGTATCCATTAAATACAGAGGGAGAATCATGTAACTGAAAACATGTGCACAAATTCTATTCGATGAATTCTTCTCGCTAACTTTGTAAAGCACTGGTCGGTAGCCTACTCGTAAGAACGAGCAAGTCAACTTTCGATTTGGACCATCAGGAAAGAAGGTGTATCTGCTCACTAAAATGCTCCCCTAAACACTAGTTTTCTCCTCTTATGGAATTACTAGCCCATGAAGTCGCAAGGGAGTGCACGGTACTATTTTCGGGCCGACTACATTTCTTGGACAGCTGACATAGTTGCACGGCCCAAATTTTCGAAGACCCTTTTTTCTTGCTTTTTAGGACTTCAAATGTTGTTCCGAATTTTCGAAGACTTTTTTTTTGGCTTTTTTTGCACTTCAGTCGTTGTTCATGTCTGGTCTGCTGTTACAAAGGCACACTGAACTGGATTTGAGACCTACTTTTTGGCGCTCAGAGACCGACTTTTGTTTTTCACCGGGGGTATCACACACCCCCGTATTTACGCCCCTGCCCACCACTGCTTAGAATGATAAAATCTGTTTGGAGCCTCATTACCTATTCAATAAAATTTGAGCTAAAACGTCTTCCGATTTAAACTATATGCTTAAAGGCCCAATTTCCTCCTCTTCACAGAAGTTAACATTTTCCCTACTAAATTAACTTTTAGCCCTTCCTCCAGTTCAAAAATAAATCTTCGGTACCTCCCAAACAAAGGCTCATCCTACATGTACAGGTATTTAATTGCCCAAAGCCGTATAATGCCGAGAAAGGTTTATTACTGCTAAATTATACTGTACATGTCTCATTACACTGATCTGCAAATGTCAGTGAAAGTAAAATCACTAATGATAATTTCAAATACCCGGGTATTACAAAATGTATTTTGGGTAATTTAAGACCAACTTTACATTTAGGCACAGTACCTTAAGCCAAACACAGGCATGGCCGTATTCAGCGGAGGGGGGGGGGGCAGCAGAGGCAGTTTTCCCTCCCCAGAAATTTTCAAGCAAAATTTTCATTCACATCGATCTGTGCGAATGTCCGACATTTAAAATAAAGATTGTTTAGATGCAAATTTTAAGGCATGGAAAGTGTCATTTCCGGTAATATGAAACAGACGAGTAGGTTCCCCTCCTTGAGGATATTTTCTTTTTTTTTCTATTACTCATATCGCAATTAAGTTTAAAAAATGCAATTTTTTTCCGCGCGCTTGGTGCGCACCTATTCTGAGTACTGGTTCTGCATTTTTACTTCCTACAGGACGCTAAGGGAAAACTTACTGTTCCAGAGTCCTTAGAAACCCTCGTACTAATCCATCCTCCCCTCCTTCCTCAAGTCATCTGCATCATCAATCCCGGAGTAAGACTATAACTGAAAAAAGGTCAAATTGTGATTTTATGGTCTGTTAAGTGCCCGTGCAATGTCATTTGAAGAAGCTAACATGTATCATTCTAATGTCCACAATTTCTTAAAATATCCCAGCGCTTCCGGGGGTGGGTGATTTCTCCCCCGAATCCCCTGGGCTCAAGGCGGACACCTGGACCTCACGCTCCTAGGAGAGCGCTTCAGCGACTTAATGTCGTTTCGGTATTTCCAGCTGAATTCGCCTGATTTTTCCCCCTGCCCCTCCCCTGAAAAAAATCCTGTGTTTGACTATGAAGACAGATCACACGTTCTGACTCCCCTTTGGCATGGTGTAATTTGTAGTTATGCGTGTTTCCGAGGGGTAAGGTTTCAACCCCCGCATAACCAAAGTGCGAAAATAGAATGCACTAATCACCTGTTTCTCGGGAAAGTATTCCGTAATGACTTCCTACTCCCATGATCTGCAAAGATCATTACGAAAATCCCCTGAGTCTGGCCCGTAGATCCCATAGGGAGAGCTTTGGGGTTCAAAGACACACTGGCGTCACTGGATTAGTGTGGTCTGACCCCCTTCTCCATACCAAATCCTGGTACTCACCTGCGGAGACAAATGCAAGTTTATCACTTTGGAAGGAAAACAGTATGGTAATGCAATCGGGTTATAATGTACACACTATACTGCGGACGGAGCAGATTAGTTTGCTTGCACAATCCTCGAATCCATTCACAGATTAAATGATCCTTCTTTAAGACCTGTCCACACAGGATGCGTATGCGTTGCGTATACGTCACGTCACTTTTATCACTTTGCACGTAAATCAATGGAGCCGTCAACACAGGACGCGTTGCGTCGCATCACGATCGATGCGGAAAAAAGTTATGCCTTCCGGATGTGTCAATTTTTGGCAACGTCCATGTGCGTTCAGAAACAGAGTTGACGTACGTCAACCATGCGTCAGATTTGACTGCTTTTATATTTTCGTTTCATGAAATGTTATTTTGAGAACATATGCAACACAAAAGAAGGAAAACCGGCTATAGTACTGAGGAATCCTGTTCAGGTTCCACTCGAAGAGTGTCACCACATTTCAAGGACGTCATTACATGGCCAAATTCGAATGAAATTGCAGCTAAATAAGTAGCCAGAGATTTATCAGGAGGGGGTTGGGAGGAGTCTGAAGCGAGGGGTGTTCCCCTGGAACAATTTAAAGACATCTGGGTCAAAAATGGTGCAATGTTTGAGCTTACGTCTGTGGAGAATGAGAGCCGCGATGGCAAGGTTGTCGTCAATGCTAGAGTCGCTCATGGCAGCCATATTGAATATCGTGAGTGACGTTGACTGTAGCCGGTGTACTTTGAACCTTTCTATGACCTACATATACTTTTTTCGTCAATCAGCATGCATTCTAATTGGAAACTACAGACTGCATCTCGAAGTGAAGCATCGAAATTGACGTAGTGTGATTGCATCCTATACAGACAGCCATGTGTCTTGACGTATCCGGAAGGATGTGGAAAAAGTGACGTGACGTATACGCAACGCATACGCATCCTGTGTGGACAGGCCTTTATACGGACAGACTATATACGGCCACTTTGCAGGTTGGCAAAATCTTGCAGTACTCTGGCTGAACATCGGGACATGGTCCGTTTCGCAGTTTGATTGACCTAATTCTTTGAAATTATTATGCAGCCTTTATTTTTTGACATCATTGATTGATTGTTAAATTAGAGGACTTGTTCCCCAATGCCCATCTTGTAAATAATTCATCAACATTCCATTTGAAACTGTTCCACTCTGGCAAACAATCCGTCCTAAATTAAAATATACTTAAACCAACTGTATATATTACATCATAACACGCTAACTGTAAACGTTTTTTTTCATAAAGCTAGCCGCCGGTTTCATATCTATTTGTTTCGAAAATTTCATAAGCATTTCATGATGCAATATCTTGCCTTGTCCTTGTACAAAGATGAAGCAATTCACTTAAGTGTGTGGCCAAATCACTTAGGCTTATTGCGGTAAATCGAATTAAGTCGTTGACTCGAGCACTGTGTCACTTTAAGTGGGATTCTTTATAATTTTATAAGTTATGTAAATGTTGGAAGGTACTTACCTTTCTCTTTTTCTCTCATACAGCTCTTATAAGTCGTAATTGACTTTAGTGAGTACCGACAATGAATTAAATTTGTACCGACTAAGTCGAATCAAAATAGCGTGGATTCGAAACCGGATTTCATGCAGTCATGTGAAGGAATCGAAAATCAGAACCGGTTTTGAAATCAGACTCAAACTGTTTGACTTGAATACGCGGGAGTAATCCTGGCTATACCATCACCATGGCCGTACATATTGGGGGCAGCAGGAGAATTAGTTGCCCCCTCCTCTCCACCCAGAAATGTTCAAAATGAATTTTCATCACCGAGATCGTGGAAACTTGGTTATTCAATATTATTCAATATGCCAATAGACGGATTGTTAGGGTCATGAAAAGTGTCGTTTTCCGCAATCGGGGAAGGATTTTGGCCAATTTTTTTCTAGGTACGCTAAACGTCAGCTGATAATGGCGTTCTGCTGAGCCTGTTGCGCCCCGTCCCACAAAAAATAACTGCGTATGGTCATAACGGTACCCATAATCACCTCTTTGGAGAGACTACAGTTTGTATGACTTGGGCCGCACCCAAAAGTCGTGAGCCTTCAAACGACTTTTCAAGCCGGAAACATACTTCATATATTTAAAACTGGCAAGATTTTTATCCTTTTTTAGAACTGGGAAGGGAGCTAGCGCTCTCCCGTCCACCCTCCACCTCGTAAGTATCTGAACATAATTTTGAACTAGGTGATTTATTAAGCTTCTTCAAAACTATATCAGTAATATGGAAAGTGTTTAGAAAAGCGAATGCCATTTCGAGTCGTGTAGTTGTTAGTTTTCACGTTCACTGTGCTCATCCACTTTTCAAACGTTCCCCCCCCCCCCGAAAAACTCGTGCCACTCGATTTGTAAGTTGTGTTATCCTTTCTTTACCAAGAACTGAATGAAACGCAGTACAGGACTACTCTACCGGTAGACTTATGACATCGATAACACCTTGAACGGTGAAGTAAGGTTTCGTGGTTAACCTAGCGATAAGCTTTTGTGACAAATGAGGGTATGGGCCAATGCAAACTTATCACTTTCGAAGAAGTGGGTTGATATTTTTTGACATAATTATTTTTTATGTTTTCTCCTAAGCTTCTCTGATTTATCTGTAAATCTGTAGGCCATACACTATACAGGCGCGGATCCAGACATTTCGAAAAGGGAGGGGGGCTGAAAGCCCCCTTGAATATTCTCCTAGATTTACATTATGCTAATTTTCACGTATTTACTTTTGTTGATGTGACGAAAAAGGGGGCTGAGGCCGGGAAAGCCCCCCCCCCCGGATCCGCGCCTGCTATAACATGCTCATTGAAATACCTAACGGTCGGAACCCCAAACATTGTGGTTACAACTTTGAAGATTTTACGAAGAGAAAGAAGAAACGTCAAAGCCCCCTTACTTCATCAGACATTCACTTCTTCCTTTTTATATGTTTTCCAAACATGATGACCATAGTCCAATTTGAATGTCACTTTGCCTGATCCAGGGGTGTAGCTAAGGGGTGGGTTGTTTGCAGAGCTGGAGTCGAGTCCACCTAATCCGAGTCCGAGTCCGAGTCCCTGGTATCCGAGTCCTGATGTCCGAGTCCGAGTCTGAGTCCGAGTCCGAATCTGAGTCCTAAGGCCCGAGTCCGAGTCCCCCGAGTCCAAGTGCAAATTGAACTTGTTTTGTTTTGAGTGTAAGAGAAGGAAAACTACAATGAAATAGTCTTATTCTAGCCTTTATTCCTTCCCTTAATATTAAAGATGGCCACAGATCCAAACAATAAGTATACTTAACAAAACAAAAGACCACTAAATTTCCTTTTATGAACATAGACGGATAAGACACGGATCTACAATTTCCAAAAAGAGGGCCGACCAAATAATGGAACAGCACAGCAATGCGTCACCGCACGTGTAGTGCACAAAGAGAAAAATCAGCATTTCTAGCCTTCTAGAGTTTTATGTCACCGTATATGACATTAAATTGTTTACTACTGACAGTTCCAAAACCAAAAATTGACTTCTTTAAGATTCATGGCTATGAAGAGAAGGCCCCTAAGCTTATCCTGGATCCGTGCCTGTATATAAAAGACGGCAGTGATTACCTGAACGCACCCCCACCTCATTCCCCGATAACCCATGTGACCTTACTCACCATCGGAAGTGGTTTGGGGAAGTTCCAGGACAGTTCAAAATATTTGTGCTTTTCATTCTGCGATTTCCCAACAGAAACCCCAAAATTTTCCTTGATTATGGCCAAAATCTCATGCACTAGGGTTATTTTTTTTTTGGAAAATAGCCCCTGGGTTTGATTCCTTCAAACTTGGACGGAGATGCCCCAAGTAGTATTTCAGGTTCCAAGAGCTTTGCAAAAGGAGCACATGGTGAATGTTGAATGCTTAAACGATATTCTGATATGATTATGATGTTGCACCACATGATTTGTCATTATAAAAAGTTAATCACCTTGAAGTCTCCTGAAAATTGCCCAAGGTCTGAAGCAAAAGCTTGAGTACTAGGGCCTTGGACAGGCTGGACGCCAATATCTTTTCGAATCCCGTCTGCTACAAGTTTTTGGATACAAGTGACATTAAACCATTCTCAGACCTGAAGCTTAGGTAAACTCTCCAAACATTTGATCACTGAATGCTTACTACAGGTTCCCAAGTGCAATCGCATGGACGTTGTGCTTAACATTTCGTGCTGGATCCGTGTTATCTTCAAAATAGCCTTGGAGGCCTGAGATTGAACCGATATATTCCAAGTTTTAACTGTTCATACTGCACACTGACTAATGTACTGTACGTAACATGAAGCAACGATATTGCACGTACACTTAGTGTACGTAATATTTTCAGCAAAGATTTTTTTCGCGCAGTTCCGACCTGAGGTTTACGGTCGTGGGAAAGAAAATAGTCTGTCTCGTACCCGGTATCGGCCTGAGTCCCCCTGTCATGTCGGTCGAGTCCGAGTCCGAGTCCTGAGCGCCGAGTCCGAGTCACGAGTCACGACAATCGGGACTCGAGGCCGGTCTCGAGACCGAGACCGGTCTCGAGTCATCCAGCCCTGGTTGTTTGGGCATAAGGGGCCTTCATAAGTCACACGCTCCAGTCTCCTTACTGGAAGACTCAAAAATGAAAAAAGCCATTCTGTTTCCGTATTTGAAGCCCACCTATGGAATGGTGGAACCCTTGTGCCCAATGAAAATTTTCTGGCCACTTCACAAGACTGGTCAATAAATTTCTCTCAAACATTGTAATAAACCTATATCCTGCTTTTGATGCATACGGTGTAAGGTCCCGGAATCATCACTGACGGATAAAACAGAGGTCCATATATCTATATGCAGTCATAGGTGCATGAGAGGGGTCTTGTACGGCTTCCCCTCCCCCGCCAAAAGTCCACTCCGCTCCCCCATGCTGATTTCAAAGCGAAACGAATGGTATTTTCAGGGTAAAATTTTTGTCATGATTTTTTTGTCATTTAGGAAAATTTCAGGGTAAAACATACCTCTCTCGTAAAACACCGCTCCCTCCCCTACTAGTGGTCATGTTAGTCGCAACTCTGAAGCAATCGACCAGTCCTACAATGACATCACAACTGAAGCACGAACATATATTTTAGCAGCTATAAATTGTCGACTGCTAGCCTACCAATAGACCCTTTTCCAAACAGCAATTACAAAGGATTGTGGGATAGAGTTTTGGTGCACACTGTTTTTGTCAATGGCATTTTACTGTGGCAAAAAATGAAGCACACCAAAATTCTATCCCACAATCCCGTGTAACTGCTATTTTGAAAAGGCTCTATGAGTAACAATACACTAGAAGGCTGAAGTACTTCAGCCGTTGAAATGAAAACCTGTAGTGTACACAACAGGCTTCTCAACAGCTGAAGAGCCTTACTGACAATGTCGGAGAATCATAGTGGCTAGACAATAAGATGAATATGCAGTTATTAAGTGTTATTACCTTGCAGTTTAAACAGTGACAATCTTCTGAACATATTTCACTTTACAACTGTAATTTTTTCGCTCGCTTGGCGCTCATACGTCGTTTTCTCACCCATGTAAACGAAAGTTGGTTACTAATCACGGGAAAAAATACTTCCCTATTTTTGAATACATTCCTACACCTGTATGACTACACCTACTAGGGTCCTTCCCCTATGTCGTTTTTGAAATTCATTTTGGCAAGGTCATCAGTCCAACTCATATGCTCTCAATTTCACAAATTGTCTTCCACAGTGATTCCACATGCTTTAAGCATGGAAGTACTACCTACCCCGAGGTAGTACTTCCGCATATGCCTATGGTCAGCCCCAAGCTGTGACTATAAAGACACTGCTGATATATATACATGTATCATTTTTTTTATTTTCTTCCGACTGGTAGATACTCCATTATTTCGCGGTCGACCTATTTTAAGCCACCTTTTCATTAAATTTCCCGATACTGTCCTTTTGTTACCGATGTTAAGATAATACTGTAAAACAATCAGCCACGGTACAAGATTATAAATAGCACGCAGAAGTAATTTGTACCTTTGTGTAATGTCGGCGCAATATAACCAATGTATATCGTATACCTTAGTAGATTTGCAAAGCCTTTTGGTGCGACATCCTTACTATAATAAAGCTTGTCTAGCGAACGTAATGGATATGACATCCTCGAAATAAGCATGTTACAAAAGTAGCTTTAACGTGACGGAATGTGCTAGAGTATTTTTGTTTGGGTTTTTTTTTTTTTTTTTTGTCTGTCTCTCTCTGTAGTATGTAGTATTTCTTTTACTAATTTTTAATCAGAATATTGATGATTTTCATAGGGAGTTTAAAATAAAAGTGGAAAACATTCAGCCAAAACAAATATAGTTGACTTTAAGGTTCGCGTAAGTGCATTTCTGAATTGCCTTCAAACCGAACCAGAGGAATTTATATACAGTGACTCTGAACCAAAATGCGCATAGGCTATTTTCAGACATATACATTAGATGTAAGTGTTAACACGTCGCTTTAACATAGGCCCATTTGAGGTCGTAGCCCAAGGGACCATCTATGCGGGGTTTTGCAGCAATTTCTGAAACAATCCTAGGGACATATTTAGTTTTGTATTTTATTTTATCGAAAACGTATTTGACCGGTAGTGACCGTTGGTGAAACCACAGTACGAATAAATGGGAGGCCTTGAAAGGCCTTCAAAACGAGTTTATAATAGCGGGACAGTGATCTCTGCTAATACATGCATGTGCCTCATTGAAACTCAGAACGGTGATTGGGAGACTCAGGTTAAAAAAGGAATTATATTTGTTTTTGGAAAAGATAACGTGGAAAGAAGATGTTACTTAAAATGCTGTATAAGCTGTGGATAAATTCCAGCTTAATATAGAGAGACTTTCGTTCAGCCCACGTGACATTTAGGGGCACACCACCATTAGATTAATGTCCGTCCGCCCAAAGATGTGAACAATTATAACACTTTAAAAGTATTTTTAGATGACTTTTAAGTGCCATTCAATGATTAAAGGTTTTTGATGGTAGGTGGATATAATAAAAGTAAAGAAAAGTGTGGATATTGTGAAATTTGGGAGGACTGAATATGCATGATTTAGATCATTTCGGGATTTTAAAAATGAAAGCTAGATTTCCGCTATCTCATCACCTCATACTGGGTATGTGTACAGTCGCACAGTTTGCCTTCTCTTGGCTCAACATGAACAGTCATTCTATACAAATTTGTTAATGCCATGACGGACTAACGTTTTAGCTTGGCGATTAGCATGTCATGATTGTGAGCTTCTACAAGGCCCTGGGATCCGTGGCACGAAGCAAATTAAGTTCGTAATTCAGGCGTGGTGCCAATGGGGGCAAGAAGCCATGCCGCCCATCGGGGAAGGCTGGTCCCCGTCGGGGAAATTTAATGCGTACGATAAAATATGTAATCCCGACAACAGTCAGTCGGGCCCCCGACGATCTGCTTGATTGTGATCTTAGGAAGGGCAGATTCTTCAATAAAATCCAAAAATTTTCCAACTTTTTTCTATAAAATCCCAAGTTTTTATTATTTCTCCAATAAAAATACAAATCTTTCAAAATATCTTCAATAAAACCCCAAATTTTCATTTTTTGTCAATAGGGGCCCAAAATTTTTCGGCGCGCTTTGCGCGCTGGACATTTTGCTTTCGACATCCTTGAGGCTACCCTTCAATTTTGTACGGGCTTCGGGTTGCTGTCCCCCCGTCAGAGAGTTTGGCCCCCTGTGGGGCAAATCACCCCTGGCGTAATTCAATGTAAGGATTAATTGTGGTGTGCCCCCTATGGTGGTCATAGCAGTGTGTGAATTTGGGTGTATCTCGTGAAAGTTTAACTGATAATACGACTGACGCAAAATGTCTCAAACCTTTACAATAAACTATCTATTTAACCAAATGTATACTAGATCTATTTCATTATGCATGTTTTTTCTTTTTAAGTTTTATAGATAAGTAACATTTATGACGGCAGATATGTTTTACAACGATAAGTTTGATTTGTTGAATGGAAAACTTAATTTCCTGTAGCTTTTTTCTTAAACAGTTTACGTTTCACTAGCTATTGTACCGGTTTATCATAGGTAACAAAAAATTAACAAAATTGTGACAAGAAGGAGCAGCACAAAATTCTGAGTTGCAATAATTTTCGAGAATTATGCCACATTTCCACCTGTCTACTAACTCAGATTAAATAATTATGTTTTCATGTGTTTTGTGTTCAGAATAAGAACACTGAATAAGGACATTACCATACAGCTTGGCTTATGGAGTTCTAATATTTTACAGCCTTGCATCCGCCTTGTTGCTAAATCGCCCAAAGCCATGCAATCACACTCTCAAGAGTGCGAGAGATTTTTGTTATGAACCTGATTGCTCCCATCTCAGTTCATCATATTGAAATGAGGATGTATGTTGTGTATGGCAGTACATCCGAGAATGTAGTAGATAGAATTGCATGCATGTAGCCTACAAAAGAATGTATAGCCTGTACGCAATACTTAAATTACATATATAGCTCGCTAAGGTCAAAACCCCACAGGCAGACTGAACCAATTGGCCTTATTTCGAACAGTTACTTTGGCGTTCATATTTCAAGTTGAGGAGCTGAGAGTGTTTCCTGAGGTGCGACAAAACTGAAATTGGATATATTAGGTAATAACAGGAGGACAAAGTAAACAGCCTAATGTTATTTGGATAAGGTATCCTAACACGTATATCCGACTTTGTATTCTTATACAGTTTTACTTCCCTGAAGATCGGTGCTGCTAGGGTCTTGTTTTATCAGCAAGTCCATAGGAATGCCGGAGATAGTTAATTTTAATAAATCCAAGTTTGGATCACACACAGAGTAGAGACTTTTGAATGAAACTTGAAGCTAGGTTATGAGAGGTTAGCTTACTTTGGCTTGATTCTTTAAATTAAGGACCAAAGGAGATAATTGTATTGTTTGATAGGGTATATTTATATGGTAGGCCTGTATAAACTCGACATGCCATGCATTGATTTAACATTTGCCATGAAACCTCTAAGGGCGAATATTACTTCAATTTCAGTTACATCAACTTTATTTTAACCAGGATTGTAAATTTTAAAGATCACAAACAAAAAAAAGAAGGGGAATATCAAAAGAAATTGGTAAAACTTGCTGTTGTGACTGCGCTGAAAGAGTAATTTTTCAAACCCCATCAATGTTTTGCTAAAGTATGGTACATTATGTTACCAGCCCCCTCGACTGTAGCCGTTGCAAATTCACGAATCTCTGTAATTCCTTTCTTTGGAAGATGCAAGCGCGTGGTCAAGATTTAGACGGGGGAGGGATTCAGACCATACTGACCCAGTGACAGTGGATGTCACCGGAGAACACGTCACTGATTTGTAGGATTAGGTGACATTCCAGGAAATATTTAGGGCCTTAGAGTCCAGGGGTTCAAGTTAGCTCCGGTGGGACCAGGGTCGAAGTTCCCAGAAGCTCTAGGGCTCTGTACAAAATTATGAGCATTAGAATGAAGAATTTGACGATCCTCCAATCGCATTAGCTGCGCACTTAACGCAGCACAAAGTACAATTTGACCGTTTTTGTTTGTTTGTTTGTTCGCACAGCCTCACTTGGACCAACGTCCGAACGATTTGTTGATGCAAAGGATTAATGGGTGGGGACTAAAGGTGTGCGTCGGTCTCGTTTTTCGATGTCCAAACAGCCCAATCGTCGGTTCGAACACAACCAGGACCACCCGAAACCGACGAAGCATCGTACTCAGATCATACGAGACCAAACCGACATCGATGTGGGGGTTAACCAAACCACCCATCCGACGCAGCTTTCAGACCACGGGGGACCAATCCGATAAACCTGAAGCAAGCTTTCATGGAACGAGTATAGATCCTATAGTTGATAAGATCTTCTCCATGGTAAACGCATATTAAAATAGTAAAGTAACAGTCGGGGGATTTATATGGACTTTAAATAGCGTTCACTCCGTACACAGGGGCTATAACCTATATGGTTTTGGCATGTTTGTTCAGTGAGGGTGGTAACTGTGCCTTGGAAAATGACCTTAAATTTACAAGAACTGATACGTCGGTTTTTAGCTTTTTCTCTGGTTGGTTCAAAAAAGGCAGACCACCCGAAACGGAAATGATGTAAGTTTCATGACAGGTCAGACTACCCAACCGTCTGTCTGAGCTCATCAAGACTACCCAAAAGGCTTCACACCCCCAATAATTCTCCCATTGACTTACACACTAAATTAGCTCCGTTTCGAGGCCCCTGCAGCCTTGTCAAAGTTCACAGCTATTTCGAGCTACCCCTCATATGAAAGCTGAGAAGTTTGCCAATCATGGCACTACAAAATTTCTATACCATGACCGTTTAGATTTTGAGCTAAAAGGAGTTAAAGTTTTGGTAGGGTACACCCACCCCTAATTCTCTTCAACATAACAGAAAACGTCACTGTTTGATATGAATTTAAAAAACAGTCTAAATCACCTTCAGTTCACCCCAAATTTTCAACATCTACACTTTTTTATGTTCTCTTTGATATTCATGGAGAAAACCGACTTTGGTTTCGAGTGGTTTCAGTTTGGTCCCGGTTTTGGGGGTCTGTATGCACAGCTTTAGTGGCGACAATGGATGGCGTTAGGGTTTGCGTTGATAATTGCATACAAGCTGGAATTTATGACGAAACAACTATTAGTGATTGGTGCGCACGAAACCCGTCAAAATGACATTTTTAAAGACATTTCGGTGTTGTTTTACCTCATTTTACATTTTAATACTTCACCATTACCTGATTACAGGACAGTTATATTGAATTTCTTTCCAAAGAAATAGGTAATTTGGGGACATTACTTTTTTCGCTCTTTTGTCATGAATACAAGGGTACAGCGCCGTCGCTAAAGGGGATGTACCCCTTTTTCACGGATCCAGTCAGCAAAATTCTGCACCAGTCGGCAAAGTTAAGGGAAGGGGGATAGAAAAAAGAGGAAAGGAGAGGAAAAGAGGAGAGAAAAAGGAGAGAAAGGAAAGAAAAAAAGAAGGAAAAAGCAAGAAGAGGAGAGAGGGGAAAAAGAGAAAAAAAGAAGGAAGAAAATTCGCGAGCTCGCGCATGTAACGGGGGTGGGGCTCAAGAAGGAGAAAATGGAAAGTATGTAGGTTTTATAGACAACTCATGTCGTAATATTTGCGAAACTCCGTCAAAACACATAAAACGTAAGAATATTCGTTTGGCTGAACTGCATTCCAACTCATAAGCTTCCCAGACATGCCAAAAGTTGTTCATGGCAGTGTGATATCGTGTCACGGTGAGAAGACAAAATTTTGAATCAGTAGGCAGAGTGAAGGAAAGACGGGGAAGAAAGAAGGAAAAGCAGAGAAACAAGTAAGGCAAAAAGAATAGAGTGGCAGCCGAGCATGGTTCGAGGGGGGAATTTGAGGCACCTTTTCTATCTAGTGCAGTGGTTCCCAACCGGGGGCGTTTGCACAAATCAGGGGGCGATGAGCGCTTAGGGGGTGATAGGAGGTGTTCTGAAAAAAATGTGACACTCAATTTAAACCAAGGCTTTACAAGATTCCATAGCTTTTCTCTTGCTGAACTCTCAAATTGGTTCGCACAAAAAGGAGATGAATGGAGTCAACAAATTGAGTAGGTCTAATATTCCCTTCCTAGATGCCACAAAATGGCATCTACTGTAACAGTGTTTAATTTCAATTTTTCCTGCAAGGACCCTCATATTCCCATCATTGACAGTGAAAGCGGTGACCGAAGGGGTCATAGCTAAAAATCGTCCTGCAAATTTAACCTTGAATGTAGTTTTTTCCCTTGCAATCCATAAACATGACATGCTGACAGAAGTGACAATTGTAGTTAACTGTAACAAAATAGATATTTGTTGGCGATGTAATATCAAGTAAAACTTTAAAATTTTTCCAAAAAGGCACTTTTTCGGTGCGCCAATTCCTGCTTTCTCATTATTTCTACCTGTTGGACAGCTTGATTGGCACAAGTCTTTCAAGTCCTCATGTCACCCCTACCATCCTTCTTCCTTCCGTGACAGGACAAGCCCCTTTCAACATCAAAGGGAACTCCCGTTATTTATTACTGAAATACAAACTGGGCTAAGGCCGATTTTGCAATCTTTTTAGTTCGTATTTAAGGTTATTAGGTAATCGAAAGATTTGAAATGACAGTACGTCATTCATTCTTGTGTCAACAATATCATAAATACTTCACAGCTTCCGTGGGCCAATCCCCCAGTCGCCCTCTGGATGATGACCTTTGGCCTTATTTGGGGGAATAGTCCACAACTCGATGGGGCCCTGGCAAAGTCAGTTACATAGCAAAGACGTTTCTCCTCTCTTGTCCGCGATCAAGCCTTCCAGCTTCTGTAAATCGTGGGTTAAAGAGTCGCCATCTCAAAAGGGTGTCAGTTTCTGAAGTCCCGCATTGCTGTTTTGCTACCCTGTGTCGAATCCACACGTAAAACGGTGTGTGTAACGGTAGGTCTACCCTTTTATTTCAGCATGTTTTGTTTTATTATCGTCGTTTCATCCATAGCAATAGTAAGCCACAGACGAGGGGGGGGGGGGCATTTGCCCATCCTCATTTGGTGAAAGGGGGCGTTTAGCTGGAAAGGTTGGGAACCACTGATCTAGTGTCTAGAATTATTCAAACACCCCATTTTTCTAAGTCTTTGAATCCTTACAAAAGGCCTACATGAGTCAACTGAATGGTAGGAGATAGCAGCTCGAGTCATAACTTGCTACAATCACCCGCTGGGTTCCCTTGAGTGCTTGTAGACGCTGAATCCAAATTTGTATTTCAGAATGCACTTTTATGCAATGTACAACGTTTAGGATTAGGGATGGCGCCTTGTGAGGGAGAGGGGCAGCGGCGCCGGCATGGAGCATGGCCCAAACGATCTTTGAAAATTTTCATTTTTTTAAATGAACCCAAAGGCTTATAATCTTTACATTTCTGTAGGGGTAGGATGAGGTGTGTTTTCGACTAACTGACTGACTTAGTGATGGATCTATTTTAATTATTTTCTATCACAAATCCTTCCCAAAGCATCAAAATTTCGGGCCCTAAGCGCGCTCTATCTTTCAAATTCTATTTTTTTAAATACCATTCCAAATGTATATTGTTCAAAGCTACTTTTACGGGATTTGTAACAATTCCTAAGCAAAATTTTGGCAGGCCTCGCGCGTAATTGCAACAGTTTGCACTCCGTGCCAGATGACCATTATTAGGACGATAGCGCACGTAATTATTCGAGCGAGAACTATTTTCCGAAACTTTAGCCCTAACCTCAGGTTAGCATCAAAACGAGATGGTAATCTTGTATTATGGGCAACATTTGTTGTGCGATGTTCATGATTTGAAGTATATTACTCATTGCGTAAGCGTATACAAAGGTCATTAATAAGTGCATTTTCAGAAAATAAGCATTATGAAAAATGCAATTTATTAATCCTCTATACCACTTTGTTATACTTTAACTGTCCTTCTGGATTCTAGTTCAAAATGAGGGAAATTACTCTTTGCGGTGTGCCCAGCTAGAGTGTCATTTGGATGCAAGTTAAAAGCATCATATACTAACGTCCCAGTTTAATTTTCCCAAAGATTCCAGGAGGTCCTATGCCGTTTCTATGGTATCACCATTGGAGGTGTGGCATACCACAGCCAAAGTACCACTAAGTAGTGGCAATTTCTGAACATGAAATTAGTTCAAAGCTTTGCCAAAAGTAGTACCATTTTGCAACTAATCCACCTTACCTAGACGAAAATTCTCAAGGGGAGGAGTTTCAAACCCTCCACTTAGACACCATGCCCTTTCATTACACCCAACAAAAATAAGAACAATATTTCAGCATATAATCAGTAGAAAACTTTGCCAAAGATGGCATCATTTTGCATCTAAGCCCCCTGAAACGAACAAAATATTCCTTAAAGGGAAATTTTCATCATCCCAGACAGTTCCAATTCTCCCAACTATGCAACTTCTAGCTCCTCCCATAACTGTATGAAGCTTCTCCTTGTGCAGGAATGAACCTGTTTTATTGCTTAAGGCCATGTACTTATGAGCATACAAGGCTATAAAATGTAATAAAAGCACTCTCTCTGCTTTGTGTGGAATGTGAGCTAATCTGCATCTTTCAAATTTTCAAACTTTGATGTCAATCAAAGAGCAGTCACCAACTGAGAATTTTCATACCCCTACACTAAAAATATACTTTGGGGTGATGACTGTCTGTCTTTAAGGGGAGGGGATATACCTCTTCCCTTAATCCCTCTTCCAGGACGGCAACTTCGCGCCAGGTGACGGAGAAAGGGACCAACCTGGTGAAAAGAATCGTAGATACGAATTTGCGTACTTAACACCGACTTTCTGAGATAATGTGGGATGAAAATATGACATTATCTCTTTGCCCCAGTCATCAACCCTGACGGCGCCACTAAACATCCCAGGGGGCTATGCCGAAGCCCCGTAAAGGAATAAGTTTCTAAGTTTGTCGAGGTGCCTTAGTGAATGCGATAAAAAGTTTTATAGTCGACGGACTGATTAACTGTGTTTGCTCTCAATGAGCACGGATTTCCACAAAGCCCTACAAAAAATTTGGCGCGCTTCGCTGTTCTGATTTCTTAGTTCCATCCCATATGGCTAAGCAGTGCAGGGCTCCTTCTATGAAGTACTATAGCCTAGACTGTTTACACAGTTTTCTATAAAAAGCGGAAATTTAATCCTCAACCGGCGATGGGGGTTTTGACCATCATCAGGCAGCAGGGTCCCGGTACAAGGTATATCATCACCAATCTGGACCAGCCACCCAGAGAGCCGATGTATTTTTCTCTGAATGTGAACCGAAAGCGTTTTGGGTGAAGAATTTCCTCATGCTCGCGCCGCACCTGACACCTGAGGAAATTCATAACTATAGTCACGAATTTGTGTTCTTCTGACGTGAAACTCAAGTCCTGAGGTCGATATTAAGTTGGTCCTGCATGTACAGCATAAATAGCTTTCCAATGAAATTTCCTGGATCCGCCACTGTTAATTTGATTTCATCCGGTTGCTTTCAAAGTGGTCCGTGCGAACAGTTGTGGCGTTCGGCGACATTTCCCCTGCATATTGCCCCATCCCTCGCTTTCCCCGACTAAATCTGGTACTTCAAAATATAGGCTAATCGTTTGTACAAGGAAAGGCCAACTAAGCAACTCTGCACTTTCTTAACTGTCCTGAAAATGCAATATTTTTGGCGCGCTTCGCGCGCATTCGTCACTCCTACTTGCCATAGTTAGACCCACTACCTGTATGACAGCTTGAGTGATAATACTGTTCCAGAGTCACATACAATCCCTTCAATCAGCCATTCTTCCCCATCACAATTCCCTGCATCAACAACTCGACCGGCTGTTAATCCGAATCAAGAAATCTAAAAAGTGTCCAAATTGTGATTTCAGTGGTTTAATCATTGCCCATTAAACGCCTTGAACATAGTTAAATACTTCATTCTTATGCCAATAATTTGGAAAATGGTCCAAAATATCCTAGGGCTTCGTCCCCAGGCCTCCATCTGGGTATTTCCTCTGGGCTCGACCTGGGACCATAAGTCTAGCCCCTGGACCCCTCATGCACTTGCTTCGCCCTACGCGCGTCATTTTTTCTGTCGGCATTTTATTCCCTTTGGTCCGCAAAACTTGGCGCACCCACCCCCATTTAGCGTAGCCTACTCTGGCGACGCCCTGCAAGGGTATCATTTCTTCTATAATTAGAGGAAAGCATTTCAGGTTGGCGGACAGCCAAGATGCTAAAGAAACCTTCCGTATGGTCCTCTTGACAAACAGTGAGAGAAACGTGGAGGGAAACAAAGTACCAACCGGAACACAAATTCTACTCCCTCTCACCCCTCCCACCAATAAAAGAAACGTCAAATACCCTCACCCCTACTATCCGGTATGTGAGAAGAATAATATGGAAATTCTTACAGCAACAACAATTGTTTTACTAGCATGAAAAGTAATTCTTTGGTTTATCCGCAAAGGGCAATTCTTCTTTGGGAAAATTGTCAGGGCAAACACATTCCTCCCCTTGTAAAGTGTCTTCCCATGCGCCTATGATTGTAGCCTTCTTCATACACAAAAACACTTCCCCTCTACTTCGAAAACACGTTTATATTTGAAACAAGAAAACAAAAAGTGAATGCTTAGCACTTGAAGTGCGTTTAAAAACACAACGTTTAATTGGGACATATGTCTGTTTTGTGTTAACTTTGAAAAATGCTTACAGGGTGGTAAATAAAAGAGTGTGTAGGCAAATGTGTTTTTTAAAGACCGTTTTTAGACTGAACGTTACCTCCAGCCTTACATATTATCAACCAGACATCACACTTAAACAGCGACCAATGAAACAGCACAGAATACAATTTGTTAAACTACCGTACAATGCTAGTAAGAATGGTATCATGACACCGATCGAAGAATAAAATTATACAACAGAAAACGCGCAGCAAAAACTAGACTACCCTCTGTCTTAAAATAAACTTAGGTGGGCATTATTTGTGGGCTTGAGACGGGGTATCGTTGTCACTGCAGGACCATTGTAGTTGCACAGCACAATCAATTCTTCTCTTTACTTAAAGGCAGTAGGCAGTCACCCCAAACAGAGTGAGTGTATCCTGTCACTCTAGTTCATGATTGGCCTATTTTGATCATGTGACAATATTTTTGTTAGTGTATTGTGGAATTCAAGGAGAATTTCACCTTGCTTTACCTATTGTTTGTAATAGTTATGTTCAAAACATCTTCAGAGGTGCCTGTAATGCAATATGAGGAGATTTGCAAGAGTTTGCTGTTTTTTCAAAGAAAATTTTAGGGCGACTGCCTATTGCCTTTAAACACTAAACTTGCTTCGTTCCACTGCCCAAAGGCCTTGAAAAACTTCTGTCTTGATATGTAACTCAACAACTGAAGCTAAGGAATTGGTCCACAATAATTCAAATTATCATAGCATGACCGTTAAGATTTTGAGTTAGAAGAGCATTGACACACCTAACCCCACCCCCGTGTTTCACTGTAGAAACCCACCCAACACTAGCCGATCAGACAGAGGAAATCTACCATTACGTTCACTGAGAAAAACCAGGATTTGCTTCCTTGTGGTTACCCCGCGGAGCGGACTGTGTTTGCTCAACTCTTCCCAAACCATGACTAAACAACGAGTATGCCGTACAGCCTGCTACGTATCAACCCGGTGATATACTCTTCACGTATACTTGAAGTATATTTTCTTCTAGATTTCTGTAGCCGTCCTAATAAAGTAAGACCTTGTATACTCGATTTTTTATGAACTTTATAAATGAATTTCCTGGACGGCAAGTTTGTTCACAAACCTGGGCCGTATTCTGCTTCTGTATACCAGTTAGAGACATCGGAGCTACTATGTAAGAAAATTTCCATGCTTATTAGATGTATAGTTAACGGCGTGGGAGGCAGCTTTCCACGAAAGACAACGTTAACATTCAGAAACGGTAACAGGTAGCCTACACTTTGGTAGTCTCCATAATATTAATTGGATGATATATTACAGTCCTTTGCGTGAAGAGACCTCTTAAACCACGTGCTTACTTGTTGAGATGGAGAATAATACAGAGTGGCCAATGAAAAAAAAACCTTCAAGTGTCTACAAACTTAAAAAGAATATGAATTGAATGTGATGTAACTTAAATACTTTCCACTGCTATTTTACGTGTATACTGGCGAGGGGTACATATAGGCTGATAGGTACTGGCATTACTTCAAACTCGAAGTGAAGCTCACCGATGTATACAGGCTGATGCGAAATGGTGCTTTTCTCTCAGCTGTACGTATAGGTTAATCATCTTGACTGGAATCTAAGTTTCGTGAAACAGCAATTCTTAGGAGTAATTTCGTATTACAATTGTCTTCAGTCGAACGGGGTCTGGTATTTTATGTGGGAATACTTACATTTTGATTTTCTGGAGTTAAAAATATTGAACATACCTCATAAATAACTTTGTCGATGTTTTCTTTACCTACAGATGTAGCGCAATGTAATAGGACGTGTTATATTCGTGGTTTATACAAGATACGGCGCTGGTGAATTGGTTGGGGGTCGTGTGCTCTCCTCCAACTTAGTCCTAGCTTTGTTTACAACAGTGGTTTCCAACGGAGGCGTTATCGCCCCTGGGGCGTTTTCGCAACTCAGGGGGTTGATGAGCGCTAAGGGACGGCAGGGAAGAGTTTTGAAAAAAAAATTAGATATTAAATTTAAACCGGGACTTCACAAGATTCAAAATGTTTCCTCTTGCTGAGCTTTCAAATTGGTTTGCATAAAAAGGAGATAAAGGGAATTCAACAGGTCGATTAGGTCTATCATTTCCTCCTCAGGTGCACCACAAAGTTTTTGAATTATCTTTACCTCCAGATGCCAAGAAATTGCATCTAACAGTGTTCAATTTTATTTATTCATATTCCCAGCAGTGGCAGTGAAAACTGTAAGCGAAGGGGCCTATATATGGCTAAAAAATTATCCTGCCATTTTTTTTCCTCGATGAGTAGTCTTTTCCTTGCTTCCCATAAACATGATATACCTACAGAAGTGACCCTTGTAGATAACTGTGACATGATAGATAAATTTTGCAATTCAGTATGAAGTAAAACGTTACAATGTTTTCAGAAATGCAATTTTTGGTGGGCCAATTTCGTATTTCTCATTTTACTACTTGCAGGATAACTTGAGTGACAGAACTGCTTTCAAAGTCCCATGCAACCTATACCATCCTAATTCCTCCCACCCACAGACAACCCCTTGCAACATCAAAGGGAACTTCCGTTAGCAACTATTTAAATAACAAAAAAGTCTAATGGTAATTTTTGTTATCTCTGTAGGGATCATTTTAAGGTTATTTCTATTACAGTGCTTCATTCTTGAGCCCAGGGCCGCCAACGGGGGGGGGGGGGGACAGGTGAAAAAATGTCCCGGGGCCCGGGGCAATTTTGGCGGCCCGGGAAAACTCGTCATAAAATATATTATATCATATCGAATTATTTCCTTGTGAACAACACACTTACTTTGGTGAGAGGGGGCCCGCATTGAAATTTTATGCCGGGGGCCCGGGTCGGGTGTCCGTAGCTCTGCTTGAGCCGTCAAATTCGTTAATGCCCGAGAGCTTCTGAGAGCTTCGCCCCTGGTCCCCCACTGGGACGTTACCCCTCGACCCCATTAGAGGCTCTTGGGGACCCTCCACACTTCCGTAGGGCCCCTGGCGTCCAATTCCAAAACGTTTTTCCGGCCCTCACCACGATCAAGCCTTCACGTTTTCGTTATTCGCTAGTGTATTCATGACAACACAAAACTTCCTTGAAACATTTTTTTTTTATTTTTGTCGTTTCATGCAAAGCAATATTACTATATTACGAACGGAAGGGGGGAGGCGCGTTTGCCAACCCAATTCAGTGAAAGGGGCAATGCGCTGAAAAGGTTGGGAACCACTAGCTGGTCTACAGGAAAACCATCTAAAATAAGACCGAACATCATTACGAGACGGCCATGTTGGGCCCCTATAACGTTACACATATTTAAAACGGATTACTTGGCCCCAGTGTACCTGCCTACACTCCGCAATTATCACATGCTTATTATTGGGAATTTTACAGCTACCAATAACAGTAGGTAACGGTGGTAATCATCTTGAGAGAAATTAATTCTCAAAATCCCCATAAGTAAGCGAAGTCCACCTGACAGATACTGATTTAGGACACCATGGACTACCAAATTCAATAATAAGATACTAATACAAAATTTCCAGATTCAGCTATATGATTCTGCCTGACTAATGTACAAGTTATGTTAGGGCAGGGGGTTATCATTCTGCCTGATCAGACAATGGTTAATTAACTTGTTTGGTTTAAAGAAAATACGCAATTACCCAAATTAATTTTGAAGCATTTGCTAAATCTTTGAAATTTCGTATTTCCATTACAAGTACCATTCATGACGTTTTATGGCAGATATATTGCATACTAAAGGGTCAAGTAAGGAGTACGTCTCTACTAATTTTACTAATTCAGTAACAAAAACATTGTCACGTGATTTAAAGGTCACACAGAAATTATTATATCAGTGTATACCAGTTCAATTTGGATTGACTTCATTTTTCTTTTCAGAGAAAGGTTTGAGCAAAAAATGTGATTTGTGAAAACTAAATCTAAGCATTTTTGGTGTAATTTGTATTTGGGTTCTATGTATAATTTTCGAGATATTATTAGCAAGGGAAGTTACTGCATTTGTAGCAAGCAAGAGTGACGTCATCTCCTCACATGGCTAGGCATTGATTTGTTTTCTTTGTTGCAGTCCATTGTGTTGACCTTGAGATAGAGGTTTGAATTTCAAATGGAAATGTAAATTTGGTAAACTTTCCATGTCTCTTATGCATTATTTAGATAACATGAGACTATAGTTGAGAAAATTGGTTCATAAATTTTGACAAAAAAATCATTGATTTATGTGAGGTAATGGTTTCCTGTTTCTAGTTCGATTTGGGTTAAAAATGTGACAAGTTCATCTGGTTACATCTATTGAACCTGCACAAGAAAGAATCTAATGCAAATTTTACCGCAGTGATTATATTAATGATCCCTCTAAGATATTAAAAATAAAATAAATCTTTCTTAAATACTAATATAATTTGAAGTGTGTGAGCATTGTGGGTCATTCTGGCTTGAGGACTGCTAAGGAAGTAGCAGGCCTGTAGCCAGACAAGGTACTCAAGGGTAGCGAGATGGCTTGGGGGATATTTTCTAGAGGCGAGATGTGTAAAAATGTAATTAAGACAACGGTAACTTAAAATTTTCTAGGGGGCGAAAAATTCTCTAGGGGCTTTACCCCCTGCCACCCCCTGGCTACGGGTTTGTGAGGCAGAAAAATAGTTGTTTCAAGCTAAGCTCAGGCGACTTCAGTGATGTGTCCGTTCAGACGAAAATATATCATATGTATGAACTATCAAGAATATACAGTGGTTAGGTTGAAACTAGATCTCGTTGTTAAAGGGGCTGTTTCATCACCTCAAACTTCTTTAAGAACCAACGGGTAATTCTTTTCACAATTGGTTACTGTACTTCGATTGACATAAATTCAAGCATATCTTCACTCTGAATTGTCTGTGCTGACTTTTGCATATCAGTTAACTGTAATGAAAGGTGGCCTTCGGCATCGAGACAAGTCAATCTGTAGAAGCATTAAAATCACACACTGCGGGCTAGTGTGCAGTGCGGAATATTGTACAAATTAAACTCACACTGTAGTTTAGCTTTGTATGGAAGTTGCAGAAGACAGATTTTATGAAATTTTGTGATGGAGTAGACGTAAACATAGTTGGAAGAGTTTCAAAATGTACCTAAAGTCTAAAACTTTTGAGAAAATGTATTAAACGGTTAGAAACTCAGTTTCATTGGTCCACCTCTCATTTCCATGTGTTATTCCATTACTGTGATATAAAATTGCGAAGCAGTCGATTGCGCAATAATTTGCTATATCCTTCGTGTGCAAGTTCATTAGCCTCTTTTGTTTCCTTTTGAAATAAAAAAAAAACGTTTCATGACCTTAGACAAATTGCTCTTTTCTGGCACAGTATGTTGTGAAGAGAGGGCTTGCATAGCCAGGTCATTCTATAATTATAAGATATCGATCACATTTTATAGCAAGGTATAATCAGGGAGCTGCCATTAACAATGGCAGCTCCCTGGTATAGTTGCTTTAGAAAATACAAAGAAAAACAGAGAATGTAATTCGAGTAGTACCAGAATGACATCACAAGTTTTGCTTATCAACCACTGAGTGACTATTTGAGTGAGTTAACCTCATTATTTATATATCTCCGGGCAGAAATGTCCTCTGCAGATGGGAGTTTGACCACTGAAATCCAATTTTCAACCTTTGAAACATATATTATTATATACTGGTTTTTACTTTAGGTACACTTTAACTTTCTGGGAAGAGATAATTGACCCTAATAACAAACTAATAAGCGGGTAGCCAAGGGGGCGAAGGGGCAGCCACCCTTTGAGCATATTTTTGTGTTTTTTTAATGATTTTTTGATGATATCGCTAGTAACTCAAAATAAAAAAAATGTTTTGATACAACTTAAAAGGCCTGGGAAATGCCATTTCCATCGATCTGGGAGGTACCTTCGGCCAAAATTGTCTTGTACGCTTCGCGCCAACCTATGGTGACGCTTCGCTTAGTTTTCCTACAGACTTTGCCCACTCCTTGACAAATTCCTGGCTACGCGCCTGGTTATCGACTACCTGCACTAGCTGACCGTTGTCAAAGCCCTCGGTTTTTGCTACGTCTAGCCGAAAAGCTGTTTGGAGTGAAATATTGTCAATGACAGAAACTGTCCTCGTATTAACACGTCTCATGTAAAACATATTATCTGGATATGAGAAATGTAAAATTCAATTTTGACGCAGGTGCAAGAGTAAAGTCACCATGACAACGGTACTTGCTAGCAATTAAAAGCCTAAGCTGTTGGGTTAAGGGAACATCCCTTCGGAAGGTGTCAATTTACCTATGTAAAGTGGTGCAAATCAGCCTATGACCTTTAATTGATTGTATAATTGTAAAGTAATGCAATAAAGGCAGGGAGCATTCTCATTTGTTGACAGACTTATAGTGATTATGTACTTAAATCACGCTTTGGCATACCCATCGGCGGCGATCCTGAGGGAATGGGGGATATATACTATACACTATATCCCCCCCCCCCCCCATGAAATCAACCCGGCAGATTCGGAAATCATGTAAAAAAGTTAAGTTAGTTATTAAAAAAAACTTCTAGGAAATACTTCTGACAGTTGTCAGTATCACGTTGCAAAGCCTGAAAAGGGATTTCCGGTGATCTTGGGGGTACTTTTGGCCAAAATTTTCTTTGTATGCTCTGCGCCAACCGATGGTCGTGCTCCGCTTAGATAGTGCCACTGACTTTATCCCCTCCCCCCAGCTTTCAAAGACGGATCACCCCCGCCCCCCATGAGCATACCAGTCTGTACTCGTACTCGGGAGAGTGGAAGTCGTACTCGTACTCACAGGCTTCGAGAGTAGAGCATTGCTACTAGTGCAAAATTTTGTTCTCGCAATCGTAGGAAAGATATGATGTACTCGTACTCATAACTCGAGAAAACCACCTATAGAAGGATTTCAGTCACGTGACTTTCACCAAAGAGACGCAGTTTTGACTGGCAAGATAGCGCGTCTCTTTGGTTTTGACAAGCACGCGTCCATTGTGTAACAATAGTACCGTATCTATGGTTATGCCGTGCGCGTGAGTTGTAAGTTCGCTTACTGCGTGTGTGTTTTGCCCTTCAGTGCCAGGGAATCCATTGCGCGTGACGTCACATGAAATCCCTCTATACTAGTACTCATGACATCTTACATTACATTGCAATCCTATTTGTAAACAGGAACATCAACACCCTGTTTGGAGGGTGCAATATCCCCTTTAAAAGGAATGTGTTGGCGTAACGAAGGATATTTATGTGACCACGATGAAGACATCAGCATTCGGTGATCTCTGAAAACTATGTAAGAAGAAAATGTAAAGTCAAATGTCTTCAAATGAAATGATTATGCTAGGAATGAACAAGATCCAGAAATATAAAACACAAATTGCTTTTCAAGTTATCTGTACTTAATCATATCCCAAAGGCTGGAAAACTTCAAAGACAGACAGTCATCACCCCAAAGTCTATTTTTGTTGTGAGGTATCAAAATTCTCAGTTGGTTACTGCGCTTTGATTGACATCAAAGTCTGAAAATTCAAATGATGCAGTGTAAATCACATTCCACACAATGCAGAGAGTGTTTGGATTACACATTATAGCCTTGTACGCTCACCAGAACATCGCGTGAGGCAATAAAATATGTTAAGTGTTTGCATAAGCAGCTTTATACAGTAATGGGAGGAGCTGCATAGTAGCTTAGTTGGGAGAATTAGAACTGTCTAGGATAACGAGAATTGCCCTTTAAGCAAATTCTATAATGTCAGCCACTATGAGATGTTATTGGCATAGTTTTGGTCTTTCCTTATTCTACCGTTCCCTTTAGGATGTCAATAGGACTTTAGGAAGATTTTCAGGTGCATGAGGGGGGGGGGGCGATCGAAGAGCAAATCGTATCAGACTATATCTAAGCGAAGGGACACCTTCAATTTTCGCTTAGTTTGCTCAGAAAATATTTGCCCCAAATGCCTCCCAGATTGCAGGAAATGGTGCTTTTTATGCTTAGTTTGGAAATTGCATCTAAGCATTCTTTACATTTAATGTCTCGTGTTTTAATGATATATGCTCCCAGAAAATAATAAATTTAAAGAATGTTAAAATTACTTTGTAAGGGGAAAGGTGCACGACATTACTTTGTAAGCTTACATAAAAGTGTTTCATTTCAGTCTTTCGGTGCGATCCTGGGGACAAATCCAAAAGTTTTGGGGTATTTACACAAGTACGGGAGTTAGATTACAACATTAAACATATTCTTAAGTGACACTTGATGCTCACTGATTAGACCACAAAAATCGGGATTTGATTATTTTTGTAATAGGCTAGTCCACCTCTGGATTAACGGGTGATCGATTTGACAACGCAGAGGGATTGCATGTCAAAGGCAATGACTGAATAATGGCAAGGATTGCGTGAGGCTTTGGAGAAGTAATGTAATACTACCTGTATCAAATTAATAATGGAACTAGTGCTTACGATGGATGCGCTCGGGGCGCCCCAAAGAAATTGCCTTTTAATGCGTCTTAGTGACATACGTGAGAAATGTCTTGTCAGTTCTTCACGACCTATGATTGTGTATTTAGCTGATTTTTATTCATAATGAAGGAGTAGCAACATTGCCTTATAAGATGGCCAACGTTTTGATGGATTTTGTGGCTGCGTTGCACGTTTTGATACTTATTACATTCAATGTCCATTTCAGGCGCGGTTCTAGACCGAGACTTTTAGGGGGGCTTAGGGGGACTTGAAACGGAAGAATCATAAAATTTTCTCTCAAATATGTAAATCGGCCACGCGCACGCTGAAACCAATGATAATAAAAAACAGTACCATAACCAGGGACGGCGAAGGTTATTTTGATAGGGGACCGTGGGTTGAGTGATCGCCGTCCTGGGGGAGAGGTCTAAGGGTAGGGGTGTCCCTTTCCTCTGAGAAATTTTTGCTAATTTAAGGTTGCTAAGATGCAAAATGGTGTGTTCTTTGGGTAATTTTTGACTATATGACTGGAAAATGCTCATAACTTTGTGAATTTTAAGTTTTGGTTGGGGGAAAGAGGGCTTTCTTAGGGGAGAGGCCTAAGGGGAAGGGTGTTCTCCTTCCTTTGAGAAATTTTTACTAATTTAAGGTTGCTAAGGTGCAAATTGGTGCGGTCTTTGGGTTATTTTTTGACTGATATACTGTATATTGCTGAAAAATGTTCATAATTTTGTGAATTCTAATTTTTGGTTGGGGGAAAGAGGGAGGTCCTAGGGGAGAGATCTAAAGGGAGGGGTGTTCCCCTCTCCTGTGAGAACTTTTGGTTACTTTAAGGTTGCTAAGATGCAAAAAAGTACGGTCTTCGGGACAGTTTTGACTGATATATGGCTGGAAAATGTTCATAACTTCGTGAATTCTAATTTTTGGTTGGGTAAAAGAGGGCTGTTCTAGGGGACAGGTCTAAAGAGGGTTTTTTGAGAAATTTTGGTTACTTGAAGGTTGCTTAGATGCAAAATGGTGTTGTCTTTGGGATATTTTTGGACCCAATCATATGGCTTCAAAACATTCTTAATATTTTTGGTTAGGTGAAAGAGGAGCCTTTTTTGTCTACGGGTATGTATCAACAAACCTCCTGAAGTCCCATTTTGGACACATTACTGCCTTCTAGTCGGGGAAAGTTTTACGCAAAATTAAGTGCGTCTAGTCCACAGAAATATTCTCGAACTATTAAGAAAATTTGCCTTGCTTCATTTGTGCATTATAAAATCGTATCTGAAGCTGATAGAAACCGGAATATGGCCTCTTGGAAGCTCTGGATTAACTATATGGATCAGATATAGGCCTCCCTTCCCCCGAGTGGCACTGCCCCTGACCATGACATAGATGTAACGTATATACAGGCATATATTTTTTTTTTATTTGGAAGAATGTAGCAAACGTTACTGAGAAATACAAGCAACTGGACCTCCTGTTCACATTAATGGGAAGAACGATTCGGCCTGTAGATTTGGCTTAAAAGGACTGCTAGTATAGCTTGACGAGATCAGCGACGAAATGACTCGTTTTGAACTTCCAACAGATGATTAATCCGTTAACTTGATTTACATGTACGTACATACTATCATAGATGTTACTTATCTGACCCAACTTCCATTGTATGAGATTGTGAACCTATTATGTGATTTCGAGACAGACGACAGTTTCACTTGACAAATTAAATCAACTGGACCAAGATGTGCACAATTGTATTTTGCAATTTTGTTTTTCTCAGTACACGCAAATATAGCATAACACAACATCTGAAAATTTTTGGGGGGGCTTGAGCGAACTTTGGGAGGGCTTGAGCCCCCAAAGCCCCCCCGTAAAACCGCGCCTGGTCCATTTATGTCATTATCATGTTTCCAGACTTCTCAGCAGAGCTGTAGTCAAGTCATTTTTCTCAAGTCAAGTCCCAAGTCATCTACCTTCAAGTCAAGTCTCAAGTTATTTAACTTCACATCAAGTCACTAGTCATTTTCACCCAAGTCAATTCAAGTTACAAGTCATTTTCGCTCAAGCCAAGTCAAGTCATGAGTCATATAATTTTCAAAACGAAAAATTTAGTAAGCTTGTATTTTTTGAAATTAACCCGAAAGGCATTTAAGTGATAAACTTCCGAAGAGGTTAGGTTGAGGTGTGTTTTCGATTGATTGATGGATCTGTTTTAATCATATTCTATCACAATTTGTCCGTGCGCTTTTAGTCTCATACTATTATGCTTATTATCACTTCCCTCTCCAAAGTACTCACTATATTCATCGGTAAGGGTCAAACGGCAATAGACCTTATGTATTGATGTTAATTTTAGAGGGTAAACAATGAAGCACACTGCACGCACGGCGTAGACTTAGCATACGCGTGTAGTACTATAGTAGACTTACGTGCGTATCCGACTGGTAGAGTTAAGCCTCCCTCCCGTTCGAGGACTGCTTCCTACGCCTATGCATCAGTGAGTTGCTTGCTACTCAATCTTTGGTTAGTGTACGATGGGTTACACCAGGGAGTTGCCACTACTCAATTTTCGGTTAGTGTACGATGGGTTACACCAGGGAGTTGCCACTACTGAGTCTTCGGTTAGTGTACGATGGGTTACACCAGAGAGTTGCCACTACTCAGTCTTTGGTTAGAGTACGATGGGTTACACCAGGGAGTTGCCACTACTCGATCTTTGGTAAGTGTACTATGGGTTACACCAGGGAGTTGCCACTACTCAATCTTTGGTTAGTGTACGATGGGTTACACCAGGGAGTTGCCACTACTCGATCTCAGTAGACACGATGGTTTACACCAGGGAGTTGCCATTAGAGGCAAGCAATACATGTAATAGCAAGCAATATTTGCAATCATAGGTGTTTGGACAAGGGTACATCAACGATGTGTCAAAATTACCACGGTGCAATACCTAAACCACGATGAACCATTCGAATGTAAATGTGACTGTCACAGAAACAAGAACAAGTTACTTTTAAATCTGCACATACCTTGCTGTGAACAGTTGACGGCATGCATGACACACATACGACGATTTTAAGCAGAAATGAATTCACATTCATGTTAATTCTCGTTCTTTCCTTTTACGGAATGCTAAGATCAGATGTCCCACAACCAGGCCGGCCAGTAGATATTTTGTGTTTCTTAAGCTAGTTGCAGATTGCAGCTTGATAGGATATGTAGGCAGTTCGTGTAGTTATGTTGCTATTAAGGCATCGAAAGTGAACCCCGTTCTGCGGGAGCAGCAAACCTCCAATCCGAACCGGTGTGATGGTAAAGCTCGTCACCGTATCCAATCAGGGAGTTGCTACGCATGCCACACACAGGCCTTCCCATCTTTAAGGAAAATGTTGCGATAGATTAAATAAACGTGTTATATGGAATGTCAAGCCATCGTTTTTGATCCCCGTAAACCGTAATTTGGAACAACCTCGATAACCTATTGACACTGATGTTACAGCCCTGGGAATATCACTCTGAGGCCCCAAGGGTATTACCTCTGTTTCAGACGGGAATGTGTATAGTCTTATAATGGATCCACTCATGCTAGGAGAAGGCTCGTATATCCCCGCTAACACAAAACGTTTTTAAAACGTGCCAGTGGTGTTATAAAACTTTTTATAACACCACCTGACACGTTTTAAAAACGTTTTGTGTTATCGGGGATATTGACACCGTACCGCCATGCAGCCTATATAAAGAAAATGAGAAGAATCACATGTCAGTAACGTTACAAAAAGGGGGGGGGGGGGGGTTGAGAGGAGAGATTTGAAGTCCAGTTAAAAACAGTGGCTGCACCAAAGGGACGTGGGGTCCAGGGGGCAGGCCCTGGAAAACCTTGTGCCCCCCGTGTTCCATTTTTGTGTGCCCCCCAACTGAGATTTGAGATTTTGAAAAAAATATAGATCTTCTGTAAAGTTCTGTCGTTAGAATATTTGACTACATGTTTCATATGATTTTGATCTTCTAGGACAGAAAAAGGAGCAATTTGTATTTTTCAAACAACAAAAATGGCCCCTCTCATTAAAGCAGACAGTGTTCTCTGTGTCGGAGGTGAGCATCCGGTCTGGTAATCTACCATATCCTCGCCGCCTCAAAGCGGGTGAGTATACGCCTTGATAAAGTGAAGCGGAAATATCTGCCCTCGCGGACTCATTACCAAAAACAGTGATAGGTGTTGTTGGTACGTACAGTACCATGGAACTTGCTGCCACTTGCGTTGCGAATGAATTGCCAAGCTCAGTTCCAGCAATGTCAGGAGATTTTTCCGTATTTTCTTCCTTCGAATAAAAATAATTCCAATAAATTTTAAAAGAGTAATAGATGATACAAATACCTATGATCCACTTTAATTCCAGTAAGACTCCATCACCCAGTTTGGGATCATGAGAATTCACGTAAATTGAAAAAAGTCCACAATCGAACGAATAGTTGATCGTTGATTCGGCAATACACATGCATGTTTTTTTCACTTTCATGTAAAATTTCTCAATCGTGCAAATTTTTGTTTTTAGTTCCTAAAAATTCGGTATTTTTTGACAACAAATTTCACTTCAAAAAGGCAGCGTATGTCACACCATGATTGCATACTAAGGACACCTAATTTTTCAAAAATTTGCAAAGGGAGGGGACACCCCTCCCCTAGACCCTCCCCAGGCCGGTGTTCACACGACATACTGCATACGCCGCTATCTAGTTGTGCCCCCTCATCGAACTGTTGTGCCCCCCCCCCCAGAATGAAAAGTCTGGTGACGCCACTGGTTAAAAAAACACCAACTTCATATCTTGTTTCCTTGTTGCGATAGCGCCTTTCTAAAAAAAAAAATGCAAGCTGAGGAAGCTGCCTTCTTCCAAATTGTCGTTTGGAATTTTCAAAGTCTCTCAATTTTTTTTTCTTTGCATTTTGTTTCACTTTTTAGCTCTCCACTGGGTCAGAATGTTCAATGTAGGCCTATTTGTTGCTCTCAGATTACAAATTTGCATTACTCAGTTTATTCATTCCTTAATTCATTGTCTGAATAATGGTTGCCCCTCCAAATATGAATGAAAGAACATTACAAACCGAAATACGTAACATCTGGTAAAAGAAAGTAATTAGCTTGTGATTTCATATTACAAGACTTGCCACAAGTGGAAACTGGAGGCATAGGCGTAATCGTGATTGATGTGTATGGGGATAATAACTTAACAACATGGGCGTCCGGAGGGGGGGGGCAAGGGGGGGCACTTGCTCCCCCTGGAAAATCAAAAACTTGAAAAAACGAAGAAAAAATAAAGAAAAATATGAAGAAAATATAACTTTAACATTTCTTAAACAACAGTTCCATTCAATCAGTAGTGAATTTACTACTCTCAAAATACAGGGAATTAAATAAAATAAAAATATCAAACACTCAGGACCCCCAGCAGCCTCCCCCCCCCCCCCCCCCCCACCCCCCCCCCCCCCCCGAAGCCCCCCCCCCCCCCCACCCCGTTTTCCCCCGAGCATATTTTTTGAGTATTTTTGAAAGTTTATATTTCACGATAGTGCTTATGTTTCCCCCTTTTTATATGCGGTATAAAAATGGCCTTGGAATTCCCGTTCTTATCCAGTGCCATTCCCAGCGATCTGGGAAGGCATTTTGCGGCCAAAATTTTTCTTGTCTTGCGCTCCGCGCCAACTCATGGTGGCGCGTGAGGCGCTAGCGCTGAGATCTGAGACTGTCTGTCTCTATGCGCTTTCGCCCCCCCCCCCCCCATGACAAAATTCCTGGCTATGCCTTTGTCAACACGTGTGTGAAAAAGTAGCTAGCATCCTAAACTCTTTTCCGGGAGTAAAAATAATTTCCCCATGAGAAAAAGTTGGGCTTTACTAAAGAATTTTGCCCCCCTTGAATTTTTTTTATGCGGGGACGCCCATGCTTACAAAAAAAACAAGTTTTTTAGAGAAGGTACCAGAAGATGCAGTTTTTTGTATTGGTTACGGTGCTTCTTCCTGATATCTAGCCGGTATAGTGGACAATTTCAAACGAAGCATATTCACTCACGGCCACAGGGGTCACTTAAGGAGCCCTCCCCGCAAAAACAAACTCTACAGCTCCCACCAATTGAAACCACGGCCAGTATTTTAACGCCTCTAACGCTCCTATTTTATGACAAGCTAAGGCAAATAATTGGATTCTCTGTTAACAACTGTCAAATGGGACATAAACTTAGGCTGTAAGTAGAGTAAATCGTGAAAGTTATGACAGAAAAGGGAAAAAAACCCAAACGCTATATCATCAAACAATGTATACATGACCGTTTATACAAGGGTCAAATATAAAGATGACAAGCACCCTAGATACCGCAAATTTGATGTAAGGTTTCAATGCTTGTTTGTTCCCCCATCACAAACAAGAAATTGCTAAAGTGATAATTTTTATATTTATTTCTCCATCCTCTTAAAAGACTTAATTTGTTTTGCTGCTTCTATATTCCGGTAGTTTTCAGCAGGTACAAGCTGGAGGGGGGAGGGGGAGATGAATGCTGGGGGTGTTGAAGGTAGGCGTCACATGGGGCTTTTCAACAGGAATTAATGATGAAACAACTACCCAAGAAGGATGTATCTGGAAAAAAAAGAAATTTTAAGGCTTATTAGTAATGTATTACTTCACAATGCAAAATAGCAAAATGCTATTCTTCTTCAGTTAACGTTCTGTCCTTTCTTTGATGTTTTAACCAACTCAAGGGAGCCTTAGTTCTACCCATCCCGTTAAAGGTTTTATTCAGCACTTTGTGGAACTACTATAGAAACCCTTCCAAGGGAAAATGAATTAAATGAAGTAAATGATAGTGATAAACTATAGATGTATTACTTTCTTTTCTCCCTCTCAAACACCCCTGTTTTTCTTTATTATCTGTTCCTTCCATTTCTTTCTCCCTACGTGAGCCTGCTTCAGTCCTTCGGCTCTGTACCTTCCTTCCCGGCCTCTTACCTGTCAGGCTCCCTCCCCGTCCCACTTTCTCTCATCTCTACCCTTTCCACCCTTCCTCACTCCTTCGGTCATTTCCTACTCCTGTCTGCCGGCCGACGGTAATCTTTACGTCAATCCTTCCTCCATCATCAACCCAGTTTTCTCCCTTCCTCCCTTCCTCCATTCATCACTTACACCTAGCCTATTCTCCCTTATTTCTTTCTTATTCTCTATCTTGATCATCTTTCATTGTCTTCCTGTAGCTCTTCTTCTCTCTTCTCATTCCTCCTTTTCTACTCTGGGTTCCAGAAGTCTGAAAATTTTCATGACATCATTGGTCAAAAAACATAATATATAACTAAATATTTAGGGGGATTTTGTCTGTAAATTTGCTAGCCATTTCGAAATTATTTGCGAAAAGTTTGGGACTTTCTTATGGACCCAGTGTACCATAGTAGAGTCAAAAGCTTGAAACCTGGTTTATCTGAATTTTTCCGTTATCCGCACTACTGTACCTTTGGTCCTGATGTGTTGGGTATTTTGACACTTTTGTGGTAAACTTATTTTGTGCTGTATGCCATGTGTGACAACACACAGCTGCCATAAAGCTGTTTTCACAATGGCATCGATTAATTGAGAAACTTTATAGCATGCTGTCTCAACAACACAACTACAAGTTTGTTCCATTCCTCCAAATCACAATAACTGAACACTTACTGCAGGGGTCAATCGTTATCTTCACCCTCCCCTCTCCTCCCCCCCTCCTCAAGCCTTCACCTCTTTTCACATTTTAAGGAAAATAATTAGTTGGAGATTCACCCGTATTGAAAATTGTAAGGTATAGCTTCACCAATCACTATAAATCTTTTAGCTGGGGATTCACCAAGTCTTCCAATTTTCTTTAGGTGGATTCACCAGTCTACAAATAACTGTTAGTTCAAAATTCACCACTGAATAACATAAGTACAAGCTACCATAGCAAGCAGCTTGTGCTGCACTGCCGGTGGACAGCACCTATGCCAGGCATATGTACAAAGGTGCGAATACCATACCTTCACTGTCTAGTGTTAGGCCATACAATGTCTTCACATCATATTTGAGAATGCTACACACGTCCATGTGTATTATGTGTACGTACGTATGTGCCTTTGGCATAAACTTGCAGAGACCATAGCATGCAGTCAATTTTCCATATTTCAGAACAGAATTTTCCCTAAATCATGTAAAATCACGTCTGAGAGAAAATTACGTGCAGACATACAATGCACTTTCCAACATCACAACATTATTGACTGACACATTTTCACCATAGTTACAGAATCGTTCGTTGAAGATTCGATGTTTTACTCTGCCATGGAAAATGTTTAGGTCGAGTTCCTCCATTTTCCAGTTTTTGAGACTTGAAGACTCAACGTCAAATCTGTAACAAACCTTGAGGGGGTTAGGTGAAATTTACAAATGATGCATGCAGTAACACTGCAAATCTTGAACAAACTGTGGTGGAGAGGGGGTGGTGGAGAGGGAGTTACAGAGAGGGGGGAGGGGCTGGAAGATGAAGGAGATCATTCTGGCTTTTTATTAAATAATTGTACAATACAGAAAACTTACCCTAATATTATGGTTATGTTGCCGAGAGAATAGAAGACAGCGAAAATTTGAAGGTTGGAAGGAGTCGGGAAAAGGAGTACCAAGACAGACTGTGGAATGACAGAGAATCGAATATTACAGTAGGTTTCCAATATATATATACCAATGTTGTGAGATGTTTTTATCAAAATTTCCATGTTTCAAGAGGGTGCCTTGCTGTACTAGCATAATCATTTCTAAGGCATGCAAAAAATAAATCAAAAACAAGTGAGGATAGAAATTACAATAAAAGATGGAGAAAATCAATGCTTGGTCGCTAACCAGATTCTACGTGAAAAAGCCTATTTTTATATCATTTTACTCTGTACATGTAATACATACTGATCTTATAAAGTTATACAAAATTACTAGATCAATTACCTTAACAATATCTGATACTTTTAAAGACACAACTTGGATGATTACTTCTTTAGAATGGATCTATACAATAACTTATTGCCAGTGATTTCAAGTATGTACTGTACATTCCTCATACTGAACAGGGATATACCCACATAGGGGGTACCTGTTAGCAATAAGTTTTTATTAGTTTTTATGGTCAGGTACCTGCAGTACCCACCAAGTTTGAACTTGATCAGACTTGCCTTTTAGGAGGACTTTGCAACACAAAATTTATGCAAATTTGCCCCTTTACCCCTTTGACCTACGGTATGCTTGACCTTTGATCTTGACTCTTAGCAACTAAGAAGCACCATTTCAAATTTGTCTCCTCACTTTCTCCATACTGTATCATGTGGCATGGTTTAACAACCTTGTCCAACATACTGATAAGCATATAATGGATAAAACCAATTTTTAGGTTATTGTTCTTTGACCTATAATGTTGCCAATATGGCATGCACAAGTTTTCATGGTCGGGTACCTACCAAACAAGTTTGAACTTCATCCAACTTACAATTAAATGGAGTTAGCAATAATTTTTTTCCTCTCTCTTTCTCTCACCAGGGAGTTGTTAGGAAGGAGATCCAACGTTCTATAGATTCTTTGAAGCAATGTTCGTTTCCGACAGTTATTTTGCCTTTCTTCTCAAATCTCAATACCTAGATCAACTAGAATCAGTGATGCATTGTCAAAATGACAATGAGAAGACACACCTCTTACGTGGAACTCATTAACTTTTTGTTGCCAGCCGTCATACAAAACTGTGAAATTTTAACCATTCGTTGTTATTCGTCACACTAAATATCATTTCATTTAAAGTCAGCTAAGAATTTCTTTCACAACTTTTTTTTCAAATATGTTTCTTAATGATGGGAAAATTGCTAAAAGCTAGGAGGAATGTATAGGCTTGAACAATGTTACCAACAGGTGACATAATTAAATTGGTGGGGGGGCAATTCAAGTACATTAATTAAGCGTTTGTTGCCAGTGGTTTTACTGAAAATCCTGATTAAAGTTTGTTCATTGGCAGAAACAAACCTTACTTCAAAGCATATCCAGGAATTTGTCAAGGGGGGGGGGGGGGGAGAGGGTGAAGCCCATAGACAGACTCTCAGCGCAAGAAAATTTTGGCCCAAAATGCTTCCCAGATCGCTGGAAATGACACTTCCAAGGCCTGTTTACTGCATATAAAAAGGGGAAACACCAGCAATACCATAAATATAAACTTTAAAAAATACCAAAAATATGCTCGGGGGGCTGCTCTGGGGCCTGAGTGGTGATATTTTTATTCAATTCCTGTTTTAAGAGTAGAAATTCACACTGAGGGAACTGTTAAGAGATGTTGATGTTATATTTTCTTCCTTTTTTCTTTACTTTTTCTTCGTTTTTTCAAGTTTTTGATTTTCCGGGGGGGGGAAGTGCCCCCCTCCGGACACCCATGCTAAGGGGAGAGACCATCCTAGACAAGGGGTCCATCAAAATTTTGTTTTTGTAAGGTGGCTCAGAAGCAACATGGTGCTACTTTATGTTGGGCAAAGCTTTGTACTGATCATACATTTTAATTTAATACCTAAATAACATGCATGACTATTTAAAATTATCTTCATAACCCTATTTGGGGGGATTTTTTTTAGAAGGGGGGAGGGAGATAGCTACTGTACTCACAACCCTTCTAAGAAAAATGAAAAAAATACTTGTTGAACTGTTTGTGTATGGAAATGCACCTGAACTTACCAGCAATGCTAGCACACAGCCAGTTACTAGACATATTGTGAAGGCCTTCAATCTTGTAGACCAACTCAGCGATGTCCCTGCATAAATCTGGGGACAGCAAAGAAAACAGATTTGTGAATGTTATTGAGTATCATCTTTCATACACTGTAACTCCACTACAGTTGCAGGTTGCATGACTGCGAGGAAAAATTTGTGTGCCGCTGCGGCTGCGGGTGCGGCTGCAATTCCTGCAGCCGCAAAACATAATGTAATGAATGCACAATGTAAAATGTCCACCCATTTTGTTAGACATAAACCATGTGCAGAATCCTAGTACTTCTGATTTCGAAAGCTTTGCATAGGAGGCTACATAGCATTGAACAGAAGTGCACTTCCATATGTACAAGTCTATCGGTTACCGTATGAAACTCAATTTTCAATTGATGATAAGTAGATATTAACACGTAGTGCAGATCCATGAATAATACTGTTAAAAAACTATGTGTTCCCTTTCGAGGAAGGTCAATTTTGTGTGAATTGTAGGACTTGGAGAGACTTTATCACGATGTCAAAAACATTACGTCATGACTCAGAAATTGCCCGCAGACTGTAATTTTCTCAGTTTACTGTTTAGACCATAACTGTAGCCCAAGTCTCTCACAGAACTTTACAGTACTTTACTTAGATGCCCTCAATTTTCAGTGCAGTCACTTGGCTATTTCACATCATCCTACTGTGTATTACCTATAGATAAACAGGTGCAGGTTCACACGTGTTTGTTTTAAGTGTTATAGTTTCACACAGTACTGTATGTAATGCATGCATGCACTATATAGTCATACATATCATCTGTCTGATGCTGTGCACAAATCAGTTTGAGGTACGATCGAATACAAAATTGAGTGTGTCAAACATTCTTGCACAACTCATGGGGCCATGTTTCAGTCATGAATCATAACTGCATAAATACAAGGCACACTTCACTGTATATCACACAAATTAACATGTGTTTTACATAAAAAGCACCCACTGCCATTACTACCACAAACTGTGGGGTAACAACTGGAAATTTAGCATTAAAAGCAGTGATTGAAAAAATGCTGTACTCCCTGTACCATGTCCAACGTTCTTGCGATGTAACTTCTCAACAGATCAGGTGCGTAACCTAATGTTTGGGTATGTTTGCATACAGTTACGAACGTACACATGCACTGACTTTACTGTGCTTTCATCAAGCATTTCACTTGGACATTTGTACAGAACACGGATATGGTCAAAGGTGTCGGTGTGTGTGTACATTTCAGCCCTATACCAAACGTACTACTGACTGTGAATTCGACATTCAGTTTTGTGCATTGATAATTTTGGGTGAACAAAAAAAAAAAAAAATCGGTGAAATAATCGCTAGATCTCCATGTACATTAAACAAGCTAGTGCATGTACTGTGAACATTGCTGTGCATTGTCAATGGAGCCAGTACTGGTATCAATGCACTACATGTTGATATCAAATATGGACATTGTTTGGACTGTAAACGGACGTTTATTCAGGCTGTTTAAACATTTAAGAGACAAAAAGGAAATTGACAGCCCTACTAATGATTGCATTATTAAAAACTCATACATAGTATTAAGGATGGAACTGAAATGTTAAAATTAGGTGTGAAATGAAGTCAAGTCCAGTCGTTGTGTGGATGCCAGAATGCCTGTACAAATTACTTCAATTGATTTGCAGGTTTGTGTCGCAAATCTACGAGGCGTTAAATTTTTTGTATCGCTTCTGTGCTCAATTGCATCGGAAACTGCCATACAACACCGACTATTGCAGACTGACCATATTACCATTGTAGGCCTACTTCACTGAATGTTAGGGGTGTTTACACGTGTGCTCACTAAATCTCGTTGATTGTAGAGAACATCGGATGAAATGCACTGTGGAACATCACATGAACAGTGAAAGGCATATGGTACTCCATGGAACTCATTGGGCTGCTGAGGCCGTATTGCCAATTGCGGTGGCCATGTGAGGGATTGAGGGAATTTTAAAACTGCTGTGGAGATCCCATAAAATGCCGTGGAGAGCTGCTGTCTCCACAGCTTTTACAGAAATTGCCGTGGAGACATCTAGGGGAATTTTTTGGCCTGAGAACTGATTATGTAAATTTTGCTTTTGGTTTAATACTTTAGAGAATTGCTCTGAAATAATACCTGAAATAATATGTAGCCATGTTTGCATGTTTCATTTATAAACAAGGGGGCAACTTTGTTGAACTGAGGGGTGACTTTGTGGAGGAGCAACTTTGTCATGGGAAACTGCATTACGAGTACAACCCTGTTAGCTTTCTTGATAATCATCCCAAAATAAAACAGCATTACTCCGGTGTCACATGACCAGACCTGGTATGTCTGCATATGATATCTGTGTACAAAGAGCCCTAATGGGAATGCACATGTAATGGTCAGGGGCCAACTTTCTGGGGGCCAGTTTTTAAGAGGCGACTGTTCGCCGAAGGAGAAACTTTGTCAAGGGGCGACTTTGTCAGGGGAGCCTTGACTGGCAACCAAGGTAAGGACTAACTAAAGTACTTTACTAATGCTTGACTGCCTATGCTAGGCCAGGGGCTGTAGGGTCAAGGGAATGAAAGTTATAGACTGGTGTCTACCGTTAGCATATGTTCCAAAAGCTACCACCCAATGTTGTCATTATTTGCAAAAATAGGCATATGCCTAGGCCTATCAAAAAATGCATCATATCACATTTCCAAATCTTCTCCCTTTGCAAAATTATGTTTTAAAATAAATTCACCTGTACCTTACGTACAGTATTACTGAGCATCAATCGTGTTACTATACACATAGACCTAGGTCTACAGCAGGCTATGGCTTTCACTAGAATCTAGTATGGAAAGTTTGTATCTGTACACCAAATTTTTATGCCAGTCACCTCTTTTCTCAATTTTTATGCCACGCCAAATTGTTGTACTGTTTTAAGTACAATGTGTATGTAAAAGACAAGAAAATCACATCATCAAATTGATGTATAAGGCCTTTAATACTGCACGTCAAAGATATTCAGTGTAGCACACATATTTTCCAGTCTGGACTAGAACTAGTTCAATTCACATTGTACAGGTTACTTGGAGTACAAGTTCAGTTTTATGGATGGGTTTCCACATTGTGCACTTACATCACATTTACAATACAACACTCATAAGGGATCCCTCAATAACGCTGAAGCAGTGAATTCAGATGGAAATTGGGCCTAGGCCTAAGTCTCTGCAACGGTAGCCTATGATCTTTATAGCAGGGTTTTCACTCACCAATTTTTTTTCAGCAGTCACTGACCCTTTAGAATAAATTTACAAGAGTCAAAACTAAAAAAGAAGGGGTCAAAATAAATTTGAGTTTAATGCAACAAACTTTATTCCTGTTTTTGCCTAGAAGAAGCAACGTAAAACGTACTGAAACAAGGTGGGAAATCACTTCTATGATAAGAACCTTTGTGTAGACTGAAGCTTACGTCATACACCTGTAACTGGAAACTTCCCATGTACTGGGATTATGATCGTAAACTTTCCCTGCCAAAACATGCGCCATGCATCAGACACACTTCTAGAAATAACTAGATAGAACTGAAACATGCTTTTAGTGCTAGTAGCGCCACTACCAAATATATGCATGTTCAGAAGCCTACGATGTACAGTCCTCACTGTACGATTCGATAATTGCTGTAAATGCGTAGTGTACTCACATACAGTAATAGAGCAGCAGTATAAGTTCTTATAATACTACTCTATGATAATACTACTCTATGACTGACATTTACATTGATGTTGACTGCAGCAGAGCTTTGTGTAATACATGACCTCATATCATATCTGCATACTTGTGCAGCAGTTAAATCGTAGAGTGTAAAGCACTGCGAGTCAGATTTTATTTAATACCAGACCAGACATAGTGTACAGAGACTGGCAATGTCTGTCTTGTGTCACTAATGTCCCTGGTAACATCTTTTACCGATCACGTTAGGCTAGTGCATATTGTCCCTAGCCTAGCCTTATGTTTACAAATTACAGCTGAAATTGAATTACAAACCAGAACACTCTGACCATCTATGCACGTTGATGTCAGTGATCTGTTTGCAATTTACATGTGCACTTGTTTCGAGTCAAGTCTAATCACAATCTAGATGCATGCAGGTGCAGTTAATTAGGCCACAGGCATTCCGAGCATTATATATACACATTATAATACACTATACATATATATACTACAAGGTAAGTCAATTCGTCTCGACGACTTGGCGGCAGCTGCGTTTACCTGTGTTGCTATCTATGGGGTCTCAACGTTCGTCACAGCAATTATGGCACTGGGACCGCATGGATAGCTACGCAGGTACAGCAACTGCCGCGAAGTCGTCGAGACGAATTGACTTACCTTGTAGGCCCTAGTATATATATATGTATATATGTATAGTGTATTATATAAGTATAATGTAATCTCTGAAGGCCTGTGATTAGACATACCTAAATGCATACGTGGGAGTGGTGGTAGCTCCGTACTGTTGCAGCGATAGTTTTTTTATTTAGATTTTTACCAGAACATACAGACAGGTGGAAAACGTCTCACAGAACAAAGTTGGGGGTACTAGCCTAATTTAGAATCAGTGCCCGGAAGTGACGTAGCATTAACTTCAACCAGGGAGTTGTTAGGAAGGAGATACAACATTCTTTAGACTCTTTGAAGAGATGTTCGTTTCTGACAGTAATCTTGCTTTTCTTCTCAAAATTCTTATCTCAATACCTAGATCAACTAGGATCAGTGAGGCATTGTCAACGTGGCCTTGAGAACACACACTCCTCATGTTGAACTCATAAACTTTGCGTTGCCAGCCGTCATGCAAAAATGTAAAATTTTAACCTTTCGTCATTATTTGTCGCACTAAATATCATTTCATTTAAAGTCAGTGAAGAATTTCTTTACAACTTACTATTCGAATATGTTTCTTAATGATGGTAAAATTTGCTAAAAACTAAAAGAAATGTTTAGGCTTGAACAATGTTTCCAGCAGGTGACATATTAAAATCGTGGGGGTACAATTGAAGTACATCATATAACGTTTGTTGCCAGTCGTTTAAATGAAAATCCTGATTAAAGTTTGTTCATTGGCGGAAACAAACCTTACTTCTAAGTATGAATAGACAATGGCCTTTTTCTCAGGATTAAGTGGAAAAGAAAGGAGGAGATCATCATTGACAGGGTTTAGTAAACAGAGACTTAACAATAGGAACAAAGAGACCTGTCAATCAAATGGTAGTGCCTGAAAAGAATTAAATCATTTCCAAGAACATATTGTCTGACAGATTTGTTTGTTGTATCTCCTTCCTAACAACTCCCTGCTTCAACTTAAAACTTAAAGGGATTTACCAGTGACGAAAATCAATGACTTCAAAAAATGCAGAAAATTTTTCTCTTCTAGGAGGTGAAAACTGCAGCTCAATAGCTTGCAGCATTTGGAAGATACTAATTTTCAAAGAAACACAATTTTTTCTCAAGATAAAGTGCATTATGGGAAATCTGTGATGTCATCGCGGCACATTAATTTGACAAAGCATTGAATTTCTTTATGATATTGACACTGTTGTACGGAATATTTAGCAACTTTGTTTGTTATGCCGTACATATGGTGTAGATTTATGCTAAACTTACATGCAAAGGTATTCAAACATTCCAGCTGTATCAAATTTCAAGGACAACAGGGCATTCAAGTACAAAGGAAAACAAAAGAAATCTGAGGCAATGTGCCCACTTTACATGACATTCTGTGACCTTGATGAGAACTGGAGGTATTTTTTGACAAAACAAGTAGTCTTTTATATTAGATCTCTCAAATTAGGAAAAGAGTATTGCTACGGGGTTTAGAGGGTATGAACTGAATTTTTTTCTCTTTCACATGGGATCCTTGTGAAAAGCCATTGGAAAATACCTTTAACCTCCAAATTAAAATATCAATGACAAAGTCAAGTTCTAAAAGAGCGACAATGAAGTGTAAGAAGACTTGAGAAAAGGTGTGGAAAGAAGGGTGACAGTGAGATTCGAACGTGGAACATTTCAAGAACATGAACACAGTTGGCTATAGCTTTTCTGTATTGCGAACCTACAGTACAGCTCAGAATAAAATGGCCATTAGTAGCGTTAAGCGTTAGAAATTTTGCATTAGAAAATAAAATTCCTACCGATACGAGTCTAACGCTAGTAACGATCACGATAGTTGCGTTACTAGCGTTAGAGGACTGCTCTACTGCTAGTAACGCTAGGATCATTAATTGCAGTAAACTTCTGCGCTTCCTAACGCTACTAGCGTTAACTGCGTTAGACCGACTTAAATTCTGTAACGTCGGTGGAAGCTTTGGTTTGCACATTTGTGATATTTAAGATGACCATCAGGCCGAACCTTACCCTTCTTAGATGCAATGGTTTACGGTCATCATTGGCATGCACGTGTAAAGTGTAACAGGTGAACGAAAGTCTGATTCAGTTCTTTTTAATGAAGGCTAATTTGGGAAGTAAATATCAGTAATGTGTACTTCCGTCATTAATCAAAAGGTCCATGAAGTTTTCAAACACGCAAAAATATTTCGGAACTTGCAAATAAATTTCCGAAACATTTTCGAATATTCTAAATGATTTTTAACAAATGTCCGATAATTTCTTTTTATTGGCGCAGACTTTGGAAGTAAATAGCATGTTCTATGTTCTTCCGTTATTTATCAAAAGCTGCATGAATTTTTTAAACGCGCAAAATATTTTCGAACTTGCCCAGAAATTTCTGAAACATTTCGAATATTCTAGATGATTTTTAAACAGTGTCCGATAATGTCTTTTTAACGGCGGAGCTTTTTGGAAGTAAATAGCAGTTCTATGTTCTTCCTTTACTTATCAAAAGATTCACGAAGTTTCAAAACGCGCAAAAATATTTTCGAGCATACCCAAAAATTTCCGAAACATTTCAAAATATTCTAGATGATTTTTAACAAATGTCTGATGTTTACTTTTTAATGACGGAGATTTGGGAAAGTAAATAGCAGTTTTAGGTTCTTCCATTATTAATCATAAGATTCATGAAGTTTTCAAACGCGCAATAATATTTTCGAATATGCCAAAAGTTTCCGAAGGTAAGAAACGTTTTTTTGTGGTCTACAAGATTTCTTAGAAATGTCTGATACTTTCTCTTTAATGGCAGCGATTTTCGGAGGTATATTACAGTTTTATGTCCTTCCGTTATTTATCAAAAGATTTATTACGTTTTTAAACGCCCAAAAATAACGGAAGAACATAAAAGTACTATTCGATTCCGAAAAACTCTGTCACAAAAAAAAACAATAGTGTATCGGACATTTGTTAAACATAGTTAAAAACTTAATGAATCTTTTGATAAATAACGGAAGAACATAAAAGTGCTATTTAATTCCGAAAATCTCCGTTATCAAAAAAGAAAAAATGAGTTTATCGGACATTTGTTAAAAATCATATAGAATATTCGAAAATGTTCGGAAATTTCTTGGCATGTTCAAAAATATTTTTGCGCGTGCGTAAACTTAATGAATCTTTAAATAAATGACGGAAGAATGTAAAAGTGCTGTTTAATTCCAGAAATCTCCGTCATCAAAATAAAAAAAAAAACAGTTCATCCGACATATGTTAAAAATCATCCAGAATATTTGAAAATGTTTCGGAAATTTCTTGGCATGTTTGAAATATATTTGCGTGTTTAAAAACTTAATGAATCTTGTGATAAATAACGGAAGAACATAAAAGTGCCCTTTAATTCCGAAAATCTCCGTCATAAAAAAGAAACAAAAACAAAATAGTTTATCGGACATTCGTTAAAAATAACAGGCCTCGGTAACAAGGGTGAAATTAAGTGGGCGCCCGGCGCTGTTTGGCGCCCGTTTCCAGCCAAACAGCGCCCGTTGACCCCCAAAAAGGATAAACTGGTGGTGGTGGGGGGAGGGGACACGGCAGTTTGTTTTAGTAACTTCTGTATGCTCTAGGCGGGATCGAGCACGTTCTCGCCCGTAGGCCTACGAAAATCTGGGGACTGAAACTATTGTTCAAACAATGTGTCTTACCATTAGTAAAGATTTTATATTCCACACAAAAATGCTTGTATGATCCAACTTAAATCCGATTAAATCAATCCAGCCTCGTCAATATGGCGGATGTTATAACACGTTGACTAACTTCGATATAGCCTACAGCAGCGCTTCTCAACCGGTGGGCCGCGGCCCCTAAGAGTGTTATCAAACGACAAGGAGCTGTACTCTGGCACTGACTGCTCATGAAGCGCAGTACAGACAGCTTGTAAAATGTCACTTGTTTTCAAAACATAAATGCAAGCCCGTTCTCCCAGGGTTCAAATATTTCTTAGAATCTGTCAATCATACGTGAACACTTTGCACATTTGGGTCAATGACCATGTTTTTCTCACGGCGGTATCTTTGATCGTCCACCACGAGTAGACGCGATGTGTAACTGTCTAGACATTGCGGCGCTGTATGATCTGACTAGACCTTGTCCTATATTTTCAAGCTCTGTCAGTACCGGTAACGTATTGCCCACCGAAACGATGTTAATTATTGTTGGGCGTAAATGTGACCAGGCCCCGACAAAACTTCTCGACTCCCATCGGCGAGAAATATTTTCACTGTTGTTGTTTTTTTTTTTTGTCATTTTGACGCCAAGGTAACATTAACAGCCTGGAGACTGATTTCTAGAATGATAGGGGTGAAAAGGTATTTGCTAGTCCATATGTGAGAAAGTAAAACCTACCACTGGCTCCTTGAGTGAATGCATCTGCACGCGGGGGTGGGGGAAGTAGACGTACTTCTCAGCCATGGGCGTAAATCCCGGGGGGGATGGGGGATATATCCCCAACATTTGACTAGGGGGATGGCCCATGTAATCACCCCCCTCCAATAAGGCGGGCCCCTGGACCTCACCCGTCATGGGCTCGCGCTTCGCGCTCGCCGTGAACATTTGTCACATTTGCGATAGTTCACCCCATCCCCCCAAAGTTGAAAAGATATCTACGCCCTGTTCTCAGCCCACCTTCTCAACTGAGCTGTTGTCGTCTACGTAATTTTCTCGTCCACAAGGGGAGGGGGAACCCTCCCCTTTGAGAAATTATTACGCGTCCTTAGATGCATTCTGGTGCTGCATTTTTCAGCTTTTGAACATTATCAGGTATCGGCGAGAGGGAGAATATTTTTTTCTTCTATCTTCACTTATCCAATTTGGCCTGTTTCACGTGTAATACTGTTAAAATCAAATTATCCCTCGGTGAACTTTCAACTTCGAAAGACTGCGCTTTAGTGGGCAACTCAGTGGGACAAGCGACCAGATCTACGTGTGCTAATTTCTTTGGACTTAAAAAGATGTCTTGTGCTTGTACAGAACTGGTAAGCCACAATTTTTACTGTTCGGTTTTCCTGTGAGAACTTTCGAGAAGTCCCCTGACACCTGGAATATGCATTCTGCCTTACGTGCACGGATACATATTGTACATATATCAATGTACGGTATTCCGGTGAAAACTTTCGAGAAGTCCCCTGACACCTGCAATATTTCTGCCTTACGTGCACGGCTACATGTACCCTTAGTACATGTACCAATGTACGGTAATGGTGAGAGAACTTTCGGGAAGTCCCCTGACACCTGCAATATTCTGCTCACGTGCACGGCTACATGTACCTGTAGTACATAATACCAATGTACGGCATTCGTGAGAGAACTTCGAGAAGTCCCCTGACACGGGCACCGCATGCATGAGCTGATGGACACTGTCATTTCAACTAATTAATTTGAATACTTCGTAGCATTGTGATAACTGTATCACTGCACTGGAAGTTCACGCCGTACATACCCAGCTGGACCAGCTAGCTGTAAATACCTGCACACGAACTGTACTGTTTTTGCATATGCGAAGTTTGGGCCCATGCGTGTCTGAACATGTTCTACACATACACACGCAGCATATAACTAGCTTAACCGTATTAGCAGCTAGGTATAATGCTGAACAACATACCTTGGGTCCTCAGGGACTGTCTCCACGTTCAGCTTTTGGACAGTCAAAACATTTTCAACATTCAGTCTTGAAGAGCAATCCTGTAGCTTATGCATGATTTCTGCTGTGGGGGTGGCAGTAGGAGACGGAGACAGAGGAGGAGAGAACTTGTCCAAACTATAGGTTGCTGTAATCGTTAGTTCTCAAGCTGTGGTCGCACCAGCGGGCTGTTCGCGGGACGCGGCAGACAACTCTCCACTGGGGCGGCATGCCTCAGTGTCTGTGATCTTTCTACTGGTGGTAGATGATCAAAGATACAGCCGTGAGAAAAACATGGCCATTGACCCAAATGTGCAAAGTGTTCACGTATGATTGACAGATTCTAAGAAATTCTTGAACCCTGGGAGAACGGGACTTGCATTTATATTTTGAAAACAATAGGTGACATTTTACACCAGATACGCGGCGGTAGTCTGCGCTGTGCTGTATGAGCAGTCAGTGTCAGAGTACAGCTTCATATGTTGTTGTACTAGCACTGCAAGTAAGAAAATGACTCTAAAACAAAGACAAATTTCATACAACTCGGCAAACGCATAAATTTATTTTCGTTTAGCACTTAGTCCACAGTGATCTTCTGGGGATCGGGTAAAAATCATGAAGCGCAGTACAGCATGGGCAGTATTTCCTTAAAACTCTTGTAAAAAGTCGGTAACTGCCTGATTTATTGGCCGTGCTTTTGAAATTTGTTCGCAACATATCAGGCGGGAAAGTCACGAAAAACGGCATTTGCGCTTCCAAAGTGTTCAGTTAGTGTTGTGTAGAAGTACCAAGTACAAGTGTGAGAACAGTCAGAACACAGAATAATTGAAGACTCCTGTTTGATATCGGTAGTTTATTTTTTAAATTCGCCCAAAGAAAATGTTGCCGTTAATCATGTAAATACTGTACCAATGCGAAGTCCGAAATATCGGCACAGTTGCAACTTGATTCAATTTCAATCAAAAGCTCGCATATTCACTTGTGACTCCAGAATAAAGATTGGTCAAAAACTTTTCAGTGCTAGAGGAAGTGTACAGCCACAATTTTAATTCTCTTATTATATCTGGACACAATAGAATCATGTCCGCGTAGACAATTAAGCGTAGACGGATTATACGGCGTCCAAGTGAAGTAAGTCTCTAAAATAAGTAACGGCAAAATGCGGGCAAATTCTCGTGTATGAATCACTTTGCCGCATCGGAATTAGGGGGAATGAAATGGCAGACCATCATTTTAGCAGAATTGTCGGCAAACAAGATAAATGAGTATATTGCAGTTTTATGTTCTTCCGTTATTTATCAAAAGATTCATTAAGTTTTTAAACCCTTAAAGATATTTTCGAACATGCCAAGAAATTTCCGAAACATTTGAGAAAATTCTTGATGATTTTTAACAAATGTCCGATGAACTTTTTTTTTTTGGATGAAGGGAATTTTCGGAATTAAATAGCAGTTTTATGTTCTTCCACTTCTGATCAAACGATTCATGATGTTTTCTAGCGCGCAATAATATTTTGCAACATGCCAAAGAATTTCCGAAGGTAAGAAACGTTTTTTGAGTGTTCTAGATGATTTCTAACAATGTCCGGTACTTTCTCTTTAACGGCGGAGATTTTGGGAAGTAAATTGCAGTTTTATGTCTTCCATAAATTATTTATCAAAAAATTCATTATTAAGTTTTTCAACGTGCAAAAATATTTCCGAACATATCAAGAAAGTTCCGAACATCTTCTTGTATTCTTGATGACTTTTAAGAAATGTCCGATAGTTTTTTTTTTTTTTTTTTTTTGATGACGGAAATTTTCCGAAGTAAACATCAGTTCTATGTGTAATCCGTTATAAATCAAAGGTGCATGAAGTTTTTAAACGCGCAAAAATATTTCGGGACTTGCCACGAAATTTCCAAAACATTTTTGAATATTTTAAATGATTTTTAACAAATGTCCGACATTTTCTTTTTAATGACGGAGATTTGGTAAAGCAGATAGCAGTTTTGTGTTCTTCCATTATTATTAAAAGATTCATGAAGTTTTAAAATGCGCAATAATATTTTCGAACATGGAAAAGATTTTTGAAGGTAAGAATCGTTAAGTGCTAGTGATGCAGCCTGCTGCTGGCTCGCGGCTGGGCCATACAATCCATGTAAACCTAACGCAGCTATCGCAAGTAGCGCTCGCAACGTTGCCGTACCGTTTTCGATGTATGTGAAAAAGCGGATGCAATTCGTGTACATGTTTCTTCTAACGCAATTAACGATAGGATCGTTACTTGGAGACTAGCTTGCAGGTGCGGAAAGGCATAACGCTAGCAACGATACACGTTGGTAAGGGGAGCCGTCCAAACTCGCCTCCGCGGATCCGCGCGGAGCCAAATTCTCCTGTGCATCAGAGCGTGTCTCATTATCTCTCTTGCTCTCTCTGCCACTGCCGAGTCCTTTCCGAGATATGCAGATCTTCCCGTAACTACTAGTAATCCGATTACAGTGCACAAAGCCCAACCCGGGCCCTCCACCCCCCCCCCCCCCCACCGTGCTCACCCCCCCCCCCCCCACCCCCCCCCCCCCCCACCCCCCCCCCCCCCCACCCCCCCCCCCCCCCACCCCCCCCCCCCCCCACCCCCCCCCCCCCCCACCCCCCCCCCCCCCCACCCCCCCCCCCCCCCACCCCCCCCCCCCCCCACCCCCCCCCCCCCCCACCCCCCCCCCCCCCCACCCCCCCCCCCCCCCACCCCCCCCCCCCCCCACCCCCCCCCCCCCCCACCCCCCCCCCCCCCCACCCCCCCCCCCCCCCACCCCCCCCCCCCCCCACCCCCCCCCCCCCCCACCCCCCCCCCCCCCCACCCCCCCCCCCCCCCACCCCCCCCCCCCCCCACCCCCCCCCCCCCCCACCCCCCCCCCCCCCCACCCCCCCCCCCCCCCACCCCCCCCCCCCCCCACCCCCCCCCCCCCCCACCCCCCCCCCCCCCCACCCCCCCCCCCCCCCACCCCCCCCCCCCCCCACCCCCCCCCCCCCCCAATCAGAATATCGTCAGCAAGTTTATTAGCACTGTAGCGAACAATAAATCAACTCCGAGTCCGCAGGAAGATTGCATCAGTGTGCCGTTGGTAAGACCAAACTTGGCGGTAGGCGACTAAGAAGTAATAGTTTACACCCATAGTTTATGTGAACGTCGTCATCTTATTCAGAAACCAGACCAGTTTATCGATACATGGTAACGAACAGTGGGGGCGAATATGCAGAACATAGAGTAAACGATAGACAACGAAAGATCGTAATGATGATAATTGCTACTCACAACTTTATGCCGTGTATAAGAGAATTTTCACTAGGAGTACGTTACAGATAAAGGTACTGAATTTGAGTCGAGTTGAGTAGAGTAGAATATATAGAGTATAGTAAGAGGTTCAATCATGTAGGACATCAGATGTAAATTTAAATTGAGTATCATAGAACCAAAGTACGTGTTCAAAGGGGTGGCCGGAAGGGGGGCACTGCCCCGCCGCCCAACCCCACCCTCGATAGCCCCCGTTCGGGGGAAACCATCTCTTCTAGTCGGGGATTTTAACGGGTTAGGGTTGAAGAGAAAAAAGATTGAGAGTAGACAAACTGAGCACCTTCAACAGGGATTTACGCCAGGATGGGGACAGGTGGTTCCCCATCGGGTGATTCTGATTTACGATCGCGTTATGCAGGCAGTCCCCGGACGGCGCCTAGAGAGAGGAACAATTTCTCATAATGAACCCAAATTTTTGGTCGGCGGCGCTACGCGCGCTGTATAGATTACTTTACCACGGGCTCTTCCAAAGCAGAATTCCAATTCACACGATTGCTAGAAAAGGATGTACATGTCGCGTGCCAAGACATGCATACCCCACTAACACCTGAACTGCAGAGAGTACTGTTCCTACAAATAGAGTGGAGGTCGAAAACATTGTCATCATTTGCGCGTGTCGGCTAATACCTAGTTGTAAACGTTCCGATAATTGTGTCATGCGGTACTGCAAGTTTGTTGAGCGACTCCACGGCCCAAGATGTTATGGCTGTTTTCATAATTGGGTAGGGGGGTCAGGGACAACGTGCCCCAGTGTTTTTCGATAATATGTTTACGTGTTCGCCCCGATATGGTCTAGAACCCCTAGCAGTTTTATCCTTTTTTTGTTTTCCCGTTCATTGTTTCTTGATCGACCAAATGATATCTTTTATTTTTTGTGTGAACGCCTGACGCAAAAGTATTTTTCCCGAGCCGCCAGCAGTTTTGGCAAAATGTCACAGTTTCCAGATTACGAAAGAAGCACTATATAAAGTGGGGGCTGGCAACTGCTCCGGCTCAATTGAAGTATCAAGTGATGATCATCGTAAGGAATATGCCCTGAAATGGCATGGGATAATAAGGGGGGGGGGGGGCATCATTATCACGCCGGGAAGGCTTGTGGTCACCCAAACCGACGAATTCAGGTTTTTGCAGTCCCCGCACACATCATTCCGACCAGCAATGGGGCGCTTGTCGAATGGCTTTGGGGCTGGCGGTGGGCACTCTGATGGGTCCGTCACCGTAACCCCGTTGCTTGAATAATTCATGTCGTCGCGTCGCCCGACCCAACTGGACGTCTGTTGTTACTACCCTTATTTTTTGGGCTTTCAAAGGGCTCATCTGTTCTACAGATTAAACCCAAGATTTTCTCGGGTTAACGACTGTTTTCGCCACTCCATTGCTCTTTTGCAATTGCACCACAGTTTCTGTTTACTTAATACGCTAAATATGCGTACACCAGGATCACATTTCCACTCTTTTCAAGTAAACACTGAAGGAAGTAGGAAATTCATGAGATTGTATAGCGTAAAAGATTGTGGAATTTCCACTACTGTGCAATTTCCCGTTCTGTTCAGGCGTGTATGTACGTTGTAAGACATAGGTCTATCTGGGGATTGTGAGGGTGGGGGGGGTCAATTGTTCTCAAACGGTTGGGGGTCTGTTTGTGCGATAAAACAACGGTTATTAGTGACCACCAGAGAGATGAGAAAGGTACAAGTGTAGACGGGTGGGGGGTGTACATTGATGGCCGCGCGGTAGGGGGGAGCCTTGAAGGCGGGTGGGTGTGACGGCGGACAATTGACCTATTATTTCCGCTTTTAATAACGTAGCAATACCAAACACAAACAACCGGATTCCTTTTTAGTGAAGCTTATACACCCCAAACATTTTTTCACGGCGATCCGCATTATTGTGGCAATTGTCAGACACTGTAAGAAATAACGGGATTGCTGCGGAGGAGGAAAAAGAGGAACAAATTAAAATCAAAGTGGGAGCACCCGAAAACCTACCGGTTCGCTCTAGGTATAGTACAACCTACCCATTTTTTATGAAATAGATAATATGTCGCCAGACAATGACAATGAGGGTGTAGGTAGTAGCACAGAATTTTCCGTTCAGATTACCCTCACCTATCAGGCGGAATACCATCCCCCTTTTGGTACAGGGGGCATCGGTGGGGGCTTGTCGGGGCTATCATGTGGGTCTGCGTGCCGGCATTCCGCCCATGTCTGTGGGCCACCTGTCGGGCAAAACTACCCACCCCTGTGCCACTCAGGCGGCCATCCCTAGGACCACAATCAAAACTTAGAAGTAGGCCTACAGAATGATGGTTTAAGAAGTAGAATTTTTTTTAACTTTTTGTGCGTGTACCAAAGGGATATAGCTCTTCCAATTGTCGCTCTCAGGATGAATAATCAGACAGGATGCTATTAATATTCAATATCCTGCCTCATATGGTGGGCAGGCAGGCCTACTATCATTAAGTTCCCCTTCGCCCTTTTCTAGCTAGTCACTTTAACCATCTGTAATGGTAAACTTTATAGGTTTAATATGATGAAACACGCGCTGTTAACTTTTGGTGGCAAATCATCTCAAGGTCAGGCCTTCTTTGACTGGGCCTCGTGTTCCTTATATAACGTTAGTCCCTATCAATGTATGTGATCACATACTGTGGCACAAGAAAACCTGCAGTGCTGTTCAACTCGCATAGAGGATAAGCCTAGAACTCTCCGTCACTGACTAGCGTAATTTTTTGGGCCAAAATCTGAACAAACGAAACCCTGAATTCAAATTAAGGCCTCTAGAACCAATTTAGGGCGGTCTTATTAGCTCTATGTTTGTGCTAGGAGGTCTTCCGGGGGCTTCGCCCCCTGGACACCCCACAGGGGCGCCGGCCCCTGGACCCCTCACGCGTGGAAACTCGCGCTTACGCGCTCCGCCGGTGTGTCACCATTAATTCGGTGGCACTTTATCACACCCCTACCATGTCAGTCGGGGAACAAAAGGAATCACAGGTTGTGCCGCCCTGCCACCTTCGAAATCCTGCACCCGCCACCTCTTGCCATAGATACTGATGAAAGCATTTTAAAAATTCGAATTAAGACGTCTTAACCACAATATTATATCAAACCCAGACCAATGGCACTCATGAGCACAGACAAGTCATTTAAGGGTGTTTTCAGTATATGGGTACTTACGAATTATCATACCACCGCCTGTATCAATTATAAAGAGAAGTAAGGACAGCTATAAAGGAACCATGACCAGGGTCGAACAAATCCATCCGCGGGGCACCGCCCTTTAGAACAATCATACAACTAGGTCCTACTTGTTACGACTTCTACTATCACAGTTGCTTACTGAATTATCTAAACTATTAATAATCAAGCAGATGTATGAATTTTATAGAAATTGTTACTTAGTCGACAGTGGGGCTTTCCACTGGCTGCAATCCCGCTGACAGATTGGACGACATAACACTTCAGTAAATACGCAACAACAGAACAGTGGAAGCGGGAGAGTCACACGGATAAGCACGACACTCCGTTCGAATCACTGTGACTGAGTGTCGCGGCTATGAAACGAAGTTTGAAGAATGCACAGTGAGCTGGGGTCATCTAACTGACCCTAGACATAGCAATTTGAAGTGGACGGAATAATTGATCGCCAGCAACAAATTTAAATGAAGTGCTACAAGCAAGCGCCCTCAACTTTACAATTAAAATCAGTTTCCGTCAGTAACAAGCACTATTATTTGAAAAGGGAAGCAAAGAAAGTAAGTCATGTTGACTACTTTAAATGCGCAAGCATGAACTGAAGTTTCTCGTCATTGAGTGGTTTTAATTGTTAAAAAGGTCTGTGAACATGTCACCAAAACTGCTGTTTTACTCAACTATTTTAACATCTTTTACCGTTTTCAAGATATACCTCTACAAAATTTGACCATTTCTGAGATTTCTCATTTGCTCTGCAAAAATTGTGATGTGAAGTGTTGCACAATTTACATATAGCTCATGTTTATTCATGAGGTAAGTACAGAAGCAGTAAATGTCCTGCCAAATGTCCAATATTTGACGGATTTGATCAAAATTACGACTATTTTTTAACTTTTTTAATGCTTTTTACATCAGACAGTCCGGGAGGTTCTCCCGTTTGGGAGCCTGATACCAAAATTCTCCCGAACGGAGGATAACTTATGCAAGACATTGTATAGCCGTGCCGGCCTAACAAAAACAAGGTTAAGCAAGAATGAAAACCACTCAAAAACTCAAAAACGGCGTGGTAAACCACATATTAGGACGTGGCTTTTCTGTAGCTATGACAATAAACCTTCCGAATATACATTTAACTTCCATTACATTAGACCGACAATTTTTGCAAGGTTCCAAAACCCATTCGCCATTGGCAATGTACACAAAGAAAGCGTGGGATTGTGGGTAAAATACACAAAATGGAGGCGCCCGTGACCAAATTTTCTCCCGATCGGGAGAAAAGTAAATTCTCCCGAATGGGAGAATCTCTCGAACTGTCAGACAGGTAGGTATGCCATTTTCGTGACATATCCACAGACCTTTATTGACATGCTACACTAGTAACAAGCACATGGTTAGAGGTAATAGGTAATGATTCATTTGAAACTGAACAGGTATACTGGTCTGCGTTTACCTCTCCCAAAGGAAACTATTGGACTAAAATCGCTACCATTTCTGAAAACTTTATGTAAACAAAAATTATGTGTCTTCTGTAGTTAGAGTTAGATGAGGTTTTACGGCTCAGTTTCTAACCAATTGGTTTAAGTCGGGCCGACCACGGCCTGTTTTCTAGCTGTGGCTCACTGGCTTGTTTTCCCTGTCCCATTGCTTCTGTAGTTATGTTCGACTATTAGTGTTCTTGTGTATTTATCAACTGTCTTCAAGATGGACGACTGACATGTGTAAGCACTGCAATGTGTTCTCCTCATGTGAGTAAGAAAAGTGAAAGGATTTAGCGGCCGCTGTCAGTTGACGGGAATATGTAATGCTTTTTAACTATCAAAGATGTTTTAGACGTCACTGTGCAACGTACATCTCCCTTTGTTGAATATTCTGACCGTCAACTTCAAGCATTGCACCACAATTGTATTTACTGTTGTGCTGTGCTCACGCACCATTAATATACTAGCTGTACATGAGCTGATACCAGCAGAGTGGCACTTGGAAAAGCAATCACGTCATGTGAAATTTGTGTAACCTGATAACACGCACACAAAAACACGCACTAACCTTTTCCCAGACCTTTAGTTGATTTTTTTCCTAAATCTGGAAACACATGCAGATGGCGTACTTCCATTTTCTGTTGCGTAACTACACTACTGGGAAATACCCTGTGCTTATTGCATTATACTAAATGTCCTATTTTCATCAAACTTGAAAATTTCTCATTACCTTGCTTCAAATCCGACCGGGGTTGACTCCCTCCCCATCATTTTCACACATCAAATTCCTCCCAACCAACGTCTCTCACTTGCTTTCATTCAGTGCCGATACGGCTCTGCTTTCATTTAGAGACCTATACTGGGTCTATATGGTCTCTACTTTAATTGTCGTAAGTGAGCCCTCGTTCACTCCGAGTTGGGAAAAGGCGCATTTGCACAATTAAAGTAGAACTGCATTTGCTTGCAAATACGCAGAATTGTAGTGCATGTTAGACAAGCCCTTGCAGTTTGGAGTAGGCCAGATGTAATGTGAGTTTGATACGGCGTTATCGTTAAATCAATATTTTGGGACTACCTTCGAAACGTTTGGCAAAAATTCTTTGCATACATAGTACATTTTCAAAGGCATAAGAAACGACCTGGCCACAAGGCTAGAACAAGTGTGATTTTATTGGCGCAATCATGTTTTCTCTTTAGAACGTAACTGTCCGAGGCGACTGACTGACGTTTGCAGAAAATCATCTTATTTTCAAGGCTTGAGTAGGTGTCATTTGTGTTTTTGGGGGGTATAAAAAATGCGGTGCTAGCCTTTGGTGAAAAGGTAAAACACATTGTAGGATGTTGGCTTGGATTTGATTTCACGATTTTGGAAGTAAATAAAGGTACATTGAATTTTGCGGTGGTGTCAGTGTAGCTTAAGAGGGGAAAACATAGGTAACCTGTAAGACAACTATTGCTACAACTCAAATGTATGGGAAAAAAAAGGGTGGGAAGAGGGGAAAAAGAGTTTAAAAAAGGAAATTTTCGGTTTGAGCCTATACTGTGCAAAATTGAACTGAAGGTGAACGCATACAGTATAACCATATACTGTGGCACATTGAATGTGACAAGGGGGGGGGGCCGCCCGTATATATCCAGCTTCCCATCACATTAAATTTTACGACTAAATATCAATCCCGCTGATTACCTTCGTTTTGCGAGGGGAGTGCAAGTTAATTTTAGGCAAGTTTGTCAGTTAAATAGAGAAAGGGGTCAAGCGCAATATTCAGACATGGATGAAAAAGGGAGGAGAGAGGAGATTATGGGAAGGCACACGAAGAAGTGTGGATGCAATAGAGTCACGGTTGTTTGTCGACTGGGAGGGTGACACAAAACACTTAAAAATACAATATAACACAAACTTAAAAAGTAAAAAAAAAAAAAAAAATTTTTTCTGAAATAAAGCGACTGTTCGCACTTTCAATCAATCAGTAAGATTTCACTCTACATTACAAGCTGTTTCTGTTTATGAACGAGTTCTTTGTCGGGACTAATTTAGAGTGTGTGCAAGAAAGCGGTAAAAAAATCATGGACAAGCTTAACATTAGCTGCCTGCACATTGATAGTACCGATAGTAAAAACGGACCGAAACCGTGTAGAACTTCCAGTCTCAACGTTCAGTCATGTAGGTACGCCTAGTTTGTCGTGCAACGCCAAGATTGTAGCGCGCACGCGCACTACAATAATAATGCCTTACCATAGAAATTAAAGTAAGGGAGAACGCTGACACAATGCATCCCTGCATGTTTAACCTGTGAAGCCACGAAAATTGTGAGGGCGCTTCCGTTGTACGGCAAAAGACTGGTTGATTGGTGTGTCTCCGTACGTACAGTGTGCATTCTGCTGCAGAAGTTATAGCTTATTTTATCCGTTTTTCGAAAGATTAGGAGTAATTTCCACAACAGTAAAAAGTTATTGTGCCTTAAGTAAGTTGTTTTATACTCCTAACTTGAAAACTTGTAGTTTCTTTGCCAATACTTGGGGCAAAAGCAATGACGTGATATTTGTATTACGTGCCGGTGCTCTGTTGCCGTACAGCCTAGCCAAATCAATGGCTTCAGTTCAGATTGGCAGACGTCATTCTCCCTTACTTTAATTTCTATGTGCCTTACTCCTTCTTTTTGTCTTCCAGCTCCCTGGTATGATTGTGGTTTCGTGTGTATACACGGGCCACGAAACTCTTATAATATGAACAGAGCATGCTGCACTAACGTCCTATGAGTTCAGCTTCGCCACCGTGCGCACACTTTTAGGCTTACCAATATGGCTGCCTCCTATATCTTCTGTGTAAAGTTTGGATTTGCTCAAGTGGTTCAGTATCGACACATTATACGAGAAACTTGGAAAATTTTTGAAAAAATGCAAGTTTGGGTCAAATTCAACGAACAGAATGAGGGAATGTGATATTATTCTTCCATTCATGTTTGTATTTGGTCTAAAATGATGCAGGTTCATCGTCAAATTAGGCAAACGACAAGAGTACGGCGGCCATCTTGGTAAACCTAAATTTGTTCGAACGATGGCGACCGTATTGGTCACGTGATCCTTTTTCTATATGCATGGGATGTCTGTGACACGGGCTCACTTCCTCCTTTGACTTACACAGTAGGTTTGATCCGTTTCGTGGCCTCTGGGCCCTTGTAGAAGTTTTCAGCGGGCACAATCTACCCCTCCTATGGAAGCCCACGAGTAGGCCTTTCACAGTGATTTTAAATTTGTGTACCATGACAGTGGAGTTTTGGGGCTAGGAGGGCTTGTATAATAGTGTGGTGGTTCCTGTTTTTTTACTTCATTCAAAATGCTATTTTACATTTTGGAAGGATAAAGTGCAAAAAACTGCCTGGAATACCTTCAACTTTCTTTATTTTTGCATGATGATTACTTCAGTTCCTTTACTACCACATAAACATCACAAATTGAACACACCACTTCAGCAAAATGGTCTATACTGTGCTTACCCCCCCCCCCATTTACTAGGGTGTTAAATTCGTAAGGTAATTTGCTACCGAGGGGATTCCCCTTGACTTGAAGTATATTTGTTCGAATAATGGCTGAACATTTTAGTGGCCATGAAGTAAACGTCTTTAGCGCCCTCATTTTTATCAACCGCTGGCCACTCACCTTCTAGACTGTGCAATTGTTTGGTGAATTGGTTTCATCCACTTTGTATCTCATCTTCTACATGCAATAGATAGAGAAAATGTTGTACTTTACCAATAACAGAAAATCAAGTGCGTGAGTGTGGGTTTATGCGTGAGTAAAAGTGCTTCCCGAATCTTCCTACATTGTAAGTACGACGAATTCAAACTTGGTGGGCAACTGACTGCATGAAAACATGAGCAAGCGTAATTGCTGACTTTCTGGGCCAAAAGTCAGAGGTCAGTGGCCAAATTAGCTAAAACGTTCTTTTAGTCATATCTTGCTTATCAGTATGTTAAAGAAAGGCATCAAACCACTTAACATGCAGAGACCATAAGTCAAATTTAGAATAATTGCTTTATGGTTACGAAGGGTTGAAATCTAAAACCAGATTTAGGTCCAAGGTCAAATGGCCAAAACTTGAAGAAAAATTGTGTCGCAAACTCCTCGTAATCCGTAAGTCTTATCAAGTTCAAACTTGGTGGGAATATTCCTAAACAAACACAAAAAAACTTGTGTATACGTAAATGATAGCGTCATAGGTCAAAGATTAAATTAGTTGAAACATTTTGGCCATTTTGAGTTCGATATCATTATCATTAAACCATATGATACTTGGAGAACGGAATGATAAATCAAATTAGTACTCCTTGGTTGCTAAGGGTCCAGGTCAAAGGTCAAATGTGAGTCAAATTGGCCTTAAAGTTGCGAAAATGTGTGTCGCAAACTGCCCCTAAACCATAAGTCCTATCAAATTCAAACTTGGTGGGAAGGTACTTGACCGCGAAAACTTGTGCATGCATAATTGATAACGTCACAGGTCAACGGTTTGAGGGTCAAGGATCAGTTTAGATTAAACTGGTGTTTGCCATTGTTTGCTTATCAGTATGTAAGAAAAGTCTTTAAACCACTGTATATCTGTAGAACGATAAGACAAATTTAAATCAGTGCCGTACTATTCTGGTTAATAATGATCGAGGTCAAAGGTGACTTTAGCCTTCATTATGTGAAAAACGTGTGTCATTCAACTCCTACTTTTGAAACATAATCCGATGAAGCTAAAACTTAGCAGGTAGGTAAACTGCCATGAAACTTGTGCATGCATTATTAATGACATAGGCCAAAGGTAAAGGTGGAATAACCTTACATTGGTTGTAGGGCTCATATCTGCTCGTAAGTATGTGAAAAATATTTATCCATAAAATAAGTATGGGAAACTGAGGAAAAGGGAAATTTGAACTCCATGGGTTACCTCGTTTTCTTCCTGTAATGTGTACTTAAGGAGGTCATTGGATAGGTAAGAGGAAAGAGGAGTGAGAGGGAGGGTGGGTGGGGATGAACACTTTAAAAAAAGTAATCAATGAAGTACGCATGATGGGAGGGATATCCTCCAAGGGTATGTAGAGTCTATCCAAACCCCAGCCTATCTTTCTAAAGTCATGTTCTCGAGTTTCAAAATGCCACCCACCCCAGTGGAGCTGTGACACCACAAGTGAAATCTGCTTTTCTGTTGGGATGTCTTGATTCTTCATGTCTCTAGTCTGTATACAATTTAGGAGGTATCCAGATAATGAAAGCCTACGAAAAACTGGGAAGGGGAGGCTGTAACAAGCACGCCTTCAAATGTCTAGCTTACAGGCGTCTTCATATTGCTGACACAGTTGCTTTCGAACAGGTTTTGACAAAATAAATTATGTGATAGTCAAAAACATGATGCCAGTGCAAGTGGTGGGGCCAAGTAGGTGGGGGCAGGGGGCCATTCCACCTTCAGGGAAATTTTCCATTTTCGTCGGGGAACGTGTCGGGTACCTTAATGGTTATGATTTAATTATAGGCCGGTAAACCCCGACGACAACCAGTCGCTCCGATAAATTTCTTGGTTTTGCTCTCAAAGAGGGTACGTTTTCAATGAAAACCCAACTTTTTCCAGTTTTCCCAGATGAAAACCTCACTGAAATTTCCCTTTGCTTTAACAGAAGCCCCAAATTTTCGGCGCCGCTTCGCGAGCCGAAAATTTTGAGTTAGCCATCTTTTAGACCAGCGCTTCTCAACCGGTGGGCCGTGAAGCTCTCCCTGGTGGGCCGCGAGATCCTCCATAAAAAATAAAGAAAAAAGAATAAACTTTCTGTAAGGTGGGCCTCAGAAAAATTCTGAGAGTCAAAGTGGTCCTCGAGTTAAAAAAGGTTGAGAAGCGCTGTTTTAGACAATTCGTCGTCTTTGTCATGCTTCGGGTTACTGCCCCCGCACCTGTCGGAGAGCTTGGCCTCCCTGTCGGGCAAATCCTGGCGCCACCCTTGGTAAGTGCTACAAAAGTGAAAGTCTCACAAAATTATCAAAGAACTGCACACAAGCTACCTTCCTGCATAGTGAAGAATCCAATTTTTGGTTTCGATGATGAGAGAAACATACATGCATACATAATGGCGTTTGTGTGTAAATGTGTACGTATGCGTGTGTACGTGTGTGTGTTTTGACACTTAGCTTTTTAACTCTGTATCTCAAGACAGTTTTCATACTTGGTACATAGATGCACCATATTAAGAGGAAAGATCCTATCGTTTGGGTGGAAATCAAAGGACATTTTGGGTCACCGGGGTGAACATACGAAAACCTTGTTAACACAATATCTCGAGGTAGAAAGCATGAATGCATTTCATACTTAGTATGTGGATGTCCCGTGGTGAGGGAAGAGCCCTATTGTTTTGGTGGCGGTCAAGGTCATCTGGGGTCACCGGGGCTCAAACTGAAAACCTTGCTAACACGATATCTCAAGGTAGAAAGCTTGGATAGATTTCATACTTGGTATATGGATGCCCCATATAAAGAGAAAACTTTCTTGGTAGAGGTCAAAGGTCATCTGGGTCCCCCAGGGTCAAACTCTGAAAATCTTGTTAACACGATGAAGTATGTATACATTTCATATTTGGTACCCGGGATGCACCGTGACCATGTTGAGAGAAAGTGCCCAAAGAACTGTTGATTGTGTACTCTGTGATGGCATTCTTGCCTTTTTGGAGTTTTATTACTGAAGACTGAAGACTGAAGTGTCCTTTGGTATTTTGGGTGGAGGTCTAAGGTCGTGTGGGTTAGGTCTAGGTTAAAAGTAAACTTTCCCAATAATTCCCAAGGTAAAATACAAACACAAAACTCTATTTTCCCATTAAAATCAAGAAAACCACATTTCAACTTAGTGACTGAAAGGAATGAGACCTCTTGGCTTTTTATGGGATTACAAATGCATGTATCAATCTTCTAACCTACGATGCATTTTTGCAATGATTCTGGTTAAATACATTTCATTATATGTTGTAAGTTCTTTAAGTTAACAGATGTACTAAAATGTCCCAATGATTTTGAGAAAGGGTTATAACAATTGCTCTTTAAATGCATGAATCATTCCCATCCGTAAAATTTCCGTGGACACTCGTTTAAAATTGCTTTGTATTTGTCGTTGAACTCAATGCACGTGTTTGTTTGCAAAACACTCTGCCATTATTAGCTTCCTGTAAAACCTACGTGATTTCCAAATTCAACAATGGTGTCAAATTGAGCCAGTATCTTTACCAAAAGCGGTCATTTTATTAGGGCAAGGTCAAAAATAGAAGGATGGTCAAATAATAACGGTAAAACTATGACGGTATAAACATCTCCAATCTGTACTACCATAGCCTCCGGTGCATACCAGGGGATTACCTGAAGTACGTATGATGATATAGTCGGTAATGTTTTTGCTCACGTGGCAGCTGTAGGGCATATTCCTTGTGCAGTTATTTGGGGCTGGACAGAGTCAGTTCCGTGGGTGAAAAAAAAGCCTTACACTTGGGCAACTTACGTCACGGTAGGCAACTCGTCACGTACACATTGAAGGAAGAGGGCGGATAGTCTTTTCGCGAAGAGCAACGTTGTGCGGCACGCGAGTTTTTTTTTTTTCGTAGGATGACAATGGAAGAATCATGCCAATGGACGAATCATCTTCTTGAACATTGGCCACACCCCTAATTCCAAAATAACAGCTTTTCGACTAATTTTTTGTAATTCTGACGCCGGATTATGAACAGGTCAAATATCCCTTGTCCACGTAACCCTAACCTTATATCTAACCCCAACCATGATTGTGAAACAAATTTAAAAATTTTTGAAAAACCGATTTTTCCTACAAAAAAAAAAACAACTAGCGTGCGGCACTTGTTTAATAAATTCGAAGGATACACATAATCCTCAGGTCAACGCCAAGCAGGTTTACCATTTTAAGTCTAGATATAGAAAAGATAATAATTATGACGTCCGATAAATTCTCTGAAGTGTTTCTCGGACTGGAAGTGGGAGGGCCCCATGGGATGGACTTCTACTCTTATTTCCCTGTCTCTATTTCAATTACCTCCTATTCTTTTACAAGGTCTGGTTTTAGTAAACGCCAGCTTCGTGTCTGATACTTATGTTGCACCCATTCAAATTCCCCCAACGGAAACTTTTCCCCTCCAGACAAAGACAACCTCACCCAATTGACGGGCTGCATGGCTACCTGTTCGGAATACTTCTAAATTTTCACGCGCTGTTAAGCTATGAGTGCCACATACGGTCATCCCTTGCTCTTCCTGGCCATAGGCGGCGATCCGTATTCGCAAGTGGGGGAGAGGGGGATATGTCTGGACGACTGGAATGAGCTCGAAAAGTGAAAATGTCGAAAGTACCAAAAACGGGTGTTCACGCAGTATGCCGGAAAAATGCACGGTGTAAGACATTTCAGCAATCTAATACATTGCATTCGCGGTTTTTTCTTCATACAAACGATTAGCCTCAGACTAGCTCTGTATATTTTGGATAAGTACCAGGTTTAGTGGGGGAAAGTGAGGGAAAGAGGAAAATTGGGTAGTGCCACCTCTGATTATAGGCCTAAGTCGAGCAAAAAGAACTAACTAAAGCCAAATTTTGTTTGCGTTTGTCCTATGTTAGAGTTACAAGGGACGCATCCAGGCGCGGATCCAGACATTTCGAAAGGGGGGGGGGGGGCTGAAAGCCCCCTTGAATATTCTCCTAGATTAACATTATGCTAATTTTCGCGTATTTGTTATTGTTGATGTGGCGAAAAGGGGGGGGCTGAGCCCGAGGAAGCCCCCCCCCCCGGATCCTCGCCTGGCATCTTGCAGAATTAACGCCGCGTTGCAAGACAGGACGAACGTAACAGAGGCGAAACAGCAAAATAGCACGTCCAATCTTTCGATATACTTTCTGCCAATTGAGTAATGCCACATACTGACACACGAAACGAGTTATCTGAAAATTTTGGCAGTTATGTGATGTCTTTACTAAAGATATCTTAAGCTTTCTCCGACCTTAGAATTTCTCTGGCTCTTTGCATTGATAACTTAGAGTGTATTCTATCCTAATAACGCCGCAAGACAAGACGAAAAGGACCGTCCACGACGCTGCCGATTGCGAAAATATTAGTTACTATAGATAGGCCCTAAAGTCTAATCTTTGGGTCATGGAAAGGTGGCACATAGGCAGGATTTCTTCAAAGGTGGTTTCAGGAGTGCGACCCTTTTTTCGGAGTTTGAACAATTTTTTTCGGATCTGGGCAAGGAAAACGACCAAGAGGTAGGGGATGGGAAGAATTAAAAGAAAACTATCACATCAAAGGCTAACTCGTATAGCCAAGGGGTCAGAGGCGCCCTCACCCTAGAAGAAATTCTCGCTCTTTGAAAATAAAAACTGCCATTACCTTAATTACGGAAGCCCAGAACATCGCGGTGGTGTGAGATCTGACATGCCAGTTTTCCCACCCTTTCTTCGGTAAATATGGGAAGGAGAAATCAAGACACGATTTCTCCTTACCATTATCCACCGATAACGTGGAGTGGAGAAAACCAAAGTTAGTTAGGGGGTACTTCAAGAAAGGGCCTTTACACAGTGTCTATTTTCGAACACCTTGTCCATAAATGGACTATGTCCATCGATCCTCTTTTCAATTTAAGTAACATAGCTAGCTCGCTCGTCGACGATTTCTCCGTACCACGGTGGGATCATCCCACGTTGGTAATAATATATCCAAAGTTATATAGCGTCAATCCGTGTTATTTGCGGGCGCGCCCATTTATGGACAGGGTGTTCGAAAATAGACACTGTGTAATGGTCCTTTCTTGAAGGACCCCCTCACTAACTTTGGTTTTCTCCACTCAACATTATCAGTAGATAATGGTAAGGAGAAACCGTATCTTGATTTCTCCTTCCCATGTTTACCAGAGAAAGAGGTGGGAAAACTGGCATGTCAGATTTCACACCACCGCGATGTTCTCGGCTTCCGTACTTAATGCATTTGGTATATATCTCTCCCCTAAAATACATTCCCAAGCTATCTCGTCTCCTTGTCTGGCTGCGGGCTCGCATAGCATATTTGACACAATATATATATACTTGCTGCGCCGTGTTTAGTCTCCGTTTTCACGTCGCATTTGACAAGTTGGATAGCGCGCGAAGCGTGCAAAAGAGTTGAGGGATGAAAAATGAGGATTTGTAAAATAATTGAGGAAAGAAATGGTTCAACTCTCCGGCAGGATGACCCCCTATCGGAGCTTACTTGCATTGTATCGTACCCATCCGCATGTCAATCACTGCTACTGGAGGACTGCTGACGAACAGGCTCACACAGTGACAAATATACAAACGCGAAGAACACAACAAAAGCGCTCAAATTTCAAATACAGGCGCTGATGTGTAAGACATTGTGCACGGCTCAAGAAAGACTCAAGTCTTGTCCAATGCGGTTGGCCTTCATATTGCTTCAAAACTTTAAATCACCTCTAACTCGATCATGAACTCTAACATTTTACCAGCCGACGAACCCACAAAACCACGCCAGTGCACTTCACCTGGCGAACAGCGGGACAGGTCAGTGGGTGAAGTCATTAAGATGATGGCTTTGATTAAGTTTTCCTTTACAATGAACTAAATCAAAAGAATTCGGTAATTGGTCGAAACAAGTGGAAATAAGACCCAGTATCCTATTAACCTACTAATTACTTCGTGCACAGCGTGGTAAGATCAGCTTTTACAAGTTCTGTTGTAGAAAGCTGTGGCAGTCCCACCTCTATGCTTATGAGGGGAGCAGAACTTGTTACTCCGATCCAAGGGTGCTGGTCTTCCCGCTCCGCTGCTTGAGTTGTGGATACAATCACGAGAAGTTCAGAGAGAAGAAAACGAATCACATTTTAAATGTTAGACTGGGTAACCGGCATTCTGTGGCTACCATCATCCCATACCTGGTATTCATCCCTCCGTCTGCAGATTTTGGTGGATATGAGGTTGAGGAAACTCCTTTGTTTGATACATGTCCATTTCATTAGTATTCAGGACAAAAATTGTCTAAGAAAAATTGTAAAATAGCAAGCAAAAGTTTTGCTAATTTTTTCCTGAAGTTTATGTAATAAAGAATACTTTCAGCAAGTTTACTGGACATAACAATCTCAATAAGACCACACTGGTTTCCAAGGACGTCCCTCCTTTAGTAGTCAGGGGACGTCCCTACTTCCGTAGTTAGGGGGTCTGCTTGTACAAACTTTGCTTTTTCATGTCCCCTACACGTTCTGATCAGATATTCAACTGTAGTAATTAAACCGTTAGCCAAAAATTAAACCTGAACCTGAGAGTGAGGGCGCTCTAATATTCATTCCCGTTGAAGCGTGTATTTGCATACTCGGCTGCTTCTGATAGGTTTTTGCACTGAATGTACCAGCCACATCACATAAGACACGTATACGATGTGATGTAGAGGTAAAAGCCATATGGTATCCCGTGAAAAAATGGGCCAAGGCCTCTTTTTGCCTGTATATCAACAAATATCGAATCTCGGTTTTATCGCTTCATGTACTTCCCGGACATAGGCGTTCCTTGGCTGTTTGGATTTGATTACGAGTGTGGAGGGAGGGGGAGGGGGAGAAGGCACTTGGGGGCAAGTTTAGGGTCCCAAGTTAGCATCGACTTACAATCGGGTCCACTGCATGTTTTACCCCCCACCCCTCCATTAAAGTCATTTGGTTAGTACGACTGATGACTGGCTGGGGAATAATGGATCAACGACAATACTGAGCAGCTGAGACTTGCGAGCAGTGGCGCCAGGAGGATTTCAGAAGTAAATGATGGGGGGACAGGAATGATCAGGACTTACATTTGTGAGTGCGCATTGCTCCTGTAAACTGTGATTTGCGCAGAAGCAGACTGGAGCAAGTGGGTGGGGGTCGTCAAGGGCGTCATCACTGAGGGGACCCCACGTGTCATACCAAAGACTTGAGAAATGGAACCTGCTGCCATCGTGCTTGGTGCTCGGCATAAGCAATGGAGTAGGGAAAACAAGCCAGTGAGCCATAACTGGAAAAAAGGCCTTTGCCGGCTCGACTTAAACCAATTGGTTAGAAGCTGAGCGTAAAACCTCATCTAACTCTAACTCAAACCCACTTGCTCTTCCCCCTTGGCCAGTCAAATGCCCGTGTCAATGCCCTGATTCAACATCTTAAAACAAAAGGATTGAACAAAAACAAGTTAGATTTACTACTGGAGTATTGATACGTGTATTCATGGTAGCGTCCGGTTATATGACCGGACGGAATCCTAAGACCAAAGCATTCAGGTCAGAATTCTACCGCTTTTAAATATTTCCTCGAAAAATGCCTTTGCGAATAAATCAATCATTCGATTAAACAATTGATTAATTCCTTAAATGAATACATTTAGATTGACATTATTGATAGGCTCACCTGTTTGATCAAAACGCTTATCAGAAATGGCGGCAAATGGGTCTTGAAACATACGACGAAAACTGAAACGGCCAACTGCATTTTTCAAATCTCAAATGTAAAGAAACTTGTGAAAAGTACAAACGATAAAAATATTCCCTCCCGGCTTTTTTCGGACTCCCTGGACAGCCTTGACCGTAGCAGTGGTCAGTAGTGGTCAAGGCTTTGTATTTGCGGTTCAAAGAACCCCATAAAAGAAGGTCAAACTCTGTAAAACTGAACTAAACATTTGTGAAGGGACATAAGAATTAACACTACGTTGTTTTTCTACACATAATTGGGTCAAGGAGATGCGAAGAATAAAAACACGGGCAACATGTTGATGATTTGGCGGGAAGTTACTACAGGAACAAAGGAACAAAAAGTGTTAGAATGTGTGAGTCCAAATTTTGAGGTAAATCTACCTTGATTTCATGTACTTTAGATACACTCTAAGTCTAAAGCAGTTTATTTTTCTGTGGACGAAGAAGTAGTGTAGCCTGGTTCTTCCTCCGATACAACTTCTCGACTGACTTTACCGGAATACCGGAGATGTAGCTCAGCAGAGACACGGTTCGCTCACGTCGGTCAGGGAGTTGTTAACACCTCCCTGCTTCGGTACACAAATGCTCGTCAAGAAAAGTCTCAATACGAGCAAACTTAATCCGTTGGCTCAAGTAAGGAAACCTACTACCCACTAGTTGCCACTAGCGTCCCTGTTCCCACCCTGCGCGTCACAAAGATTCTTAGCCACTGACGGGTTAAATGTGCCCGGTGTGGGGGTTTACGCAGTGTATTTTACGTACAGTAGGCGTTCTCCACAATAAGTTTTCCTCAGCCTAGCGCTGTATTTCCTCGTAGGACAAGCTCGTAGCCACGTTAAGGGAGCCAGGGGGGGGGGGGACAGCGCCTTCTAGATTGCTCCCTAGAAACTAAACAATTACCATTGCGTTCATAAATTTTGGTATATCTCGCCCCAGAGATATTTCATCCCCTTGGAAGCTATCATGCCCCTTCTTTTGAATTGCCTTGCATTGCAGGTTTTAAAGGTATAAAAATGTTTAAAAACGCGAAAGTTTCACTGTACGAACCCGTTGAACCTTGCCACTGCATGGTAATTTAACACCTCCCTGATTTGACGGGGCCCGATTTGACGTTGTGATATGGCATTTTGTGAAAAAAAAAAACAGGCGAGCAGCTGAGGCCTGTGGTAGACGGGCGAAGGGATTGACGTAGTCGCTTTGTCAGTTTGAAAATTTTCTTTCATCTTTGTGTCTATATTAAGATCCTGGCAGATCCGTACGGAAGTTAGGTGAAACTATTATTTCTAATTTACACATGGGCAAATTAAGCTAACGACGCTCTGACATCATCACTGTTTCGTCAAAGACAGCTTAACTTGATGTATAAAATGAAGCAAACGTACACGTGTCCTGCTTGAAGTAATGCGCATGGCAAATGTCCCATTTTCTCGACGGTCACTCGTGGAGGGAATGATAATTCCATGCATGCATAAAAACTATCCATCAAGAATCGGCGATCGTGTTTTGCATTTGATGGACCAGTTTGGTTTCTTCATTGAGAGGAGGGACTCAGGAAAGATGTGAACACACTGCCAGAGCAATTATTAAAACTCTATAACTTTACAATAAAATGAAATTAAGTGGAATTGTTTCCAATGCAAAAGAACAAATTTAGGAGGAGAGAGTGACCATAGTGACCACTGTCTTTAGAATCAACGATCAATATATTCAATTCTCTGGGATATATTTGAGTCCACTTTTGGAGTGGATGATCGTTCAGCTGTAAGAGCTGAGTTGCATTTACTTTCCACCCTGTAAAGAGTGACCGTCGTGATTGTGACTCTTTGAGAGTGAACTACTTGAAGCCATTGGTGACATCTCTTGCTTCCACGATATCGCAGAGCTGTCAAAGAGGAAGGGCCTCTCGTTACATATCTTGCCCCGGCCCCCTTCGAGTCGTAATCACTTCTTGGCAGTAGCTTCAGGATTTCGCCTGCTGTGGAAGATAGGCCTCTCCCTGTCCAACAAGACTGGTCCGTCGAGGGAGGGTTCACTATGTCCAACAGTCAAATCAACTTCATCGGCTGGTCCGGCAACCATTTTGTAGTCTTCGTGGAGCCAACAAAGTTTGTTTTGGTTGATCGAGCTCCAGCTTATCGCTAGCACAGAAACCATGGGGGTGAGGGAAGCCCCGTGTGGCGGACGGTAGAGAGAGCCGCTACGCAGACTACCGAGTTTATGCGGAAAGCCTACTAACAGTAAGGAAGGTGGAGTGTCTGAGGGAAACCTCACAAAACCTCTGAGGGGATTCGAACCCAAACATTGATGAAACATCGATTCACGACACCCCAGGACCCTCCATTACATAAACCTCTCCTGGTAACATAGGAAGCACCGATGAAATAAAACGGTGAAACAGGCTGGATAGTACGTTTTCGATGAATTTCAACCATCTGTGGATAACGTGTGCTTTCCAGTTGCATTAAGGGAGAATGGGAAGGGGCTTGTACTATCAGACATGGGCAGTTTTTAAAGAAAGATGACAAAGCTTTCCATGACTTGATGTGGTAGAAGGTGAATATAGGCCATCTTTGTACGATGCATTTATTGTCAGGCCCCGGGATCTTCGTGGAGTCATTGTAAAAGGATCAGTCTCCAAACATCTCTTGGTTGAGCCGAAATCTTCTCTGTCTTCGGGGGTGGGGGTGGGTGGGGGCGTTAAGTCTTTTTCTGTTGCTGGCCCTCGCCTGTGAACAGGCTTCCTGATCGTGTTCGATCTAGCCCATCTGTACAATTATCGAAATTAACGCTAAAAATTCACTGAATGAACAATATATTTTTCAGGACTTTTTCAGGACAATTGTTACTGTTTTTGTTTGTATTTGTAATTTGTACCTTGCTGCTTTGTTTCTTTTCGAGCGCTGCGGGCGCCGTGGGCAGTTTTGCGGATTTGTGAGCATTATAAATAACCATTAGTACCATTAATCCCTTTTGCCGAAGACCAGCTCCACCGAAGTCTTCTACAGTTACTTTGCAAAGGGTACCAGTTACGCAGTCAGTGGGCTATAAGCTACACCCGACAAGAGGGATGGCGGATACAGGGGGAGGGGTGCACCCCGGCTCTGTAGACACCTAAAAAAATAGAAAATAAAATAATAAAAAATAAAAAAGAAAGGAAAAATAAAAAATAAAAGAAAATATTAAGACAATATCGTGATTTTTAGTGAACATTCTTTGGCAAATGAAAATGATACAACATTTTACATCTAACCTACCTTCTGAGAACCATATTTATTCGAATCGATCAAGAAGCATAAAAGTCAATGCCGAACATAAGCACATACCAACAGTACCGCAGGTAAAGGCTACCATGTCGATCCTACACCCAGAGTATTAAATAAAACTGAGCATAGGCATAGGAGGCGGGGGCGCTGGGGAATGCAGCCCCCCCCCCACCAAAAATTTTTGTGAAAATTCGGGGAAAATGCTGAGAATTTTCGGACACCTACTGAAAGAAAAATAATGCAATGATGTAGCTAAACTAGGTTATTAATAGTTAAAAAGACTTCCTTGGTAATTAAAATAAAGTTCTAATTTGAATTGCACTAGCACCAGTATATATTCGGTATTAATTCATTAGTGTGTTTTTTTAATGGTTGAACTTATATTATGATTATCAGTGGTTTATTTGAGGGGCCATTGGGCCATGTCCCACCGTCACTGAAACTGATTTTTTTCTACCTAAAATACGTAAATTTTTTAACACAAATTTTACTTCAGAGGAGTCATATGTGGCACCAGATTGCATGTAAGGACACCTAATTTTTCAAAAATTTTCAAAGAGGAGGGGGAAACGCCGACATTTTTTAGTACCTAAAATACGTAAATGTTTTAACACAAATTTCACTTCAAAGGTAGCATATGTGGCACCAGATTTCATGTTAGAACACCTAATTTTTCAAAAATTTTCAAGAAGGAGAGGCAACGCCTTTTTTTTTTATGGCCTAAAATACTTAAATATTTTAACAAACGCCGACATTTTTTAGTACCTAAAATACGTAAATGTTTTAACACAAATTTCACTTCAAAGGTAGCATATGTGGCACCAGATTTCATGTTAGAACACCTAATTTTTCAAAAATTTTCAAGAAGGAGGGGCAACGCCTTTTTTTTTAGTACCTAAAATACTTAAATATTTTAACACAAATTCATTCAAAGGTAGCATATGTGGCACCAGATTGCATGTAAGGACACCCAATTTTTCAAAAATTTTCAAAAGGGAGGGGACCCCCTCCCCAGGCCGGCTATCACCGACTTCAGCCAAAATTAAAACCAATAAAGAAGGTAGTAACACGGCAAATTATTGTATGTAAGTGGCATGCGGTGTGATAACCGATGCATGCCTATATGGTATGCACATTAACATGTCGAACGTGCGTGGAGCGCACGGAAAATTTGGGTTATATTTTTCGGGCAAGTCGTTCTAGCCCCCCCCCCCATCAACTTGGGCTCCTACGCCTATGAAACTGAGTGCGTGTACGTATACCTGCCTGTACATATAATATAGTGAACTGTGCAAAAGATACCGTACCTATCCTGCTCTGCAGGCACTGCCCTACTAACGGACCATTCAGTTGGGCCCCTCCCTACTGAAAAATCCTGGGTATGCCACTGCAAGAGCGATCTTGGTCAATACTATAACGGCCCGTGAAGTTGAACAATCGTCATACGAATCGTATGGCTTTGTTGGTTGAGATCAAAGCGAAGGATTTAGTAATTGTTCACTGCCAATGGACGACGCCATTGGTCCAGCCCCAGGTGGTTGTAATTCAGAGGTTTAACTGTAATTAACTTTTATTTTATTTTTTTTTCGTTGACTTTACCTTAGTGTACAAAGGCTGCAAGAAAAGCGGGTTGAGTTGTGTGATCCCTTCGGCCTGGCCTCACACACATGACCATACAAGATGGTTGGCGGCCCTTCTCCTTTATGGAAAACGACTCGGAGACATTTTTAGCCATTTTAAGCAACGTTTGACAAACAATGACAAGTATGAAAAATGTCTATTATTCATATCTTGGAATATCATGTTTACAAGGTTTTCTGTATTTGACCTCTGGTGACCTCACATGACCTTTGGCCTCCACCAAAACTTCAGACTTCTTTGTCTTAATATGGCAATTCTATATTCCAAGTGTGAAAAGCATGCATCATTCCTATCCTGACATAACGTATTTACAAGCAATTTACAAGTTTTTCCTAGTTTCATCTCCGGTGACTTCAGATAATCCTTGCCTTCTACAAAAAGCAATAGGATTCATTCGTTGACCACATTACACATCCACATCGTAAGTATGAAAAGTATCTGGTCTTGCTACCTTGAGATATTGTGTCTTACAAGGTTTTTGATTTTTTAAATCTGATGACCTCAAATGACCTTTGACCTCCACCACAAACATTAGTTCCCTTCCTTTCAATATGATGAATCCATATACAAGTGTGAAAAGCAGCCATCACTCATTGCATTACCTAATGGCAGAATATTGACATCTGGAGGCCATTTTGGATTTATGCAAATTAGGCATACTTCCCCTATTAGGATTATGTAGGACTTTGAATATATTATTTTGGGGACCTGATAGAAAAGCGCTGTGGTAAAAAAATTATTGCAATTAGTTTCAAGTGAAACCTCATTTAAGTTGCCTGAACTTACTATGCTCAGACGGAACGAAAAATATGGGGACGGTGAAGTAAGGAAAACAAAGGAAGTAGTCAACAAAACATCAAAAAGGGAGGTGTTGTTATACCCTTTAGCCCTACATATTGTCCCTTGCTGCATTACTTCACGACCCAAAATGGACGATGCACCGAAAAAGCCTTGCAACGTACCATCATTTCCTCATGCAACTTGGAAGTACTGATAATATGTAGGTTGCTCGTTGAACTTTTACTTACTCCCTTTCCCCTCCCTAAAGAGATACCCTTGGTCCTTGTCTACCCCGCCAACTCCTTGTCAACTCTCTCGATAAATCCATACCCGTTGGCTACACCCCTCTTCGAATTTATACAAGTTAAGGCGTGTCAAATAATCGATTTCTTGCTTTTCAGTCGAGTTAAACAAGTCTCCTCTAACACGTAGTACGTCACTTACATTGCACCGCCCATCTAATACAACTGGCGATCAATAGAGAGTCACCTTGACCTGAGCTTGTTATGTTGGTCAGGGCAACTATTTATTTTGGCCGTGACTGACCATTCATTTCAGGGTCGCTGACCGTTGCTGGGCTGTTTGCTCAAACGATTTGATAATAGGTCTCCTTGCTAATAATCAACGGAATAGGCAGAGATAACGCTCTAATGCGGGTATTGTTCATTTCATTCGTCGAAGGACCGCATATAAAACTTTACGCAAGTAGAATTAGGTAGCTGATAAGCTATCAGTAGAATTGCCGTTAGTGTTATAGGTAGGCTACGGCTACGGAGTGAATTGAAAAGGTGATGTTAGAATGAACTATCTTTGGAAAACTGTTGTTTGTTGGTAAACAAGAAATGGCGATACCGAACAACAACCCCAAAACACTAGTCACAAAACTTTAAGTTTTTATCAATGAATAAGTAAAGGCTACAGTAGACAAGTCTAACAGTCGTGTGGGTTTGCGGTCGTTTGGCCCCACTACCAGTTCGCCCCCGACCAGTGAGCCCCGTAGAAGCCAGTTCGTCCCAGGCGTTGCCCATGCAATTCGCCCCAAGTACGGACCAGTTTGTCCTCTAATATGTTGGTAGACTGGACCAAGTTGTTGATTGTGTGAACTTGCAACAATTATATTGAAAATTTATTTAGGGGATAAAATTTATTGCGGATGACAGTCAGTGATGGAAAATCACATTTTATGGTAACACCTCAGTAGCTCATCCCATCCTTTGCACCTATACTGATGGCTGCAAAGGCCCCCTGTGTTTGTCTATAGAGTAGGCGCCGAGCTACTCAACCGTCAAAACACTTATTACTTTTTCATACAATAAAATGTGTTGCAAAACTTTGAGACTTTTTTGTTCACTCTACTAAAATTTTCCACACTTTTCCACACTCTCAACTTACTTCTGGTCCCTCTCCCTTCTCATCCCTTCATGTACTATTAGTACTGACAACATTCTTTAATATCGTTCTGTATATGTGTTATTAAATTGTATCAATTTGATTGTACATATCTTTTGTAATTATGAGAAGGAAGAAATAAACTGAACTGAACTGAACTTACGAAATTTGTTGCAAACCCTTTTTTGAAATGTCCACCAATTTTCTTTTTATAGGATATTATCTTTTTTTTTTGAAGTACAATAAAGAGTTTAGATGTTGTTCAACTCTGTAAACATATATATTTTTAAGTTTGGCATAATTTTTTTTGCAAAATTCCAATCATTTTTTGTACCAGAAATTCTGATTTTTGGAATTCCCGTTCAAGTTCATAATATATATGAACATTCCAAGCTGCGTTTGTAAAGATTCGTAAACTCAACTCGTAATGGGGGGGGGGGGGGAATAATAGACACTTGGGGGCTAAACGACTTACCCTTTGGCCATTGGGGCGAACTGGTAGTGGGGACAAACGACAGGGGCGACTGGTTGAGGCGACCTGGTGGTGGGGCGAAACAATCGGGTATGCAAATATGGTGGTTGTAGTTTCAGAAGTTCCATAAAATGTTTTGATTTCACATAAGGGAACAAAAAATAAGGGAGTTATCAGTCTGAACATAGGCGTATGAAGCAAGGGGCACTGTGCCCCTCCCATTTTTTGGGAAACCCCAAATTCGGGCAGACTGTAGAAATTCGGGCAAAAATTTTCTAAAAAGGCTAACTCGGAGATTCGGGCAAAAAACATTGTGCCCCCCCCCCCCCAGTGCAAATGGTCCCATACGCTTATATTTTTGAACTAGGGTCGAAAAGAGTATTTCTTATCCATGTAGTCGAGAATTCCTTAGTCATGATAAAAATGCATCGGCAGGGTGACCAGAAGGCTGAGCAACGTGCCTCTTATCCTTGGCATGGAAAACCGTTTAAACGGTTTACCCATAAATTACCGTACACCGTGTCTGTCAAATGCACTAATTTTCCGATACTTTCCTAGTAGAAGACTGTAGAGGACCAAGACACGTGACCGTATAAGTTCCAACCATGTATGTTCGCTTTTCAAGGGGTACCAGACTCGATGCGTACCAGCCCACCCTCCACAGTTCTGTTGAATAGCAGGGCCGTATAGGGCGCACTGGAACGTATGAGCCGATGTGTGGTGGACGCAATTACGGCAGGCCTAGAGTTTTGAACAAGACTATCAAGAAGCATATTCTGTAGGTGTAGTATCAACAGCTTGAAATAGACGACCGAGCAAAACCCAAAGCAGTGTTAGCGGTATAGAGTAACGAGTGGTTCAGTGCGTGAGGCACGTGATGGAATAACCCTAATGAGGTATAGTGAGACTGAGGTGAAAAGGATACAGGCAAAATGTAAGAGTTGGATCTATGACCTACCTTCTTCAATATTGACCTAAAGTGCTGTACCACAAATCCATCCTCTTATCGATGTCACTCAAAAACACACATACCTCGTAGACTGAGGTGCTGCAATTTATGTAATAGAAATTGCACTTCATGCGTGCTGCAGCACCGCAGTATGTCTCTGTGTTGGTACAGGGAGTTTGCAACTCCCTGGTTGGTAACATTCACTCATCAGTGTTAACCCATAGGTTGTCATGGAAACCTTCAAACACGTTTTAGACGGTGTCACTCATTCACTTTTCACATTGCATCACATCATACAACATACCTAAACTTAAAGCCTAAACTTAAAAAAGATAAAGCCTACCTATATTAGCTAAATATTACAGAGCCAAGGTGACAGGTCACATCTGTTGCGTCTGTAGTTTGCCTAAAAAAGTACGATGCCCTACCTGTCTAACCAACCTGGGTCCTGAAAGATAAGAGGTCATGCTGGGGACTCGGATCGGTAGCTAATGAATTCGTTGCGATGTCTGCAGGCCTCTATGGGAAGACATTTCATAAAACCCATTTCACACTACACGCGATACGATACGACACGATAAAAATGTCGCCAGCCCTTTCACTCTACAGGAGAATTTTTCTTTCGCTCTCAGCCATATTCCACCAACTGATTAGTAATGTGATCTAACAAAACTATCTTATATATCTAATCACCGTCACAAAAAATAATGCTCGGCGACAAGTAGGTGAGTTGAAATTATTTCAACTCAAATTTGTCGTGTCGTATCGCGCCTAGTGTGAAAGAGCTGTACGCCCCTTTCACACTACACGTGATACAACACGACGCGAAACGATACGACACGATAAAAATGTCGCCAACCCTTTCACACTACAGGCGACTTTCTCTCAATCTCTCAGCGATATACCAATGACCTATTAGTCATATGATCTAAAAGGATAGCAATTCTACTTCATCACTGGTCACACAAAATATCGCTCGACGACAAGTGGGTGAACGCTGAAATTATTTCAACTCTGTTTTATCATAGCGTCGTATCGCGCCTAGTGTGAAAGGTTTTTAGTAAAATCATTGTTTCCAACTTTGCTAACGTATCGTATCGCGTCGCGTCGCGCCTCACGTCTAGTGATGAGGGTCCGGCGGGCGGGGCGATAGGTGCTTGCCCTAAAGTTATTCCTAATCGACAAATGATCATGACATGAAAAAAACCTTGAAAACGGCATTTTTGACCTGATATCGAACACCCTTTTCCTGGGAATGGAAGGGGAGGGGGGCTAACGACTGCAGACACCCTCCTCGAACCCCTGAGTGCAAGACTAATTCCTTTCTTGCAGACTCTCACCCATTCCTGTTTAGTCTTCGCCATTTCGTTTTTATGCGACTCGCCAACAGTTCGAAACGCCACGAAGACTAGACTTCACTTCACTTAGAGACGCTCTAATAAAAGCTTATTACTGTGCTATAGTAAACCAACAGGTACCAAAAGCCGCTTTTGATGAGCGGCAGTGCTTTAATCACCTTGAATCCTTCTTTGTGGCCGCGGAGTGTTTATCGACCGCTTATCCTACCACACTCCGCTCTCTGGATTCATCTTTGTGCTAGCATTTAACGAGGAGGTATCTCCTTAATGGCTGTATAGGTACAATGCATCGATCGAGGATTTACGGAGAGTCCTCCTGTGATTGTCAACCACGCCCGTACAGTCTTCTTCTCACGCCTTGCCAACATGAAAGAGACTGTTCCGGTTATATCTTTGACGACTTGCAATGTTTCACTGGCAGTGAATTTAGGCAGGCACTAGCTAAGAAGATATTTTTGTGAAGGTTTTGGGCGGGGCCACCTGGGCCCAGGCCACGGGCCCCACATTTAGGGGCCCCACATATGAGGGTCCAAAAATGGAGACATAAGATGCCTTACTTACATGTAAAATAAGGACCTTTGTTCGGAACTCCACACTGAACAAAAAAGATGTCTTCCATAAATACATGGGGCCTATAAGGATGCATGGTCTGCATGGTCTTTTATCTACGGCATTTACATAACTTGTCACACACGTGACACCACAAACCCTATGAATTCAGTGTTAACAAATGTAAATTCTGTCGGTTTTGCACAAAACAAATTGGCATCCCTTTAGATCCACCGATCATGTGCTTCATGTCCACTTCACTGTGACCATCCGAGGAAGTCTTCAGCTCGTGAACCCTGTTCCCATAATCATAGAACAATCGGTAAATATGAATAGCCCATTTGAATTTTTTCATGTAGTTAAAATTTTAAGTCACCATTCAATCCGAGGATGCAAAGGGTTCCTGGAGGGGCATTATAGAACAAACTACGTATAAACAAAAACAAATTTATATATTAATTGTGACATTAGTCAAATTCCAGAACATGAGATTTCAAAATTGAAAATGTTTAGATGCAACTTGCAAGGCCTGGGAAGTGCCATTTCCAGCGATCTGGGAAGCATTTTCAGCCAAAATTTTCTTGCACGCTACGCGCCAACCTATGGTGGCGCTCCGCTTATATAGTGGGCCTAATCGTGAAAGGGACCCAAACTATTCTGGCCCCGGGCCCCCAACAAGCTAAATCCGGCCCTGCTTTAAAACATTGAGGAAGCTTGCTGCATGACCCCTTTCTTTGTTAATAATATCCCTTTCTTTGTTGAATTAACCGGATTTCGAGAGCGTTTTGCCGAATACGCAGTCGAAACTCAGCTGACTGAACTGACACTGGCCTAGAGACGTCCCAGTCAGCAACTAACTGTACCTCAAATTGCCAAATCCCAAGAACACATTGGGGTTTACCGTAAAATACTTTAGCGGGTTTTACTCATGTAACGAGAAGTAAAGCCATGGGCGGCGATCACGGGGCACGGGGGGGGGGCGGGGAAGGGAGACATGTCCCCCTCAATATTTTTAGTGGGGGGACATAATATCAAATGTCCCCCCCCCCCCCAATATTTAAAGGTATGCAGAAAAATTAATGTTGTTTCACACATTTTCGATATGAATAATTGTGATATTAAGCTATTAATGGCAGCTGGGGAGAACCTTAAATCAAAAACATGTGATCAGTGTCCTCTAGAATGCACCATATCGCCCCAACAGGGGACCTATGGAGTCTCCCTGTACTTTCTGGAGGCACAAAGTGTTCACTCAAGCAGATGTCCCCACCCCCAATAATTTTAACAGATCACCGCCCCTGAGTAAAGCCTACCGACGGGTGAAATCAATCCCTGTTCCGAACGTTGAAATGAAACTACAAGTATATATGGACACTATTTGTGCAAATGTAACTTCTCCTGCTGCACAGAAATGAAATACTTTTTCGGACTTGTAAATCGAAACGACCGAATATTATCGTAACGAGAAATAAAAAAAAAACGAAGAAGAGGGTTATCCACGGAGTTGCATATCTCACCGCTGGCACTCGTCATTCAATGTGATAACAGTAGCAAATATCGACTCACATCACAAATTTAACCTCATACACATGGAAAAAGATTTCTACGCCTTTGATCTTACTTCTAGGGGTCTGCGAGACACAGTTTCCCACCCCGGGGAATGGGGTACCTTCCCACTGCGTTTGAAGAAAATCGGTCCAGCCGACTAGTAGCAGTTTTTAAAACAAAATATGTACATTGGACCTGCTCTCAAGTGACCTTTGACCTCGGTTGTTATGGTAACCTCATATTTTGCCGGAAGTTGTCATCCCTATTAAATGCGTCAAGTTTCATGTTAGTGTAATGTATCATGGAATTATTACCAAGATCGATTTTACACAATTTGACCTTTGACCTTTATTTCCGAGGGTCTGCGAGACACAATTTTCCACCCTGGATTACCTTCCCACCAAGTGTAAAGTTCATGTCAGTAGGCTCTTGGGAATACGATTAAAAGTAGATTTTCACAAAATTTGACCTTTGACCTCTGATCTTTACTTCCGGTAATGAGCCAAACACAAGGGTTTGACCTAGGGTACCTTCCCACCATGTTTGCAGATAACTGGCATGACAGTATATGAGATATTGACAAAAAATTGGACGACACCCACCCACCCACACACAAACATTTTTACCCCTCTCTCAGTCATGGGCTTCCTGTCACCGGGGATACCTCACCTTCGGTTAGACCATGGGATTAGTCACTTGGGAACATCAACCGTTACCATGGCAACGGTTGCTATTTCAACTGGCATTGCCGTATACGGCTCAATTGTCAACGAGACAACAATATGTCCTACTCGCGAAGCTTTGAGATAAGTAACGTTTGATTTCCGTCGCCAAATCTCAACGGTCAGCGGTGATTTCTACTGGTCCAGCACCGTTTCCTTCAACAGTAAGGGACAGGGTTCCTGGTCAAAAGGTCAAATAAACCGCGCTCATTATTAATTTCATGACTATATCAACAGTAATTACATTTCCTTGTTTTGTAAAGTGATGCTAACATTTCAAGGTCATTAGTGCCACGTGGGACAGGGTTTTTTTTACCTATCTCACTTCTTCCTTGCCTCACAAGCCAGGGATACCCCTTTTCGGCCAGCCGCGCAGTCTAGTTCTCCAACGGTTACGGTCAAACTCGTTTATTGACCTCACACAGGAACGTACGTGTGCTAGTAAACACTACGTTTGTCCCAAAATTGTCAAAACACTGGTTTATTACCTATAAAACTGTTATTGTAAATATTTTCTTTTGTTGCAATCATATTTTCGGTGAACAAATTGTTTTAGCTACTGAATGATTTTCATTTATAGCAGGTAAACAAACAGTTTGATAGCTCAGTCCAAAGCGTGGTAACAATGAAAGTAAGCATATTAACTCCACCGGACTGAGGTCAAAAGTAGTTGTTTCAGAGATATATAGAGACTGGTGCCTGTCTTTGTACAGAAAAAGACAATAACATCATTTAAATGTTGCTATTTTAGGACGCTTTTGACAATAGGGAGTCTTAAGTTAGAAACGTAACGATTATTTTAAAACTCTGTTGATGATCCGTTCTTCTCAATAAAAGGAATACACATAACACAAACGTCGATCCGCCTCCAAAAGTGTGTGTGAAAGTGGCGCTTAACCGGTGTTTTGTCACGGGGATTTTAAGTTAGAATGGCCCATATCAGTGGTGTAGGAGTGCGAAACGTCCTTATCAGGAAGGGGGTCCAGGCCCTCCAGGGGAAAATGTGAGATGAAGCAATTAAATCATAAAATGACCTTGGATGAGCGCAAGAAATCAGAATATGACCAACATATTTGCTTTACCAATGTTGACTTGTTGACCAACATGGTTCAACGACCGCTCCATTTGAAGATACACTGGGGACTTGCAAGTTGCGGGTCGAAAGGATGGATGGTAGGGGATTGCATATGACAGGCGGGTAATCATACATTCCGTTCAAGTTTGCTTGGAAGGAAGTAGTAAGAAGAGAGGAGGCCAAAATGAAACTCATTTGTCTAGTATGCATGCAGTGCTGTATTTGTACACATAACATTAGACTCACATTACCAGACTTCAAGTTGCATACAAGGTAAGAAACTATCTTCACATGCCAAGTAACGAAACTTGTTAGCCGGAGTTGAGAAACACTAACGGTGAGCGGTTGAGGTGACTGTAAACCACATGTGCAGTTATTTTAATGATAATTCAAAACCACAACACAACAACAGTTTCACGGCCCTTCTTGCGAACACACGACATACTCATAAGTTTATCTACATGTCTCTTCTCTTATCAATTTCAAAGTAACAAAACCATCATATCCTTGTATTTCCTGTTTAATTTACAAGATACAGTACGATACTGTGTAACTAGGGGGTAACATTTGGAAACAAAGGATTAATGTGATGTTATGGCGGGGTCACCAACCTCTATAAACTATTGTTGGATAACGACTTCATTTTAGACTTACTATAAGTTGCTTTCGACCACATTTATGTGATAAAAGTGTTTTGCTGTGTCGCTTATGATATATTACCTTTGTTACTTTGCGCCTCATAGACTGGGTTTCCAGAATGATTTACATGAACATGTTCGTTGTAGCTTTGATAAAACGGGTTTATGTTCTTGACCAGTTGGAATATTTGGGACCTATGGGCGTCAACGGGGGGATGGACGGGGGACGTCCCCCACCTTTGAAAGTGGACGGGCCAAAAATGTTACCGAACCCTAAAGAAAATAGTAGGCAGATGTTTTTTTTTTCATAGCTCGCATATAGTTGATTCAATGAAACCAAACTCCAAAATGGTGGAAACAGTCAAATTGTGGAGAAATGCCTCAGACTACACTACAGACCATCAGGCCTCCAGACTTTCCCACGGCCCTTAAGTTAGCCCTGGATCTCTCGCTTCTAGGGCCTTGCGATTCGCGCTTGAAGTAAGTTCTGGTCAAGGTTATGCCCCCTCATTTTTGACAAGCTGGGATCAGATCGCCAGGACCTGACGACGGTCTAGTAACTGAGACCGAGGATATATGCTACAAAGGTGTTACTGTGAATCTTTGTGCCAATTGTGCGGCTCAGGATACTTCGACGTACGAATCCCTCTTTGAAATTCAGAAAACGCCGGAAAACTTTTCTCAACTTAGAATAGCGTTCGCCTTTAAGTGGTAACTTTAGGTATAGAGGCGTTGCTAACCGAGGGGAGGGGGTTGGAATGATGCCCCCTTTTTTAACCACCAAAGTTTTGATGCCATGTTAGCTTGAAGGCGTTTGAATGCACACCGGGATACCTGGTTAACGCGGACTTGCCTGACATTCTAGCACTTTGCAACAGATAACCTGATTTGGAAGGCTTTTCCTTTTTTCGCACAGAATCCCATATAGACTGGGCATCACGCAAGTGTGGCAGTCGTTTTTTACTCCCTCACTTTTTGGCAAACTCCCGTGTATTAACCTGAGGTGCCCGAAACAGTTTTCTCAAAATAAGTGTCGGTTCACAAATGATTTGTCACGTAGGCCTATAATAGAAACACGCACGTGAAAAGAAAGGACCAGTCACATACTTTTTTACAGCCCGACGAAAAATAAAGGGGATGGGTGAGGGCTTAAACGGTAAAATTTGCATCCTCTTGACAATAGACAAAACACGATTCACCTTGCAAAAATCAAACACCAGGGGAATATATACTCCAAAAAAGATAGATGAGTAGCCCCTGCCTTGCAGGGAGGTGTTCGGAGCTGTGACACCCCTGCAGTCAGACAAGAAACTAAAGGGGGGGAAGAGGGGTGAGATAGCTTCCATGGGTATAGCGAAATATTTTTCCAGGGGGTGAGATATGTTAAGATCGGAATTGACACAGTATTATTTTTGTTCTCATAAATTTTCTATTGAAAACTATTCTCAGAAGGTTTCCCCTGCCCCCTCCCCGTTGGTTAGGGTGTTGAGGAGCGGTCATTTATCTGAAAATAATTGCAGATGCTTTGGAAGGTTTCTATTTCTGTTCTGCCCTTGCCCGCCCGGCGGACGTGTATTACTCCTGCACCCACACTGACTGCATTTGCAATACCAGAGTATGTACGCCAAAGAGGAGTACATATTCGACACCTGCTATGAAGGTTACTTTTGCTCAGGCTATGAATCGCTTGTACATCTTGGATCTATTAGCTACTGTTAAACCCCGGCATTATTCGGTAATTTTTTTTTCGATGCGCACTATAACATACAACCGGGTTTAAAATCAGCCGATGACGCATTGCACCACCTTCGTAAAGGGTTTTATCCATTACTAATAATGAATGCCATCTCCTGATATAGAACTCTTCAAAGGAATAAAAATTACGCAACGCTTTGCCATTTAGCCTATTACTCTACATCTCGTGAACACGACGAGTATGCTCAGGTGAGCGTCCATGAACTGACTTCATTTAAGTAACGACCTTGGACTGAAGAATCAACATAACGAAACAGAGCATTTCAACCTCAATTGCTGTAAGCCTGCGCAGTTGGCTGAATAATTAAATCATGGCTGACGCTCTTTACTTGAGGTGATAAAAAGTTGTTTAAAGTATGTGGACAAAAGTTTCAAGGTGAAAGGAAATTTATTACGTAGTTCCGAATTGAAACATTCCACCGATCTTTTCCTAAAAGGCCAAGGCGTTCACATAAAGAGCTAATATGCAGCAATGCACTGGAGCCTGACAGAAGTAAACCTAATCACCCGCTACGCGCCAATAGTTACACTAGCAAGAACCACTTCCGCTATTTTTGAAGGTAACGGGGTGAAAGTACACGACCTTCAGATGCTTTGTGATATTAACAAGTTTAGTCAACCCTCTTCAAGCCTCTTCTTCGATTTCCTATTAAGGGTGCACCTCCCAACATCGATTTAACTCGACACATAACATCTGTGTTTACCATTCATGTGAAAATACTCGAAACATGAATAGCTTGACCATCGAATACCCAGCCCTGACATAGTTAACCTGGTCATCTACACGTACAATACCTTCCGAAGAATACTTCACAAAAAGGTAAACATAAGAAAATCTCACGATTATAGCGGTCAAAATTTCAAGGTCAAAAAGTCCGATCAAGGGTTAGGCTTGAATGAACCTGACCATCAGAGGGAAATTTAACCGAAGGCTTTGGTTGACCCTGACAGTATCACCCCGCTATTTGAGTGCATTTCCTATTAATTAAAATAATCTCACAGAAGAGAACAAAGGCGGGGCAATATACAGCGAGTTCAATATAAATTGAACATCCGTTTTTGGAGCGGCTTTACAATCTACCTCAGTAAGGTTCGGCGGCGGAGGGAAGTTAGAGGGTGGCTCCGAGCCACAAAAGCCACACCGGCCGGGTCGCCGGAATAGGGCCGGGTAGGTTTATTAGCTTACGTTTTCCAGCCAGAACAATTCTCTTATAAGGGATGGTTCTTTTCCAGTAGAAGGAAAGCGCTTCTTTCAGCTTCTAACAGTATCCATTTTAGGAATTCCCTCTCACCTCGTCTAACGCTTGGAAACTTCTGACTTTTACGCAGTAATGAAGATGGCATTGTTCAATTTTTCTTGGATTTCTGGGAGTATGTATTATTTTCGAGGACGCAATACGGTTGTTGGACAGCGAATTGATATCCCACGTGACTGTGCGAGCCAGTTCCAGGTAAGAGGTTTGTTTTGTTTCCATCAGTCCAAGTTGGTAGCATTCTATATGTTACGAAACTTCACCAGGTCCACCGAGTCTGAGGAAGCTACATGGTACGTCCCCTGACCTTTGGATCTTACCTGTATATCTAGTCTAGTTTAGGTCACTTGTAAAGGATTACCTTACATCCTATCACAGCAAGTTAGGATCTGCCTTTTTCGATGGAAAAGGCTGAGTACGGTGCATCAGTGATCAGGCCCGTAGCCATACAAGGTATTGCAGAGGGCGAGACATAGTAAAATGTATTAAAGGTCGTGTGACATGAAAATTACATAGTTTGATATTGGATGTAAAAAGCGTTAAATATCCAGAAAATAGTCCCAATTCCCATTAAAATCCATGAAATATTGACCATTTTACAGGGTAATTTCTATTTTACACTTTTATGATGAATAAACATGAGCTAAATATGCAAATATGTGACATCGAAAGATGCCATACCATATATGGCTCATGTTAGCCTTTGTTTTTTCATCCTTAATTCCAAGTACACTGGCAGCATTGATATTCCCTGAGGGGTTTATTATGACAGTTAAAGTTTTTCCTTCAGAAATATTGATATCTTTCACCAAACTGTAATCTATCTGATCAGTAATACTGGAGATAATTTATATAGGGTAAACAAAAGAAATCTTAACTCACTGTGCAACACTCCAAATCATTATTTTTGCATTGGCAATGAGTTTCTTCAGAAACCATAAAACTTTGAAGACGTATATATTTCGAGAACGGTAAAAGATATTGAAATAATTCCAACAGATCTTTCATTGGAGGGCATAATTCTTTAACTGACAAGTGAAACAGCTCTTTTTGGTGGCATGTTACATGACCTTTAAGGCAATTGTAATTTTGGAAATTCTTGGGGGGGGGGGGGATTTTTTGTTGGAGGGGCCGCCCCTATTTCCCTCTGGGTACTAAGTGATAGGCTATTCAACTTATAGGATATTGGTGGTGCAGGAAATTGCCCTTTGGCAACCATAGGAGGTTGTCAGCTATACCATGGCTAACATACCGTATGCTTCTAAGTATATGGTTCGTGATCCTGACTGTTCATCATAGGGACTGGATTAACTATCGTGATGTTCATATCTTATTTGACTGGGTTTGTTGTCACTAAACGAAAATTTTGTAAATTACGTTGACTTGCATTAAAGGCTAGACCAAGAGGTAGAGATCGCTTCAAATTCAACATGACATGGTTTCGTGAGTACAAGATAGTAAACAACGCCCCCACTTCATTGGTACGCGGCTTGTTACTGTGATGGGCATGTTTAGTAGTGTGAGCAGTAGCCTAATGCCAGTACGTAGGCTACGCATTCTACTTTTTCCTCCTGCCAGGAGATGGTCACCTTCCTTGAGTCATGGAGCTCCATGCCTGAAGTGTGCGACTTCCACTGCCATCGAAGTTGCTCATACCCCTGCTTTAGCACAAACAAAAATAATGTAAAACTGCATTTCCATGCCACTAAAGGAGTTGCCGTAAGGATCTTCCTGTCCTTTGGATGACCCTTATACTAACATTCATACGTGCATCATGAACACACCGCCACTAACAATTTATTACGTTAGCGTAAAATGAAGATATCAGAGTCAGCAGTCAGAGAATTAAGCTGTCATGCGGTTGAAGTAACCAGGATGCACGTGGAATAATCTGCGACTTAATGCTGGTAATTCAAAAGCTTAGAAAGGAAAGACAAAATTAACGAGAGCCTTGCACGCTTTGTCACAGTGATAGATAAGAAAGGGCATATATATACGCACCTTTAACGATCTTACCTCTGACTTGTGTGTATTGTTTCTTTTTCCTGCTTACATGATAAAGTACACTGAAAGATAAATTTATGAGGAAAGCGATACTCATTGTGTTTATTTGTGGAGTACAGGACTGACAGACACCACAAATATTTCCCTTCATTACTGGCCGACGGCAAGTATACACTCAGGGCGCCCTCATTTTAGTAAGGGCTGGTGCCATTTAAAGATGGTTTTTTTTTTGTGTAAACGTAGGCTAATGAAAATGAGAAAATTTCAAAAAATAGAAGTTGAAAGACATGGGTAACAAAGCTGATTCTATATGAAGAAGCTGTAATATGCATTAAGCATGTACAGTTGCGACCGCAAGTAACTGGTGCGGCAGATAGGCTAGGCAGATGCAGCCTTCAGAACAGCTCAGTGGGCAGTCCTGAACCTTCACAAACGGACAAACAGTTTGATGGGAGATCGTGACTGACGCCGTAAAAGTCAAACCGGGGTCCCGTTGGGAGACTCGTTTTCGGGTGGCCTATTACCATGGTGCCATTCTCGTGCATATTAGGGCTTAAAGTCGTAGAATCATCCATTGCCCTGTTGAAAGTCTGGGGACCTTGGTATCGATTTTTGTTATTAGTTAAGAATCTTTTCACAACTTGGTTTGACACAAATTCCGAAGCTCCTCGAGGTTCTTAAGTCAATCCCGTCCCAAAATGTCGCAACTGTTATTAGAAAATCATCAGACTTTCTCTAACGCCACTGATTTCTGCTTAAAAGCACTTGAATATTACATTAGATTAGGGTTCTGCACCCTGTAACAATTATACAAAGAGGACATTGCGAGACTATCGTTTATTGTATCGAGGCAACTAGTCCATTTTGTGGGCAAAGTTTACCTCTTACCTATTGTTACAGTTTATCAGACAAGCAAATTTGCGGTTTGTTTGGTCATCCGTACGAACCCTACCGCATAGTTTTCTGAAACGACTTGGTAATGATTGAAGCTTAAGTCACAAACCACATCATAATAAAAGCCGCTACCCTGCCCCCGCGTAGGAAAACCGAGTATAGATTTTCATTGTAATTTCAAAGAGGTGATTTTATAAACCTTCTTAGAGCTGACCAAGGTGGCATGGCTTCAGTTTGCTTGTGTCCATAGAACCAGACAGAACGGAATTACTGTTCCCGATACTACAGTTTTAGAACACGGCAGGCCATACAAAGGTATGTTGGGCTAGATTAGGCAAGCCTTAGCTTACTTCTTGTGTGGAAGGTAAATTCTGCTTTAGTTAATTTTTCTTTACGGTAGCCTATTCGAAGTAGATTTTTCTCATGATAATATGCCTAGTTGATACGAGTCCTCCTTAAGAGTGAAAGGCTGAAGGTGAATATTCCGTATTGAGTGGTAACCAAACACTTACGTGGAGTATTTCCATACATTCAAAGCGACTATCAGAATGATATTTTATCGATATTTTTTGCTGAAACGTTCAGATATACCCCGATCGCCCCTTCTGTTGACGTGTCTCCTTCTATATTTCATATCGTGATAATATTTCTGTTTAAAAGTGAACTGGCTTCCTTTCTCACGCTGGGACGTCTCTTTAGTTTCTCTCTGGGATTTTTTTTTAGATTGTCCAATTTCTAAAATGTGGCCGGGTAAGCTTAAAATAGGATTAAACTATAGTTTTAACATATAAACGTGGAAAGGAGAAACATTATTTTAGTCTTTGTGGAGGAAATTGGCATATAACACATGTGAGGGTGTGCAGAGTGTGTATGTATGGGTGTGTGTGTGTGTGTTAGATTTTTAATTTTAAAGCTACACGGATGAACAAATTTTTTTCAAACTTTATGGCAAAATTGAAAGTTTATATTTGTGCCAAATTTGCATCTAGCGAGTAGCGACTGGTCTTCTACTCCAAAATTTGATTACTGCACGGAAAGCACTAGAGACAGTGTAATTTTGCATATAAGCCTAAACATACCGTTTAGGTAACCCCGTCCATTCGGAGCTCGATAAACTGGATAGAAAAAAGAACTTCATAATCAATGGGTGGGGTATTACATCACGTCTGCTTGCTTTCTCGTTCGTTTTTCTCAGGGTATTTGATAAATTTAAATGCTACCCGTCTCGAAACCTGTATGGATGATTTAGTGTCAAAATTTCACTGCAATGTTATTTACTGTATCTGAATAAATAAAGCTGGATTTGACTCACTCTCTCAAAAACAACGAGCTAACTAGTTTTTGTGCATCCCTGAAAGGCAATTGCAGTTTTGCTTACCCCTGTATTCTTATTCATCTTTTATTCCTCTTTTTAGTCATGTGACAATGGGTTGTCTTACTGATTTGTTCATTTGTTCATGGGAGAATTATTTGAAGCTTTACTAATGTTTCAAAATAATGTACTCCTGTTTAATCCCGTAAACTGTATGATTGTGTTTCCTTTCCTTCCTAGTTTCTCGAAGACAGAAAAAATAATATTTCTCTATTGCAATAACAATAGGCACGCCATTTATAGCAATCAGTGACTTAACCGGTTCTACCGAGTTTATTTACAAGTTACACCCCCGTGCTGTACCCAAGCACTTGTATTTTGCACCACGTCCAATGTTATGTTGTAGATGTGCATCACAAGCAGACAGTCCGTGTTTAAATTTACAGATCCTGTGTTGCCTACTTTTTGCTATCAGCCGTTTTCTATTTTTTTTTATTTCCATCACAGTCTGCTGACGTCTGCTAAATTCGTTCACTCGATAGAAAAAAACGACCTCGACCCTGGGAATACACCGATGCCGAAGTCAGACGGGAGCCGATTGACGTGCCCTGGGAATACATCTATTTGAGGTCAAGCTCACTAACTTGAGACAAGATCCATTCACAAAGACACTCAGTACGCGACCCCACGTGAGCGTGGTATTCCATAGCTAGTCTACTGCACAACTACCACATATATTCCACCGAGAAACACCGCAACCGATCGTGCACGGCCATTTCAGCGGCTGTGAACGGCTACCTGACGCCGGTTGATCGCGGCTCTGACGATCAGGATGATTGTAGAGGTCACCATAGAACCTAGGGCCGCTGCTGTCACAGTGGACTCGGAATTTTAATATGACCGCATTGAGGTTAGTTAAAGAAACTGCATCTTTACTCAGAATATGTTTGGTATATTTTGAAGACTGCGTAAGGGGGAAAACTTGAATGTAAAATGTCGTGTCGTTGAACAGTTAAAATGTAAAATGACTTCAAAACTTGTTTAGTAGAACTTAGAAGTAGAAGCAATCGGCTTCGACATCATTAGTTCGGGGAGTTGTTTTGTTTCTCTGATTTTCATACACATAGGTATTTTCATTCATAGGTCGATCCAATGGGTGTAGGCCCTATATTAAGTAGTTTTAATTTTGTGTGGGTCCATAGCCTAACCAAGCACAGTTAGGCTATAGCCGTTACTTCACCACTTCGTAAATGCAGATACCATCTTCTCGAACTCCATTGAATTTCTGTCGTGCCATTGATATTTAATAGATTCATTATCGAATCATTCTAAATTCCACCGGTTCTAATAGTCTCAAACTATGCAAAGCCATCCATACCCATAAATTTCGTCTCGGCATTAAAATCGTTTAAGGGCCAAAAACAAACGTAACAAATGATAAACAAAGTTTAAATTCACGTTGGTTCCATCATGTTTTTGCAAAGATTGTGAAATTCATACGTAGGCCGAACATAATTTCCTGGTTTGCCTTCCAGTCTACGCATTATGTTTGTCTTGAAAACGACTTTAAAGATATTTATAGGTAGCTTTGTAAAGATTGAGCTGATCTTTCAAATAACTTGGGTATACGTAGGTACTGATCTGATTCCCTTTAACACGGTCTAACATAGTACAAGTGTATGCCCAGCTTTCTGCACCACGTAACACCGATTTGAACTGATATACCCTAGTAACCAGTAAAGGTCTTTCTGCCTTACCATGCAGGGAGTTGCCATTTTGCAACACACGCGTCGTTAGCAAGTTACTTCAGACAGTTTCTTTTACTGTGTGAACAACAACTCCTGATTCGTGGTTAGAACATGCATAGTTAGGCTACCAACTCCAGGGTTGACAATAATCCTAGCTGAATTGTGGTAATCCTGTAATTTGTGCCAGTGCAGTGGCTTCTAAAATGATGCTGAGGCAGGCTCAGTTTGTGGAAACTTTTATTGAGAACTGGGATTACTGTGCAGCAACAACCCTAAGTACTGGGAAGACTGTCGTGTAAGGTTTTTCAGTGGGCGGCCGCGTTTCGTAGGCCGCCGGTCAACTTAGGCTCAAGCGATGCGTAGTTCCGAAAGGGCTTCGGGTGGGGGTAAAGGAATCCCTCACATGCTGTACTACATTAATAAAGCAAATGAAAGTCATGATATGAAGGGATCTGGCGAGTTTAGCCTAAACGAAATCGGCAACGAGTGCCAACTTGTTATCAAGTCAAGGTCTATTTCTCCTTTTCTTGGCACAAAAGTGGGGTTTCCCTGGCTACCTCGCCCCCCTCCCTCCGTTGGAGGGTATAGGCCCCTAGTTTTATTGGGCCTATATGTGTCATTTGATGCATAGTTCATATTTCATAGAGTATCCTACTAGGTATAGGCCTGCACCCAAGCATTAAGATTCATGCCAGAGTCTGACTTGAGGCTTTATATAGAGATCTTAAATGATCGAGGTAACGTGCCGTGTTTAACTGGAATATGCTGTTTATAGTTAAAGAGCCTGGACTTGATTTAACGAGATGGTCACCCAAAAATAACATACAATATTGTTTTTATTCCAAATGATCTTTCAATGTCTTTGCGGCTATTTAAACTTTTGTCGAGTGAAGTCTGTATAGGTGAAAAGTTCAAAAGTGACAATCAGTCATAGAAAACCATGAATGAATGGGTTAAAGTTGGCATTCTGCCCGCGAAAGAAATGAGCGATAGTAGAGTTCCACTTTGCCACAGCACGCATAGCCAGCTTTCCCGGAACAGTAGCCCGAACAGAATGCGGTAGTTAAATACCGCACAGCTGCCTGGTCGGAACTTGGAAGAGAGAGCTCGTTCCCCGATTCTTAGAGTCATTCTTTCTCATCGCATAGTGAACAAGCAGTTTTGTTTTGGTTCGACAATGTTACTCAGGCTGCGGGTCGACCTATATGATTCTTTCATATCGGCAACTACGGTTATTATGTTTAACACGGTATTCAAGAGAAGTTACTTGTAATGATACATGTTAGTCATGTGTGAAAAGCCCGAGAACCGTCCACGACCTTTCAAATTTTGCTATCAATGTGTCAATATGTGTACTAATGTTTGGCAAAACGAAGAGGTTTTTCCATCTCCAAGTCATAATGTTTGGAACAGAATACTTTATACATGGGTTAGGCCTACCTCATTTCTCCATGTTCAGTCATAAAGTCAGTGGAAAACATTGTTAAGTACTGGTATGCTGGCCTATAATCTTTTTTACGGTGTAAAAATCTAAACACTGTCAGTTCAAAACAGCCGTGATTGTTCCTTTTTGGTTGTACGCCCATTTGCATTAATTAAAGAATTTGCAAAGCATTTTGTGAGGAAATAAATTAAAAAATGTAGGTCTGTAGGGACCAATATTAATTGTATTTACTTAGGCTAGCTTTTTTGCCCTATGCTTGCATCACTTTGGCCTCTTGTTTTTTTCTGTTATAGTTATTATCATTACTATTGCTTTTGTGAACGAAGACAGTATAGTGCCTCGATTCAACCTGAACGATGGCATCTGTATAAGCTGCCATGTATATATACATGAACCAGGGGCGTAAATACGGGGGGTTGTAACACCCCCCGTGAAAATCAAAAGTTGTTCTCTGAGCGTCAAAAAGTCGGTCTCAAATCCAGTTCAGTGTGCTTTTGTAACAGTAGACAAAAAAAAAAAGAAAGAAAAAGAAGGTCTTTGAAAATTCCGCTAATTCATATGTATATACGCCCCTGATTAGGACATAGGCGTATAGGAAAATGTTCTTGACTGGGGGCTGAACGAGTTGTGTCAGGCGGTCATCTTGGGAGAGGTCTCAGACAGGGATTACCCCCTCCTTAAGAAATTTTTTGAATATATGAGGGTACTCATAGATGCAATTTGGTGCAACATAGGCCTATTGGGCAAATTTCAAGGGAAATTACTGCAAAATTTTGACCTGTTTTACATAAACTTCTGCCCACCACATTTTTGACTGGGGGCTTAAGCCTATCCCCTTCCTATGCCTTAGAGTATTTTATCCCGATGATAAAGGAACATTATATATAGCTGAGACAAACCACTGAATGATTTAAAGAAACATACTCATAACGTAAAAATATAGCCTAACAGCACGTAGGCCAGGGGCCGATAGTCAGGTATGTAGGCTATAACAAGTAACATCATTTCCTCTGCAAACGAAGTTGTAGGTCATATACTAGCCCCTAATCTCAAGGGGTAAAAGTGTCAAACTCACCTTGATCGAGTGACTATATGAGCACTCTTTTACAGAGTGGAAATCGACGGAAATTCTGCTCTGTTCGGAGTAGTAGGCCCAATAACTCTAGCTGGGTTAAAATGTAACTCGAAAAAGAATAGAATATTATTCGAAAACAAAGTGGTCATGTAGTTACGCTTTTAGTAGAATTTCACTCAGTTTACAGTTGGTGAACCGGCTCTCATGCAAGTGGCGGCTAGTGGCAGTATTGCTTTATTCTTTCGCGGATAAATAGGCCATGAAAAAATTGCTTATCTGAGAATAAAAATGTTTGTTCATCAGAGGTTAATATTATGAAAATAAGTTAGCTTTAATGCATGTATAGAATAAAGAATGGTTTTAAGTTAAAAATCAAAAGTTCAAACCTACAACCTACGAAAAAATTTTTCAGGACTTCGTTTTCGAAATGTGATTATAAATGCAAGAATTCGATTCGAAAAAAAAAGCGGCGGGTGAGGTGCACGAAACTTCAATAAGAACACAAACTATCAAATTCAGTTCTGGCTAGCACTGTAGGACAATTTTTTTAAAGTGTAAGAGGACCCCAGCTCAATTAAGCACATTAACCGACCCCTTTTCAGGCTGTTGGTCTGCTAGGCCTATATCGATCCAACTTTAGTAACACTTAACAGTGACTATCCAGTAGAAACACGACAGAGGTGAGTATGTATAGTAATTAGCATAGCCTTGTAAGCCGGTAAAGACCTTTCCCATTTTCGTTGAATTGTTTTGTGTTGAGCCTGAAATTTGGTTCAAGTCGGCAATATGGCAGGCGGCATATCCATACCGTTACTTAAGCTATTTCCAAAAACATCGTTGTTCGTTGTTTTTCTGTAAAAAGAAGAAACCCACATGCGTGGTAATGGTATGCATAGGCTATGCCAGACCACGTTGCTATTTCCAAGACCACTAGTGCAGGTGTCCCCAGCATTACACTTATATTATACTACTAGCCCATTCACATAGCTTAGGCTACATGCTAGTATAGCTAGTATACGAATAATGCTTACGACGCGTGTGACCCAGACTAGGTTACGAGACCAGACAATAATGCATGTGTGTAAGGCTGCAAGCTACTAACGTTCATACTACGCCTTATGGTCTTATATTGCAGTGGAGACTAGTCTGTTCGAGTACGAATAAGTACTAAACTTTCGAACCAATATTTCACTTGACAAATTCATGACCATACAAAGTCACATACCACAAGTCTGAGTAGTATCTACACACGTAGGCTAATTTATGGACTGAAATGCTACAAATTTGAACTACATAACTATACGCTACACAACATAGTAGGCTATTTGTGATAGCTGGAGTTAGACTTTAAACCCGGGGGTGATGTTATAACCGTTACCGAAACTTTTACCAATACCATATTGTTACCACCATCATACTAGCTTCACCTTCTATGGAAACCACAACCAGCATTGATCTTGATAGTTTGCCGACTCTGTTGGCAGAAACCGCAGATAGTTATGCTGTTGGCAGGGAATATGATTGGCAAGAATTATAAATGCATCTCTATTCTCTCGAAGGCCCATCGACATTGAAGGCGGTGTGAAAAAAAAAATGGAATTTTGTTGGTCCCCTAGCCTGGTTTGACTTTAATAAAACTCACAGAATTAATGGTGCTCATATTTGTAGTAGAGTAGACAGTTGGCATAAGCTGTTATATTGTTTCAGATAGACAGTTGTTCACGGTTATGTTTGTAGGCCGAATGCGGTTTTTGAGAGAGTATGCTTTCATCAGAAAACATAGTTAAATTTGGCCAGAGAACTGTCTAAAATTACAATGTGATTTTATCAGCCTTAAATATGATATGAATCTCCTTACCCAGTAAATAATAGCCTACGTTATAGAATAATACATTGCGTAAGTTACATCGTCTCTTGTTTAGAAATGTGTGTCAAAATAAGCATCGATACTTTGAAAAACGAAAAGCCCTGCCGTCTCCCCACTAACTGATTACGACATTTTTTCCTAATGCCTATCTTGCCAAAGCAAAGTCGGCTAGTTAACTGGTCCACCCGAAGGCGCTTCAGTCCGGCGCGCAACCGACTTCGTCGGCTGGGCAACCGATTTTAGAGGCAAGCCTATGCCAAGTGGGAGGAAAGCCGGAGTACCCGGAGAAAAACCCACGTACATCGAGCGGGATTCGAACCCACGCACATGTGAAACACATTGGTGCACAGCAGCTGGAATAGACCACTCTGCCACTCGACGACCCAACTATCTTGCCAACACGCCATTATATTTTATACCGTACACGACTAGGGTGTTGTATGCTGCATGTTCACGCACTATTATAAAGAACGCAATGCAAGCCACGGTGAAGTGAAGACAATCTTGTTTTAGCCTTTTAAGTTTTAGAGACTGCGGCTTGACGCCCAAAACGTAACCACTAAATGCATACTTAAAGTTGCCGAAGGCCTTCAATAAATGCATTCTATCTACAGCTCAGGTATTTGTCACATAAACTGCAGACCAAACCGCAGAGTAACCACAGCCGTCACCTTTATTCGGAGAGAAGAAAAGCACACTGTCATAAAGAGATTGAAACTAGCAAAGGGCAAAGTATACGGATAGGATAGCAGCTTAGGCTATATTCCACTTTTATCCCGTAAACAACAGAAGGAGAGCCTACAAGGTCTCGCTATTTTTGAGAGCATACTGCTTCTGGGAGCAATAAAGATTATATCTGCTTATGTTATAGTTTATGATCTAGCAGAAACTTGATATTTTTGACGAAAGAGACATGTCTAGACGAATTAAAAGGCTCTGAGGGATTATAATGACTTGATATGCCCACTGCAACATCACCAAATTTACTAGCCTATGGTACATGCCAGCGGTCAAAACTAAGATTATGGTGGGGTAACAAGTTTTCACAAGTTTATTTAACACCGTAGAAGAAAAATGAAAACGATATAATCCTCAAATCGTGACATTCTTTGCCGTTTGGAGTGGGTGTGGATGGCGCACATTCTTATTATACTGAACCAGCATTGCCTAATATTAAATAAATTATCTCTGATATACATGTAAGCCCTGTTAGCGGTAAATTCTCCTGTGCAGATCACCATGAGTGCTAAGTTTATGTGTAGCCTATAGGCTCTACAATAAACCTCCACGTATGTCAGTTCCCCCCCCCCCCCCGGAAATCAAGGTTGAAAACTCAAAACTCTTATCTATTTTTTTTTCTGTAAAAAAATGTAGAGTAATGTCTACCTGTAAAGTTTACACAATAAGTCGCAAATAATTGCATCAAAGGACCTTCAAATATTAAAAATTACTCACCCCTTAGACCCCTAGGACGAGTTCGAAAGAACATTCAGCCCCCTCCTATCCCTACGACTATATACAATAGCCTATAGGCCTACACTTAGGCCTATCAATTGCTGAGTCATATTCAACTTTCTGCAAGTAGCCTAGGCTTACAACACTCAAAGGGTAGGCAGGCTATAGACATCACTGTAGGCTAGTCTACTATAACCAGGCAGTTGCCACTCTCCCTGATTATTATAGACCTAGCGGCATCCCATCCCCCGGACTCCCCAAACCAGAATTCTTTTGAAGGCGAAAAAGGACGTAATGTTCGACAAACCACTGCATGATAAGAGAAAACATGGTATGAGTAGGGAGTTGCCGCTAGAGAGCAAATTGAACCTAGCAAAATTCAATGACTGAAGCACGAGATTGCTGGTAGACAGACATAACAAGTGACGCTGTCAAGTGCGACAATTCCCAGCACACATGTCCATCAACCTGAGAAACAACATCCGCCGTCTGTTGTTCAAGCAGACGTACGGCCCTGTAGACACCGGAAGGGAGCAATCATGACCTATACGGTCATCACAGGTCATCTGTATTCCTATGGGCTGACAATGTCTGACAGCTATTTAAACATGTTGTATTGACTACAAACTTCGACTTTCCGAAGAGGAGGTCAGTGCAGCTGCATGCTCTCCAAATTGTTTGTAACAGGTCTTGGCTGTATAGGCCTATGTGCAGGCACGTAGCCCCCGGGGGGGGGAGGGCACGTGCACCCCAAATGTTTCAATTAAAGGTCTTACACTGAAGGAGTAAAAAAATTTTACGAGACCATCATTTCTGGATTTCAAATATAAGAAGAAAAATGGAAAATCTCGAACCATTTTACATCTAGAGGCTTGAAATAGGCAAAAATTTTCAAAGGAGGGGGACACCCCTCCCCTTAGACCCCTCTCCTTAGACCTCCCAGGCCGGCGAAACTCCAACATCCATATGCCCCCAAAATTGGTCATTCTGGCTACGGGCCTACCTATTTGGCCGTAGGATTTGAATGTTAGGCTTCAGTACCGCGTGTGTGAGACATATTCCAGCAAGATGCATTAGCATAAATTTGATTCGTTATATCGGAAAAGAAGTGAAGCAGATCCATTACGTAAAGAAGAGACGAAACACAACTGTTTATTTTTAGGCCTATATCGTAGCTTCGAATGGTAGGGTTTATCTGAAGTACAAATACTGTGCATCAAAATTACAAGTTATATCCAGCTATGCCTATTCCCCTCTTCCAGTTCTGAGAAATTACAACGCGCTACTCAAAATATGTTCACACCACCGAGCTCGAGGTACTACTTCCATGGTCATACGTAGTAAGCCTGAGTTAGATGGGGTTTAACGACACACCAACACGAATGTGTTCGAATGTGTTATACAGTGTCAGCCAGAAAAAAAAGTAAAGTTCAAATACGGTTTCAAATATGATTCGAGCTCAAGTTCTGCTTCAAATATGGTTCAAATCCTCCCCTTAAGTCGTCTCTTACACGGGGAATACCGTGGGCATATTCTACAACCCCCAGCCCACAGGGGGACGTAGTAGGCCTGGGAACCACTGCTATGAATATGTGCAATGTGAGTCATAAAAGAAGCCCGGTATTTCAAACTTCACGATTTCTGTGTAATACTCCTAAAGCATCGTAAAACCGAAAATTATTGGTCCGTCTGGTAATACTATGCTTCAGGCCCACAATACTCCTCAACAACCAGGGACGCAGTCTTGTTGTTAACCTATAGCCTACCAAAGGCAGCAAAAACAAACGAACGGACCAGTTCATTTCGGAAGCAATTTGTGGGCGATATTATGTCTCACTTCAAAGCAAGTTACACTTACAAAGCTGATAGTCTTGTGTAAATTGTGTTGGGACCTCGATGCAAGTTGAACTCTGAACACTGTAATAGTACATTCGAAGGTAGATACGGCGTCTACTAGGTCGTCGCATACTTGTCAGTTTCCCCTCTTAAAGTTGCTGGTTCTTGCTGTACGATCAGATTTTATAGTCTGCCAATTTCATATAAGCTGCGGCTGGATATTCCGACAGTCTGTGATAACCAAGCTCTGTTGCCTACAGGGGTGTTAACAGAAAGACAGGATAAGGGTATGCCTTAATTCTTTATTGTGGTTTAATCTTTGAGCAGGGGAGTCGATGGCAACTCCCAGGTAAGAGTATTAAGAAGACGAATGTTTACGGTAGAAACTATGGGTCTTCATGATAATAGATCATGTACTTTGCGTTGTAAATTGCATTTCTACGTGCAGTTAGCCACTAGAACATACATTCAGTGTAGACTTGACCTTGAAATGATGTTCAGATGAAAGGTTACCTGACCCTTTTGCGGCAAAAGTATGACCTACACTTCTGTGGGTCAGACGATACCAAGTTACGGTCGCTTATGGCAAGCATGACTTTCATTTGGGGCACCTGGTTGGATCGCACATCGTTTCATATTTTTGACATGCAGGCTCGGCCTGAATATGACTCTCATACACGCCGTTAGTAAGCATTTGTCCTCTACACGACCGTCCATTGACTTGTCGGGTATGTCGCGTATGCCATTACATACGCGACAAGAGTGTACGGTCGTGTAGAGGACGATATTGACTAACTGCTTCAGTCTTTGCAACTTTGTGTCTACTCCCCCTTCCCCAATCCCCTTTTCGTGATTGACTCAGTACACCTATGGGAAGGTGGATCTCGGTTTTAGGTTATGTAAAACCGCTAGATATCTGCGACATGAAAATTTTCAGTTTCTACTTTCCAGAGACCGTACAAATTTACCATGTTAAAAAAAAAAATCACGATCTTTCAACACAAACGGTGCGTAACAGACCACCGAACTCTCCTTCAGACCACAAAGTTGACGTAAAGAATTTTTTTCAGAAGAGACAATAAAGTTTCAGTTCCGCTCCTTCACGCATGAAAGGGTATCCTTGCAGAATATCATTGTTCACTAGTTATCGATCACAATGAATCGAGCAGTAACACAAAAGTGCCTACTTATTGCAAGCTTTGTCGATGTTCAGTGTGAAACTACGCCAAATTCGGATGGAAAAGGTAAACTTCGACTCCTATCTCCTTTTGAAATCGCGCTAAGGCTTCGATGCACAAGGTTAGAGGTTTCTCAACTTTGTAACCGCAAGTGTTTCCATTCTTACGGACTTTCTATTGAGTTGTCAGTTTGTTACGGACCCATTCGTCTTTTTGTTTTTCGGTGCTATCGAGTTAAGGCCTTGTGCGGTTTCATCCATTGGAAAATGAGCAGTTTTGAAAAGAATTTGGATTATTAAGTCATACAGCTGCACAATAGCAAACTGTGAAAGCAGTATTAAGGCCCCAAATTTATAGTGTACGAAAGAAGTTTTGACACGCAAGCCCGTCCCAGCTTGGTTTGAAATTCACTATTAAAAACAATCTGCCCTACATTTTTGCGGTATCTGTGTTTTATTTTGAAGCTTTTCAAAGTTGGACGAACGGACCTCTGCCGCCACATGTGTTTTGTTTATAGAGTATAGATCCATATGATAATACCATAGGCATAGGAGGCCAAGTTGATATGGGGGGCTGTAAAGACTTGCCCGAAAAATTTGACCACCAAAGTCCGTGTGCTCCACGCACGTTCAACATTTAAATGTATATATTATATAGGCATGCGTCGTTTTTATCACACCGCTTGCCAGTTACATATAATAATTTGCCAAGTTTCTAAACTTTGCATATTGATAATTTTTTTTTATTTTTCTCATGGGGTGGGGAGCATGCATTGTGTTGTGTGATCGCCGGTCTGGGGAGGGGTCTAACGGGAGGGGGTGTCCCCCTACCCTTTGAAAATTTTTGAAAAATTAGGTGTCCTTACATGCAATCTGGTGCTACTTTGAAGTACGGTACAATTTGGGTTAAAAAAATACTTATTTTGTATTGTATTGTATTGTATTGTATTGTATTGTATTGTATTGTTTTGTTTTGTATTGTATTGTATTGAGAAAGATTTCCACAATAATATATACATACTTATATTACAATATTTACATTAATACTAAGTTGTGGGGGAGGTCTGAAAAAAAGCTTAAAATCTTGTACGAGCAGACCCCCTTTAGGTACTAAAAAGAAAAAAATCGGCATCATAAGGGAAGCATGGCCCAATGTCCCCTAAATACACCACTGATAATCATAATATAAGTTGAAAAATAAGGTGTCCTTACATGCAATCTGGTGCCACATATGCTACCTTTGAAGTAAAATTTGTGTTGAAAAATTATATGTAGTTACTACAAAGAAAAAGAAATTGGCATCACTGAAGGAGGCATGGCCCAATGGCCCCCATAAATTCACCATTGATAATCATAGTATAAGTTTAATCATTAAAAAACACACTGTTGAATGAATACCGAATATATATAGGTGCTAGTGTAATTCAAATCAGAACTTAATTTTAATTACCAAGGAAGTTTTTTAACTATTGATTACCTTTAGCTACATCATTGCATTATTTTTCTTTCAGTAGGTGCCCGAAAACTTCTCAGCATAGTGCCCGACCTTTTAGAAAAATATTTGGTTGGGGGCCTGTAGCCCCCAGCCCCCGTCTCTTGCGGATAATACCACCAGAAAGTTACTCTTCATGCATGGTATATGCTTGCCAGCGGCGCCAACAGGGGAGGGGGTTGCATTTGCACATTATGGGGTCTGTCATGCGTAGCTCCCTTCTAGAGTAACCATCTCCGTTTAACGCCAGCAGGGATGGCGCCAGGATTTGCCCGACAAAGGCGATGCTGCCTTAAGGATGTGGAACGCAAAATTTTCGACACGCAAAGCGCGCAGGATGCGTTTGGGTTTTTTTACAAAAATTTGAAAATTTGGGAGTTTTATTGAAGAAAATTTTAAAAACTTGATTTTTATTGAAGAAAATTTGAAAAATTTGGGTTTAAAAGGAAAATTGGAAAATCTCGGGTCTTTATTGAAGAATCTGTCCTTCCGATGAGCAAAATCAAACAGATCGTCGGGGCGACTGAAGGTCGCTGGGGTTACATATTTTATCGTACGGATTACGGCTCCCCGACGAAATTGGAAAATTTCCATGGCCCCGCCCTCGGCACCCCTGAACACCAGTCAGCCAGTGGCAGCTTCCCAATCGTCTCCTACAGAGTTTTAGGCTATCTCCCAGTAGTTCGAATCTCTCTCCGACTGTTACATATTATGTTACCATCTGACGAAGTACTATACCATAAAATTGATTGAAAGCTAAAACAATTTAAAAATATCGCCTGCAGGCCGGCGTCTGATTATCTGTAACATTCACCTTCGAACGTGCCATTCGTAGTACTGGGAATAGCTCATACTATCTATTTCATTTCCAAATCTTATCACGACTCCCAACTAACTGTATTTTATAACTCATCGTACAAAAAACGCATGCTTAGGAAAATGGTCTATCGAGTACGTGGTGTACGATCAGATCAGATCAGAAATTTCATAGAGCCCCGCCAAGTTCCTAGGAACTTGGGCAAAGTGAGTCAATTTGATGAAACGTTGAATTTGGTAAAAATAGAATTGGAGGCAACTTGCGCAGCTCTCGGCTGAGGTAATCAGCTATGGATAGGATTGGTCAAATAATTGTGTAGCGTATGTTTATATACCACAACGCTTTCATTAGTTTCAACCGAGAATTTCCCCTTGGGATGCGCGAGGCTATCATCAAGTGAGCTGTTAAGAAGTAAAATCTGTCTAAAGTAAACGTTAGAAAACGTGTGCTTGCATATACGGCTGTATTTATAATATCTTTAGAAGGATTCACAAAGTATGAACCAAGACCTTTCATTGACTGGCAAATGGCGAACGTTAGATGCCAGCGAATTGATTCTGCGCATGCGTACGTAATTGTAGATGATAGATGAAATGTTTATCAAAATGCAATTATTTGAGGATGGAATTTACAGTACAAAGAAGTTTAGGCAATTAAATCGCAAAATCCTCATCTATAAAGTAATTTAGGGGTCGTATAAGCAGGGATCTGAAGAGGGTGAGACCCGAGAGAATTTAAAAGGCGTGATACTTACGGAATCTCTTAGGGGAAAAATGACCAAAGTTTGGTCAAATTTTAGGTATCCGACCATGGGCGTCAATCTTTACTCGAATGTGTGGGGGGACATGGCCACTTCTGTCAAAACTTACTGTGTAAAAATCTTAAGTCAATGGTTGTATTTCCAAAATGTGTGTGTGGGGGGAGGGCGTGTCCCCCTGCCCCCAGGATTGACGCCCATGTATCAAACATGGGTATATTTCTAACCAACAGAGGTAGGTTTTACCTATCAGACGAGTTAGGAGATGCACGCCCAAGCCGTAGTGTTATCCAACCGTTTTAGATTGCCCTTGTCTGTCAGTGAACACAAGTGTAGACTATTCGGAATGTTCCAGCATGTAGGTCAATTTCTCTTAAACGGTATTAAGTGGTGGGCAATAATGTGTATATGGCACCTTGCTTTAATCAAAAGGAAACACTTAGTCACTCCGTGGTTTGACAAAATTTTCCTATCGAAAGAGAAAACATAACACGGCACAAACGTAAAACCTAAAACTAACACTAGACAAAGCTTTAGTACATTAAATTTTGAAAAATTTAATTCATTTAGTTGGCTAGCATGCATTCTAGATTTGGTTTCGGCCGCCATATAGATCTTTCCTCTCGCTTAAGGTTTAACACCAACCGAGCCTGTAATAGGCTCAAAAACCACACGGGTGGGATTTTACCTGTGGCCCGTGATTACTTCAAAATGAAAACTCTTCCGCCGTGAAACATTTCCAAATGTTTGTAATTGACAGTCTGGCTCTGTCTCCGACCTCTCTGCTGTACTTTTTACCGCGTTGAATGACCCATAAAGGATAAGCGCTAGGCGGTCTAGCCTATCGAAAAGTTTCGATAGGCAATTTATCCGAGAGGGGAGTGCCTACTGCGTAGGGTTGGTTTTACGGTTATAGCCTGCACAGTTGTAGACGGGTTATGTTTGTCTTAAAGAATTTGGACATGCGGTTGAGCGGAAGGAATTAGACATTCGGTGTGCTGACACAGCCAATTAAGGATCCTAGATTGGTCGTTTTTATGTTCTCAGCTTCTATAATGCAAAACAGGGCGAAAACGTCAAAACAGTTATTTCGTTCAGCTTGGTACATCAGCCAAACCGAGCTTCCACAAAAAAAAAAAAAAAATATATATAATAAAATAAAAATAACAAAAAAAATAAAAATAAAAAAGTTAGGAAATGCTGTACATCATCACTCCGGACTACACTTTGGGCAGATGGTGTTGAAAACGGAGAACTTAAAGTGGACGTAAAGTCTAGAATTACAAGATAATATATTTGAGGGATTGAAAAATGAGTTTCATTCATCCAACTCCCATTTTCATAGCTTACTCCGTTGCTGAGATATAAAATGTTGAAATCTATTCACTTAATTTGAAATAGTCGCAATAATTTGTGATGTTCTTCTTGTGCAGCTACCTGCTTTTGTTTCCTTTTGAAATTAAGATGTTTATGTTTTTAACGTTGAAACATTTACTGTTCCCTTGCGTAGCATGTTGTACGTAGATGGCTTATACAGCCAAGTCACCCTATAACAGTAAGACAGTGATCACCTTTCGGCACAAAGGGGCAGTGGCTTTCCAAAAACAAAGAGAAACAAAGACGGTATTTTGAGTAGTACAAGAATGACATCACAAATTATTGCGCAATCTACCATTTTAAAGTGATTAAAAAACTTCAACCGATTTTATATATCAGCTCAGGAATATCCTGTAAAGATGGAAGTCGGACCATTTGGATGCATTTTTCAAGTTTTGTAAATTGTAACATACATTTTTGAAATTTTAGACTTTAGGTACACTTTATTTAACACTTAGGAATAGAAGGAGGGTGATTAGGGTGGCGTGTTTGTTTGTCCCACCAACTTAGTCTTCTTATTAGGGGAATTAATTATGGCGATATTCGTAGACTTTTTTAATAAAATCGGTGATTTTGCTAGGTTGAACTGACACATACTACTTGCGTCTGCAATCATATTTACTTATTTATTTTGCATGCAGTCATACGCGGTACTTTGTAAAGCACGATGCATTTATGGGATGGGGTAATTAAGATGACGACCTCAGGTGTTAAAAGCTAGACTTCTTATACTGTTATAGCCCATATTGATCCTACCTTCATAGCAGGTGTCGAATATGTACTCTTTGGCGTACATACTGGTATTACGAGTGCAGCCACTATAGGTGCAGGAGTAATACACGTCCGCCGAGCGGGCAAATATCGATCCAGTTGAAGAGCTGGTCCGCAGCCTCTCCAGAAGTGATTTGGTGAAAACCTGGAGAAGTTCTTTGTTGGTCATTGTCATAGTAATTCCACAAGGTAAATACATACGTGAGCTAGTCTGCCATGAAGTTATAGGGATGTTGTATAGCAGACGCCAGTGGTCAAAAGTGTTATTAACAAAGGCCCTAGCTATCTCATCACTTTTTCGTAAAAGGTGTAACGAAACCGATGTATAATAATGTCATAAATATTAAAATGTGAGACCTGCAGTACAATGAATTAAACTTCTACAGCCTGAACCTGGCCGCCATTTTGATATGCTGTTTGTGCTCAATATAGCACAGAGAAAACTTGATCACTTAAGTTGTTGTCTGCCAAGACTGACGACATATTCTACTTAATCATGTCAAACTATTTACCGGGAAACAAATTATTAATTGCAGAGTGACTAAAATATAAAATGAAGGAGTTCATCTGCAATGTCTGCATTATAATTTTGACATTGCTATTCTACGAACAAACAAATACACAAGGGGCTGTGAAATATTTTTGTGGTGAGGATTTCTGGATGTTTGCAGCATTGTCTGATATGAATCCTCTTATCTATGTATCACACAGCTGAATAGGCGACAAATGAAAACAGCCACAAGTAATGAACTAGCAACTTACAAGAGGATGTCATGGATGACCACATTTCCTCTGACTTGGTAGTCCCACCCTTTGACAGTCTAAACCATTTACCATCGCCATCATTAAGCACCTCAACCACCCAACCGCATAATATAGGCCTAGACATATTATTGGCTGTACGGTACAGAACCGCGTATATTGAAAGAAAAACCTTTCATAGGTAAAATGATCAAGCGCTACTTATGTCGAACAGCCATCTTTTGTCGTTTTACACCTAGTCCCTGGAAGCAGAGGCTTTATCACGCTACCTTATTTAGTCCTAAGTACAGCTGTGGTCTGCCCCAGTCTCTACAGCAGTCAATCGCATGTACATTAATATCCCTATCTAGTCGAAGTTTAACATTATTTATGTTAGCTATCACCAATGTGGAGTTCTGATCATTCTTTACAGCTACAGACACCATTGTTAGGCACGCAAACTAAATCATTACAGCGCTATGATTCAGAGACTTGAAGTTGTGCATATTACTGCGAATCATATCACCACGCTACCTCATTTTGTCAGCCACCGTTTTCATCATACCCTGCGGTGAAATGTTCCATGTCGTCCTGTAATTCGAGACTGAAGTTAAAACGACTTGGAGTAAGCATCCTCCAAGATTAGCATTAGACTGAAGATGAATCATTCCCCTGGAATCTAATGTTCGCGTAAAGGAGGATCTTCCGTGATGACAGTTAGTACTCGGTCACTCGGAGGCATTGACCTCTTGTCCGACAATCATGGCGTGCTCGGGTGTCTTGTCCAGGCGAATGACGTCATCGCTTTAACATAGTTGTTTTATCTTGTTGTTTTATAGTCTGCTGCACGCTTCTATGCGTGTCCGAACCTCATTGTGGAGTCAATCAATAAATCGCGGGGAATCATTTTCAGCTTGTTCGCGGTTGCGAACCGCGAAGAAGAGCCTGGCGTATATAGTATATCGACGATAGGAAGTGTACTGTGCACGGGCACAATTTCCATTGGTTAGTTCGGACGTTTTTCTGCAGTAACTTAGCGTGATGCAGCCTATGTTTGCTGTCAGTGTGTGACCGTATCCTTTTATTCATACCTTTGCTCAACCCACAAATTTGCACCACTTTTGATATTGTAAGTGGCAGACTGGGCCAGATAAGATTTGAAAGGGGGGGGGGGAGATATATTCCGGGGGCAGGGGCGAGATAAGTTTAAGGCAATAGTATGTTTTGTTCTCAGAAGTTTTCTACAGGCCTAAATTTGTGTAGGGTGCCTCGCCTTCGCCCGTTGGCTGCCTACCTCTAAAGGAGAGCGAAATGAATGTAGGCCTACAATATTTCACTGTCTCTGGCGATTTTCCTTTGAGTGCAAGGCTCACGGGGCCTGGATTATTTTCATTAATTGTAGGGGGGCGGGGTGAGACTTGGGCACTTTTGCCCAAATTTGAGCGATTTTGCAGTCACAATTTTGGTAGCTAGAAAAGAGCACATTTCCCCGACAACTTCTGGTCATTTGTTTGGGGGGGGGGGAGGGTTAGAGCCCTCACTTTTATAAAAGTCCCCACGACTCTGGGGCGAAGAGCGAAGAAGCGAAAACAAACATTACTCCCGAAGGAGTTCTGCTCCCTGAAGGAGCAACGTCCTCAAGGGACAACTTTGACTAAACTGACCAACAGTGGTACCGTTCCTCTTACGTTTCCACCACTCTTCCCCCATCCCCTTCTTGCGTTCAGTTTGAATCAACTGTTCGTGAATTCTACAACAATGTAACTAGACCCCAAGTGCGCAAACCCTCGAAATTTGGACTCTGACTGCATGTTAGGAAAGCCGCCATCGCTACCTATGAACTTGTCAAACCCCTAAAACCAACACATTGAACCCATTTTCCACGAAGTACAGTTTCATGAACCCGAACGATTACGTTCTCAATCAAGAGCTTAGTCAGCATACGTACTTAAAACTGCGTCCTATGGATAAGGCAACTGGCTTTTCATAGGTGTCTTCGGCAGCATGCCAGTCCTCTAAGACCACTGCAATGTAGCCTATAGCCTACTTCAACTGATTTCTGAAACGCGCTGTGGAGTATGGGCGTAATCAGAACGACAGATAACTTCAACACAAAAAGCCAATAGGAAGGTTTACACTGCAAATACAAGCTCATCCGCAGGTTATTTGCGCGCATGCGCAGCAGTTTTGTCCGTCATCTGACCCCTATAGTTTCTAAGAATTGAACGTACACATACACACGCACTGGTCTCTATTGTGAAAAATCTACTGAATTATTCCTAGAACATAAAAGGCCAATGGCCGCATTTGTACATAAAAGAAAAGGCTATAATTATATAACTATACACACGAGCCAAGACATCCGTTAAATTAAGAGTGACTCATATATGATCGACAAGGCTCCGAGCTTGTTTTGGTTTTGTGTTCAGCTGTGTTGTACAATAAATACGCATGTTCTTGTATCCCCCTGCGTTAGCTTGCTACTAGAATTCACCAATTTGCGATTTTCTCTCCTGTGGAGTGGCATTTGAGTATTGTTTTTTATCTGGCGTTGTGCACAAGGCGATGAAAGGTTTTCACGTCATTAGGATAAGCTTTTTGTCTTTATTTTGATAACCACCGGTTTGGATCGGCGAGCCCGCCAACCTAGCTGTACTTCAGTGCATGAATTATGAAGATTATTTGTTTTGGAATGGTTCGTGGATATATGACTCGCTGAAATTCATGGTGAAAAATTTGCAGTCTTAATTCGGAGACGGAATTGAAAAAGTATTGCGAGCTGCTGAAGTTTTCGCCCAATCAAAAATTTTCATATGAAATTGCAACCTGTGTGTACGTTGTGCACGGTAAGTGTGCGTAGGCGTATAAGTAAGCCGACCTTGCATAAGCGAAACTGCACCGAGACGGTATAGGTGTAAATATGGTTGGTTTCAAATACCGGTAAAACTGTTATTTTGGTGTATATTTGTGCGTTTTCCGAGTCAAGATTCTGTGACCGAATGCATCATTCAACCTCAAATATTCGTAAGTGTTCGTCGTGTAATTAAGAATTAAGGACTGACTTCAATACATTAGACCGTATTTGCTAGTATAACGATTTTTTTATAATCCCGACAGTTTTAGCCGTCTTAATGTTATTCAGACGGAACCTTTGTTGAGTGAAAAACCAAATTAAAAAGTACTGCTTATACTTAATTTACAGTTTAGTTTTTTTTTTAAACAATGTAAAAAAATACTGAATTTAGTTTTTTAAAACAATGTAAAAATGTTCTGAACTTTTTGGATTGCAGTCAAGCCTAGTGTACTGTATGATTTTCTAGACCTATTGCTGCATTGCAACTAGACTTATCATCGTAACTATATACTGCGTATGAACTCCAGAATGGTGTACGTGGTTAGTCGTTACACTGATTAGAAACACATGCAGAAATTCCACCCTTAGTAAAACTGTAAATGGGAAACGCAGAGGACAGACGTGGGGATGCAGACTGACACTAACTAAAGGTATACTTGTGTTTTCAACTGGGTTTGACTTGTTGCAAGGGTATTGAGGAACGGATGTAGTTCTGTGCCCCTTTCGGGAGTATACACAGAATTCTGCGACAAGATGTCATCACGAATCTCATCGGCAATTCTCGTACAGTGTAGCCTACTTACACAAGGTTCAGAGGTTGTGTTAACACGTTTGAGGTCTTACTAAACCAGAAAATAATACTCTCTGTCTCATGATCTTTGTTATCTTCGCAAGTTGTTATCTTTCCCTCCCAAAAAAGTTGTTATCGGTAGCTCCCCTGGGCTCTGATCCTGGTAAACTCAGTCTCTGGTTTGATGTCATTTGGTGCGCTGTGTATCATACTATATAAGTTTTAGTGTAATGATATGAGTAAACGGTTACAAGTTATCATATAGATTCTATCTGGAAGTATGGGCCTCAGTATACATGTTTTTATGAGTTCAAGCACAAATTTACATGAACACCCACCCACTTCCAATTTTTTTTACTATTACTACGAAAACATTTACATTCTCGTGAGTACGAATACAAACAAATGTAGCTATAAGCGTGAGTATGAGCAGGCCTACATACTCACTCACTATACGTGTATGTGAGTTATGGGTTTTCTGCATTCGACTGCAGTGTATGCAGGCGAGAGAACACTGCAAAATATTCATCGTATTCATATTACATGGACATGGTATCGACGTCCACCTACAGAGAACGACAGATAGCGATATTCACACTCGCAACTTGTGCAAAACATTTAGGTCCTGTTTAATTTTCCTACAGGGCGCCTGCTTATTTGTGATGACCTGTGGGGAAAATTACTGTCAACTTTTGTTTTGGTACTTTAAAGGGTGACGTCAGAATTACTCAAATTTTAACCAACTTAATACTTCTGGAATGGAATAAAAAATCAGACTGATACAGTATTCCAAGAGCCGTCGGAACGACCGTTTCTCAAGTTTGCCTGCGTTCTAACTTCTGAATTTGGGTATTTTGTAAAAAAATCCCGCTGTTGAAAGACGTATTCAGAAATATTTCTTTGAAGACGAACTTCAAACATATTTTATTTTTGGGGTGGGGTGGGGTGGGGATGGGAGGGGAGACTGGGGTGGTTCTGATGGCCCTCTGTTCTCTGAAATGTTGATCTGGTCTTGTATGAAGTGGTTTATATTTACTACAAGGACTATACTGTTGACATATCAAGAAAGAGTAACTTGTCTGGCCAGTCGAAAATTTGACGAGGTTGCTGGTTGATTATATATATATATATATATATATATATATATATATATATATATATATATATATATATATATATATATATATATATATATATATATATATATATATATATATATATATATATATATATATATATATATATATATATATTTATATATATATATATAATATATATACATACATACATAGATACACTCAATCTGCAGATAGAACTATTTCGATCTTGTTAGATCTCTCATCAGTGCAGCTATGTATATATGCATGTATGCGATGCTATACAGCAGTGATGGAGGTCTCAAGACTAGACCTTTTGAAGCCTTGCCCTCGGCCTAGGGGAATATGGGATGATGCCTTGGCCTATGGGGTGATGCCTCGGTCTCGGCCTCGTACCTCAGTCTGGCTTCGAATTTCTTATCTGAGACCTTTTCAAGGACTCAGAGAGGCCAGCTGTTCAATGATGCGTAATAATTGCCCAAAGAATAGTTTCCCCATGTTTCTCACGAGTCTTTTGTGGCAGTGAATCGATATACAGCAGGGGTTGCACTAGAGGAGAACATTCAGGGTTCTTATTGCGAAGAGGACTCGGCGGCCACATCACAAACCTGTCGGGGAATTCAAGCACCATGTTGGGGAGATAATTCATTGAAGAACCAAGTTTTATATCATTTAAAAACGTTAGCTTATTATAATTGAATGGCAAATCTTTAATCATAGCCCACTTGCAGACTGTATTTGCTAACTGCCCACGGTGTTATAAACACACCAGGGCTTCCGGAATAAACATCAGGAGCCCCTTCAGGGGCCTTAGGCGAGCCCTGGGCCCAACGACGCAAGTAGAATACTTCGCGAACCCATGGCGCCTTCAATGCCTTTAGGCCGTTCCAACATTTTCATCGTATACCAAACAGAGGATTGCGCTTATGGTTGAAATTTTCTCCCATATTCTCCCATATGCTAGTAGTCCCACTTATGTAGCCTTAGAAATAAATGCTTGTTTTATAATGAGAGTTTTTCCATTCTAGTGCGCTGGAGTTGCAAGTTTTTCTTCCATACTGGCTACCTGACACGTCGCAGAGGAAGAACTGCAGTGAGCAATTTACGCTTTGGGGGCTATTTCATGCAGTGTCGTAATGTCGGGTGTGTAATGCCAGAATTTCTTGCCATAGTTCCTGTCACGATTGACTCTGAGGTCGGCTTTAGTCTCGTAAAAATCCTAAATTTGTGCCAGAGATAGTATTTCTTTTAAACGTTACTTTCTTTTCCAACGCAGTTGAAAACATGATCACGCTTAAAGCTCATGCATATTTCGTGCATTTCAGAAAAGTCAGCTTGAGATTCTTCTATATGTGCGAAATTCGATGAAACTGCGAATGCAATTACACTACAGAGGAAAGCCGTCGGAACCTGAGCAATTGGAGGAGGGTAGTTTGAAGGTTTTATGTCTTGAAACGCCCAAAATTACCTAAGAAAATAACAAAATACTTGAGAGCTGAATGGTTGAGCTTTACCAGTCTAAGACATTTTCAGTGGCGAAGTTTGAAGGAGGGAGGTTAAGGGGCGACCCCAAAGTCTCTGTCGGAAGTTTTTGCTACCTTACTCTCTTCCAACGCATGGTCGTCGATAGTTTTGGAATACAGAATGGTCCTTGCGTACACACTTCAGAAACCTAGCCGTAGCCTATATGCAATCCAAGTAAGAAATATTTTCGGCCCGCATCACGTGCACCCGATATAACCAGGTGACTCATTTCTTGTACGACATTTTGGTGGTTCCCCCCCCCCCATTGAGGTGGACCCTGGGTCATGCGCTGGCGAGTGGAGCGCGTATGGCTCCAGCAGTACTCTCGCAATTGCAAATGAAGGTTTTCAGTCAGCACATGATATTCAATAATCATCAGCCAAAATATTTGATTCGCATTTCAAGTTACAAATGGAGGAGGAGGAATTTTCTCGAGAAATGGTTTAGAATGGCAACAATGGAGGAAAATTCTCTGGTAGGACCCTTAGACACCCGCTTCTAGCTTGGCGCATTCGCCACTCGCCACTCACGCCGTAACGCTTTGTATGTCACACCTTGGGCAAATGCAGCCTCCGTTGAAAATCGTTTTTCAATAGTGTTATGTTTCTACGGACGCCCAGTATATGGTTATGTGTATGTATGAACTCCCCCACAATAACAGCATACTATTTAGGCTATTTGGTATACCTGGCCCTCAAACAGTAAGAAGTCTGAAAGTACGGTACCGTGTTTTGAAAGGTTTATACTAATACCCTAAACAATTGAAACATGTACAGTATCACCATCTTGCATCTAAGCCCTACTTTTTGCTTAAAAATTTCCGAAGGGGGAGGGTTCCCTGAATTTAATCCCCTCCCCAAGACAGCATGGAAGGTAAATGCTTGCAAAGTAATTGGATATCCCCGTTACAATTGGAGTAGTAGCAAAATTGTTATCTGAAGATAGTAATCTGTCGGAAAATTTTGGTCTTTGCCCCGCTCAAAAAATGGTCAGCTACGCCTTAGTCACCATCCGACGGCACTGCACCGGTCATACATTGGGTATTGATTGGTCAATTGTTTAATGACCATGAACTTACCACATTCGGGACTGTTGCTGTAAAAGGATTCTTCCCACCCCCCCCCCCCCCCCGTCAGGGAAGGTATCATATCCCCGCCGCACAATGAATCCTTGCACCATCCGGGCTATACAGACTATAAAAATGGTAGAGGTTAGGGTAGGGCTTTTGCATTGTAATATGTGGTAGGCTGGTCTCGGAGGTGTGGTCTCGGTCTCGGAGGGTGTTGCCATGGCCTCGGTCTCGGAGGGTGTGGCGTCGGCCCTGGCCTCGGGACCTGTGGCCTCGACAACAACAGTGTTATTTAGGTCATGTATATGTTCTGAACAGTTCGGTAACTCTGACGAGCAAAGGATTTTATACATATCAGTACCATATACTCCTTTCCGCCAAACAAATGTGGTCTGTGTCACACGCTTGTATAATTTGACGCCCTCTATAAGATGTACATAACAGTATCATGATTAAAGACATTTAAGGAAGTTCTTCTCTTTGCTTTCTCATTAGGTATGATGAATACCAACAGCTTTATTGGTTGATCGGTGGACCACGTGACCACTTTGTTCGCATCTTCTCCTAACCACGTGATTCCAGTAATGGGTGGTATCAAGATGGCGGACGTAAGTGTGATGGGAAACCTCGCCTTATTGCATCGCCATGACGCCAGGCCGAAGTAGCTAATGTCCTTGCACCTACCAGTTGCTGTGTCGGAGTGGTGGTAATGTCAAAAAACATGGTGGCAGCGGCGGGATGGGTCAGTGCACAGAAATTCTCCAACTAGCACCTTTTGTGTCGTTCTTACGAGGGAAGAAGATAACATAAATGCTTTTCTTCTTAGTCTCTGAATACGCTTAACTCATTAATCTTAATTATGAACAAATTTCCATTGTAACAGCCATTTTTGTAAGTCAGTCAAAAGAAGTAGCCTCCAAGCGCAGACTTGAACGTCAAACCTTACAGAGTGATGTAGTGTTTAGTTTGGGTCAAAAGTAGTTTTTTCTTTTCTTTTCTTGATATTTTACCTTATAATTAAGTCACACCATGTCGCAAATTTGTCTGAAAGTTTCCAACTTTTACACGAAACATTTTTCATTTTAGATGTAGCATCGACAGGCTATTTAGGAGAACTGTGTGAGCCATGTGAAAAGATTTCCTTCTGTCGAAACTAATTCACAAATCACAGACCGTAGGCTGAAAAGTGCAAACATCATACAATTAAGCGACGTTTGCGTTCAATTTGTGACGTCAGTATGATCTCTTGGTGGTGGGTTCGTTAATATATTATGTACTGATTTAAAGTTAATGTTTTTTTCCTTTTTTAATTTTTCGATGGTGTTGTGATTTGGTGTGTCTATACCACGCGATGTGGTCGTTTGCAGTGTCCTGTATGCACAATATTCACGTAGGTTAGTTTTATTATGTCATTTTATATCCTATCTCACTTTTTTATCCTCTAGTACCATTTGTTCTAACAGATTCATTGTAGTGTTCTCGAAGTTCTTTTTTTTTTCGTAATAAGGTACGCGGTTATCATTGCATTCCGTCAGGCACCGATTTGAACACACATCTCAACGATCTTGAAATCTTGGAAATCCAATGTTTTTGGTACTAGGCTCAACTCTTCACAATAAACAAAAAGACACAATCTACGAGCTCGTAGCATCACTCAGGTGATTCTCACTTGACGAGAAACTAGACGGATGCAATTTGCATAATGCATATGCCTAACGGCTAGCGTAGCTTACTTTACAACAAAACTGTGTGTGTTCTTTGTGCAAACACCTGATTTGATGTATTATAGCTTGAAGTGTCACCGAATTGCGAACATTTTTCATTAGAAACTATTTACTCCAATTTCTTATAAATTTCACCACCACGTAGACTCACTTTATTTTGTTCTGTATAGATTTTATACGTAGTTCATCCAGTATTAATCCTTTTTCATTTCTCCAAAATCTCTCTCAACTATTACAACTCAAATAAACCCGCAGCCTGAGTCTTTGTGATCAGGTTGCTGGGGCTGATGTGGCCAGTTTGCCAAACACGACGTAGTTTAGATTAATGTATACGTTTGTATTTTTATCACTGGAAAGGATTATCTTTCAAACCTATGTAACATGTCCATCATACTGCACATAAATATTCTATCCCCGAAGTAAGAGTAATTTAAACGTCAAAATTTTGACAGGCGGCGAGATTCATCGCTACGCTTGAGGTCTCATGCCCACCCTTATAGCCTACCGAGATGGGTCAATGGTATCTCTCGTAGGGTAGGACAGACCATTCCTATGTGCTATAAAGATACCTAAATACCCGCGACTTAAGTTTTCCCATTTGTGTTTCGTTGTTGTAATTGTTAAAATAGAGAAAAAAAATATCTGTTCGGATTTTACCACTTGTAAAAAAGACGTATTTTCTAGGCCTTGACAGAACGAAATGGGCACATAGGTATAACAGAGTCCGCCATTTTGTGCCAAATTGCAAAATATCCTCATAGTTTCTGTATCGTAAGTGCGAGTTATCGCGGGACAACTTCATTTCACGAGCTAGATATTTATCTTCTTTAAGATCTTGGTTTTGTATTTAAATAGGATGCCTTAATCGCTGTGCCAAATTATGTCTTTTTTTATGAAAATTGTGAAGTTTTAACGTGGTGTGAAGGGTTTACTAAATTTGGTGGTGGACATGTTAGTTAGTCTAAACGCTTTTGTATTAATATAATGTTGATAACTGGTGGTTCGGATAAAGGTAGCTTTGTAGTCTGCTTAAGGCGGGACAAACAGATGAGAAAATCTTTTCCATTCCTTTGTGCAAATGACTTTTGTAGTAGTTTCATTTGCTATTTCTGTATGTTGAAAATATTGTAATTCAAGGATTTGTTATATTTTTGACACTCGGCCACTGAGCGCCGAGGCCAGTGTCGTATCTGCCTGATTGAGTATTAGCAGTGTGGGCAACATGGGTTATGGCCAGAATGGCGGTAAGATAGCTGGACGTTGTGGATGATATGTTTAGTGAACCAGTCTTTTAATCAACCACCAAGAGTGGGGAAACAACTTGTCAAAACTGCTGGATCTTAATCATGTATAAAACATGAAAGCTGTAATAACTGTAGGCTGCTTATTTCCTGTTTGAATTCTAGCAGCGCCATTTGCTGTTCTACATTAAATAGCAAAGGATAAATTAGGCTCGAACATAAACAGTTCCACACTCTCTGACGTTCTTGACGTCACAATGAGTCTGTAACCCTGTTGTTGCGCCTCTTAAAAGCTGCACGCGCTACCGCAATGCATATATACGTAGTTAGAATTTTTGTTTTACTTTTTTATATAGAAACAGGTCTTAACTGAAATTGTATGTACATATACCTCTGTTACTAACCTTACATGTTAGTTTTCAGGATATCTTCATTTGCATTCATTGTTATAATCGTAGATCAATATGCGCCTAAGATTGTCACTTCTCTTAGATAATGCTGTATGGTCACGTAAAAGCTTTCATTTCTTTTCACTACAGCTATAGAGTGGTAGATTAATACAGTAAAGCTGACATTTTAAGACATGACGCTACAACTGTGTCCGAGTAACGAGTGACGTTACCAGGGAGCTGCCACTCAGAATGGCAGCTCCTAGACTTAACCTGTGTTACAAACTTAAAACCTGTCTCATCTCTCTTGATCGCGAGTTCCTCGTGATTGACAAAACCGCACATCAGACTACAAGGGTACTCTTGACGGAGTAATCAAATTTTCGGTTTATATTTTCATTTTTTTTTTTTATAGAAAATCAGAAGAATCTTTATTAAATTAAATAACTTACAAAGTGTTGTGGGAATCTTTTGGCTCTCAGAGCGTGGTGCGTTATGATGGACGACATTTCTTCCACCACGAGCCTGGTGAGGTTTGTCTCATAGCTTCACCATGGCAACTGGTAGGTGCAAAATGCAAATAAGGACGACTCAGGAAAATTAGTAGCTTTAGTTGTAGTTTGTAGAGCAATAAGACGGAGTTTAGATTGGCATTTGAAAAACCAAGAAATTCAGACAACAGGCCAAATGAACGAGAAATGTAATGGTTGTTTCATTGAACCAGTTTTATTGAAGACTTGAAACCCGTTTAAAGTAAAACTTTCAAAAAACAATCGTAATAAGCATTGTAAGACGTTACAGTTGGAAAGCTGACACTGTAAAGACCTATCTTGGGGAAAAGTCGTTTTACCAGACGACATACGTCATATCTTCTCCCACCTTTTCATGTAATAAGGTTCAAAATTGCTAGCGTAGTGCTCTGAATGCATCACAGCATTTTTAGAAAAAAAAGTAGGATTAGATCTTTTTTAAAGCAATCATTTTATTATTTTATCAAATAAATACCAACTGAAATAGCAGGTACCTGTAAACAGGGTCCGCCAATATTTTTTCGTTCAATTATTAAACCTTCCTTTGCTGTATGGTTTTTTGTTCTTGTTTTTTGTTTTTTTGCTCTTACAATTTTATTTCTTTTTATGAATTTCAAAGACGGACAGCACTGGAGTGTTGCTCCACGAAGACGCCACAATTTGCTGCAAGTGGGTATAAGGTGTAAGTAGAGAGAAGTGTGTGTGAGTGTGTGTGTATGTAATGTGTATGTTTAAGTGTATACTGTGTATATGTATAAGAAACGGGAAAGAAACAAGGCAGAGAGAAAATGAAAGAAAGTTAAGCCAAAAAAAGTGGAAAGAACAATTTTTTCTTATATTAATTAAAAAAATAGTAAAATAAGAAAAGAAAATGAACAGGACGGAAATTGCTGAAATTTATGACACACGATCTGAGAATATGAAATATACGCTTGACTGAAATTTGCTCTAAGCTTATAGGGTAAGAAGTCGCCTAATATGTTTTGCCTTCGCTTTATAACAAAAATTGTGTGTTTTGCAATATTTATGGTACAGAGAGGGGTGAACGTGCTAATTTTTGATGGGGTGTTTCCGATCAACCAAACGCAATATTTTTACTTGAGAATTTTGCGGGAAATGTCAGTAACATGTTCAAGTGGAGACAAGGTGGCTCTGAACTGATAGCCTATATTTTCTAGTTGTCTCCACTGCAAACTCTTTAACTTTGGTGGTGTTTTAGAGTTTGAATCAGAATAAAGGAAAACAAAGCAAACATCATCATCTTTCTGTGAGATAAGTTCGCCTTTCACAACCTCCACAACTTACTCAAGAAATACCACCCTGCCCCAGGGGCGTAGCTAGGATGAAATTTTTAGGGGGCCTAGGTATCAAATCGGGGCCACGGCATTGATCGTCGTCCTTAATTCCATATTTTATTAGGACGCACACAATTTCTGGGAGCCTAGCAAACATCTGGGGGCCACCCCCCCCCCCCGCACCTGCCCTGCCCTGTTTAAAGTAATCGACTGTCATTCAGCGGTTAAGAAATACCCCAAATTTTAAAACTATAAAAACTCGAAATTCACGTTGTGCTTTGAGAATTACTAAACTTCAGTTTTGGTTATGTGTTCCTGTGGGTGTTTTAACCATGTCATTTTACTGTTTTCATAACTTACCACTGGGTTTGGTTGCCGAACTTTCGCTGAGAAAGTGTGGCGTCATTACGGCCCGAAGTAGCCTGCTCTCTTAGCCCTTAGCAATGGTGCATGTCTTTAAGATAACGAAAATTTCCTTGTACCTTTGACACAATGTGGTCGCCATATATGAGACACAAGTTTTCACTGAAAAATTCCCCAGTAGATACAAAAAATAAGACTATAGCACTGTTCTGTGACAGTTAAGTGTGGTTCGAGTTTATACCCAAACAGCTTAAATTCCTTATTTGGGTCCAGTATTTTAGTGAAGGCATATAATCAGATAATGGGATAGGAAAAGGGTGACAACATGTGCAAGCGAGCACTTGGTCCCAAGTACATGCACCAGTTACGGTGGTTACGCCAAATTTGACCTCTGTATGACGTAACAACTTTCTCAGCGAATTTCTAAACCATTTTGAATTAGCGTTCCTAAACCTTTCCTTCGTGTACATATTTTCGCTTAAATTCTTTGTCTTGGTTCGAAGTGAAAACAAAGCAAAACTTGCAAATTAAAAATCAAGATAAATTTAAGATTATACGGTAAGCCGTGACGTATTTATTGTAATTATGTAAATTATCGATCCAATAGTGATCTTGTATTATTGATTAGGTCATGGTACCAAATTTTTGTACCAAGAACACGTTCAGTATTAGCCTAACTTTCTTTATACAGAGACTGTTTATAATTTCTTCTATTTTTAAGTTTTCCTAATGTGCGAGTCATTTATTACCTTCCTTCTTCTCATACTTTATTCTTTCTGTTTTTCCCAAGACAGAAGAATTTCGTAGATACTGACGTATGGTGCTGAATTGTGATGTAGATATGTTTAGAACGTAGCCATTTTGTAAATTAATGTATAGAAATGCTAATGGGAAAATGTCGACTCCCATAGTGTATTTGTAATCATTGTTAGTACCCGTTTCGCTACACCGAAGTGGGGGACGTTTGCATTTGTAGAACTGGATTAAAATAATAGCTGTGGAAAAGATGATCTGTTCAGAAATAGTGATAACCATTTTTTACAAAAATATTAGAATAGTTCTTAAATCGATGATAAAACAAATCAAACTTTACGTAAGCGATGACATGTTTTGCTTTTTAAGCCATTGCAACCGTGCGCGGGTGTAACGCGAAGTGGCGACAAAACCCAATTCGTGACAAAAGCGGCAGTCTTTTGACGCACTTGAAAAGAAAGGCAACGGAAGTTTACACCTTTATCTGGCAAATGGTTCTCATTTTCTTCCGTACGAAAAAATGAAATGCTTGACCCTTACACTTCTAGGTCGACCGTTCCTGGTTTATACGATTGTTTACCTGAACTTAATCAGTAACGGTTCATGTTATCGTATTTGACATTTATTGTTTTGTCAACATAACAAAGGAAGTAGTGTCTCTCTCACGAATAAGCTTTCATATTCACCTTTCTCCAGAGAAGATAAAAAAGTGCAGCAGATACTGTGGCTGCTGCAATGTCGTCTGCACAGCGATTACACATTTGCAATGTGCCAGCTTCATATAGGGACGAGTGAAGTGCTAAGGCTGCATGTTTCGAAAATAACTCATTTTTTTGTTGTCAACTTGTCAATTAAGTAACATTTAAAAATGCAAAACAATTAAAAACAGACAAAAAGGTTTGATGTATTTTTTTTTACATGTGACTGCAAGCTATAAGTTCTTTATTTACCTTGCTGAAAGTTGCATCTCAGAACCGTTCGATTTTTGATTCTTGTAAAAATGTGTTATTGTGTTTTGTTTATGTTTGCTTTACTTTTATCTTCCGCTCTTTGCTTTGAAACTTACTATTTATTCATACAATTCTTTAAAGAAAAGTTACGTCCTTGATTTTTAAATTATATAGTATGTAATGATCTCACCATTTATAATTGGACTACTTTAAACTTTTCTTCTGGAACTCTGCATGAAAAGGCTATGTACTTGTATATTTATAGGTTGTTTTCAGCCATTCTAGAGAGGGGCCACGCATGACAGACCCATGACGTAGAGGTCTGAAGGTCAAGCGGTTGGTCGTGTTAGGTCTTAAGTGTCCCTTGGGGACGTAGCTCCTTTGGGGGAGCAGAACTCCTTCGGGATTAACGCTTGGTTTTTGCCCTTCGGCTCTTCGCCAAATAATGGAGGGGACTTTGGAAAACGTATTAATAGGTTCGTGCTATCTATCATGGTCACTGTAGATCATCAATAGGCTATTGTTCTTATTTTCACAAAAACAGATTAACAATTGATCCTTACCAATTGCTTGTAGGTGAAGTTGCTTAAAAGTTTATGATCTATTTGCCATCTTAGAAAGTTAGGAGAACATCGCACCTAGCCTAACCCATTTTGTGTGTACCTGGGTTATTTACACTATTATCCTATCCCTTTGTGCATGTTGCGGATATTTAATGTTATCAGGTTATGCTGTTTTAAACATACATGTTTAACCGTTAAAATCTGTTTGACAAAATACCCCGCCTAATACACAAGGAGCGTCAATCATGTGTTTTTATCTGCATTGGCTTTGTAGCGTTTTACGAAATGTATATAGGCATAAATGAAACAATCCGCCCAGTATAATCTTTTTTTCAATATCATTTCCTTTCGTTTTGCTTCTTTCTATTCTGTTTTTCAACTTATCTTGTATAGTCCATTAGTTGTAGACCTATTCTACACTATCGTAGTTAACAGTTGACTTGTTGCATTGAAACAGTCATTTTCTTAATGGGTTGCGTTATTAAGCTAACATCAGTTCTATCAAGTTCCTTGAAATATCTTCAAATGTAATCTTAGTCCGACAATTTCACATTAGCGTCACAGTTTCTGAAATTCTTAATCCTTTTCTGCAGAGACAGCATTTGTCAAACACATATAGTTTTGATATTTAGAAATGCAGCGAACAAACTGGACACTTGTCTTTAATCATTCATGCGTTAGTGTAGGCTATCCTTTCACCCTACGGCCTTTCCCCCTACCCTTTTGCGGAAAGGGGAGCATGAAGAAACAGCTCCTACAAACTTCGAAGAGAAGTTCCAGTTACTCCCTTACGTGAGTCCTTTAACTTTTGGATTAAAGTCGCGGTGCATGTGTAGTCCGCACATTGTACTTAAAGGTGGGGCATGTGCGCGCAGCTGATGCTTATCGTTACAGCTCCCTCTCAGGAACGCATTTTTGCTTGCATGTTTTAGGGTTAGTATTTTGGTTAATTTGTCCAGCCGTTTCCATACATCGACTGTACGATTTACCGATCACATATTTACTATGCAAACTGCACCCGTACTCTTGTGCATTTAGGCGTTGCAGTAATATCAGCACCAGCTATGCATTTCTCTCACGAGAGGCTCATATTCCAAGCCTATGTGTTGTTTAATGAATTGCGTCTGTCAAAAAATGTAGTGGGTTGCTAAAATGCATGCTTTCTAAAAAATCTTCCTGAGATGACATCCCCGCTTTGCAAACTACCTCATGTTAATTTTGATGCATATCTTATTCCGCCTACGGCCCTATACCTTTTCTACAGTTATAGTTAGCTTGGCCATGTACATTCATATTTACTTACTGAGAACTATGTTTACATTTAAAGGCTGTATTTAATAAAAAAAAAAATAAGGTATAACCATTTACAGGCGCGGATCCAAGGGGGGGGGGGGCTTTCCCGGCCTCAGCCCCCCTTTTCCGCCACATCAACAATAATAAATGCGCAAAAATTAGCATAATGTTAATCTAGGAGAATATTCAAGGGGGCTTTCAGCCCCTTCCCCCTTTTCGAAATGTCTGGATCCGCGCCTGATTTACGAAGTCAATTTAAAGTAAGCTGTTTTTCAATCTTTGTCATTTTGTCACACTCGACGTAGTTGTTAGTCTTTGTGTTTTGTTCGCAAAATAAATCTCATTAAAAGTGACTTTGAAATAAATACAAGGGAAAGCACTTTAACAATATATAATTCTGTTTTCTCTATTTGATGTTCTCACCGCGTATATAGTGATTTTGGTCGAATTTTTCCCCATCCAGGTTTTGAAATTCATTCTTACATTTTAATTGTGCTCTCAAAGCGCACGCCCATTAAAATAGCGAAGATTCTGTTCATCACCAGGCGCGGATCCAGGTGGGACGCACCCGGCGCACCCACCCTTTTTTTCGATGACCAACGATTTTTTTGTCTCATAGATATGGAAAATATGCTTCCCAGATGCTGGGAAATCGCATCTAAGCGCATCTAGAATTCAAATTTTCTTGGAGGAGGACCCCAAACCTCCCACCGTGGCTTCACTCGCTCGTCGGCCTTTGGCCGACGGTGTGTGCGCCCCTCCCCTTCTCAAATACTGGATCCACGCCTGATCACAGTCAACATACTTTAAGCCACGGAAAAGCTTGTGCCAAATTTGGATAGTACTGAAGACCCGCGGAGGGGTCTATGGAGGGTGGGGTTGGGGTAGACCTGAAAGCCACTTTTTAAAAAAATAACGTCTTGTATATATGATTAGCCTACGCGGGCAAAGCGCATCGTGGAGTGAAGATGTCCGCAGGCAAATCTGGAAACAGTAAGACTTCATTCCGCCAAAATGCCAAATATGCTAATATTTACCTCGAATTTGGAGTTAATAACCCAGATTCATAATTTAGTACTTTCGAAAGGTCGTCATGAATCATGAATAATGGAAAAATAAAATTATTGCGTCATACGAAGGCGAACTGGTGTAAATCATGGGCCCCATTAACAACTTCGTGCTCAATACTTGCATAGTTGAGCTTGCACAGCGCATCATGGTTTCGTCGTATCTACAAGGATCAAAAGCTTTCAGTTGCGTGGGTGCGTCTTTGTACTAATGAGTCCATTATATCTACCCGAAGACAAACAATAGATAAAAAAATTGAACAAACATAAACAAGATGTAGGCTTATAACTACATGAAGCTGACATTTTAGTAAGTACGGTACGTGCGTAGTAGTACGTCTATACATAGACACATACTGGGTATTCCGTCAGAATTAGATGAGGTTTTACGGCTCAGTTTCTAACCAATCGGTTTAAGTCGAACCGGCCACGGCCTTTTTTCCAGTTGTGGCTCACTGGTTGGGTAGGCTATCGATACTTGGTGTGTACGTTAACAGGGAAAGGTCCACGTAGTGTGTACGAGCGCTCACATAAAAATGAGGACATGTAGGCTACTTTTGTACTTCTGCATAACGGATACAGGAGGACCTACACACGTGCTCGTGCCTACACGTTATAACATGCACTCAAGAAGGAACTTGAACTGATAGGCCTTCTCACAGGGTTTAAGAATGAAGTGAAAACTTTGTACTCGTATTCGTGGAGGGTTGATGCATGTACTCTTACTCGTACTAACAACCGTGGACTACAATGACACTCCTATTCGTGGCAAATTATAGTCACACTTCAGGTCTGGAAGCTAAAAGTAGTCGACGGCCTGGACATCATCATTCAAAGGCCCGTGTAACATATGCAGACATGACCGTGGTACACGGCGCCATCCAGACTCGTTAAGAGCATTATAGGACTCGAGCAAAGTTGTACACTGGGCCCCCTACTCATACAGCCACTGACCACAGACGTGCGGGATTTCTTTGTCTTTGCCGGGGACGGGCCGTCTTTTCCCTAGATAAGCCTCTGGTAAACAGGGTAAATGTCCGAGTTTTCCATTGGTCTGCCCGAGAAGGTGGTATTGCGGAGGGGGGGGGGGGCTGTATCCTCTTAAGCCCCGGCAAGTACGCCCTATTCATAACAATAAACGAACATTAAGCATGGCCCCTAATGGGCCTATGCTTGTGCGTCTCAGCAACTACCCAGCGTACCCGTTCGTTAAGACGGCCCTGACGCCATGAGAGTTTCACCCTGCTTTAATAAGGGACTTGGTGGCGGAAAATGTAACCACTTCCTGGTTAAAAATAAGAAACTTACGTTAATATTAACAGTTTTCTGGTTAAATTAATGGTGGCGAAAAATTCTGGCAAAATCAACACCTTACTTTTGAGTTTTCAACCGGGATTCCATGGCTGTTTTAATCAAAACGTGGTTGGATAATCCGTGACCAAGATTTTGGTTAAATTTAACCAGGGTGTTTTAAGAATATTTAACGCCCTCCGTTTCCGACATATTGGCTTTTTCAAAAGTAGAGGTTCCACAAGTATGATCTTCTATTTCTGTTCTTTTTCCTATCTTATAAAAAGGTTCGTTCTTTATTCAGACTCGCAATCGTGGCAAACATATTTTGTAAGAAAATCAATTGTTTCAATGCTCCGCCCAGAGGTGTCGGCTAGTTGTGGGGTATGTAATCCCTGACGACGAACATAGGCCCCGACGAATTTCTTGGTTTGGTTCTTAAAGTGAGCAGATTCTTCAATACTATTCCAAAATTTTTCCACCTTTCCGTAATAAAAATAAGTTTTCAATTCTTCCATAGAACCTCGAAGTTTTGCACGCCTTTGCACGCCTAAAATTTCGAGTTCGCCATCCTTTCAGCAACCCGTCCCATTCATCGGGACTTAGGGATGCTGCCCCCCCCCCCGTCGAGGATCTTGACCCCGGTCGGCAAATCTTGGCACCACCCCTAGCTGAGTCTGCATGCAGGTTTACTATGGTCAATGATTTCCCCTCAAAAGTCTGGCGCGCTTCGCGCGCAATCCTCACAGCCTACGTTGTATCACTTTTCAACATTATAAGCGCAATTATACCAGTGAATTATCATATCATGGAAGTACGATGATATTCTAGGCATAACTAGGTGTGCACTCGAGGCATGGAAGTTCCGCAGAAGAACTTCCATGCCTGGAGGCGGACATTACGGGGTTTACGCCATATGGTAATCTAATACCTTGAGTAACATTCGTAACATGCTAATGATGACTATGTGGTTTAAATTTACTTGTACCACAAATTTATTCAAAATATTACTTTTTTCGTCCACTGTAATTGTACATTTTATTCTGTTGTACAAGCTGTTCAAGCAAAATTTCGTTCAAAGTAAAAAAATACGATAATTGTGAACTGAACAATGATTTGACGTCATTCGAAGGTCAGCTTAAAGTCCCATGCTAGTGTTCCAACCGTGTTAATGCCCAAGACATTTTGGTGACTTTCTCTCTGGATCATGGCAAAATTATACTGAACCACACCAGGGTCTTATGGGAGTCCATGGTCCCCTCACCGTTTGCAAAGCATTCGTCTTTACCTCCGCTTGCGGAGCCGAAGAAGCACCGTCATGATCATAGCTTTGTTCCTTTCACTTGTGGAAACATTCCACGTCTGTGTATCGGAAAAGGAGGGGACAATTTGCCACCATTTAAGGGAAATTTTCTCGCATGTGTATATGCAGGACCAATTTTTTAAGCTGTCTGTAGAGGGCTTGACATACCATCCCCTGTGGTTACCACAAACTGCCATAATCTGCTGGTACGACTGCCTACAAACAAGTCATCTTCGGTGCTACCATTTGAGGTGCCGGTGCCCCCCGTGTCAGAATTCCTGGCTACGGGCCTGATGAGCGGAGCTCTGAGGCTCTCCCCCTCTGACTCCCCTGCCTCTCATCTGGCACCGCGGTTGCGAAACGTTTGCAGAACGACGATCGTGTGGGATATAGCTTTGTACAGTCGACAAAAAAGGAAGAGTTAAACATTAATAGTGCAGTGTACTTAACTGAAAAATCTGGCAAAGGTTACAGATTCAAAATTTCTCATGAAAACATAAATATTGTCAGGCGATGAAGGAAAGACAGAAGAAAGATGGTAATGCTGCAAGGCATTTCCGTGTTTAAGACACCTAAACAAAAAGGTGGCGCCCAAAAGTGTTACAAGATTGGTCTGGATGGGTTTAATGAGGCTATACAGCTCACACCGGGTCGAAGGTCACATATATAGCAGAAACAGTGCCAATGGAAAAAAAACGTATAGACGTTCGTCACGTGACGGCACATGCAGTAGGTTCCCATTTGCCATACCATTGGCAGCACGATGGCAGAAAGGACTACTTAGGTCTTCCACATGACGTCACTTTCCTTCAGTGGACGGCAAAAAAATCACCCCGCTCCATTTTTGACATACACGATTTAGAGCTCGAGTACGTTTACACGTGCGTGTACGCATTGGTATATAAACATACTGTGTGATGCCGACAAATACCCTGAAGTGGTGACGTCAATGGAAGACCACTATTGACCTAAAGTACATGAAGTCAGAGAGTCATAAAAACGACGTGCGCATACTCAGAGGATACGCATGTACACACTTTTGTAAACTAAACAGTGCAACATGTCCTCTAAGATGCCGGTTATCAAGTAGCTGATGACGTCAGTGAATAAAGTCTATGACGCACCCGACGCGCGCATAGCAAGACTCTTACATCAGACCTTATGCACTGACGTTGCACGGAGTCATTTTGGGGGAAAACAATGAAGCACATTGCACGCACGACGTAGATCTCGCACGCGCCGTGTAGTAGACTTACGCATGGCCGTAAGGGACTGTTCTCTCAGGGAGGGTGGTGATTTTTGCCCGATTCCAGACCTAATTTAACTGTCCAATTTTCCACCCGACTGAGGCAAAATATTTGCCCGATTTAGTCAGGTTTCTGACATCTCGTGGGCGGTCACCCCAGCACCCCTGGCGCATACGGCCATGGACTTACGCCCGTATCCGACCGGTACACAAATCAGCTATCTAACTTTGTTGGTGTAACTTGCAATGACGCACGCTTGCCTCCTTTAGAGGGTGCACTTTCTCTTTTGTGACGTCATATGCATAAGACCACGTCTTTACTCGGGGGTTAAAGTGTACCTTTAAGTCTAAAATTTCAAAAATATATGTTACACAGCTCGAAAAATGAATCCAACTGGTCCAACTCCCATCTATACAGGACATTCCTGAGCTGAGGTATAGAATGTTGAAGCTTATTCACTCAATTATGGTAGATTGCGCAATAATTAGTGATGTCATTCTTGTACTACTCAAATTAAATTCTTGTTTCTTTGTTTTTTCGAAAGACATTGCACCTTGTACCAAACTGTGATTACTTTTTTTCTGTTATAAGGTGACTTGGCTATACAAAACCAGTCTCTGTACAACATGCTATGCGAGACAACAGTAAAATTTCAAGGTTATATAAAAGTTTTAATTTCAAAAGGAAACAAAAGCAGGTAATGTGAGTTGTACAAGAAGGACATCACAAATTATTACGCAATCAACTACTTTAAATTAAGAGAATAAATTTCAACATTTTATGTCCCAGAAACCTGGTAATGTATGAAAATGGAAGTTGGCAGGCGCGGATCCAGACATTTCAAAAAGGTGGGGGGGGGGGGGTGAAAGCCCTCTTGAATATTCTCCTAGATTAACATTATGCTAATTTTCGCCTATTTGTTATTGTTGATTTCGCGAAAAGGGGGGCTGAGGCCGGGAAAGCCCCCCCCCCTTGGATCCGCGGATGGTTGGAGAAATGAAATTCATTTTCCAACGTCTAAAATATATATTCTTGTAATTCTAGACTCAAGGTACACTTAAAAATATTTCACCGAATTCACTACATCGCGCATCTCTGTCTTCTCTGTTTATGGGAAATTTTGATAGTCCAGCGTTTATTGCATCCACAGAATTCTGTGTGTACGCACCGCAAACACATTTGCTGCGCGTATTGCTGTGACCGCTCATATGGAAACGCGCCATCACGTGTAACTCAAACAGGACGATTAGATGACGATGATTCTACAGGTCGGAAACCATGAATTGGGCCTTCAGTTTGCGTTGAATTGAAAACATTCCCTGGACTGTACTACTTTACGTCGATGCGCAATGCACATTATTTTCACTCCGAAGCATTCTTCCTATATGCGGACGTGACGTGTATCCGACCTCGCGTAGGTTTAGAGTCACGGAAAACCGTACAGACCACATATTCCATATACAGCCATATATTGGCATGCGGACATTCCTTAACTCATATGGCATAGTTACAAAAACGTCGCTCACATGGCGTCTCTCCATTGAAGCTTGTCCGTGGCTAGCCTGTTTAAGGAGAGAAGCCTAGTTGCTTATTAGACGCTCTTTTTATATACAGTCCTACATGTAGATCAGTGGTACAATTTAGTATTGTGTTCACAGAGTTAGTATAGACCACTTATCTACATTAAGATCAGTGGTATAGACTCGCTTCTTCACGTGACGTCATAAATGTTCCGGTTTAATCTGTAACGCCATTTTGGACGCCAAACAGCGCACAAGCAACAACTGCACTGTGTAAAACAGTGGACGAAGCGTAAAACAGTTTGTTCCTTTTTTTCAAAGAATATTTTTTAACCGTATAAACTATTAAGGATCCATTGTGCGAATGTGCATGTGTAGGACCCTATGTCACGGTAGGCTACATGTACTGGGTTTGAATCACGTTGTAACGAACACATAAGAAATAATATTCTACGTAATTTTTTAATTTAGTTCGCCCACCGGAAATGAAAAAAATGGGTCTAACATGCACTCCGCAGGGGCGGATCTAGGGTCTTTTCTGAGGGGGGGTCCAACATGAAAAGGGCACATTCATTTTTTTTTAAAAATTTTGGTTCCCATAAACGTCAGCGATTACACAGCTTACCGCATATTGACAAAGAAAGGATAAACCAAGAGACATGCAAAAACTGGAATCAAAACGGTGAAATTACAAAGCGCGCGAAGCGCGCGAAAATTTTTCGGGTAAGCCTACACTTATAAGAATTTGTACTAATTTAGAGCTTAAATAGAACAATTGAGCGGACAGTTGGGCCCTATCGGGCATAACTTTATTGTACTTCCGTCCTCGAGTCACTAGTCGTACCGTACGACAGACACAAGTGAACGTTAACCAGGTTTAGCGAAATGCGATTCAATTCCCGACATTTACATAAATCCATGTATTCTACTTATTAACTTGAAGAGGTGGAAAGGGTTTGTACTGTATTTAGCTTTAAGTATAACTGAACTGAGGAAGAGTGGACAAAGCGTACCGAAAATTTTGGATTTTATCCCAGAAATTACCCTTATAAAAGCCAAAAGAAGTAAACTGACCATGGGTGGCGGCAGAATTTTTCCAGCAGGGGGCCGGGCCATGTCAGCTACCCCAAGTTCCGACATTCCCTATTTCGAGGGTATGATGAGAAGGGCAAATGTGGGAGCCTCATTATCCCATGCAATTGCAGGCATATTTTGCATTATAGCACTTAATACTTCATGATCCGAGTTGCGCACTGTTGGTGTTCTTTGAATATGGATCGTGAAATTGAAAAGCGCGCGAAGCGGGCGAAATTTTTTGATAGGCTTACACATAAAACATATGACGAAACGAAAAAAAGAACTGTAGGGCTTGTAGACCGTATCGGGTGTAACATACATTGTATCGAAACCACCTGGACTACACGATGAAATAGCCAAACTTTGCTCCGTAAGTCGCTCACCAACTGACTGTACCGCATGACACACACAAGAGAACACCAACTAGGCTTTGCGATATGGAATGAAAGTTACGACGGTTACAGCCCACGAGACCGAAGGTTCACGAGACCGAAGGTCCGCGAGACCGAAAATGAAACAGGGTCCACGAGACCGAAGGTCCGCGAGACCGAAAACGAAAAAGGGTTCACGAGACCGAAGGTCCGCGAGACCGAAAATGAAATAGGGTTCACGAGACCGAAGGTCCGCCAGACCGAAAATTAAATAAGGTCCGCAAGACCGAAAATAAAATAGGGTCCGCGAGACCGAAAATGAAATAGGGTCCGCGAGACCGAAAATGAAATAGGGTTCACGAGACCGAAAATGAAATAGGGTCCGCGAGACCGAAAATGAAATAGGGTTCACGAGACCGAAATTCAAAATCCGCTCGCGAGACCGGAACGTTCATACCAGAAGGGTGGAGTTGCAAGGGCAACGCAATAGTTTGCAAAATGTAAATACTACAGGGTGCCAGTATTAACTTTGAGCGGAGCGTAGCAGTACGGCGGACTGACACTTCTGTCGGTCTCGCGGACCCTTTCTCATTTTCGGTCTCGCGGACCTTTTCCCGTTTTCGGTCTTGCGGACCTTTTCTCATTTTCGGTCTCGCGGACCTTTTCTTATTTTCGGTCTCGCGGACCTTTTCTTATTTTCGGTCTCGCGAACCTTTTCTCATTTTCGGTCTCGCGGACCCTTTCTCATTTTCGGTCTCGCGGACCCTTTCTCATTTTCGGTCTAGCGGACCCTTTCTCATTTTCGGTCTCGCGAACCTTTTTTCATTTTCGGTCTCGTGGACCCTCTTTGTTTTTGATTTTCGGTCTCGCGGACCTTCGGTCTCGTGGGATGCCCCCGTTACGACCTTTACATAAACTATGTATTCTGCCCATATGTTACTTGGTAAGGTGGGCAGGACTTGTGCTATCCTGCTATGTGGAATGGAACTATTAAAAAATAGAGTGACCCTACAGCGCGCGTAGCGCGCCGAAAATTTTGGGTTCTTATTACAGAAATTATCCTCTTGAGAGCAAAAAAACAGGTAAACCGTCGATTAGTTGTCGTCAGGGACTGCGTACTTTCGACTAAGACTCCCCTACGAAACTGTAAAACGTCTCCGAGAGGGGGCCAGCCTTCCCCGACGGGGGCATGAACCCTTCCCCCACCTGACGCTACAGCTATCTCGACTGGGGGAGGAGGTTAAAATACTGTATGTTGTGTTCCCTATATAGTTGCGGCGCGACTATCAAAAACACTCTGTCAGAATAGATGACTGAAGTCGAATGTTTGCTTTTCATTTGCGACAGCAGACCGGTCATCAGTCCAAAGACGTCAAAAAAAAATTGAACCGACTGACATTGCGTTATTTGACCTGGTGGTGATTTTATATAGTAATTTTAAAATGAAACAAACACCGATTTGTCTATTGTGACTTCTGGTCAACTCTTGGCTGTGGACTTTACCTAAGACTGGCTTTTTATTCCCATCACTAGGGCAACACAATAAAACCAGAGGGTAATTCCAGAATATAAATATCATAGCAAAACGTATTTAGCCTACCTACTCTCTCTTGTTCACGAGAGAGAGGGTGGAGGGAAGGTTTCGTAGATGTAGCGTTTATAGAGTGTAAACAGATCATTATTTTGTAAGACCAAAAGACTAGCAGTGACCTTTTGGAATCAATATTAAAACCCAATAGTAACACGTTGCGTATAGCTAGTGAGTATGACGTAATATCTGCATGTTTTGTATTACTCTGAATGCCCAAGCACGCCATACGTGGTTCCAAGCGAAAAGTGATTAGAATGCCTGATTGTCACGCAGACATACTGTAGTCACATTCTCTGTAAAACGATTGCACTGTTCGGGTTTCGGGGCGGCCAATATAGGCTACCGTAGTCAAATATATTGCCGAAAGTTTCTGCGATACATGGCTAGACTTTTACGAGTGGATTGATCGATACTGGATGGGGGTAACCAAAATCTCCTCGGAATTGGACAACACTGTCATTACCTGTGAAAGTGTCTCGTTTTTTTTTTTTTTTTTTTTTTATGGTAGTGTGAAAAAAAAAACATTTTTTGAAAAAGGGCACATTGGAAAATTTGAGGGGGGGTCCGGACGCCGGCGACCCCCCCCCCCTGGATCCGCCACTGCTCCGAAGAATTCCAGAAACGTATCTACAGTTATGCGTTGCATATTCGTTGGAAACAGACAATAAAACTGCAGACAATTTGATTTTTCTTGACGATTACGCAACAAGCTTCCCCCATCATCAAGAAAAAAAAAGGTTCAGAATTTTAAAGCTTTGACCAATACTTTTTTGTACCAGGAAGGTTTTGTAACACCTCACAGTTTGTACACAGTGTACATGGTGCGCGCAATATGTTTGACATTCAATAAGGCTGACTTTGTTTTGTCACAGGTATTTGTGAACGTCAGGGAAGAACCTCGAAAGCGCGCAATTAGTTTGCTAATTAGCTAACGTCACGGTTTCCGACATCCGTGAACCCTCGCCGCGGCAGCCATGCTTTCACAGCATACAATCTGCATGCCCATCTTTCGTTTTAACGGTTTGTTTCATGGGTTTATTCCTTGTTACTAGGAAGTGACGTCACCATGCCCTACATTTTTTTCAAGTTGTAGGTCTAAAGTCCGGTCAAATCCATGCAATGTTTGATTAGGCCTATTGTCCTTTCTTTGCTGGTAGTCACTCTTAACCAGAACCAAAACAGAATGATAGTTACCAGTGTAAATCAATCAAGTGCCATAAATTTCTGGCAAAAAGCCATAACGCCCATTGTTTCTGTCGATTGCTCTGGAAATCTTCAGCCAAAGTAGCACTTTGCCCTCTCGGTGTTTCTGTTTGGTTTATGTCCATGCAGTTTCGACTACATCGCAGAAATAATTTGAAAGTTTCTGTAAGGAAAAATTAGTACTGTACCTGTCAATTAAATCTACTGCCTGATCATAATTAAAATATTCGTTAGTGCATGACAAAATACTGAAATATATGACTTAGGCCTACCATGGCTAGTGAAATGATGACAGTTACACAGTGAAGAAAGTTCGTTTCATATCAAATTGAGATAATTTTAACTTAAGAATATCAGTAAAGACTCGACACCACGGACGGGCTGTTAAGTATGAAAAACACATTTTGACCCGACACATGGGCGTAAATCCCGGGGGGATGGGGGATATATCCCCCCAACATTTGACTAGGGGGGATGGCGCATATAATCATCCCCCCAATGTTTCAGTCTACAGATAGGCCTACGTGTATGATGGAAAGTATATTTTATTCTTCATTTTCATAGCAAATTTTTTTTCAATCTCGCTTCACTTTCTATCACAAATGTTTCTCAAACTATCAGAATTTTAGTAAATCGTTGGCAATCTATCAAAATTTTCGCGCGCTCCGCGCGCTTCCAACCTTACGTCAGTGTCACTCATATTATCAATATCTTCCGAAAGCAACTTTCGGAGAAGCACGGCTGCCACAGCAGCAAAAGTTGAAAGTTTACGAATTAATAGGTAAAACACTGGCTTATGGCAGTGGCATGTAGGTTTGTTGGGCAATTGAAAGTGTCTCGATGTAGAGTCTGAATGCAGGTTTTGTAATGGAAATATTATTCGTCACTGTTTACACTTCATGTCATGACCATGGAGTCCGAGGTGGTAACTCCATGATTAAGGCAATAATACACGAAACTGTTCTGATCACAACACTTTCCGAAGAACAGATATACATCTCCAAACATCTGTGAGGACCTCGCATCAATATGGGATCTTTCAATCTAATATGTAGCATGATGTAGAAGGTTGAAAGTACGTATCTGCCGTTATACATTTTCCAAAAAATTTTACCAGAGATTCGCCAGTTCGCGCTGAGCCATTATCGGTATAGATGGTGATTGTTAATACACTTATGACGAAAACAGCACTCTGTAACGCTCTTATTAGTCCCTCAACCCTTTTGTTACACCTATCAGGGATGTCTAACATCACCTCCCTGCACCTATACTCTCCCTCCCTCTCATTTTCCATTGCTGGCAGCTGTTCGTCCGGATTTTAGTTCAAAAGTAGTAAAGATACGATAGTTGTGAAGTGTTCGGCGTCAAACTCTATATTATCATTTGGATGTCAGGTAGTATACGCTTATGTCATTGCCCCCCCCCCCCGCACCAAGTTAATATGATTATTGCAGAGAGCAATAATAAAGGTGTAATTTACGCAGACTTGGGAGAACTGAGGCATTATTACGACATCATCTATGATGCCCCCAATCACAAACAGGCCCGTACGCAGGATTTTCCAAGAGGGGGTTCGAATAAGACCGTGTCACATGACGTCATCTTTTGTTTACGCGAACATATTGGAACAAACACTTTTGTACACTGTGTCTCTTCACTACTTAGTTGTATACACTTCACCGTGCATGTACATTATATTTAACACGCAGCTATGGCTCCATTGCCTGACTTCAACTTCGACTGATTTACCATTTGAATATGCATATCTGCGCCTCGTTTATTACCCCAACATGGCAGCTTTTTGCGTTGCCGCAAGAAAAAAATGTTACGTTGGTGAAAATGGATCTGTAGACGTTGAATCCTCATCTGCAGGGGAACTACAAGGGTGTGGCCATTAGTTTTCACCATAGAGAAATTCGCAAACCCATCCCAAATAGCTCCATCGCAGTGGCGTAGCTAGAGGGGGCAGGGGGCGGTCGCCCCCCACTAAGTCTCCGAAGACCTCTGTCGGAAATTTTTACCACCTTGATTAAAAATTCTTGCAACGGAAATAAGTAGATAAAATTATATTCTTAGGGTTTTACTTACAACACTTATGTTTTTGCAGAATTACTCATCGAAATGGTTACTGACAAGGCCTGGAAGTGTCATTTAAGGCAATCTCGGAGATATTTTAATCTATTTTTTCGGCGCGCTACACGCCAGATGATAGTGGCGCTACGCTTAGATAGTACATCACTACTTCAAGAAAATAATCTGTAGGAATTTTTTGCTTCCCCCCCCCCCTCCCCCACAAAAAATATCTAGCTACACCACTGTTTCATCGGCGAAAAAATGTGCACACGAGCGGGCAGCGGGCGAACAATCTTGGCGCAACCCTTCCAAAGACGTAGGAAGCAGGTCATTTTATAGGACGTTTTTCAGTTGAGAGGTGGGGGGTAGCTGTTTGAGAATAAAAACGAAAAACATGAAAATATCTCAGCGAAGCGCACAACCAGTTAGCGCATAAAATACCGAGGAAATTTTGGCCAAAATGTCTTCAAGTTGCAAAATGGCACTTCTTATGCCCTGTATGTACCATTAATATATTGTTTTATTTGAAGTTTTAGAATACATTTTCTTCGTTTCCTTAACGCACTACTCTGAAGATGTCCCAATAATGGTTGCGTGCGAACCGCGCAGAAGAAATGCTGTTGGAAAAGAATGTAGAACAAGAACTGTATAGGCTACTCCAATTCTTCTTAAATATGCTGCACAAGTTACCGTTCTCTTGATGTTTGATTGGCACATGTTGTCCTCACAATGCCTGGCTCTGACGAAGGTTGTTCCCTCTAGATTCGGAAAAGTGTTTTAGAGAACTATTCCTTGTATATTATTGCCCTTAGATGCAGAGTGTAAACCGCGAAGAATGCGCGCCGAAATATTGAATTGAAAATACCATATTTCAATACTAAAGTTGCATCCAGACCTTGCACACAGACTCTTTCAATTTCCAAACAAAATTTGTCTAGCAAGAAGCCAATGGCAATGGTGAATTAATCCTCTAAATATTTTAATTATCTTGAAATATATCTTCCAATAGTACAACGCCGTGTTCCTCCTTAATCACGCATAAACATAACAACCGGCATAAGTTTAACAACCTTTGCCGGTATTGGTAACAAGCATATAGCTGTGTTTGGAAATTTTGATAGTTTTGGAAGCATTTGCAAAACTTTTGTTATGGTTTGGTAGTTCTGATTTGATAAAATCAGCACTCATGAAAAAGAAAAAAAAACTTATCAAATGTCGGGGCAGCTGAACCCTGATCGGGAATAGCACGCCCTGCGGGTATCTACCCCGTCTACGGCGACGAAATGGCCCCATCCCAACTCGTTTACTGTACTAGGAGACAGATACGATAACAACTAAGCGATTGAGGGTTACGTATAGTAAGGGCGAGACCTGTCTAATATTCAGCCAAAATATGGGGGAAAAGTAGGCAGTGGCGTAGCCAGGGGAGGGCGTGGGGGGCGCCAGCCCCCCATGAAAGCTTGTCGCCCCCCAGTCGCCCCCCCACTGGCGATCTAGGCCAAAAAAAAATTCACTCAACTCACTACTCAACTTGATAATAATATACGATATACCTATTTTTTTTTGCTCTGAAGAGGGCAATTTCTCTTCTAAATGACCCAAAATTTTCGGCGCGCTTCGCGCGCTGTGAATTACTTTTGTTTCTCCAATATATTGTAAGTTCCATTCCACATAGCTAGATAGCATAAGTCCTGTTCACTTTACAAGTTACACGGTAGGTAGAGTACACAGTTTATATAGAGATGATAGTAAATATCATCCCAAGATCGCAAAACCTATAGTTGCTGTTATCTTGTGTGTGTCATACGGTACGGTCTCACTGGGCAAAGTTTGGCTATTTCATCTGGTAGTCCAGGCATGGCCATACGGGCCGGGGGAGGGGGGAAGCCGCCCCCAAATGTCAGAAACCTGACTAAATCGGGCAGATATTTTGTCTCAGTCGGGCGGAAAATTGGACATTTAAATTCTATACTCTAGACTTTGAGGCAGGGGTGGCGCCAGGGTGGCTCCAAGAGGACAATTTCTTTAATCAGAACCCAAAATTTTTGGCGCGCTACGCCCGCTTTAGATTCACTCCAGTTTCTTCAATAGTTCCATTCCACATAGCTAGATAGTATAAGTCCTGTCAACCTTACCAAGAAAAATGTAGGCACAGTACACAGGTTATAGATGTCGTCAATTGCATCCCATATCGCAAAGCCTAGTTGCTGTTCTCTAGTGTGTGTCATGCGGTAGGGTCAGTTGGTGAGCGACTCACAGAGGAAAGTTTGGCTATTTCATCAGGTAGTCCAGGTGGTGTCGACACAATGTATGTTTTCTCCGATACGGTTTACAAGTTACAACCCCAACCGTTTTTATTTTTTTGTATTTGTACTCAATGATTTCATATGGGTTTTGTGTAAGCCTACCAAAAATTTTCACGCGATTCGCGCGCTTTACAGTGTCAAAATTCAGATTCAAAAGAACACTATCAGTTCAACTCGGCTGTTAAAGTATTAAGTAATGTTATGCAAAATATGTCCTGCAATGGCGTTGGCCGATAGTTCGACTCTTTCATATCCCCTTCTCACCACCCCTCAATAAAGGTGCTGTCGGAACTTGGGGTCACTGGCATGACCCGGCCCCTGTGGGGAAAATTCTGTCGCTACCCATGGTCCATTTACTATTTTGGCTTTCAAAAGGATCGTTTCTGCAATAAAACCCAAAATTTTCGGTACGCTCTGCACGCTCTTCCTCAGTTCCGTTACTTATAGCTAAATTTAGTACAAACCCTTTCCTCCTTTTCAGGAAACTTAATAAGTAGAATACATGGATTTATGTAAATGTCGGAAATTTCATCTCATTTCGCAAAACCTATAGTTAATGTTCTTTTGTGACTGTCGTGCGGTACGGCTAGTGATTCTAGAAGGGAAGTACAATATACGTTATGCAAGGTAAGGCCCAACTGCTCGGACAATTGACCTATATAGGCTTTAAATAAGTAGGCCTACAGACTTTTCTAATGTAAGCTTACCCAAAAAATTTTCGCGCGCTTCGCAATTTCAGAAGTTATTCTGCTATTGCACGTCGTTTGATTTGTATTTCTGGGGAGTTCATATTTTCAAGCTCAGCAGGGTTTTTCGTGTACTTCCCTTCACCTCATGTCTCTATTACCATTCACCATGTATTTTTGTATGTATGCGTGAAGTGATAAAACAAATAAACGAAACGAAACGAAAAGGGAAACGAAGTTAGATTCCGGGAGAAACATGAAATCAGTGCCTCTGCTTCTCTAGTATATACAAATTTTATGCAATATATCAGTATGGCATGGTATAGTACACAGATTTTCTGCAAATCCCCTTCACCAACCCCTCAAAAAATCGGGGTCGCTGGCCCCGCGACGGGCAAATCCTAGCACCACCCCTGCTGTGAATTACAAAGAGACCAATGGTATGTGAACTTCACAATTTACGCCGAATGCAATGGTTATCATAGGCTATAAAAGTACCCACCATAGTCTAGGCCTAGGTGCGTGGCTTTTGTCAATGACAGCGAGTATCAGTATGTGCAGGAACCTAGCCCACCGCTACCTCGTGAGAATAAAATAAAATGAAACTTTACGTTTTTTCACCAAAACTGCACATCTTGATGGCTGCTATCAAGCCTGGCAAGTGCCATTTCCGGCGATCTGGGATGTATTAAAATCTCAAATTTTCTTGATACGCTCCGCGCTAACTCATGGTGGCTCCGCTTAGATAGTAACAAGGCGCCCTCCCATGAAATGGTCAAGCCCCCCCAGCGCCCCCCTACTAAAAAAATCCTGGCTACGCCACTGAAAGTAGGCTAAACAAGCTATACAAATTTTTGGTTCCTGTTGACGAAATAGACTCCTTAGAAGCAAGTACAGGTAAACTGTCGGGGAGACTGTCCGCCGAAGGGGATTACACACTTTATCGCATTATGCGTCACTATGGCTCATTGACCACCTTCAACGACGTAACTTCTGCCCTCACCATGGTTTAAGCTGACAAAAAAGACAAAAAAAAAAAAAAAAGATTGGAAACGCCAGGCTAGACTGCAGAATAACTTATTCTAAGCCACCATTGTGCCATTGCAGACTTTCTTGTCTATCATACATAATTTCCAGAGTGTAAGCAGGTGGGCATCACAAACGCTCTAGACTGCGGGGAAGTGCGCTTGAAAACACAAATTTTTCACTATAGTTCAACGCAGTGTATCATGCGTGGGCGCCAAATATAGTGGGAAGAGACATTAAACTGGAATCAGGGTTCACAGGAGCTGACACAATCGCCCTTTTAATCACCCACTTGTCTATCCTAATACATAAAACCATAGTGCGCATCCCTCGGAAATTTATATCTTTGCTCAGTTTAGCTGTCAAGCAGTGATACAGAGCAAGGATCCTCTACTCCTAGCTCCCAACCTCTGGGAAAGTGGTGACAGAACCAGCTCAGTCATTACAAGAAAATGGGTGTGCAAAATGGGTGTACATATAGCCTTACCTCGTTTGGAACAGCGGAGATACTCGCCAAACCCCTTCGAAGGGCGCGGAAAATGGGGGTGTTGGAATAATGACGAAATCATGCTTGTTATGTTATCCTAATATTCATATGAAATGTGTTTTATTTGTAACAATGTCTGATTCATCATTGCAAGGGGAAGAAAGAAGCCATAAGTAGCGACGAACCACCCCTAGTTCACAAAGGGGGTTCGTTTTCAAAGAGAGGTTCGATTTCAAAAACGAACCCATTGACGAACCACTCGACCCCCCCCCCCCCCTGCGTACGGGCCTGACAAAAAACCTGGCCACGCCACTGATCTCAAGCCAACTTGCAGGTCTTGTAATGATCTCCGAATTCAAAATCTAGTCGACTGGGATGACCCTATATGTTGATTCCTGCCTTTTTAAGCTTAACAGGACATTGTTTCTCTTGTACAATTTCAATCCAGTGCAGCTTATCAACGAGTTTTGTGCTCAAAATAGCATTTCCTAAATGTATGAATATACTAATAGCCAACCAAAGACCATTACCACTGAAATTGACCCATTAAAACAGTCTTCCTGGCACTTCTGAGACGTTAAAACCCAGGAGCTTCCGGGGGCTCCACCCCTGGACCCCCACCGGGGCTTTGCCCCTGCACACCACCAGGGGCCCTAGGGCGGGCCCCTGGACTCTACCCATCATGAGCTCGCGCTTCGCGCTCGCCGTGCACGCTTCGCGTGCACATTTTTCACATTTGCGATAGCTCACTCCATCCCCCCTCCCCCAAAGTTGAAAAGAAATCTACGCCCCTGATCCGACAACTTCAACCCAACACATTACAATTATTAGGCCCTGATTATTTTTATTTTTTAAAGAAAGTTCTGTGGATGACTCCAACTAAAAGGGCAAACGCGGTCACCCCAATTTCAATTTGTGTACCCTTGTATCCTAATTTGTGGATGACCATCTTGAATCATTTGAAAATATTTTACTGAATTGTTTAATTCGTGCAAGGGAACTCTTTGGTATAGCTTGAACTATCAACAGTCAATGGTCGGTGACGTCAGGAAGATGCCTTTAAGGGCAATAAAAGGAGATCAGCAAGAATTAACCGATGTTTCTAAAGTATTTAGGGACAACTGCTTATTCTCTGTTAGGGCAAAGATTGTAAGTCACCGAAGACAGCTACCAACCGACACTCTATACTCACCTCATATTGTCTGCGTCCGAAAAATGGTTGTTTTCTTGAAGAGAGTTCATGACGGTTCAGCTGAGAAGGGTTCATAAAGGTTCAGTTGAGCTGGGTTCATGGCAGTTCATTTAATGTTATCACATTCGTTTGGAATAAATCGAGACGGTTGCAAGCCGATAATACAACACTGAAAATACGTTACACAAGTCGTCAGCCAGCCAGCCATTCAGAAGGATAGCTAAAGAAATTCCGGCTTGTAGATTATTTACATCGACAGTCATTTCAAGTGAACCGGGCTTTTCATAGGCGTAGCAAGCGCCCCCGGTCAAAAATGTGGTGGGCGGAAGTATGCTTCTGCCCCCTCCCCTCATACCAAGGACGAAAATGCCTTATTGTTTCTTCTGTAAAACACTTGCGGTAATTTTCCTTAAAATTTGCCCAATACGTTGCGCCAAATTGCACCTACGGACCCTCAAATATTCAAAATTTTCTCAAAGGGGAGGGAGTTCTCCTCCCTCTAGACCCCCAAAAAGGCAGTCCGAAACAGCGTTCATCCCCCAGTCACGAACAGCTTCCTACGCCTATAGGGCTTTTACCCGGGATATGTCCAAACAACTCCATAACTGATGGTGGTTTCACTGTTTGCGACTTGCGCAAATACAATGGAAACCATCGAAACCCCAGTAGCGACACCAGGATATGGAAAGCGGGTGGGAGTGGGCGATAGGAGAGCAGAATTTATTGGAGCCATTCATATCTCATTTTACTTGGGGAATTAACCAGGGGTAAATTGGGAAGGGAAATTTGGTAGGGGCATGCCCGCTCACTCCCCCCCCCCCCACTGCTCTCGAGTGTACCACTAGTCACACATGTACCCAATTAAACATTACTGTTGTAGTGCATGATCCGAATGTACAGAACAAAAGCGTTCAAGGTGGGGGAAGGGGGCATATGCCAGCCAAATTCGGGCGAAAACAGTGGATCCATTCAAGCAAATGAGCAAATGAGACAGCCAAGAAAATAAATTTTGCTCTTTTGCAACCGACACAGCGGTATCAAAATTACTTGTTCCAAAAATCTACATTCCGGGAAAAAATTATCCCTGACCCCAAGAAATATTGACCCCCGTACGCCTATGGTACATAACAATTTACAGACTTTCAATTCCTCTCATGTCCATACGTGCAACACTAACGACAGGTGGAAAATTAATCCGAGATGTGTAATTGTGTACTTTGTATAAGTAAATTATTCGCCTTCATGAAAATATTTGTACAAAGTAAAACACGGTCTCCTAAATATTGCACATACAGTAAAAAGTATCAAACAAAATAAAAGGAATCAGTTCCTTCGTATAAAAAGAGTTTGATGACGAATTGGGCCAAGTCACTACAAGTAGGACTTGAACATCAGAACCCCAGCTTTAAACTTAAGCTCTGTGTCGTAACCGGGAGTCACTTTTTCTAATCAAGCCTAGCAGACTACACTTTTCAAGAAAATCCCGTCTTGAAGGCATACAATCTGTAACTATTTTCTCGTTAGATTCTCCTGATAGCACAATTTTCTTTGAATCTCGATATTCTTTTCGACACGAACATTTATTCGTCTTCTTCAAACTTCTACCTGACATTTTCTTGACATCATAGTAAACTTAGGCTTTTGATCACATACTACCAAGGGACTCGTGCCAGGGACGAATGACACGTTGAATGACATGTGACTTGAACTGGATGCATGATATTCGAACTAAATGACTCCACAAATGTACTTTCTCACCCAGGCCTGCCCCTTCTTTCACAAACACGCAATTCTATGAGTATGGAAACTAAGACATACTGAACTTTCTGTCAGTAGCGAGGAAGGGGAAAGGGGAGGGTTGCCGGTGACACTGGCAACCCTTGTGGTCCAGGCCTACTGTAACTAACAAAGATATGAAGTCTTCGAACATAATGGGTTATCAAGCCCCATGCCCGCCCGGGCGGCTCGTACCTTAGCTACGTTACTGCTTACAGTATGTTCATACGTGACGCAGCTTCCTTTATTTAGTGATGGTACCCCCAACCACCCCCGGCAGGTCGGGTATACTTCGAAACCGTTACTCCCATAGTCTTGTCCTACATGAGTATATGGAAAGCGTATCACATAAAAATACACACAAACATAATACAACCTTACTTTCAGACTTCCTTTACAGAACAAGTTACGATCATGCGTTTCTGAATACGGAATGAAAATTCTGAAACCGACATTGCACCAAATATTTGAAAATCATAAAGAGGCCTGTTAGGTATTCGTCGGGGTAAATAGCTCGAAGATGTTAAACAGAACAAGACTGTAATGTATATTTGCATTGATATGTTCCAAAACATATATTTAAATTAGAATTTCCCCGAGGTATCCTTCACAGGGCGGCAATTTCGAGAACAAATATGTTGATTTCAAGGACAACTGGGCGACTCTGTGCGAGGGAAAACTTGCACGAAACATGTTGCTCAAAAACACTGAATATGTATGCAAAATACCTCCAGGGTCTGAACACTTCAAGCATTTGTGCAGGGTCTTGACTCTCAAAACTCTTAAAGGAATTCGCATACTTCTGTGGCCTTGAAAAAACAATTCTAAGCACCCTGCATGTTCAAGGACTTGAGGTCCGGTATGAAAATGGTTTTGAACATCACATTCAAAACGTGTGATAACTTGAAAAAACAAGAGTAGACATCTTGAAGTCACTCTCCAAAGTACCAGCTGTTTGGAGGTGTGGGGCCAGAGAATGATCTTAAGTCCAAAGCCCAAATATGAGGGTCCCACTATACTAAAACCGGTGCTGTGGCCGAGTGGATAAAGGCGGTGGCATTTGAAGCGACCAGGTTTAGCAAACCGGGAGGTTCGAGGTTCGGATTTCCGACCGGGTCAAAGTAAGGGGGGTTTTCATCCATGAGCAATCTATGGTTTCCCCATCTGAACTGGCCTTTCAAAAGAAAACAAATTTGACCTAAATTGTCGAGTTGGTTAACCACCCGACGTGAAGTTGTAATTTATAGGTCACATGCTTCTCCCATAGTTGTTGTTGCTTAGCACCGTAAATCAACTGTACTTCAAGGTCTGAATTCAAGATAATCAGGGACACACTGAAAACTTTATGAGAGAGTGGAAGGAATGGGGAAAAGGGAAGGGGCTTCCAGTGAGCTGCTCAGATTTGGAAGGGCAAACTGTATATTAGATGAGCACTTGTATGGATCTATTATTGTGTGTAACTAAGATAATAGTTGGAACAGGAACGAAGGATTTTACGTGGGATTCCCTAAAATGCTATGCTCACCATACTTTTTGCCAAGCAAATGTAAAGCCTGGCAACAAACTTTCACAAAAATTTGTCCTTTCAGATTTAACTGCCCATCAACTGTTTGTAACAATGGGATTGCCACTTCCTAAAATTAAGGAGAGTGAGCACACTGAAACGGTGCCATAACACAGTATTTCATTCAGGGGCGGATCTAGGGGGGGGGCCGCCCCGGCCCCGGCCCCCCCCCCCCTTTTTGAAAATGCAAAAAAAAAAAAAAAATGAAAGGGAAAAAAGAGAAACCAGAATGCAAAAATGCATTGAGGTTTCGATGATGTATGTTCTATTCCAAATAATGTCATGATGTCCCATATCTTTCAGTCACTGGTCAAAATTTCCCAAGAATTCCCAAGATCGTCATCTGGGGTTACGAGAGGTCAAAAAGCAAAATTTCCCAAGAATTCCCAAGATAGTCATCAGGGTCACCAAAGGACAAAATGCAAAATATCCCAAGTATTCCCAAGGCCTAACGTTACAGTATAGCCTAGAGGCTATGCTAAATACTTGGCAAGGCCCTAAGTAACATTAGCCTAGGTCTAGCCTAGGCCCAGCTATAAGTATAAACCTAGCCTAGGCCTATGCACAGCTGGTCACAGAAATCTCTCTGTAAATACTACAAACTTAGATGATGAGTACCAACATTTGACAGGCAATAACCGCTTTGACTAGCCCTAGCCTAGGCCATAGCTATTACAGTAACCTAGGCCTACCTCTAATAAGTAATATCAGCCCATACATACTGTACTACAATTAGGCTAGCCTGTACTGTGGCAGTTAGGCTAGGACTTAGTCACAGGACTAGGACTTTGTCTAGGCCTAGCCCATAAACCTGGAACTCTGAATTAGATTTATGTACTGAGTCTAACGTTATTGTGTGTGTAGGCTAATGTTTGTTGTTGGTTCTGTAACAACACTTAGGCCTAACGGTTAGGCCTACGTTAAAACTTGATCTGCCTGGTAAATTTTCCACTAAAGTTACTCACACTACTCTGCTACTCTGAAGAGGAGCCATATTACAACATACTGTGATATTCCTGCTGTAATTTTTATTATTCCATTTCTTTGTGCTATTTTTCCAATTCAGTTACAGTCAAATCTAACATTAACGTTGGGCTACTCAGCCAGCTCAACAGACCTTGGCAGGAGTCTGTCACTGCACTCAGAAACTAGCTTTTAACACAGTTTTTGATTGGTTGAAAGTGGATCTGTTTACAACTGATCAACCAATGATATGGTAGCTTATGGAATGTCATGGATCTGCTGCAAACTATCTACTGATTGGTTTAACATCCACTTGTTGACAAAAATTTAACCAATAACATAACAGCATAGATTACTGGGCTCAAATAAATACACTACAGTACTGTACAGAAAAGTGAAATACTGTAGTCTATTCTCAGTCTTTTGATATGTTGGCTAAAGAATAATAAAGTTCGTGAAAGGACCTATTTACTCATTCAAAATTTGGATTATCAAGGAAAAATCCATATTCCCATATTTACAATGATTTTCCGTACTGAATATGGAAAGTCCGTGCTGGTTGGGAGCTCTGTCTCAGGGTTTGACCCCCCTGGTGACCCCAGATGACTTTTGACCCCCACCAAAAATGATAGAGTTCTTCCTCTTACTATAAGGCATCTAAATACAAGGTATGAAATTTATCCAAGCTTCCTACCTCGAGATATCGTGTTAACAAGGTTTTCAGAGTATGACCCCCGGTGACCCCAGATGACCTTTGACCTCCAACAAAAATAATAGGGTTCTTCCTCTTACCATAACGCATCTACATAATAAGTATGAAATTCATTCAAGCTTCCTACCTCAAGATATTGTGTTAACAATGTTTTCAGGGTTTGACCCCCAGTGACCCCAGGTGACCTTTGACCTCCACCAAAACAATAGGGTTCTTCCTCTCAATATGGGGCATCCATGTACCACGTTTGAGAACTGTCAGAGCTTCCCTTCTTGAGATATCGTGTTAACAAAGTTTTCAGAGTTTGACCCCCGGTGACCCCAGATGACCTTTGACCTCCACCAAAAGTGAAAGGGTTCTTCCTCTTACCATAACCCATCTACATACAAAGTATGAAATTCACCCAAGCTTCCTAACTCAAGATATTGTGTTAACAATGTTTTCAGGGTTTGACCCCCAGTTACCCCAGGTGACCTTTGACCTCCACCAAAAACAATAGGGTTCTTCCTCTCAGTATGGGGCATCTATGTACCAAGTTTGAGAACTGTCAGAGCTTCCCTTCTTGAGATATCGTGTTAACAAAGTTTTCAGGCTTTGACCCCCGGTGACCCCAGATGACCTTTGACCTCCACCAAAAATGATAGGGTTCTTCCTCTTACTGTAACGCATCTACATACAAAGTGTGAAACTCATCCAAGCTTCCTACCTCAAGATATTGTGTTAACAATGTTTTCAGGGTTTGACCCCAGGTGACCCCAGGTGACCTTTGACCTCCACCAAAAACAATAGGGTGCTTCCTCTCAATATGGGGCATCCATGTACTACATTTGAGAACTGTCAGAGCTTTCTTTCTTGAGATATCATGTTAACATGGTTTTCAGAGTTTGACCCCCGGTGACCCCAGGTGACCTTTGACCTCCACCAAAAGTGAAAGGGTTCTTCCTCTTAATATGGGGCATCTATGTACCAAGTTTGAGAACTGTAAGAGCTTTCCTTCTTGAGATATCGTGTTAACAAAGTTTTCAGGGTTTGACCCCCGGTGACCCCAGATGACCTTTGACCTCCACCAAAAATGATAGGGTTCTTCCTCTCACCATAACGCATCTACATACTAAGTATGAAATTCACCCAAGCTTCCTACCTCAAGATATTGTGTTAACAATGTTTTCAGGCTTTGACCCCCGGTGACCCCAGGTGACCTTTGACCTCCACCAAAAACAATAGGGTTCTTCCTCTCAATATGGAGCATCTATGTACTAAGTTTGAGAACTGTCAGAGCTTCCCTTCTTGAGATATCGTGTTAACGAAGTTTTTAGGGTTTGACCCCCGGTGACCCCAGATGACCTTTGACCTCCACCAAAAATGATAGGGTTCTTCCCCTTACCGTAACGCATCTACATACAAAGTATGAAATTCATCCAAGCTTCCTATCTCGAGATATTGTGTTAACAAGGTTTTCAGGTTTTGACCCCCGGTGACCCCAGGTGACCTTTGACCCCCACCAAAAACAATAGGGTTCTTCCTCTCAATATGGGGCATCTATGTACCAAGTTTGAAAACTGTCAGAGTTTCCCTTCTTGAGATATCGTGTTAACGAGCAAAGTGTCACAAACGCACACACACACACACACACATACACACACACACACATACACACATACACACATACACACACACGCACATACACACATACATACACACGCCATCATGACCGCATAGGTTTCTCTTTTCATCGAAACCAAAAAAAAAACGGAAAGGAGAAGAGATAGAAAGAAGGACAGAGAGTGGAGTGATAGAGAATGAAGCTGCAATTAGCAACCTCGAAATATGGGAGTCATAGCGCACAGCAGATCAGTTTGAACGTCGATTGGGACGTTTACACACATGCTGATCTTACTACACATGATTGGATACAATCAATACGATACAATACCGATACAATACCATCAGCCAATCGAAAAATACCTTACGAGACAGTGCGCATCAGTTGAGATGGGGTGCTATCAAGCCTGGCAAGTGCCATTTCCGGCCATCTGGGATGTATTAAAACCTCAAATTTTCTTGGAACGCTCCGCGCCAACCTATGGTGGCGCTCCGCTTAGATAGTAAACGCAATGGCGTACACAAGGGGGAGGCCATTTTTTAACACAAATTTTACTTCAAAAGGTAGCATATGTGGCACCAGATTGCATGTTAGGACACCTAACTTTTCAAAAATTTTCAAAGGGGAGGGGGACACCCCCTCCCCCAGGCCGACGATCACACAACATACTGCATCTCCCCCCCCGCGAGAGAAATCCTGGGTACGCCACTGAGTAAACGGGATTCAAACTTCCAACCATTGGACCAAAAGTCCCAGCCAGCTGAGCTGATCCGTCCTTACAGAAATGTGTAATCAGAATAAAACCAAACTTTACATTTTGTTCACAAAAATTACACTTCTTGATGGCTGCTATCAAGCCTGGCAAGTGCCATTTCCGGCGATCTGGGATGTATTAAAATCTCAAATTTTCCTGGTACGCTTCGCGCCAACCCATGGTGGCGCTCCGCTTAGATAGTAAACAGGAGCCCCGCCCCCAAACAAAAAATCCTAGCTACGCCACTGCACGAGAATTAAAATGGAAAATCATGGGAATCACAAGGCCTTAGAAGTGTCTTTTCCGGCTATCTGGGATGTGTTTTTACCCAAATTTCCTGGTATGCTACGCATTGGCAGCGGTAGCGGGGGAACGGGGGAGGAAGACAAGTCCCTCCCTAAAATTTTCAGTGAGGGGAGCTCCCTACATAAGTAAATTCCTAAGGAGAAAAATGAGGAATTATAAATTAAGTAAAAATCAGAAATCAACAAGTATAACCATAATCAATGACAAAACTAAATGGCCACATGCTGTTCTGTCAGTTCATAAATCCCTCGATTTTTCTCTGAAAGACGTTAAGATTGGTCTATAGTGCACGTCACCAACAAAATTTTATTTAGAAATATAGTGGTCGGTAACATTACAATTCGGTCATTCAGTTTTGATACTATGTAAGGCTTACAATAATACCATCATTACACTGCCTGGACGTACCCCCAAAACAATGACAGGGCTACCAAGTCTCGTGCATTCTGGATAATTTTCACTTTCTCACTGAGTCCACACAAAACAAGAAATTAGGCAGAGGGGAACATGCACGTAATAAAACGTACATTTACGCCCACATGTCAATACAAGGTACCTGAGTCCTGGCATCAAGTCGAACTAAGGTATGGGTCACAGATTTCTCAAGGAAGTCCCTCAATATTCACCAAGTTAGAACATGACTACTAAAGATCTGATTAGACACCTTGAACAGGATGCATTGTAGTAAGGCACTGTGCCTATGATAACTGTCTTCTGTTAATAACTTGTGGAAAAATTAATGTGTTGAGAGTTGAGACATGAAATTATACGAAGCAGAAAATGCAAAAATAAGACATGGAAAGTGCTATTTCCGGCGATCTGGGAGGTCTGTTTTGTCAAAAATTTTCTTGTACGCTCTGCGCCAACCGATGGTGGCGCTCCGCTTAGATGGTATAGTACCGTCAATCACAGGTCGAACAACTTCGGCCCCCCCTTTTCAAAAATCCTGGATCTGCCCCTGATTCCATTCAAGTTCACACACCTCAGCTAAAAAAATGTAGCAGACCTCTTCAGAATGTGTTTATCTTCCCAATGTAACCAGCAGTTCACTCAAAACATCAGAATTAAATCACACATATTGGTTAAACTTTACATATCCGGTCTGTACCAGAATGCTGTGAAAAGTCAACCAAGGCCCACTGCACATAAGGAATGTCCATCTATTTTTGACCTTAAAGGGATGTAAGGCATTTGCTTCACTAAAAATTTCTGTATTTTTAAAATCAATATTAATAAATACATAATGATAGATAATTTAAAATAAAGCAGTACAGTAGCCTTCTTTTCAAGAAATAAGGTGCTCACAGAAAGAAATTTAGTTATTTGTTACTCAGGAATAATTTGTTGGCCCAAACTTTCAAAAATTCAAATAATGCAACTTCCGTTACTCGTGTAATGCACAATATTTTGGGAGATAAAGATATTGCTGGAGTATATTGGTGGGACTGAATGGTTTAATAATGATTAAAGCTGTTTTCTTTGTATGCCATGTTGGGTGCATTTTAAATGCAATATTTCCCTTTAATAACTTCCAAAACAGTCCTCAAAGAGTTGATGGAACTTGCTTCTTTGCTAAAGCCAACCTGTTACTAGTGTACTACATTTTTTAAATTTTGCCGATGTTCTATACAGTATGTTACAGGTACAACTGTGATGTGTTTTGCAATTTAATCCTTCCTGTCATACACTTTTAATGCCTTTTTTGGTTGCCAACTTTATGACTGTCAAATTATTTCCTACTATTCAACATTTATGCCAGACTACCAGCAATGATAACATGTGATAATGGTCTCGTTGGGACTTTAAACTGCTATAACAGATACAAGCAATATCACTGAGGTTAGACATGGTTACAATAAACAACTTACTGAAAATACATACAAATGTCTGTAACTATATTCCTTGTTGTCCCCACTGTACATGAACCTAATGATTCCTAATAATGCTACAATTCCTTAAGATATAAAATATACCATCTAAAATTTTGAACACCTTCAAAAATTCTACAGCAACAAGTGAGATGGCCTGACCACTCACAAAACTCGAGGACAAGATATGATTACCTACAAAAAGTACCCTCACACTGTGCCACAATTGTCACAGCAAAATTGCAAAGGGGAAGGCCTCTTCTACATTTGTTACAAATTATATCAACATATACTAAATACTTCCCTAACATATACTACATACTTCCCTAAGTGATGTACAAAACATAACAACAAACAAGTCCCTTAATATGATACATCTGAGATACTGGCTATGCTGTCTCCAGTACATACTGGCTATGCTGTCTCCAGTACATACTGGCTATGCTGTCTCCATCCAGTACATACTGGCTATGCTGTCTCCATCCAGTACATACTGGCTATGCTGTCTCCATCCAGTACATACTGGCTATGCTGTCTCCATCCAGTACATACTGGCTATGCTGTCTCCATCCAGTACATACTGGCTATGCTGTCTCCAGTACATACTGGCTAGGCTGTCTCCAGTACGTACTGGCTACGCTGTCTCCATCCAGTACATACTGGCTATGCTGTCTCTTGTATGCTCTCACAGCATTGTAAGTGGAATGGTACTTAGCCAGGGTAGCTTACAACACTTTGTTCTCAAACATTCCCAGTTCATTTGCACTGAACAAGCGGCGCCATGATGGAAGAAGGAAATATTCTCTCTCTGGGGCATGCTGAGACTGTATCCACCAGCCATATCCTGGCCATATCCTAAAGCCATCCCAGATAGAGTATAGAAACTACTGCCCCATTCTTTCTTTCGTAACAGTCTGTGGTCTGGTGGAGGAATACGACATCAACTCGGGGAAGGGGGAGGGGGGAAGAAGACTGCTTCTAAAGCAGCAAGAGGGTCAAGCCTAACCCCATACTGAAACCATCCAAGATGGATGATGGGATATCCCTGTCACAATCTGTGATCTTGTGGCAAAGAGCAATGTCATCTAGGAGATGATGAAGACTGCCATTGGTGTCTCTAGTAGATGATGAAGACTGCCATCGGTGTGGTACGAATGCCGACTCTACCCTCATCCTGATACCATCTCAAATGGAGGGTGTTCTGGTGGATGAGAGCAATGCTGTCTCATGGAGGAGAGAGACTGCCTTGTTGCATTATTACAGCTGAGTCTACCACCATCTGTATACCATCCCAGATGGTATATGACAAACATCCCTGTCTCCTGTCACAGCCTGTGGTCAGGTGGATAAGCAACATCCTCTCGTGGGGGATGAAGACTGCCACTGGAACAGATATTAAGGAAAAATGTCACGGCAGATGAAGCAAAAATACTATTCCTTCAAATGACAGGAATGGTTTGGTTCGAGTTGTCATTATGTAACATATAACTAGTTCAACTTACATGAATACAAATGCCTTGTAGCATACACAAATTTGATGAATTGTTGCTGAGCTTTGTAATGTGTAGCGTACAAGTTATACAAATGCAAGTACCCTGTGTCATCATAGCTCCCAATTCCACGAGGCAAAATGCTGCCTGTTCATGGATTACTGGCCTTGGGGAGGTGTATAAGGGGAGGGAAGGGGACAGAGGGAGTGTCTCTCTCTCCATTTTGAAATTTTTTGAACTATGAAGTGTCCTAATGCTGCATTTACAGGATACTTTTTGAATAATTCTCTATGGCAAAAGCATGGTATTGTACTTGTCCTAATGTACAAGGCACACTAGGCATGAAAACATACAGTGAAGTCAATATTTCTCACATGTTCGTTATAGATGCTAAAATAAGCCCCCCCCCCCCCCCCCATTGACCAGTGGAATGAACATTTCTTTTTGTTTTTGCTAGGTGCATCATATTGCATAACTTAAATGCATCTTACTTGGCTGCTCACATTAGAATATTTACATCAGAAAGAGGTACACAATTATTTGATACCAGACACAGAGGTTAGCAATGTTGCGACAGCATACAAGCGGGATATAAGCATGCGTTGCAGTGCAGGCAGCTGTAAAGGCTATACTATGAGATTTGGTATTGCATTTATGTGCTAACTGAGTCTGAAGGTAGGTGTGTTTCTGGTGCATCTCTACAGAAATCTGAAATGCACGTTTTTCGAAAGGGCTGCATGGGTCAGTGGGTTTGGGTGTTCAAATGTGGGTCAAACCTGTGAATGAGGGTCACTTGGGAGGTGTGTTACATTCACCAATTTGAGACAAGTTTTTGTGTTCAAGTTTAACATGTACACATAACACAAATGTAGTACACTGAAACAAACAAATTTAACAGAAGTGATACACAGGCATGGTTAACTGAAAGTCCAAGATTTTAAACATAGTAACACATTTTGCACTGTTGTATACCATTTATGTATATTGTTGGTATGTAACTTGGTGTTTAATAGACCTTATGCATTGACGTCACACTGACGTCATTTTGGAGGAAAACAATGACGCACACGTACACGAACAGCATAGATTTTCATGTACGTGTAGTAGACTTACTCGTGTATATGACTGGTTGACAAATCAGCTGTCTATATTTAATGGTGCAACTTGCAGTGATACGCGCTTTTCCTCCAAACGAGGGAGCACTTTCTGCATTGTGACATCATATGCATAAGGTCTATGGTGTACAGGGGCCAAAGTAAGGGTTGTGAACATGTAGCATAACTATTAAATGTTTAATTGCAAAACTGTGTGATCATTTAGTGATTAATCATGATTATTGCCTATGCAGTGTGCAGAAGCTCTGGGTCTATATTTTTGAGCCTACTGGGCAATGTTTCATGGTCGTGTAGGCCTAAATTGTGTTTAAGAAAGATTGACTTATAAAATATTGAGATTAATAGATGGTAAGGTGAAACAAAAATGATTTGTGAGATGGTAAGGTGGACAAAAATGGTGAGATTCACAAATGTTGTAGAAAATACTAGAAAGCGAGAAAAAACCCCATCATTTGGGCCAGTGTTTTTTAATATCAAAGTGAAGGTGTAACATGCCTTGAAGCCTTGTAAGATGTAGAACATTACATGAAAAGAGGACTTCCTGGTCAGAGATAGAAGAAGAACCCTTGTTACAGTTTGCTGATGTTGTTCCATTCTTTGAGTTGCGCAGGTAGACTACAATTTGTTTTGTACTTTCCACAGTTAGGTAATTGTGTCAAGCACAAGACACAATTGTATATTGTAAGTTTAAATCTTCTACAAAACAGTTCTTGAGGGAAAGTAGCATCATCAGATGTCAAAGGTCAAAAGTTTGAAATGTGCAAATTGCACTGTTTTGCATGCAGTGCACCAAAGTGTATTACTGTGTAATACTGTGCATACTTCTTGATGGTACTCCATACAAGAAGTTATCTCTTTCTACTACTATTGAGTCATGTACACATAACACAGATTAAAAGTGTCACAGTGTAACATGTCACAAAATTACACAAAACCAGATGTAACTGACTGTGATACTTCAGACTTCTGAAATTAAAGACATTTTGAAAGGCTCATTCACTTTTCTCAGTTTTAAGCAGCCTATCCCAATATTTGTATTAAAATCTTTGACCAAAATATGCTTTCCCTTAATATAACCTGACTAACATCCCACTTAAGAGTCACTTGAGAAAAGCATGTTAAATGTTTCCCTTTGTAAAACATTTCAGAGACAAACAATCAACTTAGCAAACTTGTCACTCTTCACCAGTACATCTGAATAATATCAGAAACTGAAAAGGTTGCCACCCTCCTACCCCTGAAAAGAAAACAATTACTTCACAACATACCTTAAAAATCAACCTTATCTGTCACACTACAACATTACATAAACAATATTCAATGAGCTCTTGAGCAAAAAGGATACATTGCAATCCGAAGCTGATCCAACTGAAACAAGATAAAAGAACAAAAAGAAAAAAAACATGAAATATGGTGGCACTCAGAATATAAATATTGACAATATTTGTACTGTTTTTAAAAGAGCAGGCTAGTCAAGGACTTAAACAGTGTTGGCAAGGCTAAAGGATGTTTGTACAGATCCATTTGGCTAAATGCCCAACACCTCAAAGGGTCAATGGTTGTTTGCAGTTCAACAGTTTGAAATTATTCATGACAGCTCTGAAGACAGACATGCTGGTAGATAAATAAGTAGGCTCCTACATTATTATTTTTGAAGTACTTTTCATAAAAGATGATATGTTTTCATGGAACTTTTGTTATTTAAATCTTTCATACATCAACACATAAAATCATAACAAACAGAAAAATAACAAGTACCCTTGTCTTTCTTGATAGCAACAACTCAGCTGGCAAACATACAAGATTCCTTCCTGTAATTGTAAAGTAGTGGTTTCCAGACTTGTTCCACTTACCAGCACATTGTATTTGAATTTTTATTCATTTTGCAGAGTGGTACAATATCAAATGCAAATTGAAAACAGTAACAAATTCTGAGTTTCTCCTGCCCCTCCCTCTTGTTTGCCACCCTTCAATTCTGCCAATACCTCCCAGGGGACAATATCCCCTACTCTGTAAACAAGACATAATTACCCAACCAACCATTTCAGAGACTATGACTTCAAAATGCTCCCACCCTTTTCCTGCTTTTCAACCAAACTGTGAGGACTTCTCATTCATATTGCAGAGAGGAACACAATTAGTAACAACTACTAAGTAATTTTCAGTTTCCCCTCCCCTTCCCCTAAATCACCCCTTCAAGTTTGCCAACACGCCCGAGGGGGGGGGGGCAATACCATCAAATTTGGAACTACCACTTCTTTAGAGCAACTGCTTTCCCCTTAAAATATTTCTGATGAAGGTGAAGTCCTTAAATCATCAATACTTGGTCTCACATTTGAGAGTAGATGGTCCATGTTTTCATTAGCAACCTCTATCGTTTCTGTCGGATGTAGGCTATATGAAATAAAAAAAAGAAAAACATTTTAATGTATTTTGTTATCATGTTGTATATCAGAGATGAAGAATGGCTGAAAAAAATCATCATAGCATTTTAAGAGCAAATGCAGCTCCCCAAAGCCTCATTTTGCAGTACCAACTGAGTATCCGATCCCTTAAGTTAACTGGGACATACATCCTCGGGATATCAACCATGGTACCAATTGCTCACTATACCACTAAATGCTTAGATGACCTTGGAAACTGACAGTCTTTTTACAAAGCATTTTGTGAGGCAGGGCTTGACAAATACCTAAGTCCGTTTGCCCGGGGCTAGCTCAAACCACACATGGGCTAGTGACAGTCAACTATGTAAAGCCCCATGGGCTAGTGGAAAATGCTGTACAGGGGTCGAAATAAGCCTTCAACCTTTTGGGGCCTGCCGGGCCCCTAGACCATGGAATCTAGGGGCCAAATGGGAAATCAAGGGGCCCGAAACTTACAAATAAAAAAGGACTGATACAATGTACGGGTGCTTTTTACGTGCTTGAAAACATGTAGTATGGGTATAATATTAAGGCAAGCTGAGGCTGAAACTAGCCTGAAACCACTGTGTCCACACCCTCTTAGACCATGTTGCATGTTGGGTAGTATACATTTTCATAATGTTCTCGTAACTCCGGAAGTTATTACCCGGTAAAATGAAGGGCACCGTCAGTTCCCGCTGACCATCTTCGTCAGTTGATCTTGTGAGACTCCCCCTACATTACTCGTGACTGACATCTAGGGCTGTCAATTCCGTTTAATCTCCTACGCTTAAACAGTCGGAATAAAAGTTCGTTTACCGTTTAAACAGTATCTTTATTCTGAACCAACAGTGTAATGCATTAATGGCCTCGTTGATCATTCACTTATGATATTCCCAGTATATATGCGCAAGCTTTTAAAATCTGTACGTAAAAATCTAGCGATCATGTCAGTGTTTTCTTTTTAATTCACCCAAATTTGCCAATGAACGGAGCGAAGCATTTAAATTCGCAGTCAATGATCGTAAGTTTGATACAGGGCCATACGTTTGATATCAGGCCGAAATTTACGCAAACACCGATGCACACAATATTAGGCCATGTCCACGCACTGTACAAATGCAGAAGTTCAAGTGACACGCATTGCAAGGCAAAAGTCGAGTTAAATAGGTCCGTTATTACATGCAAACAGTAACACATTAGGCTACGCACCTGCTCTGTACAAAAGTTGACATACATCGCAACAACATTGGGCATGGTATGGAAAATAACGTTTTTCGATAGCTGCTTGTACCGCTAAATTACCAGTTGTTTCATCGTCCTTTGCAATAGTTTACGATAGGTACTTTTATGTTTATCATGCATGTTAGTTTGTGTGAAATACACGTACGTGTGCCTTTTACTTTTTTGATTTAACAAAAACGATGTCTAGAACATTACCCCAATGAACGAAAGTTTACAATAGACTCGTCCCATCCATTGATTTGTACGCAGCAAGCCGACCGCGGGGCGCAGTATGACTCAAACAAATATTTACGTATGGATATATGGTGCGTGCATGAATTATGTATTGTTATATGAAACACTCAAAACAAACACGTGTGCGTGCCTACACTGTCTGTTTATGTATAGGTAAAGCATGGTAGGATGGTGTGAATGCTGCACTGAAATACTGCAGCAACTTTCGGGCTTTTTCAGTGACATCGGTGTATGTCTGCGTGAGTGATCTTCCGTGTTGTGACAAGGCAGACCCTTTATGAGCAACATGAACTAATTTCAGAAATAATGTGTATTTCGCAGGTTTTTAGTGACTGTTAGCATAGGAATACACAGGCTTCGCGAGATATACGATCGTTGAGTTGTGGATGGAGAGGTTCACGTGCAGACTGTACAATTAGACTTGAAATATTTAGGAGCCAACCGGGCCCCTTTCCCTCTAGAAGTTACAGGCCCGAGCGATTTTCTAGGAGCATCGGGCCCACGGGCCCCCGTTATTTCGAGCCCTGCTGTACAGCTGTGTAGTTGGACTTTAGCCTATGCCTTTGGAGGCTAGTGCAAATGTCCTTCAGGCTAGTGAAATAAGTGTGTTGATTGCCCCATGGGCTAGTAGTAAAGCTTCAGAAATTTCGAGTCCTGTTGTGAGGGATGGGCTTTTTTACTCTTTATAGATACTTAACAAAAATTACACACTGATCACATTTTGGATCAATATGTAATGGCTTAACAAAAACAAAGGAGGGAAATCTGACTAAGCAAAAGATCAGACACACAAATTATTTTACTATAATATTCTTTTGAATCAATTGTGTCCATTTTTCAGCCTTTACAATTTTGCAGTATTATACTTTAGGAGGCTCTTAAGCTACACAAATTGTCTAAAGAATCCATACCTAGCAAAACACAAAACATTATTTTGCAATGAATTTTGTTTTTCTAACTTATCATCAGTCTTACCCCTCTGCTTGCAGCTTCTCATCCATCCTGAAGTGTAACCTTGCCAGCTTCTCCTGCAAGTCTCTGATATTATCCATCTTTTCAAAGGAGCACTGCTGATCTGTTGATTTTGCAAAAGACCAACAACCCATTTGACTTTGGAATCATCCAAGTTTTTCATCATTTGTTTTTTTTTTTATAGATTAAGAAAGGTAGCTTGTGAGGGAGAGGACTCATGTACACTTTTCATATACAATAAATTATGAACAATTTCTGCCAAAAAATCATTTTTCACACTTTCTAAACTCTTCAATGTAAAATTAATATGCCTTAAAACTTATATGAGGTAGTTATTTGCATAAAAAGAGTGAACAAATTAAATATTAGAAGAGGCCAAGTCCATCTAATGTACATATTATGCTAACTTTTAAAGTTTGTAGCATTTTTTTCAACCCCCCACCCCCCCTCCTCCACCTTCCAAATTTAGTCCACTTCCCCACAAAAAGATGCCACTACAAATGTGTAGCAGAGCTCCATTACAAATACACAATACGGGGCTCATGTTATATCAGTAACCTGTTAAGAAATTAGTATTGGACTGATCATCTGTATCCAACATGTATCTATGAAACACCAAAATGGACAAAAATGCAGTACAAAATTATGTATTCCCAAATCACAATGTAGGTACAAAAATACTGTCACATAATAACAAAACTGCACAAGTCCTTATGTAAAAATCTCAACATCTGCCACATAATGACCAAGAATATTTTACTGCCAAATAATGACCACCGAAACGGACATAATTTAAAAAGTCATTACGTAACATAACAATGTAATGTAATGACATCTTGTTTCCTGTCTCGTTATGTGGTAATATGTACTGTCATGCAAGGACTTCCTTCCTACTGCACTTATCTACTGCAGTTATCAGTTTCATGCCATTATATGACAGTACTTTTGCACCTACATAATGACTTAGGACTACATAATTTTGTACTACATTTCTGTCCATTTTGGCATTCCATAGGTATCAGCCAACATTCTTCCTTTGCACTGTGCCTGTACTGGAAAATTTACCTAAAATGCTCAAACTAACCAACCGATATTTCTATGCATATACTTCATACACACAATGTATACCTTATTTTCTTTTGTCTGACTAAAAATCCCAATATTTTCCTGTAAGTACAATGAAGTAGCACTTCATGGAGAGGCACCATAGCACCATAACCATATGGGTTAGTGTACTGCAAGGTCAATTCTCAAGTGTTGCTATTGAATTGGTATCATTAATATTGAGAATTGAAATATCATATATCAGTAACAACAAGCATTTGTAATACCAGTAAAACACTTGAAGAAACATCTTTTACATTTGCAAAGATAAGATCCCTACTGTATTTAAAATCCTCAATGGCTACAACAGGGTTCACATTTTTTTTCTGATATCTGACTTTGCACAACCCCACATTACAAACTTAACCAAAAATAGTTGTAAAAAGTAATTCAGCTGTACCTACTACAGTTGCAGCCCAAACTGCAACTTCCCATAAGAAAGTTACCAACATTTTCTTTGATGTAATGCCACTACTGGGCAACTGTAATGGTTTGCAGGTGCGTAGCCAGGAATTTACCAATTAGGGGGCAAAGCACACAAGAAAATTTTGGCTGAAAATGCTTCCCAGATCGCTGGAAATGGCACTTCCCAGGCCTTGAAAGTTGCATCTAAACATTTTTTCTTTTGAGTTACTAGCAATATTATAAAAATATTAAAAAATACAAAAAAAAAAATGCTCTAGGAGGGGGCGGCTGCCCCCTTCACACCCCCTCCGGCTACGCGCCTGATGGTATGCATCACAAATATACAAGTTACCCCTGGCATATAATGCCATGGCATGAGGTCCATTTGCAAAGCCCTGAGAAAGTACAATTTCAGAGATGTGAGAAATTGTCTGCAATTTAATTTCAAGGAAGATTGCAGACACTGTTATTCAGTTAAAGAACATTATACAGACAATCATATTTTTGCCTTTGCCATTTTAGGGAGTTGTATGTCTTCCCTCTGCTATTCAGGGGCATGAATAAAACCAAACACAAAGGTGACAGTGAATTTTGTGTGATTTTAGTTTAACTTGCCATGCTAACATTTATAAAGCATCTGCACTTTTGTTGCATAATTCATTAATTCAAATAAAATGGCCTTGACAGCTCTAAAAAGTACAAAGTTAATAATACATCAGTGAATATCAACAATGCTCTTACCAACTTTTGTTCACATGTGGGCAGAAACTTGAATAAAGTATTCCACTATCTGTGCCTAGGATACATTTGCTAAAATTTCAGCATCCCAGACAATTCCAATTTTCCCATTTAAGTTACTTCTAGCCCCTCCCAAAACTGTCTTAGGCTCCTCCATGTCCAGAAACAAACCTAGTTTAATACTGCTCAAGGTCATATCCTGGTGAGCATACTAAGCCCTAATGAGTAATCAGAATACTTTCTCTGCATGCTGTGAAATGTGAGCTACTCTGTATATTTTGAATTTTCTGACTGTGATGTAAATCAAAGAGCAGTCATCAATTGAGAATATTTGTTACCCCTAACCAAAACTGTACTTGGGGTGATGAGTGTCTGCCTTTACTTTCAGAAATATGTGCACCATTCTTCTCAAACTGATTTACAAAGATTTGATGTACCATGTCAGATAGGGTATTATGTTCTCCTACATGGAAAGGAACTTAAGTCTATTAAAGTAGGTTGGTTGTTGGGCCTTTGGGGCCACTTTAACCCAAACTTTTCAAATAAATGTAGGAAAGTCATACACCTTGGGTTTTAGTATCAAAAGAAAGCTTTAAATTGGCTCATTTCATCTACTGGATATTAATATGGCCTGTAACTGACATCATACAGGGTTCGTAGCATTTCCTAGAGACTTCCAACCAAACATGCAAGTACAACTTTCACTTCAAGTTCATGACTTAAAGGTTGTGTGACATGAAAATAACATAGTTGGATATTCGATGTAAATAGCATTAAAAATCCAGTAAATAGCCGCAATTTCCATTAAAATCCATCAAATATTGACCAGGGAATATTTACAGGGAACTTTCTCTTTCACACTTGTATTATGAATAAACATGAGCTAAATATGCAAATATGTGACATCGAAAGAGGGACATACCATATATGGCACATGATAGCCTTTGTTTTTTCAACCTTAATTTCCAGGACACTGGTAGCATTGTTATTCCCTGAGGGGTTTATTATAAAAGTTAAAATTTTTTCCTTGAAAAATATTGATATCACTCACCGAACTGTAATCTATGTGATCAGTAATTAAGAGATAATTGATATAGGGTTAACAAAAGAAGTCATAACACTGTGCAACACTCCACATCATTATTTTTGCATAGGTAATTAGTTTCTTCAGAAACTATCAAACTTTGAAGACTTATATTTTGAGAACGGTAAAAGATATTGAAATAATTCCAACGGATCTTTGATTTGAGGACTTACTTCTTTAACTGACAAGTGAAACAGCTCTTTTGGTGGCATGTCACACAACCTTTAAGACAGATGTTACAAGACGACGCGTCAGGAACACCGGATTGAATCCATCGACGAGCGAATGGAAAGTTCCAGAGAATTCAACTTCAACGCAGCCTTTCTAGAACTGTCTAGAAGTGAGAACTGTTTACGTTATGTCCCAATTATAGCAGCGACCTGGCAACACTTCGAAGAAGCTGCAATTGTCGTTATTCAACTACTGTGTGTTCTAGAAGTTTCTATTAAGGAACGTTCTCGTAATTGCTGGACTGTGTACACTAGAAGTTTCTGTTAAATTCTGGAGAGTTCTCGAATAAAAGCCTAGCATATAAAAGGCAGTTCAACAACTACTAACGAGGAGAGATACCCTAATACTTCATCGAGAGACACCATCGAGTCCAGACGTTATTCTGCTGTCCGTTTGTTGACCGAATCATATGAGGCCAGCCACTGACAATTCACACTTGTGACAAATTGCCTTACGCCGTTTCTACACTGTGTGTTGAGGTTGTTATCATCCATCGCCTACCTAGCCTTGTCATTATTCGCTCGTGGAACCAGTTCCTACGCTACAGCACCCTGCAGGTCTACCACTGTGCCATCGTCAACGTGCATGCACTACCAGCCCTTGGACCAGACCAGGCAAATATTAAGTAAAGGATTGTGAGTAAGTCTAATTAATTATTGTAAATTTAAGTAAGATAAGGAGATTGTAAATAATCATTAAGTTGTTGAATTTTAATCTCGTTCTTCTGTGATCTTTCGCTGTTATTGGTTTGACTCGCGACCACAAGCCGTAACAGAATTGGTGGCCTAACATCCGGGAACGAAAAGTACTAGAAAATTCGAGAAATTCTGTTGTAAATCTTAAACAACTTCAAAATGCCATTCAACTTAGATAAATTCGTGGCTAGTCCCTCAGTCGAGGAACTAGATTCATTAAAGAAGTCTGAGATTGTAAAGGTTGCAAAACATTATGGCATTGAATTTCAGCCTTTAATGCGGAAAGACGAGATTAAAAGATATGTTTTAGAATATCTTGTGGATGAAAGTATCCTACCTAGTACAGTATTGGAAACAGCTATCACTGTGCCAACTGACAACACATTTGAACTGAAAAGGCTTGAAATGGAAATGAATAAGGAGATAAGATTAAAAGAAATGGAAAGAGAAAGGGAAAAAGAGGAAAGAGAAATGCAAAGGGAAAAAGAAGAAAGAGAAATGCAAAGGGAGGCACGAGAACATGAATTTAGGTTGAAGCAACTAGAGTTAGGGGCCATAAAAGGCTCAGACCCTAAACTAGGCTTGGATACTGGGGGATTCGATGTTTCTAAGCACGTAAAATTTGTCCCCAAATTTCAGGAGGATAATGTGGAGAAATTCTTTAATCATTTCGAAAAGCTGGGTGAGCAACTAAAGTGGCCAAGAGATAAATGGTCCATACTCATCCAGAGTAATTTCACAGGCAAGGCTCAAGAAGTGTATTCCGCTCTGTCAATAGAGGACAGCATGGATTATGATAAGGTTAAAAAGGCCATATTACAAGCCTATGAATTGGTGCCTGAAGCTTATCGCCAAAAATTTAGAAAGTATCGTAAGGCGGATACACAAACATACGTAGAGTTTGCTTATCAAAAAGAAAGGCATTTCGACAGATGGTGTGCTTCCAAAAAGGTCTCCACATTTGACACTTTAAGACAACTGGTGCTGGTCGAGGAATTCAAACGGTGTGTGAATGATGACATTAAGACTCACCTTGAGGAAAATAAGGCTGACAAATTAAAGGAAGTGGCAAATTTGGCTGATCAGTATGCACTTACTCATAAATTCAGTAAAGTGGGTCAGACTCAAAACAAGGGTCAGTTTAGTAGGCCAAATAAGAAATATGGCAATAGTAATGGCACAACAGGTAACAGTGGATCTCAGTCTGGTTCTATCTCTCCAACAAATTCTGGTAAAAAACAACCAGATTCAAGTCGTCAAAAGAACGACCAGGCCAGCTCAAACAAAGCTGCCTTTAAAGACATAATTTGTGGTTTCTGTCACAAAAAAGGCCACACAATGGCAAATTGCTTCACATTGGCAAAATTAAAGGAGACTGAAACAGCTTCTAATGCCTTAGCCAGTGTAGAGAACTCTTCTGAGGTAGTCGTGACTTTACGGCCTAATTCTAATGACAAAATTAAGGAAGAATACCTTCCATTCGTGTCTGAGGGGATTATTTCCCTAGATGGGAATTCAGCTCATCCACCCGTCAAAATTAAAATTTTGCGTGATACAGGCGCAACTCAGTCGTTGCTTCTTGATGGAGTTTTGCCGTTATCGGACTCTACTTCCACAGGGGCAAATGTACTAATTCAGGGGGTTGAGTGTGGATTTATTTCTGTCCCTCTCCACAAAATTAATTTGAAGTCAGATTTAGTTTCTGGGTCGGTCATAGTAGGGGTCAGACCTACTCTACCTGTAAAGGGGGTATCTCTGTTGCTAGGCAATGACCTAGCCGGTGGAAAGGTAGTAGCCAATGCAATTTTGACAGATAAGCCATGTGATTATAACAACACAGAGCAATTAGAAAAGGAATTTCCAAATTTATTCCCTGCCTGTGCTGTCACTAGAGCTATGTCACAAAAGCTCGCCGTGGATGATAACCTTAAACATCCACCCTCCAAAAGTGAGGATACAGTTCCCAAAAGTGGAACAAGTAGGGAATCATGTAAGGATGATAATCTTAAACATCCACTCTCTAAAAATGAGGGTATGATTTCTGAAAATAAGGATGATAAACTTAATCATCCACCCTCTAAAATTGAGGAATTAGTTCCTAAAAATGGAACAACACTCCCAAAGGAGGAGTCAGAGTCTGGAAAAGATTCTAGTAAAAATATTCATGAAAGTGAAGATTCTTGGTATGATCTCAGCCAATCTTTTATGACTAATCTTAATGATAGTCAGGATTGTGAGTCTCCTGGCCCCACACATAGTGAGGGGGTAGAACAGGAAAAATCAAAAATGTCTGACACACTCCACAGAGACCAGTTGTCAGTGCAACAACAACATGATGAAGAGCTTCAGCCATTAATAGCTGGTGCACTCACTGAGGATGAATCGAAAGACGTCCCAGTATGCTTTTATTTTAAAAACAATATTTTGATGCGTAAATGGCGACCACCTGATGCACTATTAGATGAAGAGTGGAGAATTTACCATCAAATTGTGGTACCTAGGACTTACAGAAGGGAAATACTGAGTATTGCTCATGAAATGCCATTTGCAGGGCACCTAGGAGTCAATAAGACTTACCACAGAATTCTAAATCACTTTTATTGGCCAAAACTTAAAAGTGATGTGGCCAAATTTTGTAAGACCTGTCACTCATGTCAAATGGTTGGGAAGCCCAATCAGATTATTCCGGCTGCACCCTTAAAGCCAGTTCCTGCTTTTGAAGAGCCGTTTAGTAGAGTCATCATTGATTGTGTAGGCCCCCTACCTAAGAGTAGGGCAGGGCATCAGTATATATTAACCATTATGTGTGCTTCTACAAGGTTTCCAGAGGCAATACCTCTGAAAAATATTAAGGCTCGGACAGTCTTACAAGCTGTACTTAAATTTTTCACATTGTTTGGGTTGCCGAAAGAGATCCAATCAGATCAAGGGTCTAATTTCATGTCAACTGTATTCCAGCAGATGTTGTATGAGTTAGGCATAGACCAAATTAAGTCTTCGGCTTATCATCCGGAAAGCCAAGGGGCTTTAGAAAGGTTTCACCAAACATTGAAGAATATGTTAAAGACATATTGTCATGATAATGAGAGAGATTGGGATGAAGGCATTCCATTTGTAATGTTTGCTGCCAGGGAATCTATACAAGAGTCACTTGGGTTCAGTCCATTTGAACTTGTCTTTGGACACACAGTTCGTGGACCATTGAAATTGTTAAAGGAGAAGTGGTTATCAGATCCAGGTGAAGACATACATCTACTTGATTATGTATCCCGCTTTAAAGATCGTCTTCATGGAGCATGTGAACTTGCTCAGGAAAATCTGAGACACTCTCAGAAGAAAATGAAAGCGTGGTATGACAAGACCACTGTGAACAGAAAGTTTAAACCTGGTGATAAGGTGCTAGTGTTTTTACCTGTTTCTGGTCAGCCACTTCAAGCTCGCTTTCAAGGACCTTATGTCATTGAGAGAAAGGTCAGTGACACAGATTACGTCATTTTGACACCTGACAAGCGTAAATCTAAAAGAGTATGTCATATTAATATGATGAAGAAATATTATGAAAGAGAAGATTGTGACATTTCTAAGGATGAAAGTGTACTTGATGTAAATAGTAACACTAATGATACAGGTGATCAAGTGTGTATTATCAATGCTGATCATGAACTCAGTAATGATGAAATCAAGGCTAATAATGTTCCTGACATGTGTATTAAGTTACAAAATTCTGATCTGTTGAAAAATCTTGACCAGAAATTAAGTCATCTGGATCACAAAGAAAAGTCAAAAATGAAATCATTAATCTATGAATATGCATGCTTGTTCTCAGATGATCCTACTAGGACAAGTTTGATTGAACATGATGTTGATGTGGGAGATGCCACACCAATCAAGCAGCATCCTTACCGAGTTAACCCTCGAAAACGACAACATCTCAGGGATGAGGTTCGGTATATGTTAGACCATGACATTATAGAACCTAGTAATAGTGAATGGTCTTCCCCTTGTATATTGGTCCCCAAGCCAGACGGTGGGTACAGGTTTTGTACTGATTACCGAAAGGTGAATGCAGTCACAAGAACGGATTCCTATCCGATACCCCGTATCGATGATTGTATTGATAGGATTGGGAAAGCTACATATGTGTCAAAGTTTGACTTACTAAAGGGGTACTGGGAGATACCACTCACTGAGAGGGCTCGGAAAATCTCGGCATTCGTGACGCCAGATGGGTTATTTCAGTATAAGGTTATGCCGTTTGGTATGAAAAGTTCACGGATGACATTTCAGCGCTTAGTAAATAATCTTACGTCAAATTTAGAAAATTGTGAAGTATATGTTGATGACCTTATTGTGTACAGCAACTCGTGGGATGAACATGTACAACATGTTAAGGCATTATTTGACAAACTTGCCAAAGCTAATTTGACTGTCAATTTGGTCAAAAGTGAGATTGCTTGTGCCCATGTGGTGTACTTAGGGCATGTGGTTGGTCAGGGTAAAGTTAGACCAATTAAGGCTAAAGTTGAGGGCATTGACAAATTCCCTGCCCCAACTGATAAAAGGCAGCTCATGCGCTTCCTAGGTATGGCTGGTTACTACAGACATTTTTGTCCGAATTTCTCTGACATTGCTGCACCACTGACAAAATTGTTAAAGAAAAATGAAAAGTTTGATTGGACAGATAATTGCCAAGCAGCATTTGAATTATTGAAAAAGGCACTAATGAGTTCACCAGTGTTGATTGCTCCAGATTTTGAAAAACAATTTAAGTTGGCAGTAGATTCCAGTGACAATGGCATAGGAGCAGTTTTGCTTCAAGCTGATGAGCATGGTGTTGATCACCCTGTTTGTTATTATTCTAAGAAATTTGACAAACACCAGAAAAATTATTCAACAATTGAAAAAGAGACATTAGCTTTGATACTTGGTCTTCAACATTTTGATGTTTATTTGGGAACTACTAGTTTCCCTATCACTGTATACACTGATCATAACCCTTTGACATTTTTATCTAAGATGAAGAACAAAAATCAAAGATTGATGAGGTGGAGTTTATTTCTGCAATCGTATAATGTAGATATTAAGCACATTAAAGGGAAAGACAATGTTGTACCAGACTCTTTGTCAAGAATTTGATCTGATGCAGTATGTTGAAAATCTCACTGTAAGTTTTGAAATTTTGTGTTAACTATGGCACAATGTGTATTGATGATGTTACTGTATTCATGTATCATCACCTTGCAAGACAAATTATATGTTATGATTGTACCTTCCATTGAATATTGGACTACATAATATACATACTGTAGTTATTACTGTAAAGTTATACATTGTAAATATTGTAAGTTAAGTTTTGTCCGAGACGTCCAAAACTTTTTCAAGGGGGGGAGTGTTACAAGACGACCCGTCAGGAACACCGGATTGAATCCATCGACGAGCGAATGGAAAGTTCCAGAGAATTCAACTTCAACGCAGCCTTTCTAGAACTGTCTAGAAGTGAGAACTGTTTACGTTATGTCCCAATTATAGCAGCGACCTGGCAACACTTCGAAGAAGCTGCAATTGTCGTTATTCAACTACTGTGTGTTCTAGAAGTTTCTATTAAGGAACGTTCTCGTAATTGCTGGACTGTGTACACTAGAAGTTTCTGTTAAATTCTGGAGAGTTCTCGAATAAAAGCCTAGCATATAAAAGGCAGTTCAACAACTACTAACGAGGAGAGATACCCTAATACTTCATCGAGAGACACCATCGAGTCCAGACGTTATTCTGCTGTCCGTTTGTTGACCGAATCATATGAGGCCAGCCACTGACAATTCACACTTGTGACAAATTGCCTTACGCCGTTTCTACACTGTGTGTTGAGGTTGTTATCATCCATCGCCTACCTAGCCTTGTCATTATTCGCTCGTGGAACCAGTTCCTACGCTACAGCACCCTGCAGGTCTACCACTGTGCCATCGTCAACGTGCATGCACTACCAGCCCTTGGACCAGACCAGGCAAATATTAAGTAAAGGATTGTGAGTAAGTCTAATTAATTATTGTAAATTTAAGTAAGATAAGGAGATTGTAAATAATCATTAAGTTGTTGAATTTTAATCTCGTTCTTCTGTGATCTTTCGCTGTTATTGGTTTGACTCGTGACCACAAGCCGTAACACAGAAATGAAACAGTCCAATGTATATACTTATAGAATGTACTATTTTAGTGTTCAACCTTACCAGCGGTCCACTGGCCAAATGCCAACTATTCAATTCACTCTTTTTTATGCGTAACGCAGAAAGAGCAGAATAACAAAACTTCTTCACTGGAAGGGAGATTTTACCTATTACTAGGTATGAAGTTTGAGAAAATGTTCAGTGATGCCAATGTGCTGGAAAACACATGAACTGTACAGAATTTTATCTCTTCAGAGCCTAGTTTCGCTAATAATAGGCCTGCTTGCCATTTGTTGTCTGGGACATGCATTAAAATGATTAGTCTAAGATTTCAGGATCCCATTGTTCATTACCACAATACTTCTCTGCTACAGATTCTGGCCACTACAGGTACAAACTCAAGTAAAAGTGGCCCTCAGCACAAAACATTTCACAGGAGGCTTTTGCATTCACAACTATCCATGTCTAAGGTGTAGCGGTATTGCCAATATAAAATATCGATATACCAACTTGAAAATATCAATAATATCTATAATATCGATATTTTCGCGGAATGGGTACGCACACTATACATATGAAAAAATGAAGTATGGGAAGGTATTACTATGTACCCGACCCCTGGCGACTTAAATGCCAAATTTTACTACTATGTTGGTAGTGAAAAATAAATCAAGATTTTTGCAGAAAAAAATTAAAAAACTGTGTTTGCATTTAACATTTGAGTAGTTGCAGTCGCAATGTAACTTTCAATTTTTTCTTTGGGAATATGTCTTATATAGCTAGCGTTCAGTGTTACTTCAGAATCACACCAGACGATCAAATATCCCCCTCCACGAAGCAACATCCATGATGTAAAAAAAAATCTGTAGTAGGTATGCCCCTAAATAACTACAAAATAGTTTCAAAATCTGTGATTACTGGTTTCACTGACCATACAAACATTTTCAAAACGAGTGGCCCAAACATTAGCATAATTCCCACCCTTACCAGCATTTGCTACGCCGATTCCTTCCACTAGCAACAGCTTGTGTTTTAAATATTTTTCTTTCAAACAAAAATATGGCATATTTTGATTTGCAAGATTTGGGATAAGTAAAAAGTGTTCCTTTTGGACATTCGTAAGCCAGGGGTCTTCCCTGTTATTCAGTTTGTCAATAAGATATACGTACCTCTTCACCTAACTCTCATAAAATACCTTGCACATAATTCACTATGCAACATCAAAACGGCCTAGTCACTATATATCTAAAATACCAACCATCTGTGCTTCAGACATTCCAATAATCTACGAATACAGTACTGCTTGCTACGTAGTGAAAATCCAGGCACGGTGCAGTCCACTGCAGGTTGCAGCTCGCTAGCTGCTTCAGCTACTCGGCACTCTCACAGGTGTCCGGTGCGTGTAGTTTTTCTTCCCAGGACAAGTCAGGGCAAATATGGCCAATGGACCAATCAGCTTCTTGGAAATAGGCCACACCTCTAATTCTAAAATGACAGCTTTTTGACCCTTTTTTTGTAATTCTGACACCGGATTATGAAAGAATGGGCTAAATAACCCCAATCCACATAACCCTAACCTTAATTTTAACCCTAACCTTCATTTTGAAACAAATTTAAAATTTTTTGAAAACTCAATTTGCTCGCGTTGGTCCTGTGAAAAAAAATAATGCGTCCAGTACCTGGGATGTCAGAATTTTCCCGAAACTTTCAAGTCCAGGTATAAGTTTTACGCAGCTGTTTTTGCAGGATCATCACTCTCACACGTGTCCGGTGTGCGTAGTTTTTCTTCCCAGGACAAGTCAGGGCAAATATGGCCAATGGACCAATCAGCTTCTTGGAAATAGGCCACACCTCTAATTCTAAAATGACAGCTTTTTGACCCTTTATTGAAAAGAATGAGGTAGGACCTGTGATTCTAGGATAGGCCTTAACTTGTGCAGTACATTAACTACAGTTGTGCAGTAGATTAACTACAGAGATGTGTAGGTTAGGCTGTTAGTGTTCATATTATGTGACATGTTAGGTAACTGCAATATGCCAAGCCCCTCTGAAGAGGGCAGCCCCATATGCACAAAGCTTTGCAATGAAAATTGGGAATTTATTTCACAATGTTATTTGAGGGTCTTTTGTACATCACTTGCACTTTTAGGGAGTTCTTGAAGGTCTGTGTTATTTGTAGATCCTTTAGATGATAGGTTTTGTTTATGCAAATTGAAACATATTGTCTACAGTGCACTGTTTGGAAAGACCTGTACTTAACCTGCGTGATCAAATGATGACTTTCAGGACTAAAAATCTTGTACCTTTGGTGTAAAACTTTGGCATAAGCATTCACAGATTACAAAAGCTCTCACTGCTACCTTGTTTTAAGCCCTTTTCAAGTGATATGATTATAAGTAATTTTCATTACTTGACTAATATTCCTACGGTTCCACTATGCCACAGGAAGTTGTTTGGCTTCTGTACTGCTAATTAAACACACACACTTGATTGGAACATAAACTATTTTTTGATTTAGTTCACCAATTTCCAGATAAGTATTTTTAGAAAACTGAAGAATTACAGACAGATCTGCTGATCACTGCTTCCTGAAGCACTGGAAATATTGAACAAGTTGGTAAAATTTATGCAGAGGTACGCTGCAGCACGTTTGCGGATTTACCCTCAAAGAATCTGAGTGCAAACTTCTGTGTGTGCATGTCTGAATCCCATACATCTGGTCACTGATGCACAGCATTTTCGCCGAGCATTCAAAAGACTTCCACATCTGAGACCAAGGAGCTTGGGTTAACAACTAAATTTTGCTTGCTTTTGTGAATGCAAGTACAAATGTGTGCATGCCACTGCTGTAGTGGTATGATACGTGAAAATGACTTTTGAACATTTTTCTCTCTTGCTGTGGGAAAAATTGTACCTTTATTCATTCAGATTTTGAGATATATGCCATTTTGGTGAGTTGAAACAAGAGATAGCTCACCCAGAGAGTATCTGTGCTTGCCAAAGGCGATCGAGCAATCATTACGTAAATGTCAAGTAACTGTTACTCATTACAGGAAACAGCAATCTGACTTTCTTACATCGGAATTGGTCGGTGAAATATAACAGCTCTGACATGGGATTTTGTTAGAAACAAGGTTTTCGGAGTTTGACCCCCAGTGACCCCAGATGACCTTTGACCCCCACCAAAAACAATAGGGTTCTTCCTTTCAATATGGGGCATCTATGTACCAAGTTTGAGAACTGTCAAAGTTTCCCTTCTTGAGATATCGTGTTAATGAGGAAAGTGTCACAAACACACACACACCCACACACGCACATACACACATACATACACACATATGCCATCATGAATTCATAGGTTTCTGTTATCATCAAAACCAATAAACCATACCAAGACAAATTTTACCAATGACAAATGTATTTAAGGACTTTCAAGGACATATGACAATCTCAATCAATTTAGGGGCAATTTAAGGGCATTTCAAGGACTTTTCAATGCCTACCAAATTCAAGGACTTTTCAAGGTTTTCAAGGACTGCTTCGAAACCTGTAATACCTGACCTGTTGTGGTGTCTCACATATATGAACAAGTTCCAGCTGAGTCCATGATGCCGTGGGTAAGATGATTTTGATCAAAATTTAGAATGACCCAAAAGTGTTAAAGCTACAGATTTCTGTCAGAGAGTGGGGAGTGAGGCATATTTTGGAATGAATGATGGATTTACATTAGATCTATCAAGCTTGGGTTTAGACTAGCAAACTGACCCAGACAGACAAACCAAGTCTCACGCCTCTGGTGTGAGACACACCCCTCGGCATCACAACTCACACTCAACTTACCCAATCACATGCCCTAGCTATATCTGGAGGAAAAAATGGGGAAAAACGGAGGGTAGAATTTTTCCTGAATGTACAACACTACAGCATGCATTGCAGCCTTGCACTGAGCTGAACTATTGTGATCGTGGTACAAGGCACCGAAGTATACCTAATAGGCCTACCTTGTTATGTACCTGTGCTGCATGTACCGAACTCCAGTTGCATATATTGCTCTCAGGGCAAAGCATAAAATCTCCCCTGATTGCATTGTCAGTAATAGATTGCATGTCATGTGTTTTCATAAACAGATATAATAAAACTGGAGTAGAGGTCTTGTCATGGACTTGTAGCGTAGGATATTCTAGTCCTCCTTTTATTTTGCCATTTTGAACATTTTTGGTGCTCTTGGCAAACGGTCGTCATGAGCCCCTTTCCATTATCTCACACCCAGCCACTCACTCACCTTGGCATCTCTGCCCAGATCATAATTTCAAGTGTAAATAGCCTCTTTGCCAAAAATTTCAGTTTAACTCCACACGTGCATTACACTCACCAAAAGCTTGTAGCTTCCCTGAGTTGAAATCTTCCTGGAGTCTGAGAAGGTCACCTTGCATCTCTGCAATATCACTGGAACTAGTGATGAAGCTGTGTTCAACATTGCCTTTCTCTTTATCACTCTTATTTTTCTGTTTCTCCTGAAGGGAAAAATGAGGTAAAATTCATAAAATATCACAACAATTTGTCAACAATTTTGGACCATTTATCTGTCATCAGTATTGACACAGATCTTTGTGACACTCATCAAATATCGAAGTAAGTAAAACTTACCTGAAGTGATGATACTTCTCAACTGACATTGTTACTTGACTTACTTCAAATAAGGGTTACTCTTTTTGCTTAAGTCTGCAAGACTGTACTTACCACATATATTCTCTAATGTAAACAGAATGACTCTTCCTGGTATTCCAACTCTTCAACAAAAATCTAGGGTGTTATGTTTTCTTTACACTATGCTCATGTCTTGTGTTCAGTATACTCATTTTTTAAATGTAGGTGACAGATCAGTACACACTGACATTGACAATTAAAATATCTCATATCCCTGAAACTCGATACTGAATATTGTTGTTCCATTATGCCATTTTGAGATCTAAATACAGAATCCATTCAAAGAACGAGGCAATAATTATTCAACAACACTGAAGATTAATATTCAAAGGTGGTCGCCTTTCTATTACTTTGACACATCTGCTAAATCTTTCAAATGTTCTTACTTTCCCTACATGTAAGTATATTCCATATATTTTACGTTTTTGAATGTAAGAAAATTGCATACTGCAGGAAAACTGTGCAGTTTCAAAAATGGATGGATTATATAATTCAATACCTAAAGGGTGAAACAAGTTTCCCACAATGACAATCAAAATCACAAACACAAAACTTTCACAAGCTTACTGCATCTGCTCCCTAAGTGCCACAACCCCAGATGGACACACAGTGCATTCAAACCACAAAAATACAAAAACCAACAGTGCTGTATCTTGGGCTCTATGTAAAATACAAACTTACGACTTTATACAAATCCACTGCGCCATGTACTTTAATCCGATGAGGAGTAAAATACCAAAAAAGTTCCCAAAAGGTCCCCGGTGAGGGCAAGCCAGACTGAGGTAACATGCCCTCCCAACCAGAAAGCCAAACTGAAAACCATCAAACCAAAACATATGTAAATAGGTTTGCTAGAAGACTCCCAAACAAGGGGAAAGGGGAACTCAGAGATGAAGCTGGTACTCACTGTAAAAAGGGGTGAGAGAGGTGGGGGAGTAGGGAAGAAGCATGACTGGACAAGCCCCCTCAGATAATTCCCCCAGGTCAATTCCCACCCAGACAACTTCCTCTCTAGACTGTCTGGAACCAGGAAGTAAAGTGGCCACCACAGACATTTTCAGTGATAAAATGGTAACAGTATCTGTGCAAATATTAAGAAAATTTAATCTGAAAATTAAAATGGGGATCTAAATTTGACTTTGCACCCCAAAGGCTTTGTTTGAACATTTGAAACTGTTTTTAAGTCAGAGGAAAAAATAATCGACGGCATCGACGGCAAAAGCCGCGGTAGCAGCTGGTTTTGCCGCCGATTATCCAAGTAACGGCGGCACTTTTTTGCCGTCGATCAATCTCAAGATTGCCAGTCGATCAATTTCTCCATTCGCAAATCACTATCCCAATTTTTAAAAGGCAAAATCCAAGGTAAATTTCTGCAGAAATTTACTAATGTTTCACGGGTCTTTAAAAGTAACGGTAAGATGTTGTGATGACTAAAACAGCCGACAAGTGGGCATAGAAAACAATCTGTTATCTCTTTGTCAAATTTGGAAAAAAAAATCGTACGTATTTGTTTTGAAATTCTTGCTAGGAGCCATGATTCGGTATAGGCTCAATATCCCCTCACACTAAAAAGCGTTAGGCTAGCGTAAGTCCTAGTTTCACTAAATCTGAAAAGTTAGTTTCGTAATGAGCTTCATACCTACAAATAACGAGAGTAGACCTTACAAAAACATTGCGAATTGCTGTTTGAGAGTCTCCTACACATGTGTCTCTAATATTTTTGGAAATTTATGCCCAATTTATACTCTAGATACCCCTCCAGATCGTTAGAGATTCTCTTCAGCACATATACTCATTTAGTGTGTAGAAAGCACTGGTCATTCAGAAGAGCGTAGGCTTGAAATTTGGGAATAAAATCTCTGTGTTTTAGATGTCTAAAAATTTATTTGTCATATCATCGGTCACAAACGTGGTAACCAAATATTTTGCGGGATTTTGTCTACAATTTTGCCAGCTTTTTCGGAATTATTTTGTGAACTTGTGTTCACACTCTTATGGACCCTGTGTAACGTTCTTGAGGCAAAAACTTGATACCCCGAATTTTTCTGTTATCCGTTCAACCTTTGGTCCCGATGTGTTCGAATTAACGGGGTTTTACTGTCCGTCATGACTCGGAAATTACAGGTGGGACCGTATTACCATTGCAGGCCTAATTTCACTGAATGTTTGGGGTGTTAAAACGTGCGCCCACTAAATCTCATTGGTTGTAAAGTAGTACGGAACATCGGATGAAATGCACTGTGGAACATAACCTGAACAGTGCAGTGTGTGGTAGACTTCACTTATTCTCTCATACTTACAGGGTCAGGTACTTCCTTAATCTGCTTACAAATAAATATCAAATTCTTTGCAATAAGTAAATAAAAATTTACATCATCTGGAGTTGAAAAAGAAGGATTCTGCATGATGATTAGAGCACCCAACCACTTTTTATGGTGGAAACACGACTTGCCGTGGCCATGTGAGGGAATTTTGAAAATGCTGTGGAGATCCCATAAAATGCCGTGGAGAGCTGCTGTCTCCACAGCATTTTTTTACAGAAATTGCCGTGGAGACATCCAGGGGAATTTTTTGGCCTGTAAGTACACCTTCACACATACAGACTTACCTTCTGCTTGTTTTTTTCCACATGCCTGCCAGTAACAGTGCTTTGTCTTGCTGCCTTCCCATACCCCCGGTGCACCGATGCTCCCATACTAAAGGGTGGTCCAGCCATTGACAATCTATAGTCTCTTGGAAGGGCATGGTATGGAGGATAAGGTCCTTGCTGAATGAAAGCTGAGATAAAATATAACATAAACTTTGAAAGAGAACAAATTTTCATGAAAAGACGTTTATGCCATCATTTCAGGGCCGTATAAAGCCACCCCACCCCCTTTGAATGTTTTTGCCCTGAAGCTAAACTTAACAATGTTCCAATAGGAGTGAAACAAACATCTTCCTGTTAGTTTTACTGATCATGTGCACTCCACAGCTTTTCCGACAAAATGATGCATATTTGGCAAAGATCTTAACATACTGTACCCCATGAAAAGATCCTACCTACCCCGCACATTCCCAAAATGAAAATCCCTGTCCTAACTCATGATTGACTGCATAATTAAATACATCACACCACCGTCTTACTTTAAAGTTCTCTCCTTTGTCACTTTTGAACAAATGGTGAAGCAAAATTGTTTCTTTGAAATTTAATTGCTGTGGTGGCCTATGGTTAAGGTAATGGACTCATGATACAAGGATTGCCAGTTTGACTCCCCCCTGGGTCATTATGTTGTTTCCTTGGGCAAGATGCTTTATCTCAATTGCCTCTCTCCACCCAGGGGTTAAATGGGTACCTGTGAGGTAAATTGATGAAGAAATTCTCCTTCTCCCAAAGGGTCATATTAATGAATGAACCTGAATACTCTGATTTTTTTTCTGCTACAGACAATTAAACTCCCATGAGGAAACTTACATGATGAAACATACAAAGTCAAAACACATATATAATTTTGAAACCTGTCCTTGGGGATTTTCTATGCATTAATGATAAGCAAAATTCATCTTGTGCATTTTAATAGTAGCCAGGACTTTTGCAAACTACAGTATTTTCCTACCTCAATGTCTGACAATAAACATAGCCTCTAAACTATGTGCAGTATGGATAAAATAATGTTCAGTTTATAAACCACAAAAGTACTATCCCTGAATATATTAAAGCAAACCAGTTTGTGAAATACTGTAGGACAATTAATGACAGTATAAATGTGTAAATACACAAGTAATATTATCACTCCCTCTCTGAAAATTAGGTTCATAATGTGGAATACTTGAAAAGCTTGTCACCTGGAAGTCTCCACTAAAAACTAGATCTCATTCATGAATCACTTTACATTCAACTCCTAATACTGAAGAGCTTTAAGGATTCTGACTGCTTACTGCATATGAGGTGTGGACAGCTCACTCTACAAATCTATTCCCTAAGAGTTCTTGCATGACAACTCAGGGTATAATTTATAGTGTTCAAAATTTGCAATTTATCACAAAATCACTCAAAACCCTAATGTTGTACGTAGAAAAACTGCTACGCAATTTTGCACTCGTGTAGAAATTTGACCAGCTTGTGTAGCAAAATGCGATGCGATACTGGATAAATTTTTCCCTGCAAATATTTTATTTCACAGGCTTGCTTACATTATCCCAGACATTTTTAAATAATCCCCACAGAAAGCAGAAAGACTTATCCAACCTCAATCACCCCACTCTAGCAACTCTCCTAAAATTTGACACAGCAATGTACAGTACAAGGTTGAAGCAAGTTGCCATCTTCACAGATAAATTGAGTCATGTTATTCTAAGGAAACTTCCATGCACAAATACCACAGATTAAGTGACACAATGGTCTGATTTGAGTCAACATAAATTATGAATAAGTTAACTCTAACTAAAATGCCTACAACAAAGTGACTTGTTACAACTCTGGGAATGTAGCATGGCATCAATAGTCTCAGTCCTTGTAAAAGTAGGGAGGTCCATAATTTCTTTTAAACGAATATCACCAATTCAAAGTTCACATGGAAAAATGAGAGGAAGGGGGATGAGAAGCCTTGAGCAGCAGTTGTTTTAAGAGCCTATGGCTTATAAGTTACTGTACAACTTCACGTCGGGTGGCTGACCAAATCAACCATTTGGATCAGTTTTGGTTTCTTTGAATTCAAATGGGAAAATGGTAGATTGCTCTTGGGATGAAAACCCCATCTGACTTTGACCCAGCCGAGGATCGAACCCCAAACCTCCCAGTTGTGAAGCTTCATTACTTCTATATGACCCTTTCACACAAGAATCCCTTTCACAAAAATATTTTTACTGTAATTTCCAAATGTAGGCACAAATTAACAATTTTTGGTTACATTTTTCTTTGTAGCATTTTAACAAATAATGTGGTAATCTTACAATCTCTCATCTAAATTGGATCTTCTTGAAAAGGAAATGAATGGCTTTGAAGCTTGAGTACTTAAAAGTTCTCTAGTACTACGAATGGGTACAAGGCTGTGAAGAAACAAAGAACTGTACTTGATGGTGAGGACACAAAACCAAGACTATGCCCCCTTGTGTGTTTCCTGACAAATGTTCCCTGCAATGGTGGAACTCCTGAAGTCAGTGATGCTGGTCTTCTTAGTCTGCTTGAATCTCCTACATGTCTGCCTGTTCTTGGGCTCTCATGGTGAGGTGCCAGTCGGGTTGCAGTTGCCATTTTGATTAAGGAATGAACAGGAAAAGATGATCAATCAAAAAAACCTGCATTAACTGGAAGAGAAGCAGGAGGGAAAAAGATCCCAGTTAAAATCAACTCTCTTTCGATAGGTACTACACATGGGGGCAAAAGCAGTTGCCCCAAGTTACACTGAGCCAGGCACCATTAACCTAGTGCCTTAAATTTGTGATACCCCTGAATGTCTTCTTTGCTTTTTGGCAGCACTCTTCAGATTCTGTGTTAGCTATATACATTAAAAAGGCTACATTTGAACCTGAAATTAAACTTGTCAAATGTGTTCATGTACTAGCATGTGGGCAAATGTGCAATACATCTGTACAATGAGTCTAGGGATACAGTATTCATAACTGATCAAGTAGCTTATGGGGTTTCCCTGGGTTTTAAAGAGTGTTAGGTGGTATTAGTCCATGGGGTAATATGGTGCCTTTTAGCACCAACAGTGAGGAAAAACTAAAGTTTGCAATACTAATACATCTAGGAAGGTGTTACTAGAATCTCTGCCAACAGGAAGTTAAGTGCCAACTTTATCCAAGTCTACTGTACATACATGTGGGGAGAAGGAGGCGATTACAGCAATTTTCTGTGAGGTGGTGGCCAAAAACTGATAGCTGTCTGCCTAGAATGCTAGGGGTAAGCCCTGAACTACATGTTTCCATAGCAAAGTACTCCTTGCACTGACACAGTACATCATCTGATATTTTTCTTCAATTCACAGGTTTTTGAAACTGTTCCACAGCAAGAGTGATCTCTTCAGGTGAATCACACAGCAGAGAGTTGATGGCCCAAGTCTGATGATAAATTATTTTACCAATGTACTGTTTCATGAAGTGAACCCTCCATCAATTAATGCTTTATAAATCAGACAATCTGCTATCACTTGACATAAAAAATCAGCAATAAGTTAAAGAAAATGGTTACATCTCATATGTTGTTGATGATTTTTTATTTTTTAATTTTTTTTTTTTTTTTTTGGGGGGGGGGGGAATCCTTGAAACTTTTCTAGCTCAGTCATAAGAACTAAACTAAACAATAATTCAACTCTGGCAAGTAAAAATGCCTTCAAATCATTTGCATGGAAACACAAACGCTGATGTCAGGCCTTTCTAAAAAATATGCATGGTTCACTGGCAGAGTTTACAATGTCAGATAGTGGCAATGCCTACCATTCTCTTACTTCATACAGGTCCACTTTTAGAACATGGGATTCTACATGGTTTACTACACTAATCCTTTTGAAGTTGAGCCCTAAATCTGTTTCAAGAAGAGTGGCTTCTTTAATCTTGTTGGAAGTTTGCCTCAGCACTTAATCTTTAATCAATAAGCCATAATAGACTACTTTGAATTCATTCAATGCAAAGTCAGAAGCAAAATATAGATAACTTGTTTCATTCATTCTTTGAAATCAATAGAAAATTGAAATGAACTGCCATACTGTAAATGTGAAAAATGACAGTTCATAGTCATTGTGTTGGCATACTTTATAAAGGTGGCCAGCATGTTAATCTCTACACATATTCACTTATTACCTAGTCTCTGTAACTACACTAATGTCAATGGGCCGACTACAATATATCAACAGTTCCTATGTTACTACTAAGAAATAATTAACTATAGCTAGTCCACTCCCATTGATTGAAAAAGGTGGTATCTTCCACATGCTAAAATGTGAAGAACCCACTTTCACAATTTTATGCGGAGGTTGGGGGTAGGGGGAATATTTTCAGGCTGGGGGAATATTATCTATAAATTATGCCTATCCAGGGGGTAATACAGGCTTGACAGTATGAATGGATCTGATGACATAGCCTAGTTGTTTTCATTGTAAACAAAGCTCTTGTGTACTGTAACTACAGTACTTGCACACTGTGTTATGGGCGGGGCGGCCGTGATGTCACAATCTGAGAGCAATAAACAAGCGGATGAAAACCAGTATTTCCCCTACACACAGTAAGCAAAATCCGGCTGGGCTTGTTAACCTCGGCAATGTTACCTATGAACCAAATGCATGAATGACCACCACAACCAATAAGCAAGGAAAAGCATGTGCTTGGCCAACCTTTATTTCTGCAATGTGCAAAAGAATACCCTAAAATCTGTCCTGAATCTTGGCATCAAAGCTGCAATGCTTCAAAAATCACACTGAGCTTGGTCTGCTCAGAATGCTGGGAAATGCTCCTAAACTCAATCTGACAAAGTAAAAGGATCTTGCAGAGCACTCTGCTATGAAAATTTTTTTTGTGTCTCTTTGTTTAAAAATTAGTGGGAAGTTCTAGAAAAGGAGAAGGATATGGCCTATGAAAATCAAAAAGTCCTGTTACACTTTTTGCTAAAATTTATGTGACATTCATTGTGACTGGCTAAGAGTTCCAAGTTTGACAAACTAGGCCAATCACAATGCAACATTAGTAAACGACGAGAATTTGTATCTATCTATAGAGTGAACATCCCTTTTCTGCTTCGCTTGACCTTGCACTGTATGTTTTCCCTTGAGAGATGGCATGGATACAGGGGTGTAGCGAAGGTGTTATCTTTGGGGGGTGTAGAGATTGTTTTGCCAACAGATCTGGTTATGCGTAGTGTGAAAACGAGCTTTAGCGGGTGGGGTCCAGGGGCCCACCTTTGGGCCTCTGGTAGGGTCCAGGCCCCAGGGGAAATGCCCCCAGAAGCTCTGAGGTCTAAGCATATCTCTGGGTGAAAAATGAAGTCTCGGGACGGATATATTTTGGTTCATAATGCATCATCAAATGCAAAGCTAATTTTAATGTATTAGGCTATTCCGATCATCAGGCCGCTAGAGTTTTAAGTGGTTGGGACCCTAAGGCCGCCAGTGTTTTAGCTAGGATGTTTTCTCAATGCGATATTTACTGATCTGTGGCCTGCGGGAGGGGTCTATTTTTGAAGTTTGAAAGGTGCCTAGATTGCAAATGGTGCAATATTTGATTGCAAATTTCTGCCCTAATGAGGAACCTCAAAATTTACACCCGGGCAGAATTTGCTTGTCAGACTTTTTTGTGCGACATTTGTCACGGATTATGCGAGATTATCACACAAATAGGGGCTGGCTAAAACACTGGGCCTGCCTTAGGGGGTACAGGGGGCTTCGCCCCCAGAAGCTCTGAGGTTTTAGCATAATCTCTGGGTAAAAAGTCTCATGCAGGATAGGTATTTTGGTTCATAATACTTTACATTATCCAATGCAAAGATTATGGAAAATTTTAATGTGTTAGGCTATTCCTCCCATCATGCCACTATACTTCAGGAGCTGAACATGTCGTTCAGAATTGGAATACTATGCCTTCTGCATTTGAATACTAGATGCGTCAGGCGTTCAAGTACGGTAAGAGTTCAAATAGGCTTCCCACGTTCAAAATGGGAGAAAAAGTGTTCAAAGTTTTAACACAAGCTTTCAAAATATGCTTTGAATGCCAGGATGGGTTCTGTATCTGTTTCATTTTGGTGTTCAAAAGTTAAAAGCCTTGCATTGCAGTGAAGGGGAGACACACAGGGCACACATTTTTTCTCAGGATTCATTATTTTTTCCCAGGATGTTTGTGGGTAAGCCAGATCCTCAGGAGTTTGTAAAATGTGTTTGAAGTCAAGGTTAGGATTTAGAAAACGGGCTAAGGATGCCCTCTCCATGGGTAATCAGGTGCTGCTCCCCATGATGATGATAAAAGTGAGGAATAATGTGCAGGAAGTGGTTTTTCAAGAATGTCATATGACCCGAAATAGTGCCCCTATACAGAAGCCTATAATTCCCTTTCATTCCCCGAGCTGCAGACGGACTCAGTCACTCGTCCAATTATGCCAATGGCCATTGATACGGCTGTATACGGCTGTCACATGAAAAATCAATTTGCCGACGGGCCTTCAACTTGAATGGGCCAATTAGATAAAGAGCCAAAAATAGCCGAAAACAGACTGGCCATGCGCTCCAGTTCTCTCTTTCTCTTTTTTCTTTTCATTCTCCGTCTTCCCTTTCACTCCCTTCCTTTCCTTTCTTCTCTCTTCTTTTCCTTTCCCTCTCCCCCTTTTGCCGACAGACCGAAAATTAGCCAACGGCAACCAAATACTGGGGTAGTGTGACACCCCCCACACCCCCTCCCCTGCTCCCTACGTCCCTGCATGGATAGCTGCACAGGCTACTGTTTACTGTAATCTGCTACTGTGAATCATGTGGGACACCAACCTGTGGATTTGCCAGTTTTTTGGAATAATTCCTTGTAGAGGTGATTTTATGTCCAAAGTTGTGTCGGAAGAGGTGTTGGATGTTCTACTCCAACAAACCACATAATTTAATTTAATTAAAGGGTTCAATGAGGTCCGCAGTCAGCGAAAGAGTGTTAAAATAAACCAAGGTTTGTGTTTGGTCCTGAGAAATGTCCTAGCCTACAGTACCTTATTACTAACAGTTAATGCTAGCACATAACGTAGCCAAGTTAAAGGGCAAAAGAGGGCTAAAGCAGCATATGCCCTGTAAACCACTCATACCATAGGCCTATATGCATAGTGTATATGCTGAGAATGCCTGTGATACTGCTTTTTAGCACGAGTGAAAAGGATGATGCTTCACTGCTGCAAAGACTTGGACAGGTTATTTTCATGGTCTCAGACTTGGCAAATGTCTTTCAATGCAGGTAAGTGAAAAATCCTTCATTTTGGTCCTAAAAATTTCAGCAATGATTATAACATGAATGGTAGTTCTTTGTGTAATGTGACTTTTGAGAAAGACCTGGGTGTCATTATGACAGGTGATTTGATGGCAAAAGGAATCTTGGCATTGTGCAGCTACTGCTGCTAGGGCTAATAGGGTGCTTGGATTGATCAAGAGGAATTTCAGTAATTTTAGTTAAGAACTTTTAAAATTTGTATGAGTACTTGGTAAGATCTAATCTTCACTATGCCACTCAGGCTTGGAGTTCCTTCTATGAAAAGGGCAAGTTTCTTTTTAGAGCAAATTCAGAGGCAGGCCACTTGTCTTATACAGTACCTGAAGTAAGAAATCTTCCTTATCATATCAGACTTAAACATCTTGGGCTTACCACCCTGGAGTTTAGACAGATTGCTCCAGGTTTACAAATTTCTCTCTGATGGGAATCCTTTGTTATCTTGTAGTTACTTTGGTTCAAATTAATTCTTGGGTTTGAGGCCATTGTAAGAAGCTTGTGAAGTATTTTGTAATGCTTGACATTAGGAAGTTCAGCTTCTCCCATGGAAGATAAGAGTTGTTAACGAGTGGAATAGTCTGCCTGAGTGGGTAGATAACTCCACATCACAGCACTGCTTTAAGGTTAACATTGACAAGTTCTTCCAAGACTGTGGTAGAATCTAACTTAACTGTGCTAGGTTCGCTTGGTGTTGGTTTGGTTGTGTTAGTACTGTACTTAGGTAGCATGTCCATACAAATGTTCCTACAGTACCTAAACATAGCACCATAAGATGTGGCGTAAAATCTTCGATCGAACAAAACAAAAATCATGTAAATCGGTGAACAGATGGCTGAGATATGAATTTTTTGTAATATAATTCTTCGTCGGCGACACTGGCCACCAATACCTAACTACGTTAAACAATGAAACAGGCTGTACACACATGCGAACGCATAAATACGGGCAATTAGCAGTGCAATCTGCAGAGCATCTAGTGGAACTCTCATTGGGGTCATACAGGCACAAGCTGCACACAATGCATACAACACAGTGTACTACAATGCTGAAAAGCTGTTCATACCCTTGATTTACGACTCTCAGCCAATCTCAGCCGACGATTTCAAAACATCACATACACACACACACCCCATACATATTACCATGTACTATATGTTTCAGAAATCGCACTCGGAGCTTTGTAAGATATTGCACATTTTCGCAATGAGCTACCATTTTAAATGGATAGTTAAGTTCTTTAGCATTTTTAAAAAATTAAGCAAAATTGTAATGTAAAGTTCAGTGGCGCCGCCAGGCTTTGGTGATTGGGGGGGCACAACGGATGATGTCGTAATGGCACTTCAGTTAACCTCCCAAGTCTGCACAAAATGCGTTTTTCCCGTGTGCTCCCTACGTTCGTATACACAGTGGGGGATTCTTCCTTTATCAGGTGTCACTGCACTAAGCTAGGTGCCGTCCTGGGGGAGGGGTCTAAGGGGAGGGGGTGTCCCCCTCCCCTTTGAGAAATTTTTGTTTATTTAAAGTTGCTTAGATGCAAAATGGTGCTATCTTTATGATATTTTTGGAGCTGATCACATACCTGTATGGCTGGAAAATGTCCATAGTTTAGTGAATTCTAATTTTTCCGACTGGCTGGATGTTTTTATCCAACTGAGTGGCAACGCTTAAATATTCGTTTTTTATGCGCCTGCGCTTTGAATACAGCAGTGAGGATCTTTCCTTTGTCACTACATAAAGGTGCCGTCCTGGGAGAGGGGTCTAAGGGGAGGGGGTGTCCCCCTCCCCTTTGAGAAATTTTTGCTTATTTAAGGTTTCTTAGATGCAAAATGGTGCTATCTTTTGGAATATTTTTGGAGCTGATGATATATAGCTGGAAAATGTCCATAATCTAGTGAATTCTAATTTTTGGTTAGGTGAAAAAGGAGAGCATGTTGTCTAAGAGAAGAATACGTTGTCAACAAACCTCCTGAAGACTCCCTTTTGGCTACTTTTCCGCCTTCTATTGGCAATGTTTTTATCCAAAAATACGTGCGTGGAGTCCACAGAAACATTGTTGGAATATAACGAAATTTTTCCTCCCTTTCATTGTGCATTATAAAAAGGCATCTAAGGCTGGCAGATACCTGTATAGGGCCTTCCGGAAGCTCTAGATAAAGTACATAAAATGGAGCAACGACATAATGCTTATTACGTGACATCCAAATGATAATATAGAGTAGAGCACTTTACAACTATCGTATTTTTACTAATTTTGAACGAAAATCCAGATGAACAGCTTCCAGCAAAGGAGAACGGGCGGGAGGGAGACTATTGGTGCAGGAAGGTGATATTAGACCTCCCTGATAGGTATAGCAAAAGGGGTGAAGGACTAAGAAGGCGTTTTCAGAATTCTTTTTTTGTCGTAAGTGTATTAAAAATCACCATCTATCAAGGGCGTAACCAGGAATTTGTCAAGGGGGCGAACCCCATAGACAGATTCTCATCGCTTTGCGCCACCATGGGTTGGCGCAAAGCGCAAGAAAATTTTGGCCCAAAGTGCCTCCCAGATCGCTGGAAATGGCACTTCCCAAGCCTATTTTACAGCATATAAATAGGAGAAACACTAGCAATATTGAAAAAAAAAACATTAAAAAAAAAACCCCAAAATATGCTCAAGGGGGCGGATGCCCCCTCCACCCCCTTGGCTACGTGTCTGCCATCTATACCTATAATGGCTGCGCGCAAAGCGCTCGGTAAAATTTTCTGGAAAATATATAACGGCATAATTTCAACTTTCCAAATCATGCTTCAACAACTTAGATTGAAAGATCGCATATTGATGCTATAGGCCCCTACAGATGTTGTGATTATAGTTCCATGTATTATTATGTTAATAATGGTCATAAGATGGAGTGCAAACCGTAAAGCATGCGCGCAAAGCGCGCGAAATTTTTCATTAAATGAGATTTCCATGACAAAACCTGCATTCAGAATCTGCATCGAGACACTTTCAATTGCCCAACAAACCTACATGCCACTCAAAAAGCCAGTCTTTTACCTGTTAATTCGTGAACAGCTTTCAACTTTTGCTGCTATGCTTCTCCGGGAGTTGCTATCAGAAAATATTGATAATAAGAACACAGAGGTAAGGTTTAAGCGCGCGGAGCGCACGAAATTTTTGATAGTTTGCGAAGGATTTGCGAAAATTCTGATAGTTTGAGAAACATTTGTGATAGAAAATGATTAAATAGATCTTTCACTCGGTTGAAGCACACCTCACCCTACCCCCTACAGAAATCTATAGCTTAATCGCCTTTTGGGATCATTTTAAAATTTTCAAAAAAAAATTTCATTGGGGGGCACGCGCCCCCCATGCCCCCCCATGCCGGCGCCACTGGTAAAGTTTATGAAAACTAGGTTATAATTAATCACTTTCTTTGGGATGAGCTGGGTGGTTAAATCAAGTCAATTTTATATCACTTGAAAGAAAATAAAACGAAGATTCTTAATCCGTATGAATGAAAATGTTTAATTTACAAAATGAAAAATGAAATTTACTGTGGACTTACATGTAAATCCTCTCAACATCTCAACAAAGTAAGAGCTTTGTGCTAAAAAAGTAGTGCTAAGAAATCATGAATATTCAAATTGTTAGGATGTATTACTTTTCTACAACATTTTATGTTGGGAACCATTTAATTAGGCATTTTTGAAAGGGCTACCCTACTACGACATAGGCTAGGTCAGATTTTAGCTTGCTGGGGGCGCCTGGAGGTACACGTGCACTATGGCATTTTACACAGTAGTTTCAGCGCAGCAACAGCAAATCGAAAGTGCTCGCCAAAATTCTATATCTTTGGGAAGATTGCCACTCAACTAGACAAATTGTGCATAACATCTGATTTTTGTATGTTTATTATAGTGTTTGCACCAGGTACCCGACCGACGATGTCAGGACCCGGTTCTGAAATTGCTACCCGGATCCAAAGTTTCACTAACATAGATTGCACGTGTGACAGAACACCAAACATGTTACTTTTTCCTGGCAAGATTTATCACACACACGCCTAAGAACACTTCTCATGTCCATACGTAAGATACGATGGTGTTATATTACATCAACGTGCAAAGCAAAATTTCTTATTATGACTTTACAACAAACTTGTAGCCTAACAGAACTTATATTTTCGGGTACCCGACCGACCATCGACTTCGGGTACCTGGTTCCGAATTTTGGACCAGGTGCAAACACTAGTTTATTAGGCCTAGGCTAAGTGTATTTGACATACATTTGGAAGCCTGAATGAAAGGGTGAAGGTGAGGTTTTGAAGAATTTCTGTGTACAAGATTGTTCGACGATGTCAGGTTATGTTATGTTATGTTATGTTCGTGAGATTACTTGTAGGCCTAGGCCTAGATATCGTCGCTCTGTTGCCCTTACAAAAATTCCCAGCACAATTCCTGTAGAAATCCTGTAGGAAAGGCTCATTTCCTATAGGAAGTAAGCCATTTCCAGTAGGAATTATAAAATTCCTGTAGGAATTTCAAATTTCCTACATAAGAATTTGCTATTTCCTACGTAGGAAAGACCATTTCCTGTAGGAATTTGTCATTTAATGTAGGAATTATCAAATTCCAACAGGAATTTCAATTTTCCTACATAGGAACTTGCTACTTTCCTATGTAGGAAATTCCCAACATAGTGTCTACTTCATGCAGTGGATGCATGAAGGGAAGTCCATTGTGACTGGTCAGTAAAGCCAATTGTGTCACAACAAAGGACTTTTGAAATGCTTCCACTGTAGGTGCTGTATATGCTGTGTGAAGCCTTGAACTTGACTTGTATGTGTGTACTTAAGCAGTGTGGTGTATTGCATCAGTGTACAAAGAGACTCCATGGCAGTAGCAGTACAGTGCAGGTTACTCTGTAGTTGCAGTGAAGGAAGGTTGTGCATTGGACACTCAGTGTTTATAATCTGGAGAAAATATTTTGTGTAAAACAGTTTAGGACTTTGAAGTATCCAAAAAGTGTCATGGAACCATTTGATTCTCTAGTCTGTTTCATTTGGGTATTCTTAAGAGACCATGGTAGAATCTAGCTGACATATATACTAACTGGAGCTCTAATTTTCTTTGGACCAAATTTTCTGTTAAAGTTGGACCATGCATATTACAACATTGTCAGGTTATGTTTTATTTTAAGCTGCAGCAGTAACAAGTGAATGCTTGCATGCAGCTGTCCGAATGTGCTAGCTGATACATAAGAGGGATATGTTCATCTTTTCTCATCAAATTAAGTGGATGAAGGTTGTAGAGCTGTTATATTTTTAAAAGAAGTGCACATAAAAACTTACAAAATTGGCAATGTATCATGCAGACATTCATTTGTCATCCTGTATCTTCAACTTAAATGGAATTATTTCAGCCTATTACTTGCTTTCTCAAAGAATGAGTGACCTCTTTCAGTGCTTTGAATTTACATAGCCATGGCACCATATGCACAGGCTCCCAACAGTCAGTACATGCTCATACCATTAATAGATGATGATGACTAAAGAAAGTCCCCCTCAGTAAATGGAAGGGTCCCATGTGGGAAGTGATTTCCTATGTAGGAAAGTAATTTCCCATGTGGGAACCATTTCCTACAGGAAAACTATTTCCTACAGGAACATGCCCAAAATCCTACAGAAATCCCACATACTGATTTCCTGTAGGAAATTATGTTGGGAATTTTTGTAAGGGTGGCATAGGCCCTATGTGTGGACATGCTAACTTAGGCCTTGTAGCCTAGGCCTACAAGTGTTTAGCCTAATTTGGACTTCTGGGCATCTTAATGTTATGGGGCTTTGGCCCTCATTTGCACTTTAACCTGTTATGTTATGACCTACAATAGGCTCGATTCGGGCGGCTTTGGGGCTCCCCATACTAAGTTAGGTCTGTTAGGCCTACTACCTGTTACGGCCTAACTTAGTTTGTTCAGGAAACAATTCCATTTAGCCTAGCCTAGCCTAACTTAAACATTAGGCCTAACGTTAGGGCCTAGGATACCTAGGCGTTAGCGTCGAGCCCTTAAAAATGTCCAAAAGGAAAGAAGGCGAAATGAAGCACATCACTCCTTACGACTCTGAGACCTTTGAAATTTTGAACGACTGCAAAATTTTGAGCGTGGATTTTGACTGCTCCGTCCAAAACCGCAGGCCCTATCCCCCGTCACCAAGGTTAGTGCATTTATTTCTATGGGTTAGTGTCAGTATCGAGTATCGATATCACAATTCACAGTATAGTACCTTATGCTGCTAGCCAGCTAGCCTACGTAGCGCCTCTGTGGCTGCCGCCCCTCAGGTAGTTCGTTTTTTCGCAGCGATGAGCTGAACGTAAAAACTTCGTCCGCTCCGCGGGGTACTAGCAGCCATTGACAACTAGCAGTTGGTATACAGCTTGTAGCTTGTATACCGTGATTATATATACTGTGTGCCTATGCTTATGAACTGTGTAATAAAGTTACCTTCGTGCCAGGTGTCGAATATGTACGCCTTTTCGCACGTACCACAGAACTATATGTGTTCTGTCTAGAATCTCATATACGTGTAGTCAATCTACGTCCGCCGGGCAGGCAACTACTGGTTTTATCACAACCAATCTGAAGCTATCACAGGATTCATGATCGGATTCACACAGTACTACAAACATTAGGTAGTAGTATACTACTAATTCATAAAATTTTCTCCGGTCCAAATATTCAAAACATTAATGCAGTCACAAAAAGTATTTTGTGCGCAGTGCATGATCACAGGCGTAGGAAGGAGCTGTGGGCTAGGAGACTTAAATTCCACAGTAACAATGTGAAGGCTCAAGTCTGTTTCCGTCATTCACTTTTCGAGGGCGAAAACCACAATAATCTCGATCCACTCTGTGAAATTTATGAAACTCAATTAAATATCAAACTTTTTCTATAAATGTACCTTCAAAGTGCACAAAATGTAGCACCACATTACATCTAAGGATCTTAAATGTTAAAAAATTTCTTATGGAAATTCTTTCCCAACCCCCTCCCTAGTAATGTAAAACTTTCAGCCTCTCCTCCCCAGCTGGGAACAGCTTCCTGCGCATATGAAGTATATACCATGCAGTTTTTATCCTGTCTGTATACGAAGTTTGTGGTCTGTGTGTGTGTGTGTGTGTGTGTGTAGGCCTACAATATCAGGGAGTTGTTTTAACAGCTCCCTGGCCAATTGAGAAATTTCAGTTGTTAAAAGTTGGCCTTGATAATTATAAGTGCTCGCCTTTTGAAAAGCAGGGCGGACCGTGATGTAGCAGATCTGCTGGTATCACTAATGTTATTAAGTATCAAAAGTTAGTAAGGTTTGGAAATAAGCTAGGGTTACTCCAATTTTTGATTCCTCTCTGAAGGCAAAAGGAATCTCTGCAATCACGAGAGCGATTGTATGTGTGTATGTGTGTTTGTGACGCTTGGCTTGTAAACGAGTATCTCAAGATAGCAATGATTAATTTTCATACTTGAGATATAGAATTATCATATTAAGAGGAAGATCCCTATTTATGAAGGAGGTCAAAGGTCATGTGAAGTCACCAGAGGTTAAAAACACGATATAGGTAGCATAGATGCTTTTCATACTTGGCTTGTGGATGCGTTGTAATCAAAAGATAAACCCTATCGATTTTGGTGAAGGTCAGAGGTTATCTGAGGTCAACGGAGGTGAAAATACGAAATTCTTAAAAACTGAGCGTAAACAGGATATCTCAAGATAGCAATGCCCTTCATACTTGGTATATAACTTTATCATATTGAAAGGAAGAACCCTATTGTTTTCAGTGGAGGTCAAAGGTCATTTGAGGTCATCAGAGGTCAAATACCGAAAACCTTCAAAAAACACGATATTTCAAGACAGGTAAGATGGTTCATTTCAAACTTGGTATATAGATGTGTCACTTTAAGAGATAGGGAACCCTATGAGTTTTTTGGAGGTCAAAGGTCATATGAGGTCATTAGGGGTGCAACTACGAACCTAGCTCGTAAACTAAATAGACAGCGGGCGGTACCTCCAAATTGTGTCCCACGTTTCGTGACCAACGAAAAGTTAGGGCTGAATTTTTCTACCATTCCAAAGATAAAGCTAGAGAGAACAACATTATTTTTCACAAGCATAATTGTCACAGTAATAGTACTAATTTAAATTACCTTATTATGAACACGTGAAAAGGATGCTGTGACTTAAGCATTATTAGAAATACCATATGCTTAACGAGTTCTTCGATGGCGTAGTGTATTAGAGCTCGGTTTCTCACGCAGACGGTCCGGATATGTTTTTTCCTCTTTTTGTTATTCACTTTTTGGTGGAGTTCAAAGTTCATATGAGGTCAGCAGAGGTCAAGTTGTGCGGAAAACATCCGTAAAAATTATATAGTCAAGAAGTGTAAATTTGAGGGATGAACCTTTGTGCAACAAATCACCCCCTTTCAGCTAGGAATCATTAAACCTTTGGGCTTTCTGGTTATAAGTGGATCTCAGCAGGCGCGGATCCAGGGAGGGGGCCTGGGGGCCCCCCCAGCCACGAAAAAAAAAACGAAAGGAGAAAAAAGAAGAAAAAGAAAAAAAAGAAAAGGAGAAAGAAAAATTAAGAGCAAAAATGAAAAAAAGTGTCTAAAAACGTATTCAAAGTATTGATATTTCTGTAGGGGTTGGGTAGAGCTATCGCTGGCTTATCTCTTTATATATCTTTCAAAGTGGGTGGCGACGAAAGGAGCGCTACAATGTTCGAAAACAGGTGAATAGCTGAGTAATGATCCTTTACTTAAGATCTAAATAAGTAAACATCGTGACATATGTAGTATGGGCTCGATCGGCTAGCTGCACTGAAATTTATTAACAATTTTGTGTTAAAGAGTGAAAATTTTTATAATCTAGAGGGATTGAGAGGCAATGTTTTCGCCATACAGACCTTGCAGAAGGAATAAAGAAGACAAGCTGTCAGGTGATGTGCTATTGTGCACAGTGGCACCAGCTGTTGCAGCCAAAGTAGCGGCGTGCATACCCTATTCGATTTAGAAACTGTCTGAAAAGTTTCAAAATGAACTCAAAAGGCTTTATTAAGCTACAGACAGTGGCGTCGGCACAGTGGGCAATGGGTGACGTGTGTCCCCTCCCCCATTGATTCTTTAAAATTTTTAAAATGGTCCCAAAAGTCGTTTAAGCTACAGATTTCTGTGGAGGGTGTAGGGTGAGATGTATTTTTGATGACTGGTTTATTTGTTCTAACCATTTTCTTTCACAAACTGTTCTCAAACTATCATAAGTTTTGGAAATTCTTGACAAATTCCAAATTTTCGCACGCTCCGCTAGCGTCAAGCCTTGTGCAGAGTTGTCCTTATTATTAATAGCTTTCGGAAACTACTCACGGGGGAACAAAGGAGCAAAAGTGCTTTTTAAGAATTCTCAGTCAGAAGATTCGTTTCTGAATAGCATAGGTTGGTGGGAAAGTGATTGATTAACGACCCGGTTCTGTGTTGGTACTGTTTTCCTGGATTTCAGACGTGATTGATTCAAAAGTAACGCGGTTGTGCTACATCTAACAGTTCCTTACAGTGGTTTCTGGCATATATGTCTGAGATAACCCAATTAACGCTCTCAAATTAATTGCGTTCTCTCCTCAGAACTTCGTTGTATGTGGAGTACCACAGGGTTCGATTCTATAGCATTATTTTAATAACATTAATGATATGGGTCTGTCATTGAGACATTGTATGTACGATATGTATACCGATGACTCACTTTTTACGTAATGGGTAAAACTATTAATGAAATCAGTGATAAATTACATTGTGATATGTGTGCTATTAGTAAATGGTGCGAGGTGAACAAAATGGTAATGAACACCCATAAAACCAAAACCATGTAGTTAGGATCACAGCAGAGGCTGTCAAAGTCCAATGGAACAGGAACGACTCTGTCCATTGAAGTAAAATGTTCGTTTCCTTGAAATGCTGAATTTGCAAAGCTTTTGAGTGTATATACTGTAGATCATGGAATTCCCACATTAGCCATATATTTATGCATTGTTCATGAGCAGGGTAGCACTATTAAAAAGAATCAAACCATCTACTGAATTAAGATACGTGTGCATAATACTATTCAAGGTACATCCTGCCAATCTTGGATTGTGCTACCTGGGGGAACTGTAGTAAAGAAAATCTGGAAAAGTAATGGTTTGTCGGCAAAAACAAAGCAGCAAAGGGTCATATTTGGTGATTTAGACAACCAACAAAGTTCTTTTCATATTCCTGACACAAATTGGCAGCAATGGACAAGCGTTTTCAAGAAAAGCGATTGACAATTTTGCACCAATGTCTTATGTACTGGCACCTGAATATTTGAGAGAGCTTTTCCAAGTTGCGTGTAAGTGACGCACATTCGTATGGACTAAGACCTTCACCCTCTAATGGTCTATTCATTAAAGGAGATAACACAGAACATCATAAAAGAAGATTTTCCTATTTGGTTGCAAAAGACTGGAACGAAACTTCAGAATGTAGCTAGGAATGTCAAAAGGCTGAGTTGTCTAACCTTCTTATCCAAGCAATCACTGGATCCTTTTTTCATAAATTTATTTTATTTTATTTTGTTTCAGATTAATTTTGTTTGAAGCTTTTTACGTCTACTTATAGGCGTGTTTGAACTTCTTAGTTGTCATATTCTGGGTTTTTTTGTATAAACATTTAAGTTTTTTCTTCATGTTTTACATGCCTTTTTACTTTGTGATTTTTGTTTGCTTTTCATTTTTAAATTTCCTTGAACTTTTATCATTTTTATATGCTTCTATTTTTACATTTTAAATTTATATGTAGTCATGCAGGACCTCATTCTGGATTGGCTTTATAGCTAATGTAGTTTCTCAACCCTGTTAAAAATGTTTAAATAAAATGCAAGACATAAATAATAGACTAACGTATAAACAGCTCGGCAGGGGCTTGGTGTGTGCTGCATGAAAAATCCATTTGACGCTGTAACTATCATTTCGGGGGGGGGGAGGGGCCTAGAACGGATCATCTTTTAACTTCATCAACAACAGAGCAAGGATTTTCGTTAACGTAGGCTACTAACTAGGTCCCGAACCACCACACGGCCAACTTACTCAGCTCACCCCACCAATTGGTAGGTCCTTCATTGGTATATAAATAAAATAACAATCCATGCGTGTTCCGTTCCTAAATTATCCATATGGCTTCTTTGTAGCATATATGGCTACAACTACCATGAGACTGTAAAGCACAAGAGTGGTTTTATACATCTGGTTATAATTGTAACAATTACTCCCTATAAATAAACCCAACAGTTGCAATTAACACGAATTCCAGTTGGCCCAGCCAAAGCGCCGACTTATCATAGATTTCTGTCCATGTCACGTGAAGCACTCACCCACTTGACCTCCTGCTGAATAACCTCTGTCACGGTAAAACGACGAATAACGTAAAACAATTTACAAAGTGACGTAAAATTCTGTTTTTCCTACAAGGAATTTACCGAATCTCTGTTTTTCTTACTCTCTAAATGTAAAAGAGTGAATTTCACTCTTCGACGATCACCTACAGTGACCACTCTTTCGTCGAGTGAAAATTTTACTCTGCTGGGAGTGGTAATTCACTCCAGATGAGTAAATTACCATTCCGGGCAGAGTGGAATTCCATTCGAAACAGAGAGTGGTCACTGTAGGCAATCGTCGAAGAGTGAAATTCACTCTTTTACTTTTAGAGAGTAGTTACCATTCTTTTTTGAAATGTAAAGTTCTAATATATGAGATCTGCTCACCGTCAGGAACATATAAATACAACTTACAAGGCCTGGGATTCGTGCTATTTCTGGCAATCTGCATGCATGGGTGGCATTTTGGCAAAGCTCCTTCGCTATGCTCTTACTGATGGTGGCGTTCCGCTTAGTTTATGACGCACAATAATCAGTCATGTTGGAGGAGGAGATGCGCTAGGGGTCCACTGAGTAAAATGGTTTGCCTACGTAGCAGGCTGTACGGCATATTCCTTGTTCAGTTGGGTGATCAAGTTCTTACCAACACGGTCCGCGATCCCACTGCGGTTCTCTTCCTTCCGTGACTTCAACTGAAAATTTATTCTCAGTATGTCTCACACTTATCCATGTGTGTATTAAGACCAGCTTGCTGGTCGTTGGAAGGACGGGGTCAAGAAGGGGTGCACCAACACTAATACTATCAAACTTGTACAGAAAACAAAAGAGCGCCCATTAACGACTCCGTCAGCCTGATTAACTACACCACATACCCGCTTCCTCGTAGACTTATCTTGAAAAAAAGAAGCATTTCGTACATAAAGAGAAAGATAAGTTACTTCGATGCGTTGTCAAAATTCACTTTCAGGTGATTTACATCCAAATTCAAAACAGTACGCACGCGACTGAAAATGTGGTTCATATGGTAGTATACTAAGAGTCCCTGAATCAAAATAGCGCCACCGTCTTTCTTAGCGCCATTGACTGTTTTGGCAACTACAAGTGAAAGCCTATCCTTTATGATCTTTGCACGTTAAAGAAGTTTAAAGGTGATCAGTCGTCTTGAAATATTCTTTGTGACGTCAGCCTTTTCTTGACATGTTTCTGCAGTCGTCACTGTTCAAGGATACACCGTACAAGTAGCTATGATGACATCGGTATAGCTAGTAGGTATACAGCTACAAGCCGTCTCTTCTTGCTTACCGATTAGCTATACCATGCTTGTACGGTGTATCCTTGAACAGTGACGACTGCAGAAACATGTCAAGAAAAGGCTGACGTCACAAAGAATATTTCAAGACGACTGATCACCTTTAAGATTGATAAAGCTTGTTTGACGTCAAATGGTAGAAAGCGAAGTCAGCGATCAGGAAGGGCAAAGAGGAGACATGAGGTGGAATACCTTCCACCCCCACCCCACCCCCAACATGCCAGCATTTGTAGGCCTATGATATTTTATGAGTTACCAGAAAATTTAGGCTTTTATCCAAAAAATTAGAAAATTTAGATTTTATATCAAAAGAGAATTTCAAAATTGGGATTTTAGAGTTTGAAATTGAGAAATTTTGAATTTGTATTGAAAAATTGGAGTAGTTTAAAGCAAAATCAAGTACATCATGAGGGCGACTGTGCGTATTCGGGCGCTACCTATTATCGTACATATTACGGCTCCCTGACGAAACCTGAAAATTTTCCTGACGGGGGGGGGGGGGGGAGGGGTTCGACTTCTCCCTATTGGCGCCGCCCCTGGTATTAGTCAACGTTGCAGTCATGATAACTTATAAAATGAAATGTTCTTTCCTGGTGAATGCAAGTTTACGCTATATCAAATCTATGATGTTAATCACATATATTTGGATAACGCACAATTTTCCGTCTACATGTAGGTACATATGCGTATCAGAGTTTTAAGTATAGGCGTACGTACATCATTGTGGATAGTACATCCCATTGTAACAAATCACAGCCCTTGGTAGGTAGGGTAGGATGCAGGGCAGAGGGAATCCAACCACAGCAAACTCTTTCCACTTTTCACTGACCCCATCTCCCTTTTCAGCTTTGCAGCAAGTATATGAACGATTGTGGGGGTGTTTTTCTATAAACAACTTTATGAAAAAAATATAAAAGAAAAAATGTAGTTTGAGAAGTTTTGGGTAGGTTTCTTGAAATAAGGGCTAAATACTTCAAGGCCATGCAAGCCTGAAAAGCTGGGCAGTTCTATCCCCTGGACATAGAATCTGTATGCCCACTACATCAAAGAGGTTTATCGTGGGGCATTGAAGGCTTTGAGCATGTATGAAGCCTTTACGTAGTAATTTACAACAAATTTCTTTCCCGCCTTGTAGGGTGTCATCAGTGCACTGATGTGTATTATCTACTTGGTATGAAAGATGGCTGATGCTGTTTCTTGAGCTGAAGTTATTCATATTGGCAGTGTGCTTTCTGGAGTTACAAATCAGCAACCCTCTATGGTGCCGCCGGAGTTACCGTACAGTACATTACGTAAATGCAAGCTCACAAGCGTCGAAGGCATTATGTACTTGACTCTTACATCACAATGTAATCAAGTATTTACCTCCTTGCCCCTATGAGATAAAGACGTGGGGCCTTCATACAGGGTAGCGCCAGCAGGGGGCAGGGGGCATGGGTTCGGGGAAGGCTGTCCCTCCCCTTCGGGAAAATTTTCCAGTTTCTTCGGGGAGCCTTAATCCGTACTGCAAAATATGCAATCTGGACGACAGTCAGTGAACTCTACGATCTGCTTGATTTTGCTCTTAGGAAGGACAGATCCTTGAATAAAAATCCAAAATTTTCCTATTTCCCTCATTAAAAGCCCAAATGTTCTTCAATAAAATCCAAACTTTTCGAATCTTTTTCAAAAAAATTCCAAATTTTCAAATTTTTGTAAACAGAAGCCAACAATGTTTGGCCCCAGAAGTGAGCCGAAAAATTTACGTTCGACGTCCCGTTTCGACAACCCTCTGCTTTTGTCGGGGCTTCGGGTTGTTACCCCCTGTCCGGGAACTACCCCCTGTCCGGGAACTTCCCCCTGTCAGGATAATCCTGGCACCACCCCTACCTCCATGACACTTGAAATACGGCAAAGCAATCCTGCGAAGCACCTTTTCAGTAGCATAGCAAAATTACAGTATACTGAATAGGCCCATTATGTACGTAAATGTGGCAATCGAATTATATACTTGACTTGCACTAAGTTTGTTCTGATCTTTTCCGCGAGTTTGCCCTTCATTTATCTCACCGTGCGAGACTTCGCAATATGTCCAACACCTAAAAATGTATTCTTAGGCTACGTCTAGGACCTCATCATATGGGTCATCTGTTGTACTTCAACTCAGCTCATACAGTGCGGCTTCACGTTTAAAACCAGAGTCGTGTATCTATAGCGCCCTCGGCAATAAAGCGAGCTAGGACGCCCCCATTCATCGTTGCTTCATAATTTGCTGGTTTCATGAGTATTTTATTGCTCACTCATATACCCAGATCTGAGTACTCGTAACACTGCTAATAACTGAGACTTTTGGCCGTGACACTCGTGCCTATGTTGAGACATGGTATATCAGCTGTGAATCACCTTTTGTATTTTATGTTGCAATCTGTACACCTGAGTCTATCTCGAGGGTCTGTACAGCAACGGCGTAGGAAGTTTGACATGGGGGGGGGGGGCAGACCAGACGCGATTTCTCGACCTTGACCCCCTTCCCACACCAAAACATCCTATTGGATCAATTTGATTTTTCCGATTTTGATATGAGTAACAAAAATAAAAATATTCAAAGAAAAAGGAAACGACAACAATACATATTATATAGGCATGCATCGGTTATCACACCGCTTGCCAATTACATACAATCATTTGCGGTGTTACCCGCTTCCATATTGATTGTAATTTGGGGGGGGGGAACCGTTACAATAATAATGATAACGACCTGTGGCGTAGCCAGGATTTCTCTCATGAAAATTGAAAATTTTTGAAAAATTAGGTGTCCTTACAAGAAATCTAATGCCACATATGTGTGTTAAAAAATTAAAGTATATTAGGTACTAAAAAATCGGCATCAGTAAGGAGGGTATGGCCCAGTGTCCCCTAAATACACCACTGATAATCATAATATAAGTTTAAACATTAAAAACATAATGGTGAATTAATACCGAATATATAGGTGCTGGTGCGATTCAAATCAGAACTTTATTTTAATTACCAAGGAAGTTTTTTAAGTTGTTGAAAATCGGAAATTAATAATTGACATCAAATTAAACTTATAAATAATTTTAACTAATCTGGGTTTAAGGGTTTATTAAGTTTCCTGCAAGTTATTTGTCAAAAATGTCTGATTTCCCGAAACTGACCGCTTTGGGAAAATTTCCGTGAAAGTTGAAATACTGAGTTTTTATAACATCAGTACTGACCTTGATAGATGTGTTATTGATGGCTATTTCTTGTAAAATAATCAGATTACTGTATTAGAGTATGATGCGGGCACGATTGTGTTTTCATGACGTCAGATAAGTAGACGACAGGCAGGCGCGTAGCTAAGGGGAGGGGGGGGGGCTGGGGGCTGGCCCCCAGATGTTTGCCAGGCCCTCACAAAAATTGTGTGTCCGAATAAAATGTGTAAGAATTAAGGACGGTGATCAATGCCGTGACCAACCATTTGATACCTAAGCCCCCTAAAAAATTTCATCCTACCTGACGACAGGGCCTACTTTATTAAAATCTGTACATACCTATTTTATATGTATTGAACACTATTGCGATTTTGGGTTGGGGGAGGGGAAAAATAACATTTGGCCCCCTACAAAAATTACATAAGGGGCCATTGCCCCCTGCCCCCCCCCCGGTTCCTACACCGCTGTAGGGTGACTCTGAGTCTTTCTCTGGTTTTTCCTTCCATTTTTCTAAACATAATCCGTTTTTCCAAACTTTCACCACATCGTATGGCAACTGAATGCGACCAAAATAATGTAGCATGCACTTGATAACTGTGCTGAGGAATTTGGTGTTTTTGACCAATTACATGAAAAGTACGTCCTTCAGTCCCTCTGTCTGTCCATGGGATGTGTAAAAGCTTGACACAACATCTTCTCAAAATCTTCACCTTTCTTTCATCTAAAACATTGACTGCCCAAGGTTCACATGCAAATGTAAGTGGGGACAAGCTTAATATCGTTGCGTTGCTGTTGCATTTTTCCTTCCATATCGTGTGCACTGTAGGCTATAGATGTGAAATGTATAGGCTTTAAATGTTTTTGCCGTAACTCTTTCTCCCCCAGGCTTCACTAAGCATCCACACTGGTTAGAAATTATGGACCCGAAGCATTTGGACTGATTCACAATCTGAATAGTTTGGCTTCCAGAGCGAATAATTGGCTTTTACTTGCAACGAAAGTACAAATTCCCGTACTCTTACCCTCTCAATGATAACCCCCGGGTCCTTTTCTCTTGAAGAGTCTGCTAACAAGGCAGACTAGGCAGTGTCGTAAAAAAGTGTTTCAGTCAAGGCCGCGTACAGATCCCGAGACCGGTGGGGTCCTCATCCTCCGATGTACCCCGCGGAGCGAACTCTGTTTGCTCAGCTCCTCAGCTTCCCAAACCAGGTGCATGACTGAACAAGGAATATGCCTTACAGCCTGCTACGTAGGCAACCTCCGATTCCGACACTGTGGTCAGCTGTAACCATACACGGAAATATGATTGAAAATGCAACTAAGACCAAAGCCTAAAGGCCGGTTCATACTTCCAAATTTTTCACGTGCTATAAAGCTATGAGAACCATAGATGGTCATCCCTTGCTCCTCCAGGCCAATCACAGACAGTTCAGAATCGAACATTCTTTAACTTTTTATAGTTTTAAGGTACTATATATATTGAAGTATGAACCGTCCTTAAATATTCCAGTTTGTGCTGTACTATCAGACTATAGCATATACAACTTACGTCAAAACCGGTCGATAGTCTCGCGGGTGACGCGCGTTATTGAACATTTGCAATGGAGAAAATTATTCTTGCAGGATAAAAGTATGCATTTTTAAATAGGATCTTTGTAAACTTTTGATACATCATTTAGTAGTTGGTGTCCAAGAATTCCGAAGCTATAGGGTTCGAGAATGAGGCATTAGCTCAGGAGGCCAAGGTACCAAATCGGGCTTCGAAACCTCCAGAAATGGTCGTGAGCATCTGGGTTAAAGTTCGAGGCCACGTCTGACTCCGTGGCGAGACCGGGATCGAAGTTGAGGCTGCACCCATTCGAATGTGACCGAGGCTAGCTAACGGTGTATTCAAAAGATTTATGATGCAATAAACCAAAGCCTAACCATGCCAGTTTCAGTTCAGAAGTTAGCCTAGCCTGTGAAAGTGTTTTCAATCACGTAACTAATTCTTGGAGAGTAAAATGCATTTCGCACTGTGGGATCTCTGGGAAGTCATTACGTAATAGTAGGTCACGGTACCGTCGGTCTCGAACAGGCACAAATTTTCAATTAAGGCCAATGAATGTGGTGCCGAGTCTCCAGGGCATTACCTCACGATGCCAAAACAGATGTTTTAACTCAAAGCCTTCAAGACAGCAGCGAAGACACAAGGTTTCGAGTAAATTCATACACTGAGTGCACAAACCTATCTTGGCAATACTTGTCTGGTCGAAGTAAAAATAATGAAGATATGGAAAATAATCTTATCCGACAAAAATATGACACTCCTTGTCAAAATTTATTTGTGATTGCCTAGAGGAAAGAACAAGGAAGGATAGGAGCTTTTACAGCATCAACCCACGTATACTTTTGAGCTGAGGCTATAGGCTTATTTATTCACAAATTGACGACTGCATTTTGATTGATAAAACAACGGGCAAACCCAAACTATGCCTTCTGATGTAAGTCATTCTGATTGGTAAATGACGTGTGCAGATCAGTGAAAATGCCACATGAAGTCTGCATTTCACACAGACAGAGTTTCTCATCTAACGGAAGGATGTAGCAAAGCGTATTATATAGTAGAGGTGCCAAAGATATTTTGAAATTAAAGCAAAGTCAAGAAGCCTGCCTGTGTCTGAGTCCAACCAACTCAATTCCGAGGTAATTTGGAGATCAGTATGTTCCGATTCCGAGTCGATCCAGTTCCACTAGCAGTGTCCCCAGTCTCTGCATGACTAATTCCGAGTCATTTGACAATGTAGCATATCAAACAATGCTTTTATTCTATTTTCAAAACGAAAATGTTCATGTTTGCAGTAGGCATAGGCGTAGGAAGCTTTTCGAGACTGGGGGACTGAACCTTGTTTCGGATTGCCGTCCTGGGCGTGTCCCCCTCCCCCTTTGGAAAATTTTTGGGTATTTGAGGGTCCTCAGATGCAATTTGGTGCAACATTTTGGACAAACTTTAAGAAAATTACTGCAAATTTTTGACATTTCTTACAGAAGAGACAAATAAGGGGGTTTTGCCCTTGGATCTTGGGGCGGAAGCATACTTCATCCCCCCACATTTTTGACTGGGGGCTAAGCCCCCAAGTACCCCGCTTCCTAAGCCCTTCGCAGGAGGAGTCAACTCATAGTCTTTCCCATCCTGCAAATTAGTTGACTGTGTGAATAAATAGTCATGTATTAAAATGCGCTTCAACGACGGTGTTGACTTAATTCATTTTGTGGACTCGGCTGAAATCGCCTCCGAGTCTCAGGCCAGCTGCTGCCCATTCTGGGACAAGTCCGGTTCTAGGACCCCCCATTACGGCTAATTTCGAGCCCAGTCAGAAATGAACTTGAATCGGGAATCGAGCGTTACAGACCAGCTAGGGGTATATTTTGACTGTCAAGGAGATTAATCTTTGAAATCTTTATCAAGGACCTTAGGAAAAGAAAAGAAATCCCCTTAGCAAAGCAAGTTGCAGTAAATATTGGGTTACCCTAACTCTTGTTGGCCTTCAAAAAGGAATCCGAAGCATTTTTGAACAGATTTACACTGAGCCATAACAACAGACTTCAGAAAACAGTTCAGTCCAATCATTCATTTAACAATCCTCTGAGAGAGCAGATTTTATTGCGGGGCAGTGCATGCGCACCACGGACTTCTTATAGTATGGATAGAGCATACTGCACTAACGTCCTATCCGTAGAGTATCGCCACCATAGGTACACCTTTAGGCTTTAGGCATATTATGCAGCCATAGTAAGCCTAAAGGTGTACCTATGGTGGCGACACTCTACGAATAGGACGTTAGTGCAGTATGCTCTATCCATACTATATGGCTGCATAATATGTCTTCTGTGTAAAGTTTGGACTTCCTTAAGTAGTCCAGTATCGACAGGTTATGTGGGAAACCTGGAAAATTTCGAAAAAGTTTTGATCGAATTCAATAAACAGATTGAAGCACTGTGATATTGTCCTTCCATTCATGTTTCATATTTTGTCTGAGATGTTGCAGATTCATCATAAAATTACGCAAACGAGAGTAGAGGGGGAGGCCATCTTGGTAAGCCTAAATTTGTTCGAGCAGTGGTTAGTCACATGATCCTCTGTCTATATGATAGGACTGTAGGATGTCTGTGATGCGCGCCTACTCACATTCAAGTCTATAAGCTCTTGTATAGTAACCGAAGAAATCTGAAAACTTCATCAAAGGTCAGCCTTCCACTTATTAACGATTTTAAATACTTGAATCAAATCGACACGTGACCTATTGAGTTCCACTGTACCCATTATCAAGCTGGAATTAAATTAATCACGAACTGTATTTTATATATATATATATATATATATATATATATATATATATTATATATATATATATACATACATACAGTCAGGTAGAGGTCTAACATTCACTCATCCATAATGGACGTGCCCTAGATTTTCAAGCAAAGTGGCCCAAAGAAGTAAAAGATTTTACAATACTATGCGTCTGAATTGTTGAAACCATGCCCGTAGTAAGACAAAGTATGGAAAGAGAGCGAGGTAGCTTCCAAGAGCTAGATCTTTTTGAGATGGATGTACTAAGATATGATGGAGCAACAGTAGTTTTTGTTGCCCAAAATTTTCTAGGTGGGGAAAGTTTTCTAAGGGATGGCATCCCCTGACCCCTTGACTACAGGCCTGGTTGAAACAAATCAGATTTCCATCAAAAGGTACTTTCACGTTTTCGTAACAGAAATACTACATATCACAGGCAAACCAAGAAGTTATACAAATCGTGAAAGCGTATGGCTTGGGCTGCGACCACCCGTTCGGGAAGAAAGTTTTCTATTTTCTGGTAAATTATAGATTCTTTTATCTATTAATTATGCTATAGTATAAATTGTTTTAAGGCATCCGTAAATTTTCGAACAGAAGTGCGCGGGCACCCTGACTGAAGATGTCCCCATAAGCATATGCATTGGCCTATACATTATTAATATTCCATTGTGTTATTTATTCGTGGTGGGTTGGATACATTTGTCGACGTGATAATCAATACTTGATTAATGTGTTAGTTATCGATCTTGCACCACCCGTAGGAAGGACGGGGGGGGGGGGCTACATGAAGTCAGAGGGGGTCATATGGCACTGTAGTGTCCACCCAGGGAGCTGGAATACTCCCTGGTCCACACACTGTCAATTCTGAGGAAAAAAACATACTTTTGCTCAGTTAACTACAAACTTCATGAGTTCACAACCTCTCAAATGTAAATAACTACATTTCGTTACTGAACGAACTTTGTAAATCCATTGGTCATTCTGTGCCTTGTTGTGAAAAATTTCTGACTTTACCTTGAGTAACTTATTTTCGCCTTTTATAGCATGTGGAAAATACATACACTTAAGGAGAAACCCAAATAGCTTGTAGGCCTAAATAACAAAACATCCCAAGGGGCGCATAATTTGGAATTGAATGTACTTCTAACCGTCTAACTTAATTACGGATATCTCCGCTCTGACACCTTGTACAGTTTTCTCAATGACTAATAAGAACTAATGTCCCTTGCATGTATCTAACCAATGAATCAATAGTCAGTTTGTAAAATTATCCAGTAAGGGCATCATATATCCAAGGGTTGACTTTTACTAGCGCACATGTCGCCAGCTTCCACGCAATGCCTCGCGCCGCAAACCTGTTTGGTTTCGCGCCCACTCTCCCTCTAATATCATAAACACATAAACTTACAGAAAAAAATGACAGTAAGCATTCTTAAATAGCTCGCGGGAATTACAAAATTTTTTGCAAGTCCATTTTCTTCATCTTATTTTTTCAAACTTATTCCATCATTTTCTGCTCCGAAAACCTTCTGTATCTGGATTGATCTTTTTCAAAAAACCTTTCCACCGCTATCAGAGCAGGGAGGCAATTTTTTTAATCCAATTGAAAGATTTTCATCACGGGTCTCTGGTTTTGCTTACAGTTAATCACATTAGCAAGATCAGCCTTGAACCATGCAGAAGTAAGGATATTTTTGCTTCAACTCAACAATGAGGAAAGGTGCATTGCAACAGAAGACGTGTTTGAAAAATGATTTGTTTGGGGCAAAAATCAATTTTTGGAGATTTTTGGTAGCTTTTATCTATATCTTTGTTTATATTTATATCACACCTTGACGAGATCGGCAGGATCGGGTGAAATAATGTCTGAATTTCAAAGCTTTCGTGGCAAATTCTGAAGGCAAAGCGTTGCGAAATGCCCAATGGAGATTACGAATTTTCATGCATCTCGAGTGGAACAAAATATTTGTTCTGTAGTGCTGGGAATGATCATACACGATGATTTATTTTAGATTAAACCAATAGGCAATGTCTGTACTGAAGTGCGAAAAAGTAGGGGTAAATGTAAATCTCTCTTGCTTATACTCGTGGGCATGTTTGCAGTATATGCAAGTATATAGAATTATAGCCCGTACTTTAAAAAATAATGAAAAAGTACGACAATCAAAATATTCTTATTTTTATTTGTTTTCTTTCTTTTTGGCATGGCTAAAGATAGTAAGGAGGCAAAATAATGTGAAGTGTTGTGTCATCAGTCGACTGTTGTCGGCCATAGATAGCATAATGATAAGCAATAAAATGGAGTCTCAGTTTATAAAACCATCCTCTGTGACTTCCCTTGCTCCCATTTTATATCATTTAATCCTAAAACAAAAGGGCAGAAAATTGTGCTCGCCGTGGGGGGGGGGGGGGGGAGTTTGTGTTTCTGAGGTAAACAAGAATGGAACACACAAAATAGGCCTACTATCAAAACCCCATTTACTGCAGCTGGTGACCCTTCGTGGCAACATGCAAACGACCGCTGGAAGAATTATTATTATTGTTGTTGTTGTTATTATTGTTATTATTTTTATTATTATTTTTATTATTATTCATGCAATAGTTTATGCTGGTAATTATATATAATTTAGTAGGGGAACCGAGCCGAATAATTTTTAAGTCGGATTCCAAATTACATAGTATAACTCGAGACGTGAGCTCGGCCTTAGTGACTCATTCCAACTCAGTCCAGAACTTGGACTCCGCAAAACAGAACTCTGCCATGTCCATACAGTTTGCAGTCAATCCATCTAAGCGTTTCATGCAGCTGTTCTAATTTAAATTTCTAAAATATGATATCAGAGGTCAATCGGAATAAATAACTAACGTTCAGACATTGATCTAGTACCTTTTGAATGGGAGACCGTATATGTGGCCAGCTGGTATCTTCCTGAGGGGGTGTCATAAAATTACCAATGTGTGTCTTTATCTTTCTCAGTAAACGTATTGAAGCTTATCGTCCAAAATACAGCAAACACTTTGCAATAGCCAGACCTAGCCCCAGCCCCATTTTGGCCCAGTCTTCCTTCAGACTTTGGTATGGTCCATTCCACGTAGGACAAATCGGTCCCGTTAATTAATGACTCAAATCATGTATGGCGAATGATTTTAGTCAACCTCAATTACACAACGATTAAACCGAGAAGAGAAAACCTTGCAGCACTTTATCCTGCCGTAATGGAATTCCGGATTGACTTGACCAAGAGGATGTAGGAATGATTGTCCGTGCTTATTTTGGGGTTTGAAAACGTCTTCATTTTAATAAGAACAAATCTTACTTGGCTCAAGTTGATGGCCATAACCTTCAACGGTTCTGACAAGTTCGACGTGCTCTACCCTAAAGCAAATCAAGATGGAGGGGATTATAATCAGCAGTCAAGACCATATAGAAAAGGAAAACTAAGAATGTCTAATTCAAGGTAACAACGTACTAAAGCCTGCAGGAAAATGGTCGTTCTGTAATTCCAATTTTCCAGTTCATCTTTAGGTGTAGAGGAATGGACTTCTGCAAGTTTAAGACACAAATCTCAATGCTGTCATCAGCTTTCCCCGCAGTATTATTATTTTATTATTTTTCATGAAGAACTGCTATCATTTTGTCATCTCCTTCTTCGAAGCGAGCTGGCCAATCGAAGGTCTGTGTGAAGTAACGGCGCTACGGGTATATGAGGGCGCAGATCCCCTCCCCATCTCTCTTCTCCCAGTTGGGCCGATTAGATCTGGTCCTTATCCAAAATAGAAAAACTATTCAGTGTGGACAAGTTTAGATGAGTAAATTATCGTCAATTGATAGCACCATTTTTGCTACTAAATCCTTTTATTTGAAGTGAATTTTCAAAAGGAGGAGAAAAACCCCTCCCTTTGGATCCCTGTCCCATACTAATGCTGTATGTTTGTCCCTCGCCCCAGTACCTTTCCCCTTCCTATCCCCAGATTGTGCTGGTGCCGCCCTGTTTATACATAGGCGTATGGGATACCTTTTCCTGGGGGGGGGGGGAGGGCGTTTTACCAGGGAAAAACCTGTATATTGGTGGAGAAAATTGTCCGAAATTTTTCAAAAATCTGGCCGAGAAGTAGTTTTGCTAATTCTCCTGAGGGTCGGGGCTGCAGATCCCATCCCCCCGGCCCGTACGTTTATATGCTATAAAGCCAGTGACGACAATTTTCGACATTTGAAAGTTTGGTTGAAGTAATGGGGACTGGAGGGGCTGGGTGAACGGCTTGTCACAATGAAGCCCTGTCCTGCATCCAGGCCAGTAGTCAGACAAGCTACGGAAGGGGCGAGATAGCTTCCAGGAGGGACGAAAATTGTTCTAGGGGGCGTCCCCAGCCTCCCTCCTTGGCTACGGGCTTGCCTGAATCGCACAGCTCGAAATCAGCGCTTACCTCGTAAATCCTTAGGTTCAGCATTGAATTCCAAGCGAGTGTAGAGTAGCGATTTTTTTTAAGGAACAGGGTTTTGCTGGGATGGCACTGACAACTGTCTAACAGGTTTTGTGGTTAATTACTACTGGCGTGTTATCGCATAGGAGCAACAGAAATGGGTGGTCGGGCATGCATGCCATAACTTAACAGAAACTTAATGTTCAAAACCGTCCACTTACTAATTAGTCGAAGGTAATTGTTCCGAACATGACGGCATTATTATTGCAGAGGTTAGGTGTTTCATCGAGAGGCTGGCCCCTCACTACCCAGTACCTTACCTTTACCCTCGTCTCCAGCTCCGTCCCCCCCCCTCCTCGATATAATGCACGCATGAGTACCTGTTGTTATATTTAATGATAAAGGTAGGTGTTTCAGCCGGCCAGAGGTTGTTCCCCCACTGCCCAACCATCTTCCCCTACCCTTATCTCCGTCTACTGCTCCGTATCTCCGATATGACGTATGGGTATCCGTTTTTATAACAGAGTGACGCTCACTGTGGCGGAGGGGGTCAGGCATGTCAATTTTTTTTTTTTTTTCAATTTCGTCGGAAAGTCTCAGTGGGTACGATAAAGCATGTAATCCCAAACGGCGGCTACCTGTCGCCCCGACGTTTCACTTCATTTGCTCTCAAGGAACACAGATTCTTCACTAACCTAATTGTCTTTAATAAAAGCCCAAAATTTTTCAAATTTTCACCAATGAAACCACCGAATTTTCCAAATTTCTTCCAATTGAGTAACTAAAAACCAAAAATTGTGGGCGCGCTTCTCGAGCCAAGAATTTTGCGTTCGCCACCCTTTCTGCAACCCGTCGCCTTTTTTTGAGGCGTCGGGTTGCTTCCCCCTCCCGTCGGGGAGCTTATTCCCCTTGTCGGGTAAATACCGACCCCACCCCTTTTTACATATCTTCATATCATACAGATCGTGACTATAAGTGTCAACTTGACGGAGTTTATACTTTACCGTACTCTACATCCACACATATTATACTTTCCTGATTCATCCAGTGTGTTGCTAAGCCCATCTTAATTGTCTATGAAGCTTACGGTCGACATTAACCTTGAGCGTGAAGGAACATATTTGCTTTGCTTTTTAAACCCCATACATAATCAAGCATATTCTGCTAGCCTATCATCTGAATACAGGCTTACGTAGTTTTTTCTTTTCACAACATGCTTTAGAAGAATGCTTAATTAAAATCTCACTCCAGAGTTTTCGTAAGAAATGCCTCATGGAAGAGATAATTAAAACTCTTCTTCAGCTTAACACCGATGGTAAAATTATGCAAATGAAGGAAAACTCATCGCGCCTCGTATCTCGTTACCAAGGTTCTTGCGTGCACTTTTGCCGGCAAGTTCCAAGCTTGCTGCAGCAACTTTGAACATTTTGCTTTCGTTAAAGTCAGGTTCAGTCTAGCGTTGAGTAACATTGTCTGCTTAGTTACTTCGAAGAGCGGACGTTATTTCTGAGTCCGTATTGAAGAGATCGGTGTGCACCGCTGGCACATGTTGCCACAACGGTTTATTAGAGCGCCGCTCATCTTCGAATGACGTATTTAATGAGCCCCCGTGGTGCGTTAACTTGGAAGATATATTGGTGAACACAGCCTGAGGGTGTGAAACATACTGAACTATCGAAGTAATATAGGGCGGAAAAGTATACATGTGGAAGTCTTTTTACCAGTTTCGTGGATTTACAAACAAATGGATGGAATTTACCATAGACCGAGTAGTGTTATGGATATCTTCAGTAGAAGAAGTATTTGCCTTGTGTATCCACTAATCAGAGTTTTATTATAAATTCGTGGTTGTTAAGACGAGCATTTGGAGTGATCCTCTTTGTGATAATTTTATTGTGGAAGTTAAGCCGTCTTGGAAATCAAAACTTTGTCAACTTTATACGGATTAGCTTAGATCCATATGAGAAATTATGGATTCCAAACACGATTCCATGACACTTTTCGATCTCGCATAGATGTAAGTCTACAAAGGTGTTTTAATGTGAATATCACCGCGATTGCAGTTAAGAGAATTTTTCACTAATCAAATTTATGATATTTACCAGCTAAGAAGAAAGTTTATCAACAATTCGAGAGTCCCTTAGCACCTTCAGTAGCGCGACATGAACATGTGTATAAACAGCACCGTGATCGGTGATATCGTATACCGTGTTTAATGCTCGGTGCGTATCGGATCCTGTTCGACGGTCCAAATACAAGTTCGTCGGAGACACCGTCCAGATCGTACATACCGCTGTTTACCCCTAGACCTTGTCTTCAAAATACCGTGATTAATTTTATCAGTCGATTTTAGGGCCTTGAGAGGCACGTCCATTTCAAAGTTGAGTACCAATAGCCACAGCCTCTAAGCGCTAAGTCTATATATATCTGCGCATGTTTAAAGATACTATTTCCGTCCAAGCCATGTTACATTCTCGATTTCATTGCATAATTGTGGATGTTTTAATCCCTATTATACTAACGATTTGGCAATGCTCATTCATGTCAACCTTTCCTAAAAAGAGTTAGACCTGAATTTCCTCTAACAGGTATAGAAGCTATAAGAGCGTACCAGGTGTTAGCAATTCCGATAAGAAACAAAAGCTATCATACAGAAATTTTGGAGAAATTCCCAAGTGCATGCTTCACTAGAACCAATTATTCTTGTATATAGACTTAAATCTAGAAATGAAATAAAAAATTGAATGTCCTCAAAGTTATAGATTGGCTTGTTCGGTGGATCTTTATGGCCTACACAAGATACCACAATCTTGAGACGGCCTCATCTCTAAACTCGATAATTTAACTTCAGCATCATGCATGATCTTCAGACTTCATTTTGGAAAGCAAACTTGATTTTCAATTACACCTTTTCCTTTGACTAATTCTGCAGAAGGTTATATTTGAGAAGTGCAACCGTCAAATTTCTCTTTAACAAAAGATATTCCGTTTGTAACGGATGCCGATATTTCATACTGTCACCTGAATTGATCTATAATTTTTAAGTAGGGCTCTATCTAGAACGGTAAATGAACTCAGCCGTGAAGCATAACCTTCCTCTGTCGCTCTGACACTAACGGCCTGTTAATTTCACATGAAGTTTCAAAAAGAATAAACAAGTCGAGATTTGAATATAACCTATAGATATAAGCCTATATGAAACATTATTAATACCTTATCGCAGCAGCCGCTTGATCGGCAGTAAGTGGGATTTGATTGGTAGCCGTGACTCAACTTAGATGGACAGAGAAAAGCGGATTCATATGGTCAATTAAATAAAATGGAACAGATATGTCCACTGTCGGTAATTGGGAGGATTTCTAAGATCGCTCGTAATTTGAAAGACAGGTGCAACTTCGATTTTTCAATATGACCATTTCACAGTCTGTTCCGCAGCTACAAGTTACTGTTGCTTTAAATTGCTTTACACGAAGATTTTATTAAAAAATTAAAATACACTGCAATATCTTTCAATTTTAATGCAAAAGTTATTTCTAATGGTTCCGATCTATCGTTAGCCTACTACTACATTTCTAAATGGTTGCGTCGTCCAGAAGATATGCCTGCAGTACTTAACGTGTTGACATGTGCGGTTTCGTCAACAAGTGCAGGTACTACTATATACTTCATTTGGAATATTCATCAGGAAAAACTTCGTTTTCTTATTTTCTGCGGATATTCGCAAAAATGTGGAAACCTGACTATATCAAAATGGCTAGAGCCCCTTTATCTGGGGGAGTGGACAAGAATTTTACAAGCTGGGACGTTGGATGTTATCATCTTTTTACAGAGTTGGACAAGGACGGACTTGGAAGCAGGGTGAAACCCGCCCCCTGTTTACTTGCATTGTGGGAAGGTGACGAGACTACCAACTCAGACAAAATGGCTGCGCTCAGTTGGCTCGATTTGTTGGAAAAGGAATTTGATAAATCGTTTGTGGACCTCGATTTACTTCTAGGAGAGATCGATGTGGAACAATGTGATATTACTTACGAAGGAAGGACAAAAATGACTTCCCTGAGCTCAGCATTTGCTCAGCTGTGTCATAAGGCACAGACAATTTTCCAAAACAACGCTAAGTTGGAAGTGAGTATCATAAGCACTTTCTACCAATGATTAACGTTACCGTTAGGCTACTGTACAGTTCTGTTGTTAGATCGTAATTTGTACAGTGTACTGTGTAGGCTGCGATAACATAACATAACATAACATAACAGGTTAAAGGGCAAAGGAGGGCTAAGGCCCCATAAGATGCCCTGAAGTCCATACAACCTTGACTGAAAACAAAGAACCAACCAACACCAAATGAGCCCAGCACAATTAGATTCTACCACACTTATGGAAGAACTTGTCAATGTTAACCTTAAAGCAGTGCACAGATGTGGAGTTAAATACCCACTCAGGCAGACTATTCCACTCATTAACAACTCTATGAGAAAAGCTGAACTTCCTAATGTCGAGCCTTGCAAAATTCTTAACTAGCTTCTTACAATGGCCTCGAACCCGAGAATTACATTGAACCTTTAAATAATTGCAAGAGGACAAAGGATTCCTTTCAGAGAGAAATTTGTACACCTGAAGCATATCCCCCCTAATCCTTCTCAACTCCAGGGTGGTAAGCCCAAGATGCTTAAGTCTAACATGATAAGGTAGGTGTCTCACCTTGAATATAAGGCGAGTGGCTCTCCTCTGAACTTGCTCTAAAAGAAGCTTGTCCTTTTCATAGAAGGGACTCCAAGCCTGGGCTGCATAGTCGAGGTGGGGTCTTACCAACTGCTTATACAGATTTAGTACAATTTCTTTACTAAAACTACTGAAATTCCTCTTGATCAATCCAAGCACCCTATTACAGGCCTGATTTTTAAGGAAATTTTCAGGTTGCCCATCGGACAACCTGAAGCTAATTTTTGGTTGTCCGAAACAGTTTTTGTTGTCCGAATGAAAGTGACAAATGAGAGATGAACAATTCTATTTCCTATCTCTGCCATAGAAAACAAACATTTACTTTAAATTCTGCATTCTTTCCATATTTATTGGCATGGTACAATGATGAATGGTAGTCAATACCATTGTCTCAATGCCACTTCTTAAGGTTATTTTTATGACATACTTTCCTGCTGATGTAGGGAACTATTCAGTTACAAATAAAATCTACTCGTCCATCGGACAAGTTCAAAGAGAGAATGCGGTTGTCCGATGCAAGTTTTACCCGTCACGGACGATCGGACGAGTGCTAAATTTCAGCCCTGTATTAGCCCTAGCAGCAGCAGCTGCACACTGTCTAGATGGCTTTAAATCACCTGTAATAACTACACCCAGATCCTTCTCAAAAGTCACATCACTCAGAATACTACCATTCATGTTATAATCATAGCTGAAATTTTTAGGACCAAAGTGAAGGACTTTGCACTTATCTGCATTAAAAGACATTTGCCAAGTCTGAGACCATGAAAATAACCTATCCAAGTCTTTTTGCAGTAATGAGGCATCATCCTTATCACTAACCTTCCTATAGAGCTTAGTATCATCAGCGAACTTACTAATACTAGATGTGAGAGAGCTATCAATATCATTGATGAAAATTAAGAAAAGAAGCGGGCCGAGAACAGAACCCTGTGGAACTCCACTTGTAACTTCTTTCCAAGAAGAGAAATTACCATTAACAACAACTCTCTGAGATCTACCATTGAGCCATGAATTTATCCAGTCAGCACAACTGCCCTTGATGCCTAACCTATGCAGTTTAACCATAAGTCTACCTAATGGAACTTTATCAAAGGCTTTTGAAAAATCAAGGTAAATGACATCAACACTGTGCCCACAGTCAAGAGATAAGGAAACATCCTCAAGAAAGCTTAGTAAATTAGTAACACAAGATCTACTCGGTAAAAAACCATGCTGTGACAGATTGAGTAACTCATTATCTAAAAGATATTTAAGCAAACAATCCTTGATTACAGATTCCATAACTTTGCACACAACACTGGTTAAACTGACCGGCCTATAATTGCAAGGCAAGCTCCGATCCCCCTTTTTGAAAATTGGAGTAACATTAGCAATCCGCCAGTCAGCAGGTACAAAGTTTGAATCCAGAAACTTCTGAAAAATAATGCAAAGAGGAACTGACAAAATCTCGGAGCATTCATGGAGAATGGCAGGATGGATCCCATCAGGCCCAGGGGCCTTACTAGCTTTTAAACTCTTCAACTTATTACAAACCAACTCTTCAGAGAAGACAACATCACTAACTAAAGAAGAATTATCAGAATCCCTACAAGTCCCCAAAACAGATGATTCCTTGGTAAAAACAGATACGAAATAATCATTTAACAAATTAGCCATATCCTGATGATCAGTAACTAGTGTGCCTTCATTACCTTGGAGAGGCCCAACACCCTCCTTAACCTTCTGCTTAGACCTGACATAGGCTTGAAAAGATTTTGGATTTACCTTAACCTCCTTGGCCAATTGCTTTTCAAACTTAGCTTTAGTGTCAATAACCAAATTTTTAACTAAGAGTTCCTGCTTCTTGTAGACTGCAAAGTCATCAGAATTCTTACTAACCCTATATCGACGCCAGCACTTACGTTTCTTCCTGGCTGCTCTAAGTACCTCTCTAGACATCCAGATTGGCCTATTTTTAACCACAGCTTTCTTGAGTGGGATACACAACTTTGTAGTGTCAGTAACTATATTACGAAAAACACTCCATGCTTCAGCAGGGCCCAAGTGAGACAAACGTGCAACCCAATCCATGGTAAGAAGCTCTTTAGCATGAGTAAAGTTAGCCTTGCTGAAATCTAAAACAGTTTTGTCACTACCTTGAAGATTGCTGAAACAAAGTAACTCAAAGCTAATGAGGTCATGGTCACTAGATCCTATCTTACCACCACTAGCTACATTTCTAACCATGTTTTCATCAGTACTAAGCACCAAATCCAGACAATTATCCTCACGAGTGGGAAACAGAACATGCTGGGTAAAGAAACCATCAGACACTGCCTCGAGAAAATCCCTCCCATGTGACCCACTAGTACATGAATGCCAATCAATATCAGGAAAGTTGAAATCCCCAAACACAACTGCCCTTTTCGAAGAGACTTTCCTAAAACTTTCGAACAAACTCTGATTATTATCAGCACACAAATTTGGAGAACGATAAATTATACCAACAACTAAAGGAGTACCAGACTCATTAACAAAACTAAGTTCACACCACAAGCAGTCAGAAAATCCAGAAGAAAACTTGTTGGTGACATCAACACAATTTATGCTATCCTTAACATACAGTAAGACCCCTCCGCCTCTACCACAGACAGTATCAGCCCTATCATGCCTGAAAATTTTGTACCCAGGAACCTGAATTTCAGAGTTGCTGATATCACTATGGAGCCAAGTTTCGGTAACCCCAACTATGTCTGGATTGTCTATGGAAATATGAGCAAGGAACTCACTGAACTTGTTGAAAAGGCTGCGAACATTGGCAAACATGACCTTCACTCCACAAACTGCCCTAGATACATGCTTCCCCTTGCTACTATCACAATCACTCTGAGCATAGTAAAACTCAGAAACCCTCCCATTCTTGGCTGACCTCACCCCTGACTCTAGTTTGACACCTGAGAATCAACAGCCCGAGAAACCAGCCTACCCAACTCGTTAGCCCCTATGCTCGACAAGTGCAACCCATCTTTAGCAAAAAGATCTCTCCTATTTACAAAACCAGCCCAGGTATCAACAAAGAGAAAACCCTCAAGAGCACACTCGTTTTTCAACCACTTATTAAATCCCAAAATTTTGCCCCAAGAGACCTTCCTATCAAACCGAGGGAGAATGCCACAAACAACCCCTTTTGCACGTGTCGACTTTAGCCTACAAATCAGTTCCTTATACTTTGACCTAAGTGAAATTTGGTTGTCCCGACTGAGATTATTAGTGCCCACCTGCACAGCTACAACTTCTTCGTCCCCAACAATTTTGCTAACTCTGGCCGAGATGTCCTCAATTCTTGCACCTGGGAGACAAATCCTTACCCTATTCCTTCGGTCCCTCTTACAAAATTCCCTATCAGTATACCTAGTTATGGAGTCCCCAACAAGCAGAACCTTACCCTTAGCCTTTTCACCCTCCCACAGACCACCAGAAATACCAACAACCCCTTCCTTTGATTCCTCTACAACCTCCTGAACAATATCCTCCACTGATAACCCCGAAAAAGAATTTGACGTCTCAACAGCTGGACACCCCTCTGCAATTTCAACAGGCTTTCCACCTTTCTGAACTGAAACCCACCCATTTGAGCTGTCAGCAGCAGCCAGAAGTCCTTCTAGTTCCTTTAGCCGGTTACACTTCTGACAAACAAAAACAAAGGTATCTCTAGATGCTTCTTCAAAAGTACAATTTAGGCCCAAATTTACAAACTCTGCCCACATACCACAATCTTCACAACAAATAAGTTGGTCTTCAGCCATAGGTAACCTACACAAAGATACAGTACAATCTGCAGGCAACAATACAACAAATCAGAAAACTTACGCTATAAAACTTAAAAGGGCAGTAAGAGCTACAGTAGCTACGTAACCTAGGCCCTATAAACAAAAGCCCCAAGTGTAGGCTAGGCCTAGCCTAGTAAGTTAACTTGGTGATAGCTAGCCTAACGATGAGCTACAGTATAGGCCTAAAGTTAATGTTAGAATAAGAACTTAGAAGCTAACTAAGGCCCCTAACTTAGGCTTGCAGAGTAAAAGCCTAAATCTAACTGTTAGGCTTTAGCCTTTACACATAGGCCTACGAAAAAACACAAATGAACAAGTAAGGTTAGGCTCACACAAACACTGACACAGACAATGTGTTAGGATAGTAACAATAACAACAAATACCTGACAAGAGACGCCGGAAAAAGAAACACTGAGGAAAAGTCACCAAAACTAAGCAACAGACAACAAAAACTGACAACTAAGAAAGAAATGAAGCTTTCAAACTAAAACAGATGAAGAAATACTCAAAAATGAAAAATAATCAGTGAGAAAACTAGCAAAATTTACGAGCACCAAGTTAAGCACAGTTGTCACTTTCAGCACCAACTCAAATATAATGAAAGCTGCTTAGCCTTTAGTCTGTAGAATGTGCGTTAGCTAGGCTAAGTCTAGGCGTACGAGGTTTCATTCGGTTTAAGTATCCTACACTGCTGTACTGGGTTTTGTGTAGCCTGTAGGTTAGGCCAGTGATAGAGGTAGGGCTAGGCTAGTCCGCAGTTAGTCCGCAGTCTGCTGACCTAGTATTTGGGAAGCTTTGGGGCTTCCCATACTAGGTCAGCAATATACCCATTGTCAAAATTGGGCTACCGCACCTTCAAAAATTTTAAATAGTCTCGAATTTTGTCAAATTCACGTATACTCCTACATAGTTGACCTCTACCGGTCCTTTATATGTTTAAGACCCTTCATTCCACAGGCAGTCCTTGCGTTATATAGTAAATACTACATATATATAATAATGGAAAGGTAGCGCACTTCACGGCCTTTCGGTACCAACTTTGCCTAACTGAATTACAATTTTTATGCCTTAATATCCACCTTACCTCGTTTCAATACATACGGATGTTCAAATCGCGTGTTCCAATCACTTGGGTAGTGTCATGATTCATTTGGATAAAAAAATGTCTTCCAAAAAGAAACATTTCTCCGCGAAAATTTGGTTTCCACACTATCGCGTTCAGTCATCGGCTTTCCCATTGAATGGTATACGGCCCCTTGTCATGACGTCATGACGAGGGTGGAACTATCCAATGGGAGGCCCGGATTCTGTTTTTTACTGAACGTGATAGTGTGGAAACCAAATTTTCGCGGAGAAATGTTGCTTTTTGGAGGACATTTTTTGATCCAAATGAACCATGACACTACTCAAGTGATTGGAACAGGCGATTTGAACATCCGTATGTATTGAAAAGAGGTAAGGTGGATATTAAGGCATAAAAATTGTAATTCAGTTAGGCGAAGTTGGTACCGAAAGGCCGTGAAGTGCGCTACCTTTCCATTATTATATATATGTAGTATTTACTATATAATGCTAGGACTGCCTGTGCTTCATTCTAAGATTATTTGCACTTAGTGTCCAAAAAGAGACCAAAAATTTTGATTTACACAAACGATCCTGTTTTGTTTTTTGAACATTCTGTGAAACTGCTAAATCGTGTAACTAGGACGTTCACACTATTGTATGCTAAATAGCACGCATTGCTGTTCAATTGTGACATAGTCCATAGCTATAGTTAAGTTCATACACGCGCATACGCGTATATAGCAACAATCACTGCAGCAACGCGCGCAGACGATATTACTCTCACAGTAATATGCGGTCAAAAGTTTGTGTTGCAATAGCCTAGGCCTAGTTCAGGGAACAAAGTGTACGTGAGAACTAGGCCTAGGTACCCTGGGCTAGTCCGCAGTCTGCTGACCTAGTATTTGGGAAGCTTTGGGGCTTCCCATACTAGCTCAGCAATATACCCATTGTCAAAATTGGGCTACCGCACCTTCAAAAATTTTAAATAGTCTCGAACTTTGTCAAATTCACGTATACTCCTACATAGTTGACCTCTACGGGTCCTTTATATGTTTAAGAACCTTTATTCTATGATTATTTGCACTTAGTGTCCAAAAAGAGACCAAAAATTTTGATTTACACAAACGATCCTGTTTTGTTTTTTAAACATTCTATGAAACTGCCAAATCGTGTAACTAGGACGTTCACACTATTGTATGCTAAATAGCACGCACTGCTGTTTAATTGTGACATAGTCCATAGGCCCCTAGCTATAGTTACGTTCATACACGCGCATACGCGTATATAGCAACAATCACTGCAGCAACGCACGCAGACGATATTACTCTCACAGTAATATGCTGTCAAAAGTTTGTGTTGCAATAGCCTAGGCCTAGTTCAGGGAACAAAGTGTACGTGAGAACTAGGCCTAGGTACCCTAGGCTAGGCTAGGCCTACTCCAGCTGCATTCCATGTAAAGTCCTGTTCATGTCCTGCATGGCCGGGTCTAGTCCTCAGTAAAGGCCCGTGTATAGCCGGTCGCCGATAGCTCCCTATACACGGTCTTTACTCCGACTCATTGAAAACTCGGGGTCTTCGACCAGCACAGTGCTGGTCGAAATTGATTTTCTTCTTATTGCAAAGGTAAGACCTAAAGTCTTAATAAACTACCATAACTTTTCCTTTCCATGTCTTACACTTTTATTGCAGTTGTTTTTTATCACTTTAATCCTCTAAAAAGTTCCGAAAATTTGAAATAAAATCATCAACTTTGCCACTTCGTAAAAATTGACTGTAGCGTTCGAAATTGTTGTTGACATCAGAATGCCGTGTGCGTAAAATTGTGAGGTCACGCACAACGTTTTCATTACTGTAGTTCCCAGTGTTCGAATTAGAAAAAAGAAGTTACGTGCACGTAGCCACGGCGGGAAAAAATCGGCAAAACGGGAAGCTCCTTGCCGGGAAATTTTGCGTCTCGCGGGAAATCCCGCCGCGTCCAAAAGAAAAAAAAATCTATAACGATGTGAGAATTTGGAAGAATTTTAAAACCAATATGAAGAACATGAAGAAAAATAACTGATCACTACTCAAGTTGAATCCTTTAAGAAAGAAACATTTTAATTTACCGGCCTACCAGGAGGTTTGTTTATGTGTGTTGTTGTATTTTTAACTAAATCCCTTGGTCATGCACTCGCGGCCTTCGATCTGCGGCCCCGCACCTCTAACGAATCTCACTATACGTACAGCTAATGTAGTGCAGACTACAAGATGTTAAATGTTTCGGATGCTGAGTACTCCTACCATCACATACTGTGGCTTTGTGTCCAGTGTGCCGTAACATGCATCGTAACAAAAAATAACGTTAAGTTCGTCACTGCAACTTCTGCACTGTAAAGTACCTCAAACATGTGTTCAAATTTCTCGTAAACTGCTTTCTTGTTTATCAAAATCCACTACCTACTGTACACACTGATCCTTCTTGATAATTACAGAAAAAATCTTCCTAATGCATCCCCTGGGCCGAAATTTCACCCGTACAGTACCGTTAACTATGTACGGTACGATACGGCAGTCACTGTGCATGCCGTTATCACATACGAACGTTCGTTCGTTGCCTGGGTGCTCTCTTGGATATGCTGTGCCGAAGCAGTGCACGTGACTTTGGCACGCTCCATTAGCTTATGGGGGTACACTAAAATGGGGAATATTGTGCTCTTTTTTGTCATATAGTAGGAAACTTATAGTTTGAAAACAAATAGTTTGAAAAGCAATGAAAAATTATGAGCAACATAAAGGTAGGAATCATTTTAGTTCTTAAGGTAGTAACAGGATAGATAGGACAGGATAGAAGTTTTTTTCTGAGCACACAGTGCAATATACCCCTTGAAAGAATGTGCATGATGCTAGTGAATGAAGTGAATTTTGTTTCCAAAAAAAAAAAAGTCTTTCCACCAAACATTTGAAGTCTTAGCGATTGATTTGAGACACAAGAATATTATTGTGGTTGGAATATGTGCATAGTTTATGTAGCATAACTTTTTACCAAAATTTACTTCTTTAGATAATGAAAGCATGTCATCTTAATGTAAGTGATAAGCATGAAATCTATAATAACATCAAAGTAAAGCCAATTGACGTATTTGGGTATGTATTTTACGGTAAAAGCAAATCTTCAGCACTTTCTTTCACACTTCTCGGCCTTAGTATCCGAATGTTTCCAATCCACACACACTGCCAGCTGTCTTAATTTTGACGTTCATGAGCCTAACGGCCTGACTGTACGGCGCGAAAGAGAATTGGGCCTAGATCGCTTGACAGAGGAACAAAACTAAAACAAATGTAACAAACTTTGAAGAACAAAACACAAGGAGACTTTACATAAGCAATCCATGCACAAACAAGTCAAAGTACAGTACTATGAGTGCTAGATGTATATGCGTGAATATAGTTATTTGGGGCTCAAACAAAGTCCTGTAGGGCTACCACGTACAGTCTGATACCAAAAAGCCCGACGGCTACTTCTTTCAAAAATATTTTCCGAGCCCTGGCCGGAGGTGCAACCATCAGGGCCCAGAACGTCCGTTTCCTGCAATCTGGGAGGCTTCATTTTGCCCAAAATTTTCTGTACGCTACGCTACGCTACGCGCGAGCCCATATAGTCGCGCTCCGCTTAGATAGTAAAGAATTATAATCACGCGGGAAATAATTTCTGGCTTGCCGGGAAATTTGCATTTTTTCCAGCCCTGCACGTAGCTACAAAATTTTACCTGCACAAATAAATTCTTACATGCACCATTAAAATATGATAATGAATTGCATTTGTTCTATCACCAACTCACGACAATGTGTTAGGGATGTTGATTTGCGATTTGTTAATAATGAGTTAATCATTTAATCACATAGATATTTCTGCAATTAAACATCGTTTAATCACACTTCTATCCCAGTATGCTGATTCCCCAGAATTGCAGAATCATTCTTTGTAACAATTGGCTGAAATTAATTTACAGTTTACGTAGACACAGTTTTGGCATAGCCTGATTTTGTACTTTGTTGTTCATAACTTCATATTAACAATGGCAAAGTTACAAATAAACAATCGTTAAAATCGGTAGTGAATAAGTCAGACTTACTAATTTTATTATGGCTCCAGTTCTGTGAAGCATGGTGCGGTAATGTACTGAGGCCAATACAATCTCAAAGGCAGGCCTACTGGACTATGGACTATGGGCTATTCATTACTTGCAACCAGTCTACGTAACTCATTCTAGGCCGTGAGATTTTTCCCGCCGATCATTACCACAAGTCCACAGCCTTGCGCAAAAATACTGCAGTGATGTGCTGAATCTCCCATTATTTACTTTCTTTTAACTCTTCTGAAAAATACCTGTAATACACACAGAATGTTTCTTTGTGTCTATGACAGAAAAAATTACGAACCTAAGCCCACTCGTCTTACTTGCTCTAACGGAGCTTATCCCGTACATGTGTGCGTTTATGATACGACATAGTAGGCCTATAACGCACACTGTTTAGTACAGTGCATGTAGGAACGTTTTGCAAACTGGCGATTTTACATACGTCAGTCGAAATCACCGAACTGTTGTCTAGTAAATGAAAACGGACATTGCACAGTTGGGCTAAATATCCTAACGTATGTTGTGTATGTTCTTTATGGCCTATGCTACACACGTGTTTCTTAATTTACGCAAATGAAGGGCACATGAATGACACACTGTCTACAAGCGATCCAAACATAAATACTGCCGTACGCAAGCTCCTGCAGTCACATAACACGAATTAACAAGTAGATTTCTGTCTATTTAATCTTTTTATTAATCTCCAACCAGTTTTTAGGTTGTTGGAGAAATCTATCTCACTCGAATGAAGGACAATTTTAGGCAAGAAAAAGCCAATCTTTGTGCCCTAGACCTACATGCACGCGTGCAGGTAAGCAGTTTAAAGTTACATGCACCGCCAAAAAGTTACATGCACTGGTGCATGCGTTATTTCGAACACTGGTAGTTCCTATACATACACATGGCAATTGGCTCTGCAAACATTTTTAGCTGACGTAACCATGTAGCTTATTAGCATACCGATGTAAACGAAGTTCCATAGTCACACAGTAAATTTTATGGCGCGAAAAAGTTGCTGATTTCATTTCACAATTTTGGCACTTTCCAGATATTCTCAGTGATCAAAAACAGATGCAATACTCCTGTAAGATCTGGAGAAGAAAAAAACCTGGTAGTAAAATAGGATTTTTCTTTCAAAATATGCTGTGAAAAGAAAGACAATTTCAACCATTACACAGACGGCTTATCCCCCCGCTATTTCCAATGGTCGGTGTAAGGACTGTGTATAGTGAGCAATCAGTGAACGACTACAGTCCTTTACTGAGGACTAGGCCGGGTCATACCAAAGACTTTAAAAATGGAACCTACTGCCTTTATGCTTGGTTCTCAGCATAAACAATGGAGTAGGGAAAACAAGCCAGTGAGCCACAACTGGAAAAAAGGCCGTGGTCCTCTCGACTTGAACCAGTTGGTTGGAAACTGGCCAGTCTGCATTCCATGCACTACAACAAGAAGATCTTCGGCGTGAGCACAGACTCCTTCTCGGCGTAGCGGCGGGCAAACGGTACTCCCGGCGTACCGGCGGGCCGAATCGGTCAACTCCCGCCGTATGGTCACGTACAGTACTGTGCTATGCATGTACTTGTATTGCCGATGCATTACGTACATGTAGGCCTAAACATACGTACGTACAATCGCTTAAGGATTGCTACTGACTAGTTCTAACGTGTGTGTACTATATACCTGTACATGCATTGCCAATGTATGGTGACCGTTTATGCATCACGTACATGTATACTGTATGTACGTACGCACGCCTACGGATTGCTATGTACATGCATTGTATATGCACAGTACAGGAAATCCCGGCATACATAGGCCCGGCTTACGATCACAAAAACCTCAGCATACCTCCGGCGTGGGCCTTACATGGAATGCACCCTGGGAAACTGGGACGTTAAACCTCATCTAACCAAATCCATGTAAAGTCCATGCTGAAGTTACGCTAAGGTGTCGGTGTTGGTACACCAACAAAACCACAGGGTACAACTGCAGAATACCCCGTCACTTCAAAGATCTCACTTCGTCCCTTGGACGCAGTCGTAGTCAATACCTCACTTCGTCCCTTTGACGCAATCGTAGTCACGGATTGAAACTGAAATGTAAATGGCACTGAACGCACGGAACGCACACGTAGTCAAGGAGGATATTACAATACAATACAGAGTATACGTACGTACACGTATATTCTTCACAAGGAGGAATGACGTCATCCACTGCGGACTACGACTGCGTCCAGGCATTAGTACTAGTCAAAGTTTTAGTCAGTCGTCCCAACTTGCATCTCGTGATAGTAATAGATATTTTGAGAAATGACGTCTACCCTGTCGAATGTCCACTGCGACTACGACTGCGTCCAGGCCTTAGTCGAGGTTAGGGTTAGACTATTTCTAGTCGTTTAAACTTGCATCTTGTGATAGTAATAGATATTTTAAGAAGTGACGTCATCCCTGTCGATAGTCCACTGCGACTAGGACTGCATCCAGGCCTTAGTTGGGGTTAGGGTTAGACTATTTCTAGTCGATAGGGTTAGGGTTAGACTATTTCTAGTTGTTCAAACATACTTTTCGTGATAGAAATGGACTTTTTTCAGAAAAAATGTCAGAAATGATGTCATCAGCTGTCGATTGTCCACTGCAACTACGACTGCGTCCAAGCCTTAGTCGAAGTTATAGTCGTTCAAACTTACTTCTCGTGATAGTAGATGTTGCCAGAAATGACGTCATCACGTCGATGGTCCACTGCGACTACGACTGCGTCCAAGCCTTCGTCAAAGTTCTAGTCACTCAAACTTGCTTCTTGCGATGGAAATAGATATTTTCAGAAATGACGTCATCCCTGGCGATCATCCACTGCGACTGCGACTGCATCCCAAGCCTTAGTCGAAGTTCTAGTCGTTCAGACTTGCTTTTTGTGATAGAAATAGATATTTTCAGAAATGACGTCATCCCTGGCGATCGTCCACTGTGACTGTGACTGCGTCCAAGCCTTAGTCGATGTTCTAGTCGTTCAAACTTGCTTCTGGTGATAGTCAAGCGTGGCAATAGACCTTATGCCGATTAACTGCAACACTGCATTCTGGGAAGGATTATTCCGTGTACAGGACATCTGTGGTCCTGTACACGGAATAATCCTTCCCAGGATTCAGTTTTGAAGCCCCCTCTTTCTAATTGGCATAAGGTCTATGCTTGCTTGCTTCAAGCTTGCATTTTAAGGTCTCTCACTATGACTGCGTCCAATGGTTGAAGTGGAGTATTTCGGGGGACAGGGCATTCTGCAGTTACTCCAACCACAGGTGTGCCGAAGTTACGCCAAGGGGTCAGCGTTCGTAAGCCAACAAAACCAGAGGTGTCATTTATACATTATACCACACAATATTGCCTGCTGTAGCCTACGATGAGTATTCATCATACTATAGGCTAGGCCTACCTGGAGCAAAAAGTTACACACATTGTTTCCTATTTAACAGGAAATAATCATATTTTGTGTGGGACTCAGGGTAAATTCAATGGAAACAAACTGTACATGTTTTCACGTATGCCCAAATGCCGAGGGGTCATGCGCTGAGATCGATTTCTTCATGTACGCCAGCATGCCGAGGTAACTGTTTCGCCGCTACTTCGCCGAGAAGGAGTCGGTGCTCACGCCCAAGATCTTCGCATTGTAGTGCATGGAATGCAGACAGGCCCATACTGGAAAGTTCAACAGTTTTCACGCAGATTTGTGGCGTATAAGATTGTACGCCAGACTTTTTGGCCAATGGCGTGGTCGTCAAATTCTGTAAATTTTGCTGTACTGGCGTGGTGTACAACGACAATATTGTGGCATAGCACCAACGATAGTCTACACCCAAAACCAATACACAATACACAGTATACCTGCAGTAAGGAACGGTAATGCATTGTAGGACTGATTCTGTCTGAGACTTGGCTGTAATTAAGTTGGCGTGGTGTAGTCCCTCATTGCAAGACATAATTTGGCGCAATCTTGTGGCATACAGCATACATACTTTCCAGTATGAAGATAAGTAGGCTTACTTATGATACGTTCCGAGATAGTCCGCAGTCTGCTGACCTAACTTAGTGTTTGGGTCCCATTGGGGCTTCCCATACTAGTTCAGCAATATCGTCATTTGCAAAATTGGGCTCCTTCAGAAATTTTGAATGGTCTTGATCTTTCTCAAATACACCAACATGTATAGGCCTAGGCTACTCCCAGGTAATTGACCTCGGCCTACGGGTCATTTAGGCCTAGGCCAGGCCTATAATAAATTAATATGTTTAAGACCCTTCATTCAAAGAATATTTGCACTTAGGCTAGGCTAATATCCAAAAAGAGACCAAAAATTCTGATTTACAAAAAAGATTTTTTATTTCGTTTTTTAAACATTGAAACTGCTTAATTTTGTTACTAGGACTTACACTATTGTATGCTTAAAAAAATACTGTAGCACACATTGCTGTTCAATTGTGACATAGTCCATAGCTATGGTTACATTGATACAGGTACATAAGCGTATGTAGCAACAATCATTGCAGAAATGCACGCAGACGATGTCAGGGTTCGAAGTAACGTGGCCCGTGGGCCCGATGCTCCTAGAAATTCGCTCGGGCCCGTAACTTCTACAGAGAAAGGGGCCCGGTTGGCTCCTAAATATTTCAAGTCTAATTGCAGCCCTTCCAAATAAGATATTGGCTATGGCAAAAAAATTGCTGAAGTAAAAACGATTTACTTCGGCAAAAATACACTTTACCTCGGCAGTAAAAGTCATACAGCCATATGCATGGCAAGTTAACGAAAGTTTGGCCTATCTACTTGTTTACAAACTTCCTCTACAGTAGGTTAATGTAATTTGTTTGTGTAAGCTCTGGAATTCCATTGATAAAACCAATACAGCCGCTTTGGGAATTTTTCTCACTTTATTACACATTAAAAGAGATAAAACGGCTGGTTCTGAAATCTAAAGGTCGCACTCTGCCGTGTCACATTCATGTGTGTACAGTGATCACTTTCTTCACAGCATAGAGATAGTGAGTTTCGTACGTACAGTAAATACCGATCGTAACGAACTTTTTAAAACAAGATTTTTCCGGTAAAACTTGAAAAATTGCAACTACGTTTTGTATATAAAGCAATAATACTGAATATATTTGCTCAAGTTTCGACCGTGGTGGAAAATTTATCAGACTGTCAGAAAAGGATTTCTTTTCAAGTGGCTACTCGAAGCTTCATTTCGAGCCATGTAGGCCTAGTGTGCAGCTTTCGTAGCCGGTAACTCCCCGTACGTCCTGCAATCTATCGCCTCGGCAAAATTTTTGCCAAAGTCAAGTCAATTTGGCTCGGCATTGCCGAATGCCGAGGCTATTTTTGAGGGCTGTAATTGGACAGTCTGCACGTGAACCTCTCCATCCACAACTCAACGATCTTATATCTTGCATAGCCTGTGTATTCCTATGCTAACAGTCACTAAAAACCTGCGAAACACATTATTTTGAAATCAGTTCACATCGCTCATTAAGAGTCTGCTTTGTCACAACACGGAAGATCACTTACGCAGACATACACCGATGTCAATCAGGAGTAATGTAGGCGGAGCCTCACAAGATCAACTGACGAAGACGGTCAGCGCATATTGAACAGTGCCCTTCATTTTACCGGGTAATAACTTCCGGAGTTATGAGAAAATTTTGAAAACGTATACTACAGGATAGCCTACATGCAACATGGTCTAAAAGGGTGTGGACAGATTGGTTTCAGGCTAGTTTCAGGCTCAACTTGCCTTAATTATACCCGTACTACACGTTTTCAATCATGTAAAAAAGCACCCGTACACTTTTTCAATCCTTTTTTATATGTAAGTTTTGGGCCCCTTGATTTATCATTTGGCCCCTAGATTCCATGGGTTAGGGGCCTGGCAGGCCCATAAAGGTTGAAGGCTTATTTCGACCCTGGATGTTTATACTCTCTCAGTAGCACGCAGGAGAAACTTTGTAAAGCGATAGCCTAGGCCTAGTTCAGGGAACAAAGTGTATGTGAGAACTAGGCCTAGGTACCTTCCAGTCTGCATTCTGTGCACTCAGAATGGAAGATCTTTGGCGTAGGCGAAGGAAATCGCTTGGCGTAGCGGCATGAGGATTTACTCGAGTTGGCGTACAACTTACCAATTGGCTATATATTTTGTACTGCAAACTAGCTCTAGGCCTAAGTCAAAACTGCAGCTATAAAATTTTCTGCGGTGGTGTTTTTCCACTTGATTTACATTGAGTCCCACACAAAATATGATTATATCCTGCCATATAGGAAAGAATGTGTGTAACTTTTTGCTTCAAGTATGCTGTATGATCATCATACAGCAGGCAATGTTATGCACTTATCAACTGAATGACACACCTCACTACCCCCCGGCATTGTCAGTCAAATGTGGGTCATTGACCAGTGACAGTGTGACACACATGTCTGTCATTGAACCACTATTGTCAGTCACCAGCATGACTGAGGGATGAGTCACATTACCTCAATTGTGAGTTACTGTTGTGAGTAAGGGGTGGATCATTGTGAGTCAATTGTTACACTTTGTACAGTAGGGCTGTGATCCTTTAGCGAAATTACTTAACGTTTAATCGCAAAATTTGCGATCGTTTTGCGATTAATCGCAAGTACCTATGATCAATATAGAGACTTTAAACGTGCTCTTGAACATGATGAATATGTAAAATGCATTAGTGACGTCCAGGGGACATAGTTTCCATGAACCTCAAACATGGATTCGCCCTCATAGAAGCTCAACTTTGATGTCGTATGTTTACGTGTGTGCCATTTGTATGTATTTCAGTTTTTCCAAAAGAGTTAAAGTGAACATCTTATTTTCTGTAATGATTCCAGATTGTTTTTTATTTCGTACGGAAAAACGGGTTTTGTGATTAATCGCTGGTAGCTTTGTACTAAAGGTTTATTTCACATGCGATCGTTTAGCTATTAATCGCTAAACGGTCACAGCGCTATTGTACAGGGATACCAACTGCCATTCTCAATTTTTCAGTCGATATATGGTAACCCACATGTCAGTCAAACTTACAAATTGTGCATCAATAATGTAACTGAGGTGTGAGTCATTTTACATTAAGTGGTAGGTCACAGAAGTGACTGAGGGGTATGTTACTGTACCAGTTTTGTCAACACTGTTGTGGACAATGACTGACCATGTCCAGGGGTAGTGGGGTGCGTCATTCAATCGATAAGTGCATTATGTTATATTGTGTGAGCTATAAATCAAACTGTTTTGTTGGGTTATGAACACTGACACATCGGCGTAACTTCAGCGTCAGCTTTACATGGAATACCCTAGGCTAGTGAATGTTGTAAGCTTCAGGGTGACATTGATAATCTAGGTCTCTGGGCTAAGACATGGGGTATGGGATTTCAGCCTTCAGATTGTAATATCGTCACTTTTGCAAAAAAAAAAAAAAAAAGAATGCTGTTTGTTTCGAGTATGCCTTAAACGGTGAAAAGTTAGTTAAGGTTGACTCGATTAAGTCCTTAGGGGTTTTTATCACTAGTGACTTTAGTTGGGATAAGCATATCCAATATATACACTTATCAATGTATGTTTTCGTCACTCTTAACCTGTTACTGTAGATTACACTGCTGTTTATCCTTATCGATCTAGGCTAGGGATATTTTGTACAGCTGAGTGCAATGCATGCACTATGCACCAAGCAGTACCTTTATACTAACTTGTCTTATTGAACAAAGTATTCTGTAGCTGAAATCTCTTCCTTTTTTCAGTCCAAAAAATACTTTCCTTATCACAGATGCCAAAAACTATAACGGAAGGAATATCAGTGGTTAATATTTTGCCAAGTCATTTAAGATTTTACATTTGCTGGTATTGTTCATCCATTGTTGTGTAAAAGTAAAGTACTGTATTATATGAGTAAAAATAAAGATAAAATACTGAATTTGATCATCCCATTCAAGCTGAACCATAGTTACCATATTGTATAAATGCACTTTAAGCAGTTCTCAAGGATACAGTGGTTTGGTATGGATTGATGTATTAATTGAAAGTTTTCTGAACATGACTTAGAGACTTCCAGGATTACAGAGAAGCTGAAAGACACATACAGTATTGTGTAATGAATTTACCTGTTGGCCTTTAGAACAGAGATGTCACAAATATAATGGTACTATACTTAAGCCATTGTGCAAAATGATTCTGGGTTGAAAAAAGTAGAAATATTTGGAATAACTGTCTGAGCTAGTTGGCATAGCAGCATGATGGTAGATTTTAATGGGTACTTTCAGCTTGGTCAAGATTCCTAAAAATATGCAGGTGGTTGGAGTTGTTGAAAAGTGGTGGCAAGCAGTGTTTCCTCTAAGAAATTATCCATTGGGTCAGTATACACAGTTTGAGAAAATTTGACTCCTGAACCAGAAATTTCAAAGCTGTGCATTCACCAGGGTTTTCACTCATCATTTTTTGCAGGAGTCACTGGCCCTTGAGAATAAATTTACAAGAGTCAAAAGTAAAACAGAAGGGGTCAAAATAAGTTTGAGTTTAATGCAACAGACTTTATTCCTGTTTTATCTTTATTTTCTATATCATTACATATTGTTGGGGTGAAAAGCTGTGCATCAGTTTGACCCCAGAGGTTTTGTGCCTGTGCTTCAAAATCAAAAGTTATGCATCGTCGACCCTGGTGCCCGAGTCAGTGAAATCACTGTTCACACAGTATCAACTTTAAGGAATGAATGAAACCCTACTTTTCAATTTTTTGCCTTGAATATCAGTGCGTCAAATGGAAAAGTCACTGCATCAAAATTGTGTCATACTGGCTCAGCAGAAACACTGGTGACAACTGTAAAAATCCAGTTGATACTGTAAACCTGGATGCAGAGAAAGGCTAAGGCCCTCCAATATTTATTGATACAAAACATTGATGAAACGCACATTTCGTGAGAGTTTTGTGTCTGTCCCAACTGTCATTCGTCTACCAGACAAACTTGTAATAAGGTTTGGTTTTGAGGTTCATGGTGTAAAATTGAATAATCATTCCAAATTTAATTTCATACTTCGCAGTAAATTCATTAAATTCATTAAATCGTAACAGGTTTGTTTTAAACCACATCGTAAAACTTATTTCATGCACGACTGTATGTACAGGTTGATGGGGAAAAAATATTCTTTAAATTTTTCCTCAGGTTCATCTATTGGCCCTAAAGTTTTCACAAATTCAAAGTTAGATACTGTGTGCAGTATCACACACAGTCCAGGTTTGGCCTACTTTCTGTAAAGTTTTCTTATTTTTGGTTGAATACTGTGTACAGAATGCCAGTTTGTGGACTCCGTATTTTCAGTGTAATACAGCATACTGTATACAGTATTATACAGTAAATACAGAAACTGCTGGTATTGTGGGTCAAGGGTTGATGGTAAACAATCTGTGATTCTGAGATCAGTGTGATTGATTGTAAATAATTTCCATGACAGCTTCATATAAATGATATTTATCATTAACATATCTTCTCACCGAAATAATCCTGGGCATGGGAAATGAGATTTTTGTAGAGTAAGAATGAAAATGGAGATGGCGTGTATGAAATGAGTTGTTAATTAGTGATATTTTTAAAAATTTACTGCTTTCATTTTTTTCAAAAACAATTAATCAACAGTTTCTGCAGTGGGTATAGTCAACTTAGGCTGAAGCATGAAATGAGATTTTACACCATTTTTACTGCATTAATCAATTTCTGAAATATTGAAAAAAAGTTGCAAATTAGACTTGGGAGAAGTTTGTTAAGGAACATTCAGGAGTCTGCTAATTGAACATGAAAATTTCAGATCAAGTGTCTGTGACTCTATGTAAGACTTGGTATTGGACACAATTTCCAGAAGGATCAGTCAAGAATTTTTAAGAACAGCTTTACTGTACCCATGATAAAAGTCTATAATACATGGCCATTCCTATGGGAGAAAATGTCATCTTGAACTTATTGATTGAACTTAAGGTAATCCTAATGAAAGTTAGTCCCTTGACAATGACATCCTGTTAGGACATCCGAGCATGCCCAAGTACAAGTCAAGTTTTACAGAATATAATAAATTGGTGATAATTACACTGGTGGTATTGTTTGCTGTTTTAATTAGTACAGCAGTGTGTACTTTTATGCCAAGGTGGAAATGAAATTTCCGTCTTAGATGAGTTTTGATGGGAAAGGTTTGTCAAATCTCAGTCATTTCAATAAGAGGTAAGGCAGATGTCTGATTTTGTGAAAAGAAGCACTTGGAGTTAAATGATCTTGTCAAAATGCTTCATTAACCAGCTTGGAAGGCTTGGAAGGCAGTGATTTTGAAGTCTTCCTGATGAAATGTGAAACCTGATAGTGAGTATGTGATGGGATATGTGTACAGTAGTCGCTGTCAAGTAAGATAACACCTGGTTTAACTTTTACCGACATTTCATGTACTAACCAATGCATGCTAAGCCTATAAATTGTGCACAGTGAGGGGAATAGTGCCATACTAGTTGTAGTGGTGTGACATCAAAGTGGTACATTACATCACATCACATCACATCACTTCACATCACATCACATCACTTCACATCACATCACATCACATCACATCACATCACACCACACCACACCACATCACATCACATCACATCACATCAGGATCAATGTTGTTGGCAAAAGACCATTTCATCACACAGAAATGGGAGGTGGCCAATAGTGTAGCATTGACTTGGAGATGTCCCTACGATTATATAGTTTGGTCAAATTGGCCTAGAAACTGTTAAGCCTTGGCTCAAGCTCATGTGCAACATTTGACAGCAGAAACTTTCGGTGGTCTATTGTTTGATGAGTAAAAAACTTTGATCATGGGCTCTTGGTTTGGATAATTGTAAAGAGTGGACTGGATCAAAATGGTTCCTCGAGTAGTATATGGCCCGTGGGCCGGAGGTTTCACACCCCTGATCTAGAGCAAAGCTGTATCTGCTTCAGGCAAGGTTCAGCCTCTGCAGTCATACTTTGATGCTACATAACAGTAGCATTATATACTGTACATTATGGCACATACTGGGTACATTACTGTACATGTAGCAGGATTAATTTAATCCTGCTACTGTAATAGGTACATTGCAACAAAGCATAGCAGTGGAAACTGTTCAAAAAATGATCCTTCGTAGATGCAAAATAATGTCAACTTATATTCATTTGGGACTCACATTAATGATCCTGACATTGATAGGACTTACAAGTAATAGTGTTACACTACTGCCACTTCGGTTAGAGCATCCGACTTGCAGCTGGAAGGTCTGGGGTTGGACTACTGGCCGATCATACTGGAGACTTTAAAACTGGAACCTTCTGCCATTGATTGTGCTTGGTGCCCAGCATAAGCAATGGATTAGGGAAAACAAGCCAGTGAGCCACAACTGGAAAAAAGGCAGTGGCTGGCCCAACTTAAAACAATTGGTTAGAAACTGAGGCATAAAACCTCGTCTAACACTAACTCTGTTCTTGTAGCAGACTTGTAGTGTGAGTACACTGTCATGAGTACAGTATGAATGCAAGTGGAGTGTCTCTGGTTGTGAGTACGAGTAAGAGTACAGTATATGTCGTTTTCATGAGTATGAATGATTACCAAATTTAGCATTAATTAACCCCAATGTATAACTTCCAAAAACTGAGTATATGAGTACGAGTACAAATCCACATACGAGCACGAGTACAGGCAATTGTGCAAAGCTTTAAATGCAAGTCTGTCTTGTAGCAGATTTAATTTCAGTTGAAACAGCCTGAACCTCCTCAGATCACAAACTTGCCTGCTGCTAGTTTATGAAAACTCAATCTACTTTCAGATGGCTGGGGTTTGAAACAATGACCTCCAAATTTGCTAAGTTCAGTCACTTCTTGTCAGCCCTCGTAGGGACCATAAATTTCAACAAACCAACTTTGTTTGGCTTCACTTCTTTAATGTTGTAACACCTTCAATAATCCGCAGTCATTACAGTATGTTGTTTGCAGTAATGAATTTACTTCACTACTTTATACTGTATAGACCAGGGAGCTGTATATTACACTGTTGTACTATAGTGTCAGAAATGGCACTGTCATGTCATTTACCTTGTACAGTAAGCCAGGATGAATTTTTCATCATGCAAGGAAATGAAAGGCAATATTTCATTTTGTTCTTCCATGTTTGAAAACTAAAAATTTTGTGGATTTTATTAAACTGTGTTGATAATTTCTGGTGTTGATTGAACAGCCTTCAGCTTTGGGAGAAAACAGTAGTACTGTACTTTTGTATAGTTGAGGGTATGGTAATGGACAAAGCCTACTGCACATGCTATATGTATTGTATGGGACATATTGTGCTAAGACTGTTATTTTATGTGCAGTAGTACTTGTACAAGGATGTAATTTTTTATTGATAGTAGGTTCAATAGAACTGTTAAAAAATGTCTGTGAATGCTTCAAAGTAGTTGATTTTACTGTAATATATAGTATAAGGATGTACTGTACAAGGATGTAATTATGTTTTTTAATAGAAGGTTCTATAGAACTTCAAAAATATCAGTGAATGCTTCAGTGGCATATGGTGTATGATAGGATAACATAAGACCTAGTTTCACTAAATCTGAAAAGTAGGTATCATAGTTGGGTTTGTACCTACAAATAAGGATGGTAATCCTCATAAAAATTAATGTCTCTTTGATAGTCTTTTACCATTTGTCTCCTATATGTTTGGAAATTTATGCTAAATTTATATTCTAGATACATCTCAATATTGTTAAAGCCTCTCTTCAACATGCACACATATAGTGTGTACAACTTTGTTTAGGAGACCGTAGGCTCGAATTTTTGGAATAGAATCTCTGGGTATTAAAAGTCTCCAAATTGTTTGTCATATCATTAGACACACAAAAATTATAACTAAATATTTTTGTGGCATTTTCTGGAATATTGCTAGTATCAGAATTATTTGGATACTGTGTTGGTACTCTCTCCTAGGGCCTCAGTGTTCCGCACTTGAAGTCAAAACCTCATTTATCAGAAGTTTTCCATTATCAGAACTGCATTTAGTCCTGATGTGTTCAGGTAAACGGGGTTTTACTGTGCTATATATGGGTCATGACCATTGTACCTATTCAATTTAGACAGGCTGAGGAGTATGTTTTAGTGTAGTGTTCATGTACAGTAACATTTTGGGGTGTTTAAAGGGTAAATCATTTGCCCCCGGGGCAACTCCACACTAACAAACTGTTGCGGAGGGGACATTTGGACACCTTCATATCAACAGTACATTCGTACAATAGGTAAATGTAATGATATGTCTGCTCCAAGGGGAAGTACTAGTGATGCTTGAACCATCGCCAGTAAAATTTACTTAATAACCTCAGCAGTAATTCCTGTTGGTCGAATATTCTGCGTGTTGCAGTGGGGACGTGCACAAATCAGTGTCAAGCGACCATCATGCATCAAAGTTAAAGTTGTCTGATTTGAGAAGAGTGGCAAGGTGAAACTGATACTGGATCTTTAAACCTATTAATACTCTTTCACCACAAACAGTTGAAATCTCTTCAAACTGCTCAGTAATGATGAGAGGGTAAATTAAAATTGGGGGTGCAGTGTTGCAAAAGGGACAGTCAAATGTTGCGGAGGGGACGCATGCAAATAACTGATATGTTTCCCCATATTTTGAATATGTTATGAAAATGTAAATCACTGATATACTACAAAAATAGAATTTTGTTTCAGTAATGGACCATTCCTGCACTCCTTGCTCCTTTTTTAATTTTAATGAAGACCGTGGTCATCTTTACACTATTTTTGCATTAAGATAACTACTTAGCGCTTGCTTTTTCTGAGTTGAAATTGTTTAGGTTAAGATTTGTTCTTCTAAACACTTTCTTGAGATAAAGTACTCCTTGTAGTTCCCAAAAGAGTCAAGAAGTCGTATTCATTTTAACTCTTTGTGTGCAAACTACCATAGCATGTGGATCAACTGATCAAGGAAAGAATAGTTCATTTAGGAAATTTCATTTACTGAGCCTAAAAAAAACTTACTACTGTAACTGGTCATACAGTATTTACAGGGTCAGTCCAGAAAGGAAGCCTTCAAAAATTTATCATATTCCGAAGGTAAAGTATATGCAGGTTTCAGATTTTAATTTTGCCTGTTTATCCATAGCGAATATACACACATAATGGACAATGCCTTGAAACTTTGTACTCAAATGCACTGCACTTTGCCCATAATTGGAGAATTACTTAAATCTCATAAAATAGGATTTTCTTCAAGTAATGAACAATTCATATCATTGTCATAAAGCTTTTCCATGCTATTGAACTAAGAAGGATTTAATGATAAATATGACTACTGTACTTAACAGCAGAAATTTTCTGGAAACCAAACCTACTGTATGGCATCCTTAATAGCTTCTACTATTTGGAGTGTCCCCTCCGCAACACACAATTAGTTTGGATCTTGGGGTCTTTACCAAAGACTAATCACTAGCAAATTTAACATTGGAGAACCTTTAAATGCTGTCAGTCAGCATTAAAAAAATTCACAATGCTACATCCAGACAGTATGCATGACTAAGAAATAGGAGGTAAATCATTTTCGTGTGTTGCGGAGGGGACAGTCTACTAAGGATTGGTGTGACGACTTACCATAGCTTGCCTATATCCTTCCTAAAAGCATGCAATTTTCTTAATATGGGTTCCAAGGATGAATTTGACTAAACCAAATACCAAAACCTTCCTTAGAAACTGAACCTTTATCCTCCCAACCCCTTTTATCCTATTCTGAATGTCCCCTCCGCAACAAAATGTCCCCTCCGCAACAAAAAGTTGACTCGGACCACAGCCCTCATACAGCACTTCTATATGTTGTGAATGGTATTTAGCCAGAGTAGTCAATCAGCTATAATAGAACCCAAAATTTCATTTCGAAACAGTAAGTTACTGAGAAATGACAGGAAAAATCATGTGATGGAGGGGACATTTAACTCGGAATTTGTGCAACGTTTTACCTCTGTTCTCCCTTATCCTTCCTCTAGTCATCTTAAATCGAGTACTTACATATATCCCTTGGCCTTTCCTCCATAGCCATACACAAGTACAATTTCCACCATCTTTAGATAAAACACAGGAGGATGTCAAAATTAGGCAAAATATGTCCCCTCCGCAACAAAGTTTGCAGTGAATTTGCCCAAATTTATGCTTTTTTGTGGCAGAAAATGATGCCATATCTCTTTTTAATCTTAAGAAATAAGAAATTTAGATGTTCTTGATTTCCAAAACAACAGAAATTTTTTGGTGAACAGTACTTGAAAATTGAGTGCCATGGTTGACATTAGTGTGGAGTTGCCCCCCCCCCCCTGGTTGAATTAGTGTATCCTGGTATCCTAATTCATGTTTGGATCTTTTCAATCATGTGACAATATTTTTGTCACTAGAGTATTATATATTCATGCATAGATACTTCTTTGTTTACCTTTTATGTATGTTATGAAACATTGTAAGGATAGTACAGTGATTGCTACCTGGGGAATAACAGGAGAATTGTAAGATTTAGTAACAGTATGTTGTAAAAAAGGTTGGGGTAAAAGTTACCTCCATTTAAAGGCATTGGTTCTATAATCTACATTAAATGTGAAGTATCAGTTGAAAAGCTATCAAATAACCTGTAAAACCTCTTACTATTTGTTCAGTACATACTGTATGTCATGATGTTTAACAGTACTGTACCAATAAGTTGCATATCACTACCAGTAGAAGTTCAGTTATCTTGCATGCAAGTTGACAATTCATCTGGAAAATCCTTGCCACATGATCAAAAAGACCTATGTTACACAAGTAAGCATACCTGGGTATGTAAATTGAAACTAGGAGGGCTGCATTTGCCCTGCAAGCATTTTTGTTTGTGTGGAGGTAGTAAAAAAAATATAATACTAATCAGCATCTGAAGTAGCCAGTAAATAGCATTGCATAATGTGACACAATCTCAAGCACATGCCATGCAATTCTTAACAAACAAACAAACAAACAAAAAAAATAAAAAAAATAAAAAATAAAAATAAACATAAAACATAGAAAAAAATGTGGAGACTGAAGTAACTATGTACTAACAAGGCAAATATTTCTATACAAATACAGTATTACCAACTGCTGTAGAGAATTATTTTTGTGCAGCATTTGTGCTATGCAAAACATTGCACCATATTGAAAACTGGTACTAATATTATTGCCTCATTTGCCTGCATACCTAGGATGCCAGAAATAAAACCCTAATGATGATAGTGTATCATTGGTACAGTAGTGCACACATATCATATTCTTTGCTCCTAATGCAGATAGAAATGTTGCACTATGAGCACTGGAACTGGAGATCAGGTTCTGTGCTGTTATGGAAAAACTTGGAATTTAAAGGTGTCAAGGAAATTTGCAGAATTATTACGTTGCTTTTGTTTTTTATAAGAGAAACAATATTATTTACATATAATGTGACAAAGTTAGTTATGGATTATGCAACATTTATGTTACACAAGTAAGTGGTCTTAAAAGACTTTGTAGAGACAGAGTACTCTCTGTTACACAGTTGAAGACTGAAAAAGAATTGAAAATAGCAGCTAGATACAAATATAATGAACATACACGTCATACAGTATTATACACTAATTCATCACATAGTGATGCACGAGATGCTATTATTTTGGCTGTTGCCATGTGAAAATGAACACGTACAGATTAATTGTTTAAAAGTGTTTGGTGACATGTATACAGTAAAATAAGTGGATTGGTAGACTGAGATGTATGGTAGACCATCTTGGCTAGCATTATTTTCAGTATGGTACCATACCTCAGTTTGCTGTGTATAGACGTGTGAAATTTGGCAATATGAGCAAGAATTGGTCAAAGCAACCCTAATTTTGTCATAAAAAGTCACAGAAAAGTCATGGAATACCATTAATACAGATTTCTGCATGTATTATTAAAGGTGTCTATTAAAAAGACAATTTTATACTATTTTGCAACAGAATTAAATTGGCAAAAAAGTGCAAGTAGATTGTTGCAATTTGACTTAATAAGTGTCAGGATTAAGCAAACTATTGAGTATGCACAATTGCACATTGCTATAGGTCATATAGCATTTTGTTTTGTATTATAAGTGTGTGTCCCTTGTGATAACATGTCTCAAAATTAAGACCATTTCGTTAGTCAAATGGTATGCTGGATTTGAACAATTTCCTGCAGGAAAATTTTTACAATTGATTACTTTTCATTGTACAGTAAATGAAAACCATTCAAAGTATTATCCTAAACTCCTTGTATTTACATTTTACAAATTTCAAGAGGACATTTATGTAGATTTTACACTTACAAGAAATTTTTGACACCACTGGCATTAATAAATGCAAGTGATTTAATGGCAATAAGCAGTACCCCCCAAAAAATCTTTCAAAATATTAGCTAACTCTTGCATATCTCTTATTTGCCTAAACAAGTACCTCTCAAGATGTTTTTGAACATAACTGTTACAAACAAAAGGTAAAGAAAGGAGTTATCCTCCATGAATTTAACAATTCAGGAACAAAAATATTGTAACATGATCAAATAAAGCCATTCAAGAACTAGGATGGCGGGGTAAACTTATTTTGATTTTAGTGACTGAATTTTCTCTTTAAATTTTAAAAGTTGTTGGTTTATGATAGATTAAATTTTCAGCAGTGAATGTGAGAAATAGCAAGCAGGTGTGTGCTGTCCTTCAAAAATTGCACTGAATTGCTGAAACCCTCAAGACCAGGAGAGTGTTATCCAGACTCAGAGCCAAAGAAAATGCAAGATTCTCTTCCAAAATAAAATTGAGGAAGAGACAGAAATCCGTATACTCCAAGGAACCTTGGAAACTTTTGATGCTTTCTTTCTTTCATTGAATTGGAATTTCATAGCATAAACCCAATCCATTCATCTAGGAGGGTATTATTCAAGCAAGCAGCAGCCTGTTAAAATTCACATACCTGTCAAAATTCACATTGTTGCTGCAGTACTGAAAGAGAGCTTGGAGGTTGGCAGGTAGAGTTGCCTTGAAGGTACATTTTATGCATAAACCTTTTGCAAAGCATTTCAGTAAATTGCACACTCATCTGCACATACTTGTCTTTTGATAACGCATACAGGTAGCTTTTTGGTGCATTCGAGTAAGCTTAAGGGATTCCACAAAAAAAAAAAAAAAGAAAAGAAAGAAAAAAAGAAAGAGAAAAAAGAAAAAAAAAATGGAATATTTAGAGTATTACTGTACCTGTTGCTTCCAAGATTAAAATTCAGAGTGATGATCAATCCCAATAGCTATGTTATTTTTTGATGTCATATATTGCAGTTATGCATTTCTTTATGTACGTTAGTCATGCATTGATTGATCAAATGAAAACAATGTAGTTGTACTTTGCACTGAATGTTCCTGATGTACACAAAATAACTGTTTCTGGAATTTTCACCAGTGCAGACAGAATGTGGAATTCCACTTTCATTCATAATGGAATTCTAAATTAAGTACTGTAATTGGCAGATTTGTAGCTGCATTAAAAACTTTTCATGTAAGAAAAATAAACTGCTTCATTTGTGCTTCTTAATAGCAGCTTATGTACAGTATGAGTGTAAGATGCTTCTTTTACATCATGAATGCATTGATGTGTGCTCCTGCATGCCTGTGTTACGGATACTACGCACTTCGAAAAAGTCAACTTTGGTCTATGGGGAAGAAATATCAAAACATGGTGGGTGTTGAAATAGTGAGTTCACCAGCACAGGGTGTCAAGAAAAGATAGACAGTGATATTAAAATGCAATTCAGCTTGGTGCTTTTCAGGAGTGGGTTATTAGCTTTTTTTTCTAATGTTAGTTATGTATTGATATGATCTTGATATAATCTGAAAATGACAAGACAGACTTCTCGAGGAGGTTTTAGCAGATCTGCATCTTCCTACAGTTACAGTACATGCTGTTTTAATGATAGATATTACTATCTATCTGTATTACCCACCTGTAGTATGAAATATGCAAAAACTGAGTTGAAATGGAAATTTTTGTTTTGATACAGTTTGTCATAGGATTAAAGTGTGCTCAACTTCTGTCGTTGCCATTGTGGGGAATAATTTATATTTGGGTATTGCATAGCATTTCACTACACCAGCTGATCAAAATTATTTACAAAAGTGGAACATTTGTGTACAGTAGCATTGTCTAGCTGGCATGCATAACTCTACTGTTTTCACCAATTAATAAACATGGAGAAGCATTGTGTACTAAACTATGAACACTTACATATTCTTGTATTTCTTGCAATTTTGTACAAGATTACCCAGGCAGTTAAGTGTAAAAAAACAAACAATTAATAAAAAGAGAAAACTAAATGAAGTGCAGTACCTGTATCACAAATTGCATTTTTAAAGGGAAATATTGCGTTGAAAATGCACCAACATGGCATACAAAGGAAATACCTTAAATCATTATGAAACCATTCAGTCTCACCAATAAACACTAGTGATAGCTTTACGTATTTCCTCAAAGTATCATACATTACAAGAGTAACGGATGTTGCATCATTTGAATTTTTGAAAGTTTGGGTGAACAAATTACTTTTATGAAACAAATAACGGAATTACTTCCTGTGAGAGTCTTATTTCTTGAAAAGAAATTTATCGTACTGCCTTATTGTGAATTGTCTACTAATATTGGTTTAAAAAATATGAAAATATTCTGTGAAACAAACGCAATATTTCCCTTTAAACTTGATCTTGAATGTTTAATACAAATTTCAAAAAGAATAATCACTTTGACATATTGAGCTAGGTTTACAAGGTTATATTTCACATTACCCAAAAGGAAAGTATTCCATTCCAAGAGTAAAGTGAAGGAAAAACAAAGTTGGTTTCAACCATATGTGGTTGTTTTTGGATGCACTTTGCACCCTTTTTTTGTATGTGCCCATTCATCATTACTGCATACATTAATAAAGAGACAAGTGGCCATATTGTGAAACGTCTGGTCTGTGCAGCCTTGAACATTCATTGGCGTTTAAAGATAGTGGATGAACATTCTGATGCCTACAAATGTGTTCAAATTCTAGAACTTTTTGGGGCTTTTCCCTGTTCCTTACCTGGGCTTTTCCCCAAGACCCCACCAGGGCTTGTTTGGGGCCCCTTGGCCAGCACCCTGTCGGGAAAACTTGTTGCACCATAGCTCTCTTCAGCCCACAAGTGGATTATGTCTATCAAAATGACCCTGGCTGTAAGTAGACAAAGGTTCCCCAAACTCGATGTTCTGTAAACTTGTCAGAAACAAAAGTAAGGGTGCAAAGTCAACATTTCATAGTTTGGATCAATTTCACTTGTTACAATTGTCACATGAACTGGTCTAGTGCAGAATTAAAGCTGAGCACTGGCAGTGTTTGCATTCCATTTTGATTAGACTCTCCCCACCTCATAGCTAAACTGTATTCACCCATTTTCTGGCCAAGTTTTAATGCCTTTTTTCGAACCATATTAATATTTGTTGATTTGGGAATGATTCTTCTTGGAGCATAGAGAAAAAAGCCTCTGATTTCATCAATGGGATTTGATGGGTATCCTCTTTTTTTGGGAGGTTATCAAATACTCTAAGAGTAGGACTATGTCTTGACCAATTCTGATTGTTAGTAATGTGTGTAGGCTGTGTAGCCTATCATAGTGTACCTATAGTGTGCTTTGTACAATCAATGAAATGAAGCAAATTCAATGTTGTTTACTTTGGGTTTTTTTTCTGCTGTATTGCTGTTAAAAGATAAATTATACTTTAAATTTTATAAGAAGAAAATCAGTCTTGTGTGCTTCTAAACATATTCACACATCCTTCATGACCTTACTCTGTTCCGCATGGCTTTTCTAATGAGGTTGTCACTGCATTTGATTTTGTTCACACTGCTAAAATTTAAAAAAGAGGTGTCATTTAATACTGGAATGGAAGATGGTTGTTGAAACCATTAAACATGATGATTTTGCATTTTATCTACTTTGTGGATTGTGTAAAACTCTGGAATAAATGTTTTCAGGCTAAATATAGCATAATTGCAAAAGAGGAAGAGCATTACCTACAAGTATTTTCACTCACTAAAAAACACTCGGCAAAAAATGTGTCATTGTAGAATCTTTCATTTCCTTCGCAATATGGTTTTAAATGCACACTTGGCAATCTTAGTTTCTTATTCATCATATTAAAGGGGATGTGGTATCTCCCCAAACCAGTGATTTGCTAGAAACTCCCTGCCCAAACATGTTTAGTAATACCCCTAGAGTTCTATAAAATACTGTTGATGACTGCACTTTAATTGACATTCATTCACACAGTATAGCTCAGCTCTGGTTGGTCAACAATGACTTGTACAGTCAGTTGTATTCCCAGTCAAGCTCACACACAGTCACTGTGTGTCAATATACAATATACAAACCTGAAGCAAAGTTGACTCAGTGCAGGCTAGATATTGTGCCTCTGTCTTGGAGGTGTGCTAGACAGTTGTTGTTTCTTTCAATTGGAGGAGGGGCTAAAAGTTAACTTTGAAGGGAGAATTTTACTGTCAGGGGTGAGATTAGACAACCTTTAAACAGCACTTTTTATCAGCTTTGCCGGTGATAAATCCAACAGCAGTGTACTGTTTGATCAATTTTCCTTTCAAAGACAGTTGGAAGAAGCTATACTGTTGTCAGATTTAGTTCTCTAGTAGTGGACTGTGGGCCATTCACAGCCGGAGTAAGATGGGTTATAAACATGGTTGCAGAAACTTTGAACTAGTATAAGAAAACAGAGTGTTTTCATAAAAAATTTCTGGCTACTTTAATTTTTACCAAATTTAAAACCCAAGTTGTTGTGGGTATTGGCTCCATATACTTGAGAACCCCTGATCTATAGTATTTGAGGCTTGAGCTGACATTAACATGTGTCTAATTACCGGGCTGCTTGCTACAGCTTATTTTTGGAAGTATTGCTAATGGTACGGTATGTGTGAACAGTAGGACAATAGATACAAGTATGAAGTAATGAACGCTTGATAGTCAAATGTGCAACAAGCAGAGAAATGCATAAGGCCTATATAGTGAAGTCAGTCACATGCCCATATTCCTAGTGAAGTCAGTCCCATGCCCATATTCCTAGTGAAGTCAGTCGATCGCATGCCCAAATTCCTAGTGAAGTCAGTCCCATGCCCATATTCCTGTACTCATCGTGCAAGGAGTTGGATGTATTCAAATGTACTTACTTTCCTTGTACTTGAAACCATTCACCTTGGATATCAGCTTTCCTCTCCTTAGATCGCCAAGAGGGAAATGTTTTACTTCTTAACTTGTAATTAAGCCCTTTTGCACATCGGATGGTGGAAGCAATTTAATCTGTTCCCAGAAAGTTTACAGTTAAGGAGATTATATGCATTTCTTTTTCCCAAAGGCAGTTGCCGCAGATGGTATTATAAAAGCACCAACTATAAATGTCGCAAGCCATCGTAAAATTGTCTTAATGCCCTTTTGTCAAAGGGTTTTGCAATTTTTGTGTAATTATTGCCCCAGATTAAAGGTTTCGCAAAGCTGTAATATTCAGTATAGAAAAGTGGAAAGTCAGCGATGATTGTTTCGTCAGGGACGATTTTATAAATAGACACCATGGAATTTGCCAAGATTATCTTGCAAGGATCTTTGAATTTTGAGAACCTAGATTCCTGACAAAAATACTTTATGCCTTTAGAATGAAGGTCCCTAGATACCTTGCATAGAAGAACTTAACGCTTTTTGTCAATTTTAAGGATTAAGAGACAAAACATCAAATTACAATACGCTTCTTTTGGGTTAATAGGCAATGAACATTGCTAGAGTTCTTGTGATTGAGATACAAACTGGGGACAATAAGAATATTGTGACCACTTGCTTGATTGCCATGGCAACATGCCTAGCTCCCATTATGCATCTTTGCATACATAATGGAGTGTTACTGTACATATACATGTGCTGTGTATACTTATTGTATTGCATTTTGTCATGTCATTCAACATTGCCCAAGGTGTAGTTGTTGTACTTTCTCATTAATATCAGAAGATACATTAAAAAAACAAAAAAGAAAAACAAAGTACAAATACATTTATAACACAAGGAAAAAAAAAAGAAGCATGAATTTTCAGCCCTTTGGGTTACAAGAGGACTGTTGTAGACATGACATATACAGGCTGTATACAGTAGCACATTGGTATTCTTTGATATGGGTATGGTACAGCATGAGTTCTCTGTAAATTTGGTTTGGAACAACCTGATGGGGATGGTAGCAAAGGTACCCTATGAGCACAATTGCTTGGACATATTTTGATAAGTCACAATCAAACTTAATTCTGGCATCATGTAGATTGAAAACCTGAGGGATAGGAGAATATATTCTCCCACTGCTTGGAGATACTCCATACTCCCCCTCCCCCCTCCCCAAGGGCATTGTGATGTTCATGTAAAATCCAGGAAGATTTACATTTAGGTGTTTGTGATGTATATAACTGGCTGATGTGGGCAGCTAAAAAGGTGTGAAAACTTACTACTGACAATTATGTTCTTTGTGCGATTATCTGACCCAGTTGTGGGTATCTTGCAGTTGTGCACCTTAATGTGAACAGTGGTACAATATTCTTGGAATATCATTAGTATCAGGCTACACAGCATCATAGAGTAGATTACAGTTGTCACAATGTTTTAAGTATAAGTTTGTGTAAAGCTTTACTTCAGGGCTTTAATTCAAAGTTTGTGCTAGTTTCCTAACAGCCTAGTATTCTCAGGGGTGGGAGACCATCCTGGGGAAGGTAGGGGGAGCAGGAAAATTCAAAATTAAACAGTTGAAACCAAGTTTTTAGGTTACTTAAGGTAGAAACAAGTCTTGGAGTTTCTATTCTCCCTCACTATTCATATGGCCTTTTGAAAACCCCATGTGTGTGCCAGATGAGCACTGTATGATTACTACTGTACACATCCCGGTTTTGTACTCTCTTAAAGTCAGTGTTTAAAGTGTACCGAAAGTCTAGAATTACAAGAAGATATATTTTTTGAGGTTGGAAAATTAATCCCATTTATACATCTCCCATCTTCATAGCTTATTCCATTGCTGAGATATAAAATGTTGAAAGACATTTACTTAGTTTGAAATAGTCGATTGCACAATAATTTGAAAACAAAGAAAAACAAAAAGCAAAAAAGAAAAGCAACTTAATTTCAAAAGTACAAGAATGGCATCACAAATTATTGTGCAGTCTACCATTTTAAAGTGAGTGAATAAGCTTTAACATTTTATATCTTAGCTCAGGAATGTCCTGAGAAGATGGAAGTTGGACCATTTGGATTTACTTTTCATGTTTTGTAAAATATATTTTTGCAAATTTTAGATTTTAGCTACTATCACACTAACTAGCGATAGTGCCACACAGGAAGAAACAGCACTATACATTAGCCGCAGTGTGATTCCATCCATTATGAATAGTAATTGTGAGAATCATGCTGTTGGATGACATATGGTGGTGATTTAGTTTTGCATGCTCTATTTACAAAATTGTCTAGGATTTTACTATTTTAGTACCTAGCATGGACTGACAATAACAAAAAAGGATCAAGAATAAAAAGAAATTTATTGTCCTTATTGAATTAATTTCATTATTGTGTAGTATGTTATTACTTGAACCACAGCTGTCATGAGCTTTACTACGGACAGAATTAGTGTACACCATGGGACTGTAGGCCATAGTATAAAAAAAAATTAAAAGTTAAATTACAGGGGCTTCAGAAGAGATGATGTCTGCAGTGTTTCTTTCATACTGTTTGTCTCCCCCTTCCTCCTAAAGTGACAGATTGGTCCCTCTTTCTCTGCATATGACAAATGTTGGAACCAACTCTCTCAAACAATTTAGTAGATTTGATAGAAGCAACTGATACTGTATGAGACAAATCAGTAGAGGACTCTTTCTGTGTTTGTTATTGTAAAATTTAATGGCATACGTGCTGTTATCCCAAAGTAATATTTTGGAGTGCACATTGGACCTATTTAAAGCATTCATCTCTCTCTGGGTATGTACATAAATCATCTGTGGTATGACATATATGTAAAAATGTATGTCAAAAATTATCTTTCCAACAGTTTTCTGCTTTGAGCAACAAAACCCTTTTATCAATTACCTCTGAGCTGCCAGTGTCTTTCATGTTGTGCAATATTCTTTACTTGCTCTATTGTTTCTTTTTGCCCCCATTCCTTGGGGACTCCAGTGGGAACAAGCTTTCATACCGTAAAGGCAATTTAGGGCTATCCTTGTTACTCTGTTTTGTGATATTTTTCTTTATTGTACAGTATGTCTTTCCACATCTTTTATTGTTGTGTCTTTTACAGTATATTGCCTGTTGCCTTTGTTATTTTTGGTGCCAAATAAATCAAAATCAATTAGTCATTCAATCAATCAACCAATCCATGGACTAATTTATCTGTTGATTGATTAATCAATCGACTGATCAATCTATCGATCAATCATTCAATCAGTCATCGACCCACTTTTCTTACAGTATGTCACATATTTCTAATATCAATTCAAAAATGCTGTCATGTTTGAGGGAAAAAGCAAGGGACAGAATTATACGAGTACACAAAGTGGCCTATTAAAGACAGTTGAAGACGGTGGTGCGGTTGATGTGTGTAAAACATTCCCGTGCATGTGGTCTACCACACTGGTGTATAAATGTTGTTTACAAAACACACTGTGCATGCTCTCCATTTGTGTCTCCAGCATAGCCATGTTAACAAAATATGACTTGTGAAGAGAGCCTGTTGAAGACAGCTTTAGTATAAACCATTGTCCAAGTACTTTTCATGAATTCTTCTGAAAACATATTTCTTCAACAGGGCTAAGAAAATCAATCCTCACATTTTTAGAAGATGGGCTAGCTACAGTAATTTTGAAGTGCTGTGCATTGCAATTGCTAATTGCCATATTGAAGTCATTTGGCTCTACTACAAAAACCTCTGTCATTCCTTGGTATGATTCAAATTGCATATCAGTTAAAAGCCAGATGTCTTTTTGCACATATTCATGGCCCCCAAATTTCTAAATTTGTTTTTTTAAAGAAAACCTTCTCTTTTTATGGCACCTGTCAGATTAATTCAGCTTGAAGCGATGTGTTTGCCCTTTAGTGGGACCAGTTGCATTGAGACTGCATATGCACTGTAACCAATTTTTTTATTGCTTTAAAGATTAATGCACCCGCCAAACAGAACCTTCGACCCCCCACCTCAAGCAGTCTTCATTCGACACTGATACAACGTCGAATTTTTGATATACGAAGTGCCCTGAAATGTGAATCTCCTGTGAATAAAAATAAGGTTGCAGTGAATGTGTGACAAACAGTTGCAACTAAAGAGTGAATCAGGATCAAATCAGTGTCGAAAAACAATCAGCAGACAATCACAACATGTGCAGTACTGCGAATGACATGGCCAAATTGGTGAATCTTCGGCTAACAAAATTTCATTGAATGTTTGCCTTAATAACTTTTCTTCAGTATCATGAATCTGGGGTGAATCTTTGCCTTAGAATTTTCATAAAAAAAGTGAATTCTCTTGAATGCCTGAGGTGGTGGTGGTGGTGGTGGGGGGGGGGTGTTGAAGGTTCTCTTTGATGGGTGCATAAATCTGTAGAAAGATATGGCTTGACAAAAACATGAAACTGAAAAAAACAAGCAGCATTTACAGTATAAATGGGAGTGCCGAGATTAGGAACAATGATGAGGGAAGGGGCTGGGGTTTAAAATGAGTAATAGTACAGTAGATAAAGTGTGCAATCATTAATGAAGGAGTTTTGGAAATGCATTTTAGTAGCTCACATCAACTCTTTGTTTGTACTACAGACACTTCAGAATAATTACTTGTATGCACGTTTCTAGTATACTGCTGTTTTGTAGCTCAGAGACACTGAGCACTCTGCTTTGATGCTGAAAATTTACAACGCCGAACCCTCTGTCTCCATACCCAGACAGTATGTGTATTCAATCTCATTTGTGAGTGCCTTGTACCTGTTCACGAGCATGAAATTAGTCAACCTGTCCCGGTTGTATCGATATTTTTTTCATTTGTGTGATAGTTCACAGAAAGGTAACAAATTTTACTTCTTTCCATTTCTCAGGCTCAACTTCTTGATCTTAGAGAGGAACTCTGCGAGGTGCAGGCCAATAAGTCGATCCTGGAGAAAGAGCTGCACAACCAACTCCTTCAACTACATGCCGTCCAACTCCAACTTCATGCCAAGACTGGTCAGACGGTTGAGTCTGATGCCATTAAAAAGAAACTGGTAGGTGTTGAAATATTAGAAAGAATGTTGACAGTGTGCAAGATGGATGCACAGGATGTCAGTGGGGGGTGGGAGGCTGGTCAAATGGTTGAGTCTGATACCATCAAAAAGAAATTGGTAGGTGCTGAAATGATAAAGTGAATGTTGGTAGCATGCAAGATGGATGAATAGTAAAGGGTCAAAGAGGAGGGTGTGGGGGAGGGGGAGGGGAAAGGTTTGTCAAAGAGTTGAGTCTGATGCCATCAAAAGAATTGGAAGATACTGGAATATAACAATGAAAATTTATAGCATGCAAAATGGATGCCCAGTTAAGGGTCTGAGAAAAGGGTGTGGGGAGGGAAAGGCTGGTCAGATAGCTGAGCCTGATGTAAACAAAAAGAAAAAAGTGGTGGGTGAGATGTTATTAGCTTATGTTTACAACACTCAAGATAGATGCCAGTGAAGGGTCAGAAGGAAGGGGTTGAGGTAAGGGGCAAGACTGGTATTGGTTTAATTTGTCTTCAAAAAGAAATTAGCAGGTAGTGAAATGTTCCATTGAATGTCGAGAGCATACAACAATCGATGTATATAATATAGCTGAATGTTGACTCATTCAAAAACTGATGGGTACTGATATGTGTTACGGCTTGTGGTCGCAAGTCAAACCAATAACAGCGAAAGATCACAGAAGAACGAGATTAAAATTCAACAACTTAATGATTATTTACAATCTCCTTATCTCACTTAAATTTACAATAATTAATTAGATTTACTCACAATCCTTTAATTAATATTTGCCTGGTCTGGTCCAAGGGCTGGTAGTGCATGCACGTTGACGATGGTACAGTAGTAGACCTGCAGCGTGCTGTAGCGTAGGAACTGGTTCCACGAGCGAATAATGACAAGGCTAGGTAGGCGATGGATGATAACAACCTCAATGCACAGTGTAGAAACGGCGTAAGGCAATTTGTCACAAGTGTGAATTGTCAGTGGCTGGCTTATGATATCTCAGTAGTGTGACAGTCTGGTCTCGTTGAAATCTCTCATTGTTAACAGTTGTTGAACTGCCTTTTATATGCTAGGCTTTTATTCGAGAACTCTCCAGAATTTAACAGAAACTTCTAGTGTACACAGTCCAGTAATTACGAGAACGTTCCTTAATAGAAACTTCTAGAACACACAGTCGAGACATTACGAGAACGTTCCTTGTATGCACGGTAGTAAACAGTGTAGAAGTGTCGTCAGGCCGCGTAAACAGTTCTCTCTTCTAGACAATTCTAGAAAGGCTGCGTTGAAGTTGAATTCTCTGGAACTTTCCATTCGCTCGTCGATGGATTCAATCCGGTGTTCCTGACGGGTCATCTTGTAACACTCCCCCCCTTGAAAAAGTTTTGGACGTCTCGGACAAAACTTAAGTTACAAATACTACAATGTATAACTTTACAGTAATAACTATAGTATGTATATTATGTAGTCCAATATTCAATGGAAGGTATAATCATAACATACAACTTGTCTTGCAAGGTGATGATAATACATGAATACAGTAACATCATCAATACACAGTGTGCCATAGTTAACACAAAATTTCAAAACTTACAGTGATATCTTCAACATACTGCATCAAATCAAATTCTTGACAAAGAGTCTGGTACAACATTGTCTTTCCCTTTAATGTGCTTAATATCTACATTATATGATTGCAGAAATAAACTCCACCTCATCAATCTTTGATTCTTATTCTTCATCTTAGATAAAAATGTCAAAGGGTTATGATCAGTGTATACAGTGATTGGGAAACTAGTAGTTCCCAAATAAACATCAAAGTGTTGAAGACCAAGTATCAAAGCTAATGTCTCTTTTTCAATTGTTGAATAATTCTTCTGGTGTTTGTCAAATTTCTTCGAATAATAACAAACAGGGTGATCAACACCATGCTCATCAGCTTGAAGCAAAACTGCTCCTATGCCATTGTCACTGGCATCCACTGCCAACTTAAATTGCTTCTCAAAATCTGGAGCAATTAACACTGGTGAACTCATTAGTGCCTTTTTCAATAATTCAAATGCTGCTTGGCAATCATCTGTCCAATCAAACTTTTCATTTTTCTTTAACAATTTTGTCAGTGGTGCAGCAATGTCAGAGAAATTCGGACAAAAACGTCTGTAGTAACCAGCCATGCCTAGGAAGCGCATGAGCTGCCTTTTATCAGTTGGGGCAGGGAATTTGTCAATGCCCTCAACTTTGGCCTTAATTGGTCTAACTTTACCCTGACCAACCACATGCCCTAAGTATATCACATGGGCACAAGCAATCTCACTTTTGACCAAATTGACAGTCAAATTAGCTTTGGCAAGCTTGTCAAATAATGCCTCAACATGTTGTACATGTTCATCCCATGAGTTGCTGTACACAATAAGGTCATCAATATATACTTCACAATTTTCTAAGTCTGACGCAAGGTTATTTACTAAGCGTTTAAAGGTCATCTGTGAATTTTTTATATCAAACGGCATAACTTTATATTGAAATAACCCATCTGGCGTCACGAATGCCGAGATTTTCCGAGCCCTCTCAGTGAGTGGTATCTCCCAGTACCCCTTTAGTAAGTCAAACTTTGACACATACGTAGCTTTCCCAATCCTATCAATGCAATCATCGATACGGGGTATCAGATAGGAATCCGTTCTTGTGACTGCATTCACCTTTCGGTAATCAGTACAAAATCTGTACCCACCGTCTGGCTTGGGGACCAATATACAAGGGGAAGACCATTCACTATTACTAGGTTCTATAATGTCATGGTCTAACATGTACCGAACCTCATCCCTGAGATGTTGTCGTTTTCGAGGGTTAACTCGGTAAGGATGCTGCTTGATTGGTGTGGCATCTCCCACATCAACATCATGTTCAATCAAATTTGTCCTAGTAGGATCATCTGAGAACAAGCATGCATATTCATAGATTAATGATTTCATTTCTGACTTTTCTTTGTGATCCAGATGACTTAATTTCTGGTCAAGATTTTTCAACACATCAGAATTTTGTAACTTAATACACATGTCAGGAACATTATTAGCCTTGATCTCATCATTACTGAGTTCATGATCAGCATTGATAACACACACTTGATCACCTGTATCATTAGTGTTACTATTTAAATCATGTACACTTTCATCCTTAGAAATGTCACAATCTTCTCTTTCATAATATTTCTTCATCATATTAATATGACATACTCTTTTAGATTTACGCTTGTCAGGTGTCAAAATGACGTAATCTGTGTCACTGACCTTTCTCTCAATGACATAAGGTCCTTGAAAGCGAGCTTGAAGTGGCTGACCAGAAACAGGTAAAAACACTAGCACCTTATCACCAGGATTAAACTCTCTTTTCACAGTGGTCTTGTCGTACCACGCTTTCATTTTCTTCTGAGAGTGCCTCAGATTTTCCTGAGCAAGTTCACATGCTCCATGAAGACGATCTTTAAAGTGGGATACATAATCAAGTAGATGTATGTCTTCACCTGGATCTGATAACCACTTCTCCTTTAACAATTTCAATGGTCCACGAACTGTGTGTCCAAAGACAAGTTCAAATGGACTGAACCCAAGTGACTCTTGTATAGATTCCCTGGCAGCAAACATTACAAATGGAATGCCTTCATCCCAATCTCTCTCATTATCATGACAATATGTCTTTAACATATTCTTCAATGTTTGGTGAAACCTTTCTAAAGCCCCTTGGCTTTCAGGATGATAAGCCGAAGACTTAATTTGGTCTATGCCTAACTCATATAACATCTGCTGGAATACAGTTGACATGAAATTAGACCCTTGATCTGATTGGATCTCTTTTGGCAACCCAAACAATGTGAAAAATTTAAGTAAAGCTTGTAAGACTGTCCGAGCCTTAATATTCCTCAGAGGTATTGCCTCTGGAAACCTCGTAGAAGCACACATAATGGTTAATATATACTGATGCCCTGCCCTACTCTTAGGTAGGGGGCCTACACAATCAATGATGACTCTACTAAATGGCTCTTCAAAAGCAGGAACTGGCTTTAAGGGTGCAGCCGGAATATTCTGATTCGGCTTCCCAACCATTTGACATGAGTGACAGGTCTTACAAAATTTGGCCACATCACTTTTAAGTTTTGGCCAATAAAAGTGATTTAGAATTCTGTGGTAAGTCTTATTGACTCCTAGGTGCCCTGCAAATGGCATTTCATGAGCAATACTCAGTATTTCCCTTCTATAGGTCCTAGGTACCACAATTTGATGGTAAATTCTCCACTCTTCATCTAATAGTGCATCAGGTGGTCGCCATTTACGCATCAAAATATTGTTTTTCAAATAAAAGCAGACTGGGACGTCTTTCGATTCATCCTCAGTGAGTGCACCAGCCATTAATGGCTGAAGCTCTTCATCATGTTGTTGTTGGACTGACAACTGGTCTCTGTGGAGTGTGTCAGACATTTTTGATTTTTCCTGTTCTACCCCCTCACTATGTGTGGGGCCAGGAGACTCACAATCCTGACTATCATTAAGATTAGTCATAAAAGATTGGCTGAGATCATACCAAGAATCTTCACTTTCGTGAATATTTTTACTAGAATCTTTTTCAGACTCTGACTCCTCCTCTGGGAGTGTTGTTCCATTTTTAGGAACCAATTCCTCAATTTTAGAGGGTGGATGATTAAGTTTATCATCCTTATTTTCAGAAATCATGCCCTTATTTTTAGAGAGTGGATGTTTAACATTATCATCCTTACATGATTCCCTACTTGTTCCACTTTTGGGAACTGTATCCTCACTTTTGGAGGGTGGATGTTTAAGATTATCACCCACGGCGAGCTTTTGTGACATAGCTCTAGTGACAGCACAGGCAGGGAATAAATTTGGAAATTCCTTTTCTAATTGCTCTGTGTTGTTATAATCACATGGTTTATCTGTCAAAATTGCATTGGCTATTACCTTTCCACCAGCTAGGTCATTGCCTAGCAACAGAGATACCCCCTTTACAGGTAGAGTAGGTCTGACCCCTACTATGACCGACCCAGAAACTAAATCTGACTTCAAATTAATTTTGTGGAGAGGGACAGAAATAAATCCACACTCAACCCCCTGAATTAGTACATTTGCCCCTGTGGAAGTAGAGTCCGATAATGGCAAAACTCCATCAAGAAGCAACGACTGAGTTGCGCCTGTGTCACGCAAAATTTTAATTTTGACGGGTGGATGAGCTGAATTCCCATTTAGGGAAATAAACCCCTCAGACACGAATGGAAGGTATTCTTCCTTAATTTTGTCGTTAGAATTAGGCCGTAAAGTCACGACTACCTCAGAAGAATTCTCTGCAATGGCTAAGGCATTGGAGGCTGTTTCAGTCTCCTTTAATTTTGCCAATGTGAAGCAATTTGCCATTGTGTGGCCCTTTTTGTGACAGAAACCACAAGTTACATCTTTAAAAGCAGCTTTGTTTGAGCTGGCCTGGTCGTTCTTTTGACGACTTGACTCTGGTTGTTTTTTACCAGAATTTGTTGGAGAGATAGAACCAGACTGAGATCCACTGTTACTTGTTGTGCCACTACTGTTGCCATATTTCTTATTTGGCTTACTAAACTGACCCTTGTTTTGAGTCTGACCCACTTTACCAAACTTATGGGTAAGTGCATACTGATCAGCCAAATTTGCCACTTCCTTCAAGTTGTCAGCCTTATTTTCCTCAAGGTGAGTCTTAATGTCATCATTCACACACCGTTTGAATTCCTCGACCAGCATGAGTTGTCTTAAAGTGTCAAATGTGGAGACCTTTTTGGAAGCACACCATCTATCAAAATGCCTTTCTTTTTGATAAGCAAACTCTACGTATGTTTGTGTATCCGCCTTACGATACTTTCTAAATTTTTGGCGATAAGCTTCAGGCACCAATTCATAGGCTTGTAATATGGCCTTTTTAACCTTATCATAATCCATGCTGTCCTCTATTGACAGAGCGGAATACACTTCTTGAGCCTTGCCTGTGAAATTACTCTGGATGAGTATGGACCATTTATCTCTTGGCCACTTTAGTTGTTCACCCAGCTTTTCGAAGTGATTAAAGAATTTCTCCACATTATCCTCCTGAAATTTGGGGACAAATTTTACGTGCTTTGAAACATCGAACCCCCCAGTATCCAAGCCTATTTTAGGGTCTGAGCCTTTTATGACCCCTAACTCTAGTTGCTTCAACCTAAATTCATGTTCTCTTGCCTTTTCCTCCCTTCTTTCTCTTTCTTCTCTTTCCTCTTTTTCCCTTTGCATTTCTCTTTCCTCTCTTTCCCTTTCTCTTTCCATTTCTTTTAATCTCGTCTTTCCGCATTAAAGGCTGAAATTCAGTGCCATAATGTTTTGCGACCTTAACAATCTCAGACTTCTTTAATGAATCTAGTTCCTCGACTGAGGGACTAGCCACGAATTTATCTAAGTTGAATGGCATTTTGAAATTGTATCAAGCCTTCAACAAACAAATAAGTAGTCTGAGCAAACACAGTTGCTTACGATTCACAACAGAATTTCTCGAATTTTCTAGTATTTTCGTTCCCGGATGTTAGGCCACCAATTCTGTTACGGCTTGTGGTCGCAAGTCAAACCAATAACAGCGAAAGATCACAGAAGAACGAGATTAAAATTCAACAACTTAATGATTATTTACAATCTCCTTATCTCACTTAAATTTACAATAATTAATTAGATTTACTCACAATCCTTTAATTAATATTTGCCTGGTCTGGTCCAAGGGCTGGTAGTGCATGCACGTTGACGATGGTACAGTAGTAGACCTGCAGCGTGCTGTAGCGTAGGAACTGGTTCCACGAGCGAATAATGACAAGGCTAGGTAGGCGATGGATGATAACAACCTCAATGCACAGTGTAGAAACGGCGTAAGGCAATTTGTCACAAGTGTGAATTGTCAGTGGCTGGCTTATGATATCTCAGTAGTGTGACAGTCTGGTCTCGTTGAAATCTCTCATTGTTAACAGTTGTTGAACTGCCTTTTATATGCTAGGCTTTTATTCGAGAACTCTCCAGAATTTAACAGAAACTTCTAGTGTACACAGTCCAGTAATTACGAGAACGTTCCTTAATAGAAACTTCTAGAACACACAGTCGAGACATTACGAGAACGTTCCTTGTATGCACGGTAGTAAACAGTGTAGAAGTGTCGTCAGGCTGCGTAAACAGTTCTCTCTTCTAGACAATTCTAGAAAGGCTGCGTTGAAGTTGAATTCTCTGGAACTTTCCATTCGCTCGTCGATGGATTCAATCCGGTGTTCCTGACGGGTCATCTTGTAACATATGTTACAGTGATGGTTGACAGTGCATGCAAGATAGATGCCCAGTTAAAGGCCAAAGAGAAGGGGGGGGGATAGGGGCAAGAATAGAAGTTTGAGTTTGATACCATCAAAAAGAAAGTGATAGGTACTGGAATATAACAGTAAATGCTGATAGTATGCAAGATGGATACACAGTCAAGGGACAAACAGAAAGGTTGAGGAGCTGGGAAGGGGGGGGGGGTGGAGGGCAAGACTGGTCATATGGAAGTCTGATGCAATCTAAGAGTTAAATTGCATGCATAAGAATGTTTTATCTTGCAGAAATATATACAGTAGCTGGTACTGTGTGAATGCCAGAATCAAATGTCCTGATGTAGTTAGTTACAGTAGTTAGATGTGGTTTAACGTCCTGGTTTCCAACCAATGGTTCCAGTCGAGACGACCACGGCCTTTTTTCCAGTTGTGGCTCACTGGCTTGTTTTCCCTACTCCATTGCTTATGCTGAGCACCAAGCACAAAGGCAGTAGGTTCCATTTTTTAAAGTCTTTGGCATGACCCGGCCAGGATTTGAACCCTAGTCCTTCCAGCTGCAAGTCGGATGCTTTATAAACCACTTGGCCACTGCAGTCGGCTGTCCTGATGTAAACACTGCTGTAATATTACAAACACATTTTGGTCATATTCCTTTATCACATGTAATACCTATAGAGATGCTGTACAGTAGGTGTGTGTAGTAAAAAATGTGAAGTGTTTGTGGAAAAACATTTGTGAACAGATGGGGTAAATGAGTAAGAGCAGAATATAAAAAAAGCTACAGGCTGTAATGGAGATTTGTGTAAAAAAGAAATGTGTGTGTGGGTGTGAATGTGTTTGTGGGGAAGTAATATATGTGTGTGCATGTGTGGGGAAGGGGGCATGGGGGAAGACGAGGCCCTTGACACAAAAGTTATTGTGTGAAAATGTGGAAGTCAGTGGGAGTGTCCCCAAAAATGGAGGAAGGGGGGCTGCAGCATATCTTTTCCATCCTCCCAAGATTTGATCTCTTTCCTTTTCCTTGTCCTTTTCTTTCCTTTGTCCCTTTCAACTATCCAAACTGCTCAAACTAATTGTCTTGGGGGCAAAAGCAAAATTTCCCAAGGATTTCCAAGATCTTTATCTGAGGTCACCAGAGGTTTTCCAAGATCAGGTATGAACAAATAAATTCTTTTTCTCAACGTTAAGATAGCATTTAAACAGTGACTGAAAGAAATGGGGTAACATGGCATTATTTGGAATAAAACATAAACCATCAAAACCTCAGTGCATTTTTGCATTCTGGTGTAAGTGAATCAGTTGCACAGTACAGACACATAGTAACTGCTCTCAGAATCCTGCAGAATTCAACCAAGATCTGAGTGATCCAAAGGATTGGGTTGCAGCCTACAGGGCTTGTGATAACCAGAGAACTTGGATGAAATATGCACAAATATGATGTGGGATGCACATGAAGTAAGGCCAGTGGGTTTTGGAGAAGCCCCTTGGCTTTTTTCTGTAGGAAATCTCAAGACCCACTCTTGAATTTTCTTTCCACACCCAAATGCCTACCCATTGGGTTCACAGTGTCAATAAGTTTACTTGACCCACACTCCCAATAATGAAACCTCATAAATCTTGCACACCACTTTTTGGTTCACCTTCATGCATGCAAGCCATCCTCCACTTACAGTAGTCCAGTGCATGCTGAAGCTGTATTGAGCATGGCACAAACCCTGATTGGTCATTTATGTTGACGGTCAGTGATCTTGATACTTTCAATGTGAATCAAAGTACATTTATGTAGACTGAGTGTCAGGAACCCCCAGTTTTGGACTGGAACCCCCACATGAAAGTATGCATGGGTTTGAGGACCTCTGGGGAGAACATCTCTTGTCCAGAAGCCCTGGAGTTTGGTAGTGGTTATGTACTGTAGTTTGCTTAATGGTCTGGGAGATTCTGTACATACATCTGATGAGCAGTGAGCTTATTGAGTCCAACAAGTAGATGAGACAGACAGTGAGAAGTGGTTAAGCTTGCTTGCTTAAATACATGTGATAAACAGATACTGTTCGCCATGCTGCTCATGCACCCTCTACTGTTGAAGTGGCAAACGACTGTAAAATAGCAGTTTACTGTTCACTTCACTGTTTCTCCTACAGTAGTTGATTTTGTAACAGTATCTGGTCCTCAGCTATGGTTGCCCTTAAAATCCCCACCAGTTGTCAGGTGCTGTTAAGGAGAGGAGGACAGAGAATCCAAGCTCTAAACTTCACTCAACTCATTAATACTGTTGCAAGTACACGAGTTTTTCGGTGAAGGTAAAAATATTTTGACATGTACTTTAAGCCAGTTTTGCACATTTACAAAGTTTTCCCCTTGTGCCCATGGTTTGATGTGCATTACACAATATACAGTATTTTGTAAAACTTTTGGGTGTATTTTTTACTGAACATCTAGCATCAGTTGGTTAAAATGTGTAAATTGAAGAGTGGGCAATATTGCAGAAACAAGTGTGCGTTTAATGCTCATCACGCTTGTCCTACTTTTTCGTTTCAAATGCATCAATTCCCTTTTGTCTTCTTTCAACGGGTATTCTAATTTCTCTTTATGGGAGGCTGGTTGGAGGTGAGCAGTAGAGAAATAACGTAATTCTACAAATAACTTTCTCCCAGCTGATAATTATTCAGTGACCATCCTTCCATGTAAATTTACACTCTTAAGTTAAAGGCTCCCTATATTTCATGTACATTCTGCATTTGTGGAGCATGTCATGAGTCACATTTTCTGTTTCATGCTTTTCTAAATCCAGCTGCTAATTCAATGTGGGAAGCCCATCATTGAAGAAGCTACCCAGCCCACATAAAGGATGAAAGAGTCGCATGAAATTCTTGAAAATGAGATTCACATAACGAACATGAATGACACACATCAAAGGATTGCGGAGCAAGTGCCTCTATGATATATTGATTTACTGTTCTAGAATTGTTCATCAAGGAGTATGAGGAAACCTTCATGTAAATACAGTATATTTTGAAGTCAAGATAGTTTTACTGTAAGTCAGGAAGCCTCTCCCAGGCTCTTCAAGGGCTTTACCAAAGATTGTAAAAAGAACACTCAAGCTGTCAGGCACGCCTGCAAAAAGCTGGATGCAAACACGCATTGCGTCCGCGAAAATCATGCTGCAGCTAGAAATTTTCATCTTAGTCCCAAATTAAGTAGACCAGGCGAGCTAGAAATTTTGGTTTTCAAAGTATGTGTGCCCATGAAGTTTTGCAAGTTTTGCAGCCGTGCTGTCAGGATAGCCCTTTCAATTTAGTTTGTAAAATTTGCAATTGATGGATTGCATGAAAAACCCTGCTTCTGTCAGTCCTCTTTGGCTACTCTACGTTCATAACAGTTGACAGAATATGTTAAGGATAGGTGATTTTGCAAAAGGAACATACTTTAAAGAATAATAGACACTAGGTGCATTGCTTTGATTTAAAGACATTCATTACACACCTTTCAGATTTCAATTGTGTCAACCTTACATGGACCACCAAATGCCCCCAACAGTAATACATACAGTATTACAAGTCATATCTCTGTAAGCTTTTCGGGAAAAAGGGAAGGAAAAATGGTAAACCACAACCTTTAGCAACCAGAAAGTTGTGTTATTAGCTGTCAAACTGACTGAACATATTAAGGGATACAGAGACTTTCCTCAGAACATGTGAAGTCAAATTGATGCGAAACGGATTAAAAAAACAAAACAAAAAGAACCATCTTTTAGAAAAAGAAGGATTCATGAAACAGCATGAAATACCGTATATTGTACAACTAACACAGAATTCTGTGTAAATGTGTGTTTGTGACCCCTGTAATTCTCTTTTGCAGTTTGTGTCTCTTAACATTAGGACTCTTTTTAGGTAAAATTAGAGAATTGATGGAGTGTACTGATGATTAACCCCTCCCCCTCCATTGTGTGACAGTTCCTATCAGCTGATAATTTTCTCTTCTCATTTGTCAGGTATTTAGCCTACTTCTATTGAAAACAGTTAATCACTTCTGCTAATTGATTGACATGCTTCAAAACTTTGCATTTGAACCACCAACCTTTTTTCCATCTGTTTCATTTTATACTTGTTTCCCTGACCTCCACATTTAGGTTTTATTAATTGTTTAATATTACCATTTCAGGCAGTCTTTTTCCTACAGTATAAGCAAAACACACCCCATCAAGACCCTTTGCAGGTACAGGCTGTTCTAATGTCTTATCACAGTTTTTGCCCTTTTTCAAAAAAAAAAAAAAATCTGATTTCTTTTGCTCTTTTATACTGTCTACAGTATGATAGCCATATGTACGACAGACATTCCCCGACAAAAGTAAATAACACCAATCCCCACTCCCCCAGTTATTGGTGACTCAAAACTGTTGGACACAGGCACGAGGGAAAGGGGCCGGGTTTTGGGAAAATATTGAGAGAATGGAACTTGTCACAGGTTTGGCAGTTTTTTCATTTGTTTTGTCAGGGATTGTCATATACTGTAGGTACTGTATCTGTCTTGGCATTCTATTTGAGAATCCTGTTAGCTTATGTTACAGTAGTTCTGCCACATTATTGTGTAAGTTGGTATTGCAGTGAACACGCTACGGTTTGGAACAATAAATAGCGCTTTGATTGAAGAGAGTGACTGATGCACAGCATTGATGCTAGTACTGATGAAATTGAATTGTCACCACCTAGAGCTAAAATGTTAATTATTTAAAGGGGCTTATTGAGTTGGTTCACTAAATTTGTGATTTTTTTCACACCTGTTGAGATTTACTCACATCTTGGTGGTAAATGGTCAAATTAAGAGATTCTGCACATCTGACACACAATTGAAATGGCAATGATAGGGTACTTACTGATTAAAATCATTTATAACAAATTTGTGACCAGACACTTTTTACCATTAGATATTAATTATATGCAACCCCTATCCACAAAAACTACAATTTCTCACATTTTCAGTAACTATAGGAAACAATACATGAGTAATAAGACTAATTAGAAACATTGTCATGCAATGATTTCCTTCAGACTCGCCACAAAATAATCGATACCAACTCAGTAAGCCCCTTTAATACAGTAGTGGTAAGGTTTGTGTCTAGAGATGCTGGAAATAGGATAATTTGTGTTGGTCTTGTCTGGTTATGCATACTGTCTGTAAACCTGTATGCATCTGTGTGGATCATCAAGTGCCCCTGACATGGTGCAAAGCGCCATTCAAATCCCTCCACAGAGAATTGCTTTACCAGATGTGGCAAACCATAACGAGAGAAGAGTCCATTAAATTGTCATCTGTAGTACTTGAAAAGGTTTCAACTGGTGCTGGGAATTCGTTATCTAATATGCCATCTACCCTGAGATAGAGGCCTTCCATAGCAGAAGGTGTTCCTTAACTCAGATGTTGGTCTCATGCTCAGTTCAAGCAGACTTGAGACATCTTGACAAATTAGCTTTCTGATGTTTACATGCAGTTTAATGCAAATATCCCTAGAAGACAGTTGGAAATAGTGGTAATATTATATAATTGAGGGCATTCAGAAGTATGTGAAGTGCCCATCCGATGCAGTTCACCTTGTGCGTCCCCTTTATCCTACATTGGCTTCCTGTAATAAATCCTCTGCACTTGAGGAGCACTTGAACATGAAATGGTGTATTTAGTTCAAACCAGGTTTGGTTGGCAAGTGCTCAGTTTAGCAAAAGTATGAGGGAGAGCTGTACAAAATAGCTCTAACAGCCACTTCATTTCCTTGGGTCGTAAATTTCCTCACTCAAACCTCATAAATTACCTCACTCAATCCCCATGCATTACAGTTTCCTCACTCTATTTCCCATAAATTACTCAGTAGAAACCCCATAAATTGTGTGTGTCATCTGTTATTACATAGGCTACTTATGTCTGATGAGGTTTGGAGAAATGCAATATCAGCAATCCTAGAAGTAGAACTTGATGTCACACATTAATAAAAGTTGAAAAAAGAAAAATGCTCAAATGTTCCAGAGAAGAATAAGGTGGGAATGCTTTATCCTTCTTTAATGTGGCTTAAGTATTATACTCCTTGCACTGTAAGTATTTGCAGTGGGGGTTCTACCCCTTCCCCTCCTTTCCAAATGTCAAAGAGGGAATTGCCGTCCCTCTGTCCACCTGTCATAGAGGGGGAATCAAAGGGTGAATGAGAATTGAAAGTATTTTCAACATCATCAACCATCACAATAATGATGGAGGTGGAGGAATAGGTGGTCAATATGTTCAAAGGAGGCCTTCTAATCACTGAAAAAGACGTTGCAGTATGGTTGGTATTTAAAGTATCTGGAAATACTGCCAGAACTTTGTGAAATGGAACTTGCAATATTTTAGGTCTTGAAATAGAATATATGTACATTAACGGGTATACATTTGACAAAGGTCTGATACTCTGCAGTGTAAGGCTGTTCACAAAATTGGTTTTAATTTTAAAACCGGTTAAAACTGGTTTGGTTTGATTCGATTTTTTAATTTTTGCGCAACCGAAAAACTGGTTGCTGAAAAATTACCGGTTTAAACTGATCAGGGTTTGACTTCTGTTTCAAATTTTTACTCTGCCACACATTTCACACCTTTTTGACACAAAGTCTGCTATCTTTTTAAACAAATGTATCATCCACCGTAACTTCCAGAAAGCCTCTGACAGTTTCCATTACGTGGCTAGACCTCATGCAGTGTACATATGCAAGGCCAATGTACTTTTTGAAAAACCAGTTTTGACTTAAAAACTGGTTTTAGCGGCTGCTGAAACCTGTTTCTGGTTTTGGACTAACCATCACAGCCTTACTGCAGTGGATGTTTTTAGAGACGATGTAAATTTTGAAAATTGTTACATTTATATGCCACATAACTGCATCATACTTTACAGAAGAAAAACTCATTGACCAGTAGCTATGGTATTGCTGGGCAAAGTGAACGTCAAGTGAAAAAAAAATGTGTAGGGAGACGCTGTTCTAGAGAAGTTTCTCCCTGGTTTGTATTTAACAAGGGTGTGAATGGAACACAGTCATGCTGTTGTCGTGGATGGAAAAAAAAACCAGGAATGTGGGAAACTTCTTGCAGGGAAATTTTGGTATTTGGAGGGAAATTTTGTAAATGAAATTGAAAAAGTTATGGCAAATTTAACTTGCTTACCAGGAAAAAAATGTTTTTTCCAGCCCTGGCTGTTGTAGTCTAGGAGAACCTTTCTTAATTTCATGTACATATGTAGAGTATTAAAATTAATTGCCTGTAATTTTTACCTGGTAAAGTTGCTAAAAATAGTGGTAGAGTGCACTTTAGAGAAGCCCACTATAGTCATCCACTACCATTGTCTGTGAGACAGGTCTACAATTCATGTACAGTATGCTGTTACATAAAGAACAGATTCTTCTCAGTTTCTGTTCATCTTCAGAATTTTGGAGAAATGTAGACGAACCTCAGATTTAGAAGGTGTTCTACCTTCAATTTCTGTTAAATGAGGTTTTGAATGAGTATCCAATTTTTAAGTGGGTCTTTTTAGGGGTTGTAATATGCAAGTATGAGGGACAGTCTTGCACTGTGAGTATTTTGTTCCATAGGTTCCCAAATGAAGTGTCAGAGAAATTACTGATAAAAAACCACTGTATAATATGCTTGTGCTGTACAAAGAGTATCTAGAAGTTAAACAGGGAAGGAATAGATTTTTGCAAATTTGTTAGCAGTTTGAGCCTTTCATTGTTGAGTAGCTGGGCCAATGGGAGGTTTTCCTGTGCTAGGCAGGATTCATAATTTTTGAAGTACTGTGAGATGGGAAAGTTTTAGTGCTGGGCAGGGTTGCCCTGTGCTGCCCATGGTATGGACTCATTCCTCTATTTTCACTAGATAGTAAAGGCTTGTCCTCATACTATGAAAAAGTGCTTTGTGTTCGAAAAGAAAACATTTTCAGTTGGAGATTCAGGGTAAGAAATTCTTGGTGCATATATATACAGTATGCAGATGTTTCTTTACCAGGACAGCTGCGGTATGCTAATGAAAATACATTGCAAGTGGCTCTAGAGTACTTGCTGTAAAAGGTAGGTTCTGAATATCTCACTGTCATTCTATTAAAACAGCTAGGATTGCATCACAAAATGGGACACACTTTCCTGCACATGTGATGGAATTATCAAAATGTAAAACACAAAAATGCTACACACTGTGATTGGCAGTATGTGCAAAACTTTCAGGAGAATGAAGATACTGTAAACCAGGATGAGGTAAAAATTTGTACACAAAAGTGAAAACGTCATCAAACAGAATCATTTTATGTAGCACTTTTTGCTACACCCAAAATTACACTACAGGTAATGCAAATGCTGAATGTCCCTGTATTCTGTTTCAGACTATTTCTTGCTCAACTTTGATATTTCAAAGATGCATGCAGCTATATTTTAAGCGCACTTGTTTGACTCGACACACTTTCGAAGGCTTTAGAGGTTTTATTATCTCGTAAATTTGTAAATTTGTGAGTGGCATTAAGATGCTGAAACCAGGAGCATCATTAACAGTGAAACGTCTATTTGTCTCACATTTATAGGGTGTATGCTAAGTACATGATGGAGTTAACTGTGGTGGAATGAACAAAGTAGAACATGTAGATTAGCTTTGAGAAGGTTTGATGAGAACTTTAATAGAAGACAGAAACTTAGAAGCTGATAAATGTGTCAAGTGACAGACATGGAGAGAAGGATGTGTAATTCTAGAGGATATTACATTTAGTCAAAGAAAATGGGGTTAAAGGGGATATGCATTCACATCAAACTTATAAATTTGCTACTTGTTAAATGTATCCTCTTATTTCCCTTGCAAGTATTTTTAATGACTTTTTCAGAAAACAAAAATTGCACAATGAAGGTAAATCAAGGAGTTTTATGCGTGCATCAAGCAATTTAGACACAAAGATATTGTCACATGGTTAAAAAGAGCCATTCATGAACTAGGATACTCTCAGCCTCAGGTATTATAATTAATGGAAGTGGTAGGCTTTGAATATTGGATTTGCTTGAAGTTTATCATGTGAATTTGCGCCTTCTTTCATGGCTCGGCTTATGTATTTTTTTAGTGTGATACTTCTTAATTTGAACACAGTTACTTTGAACATACCTGCATACTTCTTCTGCCACACAGTTATTGTGACTGTTTCATGGGGTGGAAATTTAGATCATTTCCCCGATTTTACCAACATAATTGTGTTGCAATATGAATAATCAGCCCAATAGTCAAAGGGACACTTGTTATCTCGAAGTATGATAGGCCATTACACAGTTCTATAGACTTCCTTCCAGTATCTCAGATACTTAGTGTGATCCATCAAAAAATAGTCCCAGACTTGAAGCTAAGCAGGCTAACTCTGGCATTGACAAAGCGACAACACCCTCGAAATCTCTACAGGGTACTTCAAGAATCTCCACTTGTTTCTTGTTTGACATGCTGATACCTCTCTTAAATTCATTCGGACATCTTTACTGTAGCTGTGCATGCACAAATGCCCTTATTTGGGGTAGAAACATCTTACAGCTGTCTGTTGCCTGCTTGGAAGATTTGTCTCATACACAGTGTGTAAACTTGTGCTGGCAGCAGAAGATTTTTCGCTCTCATAAGTGAGCTTGGCAGGCCGTTTGCCCCTTTTTTTACTTCACTCAATATTTATTTGATAAAGAAATCAGGTGGGGCAAATATTTGAGCTTTTTATCTTCATTTCATAGTATTTTCAGGGGTTTCAATCTGTGCTTGCTTCCAAGTACAAATTGTCTAGTTGAAATTGGTTTGACTGCATTGTGCCATCTTAAAGTTTTGAGAATGATGAAGATGATCACTTCAGTGGGTAAAATGCTAATTTCTGCTTTTCAAATTTGTTTAAAAGCAGAGTAGTATAAATGCAATTTAAATAAAATCAGAGAGTGGGGGATTGGGGGAGGAAGGTGGAGGTGGAAGAGAGAGGGATTTCCTTGATTCACTGTTTTTTGGATTGCCCAGAATTCAAAAGAATTAGAAATCAGTGTGTATTATTATCAGTGCTGGATTGTGCCATGCTTGTGCAAATCCAGCAGTTGTGTGTCATATTGCAAACGAATGGTGATACTATAGGTGGAGATAGATGTTACTTTTAAACTGTATCTTCAGTGTGAGTGAAATTTTGCTTCAGTAGTATTGCCATGTGAGCTATGTAACCTATTTGGTGTACAGATTAGGATAATGATGCTCTAGGAAAAGAAAATGAACATTAATAAAAGAATATTCAAGAATTGAAAAATCTGCCGGTTATTTATTCAGTACAGTACAGTACAGTATATATGTCTTAAATGCAGGCGTGCATGCAGAAAAGGAGTTTGTATTTTTTTGAAATGGCTTTAATTAAATCTTTTATTCTCATCCTAACAAAAGTTTGAATGTATTGAGATACAGCAGCACTGCTGCTCTAGTATTGAAATGGCTTTAAAGTTGTATTTTTCATTGCATGCAGTGTAGCCTTATGTGAGCACTTGTACTGAACTTGAGGTCTACAGTGTGTCAATATAGATGTACATTCAGTATGTATTATGTACCAACATTTCACACCTTTAATGATAAATAATTAATGTTGCATAAAGTAAATTCCGCAGTTGTTTGTAACTGTAACTTTTGTAAAGGACATTAAACTGCTCAGGCCAGAGATTGATAACAGCTAAAAGCACTTTAGAGTGAAGATTAGTTTGACAACTTTTCTCATAAAATAGACAAAAAAGAAAAAGGCTTGCAAATGCTTTGATGATAGTGGAGCTTTTTCTTTATATGTGTATTTATTTTTTAATTATTTTGTGCTGTTAGGTTCACTGTAAAAACTAGATCTGAAGCCATGGGCTGACAAAGTGCTAACTATACTTGTAAAATGTTCTTCCAACAGTTCAATAGTTGAAGTTTTGCTTTTTCTGATGATCTGAAATGAAGCAAGCCTGATGGAAAAGTGTGTCCCTTGAAAAGAGAAAACATGTTTTAGAAGGAGAGAAGAAGGTTTGACAGTGAGCATTTACATAGTAGCACTTTGATTTTGTTTATCCCTTCAGTGTTTTGAGATATGTAGAGTACTTTCAGTAGTAGGTCTCAGTCATTTATATTAAGGTAATATTTTCACCAAGTATGAACATATATTTAGGGATGTAGGCAGGTATATACAGTACACAAGTATGTGACTGCGAGGTATGTACAGTACATGTGCAGCGTATACATCAAAGGGCACAAAGGCCAAATAGGAGAATCTACTTCGCCCCTCATTACCTCCTATTTACATATGTAATCCCCACCTACCCACAGTAAGTACCTGGCAAACTTTTAATGGCACAGTGGTTATGGGTACCTCCCGAGAGAGGTCACCCTGTGAAGTCCGATTTTGTGTAATATCTGGTATGTGTTGATTGTATTTTCTTAGGAAGGGAACATAGGCCAAGGTGGCCTTGAAAAATATACCATTTTGTAGGGCATCAAAGCCATTGCCAAATACGTTTACTGAGGCCATTGCCTTTGTTATCTTTATTTCCAGCCGTGCACTATATAGTGTCCTTAATAAATCCAAAGTCACCCGTTACATGTACCTGATAATGTATACATCGTAAACTTATATATACTCAGTGTCCTTGCACTAAAGTCGTTATCGTTCATTGCAGGTAGTATGTTTTCATTACCATGTTAACTAAATTTTTTATTGTACTTAAAATGTAGTATTGAATTTAAGGAATAAATCGCATTTGGCGGACTGTTATTGGTGAATAAACCGTCGAGACTCCAAATTTGGCAAAATAACGGACAAGGCGAAGCCGAGCTGTTATTTTGCAAATTTGGAGTTGAGACAGTTTATGAGACAGTAATAGTCCAACAAATGTGGTTTATTCCTATTCTGTGACCAAAAATGTGTGGAAAACTTCATTTCATCAGTGTTTACGTTTACTGACCGTATGTTGTGGAATAACAGGTCAGTGTTTTACCAATCAGAATGCAGGATTCTCAATAACAGATGCTAGAGGTGGTAGAATTAACTATTTATGTCTTTATTTCACTTATCTGGCTACATTTTATCTCCTTCATACTAACTTTAAGTCTTGTTTCCTTCCATCACAGTCATATCTTATAGTTTGTTAAAATGTGCCTCTTTATCCCAAGATGTGTTTATTTCATTCATTGTGCTAGTTGACTAAACCTACATGTTTGTACAATTTTGGCCATTTAGACACTTTCTGAAGTACAGTACTTAATTCTGAGAATCTGGATACCCATAGATTCTCTGTAGACATTTGCACTTGGCTAGAAACTCGGCACAGTGAGCGTACAATTTACAAAGATCTACATCGCCCCTCTCTTACCTCCTATCTACAATTGTAACCCTCACTTACCCGTATTAAGGTCCTGGCAAGTTTGATCACACAGTAGAGGAGGCCGGCCTCCGCTAGAGGGTGGCCTCCCCGTCCTCTTCTCACTTGCCTCGTCAGAGTTTAGACACGTATTTTGTGATCCTGCGCATTTTTCAGAGTTTTTTACTTAATTCTGAGAATCTGGATACCCATAGATTCTCTGTAGACATTTGCACTTGGCTAGAAACTCCGCACAGTGAGCGTACAATTTACAAAGTTTAGTAGGGGAAAAGGCCGTCTGCAGGCATGTCAGATTTGTCCAAAGACCACCATATCAGCAGTAAAATACCATTTCAAGAATGTTTGCTGAAGGAATTATGCAAACATTGTCATGTGCAGTATACTTGGTGTTTTTTACAAAGTTATTAAATGACAGTTTTAGTGGAATATTAAATAGCAGTATGAACAGACATGCCTATGAGCGTATTGTATGAGTAAAAAGTATAGGATAGTTGAGAACAAGTGTATTTGCATTTTGAAAAACTAATATGCACATTCCTGAGACGACTGTGGTAGAGCCATTTCTTTCATATTTTATTTTCCATAGCTCTTCAGAAAATTGATCTCGCTGTTTCAGAAAACCAATTACTAATTAATCAATTTTACAAGTGAAAGCAATATGTCCGTGGGTAATGTTTAGAAAAACAACATATGGCCTGGCTTGGTTCCCATGTAAAAAGCTGATTGGCTGTTAAGTGGGTGCATACATGTTCTTTAAAACCATCAAGGTACGTAATTTATGAAAATTAGTTTGGGACTTCCTTTGAAGTATGTAAAATCAGCTGGAAAATGTAATTAGTCACGTTTAATTGGAAGAATCATGTGCACAGGATTTTCTGTAAAAAAAAAAAAAGGTGTGGGTTTAGGGAGATTTATTGAACATCATTTAAGGACAACTTTTAAAACATATTTCTGCAGTAAGTGTTAATGTTTGATTTTTAAAGTTCACTAGACAAATGTGGGAAATTGTATCTTTTAAGAATATGTAGGCCTAATACACTGTATGTGAAATTTTAAAAATTTTGAGGAACCCTTAAATGTGGCATGATAATGCAAGCACTGGTTTAGATACAGTACCATACACACTGTCATAGCAATGCCTGACAGTTGGTACATAGGCTAAGTAGGAAGAATTTCCCTGTGTATTAACCTGCAGCCTAATATCATGTGAAAAGTATTACCATGAAGTAAAATTGAAGTTACTTTTGCTTATTTTTGCTTAGTGTCAAGAGAATATTAGAAATAAAAAAAATTAGTCTTGAAAGAAATGAATATTTCCGTACTCTTTCAAATGTAGTACAGTATTTTAATCTATAGCAGTTTTAAAAATTTTGTTTCGTAATTTACAGTGCATAGTACTCTAGGTGTGCTTTCAAAGGTTACATGCAATGCTGTGTTTGGTTTTAGTTGGTTTATCCACTTTTGATAAACAAAATATTCTTAACCTTCATGTATGGTATTGTCTAGTGTTGTCATAGGATGTGTAAATTGATATTTCTGTGGATCTGTATTAAGTCACAAAAGTTTGTGTGCCATTAGTTCATAACTTTATTTAAGATCAATCTTTGATTCACCTACCTTCCTCCCTCTCCACCGTTTCCTATCTTCTTATTTCAAAACTCTTCACTACTGGTCAACTGGCATTGCATAGAAGTGCACCTCTAGAGGCAATACAGTAGAAGCCTTAGTTCAGGACAGCTCTTGCTACCCACTCATACTGTAGTTTGTCAACCTGCTCACCCCAAGCATGCCTCTTCTCTTGTTCTTCTTTAAGTACAATAAACTGTCGGCAATCTCTGTGATTCACCCCCCTTCCCCCTCCCCACCCTTTCCCATCTTGTTATTTCAAAACTCTTCACTTCTATTGAACTGGCATTGCATAGAAGTGCACCTCTAGAGGCAGTACAGTAGAAGCCTTAGTTCAGGACAGCTCTTGCTGCCCACTCATACTGTAGTTTGTCAACCTACTCACCCCTTGCATGCCTCATCTCTTGTTCTCCTTTAAGTACAATAAACTGTCGGCAGTCTCTAAGGTCTCCTAACTCCTTCAAGTCCTGGGTGATCAATGGTTCCTTAACATGATTTTACTGTCGCTGAATCCTAAAGTTACAGGAACAAATCAAGTTTGTTTGCTTTCACATTTAACTTTATCACACTAAAGTACAGAAGCCTGGAATGTGTCAAAAATACTTATTGATACTGCAGGTGTGTTTAGGTAAAATCCAGAATTATATAAAAAAAGATGTTGCAAAGGTTTACCAAAAAAAAAATCTAAATTATATCTTTACAGTATTTCTGAATGAGACAAAATATTGAATTTGAAAGGGTAGTTTGCATAAAAATTTGTGATGTCACAGTTGTGCTATTCACTGTATTGTATGCCCTTGTTTTCTGTGGTTTTCCTAACGCCATCACAACTTCTTGCAAAGGATATGATCAGTGTCTTTAATATTGTTACTTATTAGGGCTCAATTTTTGCAGTTGTCTGGTTGCCTTTGTTGAACAGAAGTTGTGGTTGCTCAAAGAATAGTCAAATTTCACTGAAGGATAAAATAGATACACGTAGCACCAGGGTCATCTTAAAAATTGCCTTTTGGACTACTAAATATTCTCATGGGCAACCATAAAGAACATACAATTTATCATATGAACAGCCATAAGCTTTCTTTCAATCGAGGCCATGCAAGCTCACACCTCAAAACTGGTTTGCTGTGAAAGGAATTTGCCATTTCTGTGATAAGCCTCGAAGCATTTTCATTTTAAAACAACTCAAGAAAAAGAAATGTTAGTAGAACAAGTATAACATTACAAATGATCATACAAACTGCAGTTGTAAATTCAATTAATCAGTTTCGATGTTTTACTGTATAACAAAGCTTTAAAGTATTAAAGATGAAGATGTGATTTGGACCAATATCTGGTATTAGCACTGCTAAGATTATCACTTCCATACAGTAAATCTGTCAAAAACAAAATTTATGTCCTCCATGTCATGGTTGTAACTCCAGGAAAAGCAGGGCAATGAATTTGCAAAAACCCATCGTAATTTACCTTCATTAAAAATTTCTGCCTCTCTCATTTAGTTGAAATAGTGAAATACTTTGAAGGAATTCTCCCTTCATGATGCTTGGAAGAAGGGCCATCTCTTATAATAAATCAGTCAAAAACAAAACTTATGTCCTTCATGTCATGGTTTTAACTTCTGGAAAAGCAGGGCAATGAAAGACAAAAATCTATTATAATTTTACATTCATTATAAATTTCTGTATTCCTCATTTTGTTGACCAGCGAAACATTTTGAAGGCATACTCTCATCATGGTACTTGGAGGAAGGGCCATCTCCTACACAGCATGCTGTAAAGTAGGTCTTTCAAGGTTCATGAAGCAAACCTTTGTTTTTCCCCATCCATTTTGAAGTGATAAATATTCCTTTTGTTCCAAACTCAAAACTTAATTGTTTCGTATATATGTGTCAATTGTGCAAATTTTGCTGTATGATGAAATTTGAGCTCCAGAAAATTTAAGGGTGATTTAGTTTGGTGCTAGTAACAGCAGTATCTGATTGAGTTTGGAAGCTTTCCACAATAAAGGAACGTTCGCACGTGTCTTCTCAGTCTACAGAACTGATTCATTGGCATGTTTGTAAATTTGATGAAACCATCATCATGTGTAGAGCTGATGCAATTATAAAACACGGCGAGGATGGAAAACCCTTGCATCGATGACAGACGTGAGGGGTTGAGATGAAGAACAGGAAGACAGGCCCGATCAAAAGTAGTTCAAAAACGGCTGTTGGAGGGGAAAAATAACAACTAAGATGAGAGTTGTTTTGACAAAAGTGGAAAATGGAAATTATGGATTATTTTCAGCTGGATCATGCCTACATGTGGTATTTAGAAAAATATCTGAAGGTATACTGTACATGTTGGTAGAAGGAAAATGAGTAATACATGAAGGGAACTCTCGATCTCTTTCACTGTTCCATAAAAAATCAGTGTACAGTGATGTGTTGTTTGGGAAAATGCGCTCAAATTGTGTGTGTAGCAAATAAAAAAGTGGAATGTATTTCGTGCATATTTCAGTGTGTATGGTTACAGGGCAGGATTCATGGGGTACATTTCTCTATAAATCAGTTCTGCACAAATTTAAGCAAGTTTTTGTATGACAACCTACAGTACTGTACAGACTTCATAGGCTGGATTGTATTGGTTTGTGTTTGTTGTGTTTTCTTGCATTAGATTGCATTTTAATGTGAGAGATTTTCACAAAAAAAAAGTAAATAAAATTGAGATTGTGTGAAATGGTTGAGGTGATGGAGAGGGTCTGAATTAGCAAGCTAAAAGTTGTCATTGGTTCTTTTAGATCCTATAAAGGTAATCAACAGCAGAGTGAAAAAAATTGAAACCTTGCTATTGAGATTCAAACTCAGACAGCTAGAGCCCCAATTGATGTATTCACAGTCGGTTTATGCTAGCTGAGGCTCGTCAGGGTCCTTATCAGGGATATGAGTTCTTTTCTGATATTTCTGGCCAGATTATTATTATTATGCAACCAGTTTACCTTTGTAACAGTAGTTGAATATTTAAGCCTTTTTTTTCATGTACATACTCTAACACCTGTACACAATGACAGAGAACATTAATTTCACTATATTCATGTGCCTAACTTGACGTTATCTCTTTACTGTTGATTGGTTTCAATATATAAATATACTGCAAGAAGAGTTTAAATTGTGATGTTGTCCTTCCTTTTTAACTCAAAGCAGCAACAATGCTGAAGGAAGAGTTAAGCTCTATAGCGTCCTTTGTTGGTAGGTGTTCCCATGGTGATACTAGTTTTTTGAGTGAGTGAGTTTTAAGCAAGAGATAGCACACATTTAAACCCCATTAACTCTGGTCGTGAGAAATGCATATTAATCAGACTTGCTTTAGTCAATTTTTCATTGAATATTCATGATTTGTGCTTGTTGTGATTGTTTATAGTTAATAGCCTACACTTTTTACACAGTTTGAGGAAGAATTTTGCGAAAATTTGCAGACATTGGTGTAACGAGTGCAGCCAGCATACGTGCATGAGTAGTACATGCCTGCTGGGTGGGCAAGGAACTAAGTTGATAAAAATAAAAAAATCAGGCTTGTAGCCAATACTTTCTCACAGTAAGTTACATTAAACATGTACAAGCTGCAGAATTAAAATTTAATCCTCATTAAATAATGTACGTGTATGTGAAATAATCACATGTTAATAATACTGTAGTTTCAACAGCAGGCTGATCATTGCTTCCAAAATTTTGAAGATGTCAGTCTGAGTCTTTTCCTGCTTCAGACAATTTGGTGACAAAAAAAAATTTTTATTGCATATAGAACCTTACAGCATTTTAGTTAGAATAGCACACACTGACATGAGCACAGTTTATTATTTCCATTGTCCTGTTTGGAGCTTGACGGGAGCTTGACGGAATCAACTTTCTCCTACTGTGTGAAGTTTGAAGAATATTGATCCTGTTCAATTTCACAGTAAAAGTCCCTTTCAGGCTCCAGACGGTTCATGTTTGCTGTTTGACTTTCATTCCAACTAGTCCTTGGGTAACCTGATCCCTGCCACCGTCTTGCCTCAAGCATACTTTGTCTTTTGATAGTTTCGAAGTAATCGCAGAACTTTGTCTTGTTATGAAGCAGCTACTAAAAGTTGTCAAACGTGTTTCTACTTGTGTCATGTTCACTTCTGAAGCTCACTGCAAGTTGCTAGAGCAAATGACTGGAGCAAGGTCTATGAACACATGCAGGATAGGCAGACAATTGTTATAGTCTCTTTGCCTTATGCCTATAGTATAGGTGCCCTCTTTATGTAGGGGATACTGTGGTGTCATTGGTCTTTGCCGGATGGTTATTGCAGGCAATAATGGTAAACATATGTAAATAGGAGGTAAGTATTGGAGCTCACAGACTCCCAAACCAGAGGAGTTTTGGGGATTGCAATACAAGTGGATAAATGCTGTGGCATTAAAGAAATGTACAGCAATAGCATTCTGAAGATTCAGTCCTACAGTGTGCTGGGTCATACAAAGGTGGATTTTTCAACTAGAAACATAATCGAAGGTTTTTGCATCTTTAATTATTGACCTTACCATGTTATAAAGAATCCCAGAGGAGATGCCAACAGTAATTCTGTTTTCCCTTTCTTTTTCCAATTTTTCATCATCTGTTCCTGTGTTACGTAGAATCTGAAGACAAAAATCCAACAGCAACACATCTGTAGCATTTTCATTGTGCTTCTGTGTATAATATTTGCACTATGAATGGCTCTTATGCCAATGTTTATACCATATTAAAGGACTGTCATTCATGATTAAGAACAACAAACTATATTTTGAAGGTTCTAAAACTGTATGAGACTGTTTATTAGAACCTGGTCTATGTAGTACAATATTCAATGCATAGTACGGTAGCTGCACTCAGACGCTCTGTGCAGCCATGCTTGTTGAACACGGATCCTTTTAGTGCACTAGCCTAACCTACTATACAGTGCAAGTTCTGGTGTGTAGTAAAGAATGTGTGTTTGAGAGTAAAATGTTTATGGTACCTCACTTAGTCTGCAGCAGCATGTTTTTTAACAAATATTACAGTTCCATGAAATCATGACTGCATTCATTATTAAAATGTACTAGCAAAAAAAAAAGATGCACTTATAGTGAAAAGGTAAACTGTATGGGTTAGTAGAGCAGCAATACAGATCAAAAGACAATAAGCTTGGAATGAGCTGCCTGGTACAATTAGATCTGCCTCATCTATAGAGAACTTCAAGAGAATGCTGAAATCCTACCTGTTTTAAAATGATCTACGTATTGTTCAGTCTATTTGTACACGCTATGGCACATACTGTGTATAGCATTTCTAAATGCATTGTATTATTAATACAAAATGGCCCTCACTGCTGAAAACCAAACTCTCAGGGTTAGGCTGTTGTTACATCAGTATTAGATGAGTTGTTATCTTTCATATACTCATGTATACAACTAGGACCAAGGTGTGTTCGTGGCATTTTATAGTGTTCAGGACAAGGATGTGTTTCCGAAGAGATGTTGTATTTGTTCCTGAGGAGCTTTACTGGAGGTTGGTATTCTAGAATCTAAATTTGAGCTAAAGTGTTGAGTTAATTGAATGACTTGCATTAGCCCAGTTGTGGTAAAATGTCTCTATATTCTTCCTTTTACTTTGTGGATATAATTGTCGTTGTGAAAACGGACACAACATAATTTTCACTTTATATAAAGTTTTTTAATTCTTTATGCAGTCCTTCATAGGCAAAGATGTCATCCATTTTTATGTACTGTAATTGGCAGTGGAAGAGTCATAAATTTATAACTTGTGAGAACCATTTCCTACATGTAACACTAAATTTGCAGTCCTCATAATTTTTGGTGATTTCATATTTATAGTAGGCCACCATGAATGCAAATCTGTACTATAAGGAGGTTAATTTAATGTGAACAAACAGTTACATTAAATACTCCTTGTGAAAACAAAGCACTCCAAATGTTGTGTAAAACAGACATGCAGTATACAGTGTGTAGGTTTAAATCAGTAGTGAGTCTATTGGGACAGTGGTAGTATACTCTTTGGTACTATGTGCTAACAGTTAATATCTTCTCTGGACCATTTCTTTTTGTAGGTTTTTTTTTAGGAAATTTAGGTACCTGCTGTTTGATTGAGAATTTTTGATAGTTGGACAATTCTCATGATGCGTCTGGAAAGGAAAATATGGAAGACTCCTTGAGACCAAAACAAACTCATGTCATCATTTCCTGGCAAATGTCTCTCATATCTGTTTGAGAGTCTGGGTTAAAGATGACATTTCCCGACCTTTATGGATTTTCTGTTTTCCGCATGTATCGTCAATTTATAGCTCAGAGGAAATTTGTGTGCCTTTTACCTACAGTAGTATTAGACACTGCTCCCAATTAGCCTGAAAACCAGTTATTAACTGATTGGAAGATATTTTATGGCCAATCTGTGTTTGCCTTTGATCTAATTTTGGTATCATTTTGATGGTTTTTGGCAATTTCAGTTAAGCTTTGAGTAAACCAATAATCTGTCAACTTGATAAAGTTCAGGCTTTCAAAAAAATGATGTTAACTTCTCTCTTCGTTTTTCTTGAGTTTTTCCAGAGAAATATTTTAGGACTTTTATGGTGAGAAAACTGTGTGTTTATTATGACTTCTTGGTTGAAGCACTTTTACTGCTGTGTGCATACTTTGCTTTATTTTTGAATCGGGTATTATTAAAGTACAGTATCTTTGTGTAGCCTGTATGGGCTGTCTCAAAAGTTTTTATGTTGTTGAAAGGTTTTATTAACTCCGGTGTACAGACAAACATACAGTAATTGGAATTACATGTCAATTTAGCATAATTTTGCACAGTTAGGTACAGCATGATTTGTACTTTAAATGTACTGTAGACAGGACGGTTACTTATAGACACCTTCACTGCACCAAGGCTGCAGGTTAGCAGGTTGGCCTGATGTGAGTTTATAGTTAGATAGGGTTTTACGCGTTAACTTATAACCTCTTGGTTTAATCTAGCAGAACCCACGGCCTTTTTTCCAGTGGAGTACTGGCTTGTTTTCCCTACTCCATTGCTTATACGGAGTATCATGCACAATGGCAGTAGGTTCCATTTTTAAAGTCTTTGGTATGACTCTACCTGGAAATTGAACCGGGGCCTTCCCCATGAGAGGCAGATGCTCTACCACTAGACTAAACACATGGTCTGCCTGATATGAGGGGCCTTTTAAGATTCTATATGAAATTGACCAATTTTCATTAAAACTTACATCTGGCTAGTTTTTGTTCCATTTGTAGCAGTATGTGGCTCAGGAGGTGGAAATAAAAAATTAAAAAAGTAAGCTCTGTACCCAGAATATTGACATTCAAGAGCAAAGTTGGTGTTGAAGCTTAAAATAGCCGCAAGTGAAAAAATGCATTTTACTGAAAAGCTCCAAGTTTTGGATGTCTGCCTATGAAGGTCATTATCTTCTACACTTGTGCCAAAATCAGTGAAATTTAAGATGTGATAAGCCAAGTTACTTGGTGCTGAAAAAGTTTGTTATGATCAATAATTCTGAAACATGGTCATTATAAAAAAGGCCTTTAGTTTGTTTCAGATTCAGTTTATTCTTATCCACATGATGAAATTTATGCAGTTACAGTTGTCACAGCTAGTGAGTGGAGAAGGGCTGGAGAAGCAGGTTGCTTTTGCAAGCAGTGTCCTTCCCCCTCCCCTCCCATCCTCCACCCTTTAACAAAAAATAAATTACAGAATGTCCAGTGGAAGTAGAACAGTGTAGACCTAAAAAAGTAAACCCAAAAAAGACCCAGGGAGTACTTTTAGAATAGGCTTTATTACCACTCAGATAACAACTTTCCACCTTAAGTACCCGAATGATAGCCCATGGTCTCAGGGTGGGGACTTTAATACAAGTACTTGTGGTATGGTAGATCTGGGACTACTACCAATCTCACTTCTAGTCTTAGAATCAGATCTGCATTTTTATTTTCCCATGGCAAATGATTCAAAGAATCTACTGGATTTGATAAAGGTTCTGTAGTACAATAGTTCTGCACAGAAACATTTCCATCTTTGGCAGTTCTATACTTGATGTATTTAAAGTGTAAGGACTTTATTGCAAGAGTTAGTCTTTTTGAAGGGTTTCCAGAACACTTTGGGAAGTGTTTTTCCAAATGTCAGCAAACTTCAACCCAGATTGTATACTCAGTCCCTCTCTCCTTGTTGTTTACCTTTCTCTGCTACAGTATCTCCTCTAGATTTTAAAGTTGGAAAGGCAAAGAGACAAGTTTTACAGGGTTTGTCGTAATATAATATGGATTTCAGAAGGATATGACAGGACGGATGATTTCCTCAGAGAACACGTAATCAGAATAATGTATTGGTGCCTGCTGAAGGAGTGGAAGGCTACCAAGGTCTTACTATCATGAGTCCCCCAAATTGTTATGAAATCAGGTGGTGAGGTCACAACACTCGGGGAATTGAATCTTACCGGAAAAGACAGATTAATTTCTTGCTTTTGCATTTTATGTTTCTTTCCCCTGGTGGTTTTGAAATTTGATAAAATTGGGCTGAGTAGTCTAAATGTGTACCTGATGTTGAGTATTGCAAATGTCAAGCCTAGATTTGTTTCATGAACATAGTAAGGAGTTGAAGGTTATTGGATCCTATGAGGACAACCAAGTTGTCAACATTTTGTCCAACCTTGACATGCATGTGGTGCTTTGTAATGAACATGGGGCTTTTACAAACATTTAAAAAAAGGGGGGGGGGGATAACAAATGACAGTAAGGTAAGAGATCTAGGAGAAGGAATGAAAGATTTCATCTGGCAACATTTTGAGGAAGTGGTTGTATTTCCAACTTAACTGTAAAGTATTGAATCAGCAAGGAGTTTTAAAGGCCTTTGACATGTTTTGATATATGGGTGCCTGTAGCCTAAGTGGGAATGTATCAGTTGTTAAATTTGATTGTATTATATTAATATATATACAGTATGCATGTTATGGGATACTTTTGTGTAACTGTAATAACTACAACAATAAAAACGGGGGCTTTGATGACTTGTCAGCTTATGGAGGGCAGTTAGTCTATTTCACTCTCCTTACCTCTTATTTACATATGTATACCATTATTGCCTGCAATAACCATCTGGCAAAAACTAATAGCATGGCAGGACCCCAAAATACCCAGAGAGGGCACTCTAGAGCCTAACTCTTCCTTCTCCATTTTTGCCTTCTCTCTATTAACATGTTATGACCCCAAGCAAGTGCAAATGCAGGGGTGAGGGGAATTGTGACTTAAACATTTTAACCTTATGCAGGAGGATGACCAACTCTACAATTTGGCCAATGCTCACTAGACCGAAGGTTCACTAGTCTGACTGTTCGCTAGACCGAAAATCCACTGGACTGAAAAGCTACTTGGGTTCGAGATAGGGTTAGGATCTATTTCGCTCCTACGTACTTACCTCCCCTATCACTACTATTGGACAGCCCATATACCACGGAACGATCACTGGCAATGAATTTCCCACCCTCGCTAGATGGCGCTATACTCATATCTTCGCTGCTATCCCAAGACTCGCCCTTGTTTCATTGGGTTCGAGATAGGGTTAGGATTTGAGTTAGGTACAGAATTAGGTTTAGGATTAGGTTATGGATTAGTCTCAGTTAGGATTAGGGCTTGGATTAAGATTATAAGTAGAGGTAGAATTATGTTTTTAGTTAAGATCTTTCAGTGTAGCGAACCTTCGATCTGGTGAACCTTTAATCTAGCGAACCCTGCTCCTCTACAATTTAGATCAACTTGGACTATACTTTTCGCATGAAATGTCAGTTTAGAAGAGAACAACAGATTGCTATGATGAAACACAAAACCTTACTTCGTCATGGCCGGGGACTAACACCAAACCTCTGGTTACTTTTATCATGGAAAGGTTTGTACATTTAGTCATATTAATAGCTCTTTGTTTCATGTTTTAAGTTATGAATTTAGCAAGAAACAATTAAATCATGCATTAGTTATTCAGGGAGCTTTCCAAAACATTTAGGTATTGGATGAACAGGAGTAAAAGTATATGTCAGAGAAGATTGTGGGGGAGTCCTACGTGGTCAATATTTTGTTGTGCTGTAGCCAGTGATGATTACAGATATTGTACAGAGCATTAAAGTGTACCTAAAGTCTAGAATTTTGAAAATATATATATTAGAGGTTGCAAAATGAATCTTATTGATCTAACTCCCATTGTCAAAGCTTGCTCTGTTGCTGAGATATTAAATGTTAAAATTTATTCACTTAAATCCAAATAGTCCGTTGCGCAATAATTTGTGTCCTTCTTGTGGTACAACTCACATTAAATGCTTTTTTTTTCCTTTAAAAATGAAAAGTGTTTATATGACCTTGAACACTTCCTGTTTTGTTGCATGACATGCTGTACAGAGAGGGCTTGTATAGTCAAGTCACCTGAAAGTCGTAAGGATTCGATCACATTTTGGCACGAGTTGTAGTAACTTTCAGAAAAACAAAGAAATACAAAGGTTGTAATTTGAGTAGTACAACAATGACATCACAAATTATTGCACAATCTACCTTTTTAAATTGAGTGAATAAACTTCAACATTTTATATCTCAGCTTAGGAATGTCCTGTGAAGATGGGATTTGAACCACTGGAATTCAGATTTCATGCTCTGTAATATATATTTTTGAATTTTTAGACTTTAGGTACACTTTAAGTTTTATAGCCTGCAGAAATAACCTTTTAGATGTTTGTGTTTGTCACATAAGAAGTTATGTAATATTGACCAAAGCTGATGGACAATAAGAATCAAGAAAAAGTACTGGGGCAGCTGTTAAGGGGAAGTCACACAGGACGCTGCACTACATTGGGCCGTGCCGTGCCATGCTGTGCTTGAAAAAAAGTTAAACATAATTGAAAATGTTAAAGGGTAAGCCACCTGATTTGAAGTCATTATCAGTTTAAGCTCCAGCTGGTTTTCTCCCATCTCTGTGGTCACTTAAATAGCATATAATTTTGTAAGATGTACAACTGCCCCTAAATGGAAATATAGCTTTTAAAATGTACTAGCATGGCATAAAAAGGAATTACCTATCATTATTATTAACCATTCAGTCTCACTAATAAAGTCCAGCAATAGATTTACCGCATCTATTTCGCTCCTACTTACCTCCCCTATCACTACTATTGGACAGTCCATATACCGTGGAATGATCACTGGCAATGAAATTCCTACCCTTGCTAGATGGTGCTATACTCACATCTCCGCTGCTTTCCCTAAGACTTGCCCTTGTTTCATTGCCAGTGGAATGGTCACATCACGTTTGTTAAGGCTCTTCTTTTTTCTCGGATTTTTCATCTTACTTTCCTGCCCTTTGGATTGTTCCTCCACCCAGTTTGGAGAAGAAGGCTCCCTCTTACTTTCCTATGGAAGTTTGATGAGTATTTTTCATTTTTGGGGGGGCTTTAGGACTTAAGGTATTTTTCTAGTTTCCTGAGCTGGCCTTAGGCTGCCCTTAGTCAAGGCGGGCCTTAGTCCTGTGGTTGCCTCTATCTCCTCAAAATATTACAAAAGTAAACAGAAGTTCCAAATTGTTTGAATTTTTGGAAGGTTGGGCCAATTAACAAATTACTCTTGAGCAACAAATTACTAAATTTCTTTCTGATAGAACCTAATGTCTTGAAAGAAAGCTACCATACAGTCATATTGTGACTTATCTACCATCCTGCATCTGTTAATATTAGTTTTGAAAAATATGAAATTTTTTGTGAAATAAATGCAGTATTTCCTTTTATGGTCTGAATCATTGCATATTGTTGGAATCCAAGATACTTGCTCAGAAAATCCTCGCTGCTGTACAGTAATTAACCCGACTTTATTACATTACACATCAGGTACAGAAATTCTTGCAGGGATCTCACTGTTATATCATTGAAGCTGCCAGAAGGCACGTTGTGTTTTCATGGATACATTTATAATACATTACTTCCTGTTGTGTAGTACATATCCCTGGTTGTGGTGGTTGGACTATGCATTCAAGGTCTACAAAACTTCCTTGTCTTGGGCACCATAGCTTGTGTGATCATTGCCAGGCATGCCATTCATTCCAAGTTCCTTTCATTCAGTTGCATCCAATAGGATGAGCCAGGATTTAATTTCATCATTCACAATCCTGGAAATGTTTGATGTACGGCATTACTCTAATGGAACTCTGCCGATTTCCCAGTTCAAGAGGGTCATTGAACTGTTGCTAGATTATCGAATGAATCCAAACTGTGGAAGTGGCGAAAACAACTTCCTTGAAACAGCTATTTGAAACCTTGTTAGAGGCAACCCATGCCTGTTGTGATCGAGGTCACTTCTATTGATATTGTGCAATTTGCTGAACTGAGTCATGAAGGAGGATGGGAGACCCGAACACGAGACATGAAGTGTTGACTTTGACCACGCAAGGGAAATGGACTATGCTACTGTTATCCCCAAAAGTGGATCATTTGAACTGCAAAATATAGAGCAACTTTTATGAATGATGCTTCAGTTGCCAGTAGGATAGTTCAGAGGCAAAAAGATAGTAAACATGTTGTTTGAACAGAAGGTTTGGGTATAAAGGTGAACAGCACAGTATTTAGTATACTAGTCAGGTACAAAATGAAATGTTCACTGTTAGGATTTTGAATCTGTCTCAAAGGATTTAACAATTACCACTGTAGGATAGAAGATGTACTTATACTACACAGTAGTCCAAGACACAGAACATGTACTGTAATGAAATGTACATGACAGTGCAACATATGTTGCTCCTGGTTACAACTGTTTTAGCACAGTACATCAATTTTGAAACGTTAAATTTCCCATTGTGAGAATCAAGCAGAGTTGTTTGCAGAATGGTAGAAAGCCAGCAGAAACTAAACAAATCCACCAAATTTGAAAATGGGACTTCTTAAAGATACTGTATATGAAAATTTCACCCATCCAATTTCTTATAGTTTTCAAGAGATAAATTTCCTTTGGTGCCATTGCTTAGTGTTTCATGTTTTCATGTTTGTATGATATATAAATATGTATGTATATATATGTATGTATATATATATATATATAAGTCAAATCAATGCTGTATTAAATAGTCGCGACTATTTAATACAGCGTTGATTTGACTCATTCATATAAAGTCGCTACGTCTCTCTACCTATATATATATAAACTATAAAATGCTAAAAGTCAAGTTAAAATGCCGTATCTACAAGCTTGTTTCGTGAGAACCTCACTCTTCAGGATAAAGCAAAGTGTCAACAACTTCATTTGACATTTTCAACAAATTTGAAATTTTCAACAAATCTCTTCCCCATGAATATATATATATAGGTTCGAAATACTGCAGAGCACTATAGTAGTATGAAGGTCAATAAAGATTGTAAAATTAGTGCTTAAAGTTTGCGGAAAATTCCACGACGTTTCGAGTATAGACTCTTCATACCGGATAGCCGGGAAGGGACCAAACGTCGCCTGGCTGACCGAATCACTGAACACCTCAGGTCCATCAAACAAAACCTTCAAGGTTATCCGGTCGCCACACATTTCAACCCCCCATCACCATGCTCAATTAAAGACTTGGCCATTACCGCAGCCTTAATGTGCAGAGGTTCTGACCGTGATCGTCAGACCGCCGAAAACCGGCTTATCATGAAACTTGGGACCTTCACCCCACACGGTCTTAACATTAGAATGGACCTTTTTTAACCTGATCCCCTTTTCATTACTTTTTACCAGTTTTTTTTAGCCTTCTTTCGCTTTTTTACACCGTGTTCATTCTGTGCGACCGGTTTGTTCGTGCCTTTCTTCAATGTGTTTCTTCTCTATTTCTACTTCTTTGTTGTTCAGTTGCATTTCTTTGCCACCTGATGAAGTCTATACTCGAAACGTCGTGGAATTTTCCGCAAACTTTAAGCACTTTCTACAACCTTTATCGACCTATATATATATATATATATATCTCAAAATAGTTCACATTCTGACATCATGCTTGGTTTATAGTCCAGGCAGCCATCATAGACTTTTAGCCCCTCACTGTCAAGTGGCTAGATCATGGACAAACACTGACATAGTTACCTGCTCTTCTTCAAAAGGCACATACAGTCATGAACTATTGTGATAAATTGAATCATATTGCACTCCTTCTTACATTGTATTAACATAGGTTGTTATGTCTGCTTTTGCCTGAGAAATGTTCTTGGCCACAGTTGTTTCCATTGTGAATAGTATCTCCTATAGAGGGCGCTGTGTGTTCCCTCCCTCTTTTGCCAGTGGTTAAGTCAAGGAAGTTCTCTGTCTGGGCAAACAGATGAAACAGAGTTTCTGATCACCAAGCTATTTTGTTCTGCCTGTGGGCCATGTGATACACATTCTGTCAGTAATTGTAGTCAATACTTAATTTAAATTATTCAAGTTTTCTGTACAGCTATGGCATGAACATTGCTTTTAAAACACATAAAGCAAGCTCCTCAGGGAAATAGCTTTCAAGATTTAGTTATTTTGAGAGAGTCTCTCTCCACACCCCATAATTTCATAATTTCATTCTGCCGAGATACTTTAATTTAAAATTTGCCAAAATTTTGTGAAACATGAGCTTGGGTGATATGTACCTCCTTCAATTCTTGAATATAAAAATTGCTCTGGGATCTTGGTGCTCATAGGGTTGGTGAGGAGAATTAAAGTTTGTCGTGGCTATTTGTCAATGGATTGGGCCGCTAGTTTATCTGGAAGATGAGGTCTATTGATCAGATGCAAAAGTAGTTTTTTCTGGGCAAGTAGAGTGAGTGACCTTTCGTACCCCAAGAATTGAACATCAGATACTCTGCTAGAGCTCTCATAAATTGGTACTTTTTGAAAGTTTAGGGTAGCTCGTCTTGTCACAGGAGGTCCATAAATGACAAGCTCAATGCACCTCGTGGGGAAGAGATTCATTGAAAATTTCAAATTTGTTGAAAATGTCAAACGAAGTTGTTGACACTTTAATGTTCAACATTTAACATACTGTACGTGGCAGAGACTGACGTAAAAGGAAGGCATTTGAATGTCATAGATGAATCAGGCTGTCAGCGGGAGAGAGAGAGACAAGGAAATAAGCTGGGATGGAAACTCTGTACTTATGATGGGAGATATTTCTGGATTTGTCATATTTGGGTTACAATTCATAAAAAACAAAACTGTGACAGATTCTGTAAATGACAAAGTCAGACAGAAGTACAGTATGTGTAGAAAGCAGTTTTTCACAAATATCACATGGGTGGGGGTTGGGGACATTTAAATTAGACTAAGGAAGATTTATCAAGTGTATTTCACTCAGGGCTTCTTAATACCTCTTATTTACATACTGTATGTAGGCCTACTTGCTTGCAGTTATACCCATGATCTGGTTAAATTTGTTTTATAGGGAGGATTGGAAGGTTTCCTGAAATTGAAGAGAAATGATTGCAACTATAGTAACACATTATAGGCTTGTATTAATACATAGTTTATTTTTGAAGAGGGGGGGGGGGTTGAGGATTTTCTGTTATCAGGGACCTGCTGTGAAGGAGGTTAGTTGATGACTGCAAATAAATATGCAAAACAGCAACTTGTATGGGAAATTGTGTATTGAGGGAAATATATCTGCATATCAGATACTACTGTGTAAAGATTGTGGCAAAAAGACATTGATACTGTAGAAATATTAAAATACATGACTAAATATAGCGCTGCCATCATAAAACATATCCAGCATTGCTTAACACAGAAAAAGCCTTACAAAACAAGTACAATTTAAAACTTTGATTTAAAAAGAAATTATGTGTCTTGTATCAGCTGAGAGTCTGTTCTACAGTGATGGAGCGGGACCAAAGAAGGCAGGGTCAGGGTCAGGGTCAGGGTCAGGGGTTTGTATTTGAAATGGGAGCAGGAAATAGATTGTAACAAAGTTAGTGGAGGGTATGCTATGAATGAAGTCAGGGGCTAGGCTTTTGAAGCCTCGGAAACATCCAATAGAATCTTGCATTGTACAAAGTGAGAGACGTGGGTAGCCAATGCAGACTTGTAACGTAGGGGCTATTATTAAAGGGCACCAGTAATTAACCTGGCGGCTATATTCTGCACGCTTGAGGAGGGGGGGGAGGGGGCGGGAGCTGACATAGATTGAGAGATGCCGTAGATTAACAAATGCATGCACAAGTTTTTTTGTTTTGGTTCGGGTAAGCACTTTTACGAATAACCCTGATATTCTTTAAATGACAATAAAGACGTTTTACAAATGGTACAAATATTGGGTTCCACTGAAAGAGCACTATCACATGCAACTCAGATGTTGTGTGTACATACATATTTGGGGACATATTGGGACTGTATGTACATTCAGTATGTAATGTTATAGACAAGATAACCAGACTACTACAGGATGTAATAACATTGACTGTCAGAATCAGATGGAGAACATACTGTGTTGATGGATCAGGCTGTCAAGAAGAGAAAGTAGTCACATTGTACAGAACTGTTCCAAAAAGTGAAGATTCACTGGAGAACATGATTATGATTGCCATCATCTGTAGAGAGAGTAGAGAGAGTATGTTTTGAGGAGATAAAACTATCTAAGGTAGGTAACAATTTTCACAAGGGACAAAACGATGGTCTTTGTAGTTCTCAGACAGCTTGTGTGAGAGATTGATGAAAACTTCTTGTCAGATTACGACTTCATGTCAGATAAGGCTTTCACAGAAAGGAAACCAGGCCTGGATTTTCCAAATGAGCACAGAGAGCACCATTCTTGGGGCTATAGCCTCTGAAAGTACCAGAGTGTGTTAGGTGTCAAGGATTTTAACTTGACAAGCCTGGTGCCCTAGGGCCTACAAAACACAAGCCTGGAGGAAACATTACTGATAAGCAAGATATTTTCTTAGAACACAATACTGTGTCTCTCCCCCCCCCCCCCTTTCACTCTTGAAGAGAAAGTATTTCATAGGGCATTACAGACTATAGTCTCCCTTATGATGGTTTGATATAATTGTCTCATGCTGTTAAGAAGGTGATAGCTGGCTGGCTTGTTTCAGTACCAAGACATTACAGCTGCCTGTTTTGCTTTCAGGCCCACATTTATTTGAAATTCCCTTTGTCACCCCCTTCTCCCACTTTGTAGATGGTTTTGATGATAAAGCAAAATCTTCATCACCCATTCAGTACCTCCTTTATCACCTGTAATCTGTACTAACTTGCAGTATTAAAGAACCTGGATTTCTCTTCTGAAAGTTTCAGAAGTATCAGATTAAGCATTTATGAATACTTGAATCTTCGTCAACTAAAGCAAGAGTGTCTCGTGACAGTGTTTATGTGAGATAATCTAGGAGTTCTTGCAAGAAGGTGCTTTTGTCACAACCAGAATATGTAAACATACGACCTGTTCTACTTATAGACTGAATAAAAACAAATCGTCTTCTAACATTTATTGACATACCAATATAATAAGATTTTTTAAACATAGTTTCATCCAGGTCAAGAGAAATAAAAAAAAATGTTTGAGGTAGAGACTTTTACCAGGAAATAATCCTTGTAAAAAAATCAAAATTGACTAAAAGGTGTACACAAAGCAGCATAAGAAAGGTTTTAAAATTCAAATGAAATATAAAATTGTGAAATTGCCTTGACTCACTCCATATATTACCTCCTACATACACATTTTCCTACTTGCCTGCACTTACTATTTGGCAAGGTCTCTTAGTTGAGAGGGCTCCCTTGTCCTTCTGCATGGGATGTAGTCATCAGGGTATAGATTCTATTTTATTTGGGGAGATTTTCTCAAAGGATTTTGGCCCCAAAAGTTAACCCCCTCCCCCCCCCAAAAAAAAAAATTTGTGGGGCTGTTTCAGTATCAAAAAGGGTATTTTACATTCAGGAAGGTACAGAGTGATTTCTCAACATTTGGCACTTTGTTCCCCCCTCCCCGTCCCCCAAATATCTTCCTGGATGATGATTGTGACAGCTCAGATGGTGAATCCCTTTTTGTATTGTTTGCTGGCTTTGTATAAAGGTGAATCCCTACTCTGCATATTATTTGCTGGCTTTTTATAAAGCCCAATCAGTTGCATTTGCTAGTAGTACAGGATTGATACAAATAATGTGAAAGTCATCGCCGTAGGTCAATCTGTGCTAAGTGGATGGAGAGCCATCTTACCCAGATAATTGTATTGTAAGATGATACAAAGGTTCTTTTGATAGAAAGATAGCCTATACTTTTATAGAGGGTAATAGATGGATTCAGCTATATTACAAGAAAATATCTTGTATACATTCATCTGATAGATTTGTATTAAGGAAAGAAGACTTCTTGTAGGGAAGCTGACATTCTAATGAAGAGAAAAAGAGACAAAAAACTTTTGTGACATTGTCACAGATGGATGGATGAGGCAGGTGGTGACAGTTTCAAGTTTCATGAAACTTAGGAAAGATTCATAAAACTGCCGCAAGTTTATATATGTTTTGTCACTTGAAGGGGTGAGTGATTTATGTAGTTGATAAAACAGCTGTGCATGGTGGAAGGAAGATGATACCGTTAGATAAATGAACCTGTCAGGATGACTTAGATTTTTTCAAGGAGAAAAATATGTGGATACAGTTAGGAGAAAATGTCAGGTATAGTATACGTGTTTTACTTCCCAGGTAGGGATAAGTGATGAAATTTGTGCACCAAAATTGATAGAAATGAAAAAGTCATGGAATATCATGCAAAACATAACAGAAATAAAGGAAAAGTCATGGCATTTTGTACAAAAATTGCAGAAATCAAGGAAAAGCCATGGAATTATGGAAAGATTGTAGCTTCTTTTTCAAATACAGGTACACATCAGATTTTTATCATGGATTTGTTTGTAGCCAAGGAAAAGTGTATGGTGATGGTTGTTTGATATTAAAAGGTGGTCATGGAAAGAAAAGGAATTTTTATACTTTCATAAGTTTAAGGTATGCAGGAACAATGCTAAGGGGCAAGTTATGTGTTTTGAGAATGAATACATTTAATAGCAACCATTGGACACCTCAGGAAGGGCGTGATTTAAACAGGGAGCATTGAAGTTCAGCAGAGAGGGAAAAGAGAGGGAAGGGGATACCTGCTAGCAGTTAACACACTATGAGAGCTCTCGGGCAAGAGTAGTTCTATTCTTCAATTTTGATTTTGTTAAAGAAGCAAAGTGTGATGTACAGTATGCTTTAATCTGACAGTTTGTGTGTCTGTGCCCTGCTTGTCTCTTAAAACACAATGCAATATTATTTGTGCTGCTACAGTACACTGCCCTTTGGTACAACACACTGCAATGCAATACATACTGCACCAAGCTTTAACATTGCAGTTAAGGAATTACAGACATGGCGCTGATTATGTAGTTTGAGATATCAAATATATACAGTACCAAACCTAGGACTAAAGTAAGTATTGGGGTCATCAAAGCACTGAACATTGAATTCCCTTTTGTACTAACTTTCCGAGTCAATCTTTATGTGTACTGTATCTGGGAATGTTTCCATTTCCGCATTGTATGAAATATTGTTGATTTCATGCATTGTTACCATCAGTCTTTAATAGCCAACATATAAAACTTGACCAGTACAACTCCCCATAATATAAACAAGACAAAACAGAGGATAGGTCAGGTATGTGACAGATTCTGATTGTTGGATTCATCTTTCATAGTCCCCAGCCTGTATCTCAACAACATTGTACACAAAGATGAAACTGCAGGCTCTCCAGTCACGCTGGCAATCAGGGAAGATATATGGTAAATGAGTTTTGTTTTTGCCAGTTATGGAATGTCCTTTAACCTTAGTAATTCTTTCTACATCCTATTAAGAACAATAGAAATTGTGCCTGTCATAACTAACAGTAATAACTTGAAACAAGTTACAGACAACCTACACTGTGGGGAATTCCCTTTTAACCTTGTGACAATTTGGGAATAAGCCACTTTTGCAAGATAGACTTATCACAAGTTTAAAGTGTTTAGAAGATGGCAACTGCTTTATGAAAGAAATAACTAAAGCTAGACAACTTAAAAGCAAGATTTGAAAATGCTGTATGTGAGACACTGTGTAGAATATTTACCATCTTTTTTATTTCAATATAAATCATGTCATAACCATTTTTCTGCTTTAAAAGTCATTGGAAGTTGTTACAAAACTAATGGAAGACATTGGCAATAAAACGTAGGGTAAGGAACAATTGTAAAACTTTGATTTCATAAAAAATTCACATTGTAGGGTAGTAAACAATTGCACACTTTGATCCATGATGAAATTATAGTAGAGTAATGGTCAGATCTTTGATTGCATAATTAAACTTAGGATAATGAGTGATTGCAAATCTTTGATTTTATAAATAATTCTTGATTGCACAATAAAAGGTGATAGGGTAATGAGGAGATCTTTCATTGCATTAAGAAAACTTCTTGATTGCATAGTAAAAGGTAATAGGGTAATGAGGTCTTTGATTGCATACTAATAAAACTTCTTGATTGCATAGTAAAAGGTAATAGGGTAATGAGGAGGTCTTTGGTTGCATACTAATAAAACTTCTTGATTGCATAGTAAAAGGTAATAGGGTAATGAGGTCTTTGATTGCATACTAATAAAACGTCTTGATTGCATAGTAAAAGGTAATAGGGTAATGAGGAGATCTTTGATTGCATACTAATAAAATTTCTTGATTGCATAGTAAAAGGTAATAGGGTAATGAGGTCTTTGATTGCATACTAATAAAACTTCTTGATTGCATAGTAAAAGGTAATAGGGTAATGAGGAGGTCTTTGATTGCATATAATAAAACTTTTTGATTGCATAATAAAGGTAATAGGGTATTAGGAGATCTTTGATTGCATAATAAAACTTAGGATAATGGATAGTTGAATATCTTTGATTGTATATTTATATCAAGGAAGCACTACAACCATTCAACCCAAGGTTGCACTTTTTATGAGAAAAACAGATGTACTATACATTAGCATGTTTCACATTTCATCACTGAGAAATAGATGATCTGTCAGCAAATGTTGTCGAGCTGTTCTGTTAGGATAATCAACCGCAAAAACTGCTGTTTCTTTAAGAAGTACTAAATGTTTGTTAAGCATCTTTAATCTGTCTTTGCACCTATGTTAAACATGATTTGTCAATGGAACATTGGTTTTTGGCTTTAGGCCATCATTCAGTTGCTTGGCTACCACACTGTAGATTTTATATGAAAACTTTCATCATTGATTATACTGCATTAATGTCTGTAAAAGAGCTGGTGTGCTTTGCTGGTCCATTGCCTTTTTACAATTACAAAGTCTCAAATTTAGGCCTAAGTTTTTTTTTTTAACTGTTTTGAAATATATTGTCATATTTTGTTCATATATTAAAGCCATAATTTCCATTATATAGCAATGCAATAAAACCCTCCAAATGTTAATTGTGAAATGACTGAAAGGAAAGTGTATTTCAATTATGTAAAGAACAGGTAAAGCAAAACCATTTTGACAAAATTATGAAGTCCATTTATACTCATCAAAATTTGATGTACTGTATCTACTTAGGGGACAGGCTATCATTTTTGGTCTTACAGTATTGTACACTGACAGTTTATGGAGAGCATACTGTAGGGTTAGGGAGAGCAATGCATCTGTGATCATTTGTGATATATTTTTTAACAAACTTCAGGCCTGAGGATTTCAGATTTCATGGTAACCATTTTTTAGGTTACGTGGTTTTTGAACCACGTAACCTAACGTAACCCATTTTGTTGAGTCTCAAAAACCCACTTTTGCGTATTCCCAATATAAAGAAAACACGACTCTGTGACAGTTTACCACACTGAGTTTCGTATAGTAGGTGTACGAGCGATCACTTGCACTGTCAATGCCACAGTGCACAACATGTGTCCAACTTATACGAAAAACAATTATTTCAAAATGACATGATGCTGTAAATGTGTGTGCTGATGCCATGTCGTGAGGTAACAGCATATGGTTTGGAGTACAGTAAAACCCCATTTATCCGAACACATTGGGACCGAATGTATTTCGAATATCGGTGAAATTCGGATGTACAGGGTTTCAACTTTTTGCCTCAAGTACGGTACACAGGATCCATAAGAAAGAGTGTGAACACATTCCCCAAATAACTCCGAAAAGGCTGGCAAAATTGCAGACAAAATCCCCCAAAATATTTGGTTACTATTTTTGGTGACCGATCATATGACAAATAAATTTTTAGACTTCTAAAACACCTGGATTTTATCCCAAGATTCGAGCCTACGCCCTTCTGAATGACCAATGCTTTGTACACACTAAATAAGTGTATGTGCTGAAGAGAAGCTATAACGATCTGGAGAGGTATCTAGCGTATAAATTCGGCATAAATTTCCAAAAGTATTAGAGACACATGTGTAGGAGACTCCCAAACAGAAATTCGCAATGTTTTTGTAAGGTCTACTCTCGTTATTTTTAGGGAAGAAGCTCACTACGAAACTAACTTCTCAGATTTAGTGAAACTAGGACTTACACTAGCCTAACGTATTTTAGTATAAGGAGAAATTGAGCCTATACCGACTCATGAATCCTAGCAAGGATTTAAAAATAAATACGTACGATTTTTTTTCCAAATTTGACAGAGAGATAAAAAATTGTTTTCCATGCCTACATGTTGGCTATTTTAGCCCTCCTGACATCTTGCCGTGACTTTTAAAGTCCCGAGGAAATTAGTGCATTTCTGCAGAAATTTATGTTGAATTTTGACTTGTACAGTAAAGCCCTGAAAACTTGGTGGATTCTGCCGTAATTGTGATGAATATTATTCTTGTTAAATCTGATGGCCAGTTCCGAAAAACGGGGCTTTACTGTACACGTAGCATCATAGTAAATTACTGTTGAAGGACACGCTGATTTCTCATTTATTTTATGATCGAACTGAGTATAGATAAAACCAATATCAGTCTGACACATCTATTTTATCATCTCCAGTATCAGCTGCATAAGCAAGAAGTTTCCTTGACATCGTCATTGCAAAAACATTACGAAGAAATCGTCGCGCACTCAATGAGTCCCCACTGACATACTGTGTGTTAACTGTGGCATGATTCTTGAAACAACTTTCATGATATCGAGCTATGTGCGAAGTCAAAGCAGTGGGGCCGTAATCACAGCTTGTGCAGTGTATCCGCATTGTGTACAACCGAGAATCATGGCTGGACAAGTCGCCGTAGTGCGTGATACCAGTCAGCTAGTGTGGAGTCTGCAATTTGCGATAGCACGTGCTGCAAGGTGTGAGCCTCATGCGATCTATTTTATGGTTTGTGATATGAGGCAAGAGCAATGTGAGAAAAATGTCGCAATTGGTAGTCTGTACTTTATCAGATAATTTATCTCCTAATCGAATTTAAAATGCCTCTTAATGATTGTTCAGATTTTAGGTCACAGAAGAGTTGAATTTGAGTGCCAAATGGGACATCGTAACCGATTTTTCGGTTACGTGGTTTGGCGGTCACGTAACCAACACGCGACCGCGAACGATCGTTCGCGTGAAATCCGCAGGCCTGAAACTTGCATATTAAATTCACCTCTGTATGCATCTTGTAAGTTACAATAGAATAAACAAAGTCAGAGATAAACTGAATCACACATTTTCAGGTGAGTAATGATGTCATCGTAAAGATTCATGTCCTTCATAGTAGCAATTAAAGGGCTACAAGTGCCTGATTCCAGAACTACTGGAGTCGCCCCAGCGGAGAATTTGTACTGCAATGGGAAAGAACTCCCCTGTACACATTCCCTTGTCAGTGACTCTGCTTTTCTCTATTCTTCAACATTACCCAACAGTACCTGAGGTCAAAGATGGATGCTTTTTATTCAGGCTAGTGGCCACTCGTCTAGAATTTTACTGGTTTACACTGTTCAGCCTAGTATCGTACAGGTAATCCTATCATATAAATTTATCTTTCAAAGGAGTTGTGTACATCTAAACACCAAGTACTTATTTGCATTTGTTGTGTAGAAAAGTTTCTTATTTTTAAAACCATTATTTATAGATACAGAATGATAGATTTAAATCAAAATAAGTCAGTGCAGTAGCTTTCTTTCCAAGAAATTACGTTCTCACAGAAAGAAATTTATTTGTTGTTCCAGAATAATTTGTTGGCCCAAACTTTCAAAATTTCAAATAATGCAACATCAATAACTCTTGTAATGCGTAATATTTAGAGGAGAGTTTATTGGTGAGACTGCATGGTTTGGAAATGGTTATAATAGCTGTTTACATGTTTATGCCATATAGGTGCATTTTAAAAATGGTATTTCCCCAATAACACCAAGCACTGTATACTCATAGCCAGGGATGTAGCTAGCCAGATATGAGTGCCGGGTAATTGTCTGATCTGGGGAAAGCACCTCACCCCACCCCCATGGCACCTACCCCATTTTTCAGCCATTAATTTTTCATTTTTCCCTCATTTTACTTAAGGGAGTAAATTTAGGGCTAGTTTTAGGTCTCGATAGGCAAATTTGTGGTGGGCGGTGAGACGTGTGTTTGCCTGGAGTGCCGGGCGGGAATATCGAGTGCTGGGTGGCACCGCCCAGTGCTGCCCTCCGTAGTTACATCCCTGCTCACAGCTAACAGCCTACATATGTTCATTGAGGAACATAAGATGTGGAAGTACTGTAGGAATTTCATGGTTTTACAGTATACACATAAAGTGTACCTAATGTAATTCAAGAATACATATTTTAGAGATTGGACCTCAACAATCATCCAACACCTATCTTCACAGCTTAGTCTATTTCTCTCCTCCTTACCTCCTGTTTACATGTGTATACCATTATTGCCTGCAATAACCATCTGACAAACCATTAAACACCGCAGGAATACCTGTGACCGTGGTGTATTGGTTTGCCAGATGGTTATTGCAGGCACTAATGGTATACATATGTAAATAGGAGGTAAGTATCGTCGCTCATAGACTCCCAGACCAGACCAGATGGGTTTTGGGGATTCTGTTTCACAGGTATAAAATGTTGACATTTTTTACTTAATTTGAAATAGTTCATTACACAGTAGTTTGTTATGTCCTTACTAAATGTACAACTCACATTACCTGCTTTTGTTTCTTTTGAAATTAAAATGTTTGTACAACCTTGAAAAATTTGCTGAGCTATAACGCTCCTACTTACCTTACCTATTACTACTATTGGACAGTCCATCTACCGGGGAATGATCACTGGCGATGAATTTCCTGTCTAGGTGGCGCTATACCATCTCCTTATGTACTGGGATGCTTGTATAGTCTAAGTAATTCTACAAGACAAAGATCATGTTTCAGCACAAGGCACAATTTATTCTTGAAAAACAAAGACTGTAACTGGAGTTGTAGTAGAGTGACATCACAGATTATTTCATAATCTAGTATTTCAAAAAGGGTCACTAAACTTCAACATTTTATAACTTGTCACACAAATGTCCTGTGAAGATCAGAGTTGGACCATTGGGATTTATTTTTCAAACTCTGAAACATGTATTTTTGAGATTTTAGAATTTAGATGTACTTCCAAGGGCATATTAGCAGTAGTCCCAAACTTGTTTTGAAACAAAAGCTAAATCTCACAAATATCTTCGTATTTCCCCTGAAGTATCTTTCGTGATATTTCATAACATAGATGCTGCATAATTATTCAAGGTAAACCAAGGAGTTACAGTGCTCAGCGTGAATTTTACAAGTCTGTTTCGCTCCTTATTACCCCATCTTTACATATTTATACCATTATTGCCTGCAATAACTGTCTGGCAAAAACTAGTAGCAGCATGGGAACCCCTGCCAACAGAGGGTGCCATAGAGCCTATTAAACTCTTCCTTCTCCAGTTTGCCTTCACCATGTTGACAGGTTTTTTATCATCTGATAAAACAAGATAATTCATTCGTTTGAGTTCAGTTCCATCCTTTTTGGACTACTTCACCTGTGGGAAACTCATTCTCTACCACCTTCTACCTGATCATGAGTATTCTTCTTTTTGAAGACATTTTTTGCTGCCAAACCAGCAGTTTTGGGTAGTGTATTTCGCTCCTCATTACCTCCTACTTACATGTGTATACCATTATTGCCTGCAGTAATGGTCTGGCAAAAGATAATAGCACCGTGGAAACCCTTACCAACAGAGGGCACCCTAGAACCTAACTCGTCCTTCTCCATTTTTGCCTTCACCATGTTAACACATTTTTTGATTGTCTGGTAAAATTATCAAGATATTTCATTTGAGTTCCAGCGGAGTTTTGTGGAATCTACGTCACCCTTCATTACCTCCTATTTACCTATGTAACAAGGGACTGTTTGGATTCAGTGAGAAAAATATTGCCACATGATTCTCAAGAGCCATTCATGAAATAGGATACCCCTACTGGTAGACTAATCCAAAGTGGGGTGAGTGCATTTTCCCTTTAAGTGACTTTGAAAAGTCCCTTTAAGTGACTTTACAAAGAACCTTGGTTATAAAGGGACAAATGATAAGGCTAGCTTTGCAGACTCATACATTACATTTGGTAAGCATAATTTCGGGAAATCTTTGAAAGCACAGGCGTGATTTATGAAATAAATTTTGTGTACTGCGGTTTCACTCTTTGGACGGTGATAATTTTTTCGTTTGCATAATGAATGTAGGTGTACACAGTGTGTGACTCAGCTGTATTGCCAGTAATTTATGCTTTTGTGAAACATTGTCTAATGTAGAAGAGTTGCCATAGAGAAAGAATTTATGTTCACTTTAAATTAAGTTGAAATGGATAAGCTATTAGTATTGCTATTTGTGGAGAAAAATCTAAAAGGTTTGCTTGGTGTTATTAAGATGTAGAGTGGTACTTGACTGTCTAGACAGAGTAGCTGCAAAAAATGTAACAAATTTATGTTAAACCATTTACAAAAGCTTTGTGTGGAGACTAGCATTCATAATTGATCAATACAGAACAGGGATGCTACAGTACATGTACGTGAGTGATCCCGTTAATGATAAACAATTTTGCTATTTCAGCTTAGACTTTACTGAAAATTATTTTTTTTCTAATTTGTTACAAAAGAATGGAAAGATTTTTCATTTGTCATAATCTCATTTTTTGTAGAGAAACTTATAATGAGTGAGGTGGTCAAGGGGAGCAACTAACTGTATCGATAAATCAGGAGTTTGCCCCTAAAAAGAGTGTAGTTGCATGATAAAGTATGAATTTTCTTCCCAGCTAATTCTCACTCCCACCCCACCCCCTGCCTTGCATGCCTGCATGTATGAACTTTTTTGTTTAGCCATTACTTTACCTATTTCATTAAAAAAACTTTCTCAGTGAAAACATATTCTTTGGTGAAAATCAAATACAGGATTTCCTATAACTGCACACTGTCATTAACCAATTTTTGATGCCTTCATAAAAAAGCTATGGTATAGTGAACATAAGTGGACTGTCTTAGGAGTTTAAAGTAAAGTCATATATATCCAGTAAGCCTAAGCCAATAGCCTTTCACACTAGTGTCATAGAAACAAGGTAAAAGAACAAGGATGTTTGAATCACAGGTTGACAGAATAATTTATCAGTTAGTTTGACTTTCATGAATTCCATATTCATTATGATTCCCTTATTAATAATTTGGCTACATATTACAGTATTAATTATGTCTTAATTATGCAGTAATCACCTTGATGCCTTGAGGCCTGAATAAAATCATGGCAATGAATGATCTGATGATTGTCTCAGAAGTGATTAATATTTCCCCATCAGTCAAATTCCCGGTGTGGCATTGAAGCTGATATTGAGAGAGGTTGAATGTACATATTTTAAGCCATAATTTTGCTTAAAAAAGAAACAAGTTTCATCAATATTTAGGTTTGACAAGATCTGGGGTAAGAAAAAATTGTCTCAGTTTAGGAACGTTATAAGCTATTTTGGTGATGGATAAAGAAAGGGCAAAAAAAAAAAGTAAACAAAAAAAAGAAAAAATGAAAAACAAGCGCTCAGTCGACAGTGGAGGAAAATCATCAAGGTGCATTCATTTGAGTTTGATAAATGTAAGAAGGTAGTTGTTCTTTTAATGCCCCCATTATTTCCAATGAAGTTTTTACACGGCCTGTTTTGTGTCAACTGGGCATGAGTTTAAAGTTTCTGTTCAGGCTTTATGAGCCATTAAACTGTAAACACTGCAGCTATTTGTATACGTCTACTTGAAATTCATAACGTTCACTCTGTGGATGGAATGTATTAACTTTACTGACACTGTAGCAGATCGTTTACAAGCTCAGGAACAGTTAAAAAAAGAAAGAAAATATGACAGAGAGAGAAAGATAAGATACGAAGTGTGGAAACATTTTTTGCTGCAGTATTCCTGATAGTTTTGTTGTCCCTTGGAGATATGCCCTTTAAATGGCCAATGAAAGATGTTCATAAGCTCTGCCACCATTTTTCACATTTTGACGTGATCGTGAGGTACAAAGAAGCATCTTTCCACTTTCTGAAGAGTGTCCCTTTGCTCAATTCTTGTGAGTTAAAAGGTAGTTCATCAGTTTTATAGGAAAGAGCAATTAGCCTTATGAACAGCAGTTTAATGGCGATCAAAGATGGGTGATTTATACGTGAGCCAGGCCAAGGCATGGGTTGGTAAAGAATTGAACCTACAAGAGCCAATACCCAGCAGGATTGTCGTGGGAAGTTCTTTGTTCCAGATTTGACAGTATTGTGTTGTACATTTGCTGTTCAAATGTAGTATTAAGGTTGCGCAAAACATCAAAATATGGTGCTGTTGTGTATCATATATTTTCGCCATAAAACTTGTTACAACAGTACCTGTGATCTTTATAATACTATAATCATTATATAAACTGAAAAACACCCAGTCATCCAAAATTGCTTTTAGTACTCTGTAATGTATGTCTTCCCCTTCCAGGACTGTGAAGCTGGTGAAATTTCTTAGGGAAATCTTAATGACACTCCTCACAGCATGGTTTAAATATGTGGCAAAGGAGACTACGGTACTTACCCCATCACTTTTGAATCTTAAGAGTGATAAACGTTTTGATATTACCTAATGTCTGAAATGTAAACTGCCCCTCTTCCTACTTGTCTCTACCAACCCATTCATGCTCCCTTAATTCTCACACCATTCCTTCAACTCTTCCTCCACCAACCCCCCTCTCCGTCCCCCCTGAGAAAAAGTAGTACACAGTTTCATGACATATGACCGTGCAAGATTTTCATCATTATTGTAATAGAAGGCACAAACACCTTTCAGGAAGTAAAGTACAAATGGAACTGTTCATTTTTCATTTGGATTCTCCAATTCCCAGGTACCCCACATCAGCTGGTTCTGTTTACACATTTATACAAATTATTATAAACATAAAGAAAATTTCAAATTTAGCTTGGTGTGAAAGAACAAAAATTTATTACATTATGTCTTGATAAGTGGAGAGAGAAGGAACAAGTATGTCACATATGTTGGGTTGTACATGACTATACATTAATCACACTTTGCTGTATACTGTGAAACAGTCCCTAAATATCCAGTATAAATATACTACTGTACATCTGCTAGTGTTTCCATAATGATTTTTCTTTTATCATGGAAATCGTGATCTATCAAAATTGAGTATGCATGCATGTACACTTGAGGCTCGTTTTAAAATATGTGTAAACCTGGAGGATACTGTATAAAAATGTCAAAATTGTTGTAAATACTCCAAAGATGGTACGTCATGAATTTATGACACTGCTTTATCAGAGTTTATGACTAACATTAGAAGTAACATATCCCCAAAAGTAATAATGGAAGCAGAGAAGTGAAACAAATGTATAAAGTCAAGATTTTGTAATTTCTCATTCCCTTATAACTTAATATCTGATCAACAAAATGCCTGGAACTGTACATAAAGCATTCATGTATAAGCATGATTGGAAGGAGCAAAAAAGTAAAAAGAAAAGAATCATCTAAGAAGTAATGTGTATTCATTGCATATCTGGAAAAGTAACACACGGGGAGATATTTTGTTTTAAAAAAATGTATATAATAAAACAGGAGGCATATGGATTGGCTAACCTTATGGTAAGTGTCATTACAGAATGTCAGTGTATAAATCAACATCGTGGGGAATCGACATTTTGAAAGAAGGGGCTAGTTTGGTGCCAGTGACTGCTGAATAAATCTCAGTTCACAAAGTACATATATAACTGCAGTGAATTTTTTTTTCTTGTATTTAATAATTTTGTCTCATAAAGGACACTCCTTTTACAAAATTCCTAAGTATAACTTGCTGAGACTATACCGTAACTAATCTTCTCATAATGACAAAACATATTTTTAGCCAGAAATTTTACACCAATTTTTCCATTGCAGGTAGTATTTGTAGAATGGTTACTCCTATCCCATTAGAGGTACTTTTTGGCTCTCAACCATTAGTCATGACTCTGAACTTGGGCAGAGTAACTTGCCCAAGTTGCTATCTATTATAAACCTTTTACATGCTGGGGAACGCCTATGCAGGAGAGCATTAAAAACATGCTTAAAAGTAGAATCTACTATTTCTCAAGAGAGGTTCACACAAGCTGAACACACACTCATACTTGTCTCAGGGGTTGATATTATTGATACTGTTGTTTAGTTTGGGTGGCCCTGCCATTCAGGTGTGTTTTGATTTTGTCAGTAGAAAGTTCAGGTTGCCTCTTTCCTTTTGAGTATTTGTCAAGGAAGTGCAATGACCTTTTTAGGTTCATGTGTAATGTAATCGATACAGTTTAATACTGTATGTATTGGTTCAGCTGGTATGTTGTCATATGGTGGAGAATAAACAGGTGTTTAGTGTGAGTACAGTGACATGACTTGTGGGTATCACTGCCTCTGTTTATGTGTTTGTTTTTATAGCCATTAGAAGCTTGTAACTTTCCTTTGATACCAAAATTAATTGAAAAAATTATATTTTAAATAAATTTTAAATTTTTAATTTAAAAAAATTAAAAAAAAATTAAATTTTGGTATAATTACCTTTAATTTTGCACTTGTGTGAAAACATTTCCATCCTCACAAACTGAGTATATTTACATGTGCTATTTATGATTATAAGTATGACCATCCTCAAATCAAGCTGCAATGCTTCATTGAACTTACTGCATGCTGGGGCAGATCCAGGATTTTTGTCTAGGGGGTGCACTACATTCACCCATTGTGGGAGAGTGTTGTCCATCTGAAGGACTAAAAAAAAAAAATGGTGCTCTCAATATGGCGTACATCAAAACCGTAATCAGGAGAGCAACGGTGAGATGTATGCGATAGAATATATTAAAGGCATGGTTCACCTTAGTATGTGAAAATTTTAGTCTTGGAAATTTTGGGGGGTACATGTGCACCCATGGCACCCCCTCTGGACCCGCCACAGGCATGTATGAGAAAGAGGTGTGTACAATATTCAGTTAGTTTTATAGTGTGAACATTTGCTTTTAACAGTAACTGTTGTATCTACTTTGTAGCTGGATAGAAACATACTAGACATAGCAGTCTGGATGCAGTTTTGTCTAGAAAGAGCTGTTTAACCAGTAAATAAATAAATCAATCAATCAATCAATGAGGAAATCTGTTTCCACTTATGATTACCTTTCTGAATAGCCCTTCCGTATCTCCTGTTTACTGTACATGTAACCCTCACTTAGTAAACGTTCAGTACATACCTGGCAAATTGATAGCTCACTGACAGAGTATGCCCTCCACGAGGGGGCTGTCATTTGCCGCCTTCTCACTTGTCCAGTCTACAAGACCATGCACAATTTCATCTTCATCAGCAAGAGGAAGGAAATAGTTTGACATATTTGATTACCAGGGAACACAATGTTATGACATGTCACTCAACAATTCCATTTAAGTATCAGATTAACAAGTGATAGACAGTTTTGTATTTTAAGGTTTTACAAATTACAGTGCCAATAGGGATACATTCTGTCGCTGCTGCACATACAGTACAAAGTTGCCCCAGATTTTAATACTTTACAATTCTGATCCAGCTGGGACTACTTAAATTATTAGCATTTCTCTTTGGGCACATATTCCCTCAGTTCTCCAGACAGTTCAGATTATTAGAGGTTGTCTTGTTTATTATTCCTGCAATTTATACTAGTCCTGTGTATGGTCATCTGAGAGCTTCCTCAGTACATATTGTACAAAGACCTATGTATTGAAATCTGGGGATGTCAATCAGCACACTATTGATTTGCTTCCTAGCATACTAGCCCCCTGTGGGCTGGGGGTTGTATGCCCACAGTATTCCCTGCCTGTCGTAAGAAGCGACTAAAGGGAAGGACTTGAACTGTATTTGAAACCGAACTTGAACCGTTTTTGACACCGTATTTGAACTTCACCTTTTTATCTAGCTGACACTACTGTACATATTAACACATTCATGTTGGTGTGTCGTTAAATCCCATCTGACTGTTCTAGCATATCAAGTTTAGGACTTAAGTCCTATAATCAAAGTTAGTAGTATTTATTTACTAACAAAGCTTTTCCTTTCCAAATCTGTTACAGTTGGTGTTAATTTCTAGGACTTCTGTATATGGTTGAGAGTTTGAATCAAAATCATCATACTTGGTCACTTTATTGAAGTTGGTTTAAAGCTGTGACATAACATCGTTGCATTACACACAGCATTCAATCCATGGAATTCACATGTATTTTTAAGTTGCAAAGTGCCTTCCTCCATAACAAGTAAATTCTCCATGTGATGTAAGGATGTGGCTCATTAGTATATAGATGGCCAAACTCACCACTATTTCAGTAGGTTGTATTAGGACTGTGTAAATATGAGACCTCTTGGCGACTGGTTATACACAGGCCTGTACAGAGAACTAGCTATTAACTTGCTATGGGTCACAGCTCATGTGCAGATTGTGACCTACAGTAATAGACTGTTTTTTCAGCAGCGCAATACTGTACTCAGGGTTGGGAAGTAACGAGTTACAAGTAACGCCGTTACTGTAACGAGTTACATTTTGTGTAACGGAACCCTGTAACGAGTTACATTTACATTTCAGTAACGGAGCAAGTAACTAGTTACAATTCTGTGTAAAAGTAACTGTAACGGCGTTACATTTGGGTCCCGTTACTTTCCCGTTACAAATAGTCAAAATGACCACAAATTGCATTTTCTTTGAGCTAATAACAGAATAACAGAAAATTTTCAAATTGATGACACTTTGGTAGTAAAATGTAAAATTATTTTCGATATAGGCTATTTATCATTCATCGCTATTATCGACGTCGCCCTCACCGACATCAAATTTTATTCACGATTAGAATCAGAAGTTGATATTAGATGCACACGCTGCAGGCTTACAGGCCGGGCCACTTGATTGTCTATTGAACCAGGGAGTTGTCAAATAGCAACTCCCTGATTGAAATAAGTTTAAAATTGATCTGTATGTCAAAATACTTATTAGACAGATCAATGCTTATTATCCATGAGACCGATTTGTGCGATTATTTGAAAAATACTGAACGGTCCTCTAAGGCTCAGCTGACTTTATGTATTCTAAGTGAAGTCAGCTGGGCCTTGGTTTACTCATATTGTCCTTTAGAGGACACAGTGGAGACAGTGTACCGTGAGAAACGGGTTGGCCCATGGGCATTCAAATACCAGCTTACTTTGAAAGTTTAATCATTGCCTCTTGAGACGTTAGGGCTGGACCCGTGTTCACCCTATCCGAGTCGGAGCTAACTGCGATTCTAGATTCCCGAATCTTTCCGAGCATGGTACTACTCAGGATCCTCAAATTTCTGCCAGTTTTGATTCCAATGGCACCAATTCCGAGACCAGTCTTTTTGCCAATGTATATCATATCACACATACAGATGTTTTAATTCTATCGTACATGTCCACCATTAATTAACAAAGTCATCGTTTGTACTCACTTCCATAGCCTGGCCTCCTGAGTAATTTAGTTGATTGTATGTGACAATACCTTAGATCTGTACATTGTGCACAAATGGAACTTTAAACACTTTTAATGTAACTTTCATATTTGAGAACTCGGCTGGAATGAACTCCGAGTCCGAGTCCAGTTACATCACATTCCGTAAAAATTTCGATTCCGGAACCTTCTATCCCGGGCAAATTCCTAATCTAGAAAAACGCTCTTGAGACCGGCATTAAGCTAACTAAAAAAATCCGGACTCTTGCGTTGGAGCCCAGTAAATCTATACGGTGCCAAGCGTTGGTAAACACCGTGCATCCTTTTATGCATCTAATTTAACATGTATGGTATCTTTATTTGAATCAAACGTATGAATTTAGGCTATATCATATTCTTTTCAATGTCCGTAACTCCTTACACTGGAATAATAGTACGGTTAATATAAAAAAACAGCAGAATATTGAAATGGTCAATGGCGTTAAAAGTATCCTAACAAAGCTAATTGGAAAGAGAAGTGTCCGACTTAAAGCTTTACCTATTGTAAAGGGAAAGTGAATTATGTGCACATGATCTGCATGTATAAACTGCATAGTATCACCATTTCTATGCACTGTTTTATATCGACACAATGTGAAACTTGAAATTTATGGGGAAATATCACTTAGCCCAACCTTAGCGGTGAGGTTTTAAAATTTTACTGCTAAGAAATGTATTCATCCTCTTATTATACCATATTTATGCCCTTGAGGGGTGAAGACTTTAATTACTGCTGAAACAACGCTCTTCCCCTTTCCGGCATAGCCGCTAACCTCTCTAAATTAGCCGACTGTGTGATGGGAGTATAAAGATTTCAACCCTCAAAGAAGTACTTTGGTAACTGGAAAAGTTTTGGTTATAACCATATTCCTCTAACAAATAGTTTGCGTAAGCTCCGACACAGTATCATGATTCGCTGCTTCATGTTGAGCATTAGGAGCCTCTGCGACAATGCCCATTGAAGATCAGCTAGCTTCATTGACTTTCTTTGGGGAACACCTAAGGATAACCGGCACAAATGAGGTGTCGGTCGTCTCATGTGCCCCCGTCTTACTATCTAATTATGCCCCCCCCCCTCCATTTCAGGTACCGAGGTACCGTATATTCACCTTGAAGTAACGAGTTACTTTTGAAATGTAGCTAGTTACTTTTTAGTCAAAAGTAACTGTAACTAGTTACTTTTTCAACATTGTAACTAGTAACTGTAACGAGTTACAATTTTACGGAATTAACTGTAACTATAACGAGTTACTTTCAAAGCGTAACGGGAACAACCCTGACTGTACTGTAGGTACAACTGTGACATGGCGAATATTTGATGGTTAAAATGTGATAACCAGAGAGATTCATGATGCAGTAAAGTTGGTGAATAACCTCTATACTGTCTAAGAGGCAAGATATTACCAAAACTTCAGCCTTACACATTTATCAACATAGATTTGGATAGTACTCTTAGATATCTTAAGAAATCAGTATTGTGGAACCAAGCCCATGCATAGCCAAAGGAGGGGGAACCAGGGGGTAAAGCCCCCCTTACAAGGTAAAAATTACCATTGCCTTGATGCATTTTAGTATATCTCTCCCCCTGAGAAATATCCCCGGGAAGCTTTCTGGCCCCCTTCAATACCTTGTCTAGCCATGGACCCACATGAAACTGGGTTCACTTACCCACCTGCATTACAGTACTTTTATTTCATCAACAAAGTTGTTTGCATTTTGTCTTTCAGGAAGAAGAAATGGAGACCTTCAAAGCTGATGCCATGAAGGAAGCCAAGATGGATGCAGAATTGAAGGAACTGAAGAAGGAGAATGAGGAACTGAGAGAGTACATTCTACAACTCCAGGGCGAGGTTTATGGGGCTAGGCTAGCTGCTAAATATCTTGATAAAGAATTAGCTGGAAGGTATTGCTCAGTTATCCTAGCTCTTTCACCATGGTCCTCTCTTCCATTCCTCCTCTCACCCTTTTCTTTCTCCCTTCCTGACCCCCTTGCACTTCCCCCTTTTTATCACATTATGATGACTGCATTCTACTTTGTTTCGAGCCTCTGAAAGGTAGTGAATACTGACAGAGTTACACTGCTTAAAAGGGCAAGTGAAGTGACCCCAAGTCCCCAACTTAAGTTAGCATACACAGTCTGTTAATTCATGTATACCGTATAATCTCTAATAAATGAGCCCCCTCTAATAAATGTCCCGTGTACCTTTTTGAAAGGGGAAACAGTTGTTCAGTGGTCATTTGCAAGGGAGAAGTTGAAGGTGTTTTGGGTTTTTGAATTAAAAACAAAGGGACTGTAACAACAACAGTTACGCGTACAGGGAAACGGTAACACTGCAAGGTAGCCAGGGGATTAGAGGTGACCTGCAAGTTAACGTTCACCTCTACATCTAAGAAACTCCTAGCTAGACACTAGTGTAGGCTTTAACAGTAATGTTTTTAATTAAAATATACCCTCAAAGAAATGCCCCACTTTTCAAAAATGCAATGCCCAGGGGGCGTTTGTAAGAGAATATACAGTAGTTCCCTTTTAATCATGTGACAAAGATTGTGTAACTGAATTGCTATGTAAACAGCTTGGAAGTATTCCTTTGAAATGCATTCTTTACCTTTCAAAATATTATGAAGGAAATATCTTAAGATTTGTATTTGGATGAAGAGCTGATGTATCAAAATACATTGAATAGTACTTACTGTATCTACCGTACATCACCCCTCCTTACCTTCTATTTACCTATGTAACCCTCACCTACCCACAATTAGTACCTGGCAAATTTGTTTGTAATCGGATGAAGAGTTTATGTATCAAAATAAAAGTAACAGTAAATAGAAGGTAAGTATTGGGGCTCGTAGATTCCCAAACCAGGGAATTTTGGAGAATATACCCTCTGATTGACCAAAGATCTCTCTATACTCTACCCCCGCCCTCTCCTTTCACCTCTTCCCTTTTGTCCTACTCTTGTACCAAATGAGTAAAAACATATTGCAGGGCTTTTTTTGTACGGATTCTCTTTCATTTTACTGTTTTAAGATTTTCAGATATGTACTGTATATCAAGTTCTTTGTGACTTTAATCATTTTGTACCTCTAGGGTATATTTAGGGTGTTATGCATCTAAAACTTTACCAGCAACCAGCACTTTGCTAATAGGAATTGTGAGCAAGTACCCTGGATACAGGAAGCACCTTCATCAGAATATATTTTGTTTATGACTATCCAAGTGGAACTGATTTTCAGCTTCTCGCTTAAAATGATGAGGTGTTACGACAGTATTATTAAAGGAAATATTTTCTTTGCGTCATGTGGGACTTAAGCTGTTGTTTGGTGTACTTAAAATTTGAGTTTTTTTTATCAAGACAGCAGTAGGCTCAAGATAAGTGTTACTGTAAGGTTCACAGTTTAAAATTGTATTCTAAGTCTTATGAAAGGATAACTGCTGGCATGCTTCCAATGGGAAGTGATTTTTGTGCTTAAAATATGTGGTAACAAGCATCCCTTTTGGAGTGAGGGAGAGGGACTGTGTCTGCTTTCCTGACTAGCTGTTCCACATGCCCTGAGCATCCAGACACTGTGTTCAGCTTTGAAGTTTGAAGTTTGCCTTTCAGAGTTCCTCAGTGATGAGCATTGAGAGTGGGGGAGGGTCAGGAGGGGGGCTGTGATGGATTGCAGTTCCCTGGTACCCTGTCTGGTATTTATTATAAACAGATGGTTGGGAAAGTAATTTTGTACCATTCATGTTGTTGAATGTACTATTTACTGTGTTGTGGCAGTCACTGAATACCTGGGGAAGTCATCAAATTTTGATGTATAGCCTTTGATGCATGTAAATGACTTTAGCTATATCGTCCATGTTTGGGAAGACATTGCGATGCTCCCTGAGGCTCTTTGATGATGAATCATTCTGTCAGGTGGAGCACAAGAGCACCTTCCTTCTTTTGCTGATTCGAACAAAATCACATTGATAACAGATTGTTCTCTTGGAAAGTGTACCATGACATATGAATATTCATCTTGGGAAGATGTGATTCAATACATTGTTAAAGTTTTACTACAGGCTAAGGCATTAATATTATACAACAAGGATTTTATAGAGACCTGTGATATAAAAGTGGGTAGGAACAGTGGCTGTTTTCAATCCTAATTGCCATTTATGTCTTCTTTGGTTTAATAGTTCTGTCTGTAACGGTTTCGGTCAGTTCTTTCTTCATACTTTTACTTCCTATTTCTTTCTAGTGTTGTCTAAATAACTTCCTCTGGTGTTGATGTTGTCTTATGTTTACATTTATTTTGAATGCCTGGAGAAGGCACTATTTTAGGCATAATTTCACAGTTTGTGTAGATGGTGACATAAATGGTTTACGTTTCTCAGCAGAAAAACTAGAAGTTCCTTTCATGGATTCAGTAAAATATGCTCTGCTGTTCTGCTCTAGCTCTATTAAAATGAAAAGTGAAAAATTGTTCCTACTTGGTCTGAACTAGGTCCAGGTTTTGGATGTAATGTGGAGATGGATGGTTTCGATCAGGACTAGAAATCTGCATCAGACCTAAGGCTCTGTATGGTACTCAGTCTGTACAGTTTAGGTTTGAGTCACATTTAGAGTCTGGCTTTGATGCGGAAATCTGAGGTTAAATTGGGCATTGAGTTGTAAATTAAGTACAGTACAACTAGATTTTTTATTGGATATTCAGAGTAGCCCTGGTTTAGTGGATTTAGATCCTGATATCCGAGAAATGGACGTGCACTCAAGCCTTGTTTCTGCAGATCTGCAGCTAATTAGAGGACAGGGACTTTCTTCAAGAATCAGTGACTGTGAGTCAAGATAGCCTAGGCCTATAGCTGTGATGGTTAGGGTAAACTTAAGTCAATAGACCGCACTTAGGGTTAGCAAATAGGAAGAGGTGAGGGTGTGGTATAGTTACTGTACATCACTTTTGGTTTGTAAATTTGTGCCACAGGCAGATATGTGCCAATTATTTTGTAAGATTTGAAATTTGAAATTCCCCCACCCCAAGATTCATCAATCCCCAAAACTTTAAGCTCCGGAACTCAACTTCACAGTGTGTGTATGTACAATGCACTACCCTTGTAATGTTCATATCACGTCAGTATCGATTATCTACAGAAACATGCCCTAATTCGCTTATTTTTGACTGAGATAATACAAGAATGATAACAAAGGGCCACATGAAGAGCCAGCCTGTGGAATGTAGCCCAACTATCTCAAGTCGCTGGCCTAAGAACAAGAAAAAGTTTGGCAGTGTGAGGAAGAACTTGCGGCCCGGGTGACGACGGACGAGTAGTTCAGAGGGACTCCATACTTGTAGTAACATTTTGCTCACAGATTGTGTAGCTTGAGTCTAGTGTTCGACCGATTACGCCATAATCGGTAATCACTGATTACCGATTATTCAATTACACAATCGGGCTGATGCCGATTACCGATCACTGATTATTTACATGTATAGGAGGGTCATGTTTTCTCGCCGTCTGTCGCATATTTCTAACTTTGTACACGCACCATAACATAACCTTCACACTGGAGATGAACGATTAAGAACAGTTCCCTACGTTCCACGAATAGAATATTAAATGTTTTTGAAGGATTTCCTCTACAAATACTATGATAAAAATGAACCATAAATACATGCTTTCGTACGATGTCACAGGCTTAACGTTAGCCAAAGCGTCTGCCGGCTTACATACGGCCCTACCTACAGTAGTTCTATCCACAGTTCATGTCGGAAGATTCCGTTCGAAGGTCTGTACTGGACTGTAGTAGTGCTATATAGTAGCCTATCCACCCAGTTTTACAAAAATATCTAACTACCTTGGCACTTCGGGGCCACGAAACATTCCACTCAATTTGCCTGATTTACTCATCCCATGCTCCCTTAACGATATGGATGTATTTTTTGTAAAGCGTCTTGCCCAAAACTTACGTCTTATGTAAAAGATTCTCCAAATGAAACGTAAAACTAATTCCCGATAAAGTCCCGTAATCGAAAAACTGTTGCCGTTCCAGCGTGAATTTAACGTTCATCAGTTAGGAGCAGTTAGGAGCACGGACGGAGTTCATGACCAACATGCTACGTAAATGCGCAGGCAATGCACTTAGCCTTGCATTACGTATTACACACTGTACTGGTGTGCTTTCGTAGGTGAACTTCAACTTCGCAAGAACTGTACGGCAGTTACGTGTGCGCATGTGCACGTTATAGGTAATTAAAAACTTAACGAAAAGAATGTGGGAAGTGGCATAATTTATGCAGGATAATAAGCCTCGGGTTTCCAAAGTTGCTACAGTACAGTACGTGCACCAAATGTGTACAGATGATGTGGTTTGCACTGAAACTTGAAAAAACGTAGCGCGAAGTCATTTCTTCCTGTAGTACAATTTGCATGCAGATGTGCGGCATGGTCCATGGCATGCACACCTTGTAGGTAATACTGTGTGCCCTTTCACGCACCTGAACTGTGCTGCACTGAGAGTTACGGCAACAACTACGATGATTGCTATGATTTGGAGAGCTTAAAATGTTGCAAGTTTTGTGAATATCAGTGCTGATATTTTGGGCGGGAACTTAAAGAAATGCGTGTTTTGGAGAATTATAAAGATTTTTGCAGAAACTTTGAAGTGTATTTTAGCCCTATTTCCAGTTTTCAAATAATCGGTGGTGGTAATCGGTTGAAGGACAAAATTTTACCGATGCCGATTATATACCGATTATGCGATAATCGGCCCGATGCCGATTATCAAACAGATGATCGGTCGAACACTACTTGAGTCCGTTACTGGCCATATAATTTCGTAAAAACGTATCTGAAGAATGTGCTAGTATCAAGCAAAAATATATATATAACACAAAAATTTGAAATTCTTACTACCCACAAGGGGATGTTCGTCACTACTTGCTCGAGCTTAGATCCAGACCCTGTACATAGAAGACATACACTGAATCTTGCTAGCCCATTGGCAGTGGTGTCCAGTGGTCTCCACTTTTTCAAGAATTGGTATTGAAATGGGATTTTAAAACTCTGAAATGCTCATAAGCATAGAAGCGCAAGTTAAGGCAGCAAACGGAAGCCATTTTCTCTCTTCTTTGTCCGTATTTCTTAAGTTATATTTTAAGCCCATCAGTTTGACTTTACAGACTACTTTAGCTGAACTTCAACTAGACAGCGCCTCTTTGCAAAGAAAAAGAAGACATTTAACTCACGTTTAAATCAGAAGTTGGGTAAGATGGCTGATTCATCTCCCAATATTCCTTTGAAATGTTTCCTTTCCAAGTTGTCACAAACATAGTTTGAAAATTGAACAATGGATCTCATACTAGATTCAGTTTGAAATGCTTGAAACTCAAAAGTAACTTTTTGTCATCTTCTGAGAGAAATACCAAATACTTCCTTAGACAACCAAAATTTTGGTCTGCCTTCACTCTAAAATTACCTCTGTTTTATGTCCCGTTAACTTTTGGTACCGTTTTCCCGTTTTGTACGAAGTATAACCGAAGTTGTTTTCCCAGGGAGTTGCTATTTGACAAATAGCAACTCCCTGGTTTTCCACTATGTAGAATAGTACAGTTGTATATGGGCCTGTGTATTGATGAACCCCTATATATACACTAGTGAACGAAGCAATACTTCTCACCCCAATAATAATAATAACGGTTACGTAACCCTGGAGGAGAAATGGAAGCAATTACGTATCCCCAGGGGTATTGTTCTGTGTGTATAACCTTGTACCAGGGAACTTCCATCTCTAGCAACACCCTGACCAGACAGCCAGAGAGTCCATGGCAACTCTGCTTGTACCAAACCAGTTGACTCAATGAAGATTGTCCTGTGAGGCAAAAGGTTTCGTAGAGATATAACTTTGATGATTACATCAATTATTTTCTTTGCAAGAGCATAAGCTATGCATCATCTTTATAAAAGTTTCTGATACATACATATCGTGGAAAATTCTGTAATATCAACAGTACGAGGTATGTTCAAAGCGCATTACTTACACACACTACGAAGTTGATTTCCGGAGCTGACGTCCATGATTCTTGGGTCAATGTACTTTCACTTTTTGAGCTGTTGTGTTGGAAGGGGTACCCATATCGTTTTAGCATTTCTCTTTCACCGTCCGGGGTGGTATTTTTGAACATAAGGGCTATTTTTGGTGATAGATATGGTCAGAGAATGACACCAAATGGCTGTAATTGGTCACTTCATAGGCTCTTTAAGAGTTGTTTTTGGACATTTGGATCTGGTATGGATTAATGGATCATATTGAAAGGTTTGAGTCAAGTATATAGTACAATTGGATTAAATCCAAAGTTACGAAAGCAAATATTCTTCTTTTTTCTTACTTACTGTTTTTGCAAGTCATAAATCATTGTTTCAACAATGTATTAATATTCCTGGCCATTAATTGTGGTATCAACTTGACATCGCTTCCGAAAACAATGTTTTAGATCCTTTACAGAACAAAAACTAAAAGGAAAAATTGTCTTCCTACAGTAATAAATAATCAAAATTTTTTGTACACTGGGATAAACTTTTTGGTCAAATCCTTAAGATTTACATCCTATAGATGGTGCAATTTTGTGCTTCTAAAAGGAACCTAATGCAGAGCTGCTGCCTTGTTATCGGCCAGCAAGTAAAACACTGGAAGTTTCAGATATCGTAAGTTCAGACTCAAAAAGTCACTCAGTTGGAATTTGATCAGTTTGAGCAATCCTTGATTCAGTAAATATCTTGAAAGGGTGAAAGATTTCACCAATTAGGCATAGCTTATTTTATGTTTGTTTTTCCAGCTAATTAGTCACATGTCCACATACAGTAACTACAAATAGTTATCAAGATGTATGCCTAAGTAATTCTTTGGAGATTTTACTTGAGACTCTTGCTGTCTCAGTGCTCAAAAAACTGCTTGGAAGAAACTCTGTAGTAGGTATAGGTTCTGTAGAAAACTGTCCAGATGAAGGGGATATCCAAAGAGAAGTTGCAGTGCAAACTGAAGATTTTTTTCTCCCTTAAGGAGTGAAACTTGAAGTCAGATTAAAAGTGTTTCTTAGCTCTTCAGAGTGGTAAGATTAGAATCTAGCACTGGGTGATCGTTTGAAGTGGCTAGTAATGTCAGATTTGCGAGTGGTTTCTAGGGAAATGCTGGAGGTTAATGACCTATATTTGGTTGTTGGATTAATCATTTAAAGTAAGTGGTTAGCAAAAACTACTCAAGCAGTGTCATATAGAGGTTTTTACTTAAAGTTCCGGTGACATACCACCCGAAAAGTCTGTTTTCACTTGGCAGTTGAAGAGTAAAGATCCATTGGAATAATTTTGATATCTTTTACCGTTCTCAAGATATACCTCTTCAAAGGTTGATGGTCTCTGAAGTAACTCATTGCCTATGCAAAAATAATGATGTAGAGTGTTGCACAGTGATAAAGATTTCGTTTGTTAACCATGTATTAATTATCTCTGATCAGATAGTTTGCAGTTTGATGAGTGATATCAATATTTTTCAAAGAAACAGTTTTAACTTCCATAATGAATCCCTCAGGGGATAACGACGCTACAAGTGTCCTTGAAATGAAGGTTGAAAAAACAAAGGCCAACAGTAGCCATATTTGGTATATCCATCTTTCGACATCACAAATTGTATATGTAGCTCATGTTTATTCATGATACAAGAGTGAAATAGAAACTTTCCAATAAAATGCTCAATATTTGATGGAATTTGATGGGAATTCCAGCTGTTTTCTGGATTTTTAATGCTTTTCACACCAAATATCCAACTACAGTATGTAATTTTCATGTCACTAGACCTCTAGGTCTTTTTTGGAAAGAAGTGATCTTGAGACCTCTGTGTGTATCCATTGTGTGTATTTGTTTGTATGTGAGATACTGTAGATCCCCTATGTATTGCAAAGTTTATACTCATATACTGTATATTGTTGTGATGTTACTCTGGAGCCTTTGTATATAGTACATACCAGGACTTAGACTATCTTCTGTAGAAAAAATGAGTACTGGCTATAATAGTGTTAAATGGTTGCAAAGTAAACAATACATAGCAACAGTTGGCATGGTAAATATCAAGTACAAATAAAACATACGGTCCTAAAGCTCTTCATAGTACAAATCATCAAACATTTCAGAACAATTGGTGGATATTGTAGACCTTTTTCTGCAACTTTAGTGGTATGTGTACTCCATTATTGCAGGAGTTAAATTGTCATACATCTATTGTCATTGTCTGCCTGTATGTATTAAGCCAGCTCAAGTATGAGAACAACCAGCCATCTGCTGCTGCTGTATCATACAGAAGCTGCAACTTTTAATACATGTGTATGTATTCTTTACAAAACTAAATGGGAGACACCACAGTGATCATATGTACAGTAAAGTTTGGTGGCAGTCTCTTCGAGGGTGGTATAAATTAATATTTGTTGTAAGGGTGTATGCATAAATTTTCTCTGAAAACATTGCCCTTGCCAATAAAAATTGAAAGGGTCGTGATAGTACTTTTTAAGGGCAGTTTCTTAAATTTACAGTAGAGAGGAATTATCCGTTACCTCTGGATGATGTTTTGCTGTATCAACAGTATTAAGCTCCCTCAATTAACAGCTTTGGGGCCTTGGTGAGAGAAAAGAGCAGTTTTGTGACCAAAATGTTATTAATAATCAATACAACTGTTGAAAGTATTGTATGAGTATATACTTTAAGAGTATACTGATAGGGAGGATGGGGCTCTGTATTTCTTACATCGTAATCTGCGGACAAGAAAGAAGTTTTTAACTCCCATATGTCTTTTCCGTTTCAGAATACAGCAGATACAGCTATTAGGTAGAGATCTCCGAGGTCCTGAACACGATAAACTTTGGAACCAGTTAGAGGCAGAAATTCATCTTCATAGACACAAGACAGTAATCAGAGCATGTCGGGGAAGGAGAACCAACAAACAGAGGGTACCTCAGCCACCAGGCCATGTAAGTGTAGAGGATATGTACTTTTTAAAGGGGTAATGTACATTTGTCTCAAAGAGTTTATGCAGTGCTCCCTCATGAACCCTTTTGGGGCTGCCAGTAGTTTGGGAAAAGGATGCCAGAAGGGCATTATAATGCAACAGAGGGAGAGCGGTTGAGTCCTGTGGTATGGTTAATATTCAGTGCTTGGTGGGACCATCTTAAAGTTCCCAAGCACCTGGAATAGAACCTCCTTGGGTAAAATCAAGGAGTTGGGGAACTTAAAGGATAGTACAACCATGGCAGTTGAAAACCAGCCTAGAGAGACAGGAAGTGTGTATAAATCAGAGACTAAAAGCCTGTGAAACATCCTGGAGTTGACTGTTCTTTTATCCTCTGTGGCACCATCAGTCAAGACTGCCCTCTGCCTGCTTAACTGGTTGAGTGTAGGTTTGAGAAATATGATGTTACAGAGGTCCCTCTGTTAAAGTGTACCAATTCCTCATGCTAGGATGGGCCAGTAATGCCAGATACAAAATTAGAGTAAGCAATTTCTCAAACCCAAAGTAATTTGGGGTTACTTACTGTGACACGTTAGAATTATATTTAAGGCAGACATGTTTCACCCCACCTGACTTCATGACCTTGAGACATGAGCTTAAATTTGTGATGGGTAATGAATGTGCCAAAGAATTTATTGAAAATGTTTTATACTCATTTCATAACTTTTCACATAAACATAAAAATCCATATTTAAAACAATGAATACATTATTACTCATGTTAATGAAATGCTGACCTTTTGATCTGAATATTTATTGTATCATTGACCTTTACAAGATACATGTGTATAAATTCTTGACCCTTGAAACATTCTTTAAATCATTCATGTGAAATACAACTGAATCTTTTATGACTTTTCGTAATGTGACAAGTTCATGAAAAAGGAATCCCCATCTGATTCATTCAGACAAACATGGCTACAAGCAAATCCAAAAGGGAACCTATTTTGAATAGTCTGTCAAGACAACTTCATAATCTTTCATGATTAAATCTGACGATAGTTCCTTTGCAATCAGAGGAGGATATTATTAAAGGTGAAACCTTTTAATTGGGCCCCAGTTACTATTGTAGGGTAAATTAGTTAAGAGGGGCATGCATGTAAACCATTTTTGCTAATTGCCTTTTAAAATAAAATTGCATTTAAGTAGCCCATGAATCAAGGATGAGCCAAGTACGCCTTTCTGAATATTGTTTGTGTGCAACACCACAACAGCCTTGCCATAAAGTTTTTTATCCTTTTCTTTGCCTACTTGTTTCCGTGTGAAAATTCTTAGGACTAAATTTTCTCAGTATCCTATTCTTGCAGTGATTTTGGGGGAACAGGATTAACCATTTGTGAAATGTAACTTGTGTGAGATGCAACCAATTTTCCAAGGAATAACTCTTTTAATTTTTGATCCAAAGAAGCTTAAAGGTATGAACCCACCCCACTTTGGCATATTGCATTTGATGACCTGTTTCCTTCATTTCAATGGGACACAATTCCCAAGCTGCTCAAAAAGAACAAAAGGATTCCATCTTTCTATGTTATTGGTCCCCTGAAGATGGGTCATTCCAGTCCTAGCTAGGGACAGCACAACAGTACTAGCGTGAGATGAACGCAGTCAAAACTTTGGACGTGGGGAACAGGAGGACAGATTGAACAGGACAATTGATGTCCAACTGAATAGCTTCATCATGGTGAGACTCCTGTAGAACACCCTGTAAATGAAGGTTCCATGACTTCTATTTTCAAATACTATAGTAACTCCCCACAGACGGCGCTTCTCATTTTCAAATCTTCTGTTTTTCATAGCCACTTGCTTAAAACTTTTACCTTCCACCAACCACACAGACATGGCTGTTCTTAATTCTTACCCTCCCGCTCCCCCAAAAACATATTATTAGTCATAGCGAGGGGTTGTGCCAAAAGCGGCACCTGACGGGATTCTTTGTGCGCACCACAAGAACCACCAAACCACATGCAACAAAAAATTTGCTAAGGGTGCAGAGGTAACTACCTCTTTTAACTCATGGTTTGTCTACTGCCTTTCAAACAACCATTTAGAAGTTGATAGTTTTTGGTTTATTTTTTGGCATACGTTTTCTATACATAAAAAATCAAGTGGTTAATTGAAGATGTGTAACAATGGCATGGGTTGGATGTAGACTTAATAAAAACTATTGCATAATCAGCATCAGACTATACACATTTGAACGGTCTTGTGTATGCGGTAGTGGTGTGGCATACATACGCCTGTGCTACTTGCGTGCCTTCTCTTCACGGTCGACCTAAGGTGAAAAATTACACACAGACATGTGTGTCGTAAAAGCATTTATGGTGCTTCATCGTGTCACGATGAAAACATGTTGTACAACACTCAGGGCGACAGTAGATAGGCCTTTCCCAAAAAATGACGCAGACGTGATAATGGAGGTGAGCTGGAAGCCACCGGATTGTGAGAGTATGCACGTATGGGACAGTGAGGACACCGACAGCCTAGAGATATCATGCTCATTGGGTGGATCGTCATTATATGTCACGTTCTGATCGTACATGTCGTACAAACGCCTGTGTGGTCCGAAAACTAATGGGCACATACATCGGACAGTGGTTTCTGTCCTACGTGAAGCTCTGATTGGGACTGCAGAAATTTAGATAGGGTATATGACAGTTGAATCAAACTTGGGTTTCTGGTTGCAGATAGCTGTGACATATACATGAAGCAGCTTTCGTGTATTTCTATAATAATAATAAGATTTGTGGCCCCTGTCTAATCTCTTCTCTGGACGCATTAGTAGTGCCAACGGCCTGAGGGTGGTACGTATACATGCAGTGTGGACTCATACGCGATACTGTGTTGCATACATGCCTGAGGGGGGCCTTCGATTTCGTGAGGGGCGCGATCAAGTGCTGTGCCTGTGGGGTAGTCTCTCTGCTGCATCTGTGTGCCAGTGTGCTTTGTACTGGATCGCCGGTGACCCGACAGAGGCAAACAGTAATTCTAGGAGCAGCCCAACGTTTATATGAAAACAAGTGCTCTTGTCCCATGGAACACCGACCTGGCCTGTTTTACAATTACAAATTTCGGTAAATAGTTGTCCTTGGCTCCTACAACTGTTGAGACCCTCCGGATGTAGATGTATGGGTTTTGAAAAAGGGTAATTGGCATTGTTTCTGTACACCTAACAACACATAATGAATTCTCACCTGTCTAGTCTTGACAAGCCCCCTACTGATAGGATGCAGCACATGTTACAAGCCAGTTTATGGTTAGAACTGGTAAGATATGTAGCGCGTACCACTGAATACTGCAGAATAACATGGTAGGTCAACACGAGTGTAACCAAATGAGATTGCCATGTACATAAGATACCTTTCTATTCGTTTAAAAATTAACGTAGGCTTTTTTAACACTCAATTCCTTATTACAGCACCGGTACAAATTTTTCCCAGATCCCCGTCTGATTATTTTCCCCCCCTAATTTGGAACTGTCCAGAAGCAGCCTCCTATAGGATAGCTGCCCATCGACGGCTAAATACGACCTCAAGCTGCACATCATGTACACAGCAGAACACTTTTTCTTCACACACACTCAAGCTACAACCTGCAAAGCCTTCAATCATAGTCTACCGACCAGCATGTTGGCGAAAACTGTCAGGTCGCGCGGGCACCCATACTTTTCACACTGTCAAACCCGCCAACCCCAGTTGTCATCCCCGACAGCTTCGAGTTGTTTTTTTAGTAACACCATACCTTAGGTGGTTTTGGAACCCCTCCTTATGGATTCAGACACAAGCCCACTGAATACACCCCATGAATAAATTTCATTAATTTCCAGAGTCGTCTCAACCGCAAGATTCAGCGTAAATATGGAAACTTAACAATCATTGGCCTGGAAAAGATTTGGGCATGTGCCAAGCTCTCACATGCTGGCTCAATTTTCGCGTATTTAGACACATGAGCAAAATTTCCTCTCCAAAAGTCGGATAGATTTCTCAAAAGGTTTATATAAAGGGCAGCCCCCCAAAACTTTTAAACACGAAGTGCAAATCAAAGCCACTTTTCTGCGACAAGCCAAGACAGCACGCTATAATAACAAACAACACAACCTAACAAACCAAGGTCACTAAAACAACTTTCCTTCATTTATTCCTTACTAGTTTTGATACTATGAGTGATTTTTAGGTGCATTCTAACAACTTGTTCTTTAGCACAACAATACACAAGCTTTAATATAAAACAGCCAGTTATCCACTGCCATCTGCCGTCCCTGTTGTGTCGCTTGTCATCAGCGCTCTACCACAACTTCAGTAATATCTAGCTAGTACCAAAGTTGTCATCTTGGGCGAGAGGGGGGAAGAATCCAACTTGAAACATAAACCCCAATCAATACTTAGTAAGGCAGCCTAGACAGCGCGTTTACATCAACAAATACGGTCCTGAATAATCACAAATATATCTATGTCCAACATGCACTAGCAAGTCAAACCAGTAATAACGTGACTCACACACAAATGCATACTCTCCTACCAACCACTTAGGATGCTCTCAATGTTGACATGTCCTTAACCGAGGACAAACCAACAACTGACCGCTAGATCAGAAAAAGGTTCTACAACCGAAACCTTTTGCGGGTCTACACAACCGATACACTACGAACAACCGGCAAGCGAATACGTACCCTCTACTGCATGCACATTGTCACACACTCTACAGCGTGTATCCATAATCTGGAAACCACGGCTAACAAACAACATTAGCTGCACTGGCATTTGTCAAGAGTAAACTTCTTAAACTGTTTACAGTCCTTTGCCCCCCAGCTGCGAGCTGGTGCAACATTTCCTGTTTCTTCTGTGACGTCCATGATTGCAATAAAAGGTCCCTTTTAGCTTACACCAAAGAAATGCCAGTAATCAGCTGTTTATACCCCCCTTGTGGACAACGTGTATTATCTCCTGCACCCGATAAAGGGCTGCGCGCAACTCTGTAACTAACCCAATGGTCGGTGAATTTTCGACACCAGGATTCTCCCATTGATCTGGCGTACAAAAATTGTATAGCTCACTTAGACTATTCTCATTATATAAGACAATCACACGACAAACACCATAAATCAATAAAACTATTTCCAACAAAGAATCTATTAATACGCAATGCGAAAGGCCTGATTACCAACCATGGCATCTTCATATGCCCAATAAGTCATGTGCGGGTTTTGTTAGTCGGCGCGTGTATATCTGTTCTCCATCACGTCTTCAAGACACACTACCAATGAAAAACTTGTGCAACGGTCCCGCCCATTGCTACTGACTGTTTCTAAAAAAAGTGTAGGTTTGACACAATGATGTTATCAGTTAAAAACGCTTTCGTCTTGCCACTATAAGAATATTTACATAACTGTACGTGACTAACCAATCCGTGACAGTTAGAAGAAGATCAACTCCATCAACATAATAGGCTTATGTATATAGTGAAAATGGCATGACATCCTCTGTATAACAGTTTTCAACAGCTTGTGTAGAGTACTGTAATTTGAAAAGAGGCAAATGCCATATTCCAATAAACCTACCACGAAGGTAGCCCAGTTTTACCTTCGTAAGAGAGTTGTGTGACCATCATTTTTAGTGGTCTTGAAACGTCAGGGGGAGAGGGCCCACCCAAGCCTTAAAGGTCTGGCCAGACCACTGCAGAGTCCACTAGATCCACACACAAATCCTCTTATTGTGGACTGGGTTTGAGCATTAGGAGTAGCAATATTAGAGCACCCCTAAGACTGGCACAATCCTTTCATCACAGACAGGGGACAGCTATCGCTTGTTTTACCCGACGTCATGTTTACTGTTCTGAGGTCCTCTATGCGCCTACCGACAAGTCTGTATGAACAAGGGTAGTAGTTAGGAATAAGGGTTTAGGTTATACCTAACCCTTATCCTAACAAACCGACCTCAGTGGTAGATTTGTCGGAATATACAGAGACCATCAGAACAAAGAAACGTCGTAATATGGAGGGGTAACCCTTTCATCTAATGTAACTATCACACTATGTGTGTCACACTTTGCTTCTTTGAAAGTTCACATGCATTATAACTTTTGTTGCTTGCTGAACTGTTTCATATGGTAACAAGTATCTGACAAAATATTAAATATTTTTCCTCCAGTGGTGGTCATCTTTTATAACACTTGTTCATACACGGATCCCTAACCCCAAGAAGCAGCCATCATTAGTATTGACTACAAAAAAGTTTTATAATAAGCCTTCACTTCACCAAACATCATTCGCCCACGGACACAGAGCAAAAACAACCGTTTTTGGCGCACAAATTGCAAGAGCGATCTAAGACGAATCGAGGAAAGATTACTTCTCTGCGAGAAGACCCAAAACATGGTATTCGACTATCCAATCCCACCTGCTGCTACACCAAAAAGCCGCCACATGGACGCATGTAATTTTGTGTTTGCTGTGAACTCCAGAAGAAGAGTTCGGAGTGACCCCAGGCCTAAAACACCCTACATAGGATACTGTGGTCGTTTGAAGACTGGGCATACCAATGTATTTTGGTTCTGTGAAAAACCATTTCCAAATGATGATATGAATTGTTACCTCTACTAATTTCCATACGGCAGTACATTTCTGTGCAGAGAATGACGTGAGAAACAGAAATTGTGGACCAAATACCCTCGGGGGGCGATCACACACCACTATCCTCTAGAGTAACAGTGCTGACAAATCACTATTCAGCATAATCATTTTGTCAAGTTCTGCGAACACCTGGCTGAATACTAATGAATATTTCCCAAACCCAGATATACTCAACACTTGAAAAGTGCCTGCAATACAACACGTCCGTTACAGTATGTGCCTACAAGACTGTCCCTGTCCTCTATGGTTTGTTGAAGTATGCATACTTACTCAATTCACACTTTCCTGTTATCATACAGTACAAGTACACAACAAAAGGACTTGCCAAGAAATGCAGCACACTGTGGCTAACTCTTCAAACCAAAATCCCCCCACTTTTTTGAAGCAGTCCATGGACACACACGTCCAGACACCTATCATTACCCAGTGGCTGAGTGGGCACACACATCACTCAGCAGACCCACTGTAACATTTACCCGCAATCACTTCTGTACCCCGTGTTCCATACACACACCCCACATGTCACTCTATAGGTGCGCAACCGCGGTCACGTGGTGTCCGCTTGATTGCAATATGCTTGTACATCACAAACCACTGCAAAACACGAGCAAAAACATTTCTACACCTTCATGATGAGATACAAAAGCAGCGACCACAAATCGTAAGCCCAGGCAGCATGCAGCACGTCGTTGTGACTTAACTCCTCCAGTGAAATCCTGTGAGATACACAAATTCTCATCACCTCCACCAACGTACAGATTACCGAATAGACCCCACAAAGCATCGCAATGATACCCATAAATACATAGTGTCAGATAGTGACCAGTCAAGCACAGTCCCATGAAGTCACGCAGCTACACACACAAAGACGCACGTACTATTCTCGGTTGTTGACAGTACAATAATCGGTACAAAAATATACACTCTGCGTCATCACACAATAAGCACGTGTAAATGTTTCCAAAGCAATGAGAACCATATGGAACATGTATAATGTGAAGGTACAGGTCATGAGTACCAGTAACAAGACGCACTATTATCTGGTTGTGAGTACAAGTAATGGTACAAATTAACTCTAGGTTCACAAGTACAGGTAAACTGTTCCAAAGCATGAGAAACCATTAGACATATAATAATGTGACAGGTACAAGTCAGGAGTACACAATACAATGAGCAGTATATCTGGTTGTGAGTACCCATAGTAATGATACCAACACCTTTAAATTATGTCAACAACAGTACAGGAAATGTGCCAAAGCTTCTCCAATCAGCCACCTGAGACAACCATTAGATCACTATAATCAATAAGTGAGTACAAGTCATGAGTACCCATACAAGAACAGCATATAACTCTGATTTGAATGTCGCAATACACAGTTCAACAAAGTACAAAGTTCCATTTTCTCCCACCAACAGTACAAGGTAATGTTCCCAAACCATGAGTACCAGCGAGTGCGTTAAGTGACAGTAGTGAGTACACAGTCTGGAGTACGACACTTCTACCCTGGATCTCTGCACATGTGCTGTAGTACAACTACATAGCTTTTTTCTCATGAGTACAAATAGCAAAAAATGTCTCATTAGTAGCAATGCTTTAATTTAAGAGTCAAAATCGTGGAGTATGAGTACAGTTGCGAACCAATGTACAAGCCTGTCTCAAGCATTTAGCACAAAGTATGTACTTACTCCCCCAGTACATCAGGTCCTGAGTACTAATTTAAATAGAGCTAACACAGCCTCGCCCACAGCTCCTTTACACACACTTCATTCTGTTTATAAGATATATCTCTCCTTCAACACATCCTTCCAGCGTTCACTGAAAAGCCACCTACAGTGACTGCTAATAGTTTGCAGGGTGGCCAAATATGCTTTATTAGTGTTCATTTTTTTTTTGTAGTCAGTATACTTTAACCCCTGGGACTACCAGCATGATTTTCAAGATTGTAAATTGCATGTACTGGAATATTTCATGGATATGTTTATACTAGTCCCAAGTCAAATGAATGGTATGAAATGCACTGTAACTCTCATATCCATATGCTGCACTTTGTCTTGTAGAGAAAAAACCTTCATTCCTTGTGAAAGTTATTTGCAACAAAATAATTTTCGCTAGTAATTTAGTACAGTATGTGAATTTTTTCTCGGTTACACCTCTATATTCGGACAAGTCTACAAATCGAGCGTCAGTGTAAGGGAAAAGGGTTTAGGTTCTGAACCTAACCACCCTGGACCTTGATGTAGACTTGACGGACAACACTAGAGACATCAGAACAAAGAGTTGTCAGAACAGAGAGCAGTCCCCAAAATTTTGCTCATTACAATTGGCTTCAGCTTTTTGCTTACTTTTCTTTCTTTTCAGTTTCCTTTTGTATTGCTATTGAATTGATATATCTTTTAAAACTTATGAGTTAAAAAGATTCTTATTTTATGTGCTCTTTAGCCCAAAATAATTGTAAATTTTAAAATATTTTTATGAGTTATGCAGACTGAAAAAAAACTGTTCTGAACATCCAGTTCATAAAGTATTCGATTATGAAAGGTATTCTAAAGCTTGAGAATGGTTCCCAAGCGATCAGCTATTGAAAAGATTGTGGGGCAAGAGCACGACTGATGATTCACTATGTTGAACATTACAACTCTAAAGGTTTGGTCCTGTTTGCTCATGGCCCTCAGGCCCGCCCTTGTAGAATTTTTCACAGGTAACACAAGGTACATCACATGTACCCCTCCTGTGAAATTTAACAAGTATAACAACCCTTTTGCACTGTGGTTCAAATTATGTGTGACTGGCGCACGACCATTTATTGAGCAGGGGGAGCTAGTGTACATAAGGACTGGTGGACTCCCTGCCTTGACCACTTCTTCTCTCAACTATGCCATCTTTTGAATAGCGGAAGAAGATAAATGCCACAAACCACGTGCATGAAATACACACCATTTTCCCCCTCATTATTTTGCAAAAATGAGTATTTCCATTCATTTACCTCTAATATCCACTTCACAAACTGGAGCACATCTCTCCATCTCAAGCGCATCCATGGTCTAAAACACTGCTGCAGCAAAAATTTGTGATAAGGAATTAAATTTGTTGGTCAAATTTTTCCATGTAGGCCAGTTTACCCTAATTTCGGGGCATGTAGCCTGTCAGTTGAAGGCCAAAGTGTCAAAATGTGTAAAAAAGCCACAAGTGACGATTCTCTTTGCTTCTTTGCCGGAAACAATTTTCAAAGTGAAAAGGAATAGCTGAAAACTTCAGGCTTGGTCCATGGTAAATTACGCTGAACAGTCTTGAGAGAAATGAAAAGGAAAATTGCTTACCTAGTTCAGAATGTAAACGATTGATTTGTTTTAATGATATAGGTTACTGTGACTGTTAGTAACCTCTTTGGTCTCAGATTGTATGTAACACATAGGTGATGCAGAGTAAAGGGAGATGCCATTTTGATTTCAGAGCCATTGGAGATATTTGAAAATTCCTGTTAGTTTCTCCTAGTTTGGTTTCTGACATCGTGAAGGAAATTTTTAAATCCCAATTTTCCCACACAAGTTTTAAAATGTAAAATGTTCACTTCATTTATCCATGTATCTCATACTCCCCATATTTACAGTACCAAATCATTTCATTAGCAAAATGGTTTTTTGGCTTCTCTAGTTTGTGTCCCAAATTTTTTGGCTAAATTTTGGCTGTTGTATTGGTACTCACCACCTGGTTGTAGAGGTAACCAGCATAAAAAGAAACCATTCATATGATATAGTTTCAATAAGCTTGTGACCATCATTGCTTTTCCAAACCTGGCAGAGTCTGGTTTGAACAGGATTACCATGGCCAAACATCCAACTTTTTCCCACGCCATATTGTCTGGCTTCTTGCTTGGGCAGCCTGTCTTTCATCCAGAGTTACTTTGATGCCAGAGGTTGCATTTGTTTTCTCTTTTTGATTTCTTGTGCCAAGTAAGCAGCCAAAGCAAGGAAATCTATGAGCGCGATGGTGATGTTCGTGTGTGTGTATGTGTGTTTGTGTGCACACCAAAAACTCGTGGTAATCCGCGATAATCTTCAAGATAGGAATGAACCCGACCTCACTTTTCAATAGTTAAGGTATGTAGGTTTGGTCATGTTGAGAGGGGGGGGAAGAGAACACCTATTGTTTTTTGCAGAAGGTCAAAGGTCATTTGAGGTCCACCACAGGTAAAAGCCCAAAACCTTGTTAATCTCGATATATCACTCCAGATATTGAATGACCGAACTACGATACTTTTTTCAACATAGTTGTATCATGTAGATTTGTCATGTCGAGACGCGAAAACAAGAACCCCTATTGTTTTTTGGCAGAGGTCAAAGGTCATTCATCCTCAGATCATCGGAGGTCACTTGTCCCAAACCTTGTAACATCGTGGATATGTTTGAACAAGTAGAATGACTGATGACCTTGTTATCGACATAGTTATGTATGCGTAGATTTGTCATGTCAAAATGAAGAAACCCCCCACACCCACTTGTTTTTGGCATAGATCCAAAGTCATTTGAGCGTCCACTACGAGTATCCAAAGCGTCCAACAAACAACCTTGTAAATCCCCGTTGATATCTCGAGGGTAGTAATGGCAGACACTTTTTCATAGTTGGTATGAGATTTTGCCATGTCATCTGCGGAGAGAACCCTATGTTTTTGTAATGTGCTGACAGAGGTCCAAGGTCATTCAAGGTCCACCAGAGGTCGTCGAAGTCCAAACAACCTTGTAATCCCGTGACATATCATTTGAGAATAGGAATATGCCAGACAGTTTTCATAGTTGGGTGTGTGGATAAGTATGTCATGTCAAGAGAAAAGAAAAAAAAAACCCCCCCTATTGGTGTTTTTGGCAGAGGTCAAAGGTTCAATTTCAAAGGTCACCTGGGGTTCAAAGAGTCCAAAAAAACCCGGACATCATGATATTTTGAAGTAGGAATGACTGACGACTGAAGCTTATCTCATAGTTTGTATGTAGAGTGTTGTGTCATGTCAGGAAGGGGGAGAACCCTTTTTGTTTCTTTGGCAGAAGAAAGGGTCATTCAAGGTCACCATAGGTTGGAAGTACCAAAAACACTGTTTTTTATATTTTTTTTTTTTTTTTTTTTTTTTTTTTTTTTCATTTTTTTGGGTTTTCTTCAAAGTTTTGGTTCAAAGGTCATGTGGCCATGAGCCTAGATGCTGACGCGCAATGGCAGAAGGTGTAACATTTCTAAGTGTGACCACACATCATAAAAAACTGATGAGTGAAGTAGAGAAGTATAAAAAATTTGATGGATGACACCTCAGTGTAACAAAGCACTACGCTCCCCCTTTTGGCAAGGCGAATCACGAAGACCCCCTTTGGGCGCTTCTGGTTGAAGGGTTTGCGACAAGGTCACATTGAAAAAATAATGACATATTAATTCATTCATCATAATGATAATGATGATGTGACCAAAAATAACCTAGTTAATACATCCCAAACATATAAGAGACTCTACACGTAGCAAAAACTTAGCATCCAACCATCTGTAGATGACCATGATTCACAAACCCTGCACGCACACCACCGTCCAATCAGCTGACAGACATATGAAGTGTAGCCTGGTCAGGTGGCATGTATTACATTATGCACACAGTGCTAGTGTGTAGCAGTGACCTGACATAGCTGAAAGAAGGCCATGTTCTCCTTTTTTGGGAAGTTGTGAAATGGTCACCCTATGATGGGAAGAACTCTCTCCCTCTTTAAGAAGATCTCTATGTGCTGCTCTTTGGGGTGCTGTAATTGGTCATGACCCACTCACTGAATGTCCTCCTCACAGACTGTGAAGTCTGAACACTCCTAATTAAAGCACAAAACTTTTTCTACCAAATCAGATTGGTCACTAATAGTAATAGATAAGGTTTGTTAGAGGTAGTTGATTCAGTGTATCCCTTTGACTCATCATAAGATAATATTAATTTAATCTACCTACAAAAACAGTGAAGAATGCAAAGGACTTATTCATGTTAGAAAGCTAGTTATGATGCACAACCAACAAAGTTTTGTGTAAAATATAAGATGATAGGAAGTAATTAAGTTTAAGCTTCTATTAAAGCAAGTGGTTGTTGGCTTTTAGTTACATCTGGTGTGAAATTGTCACCATAATTTATGTCTTTCCATGACAAACTTATTACTTTAGGACCATTCGAGGGCAGGAGGTATTGTGATAACTCATCGTTTTTTTTGTTTTTTTTCCTCTCATTCATCATTCCACAACAATGCCCTCTGTTTTCCCCAAGAATTTTCTTGTCACCACAATTTCTGAAAAACTTTTAATCCAATAAGCAACCTCCTCACCAACTAAAAATGCATGCGTAATGTAAGATAGGTCTGACAATAAAGTGAACACATCACTGCATATCTGACCAATCAATATTTTGCCCGTCGTTCTCAGACATGCAAACCCCCTCACCTGTTAATTGCTCCTCACCCACTTTGTGCCTCCCACCCATGGGTGGTGATCATGGGGGACATAACAACCCCCAACAATTTTAAGTGGGGGGACATAACATTCAAAATGTTACCCCCAATATTATAGAGAGTATGCAGAAAAAAATGTTACACACATTTTCTATAGGAATAATTGTGATATTAACCTATTATGGCAAGCTGGGGTTAGAACTTTAGCTCAGAGAATGTCATCTGTGTCCTCTAGAATACACCAAATCACTTGGCATCCAGGGGTTTTACCCCTGGCACCTCAACAGGGGACCAACTTAGGTCCCCTGTTGAGGTCCAGGGGTAAAACCCCTGGATGCCAAGTGATTTGGTGTATTCTAGAGGACACAGATGACATTCTCTGAGCTAAAGTTCTACCCAGCTGCCATTAATAGGTTAATATCACAATTATTCCTATAGAAATGTGTGTAACATTTTTCTGCATACCTCATAATATTGGGGGTAACATTTGATATTATGTCCCCCCACTAAAATTGTTGGGGGTATGTCCCCCATGATCACCACCCATGGTGGGAGGCACAAAGGGTGAGGAGCATTACAGGTGAGGGGGTTTGCATGTCTGAAACGAGGCAAATATTGATGTCATATAGCAGTGATGTGTTCACTTTTGTCAGACCTATCTTACATTACCATGCATTTTTAGTGGGAGGAGGTTGCTATTGGATTAAAAGTTTTTCAGAAATTGTGACAAGAAATTCTTGGGAAAACAGAGGCAAGTTGTGGAATGATGAGAGGAAAAAAAAACATGAGTATCAATACCTCCTGCCTGCATGGTCTAAAAGTTTGTCATGAAAGACATAAATTATGGACAATTTCACACCAGATGTCACTAAAAGCAACAACCACTTGCTTTAATAGAAGCTTAAACTTAATTATCCTACATCTATATTTTACACAAAACTTTGTTGTTATGCATCATAACTAGCTTTCTAACATGAATAAGTCCTTTGCATTCTTCACTTTTTGTAGTAGATAAATTAATATTATCTTATGATGAGTCAAAGGGATACACTGAATCAACTACCTCTAACAAACCTTATCTATTACTATTAGTGACCAATCTGATTTGGTAGAAAAAGTTTTGTGCTTTAATTAGGAGTGTTCAGACTTCACAGTCTGTGAGGAGGACATTCAGTGAGTGGGCATGACCAATTACATGAAAGAGCAGCAAATAGAGATCTTCTTAAAGAGGGAGTTCTTCCATCATAGGGTGACCATTTCCAACTTCCAAAAAAGGAGAACATGGCCTTCTTTAGCTATGTCAGGTCACTGCTACACACTAGCACTGTGTGCATAATGTAATACATGCCACCTGACCAGGCTACACTTCATATGCTTCAGCTAATTGACTGTGCGTGCAGGTTTGTAATATGGTCATCTACAGATGTGACTGCTACGTATCTCTTATATTTTGGGATGTATTAACAGGTTTTTGTCACATCATCATATCATTTATGAATGAATTAATATGTCATTATTTTTTCAATGTGACCTTGCAAACCTTCAACCAGAAAGCCCAAAGGCTTCGTGATTCCTTGCCAAAAGGGGGGTGCTTTGTTACACTGAGGTTCATCCATCAAATTTATACTTCTCTACTTCATCATTTTTTATGATGTGGTCACAATTTCACCCCTGCTCACATCAGCTCATGCCACATGACCTTTGAACCAAAACTTGAATAACCAAAAAAAATGAAAAAAAAAAAAAAAAACAGGTTTTTGGACTTCAACCTATGGTGACCTTGAATGACCTTTCTCTGCCAAAAACAAAAGGGTTCTCCCCCTTGACATGACAAATCTACATACCAACTATGAAAAGTGTCAGTCATTCCTACTTCAAAATATCATGATGTCAGGGTTTTTGGACTTTGACCCCAGGTGACCTTGAATGACCTTTGACCTCTGCCAAAAACAATAGGGTTCTTTCTCTTGACATGACATATCCACACACCCAACTATGAAAACTGTCTGCCATTCCTATCTCAAGATATCACGATTACAAGGTTTTTGGACTTCGACCTCTGGTGACCTTGAATGACCTTGGACCTCTGCCAAAAACAATAGGGTTCTCCCCTTGACATGACAAATCTACATACCAACTATGAAAAGTGTCTGCCATTCCTACCTCGAGATATCACGATTACAAGGTTTTTGGACTTTGACCTCTAGTGACCTCAAATGACCTTTGATCTATGCCAAAAACAATGGGGTTCTTCCTTTTGACATGACAAATCTACATACTAACTATCAAAAGTATCAGTCATTCCTACTTCAAAATATCACGATTACAAGGTTTTGGGACATTGACCTCAGATGATCTGGAATGACCTTTGACCTCTGCCAAAAACAATAGGGTTCTTTCTCTCGACATGACAAATCTACATATCAACTATGAAAAGTATCGGTCATTCATATCTGGAGATATCGAGATTACAAGGTTTTTGGGCTTTGACCTCTGGTGACCTCAAATGACCTTTGACCTCTGCCAAAAACAATAGGGTTCTTCCTCTCAACATGACAAACCTACATACCAACTATGAAAAGTATCGGTCATTCCTATCTTGAGATATCGCGATTACCACGAGTTGCACAAACACACATACACACACACGACATCACCATCGCATAGATTCCTTGCCTGCCTACGGCAAGAAATCAAAAAGGAAAACAAATCAACCTCTGGCATCAAGTAACTCTGGATGAAAGACAGGCTGCCCAGAAGCCAGACAATGCTGGGAAAAGTTGGATGTTTGGCCATGGTATCTGTTCAAACAGACTCTGCAGGGTTTGGAAGCAATGATGGTCACAAGCTTATGAAACTATATCATATGAAATGGTTATGCTGGTTACCTTACACCAGGAGTACAATACAACAGCCAAAATTAGCCAAAAAATTTGGAGACAAAACTAGAGAGCCAAAACCATTTTTGCTAATGAAATGATTTGGTACTGTAAATATGGGGAGTATGAGATACATGGATAAATGAAGTGAACATTTTACATTTTAAAACTTGTGGAAATTGGGATTTTAAAAATTTCCTTCGATGTCAGAACCAAATAGGAGAAACTAACAGGAATTTCAAATATCTCCAATGGCTGAAATCAAAATGGCATCTCCCTTTACTCTGCTCACCTATGTGTTACATACAATCTGAGACCAAAGAGTTACTAACAGTCACAGTAACCTATATCATTAAAACAAATCAATCGTTTACATTCTGAACTAGGTAAGCAATTTTTCCTTTTCATCTCTCAAGAATGTTCAGCGTAATTACCATGGACAAGCCTGAAGTTTTCAGCTATTCCTTTCACTTTGAAAATGTTCCGGCAAGAAGCAAAGAGAATCGTCACTTGTGCTTTTTACACATTTTGACACTTTGGCCTTCAACTGACAGGCTACATGCCCCCAATTAGGTAAACTGCCTACAGGAAATTTTGACCAACAAATGTAATTCCTTATCACAAATTTTGCAGCAGTGTTTAGACCATGATGCTGAAGAGATGTGCTCAGTTTGTGAAGTGGATATTAAGGTAAATGAATGGAAATACTCATTTTGCAAAAATGAGGAAAATTGGTGGTATTTCATGCACTGTTTTGGCATTTATCTTCTTCCGCTATTCAAGATGGCATATTGAGAGAAGAGTGGTCAAGCAGGAGTCACCATCCTTATTACACTAGCTCCCCTTGCTCAAAATGGTCCCGCCACACAAATTTGAAAACAGTGCAAAAGGTATACTTGTAAGATTTCACAGGAGGGGTACATGTATACCTTGTACCTGTTGAAAAATTCTACAAGGGTCCTGAGGCCATGCAACAGACCAACCTTAGAGTGTAAGTCAACATAGGAATCATCAGTCGTGCCTTGCCCACAATCTTTCAATAGCTGATCGCTGGAACCATTCTCAAGCTTAGAATACCTTCATAATCGAATACTTATGAACTGGATGTCAGAACAGTTTTTTTCATGTCTGCATAACTCATAAAATTATTTTAAATTTACAATTATTTGGGCTAAGAGCACATAAAAAGAATCTTTAAATCAAGTTTTAAAAGATATATCAATTCAATAGCAATACAAAAGGAAACTGAAAAGAAAGAAAAGTAAGCAAAGCTGAGCCAATTGTAATGAGCAAAATTTTGGGACTGCTCTCTGTTCTGACAACTCTTTGTTCTGATGTCTCTATGTTCCGTCAAGTCTACATAAGGTCAGGGTTAGGTCAGAACCTAACCCTTTCCCTTACACTGACCTCGATGTAGACTTGTCCGAATATAGAGGTGTAACCGAAAATTCACATACTGTACTAAATTACTAGCGAAAATTCTTTTTTGCAAACTTTCACAAGGAATGAAGGTTTCTTCTACAAGACAAAGTGCAGCATATGGATATGAGAGTTACAGTGCATTTCATACCCTTCATTTGACTTGGACTAGTATAAACATATCCATGAAATATTCCAGTACATGCATTTACAACTTGAAAATCATGCTGGTAGTCCATGGGTAAAGTATACTGACTACAAAAAAAAAATGAACACTAAAAGCATTTAGGCACCTGCAACTATTAGCAGTCACTGTAGGTGGCTTTCAGTGACCTGGAGATGTTGAAGGAGAGAAATCTATAAACAGAATGAAGTGTGTGTAAAGACTGGGCGACTTGTTAGCTATTCATATTAGTACTCAGACCTGATGACTGGAGTAAGTACATACTTGTGCTAAATGCTTGAACAGGCTTGTATGGTTGCAACTGTACTCATACTCCAGATTTTGACTAAATTTAAGCATTGCTACTAATGAGACATTTTTTGTATTTGTACTCATGAAAAAAGCTATGTAGTTGTACTAGCACATGTGCAGAGACAATAGATTGGTACTCCAGACTGTACTCACACTATTAACCCTCCTGGTACTCATGTTTGGAACATTACCTGTACTTGTGAGAATGAATTTGTACTGTTAACTGTACTCACAATCAGATATACTGCTCTTGTATTGGTACTCATGACTTGTACTCACATTATTATATGTCTAATGGTTCTCATGCTTTGGAACATTTACCTGTACTTGTGACAATTAATTTGTATCATTACTTGTACTCACAACCAGATATACTGCTCTTGTATTGGTACTCATGACTTGTACTCACATTATTATATGTCTAATGGTTCTCATGCTTTGGAACATTTACCTGTACTTGTGACAATTAATTTGTACCATTACTTGTACTCACAACCAGATATAGTGCTCTTGTACTGGTACTCATGACTTGTACTCACATTATTACATGTCATATGGTTCTCATGCTTTGGAACATTTACCTGTACTTGTGACAATTAATTTGTACCATTATTTGTACTCACAACCAGATATACTGCTCTTGTACTGGTACTCATGACTTTGTACTCACATTACTATGTCTTATGGTACTCATGCTTTGGCACTTAATCTGTACTTGTGAGATGAGAATTGTACTCACAGATTCTGAGAGTTAAGCACTGCTGCTGCTGCTGCAACATTTTGTCCTTGTACTCATGAATAAAATGTTTACTCTTTCATTTTCTTACAAGCAATCAGAGACCCTACGCTTGCACTAATGACATGTGTTATGAACCAGACATATTCGGTAAGTACATGTCCTAGTGCTTTGGCACTCACACTTAATGATACTGGACGTGTTCCACTGCTCAAAAGATTTTTTGAAAGTTAACCATTGCTGCTTCTGCAACCTTTTGTTACTGTACTTATGAAACAAAATGTGAAGTATTATTCATACTCACAACCAGAGACAGGACACTTGTACTCATACTAACGACTTTGTATGCACACTTCAAGTGATATACTGTTTGGAAATATTCATAATTCAGTTTCCAACTTGACAACTGATTATGCTAAATGATGTCACCCTGTTACCTAGAAGTGGGATCGATGTATTTGTCACAATTCTTTCCACTCATTTCTGCAGACGACATGAATTATAGATACAATCATACATCATTGAAATGGTTTTTCACAGACCAAATACATGGACCAGTCTCAACTGACCACATCCTTATAGGGTAGCCTGGTCACTCCAACTCTTCTCTGGATTCAGCAAACACAAACATGCTCCATGTTGACGCTGGTAGCAGCAGTGGGATTGGGAATCACCATGTTTTTTTTTCTCCAAAGTAATCTTTCTCTTATCTCTTCATCCTCTTCATTTGCCAAAACGTTGCTCTGTCCTGGCGAATATGTGTAGTAAGCTTATAAAACTTTTGTAGTCAATACTATGATGGCTTGGGTAGGATCTGTGTATGAAAAGTGTATAAAAGATGACACAATGAGAAAAGATTTAATTTTGTCAGATACTGTACCATATGAACAGTAGCAGCAACAAAAGTATAATGCATGACTTTCAAGAGCAAAGTGCACACATAGGTGAAGTTACATTAGATGAAAGGGTTACACCTCCATATTACGACGTTTCTTTGTTCTGATGTCTCTATATTCCGACAAATCTACACTGAGGTCGGTGTTAGGATAAGGGTTAGGTCTAACCTAACCCTTATCCTAACACTACCTTCATACAGACTTGTCGTAACATAGAGACCTCAGAACAAACAGACGTCGGAACAGAGAGCTGTCCCCTGATGAAAGATTTGCCAGTCTTTAGGTCTCTTAATTTGCTACCCTAATCTAAACCCAGTCCACAAAAGAGATGTTTGGTCTAGTGACCTTCAGTCTGGCAGACCTTTAAGCTGGTGGGACTCTCCCCACTTTCAAGACAAAAATGATGCCACACAACTCTTACAACTGGCTTACCTTCGTGGTAGGTATTGAATATGCATGCCTCTTTTCAAATACATACTCTAACACTGTGAACTATTACAGAGATCATCCATTTTCACTATATACATAAGCCTAATTTGAAGTTATCTCTAACTGTCGATTGGTTATACTACAGTATGTAAATATTCATATTGCAAGACAAAGCTTTAACTATAACATCATTCAACCTCACTTTTAAACAGTCAGTCAATGGGACTTTTTCACTAAGTGTGTCTTAAGAGAGAGAAATCACACACTAAAACCCCATTGACTTTGGTCATATGAAATGCATGGTAATCAGACTTGCATTGCATTAATAGATTCTTTGTTGAATATTTATGATTTGTGTTTGTCGTGATCTTATATATGAATAGTCAGTAGCATACAATTTTTACGCAGATCAATGGAGAATCCTTGCGAATTCACCGACCATGGTATTACAAGTTCAGCCATTATCGGGTGCAGGAGTAATACACGTCCACAAGGGTAAACAGCTGACTGGCATCTTTTTAAGCTTAAAGACCTTATGCACATGACGTCACAGAACAGAAATTGCACCCTCAGCTGGGGCAAGCTGTAACATTAAAACGTACTCTGACAAATGCAGGCAGCTAATTTTTGTACCGTTCAGATATGGATACACGCTTAAGTTTACAAGTGCATGCAAAGACTACTTCATGCGTGTTCAGTACGTGTACCAAAGTTGTGTACCTTTTCTATCTAGCTTCATTGTTTGCCCTCTAACATGTCACATGACATCAATGTGTAGGAGAATGCATGTAGCTTAACTGGTACTCTATGCATTAATAGATATATTTATATCAACTATTGTGATGTAACCTTCTAGCCTTACTAAGTATGATTGTTTATTTTCAATTATCTTCAAGATGAACTGTTACTAGCTAATATTACTGAAGTTGTAGAGCCATGCAACACAACAGACGGCAGCATGCATGATAACTTGCTTTTAAAACTTGTATTGTGCTAACACAATTGAACTGCCTAAAAATCCATAGTACAACTATAAGAATAAATGAGAAAGTGTTTAGTGACCCTTGTTATTGTTTTTGTTATAAGCTGTCTTGGCTTCAGAAAAGTGCTTTGTTGCACTTGTTAAAGTTTGGCTGCCCTTATAAAACCTTAGAAATCTCTCCACTTGGAAAATTTGCCATCAAATACGAAAACTTCCCAGCATGAAGCTTGGCACATTCCCAATCTTTCCAGCCAAATGTTAAGTTTCCCTATCTGGAATCTGCGACACTCCTGAAATAAGAAATTTATCAGGTATCAGTGGCTGTGCTTGAAGCCATAGGAGGGTTCCCAAACACCTAAGTATGTGGTTCTAAAAAACAACTCGAAGCTAGGATGAACTGGGTGACAATTGAAAAGTAGGCCCTGACAGTCAACATGCTGTCGTAGACTATGATGATAGCTTACAGGTTAGCTTGAGGTGAAAAAAATTTCTGCTTACATGATTTCAGTGAGTCGTATTTGCCAGGGCAGATATCCAAGGAGGCTGCTTACAGTTCCAAATTTAAGAATCAGATCGGGATCTGGAAAATTGTACCTTGCTGTAATAAGGAATAATTAAAAAAAGCTACGTTAAAACGAAAAGTATCTTATGTACATGAATCTCATGTACAGTACCTACATGTATCTCATATCAGTGTTACCTGCTACATACTACACAGTCTAACATAAACTGCTGTAACATGTGCATCTCTCAGTTAGGGGCTTCAAACTATGCAGGTGAATCATTATGTGTTAGTAGTACAAAACAATGCAATTCCTCTTTCAAACCCATACATCTACATCAGAGGGTCTCAACAGTTTAGGACCAAGGACCACTTTTACCGAAATTTATTGTAACAGCCAGGGTTCCATGGAAGAGCTTGTTTTTTATTAAAAGTTTGGGCTCCTCGAATTTTCCCTGGTCCGTTCCAGTGCAAATCATTGGCCAGAGCAGGGCCCCCAGGCCAGCACTTGAGTGCCTAGAATTTAGGCCCTAGGTTATCAAGTGGTAGCTCACATGCTCTTTGTAACCCATGGTTTGCACTATAATGGTCCAGAGAAGATTAACAGGGGCCACAAATCTTATTAAGAAAACAAGCTGCTTCATGATGTCACAGCTACTGCAAAAGAATAAAAGTGAAATCTCAACTAAATGTAGCCCTAGGCCAGAAACACTTGAGATTCCCTTGTTTTGGCCTTCAGATTTTACACTGAGACCAACAGAGACCAAAGCTGACTTTAGGTGGTCCTACTTACTTTGAACTGACAATTGTTTGGTCTTACAAACCTTGGTAATTTGGTAAAGGTTACTGTTGTTAACATCTTACATGAAGCAATAATGCTAAGAACAATGTTAATTTCCATGGTGACTGAAGAAGGCAAAGCACAGGCTTATGTTAACACTACGCATAACAAGACAGTTAAATGTGTATAGTATGATGCTGCATTATGCAATAGTTTGTTAAGTCTACATCCACCCATGCATGTTACACATCTTCAATTAACACTGTATGTATAGAACGTATGCCAAATAAACCAAACTATCAACTCTAAATTTTTGTTTGAAGGCAGTAGACAAACATGAGGAAAGAGGTGTACCTCTGCCCTTAGCAAATTTTTGTTCATGTGTGGTGGTCTTGGTGCAAATCAGTGCTGTCTTGGCAAACCCTCCTATGAAGAAATATTTTGGGGGAGGGGAGGTAAGAACCCATCTTGTGGTTGGGGAAGGTAAAGTTAAGCCCTGGCCTATGAAAAACAGAAATTGAAAAGAACCTCTTGAGTACTATATATTTGAAAATAAGCATGGAACCTTCATTACAGTTTCACAGACTCACCATGAAGCATTTCATTGACATCAATTTCCTGTTCATCTGTCCCCTTTCCCCTCCAATGTGATGCCATCTCACAGTACTGTTGTGCTGCCCTCGCTAGACTGGACTGACCATCTTCAGGACCAATAACATAAAGCTGAATCTTTGTTCTTTTTGAGCAGCTGGAATTGTGCCCTGAAAAGAACATCAAATGCAATATGCAAGTGGTCATACCTTTAAGCTTCTTTTACAAATTAAAAAGTATTCCTTGGAAAATTTTTGCATCCACAAGTTACATTTCAAATGGTTTATCCTTTCCCCCAAAATCACTGCAAGAATAGATACTGAAAATTAGTCCTAAGATTTTCACACGAAGTAGGCAAAGAAAGGTAAAAACTTTAAGCAAGGCTGTTGTGGTGTGCACACAAAAATATTCAGAAGCGTACTGCTCATCTTGATCATGGCTAAATGCAATTTATAAGCAATTAGCATTTCCCTGAACTTTCTTTTGAAACATCACGTAAATCTTTACAGCCTCTTAATCCTCTTAATTCCCTTTCAAGTATCTCTCATACTTCTGAACATATTAAAGGTAAAACTTGTGGAAAGTCAGCAATTCACTAACAAAGGTGTGTCACATGATTATAAAGTGGTAATGGTCACAAGTGTCCGTATCCAACCTACTTCCCTCAACAAGTACTTTCCCTGGTCACTCAGACTTAAAACTGCATGCAATATAAACTAACTAGTAACTCACTGAAAATTAATTTTTTTCTCTTTGGAAACCGAAACCAGTTTTATCATGTTTGCCATCAGTCATGTCATCCAATTTCATCATGGTGGTCCCATCCCTCCCACTGCTTTGATTTTTGATGACCACATTTGCTCTTGAATGAGAATTTGCCATTGTTCCTGTATCATTTGTTAAACAGGGTTTGCTACAACAGAATTTGCCTTCTTAATGGGCAGATGCTGTCTCCAAAAGTTGAAATTATGAATTCAGTCTAGAATGATAGAATTGCCCTTTAATGGGCAAACGCAGTTCCCAAGAGTTAAGTTTATACCTCCAGCCTGGACAACCCATTTTTCTCCATCCGCTTCCAATCCATAAAAGTTAGTTTCTCCCCCATAACCACAGGGGACATGAAATAGGCTACTGGTCTCTAGTATGTAAGTGTAAATATATAAGGGTCTTTGGCCCTCTATCTTGAGTAACTTTTAAAGAAATAAGATGACATGTGATCTAGTTCAAATCAATACAGTACTGTTAGACTGGTATTAAAGCCTGCACCTACAGGTAGTAGGCCTACAGGAAGTACTTAAGGATATATAAATTACACTTTTGCTATGACTTGTGACCTTTAACCATTAACCCTTACCATCACTTAATCTTCTCTCATTGCCTGTTAGTTGTCCTGATTCTGAAGTCTCAGTACATACTTCTACGGTGAACTTTGACCCCTCACTTCCAAGTAGTTCTCTTTCTTTTTCTGAAATGTGATTTGTTAGCTCCAACAAATTTTTCTTAAGTAAACCTGCCAAAAAGGGGAAAATAGTTCTTTTCTAGTCATCAGTTGGTAGGAAAATTTATATTAGCAGCCATTTTTTTAACATTATGATAACAATACTGATACAAGCAATGCAACGGAGTAAATTTCAAGCATCAGTATGGAGAGTTTTTGCCAGGATTGGGAATATATTCAAACCAATGAGTCAAATGTCCTCAGGCCTAGCTTTAATCCCATCACAAAAGAAGTCTGCACAAGTTTACTCAAATGATTTTTAAAAACAAGTTACAACCAGAAAGCCAAAAAGCTTAGAGATTGCTTGTCTCTTGGACAGAAATTCAGCACAAGGGTTTCAAGCTGATAGCTTCTTTGTGAAGTTCATGTGCCTTATTTTAGGTAGAGGAAGTTAAAAATCCACAGGCATACACAGCAGATCAATCAGTCAGATATCATGTGAAAATGAACATAAATCAACAAATTGTTTTTAATTTGGGGTTTCATATGCCAAATGTAGGATTCAAACATGTTTCATAGTTGACAAATCACGTTTACAAGGTTTCCACAGTTTGATCTCCAATGACCTTGACCTTTGACTTCCACTATAAATACAACAGAGATCATGTCTATAATTTTTAGCACATGCATACCAAGTATGACTTTCACTGAAGTTTCTCTTCTTGTGGTATTTCATTTACAAGGTTTCAACAGTGTGAATTCTGGTGACCTAAACTGACCTTTCACCTTCACTAGAAGTCATAGAAACCATTCACTCAGTGTGGGGTTCCCACATGTCAAGTTTGAGATTCATAAACACTTCCCTTTTCAAGATAACATTTTCTCAATATTTCTACAGTTTGACCTCCAATAACCTCAGGTGAGCAATGAACTCTACCACAAACAATAAGGACCATCTATTTTATAAGTATCAACAATCCAAGTGTCAGATCCCTTGAGGCGACAGTACCTTTCTTGAGACATCATGTTTATGGTAAGTTTTCAAGGTTTAACTGTTTGACCAATAGTCACCTCAAAACTACAACTAATAGGGATCATCTACTCCATGAGGAGTATATATCCACACACCAAGAATGAGATCCCTCAAGGTTATTACCCCTCTTTAGATATATATACCACGTTTAGTGGCAGCTTTAGAAGTCTACACTGTCTGACCTCTGGTGACCCCTAATGACCTTTCACCTCCACCAAACATCATAGGGTTCTTCCTAATATGGGGCATCCACATGCTAAACAGTGTCAGAGATAAGGCATGCACACATGGACCAATGCATGTAAAATTTTGACTGTGCATGCACATTTCAGTCATTTACCTGCACAGGTACACGTATACATGTTACAACAATTCAAAAAGAAATTTCAAAAAGATGTGGATGACTGTAGACCATGACATGTTTGATATTGGAAAATAGTACCCAAAAGATTCTACTGTAATCCAAATCGCAAAGACATGAAATGCATGTTGCACTTCGCAGTCCACAGATCAGCAAATTTGTGACCAATCAGGACTCCTAATCATAACATTAAGATATCACACTTCAAATATTTGCAAGTATGCATATTGTTTGTATCAGTATTTTGTAATGGCTTATGTGAAATTGTACATATGTTTTCAAATTATTTATGGTGCATGTAATAATTTGCTTGCGCAGGTAATTTTTAAGTTTCATGCACAGGTGCATGTAATCCCAGGGCTTGAAATAAGCTTGAAAAAGGGCACAGCCAAAATGAGAAAATTGGCTCTTGGTCAAAGTTATTTCACAGGACATTAACTGAGGGGCACCATGGCCATCAGCAAGGGCCCGACAGCCATGGCTGTCAGTGCGGACGGTTATTTTGAGTCCTGTAATCCTTTCTAATTGGAACACTGATGCTAAATATGAGACCACTGAGATATTGTTTGACCTCAAATATCCATTGACCTTGACCAAAAACAATACTCATCTTCTCCATCCATTCCATCCACTCCCCCCCCCCCCACCCCCCCCCCCCCCCACCCCCCCCCCCCCCCCCCCCCCCCCCCCCCCACCCCCCCCCCCCCCCTCCCCCCCCCCCCCCCACCCCCCCCCCCCCAATGGATCCGGGCTATTTCTATTAACATCGGACTTTTGATTGAAATGGCAAGGCCAATCGTGAGCTGGTCAATTTCATTTCAAGTGCCCAGCGGACTCGTACACAGCCATGAATCATAACATAAGCTTACAATGGATGTATGTGAGTGGGCCCCTCTAAAAATAAAAGACTCAAGTCTTGGAGGGAACCTCGTAGTGTTTGAAAGTGTTTTTTACTACGCACAACGACCTAATGGCAGTGTCTGGCACCCAAAGCACTGCTGGAGCACGAAGCGATTCGTCGACGAGGCGATTCGGCGAAGGGTCCAGGGGTCAGCCTTAGAGCACTTAAAGGGGTCCAGGGGCAGTGTACAGTGGGGGACTAGGGGGAGAAGCCAGGCGCGTAGCTACGGGGGCCTGGGGCCCTGGGCCCCCAAATGTTTGCCAGCCCCCCCCCCCCACCAAAATTGTGCGAGTCTTAATAAAATGTGCAAGAATTAAGGACGGCGATCGATTCGGTGACCCCCCAATTTGATACCTAGGCCCCCCTAAACATTTCATCCTGGCTACGCCCCTGGAAGAAGCTCATTTAAGCTCCCATGGGGTACTTGCAAAATTGTTAGAGCGTTCTTTATAGTCTTCTGCACTGAATATGCACAAACAGACCACATAAATCATAACTTTGGCCAATTTTCTGTTACAAGAATAGCAAGTTACACACAGACTAGACTTTTAGCGTGACAAGGTCTTGAAAGGAGCTGAGGTGCCTTTCGGGCGACTTTTTTACAGAGGCGAAATATGTTAAGATACATTCAGGCAAAAGTAATTTTCGGTCTTTACAAATTTCTATGGGCTGAATTTTTCCTAGGGTGCACTGCCCCGTCTCCCTTGGAAAAGGCCCGACACATGGAAGAAAGCTAGGCCCAACACAATAAGAAGCCTCTTGGATTCATTTTTCTGTGTGGTCAATAAGCATTGTCTGTTCGATTTGGCTAGGAGAGTTGTCTCACTGCAGGACTTGCCATCAAAATTGATTTTTTGTTATTTTTCATGTTAGTGTTTCAGTACTTGTTTCTAAATACAATAGGCTAAATTATATAAATATAATTTGGAAAATTTTTTTTGCGAGGAGTTGAGACCGACAGAAGCAGTTTTTAGATTCCATGTAGTAGGCGGAAGGAATTCATGGCATGGAAAAATGTCACTAGTTTGAAGCCCTTACATAAAAAGCACCCAAGGTGCGTCCACCGCGGGGTCAGGGGACTCCACAGGGAATATCTGGAAAAAAGGCCTATACGCCTATACATGCCTTCATACATTTTCCACTGGGGCTCTGAGAGCAACTTGATTCTGGAGCGGTTTTACGGGATAAGTGTAGCCTCATATCCCCTGAATCAATTCAAGGGGAGGGGGTTGAACACTGTTTTAAACCACCGTCCTGAGAGAGGGCTCTAAGGGGAGGAGAATATTTGAGAGTCCTTAAGATGCAATTTGGTGCAACATATTGGGACAAATGTTAAGGAAAATTTCTGCATATTTTTGACATTTACAGAAGGAACAAACAAGGGGTTTTCGTCCTTGGATTGAGGGGGCATACTTCCGCTTCGCGAAGTTTTTTCACAGGGGGCCAGCTTTAGCCTTCTCCCAGCCTCGCCCGGTTCCTACACCTATGCACTTTTCCACCCGTGGGCTCCCTTATATCATCGCCCGTCGTGAAGTACTAGTACGGAAAGCGATCGACGAGTATTTTGACATGAAGAGTCACGAAGCAACAGTTTACCGTGAAACTCTGATGTATGTACAATACTGGCCTACAATTCATGCAAATGTTACCATTGCCAAATGTTTTTAATGGTCATAAGTCAGGAGTGGGGAACATTTTTCCTCTGGCGGGCCGTTTTGCCAGTCATAAGCCGCTCGCGTGCCGCAGGAGTGAGGGCGCTACAAGTTTTCCCATGGGGAGCAGGTCAAGGGGCCCTAAACAGGCCCTGGTGAGCCGAAGCTCCTAGGGATTCTGGAGTTTGCACAAATTTTAGGCACTAGAATGTTCATCCACTATCTTTAAATGACATTCAATCCCAAATGCCAGGTACGCAGACCAGAAGTATCACAATATGACTATTTGACTTAGAAGTAATAATGAATGAGGACGTACGAAAGTGAGCGCGGAGTGGGCCGAACAAAAAGCTTATCGTGAAACCAACTTTTTAACGTTTAATTCACTCTTCGGAGGAACAGTTCTTTCCCCTACCAGGGAGTTGTCAGGGTGCACTTCTGTCCATTCCTATATAGGCCTATGTAACCTTCCACGCAAAACTTCTGATACCACCAAATGTACAAGGGTTCTGCATGCACATGGTTTGTGTCTAAAGAAACTTTGGGGGTGTTACATTGTGGATACTAAGGTTTTCAGTAATAAACTGGTAGTGTTTTGCAGCAGTTGTACTTGAAATATGTATTTTGAGTAATGTGGCTTTGGCAAAAGATCTGGGTGTTTTCATGAAGTGATCTGAAGCCTTCTAGGCAGTGTGCAGCTGTTGCTAGGGCAAATAGGGCGCTTGGATTGATAAAGAGGAATTTCAGTAATTTCAGTAAGGATATCGTGTTAAATTTCTACAAGTAGTTGGTTAGGCCACATCTTGATTATGCTGTAAAGGCTTGGAGTCCCTTTTATGAAAAGGACATCTTTTTAGAGCAGGTTCAAAGGAGGGCCACTCGGCTTATTCCCCGGCAAAGTGCGTATAATCTCCCTTATCATGTTAGGCTCAAATCAGTAGCGTGTTTAAATGGGGCCGGGGACACAGGCCCCCACCTCCGAAATCAGTCGGGGGGAACCACTTAGTCGGGAGTTTAATTGCCCGTCCGGCGGACGTGTATTACTCCTGCACCTATATTGGCTGCACTCGTAATACCAACGTCCGCGAATTTTCGCAAGAATCTTCGTCAAACTGCGTAAATATTGTACGCCATTAACTATTCATATATACGATCACAACAAACAGAGTTATAAATATTCAACGAAAAAAAAGGACTAACGCAAGTCTTGATTATCATGCTGTTTCGAACGACAAATGTCAATGCGGTTTAGTGTGTGGTTTTGCCCGCTTCAAGCTCACACAATGAAGTCCCATTGACTTACTGTGTATTAAATGAACGTTGCAGCTGAAGCTTTTCGTGCAATATGAATATTCATATATTAAAACCAATCAACAGTCGAGAGAGTAAAATCATATTGGGCTCATGAATATAACGAAATTGGATGATTTCTGTCATTGTTCGCAGGTGTTAGAGTATGTACGCCAAAGAGGAGTACATGTTCGACACCTGCTATGAAGGTTAGGGGTTTAAGGGTTAGGGGAAGAGGAAAAGATTGAAGAGACACACTGAGCGCTCAAAACTTAGACTTAGCTTACATAACGAGATTACGAGAGTGTTTTTTCTTTCAATATTTGGTCGCTTACCAAAGAATCGAGCTCTTCCGATCGCCCGTCAGTAAATAATCAGACAGGAGGCTAAAATGAGGTACAACGAGATTAATATATATATATATATATATATATATATATATATATATATATATATATATATATATATATATATATATATATATATATATATTATATATATATATATATATATAGACCTATATTCTTCTCCACTGGCAAAAAATAATTTTCTCCGCCTCATGCATCAACGCCTCGTGCAGGCTTTAAACCCTAACGCCGCCTTAACCCCCCACCATGTGTTTTCCAGGCTTGTGTAATTAATTAGGTTAATGCACCCGAAATTGCCCTTCTGCCGTGTAGCGTGTTACAAGTAAGACACTTTGTAAATTACCCCACCATTATATTCACCTATGACGAGAAAACCATCTCTTAAATCGGACAAAATAAAATTATCAAAATAAAATTATCAAGACTTGCTCATTTCATGGGTATGCTTCGGAAGTTTATTAGCTGCCTTCTGAGTAACGTGAACTCTCCGTCATATCGAATTTCACAAAATCTGAAACCAAAAAAAAAAAAAAACCTGATCAAAGGACTTTAGAACTAATTTACGGCAGTCTTGTTACCTTACATTCCAGGAGCTTCAGGGGGTTTTCACGCCCCTGTTCCCACACCAGGGCTCTGCCCCTGGACCCCGCCACTGGGTCCTAGCACGGGCCCCTGCGACCCACGCGTGCAAACTCGCGCTTCGCGCTCGTGGTGCACCTCCGGTGCACTTGTGACAGTTGTCCCCCACCTCCGAAGTTCTGCACACGCCACTGGCTCAAGCTGGGACTTGATACTCTTGATTCATTAGGGACGACATGCTGCATGAGGTTTTCAAATTCATTTTTGGTAGAAATTCTCTGTCAAATTGTAACTACTTAAAGCTTGTGCTCATTCCTGAATTTCGAGGCCATTGTAAGAAGCTGGTGAAGTATTTCGCTAGGCTTGGAAAGTTCAGCTTCTCTCATAGAGTTGCCCATGAGTGGATATAGTCTGCTTGAGTAGGTTAATTTCACTTCAAGTCCATTGCTTCAAGATAAACATTGACAGGTTCTACTGCGACTGTGGTAGAATCTGATTGTGCTGACTGGGCTTTGTTGGGTTTTTGATTTGGTTTGACTTTTGTTCTGTGTCTGGACTGCAGGACATCTTCCCCTTTAGCTTATTCTGTTATGCACAATGTATTGGCAAATATGCCTAGTGTCATTTGTGTGATCATGTAGATCATTTTATATATGATCATGTCGCTTTCAATGAATTAAGCCTTGAAAACTTGATAATAAAGTAATCCCACTGACCTCAATCAGGTAGCTGGCAATATATACAGTTCAAAGGTCTTTTCTAGGTTTCCATTGTAACTTTTCAATGGCCTGTCAAAGTCGTGAAGGTGTATTTGAAAGTTTAATGCCACCTCACTGGTATTGCATGTGACAGTATATGGCTGCGTGTACAAAAGCAAACGTTCAACTTGAACGTCAAGGAACAACCCACCGGTAATGGCGGTTTTGGTTTGACAAATGTCCTGGTCGATCTCCCAGATTTACAATTCATGGCGTAACATCCATTTTCTGTTGAAAAGTGCCGAAATCCATGGGGTGATGGCTATAATTGAGCAGTTGCTTTACAGAACTGTGCATGCTGTGCTGTGGTTGTATGCACTGGTATGTACGTGGCTTATCGGGCTTAGGAAACCTATTCAATACAACCAGAGAAAAAGAACATTACGAAGATGTCAAGAGGATTCTAGCTCTCTCAGCAAGTTGCCCCGGCATATAGGCCTGGCTGTATTAGATGGCAAAATTTCTTTCCCAGATGTAGCAAATATTGTTGTGTGGTGTGCAGCAGTCGGAATTTCGTACATTAGTGTGTATGACAACGAAGGTGAGTTTCGTTCTTAGTAACGCGTAATTACATGTAGCATAGGCAAGGCCTAGGCCTGTTACCAACTTACACTGTTAGTATTACTTTGTTATGGTGTTAGCCTGAATGCCTTGTTTCAGTTCATGTATGTCAGTAACGTAGACCTTGCATGCAACTTCCAAGGCGTCCGTTTCTCAATGACCAGTGGCTTCAATAAGTCATACAGGTATAATGTGTTTATAGGCCTAGGCCTATGTAAAACTGTTGTAGGCTAGCCTGCTTAGAAGATCTCATGTAGGCCTAGGCCTAGGCAATGTTGCATCATCTTCACTACTACTAACCTTTAACAGCCTCATTAACACTGGGTATGCAGACAGTCACATTAGGCCAATGTTATTTGCATACAAAGATGTACAAAGCCAAATTGCCACCCATACTTAGGCAAGCTACCATATGTATGGTGGTAAAGTTACAGTTACAGTTTAACAGTTTATTTCCACCAACTTCAAAATCGAAAGATTTACATTTGATATAATGATAATTTACAATGGTTGTATGGAAAAGGAGAAAAGCAGAAGTGCAATACTTATAAATCGTTTTCTCCTAAAGAAATGTGAAATTATGAACTGAATGAGCTGCTGATGGAAATACATACTAAATACCTGCAACATTTTGACGGGAAACTTGTTTAACCCTCCCTCCTCCCCAAAACAGAAATAGTTAAGTTAATAGGAATCACACAATAGACAATGAAGTCCATACAGATAGTAACAATGCAAACGAAACTAGTACAATCCATCTCTAAGTTGCCAATAACATACATTTATACTTTTTCTTAAATGAATTAATCGTTTTAGAATTTTTTAGGCCGTCATCAAGTGAGTTCCAGAGTTTCACTCCTGAAAATGAAATACAAAATTGTTTTTGTCTTGTTCTAACAAATTTTTGCATAAAGGTATCCTTTTGTCGAGTATAGTAGTGTTCACTTGATTTTAAATGGAAACGATTTTGTAAAGGTTTTGGTAACAGACTATGATAAGCTTTAAACATAACCAGAGCAGTAACCAGAGAAGTAAACCTTCATATGATTTATCCAGTGTTGATCACATGTTCTGTGCATACGTGGGTGGAATTTAGCATTGTCTATGCATATTTATTTAATATTTTACTTGGAATTAACTGATTTTATGGTATGATTATATGGAAAGCAACAATATCAAAACTGCTAGGCAAAACTTGTGCAAGTGTATGTTAGTGCCATGTAAAGCAAATTCAACTAGATTCCACATATCTACCATACAAAAACAGATGGCTCAATTCTTACAAGCTTTTATACGTATGCCTACAGCTCATGTGAAAGTCAGGTACTGTACTGCATATGTAAAACCAAAACATTTTGTCTCTTGCACTAAAGAATCCAGAGAACAAAATAAATGAAGGCCACAGAGGCAGTGGCCTACATATTTTGTATTGCCTTGGTGCCCAAGTAAATTGCTTACTTTTCAAGGCTTCCTTGACCTGGTGCCCAATTGTTTCGCCCCCTTGCCAGTTAGCCCCCTTACCAGTTCGCCCCGGTCGTTTCACCCCCTTACCAGTTCGCCCCAAAGTGGAAGTCGTTTCGCCCCCAAGTACCTGGGTGATTATTTAAATTAGGGTACCAATGGTAAAATATGCTTTTAAAGGCAACTGTCTTGCTATTTTAATCCACATGGTCTTTGCTATGCTTTCATTTTGCCCTCACTATTTATGTAAGTGCATATCTTCCGAAAAATAAGTATCATTGTAGTGAATCCTCCCAATTTTGATGAAAAAATTGGCTAAAATTAGCAATTTTGGGGGCAAAAAGTGTGACATTTAAACTACCATAGCAGAAATTAGATTTTCCCTTATTTTTACACTTATCTTGCTCAGTTATTTTAACTTAAATGGTTGATGAGGTATCAATTGTACCCTTGAAACTCATATTTTATGAGAAACTGAGATTTTTCTCTTTCCTGGGATTCGACGAAAGAGAGGTTCCACGTGTAACATTTGGTGTTACCGTTACAGCGTGAAATTTCAGTATCTTATTTTCCAAAAATTACCTACAGAAAATACTAAATCTTTCTTGTTTTAGTGGTTGATTGAAGCCTGTGCAATTGTTTAATGCATATATAGGTTTGGACAAAAGCAATTGTACAGAAAAGAAAAACAGCCATTTTGCATTTTGACAGGCCACTTTGGTGTCACGGAAATATGTTACATAGTGAACCTTTGCAGTTAAAATTCTACTACTTCCTAAACTTGATATGTTGTCATTTTTAGCTGAACTATAGTATTTAACATAGCTTTTAACTTACAGGTAGTTAAACTGTGCCACCTTGTTTATGATTTGAAATATCATACAATGTTACTTTGGTGTTCTCCCAATCTAGGTTACACGTGGAACGTATTGTTTGTACTGTGGTCACAGAATTGAGATGAAACCCTTGACTAAGTAATCACAAGAGGTTTTAGCTTCAGACTGCTCAGATTAACTATAGAAAACCCATAAATGATATAAAATAACTCAATAAGTAGTCTTAGTGGGACAAACATGTTTTTGGTGTTCATGTTACAGTGTGAAACCTATAATTTCTGTGCAATGAGGCTATTTTGAGGTCAAACATCATCTGAACATTCATAAAACAACTTGTACAACATCATTTAGGCCTAAGCCTACAATGAACAAGTAAATATAACAAGTCCACCCATGGTTTCACATCAAAAATTATGATACATGAAATTAGGGCTGTAAATGTCATGTCACAGTCTGGTACCCTAATTAAAATAAACACCCACCTACCAGTTCGCCCCTTCGTTTTTACTAGCACTATAACTTAGGCTGGCCTAGTTGAGGTAGGATGCAGTTGATATTTTTTTCTTGATAATATTTTTAAAAGAGAAGCGAGAAAATGCTACTCCCAAAAGGTAAGTTGCCACTGCACATGCAAACAAAGAAAGAAAGAATTGCATTCTAAAATATTTTTAAATGAATTTGTAATTATGTTTTAGGCCCTAGGCCTATCAGCCTATATTTTTAAAACAGAAGAGGGAGACTGTTACTCCAAAAAAGGAGTTGCTGCAGGAAAAAGCTTCTTTTATGGAAAATATGAAAGCAAAATGAAAAAAAAATAATAAAAAAATTCTAGCCTATATTACCAAAAGCTCAACACTCAAAAAAAAAAAAAGAAAAAAAACAACAGCTGCTGGTCACGAAAAATATACGTGTAACTTATGCCTACCCTGTATGACCTTTGCAGCTTGAATAGTCTGATAGTATCTAGGGCAAAATACACCCAACATAAACGATGAAAACTTGACTAAAAGGCACAAAAATACCGAAAATAAAGTTGTATTGCAAAAAAATTGAGGGTGAACTGGTCACCACTTGGGGTCGAACTGGTAGGTCTTTGGGGTGAACTGGATATCGCATGGGGGCGAACTGCTATTGTGGGGGCAAAATGGCAAGGGGGCGAAACGACCGTAAACCCTTGACCTCTGTGCCCTTGTCTACAAAATGCAAGCAAGTACAGTATCTACCAGATAACACTGTCTTCTGTTTGGCCTTAATGCCCTTTGAGATGCATAAGTGTGCTCTACATTCAAAAGCTAATGTGAACATGGCCATGCCGTCTACGGTCTTAGTACATCTTATTTTCAGCCCTGACAATCTACAGCATCTTTTTTGAGTCCTCCTACTGGGTATATACAGTACATCTGTTTCTTGGTTTTTCTTCCCTTTTGAAGGCTCACTAAACTCACTCCAGACAGTGAAAAATTCTCCCTACTAAGTTTACTTCTAGTCCTTCTTCCAGTTTAAACCAAAACACCAGTTTAGTACACCTCCAAGCCAGAGCCACAGTAGCCTGTACTGAGTTTCAATTGCTTGAGACAATGTTGTGTATGAGCTTAATTAGGAACACAATGCAAGTCATCATTGACCAACCAGTAGAGGCTGTGGATCTATATTGTTTGAATGAATGTCAGTCAAAGTGCAGTGATCATCAGTATTTAGAACTATAGAGCTATGTTTGAGCAGTGATATGCTAACTAGTAACTCTCTGGAGGGGGGGGGGGGGGGTGGTTGGATCATTGGATGCTGTATCCCCTTTAAAGTGTGTAAGCTTATTGCATTTAAAGTTTTGATGTAAAACTTGTATTTTTTACAATAAACATCAGTGTTGCATGGTATGTTTTGCTTGTGTGGTAAAGGTTTATATGCATGGCACTGTGCTCTGACTTCGCTGTGTTCTGACATCTGTGTATTCTGACGCTGTGTGTGCATAGATGGTGCTTTGAGTTATGGGTCTACATTTTTGTTTTCCTTAAATTACAGATTTTTTGAGATAAATGGCTTCTTTCTTAAATTCTGTTTCTGACCATAACTTTTTAACCATAACCTTATCTGTATTAAATTTCTAAAGTGTTACTTGTACAATAGACAAGACTAGGATACAAACTGGCAAAACATACTGTAGAACCAGGTCCCATTTGCCTTTGAATATAAAGTACATACTGTACAATATTTTGTGGCAAAAGAAGGCAACTTACCTGTGTTATTGCATCACCCCAAACACATTTAGGAATATGATCACATTTCTAAATGCAATAAGTTACTGCATTTTGACTGACATTAATTCAAACAGTAGCTTCACTCTGGTTGGTTATTGATTACTGTACTTATGCAGAAAGTTTTGTCCCCTATTGCCCACCCACAGTTGTGTGTTTGTACGGCCTTGAACAATTTAAACTCAGTGCAAGCTGTTTTTACTTTGTGTGGGAGCTGTGCCAGACAGGTGTTTTTTGTAAGAAATTGGATTACGGGCTAGAAATAAACTTAGTAGGGAGAATTTTTACTGCCTGGGAAAAGATTATAGAGCATATAATAAAGGGTCTTGCCATCTCCTCTCTCAGACAGTATAAAGAGTATACCTGGTAAGTTCACTTCTGGGTACCCTCCCCCACCAGTTTAAAAAAAAAATAACACCTGCCTAGTGCACTTTCCAGACATAGCTGCAGTAGCCTATACCAAGTTAAAATTGCCCTAGGCCATATCCATACGCTGCTGTGTGCAAGCTGTCTGCTATGCTTTCTGTACAGGTCGTCATTGACCAATTAAGTCAATCTTTTGTTTGAGTCATTGATGTAAATCAAATAGCAGTTATCAATTGTTAATAAAGGTTTACATCAGTCTAGTTTTGATATCTAAACCTCCCAGTCATCAGTTTGGACTCTGTCAGGACCACCGGAAACACACGAAGCATCATACTCAGACTACCTGAGACCAAATCGGCATTGATTAGCAGGTTAGCCAAGACCACCCAAACTGATGAAGCTCTCATACCTTCTGGGACCAATCTGACAAAAAACCCAAAGCAAGCTTTCATGGAAAAAGTATAGTTCCTATAGTTGAGAAGACCTTCATGGTATGCATATTAGGAAAGTATACTGACAATTAACCAGGAATTTACATGGACTTAAAATAGAGTTCACTCAGACACACAGAGATCATAACCTAGGCCTATATGGTTTTCACATTTTGTTCAGTGGAGGATGGTAATTGTGCCTTGGAAAAGAGGTATTTAAATTTAAGTACAACAAATGATCCTCTGTTTTTCTGGGATTGGGTCAACCGACTGCATGGTCAAGTGGTTAGAGGATCAGACTTGCAGCCGGAAGGTCTGGGGTTCGACTCCTGGCCAGGTCATACCAAAGACTTTAAAAATGGAACCTACTGCCATTGTGCTTGGTGCTCAGCATAAGCAATGGAGTAGGGAAAACAAGCCAGTGAGCCACAACTGGAAAAAAGACCGTGGCTGGCCCGACTTACACCAGTTGGTTAGAAACTGAGCCGTAAAACCACATCTAACTAACTAACTGGGATTAGGTCAAAAACAGACAGACCACCCAAGACTGAAATGATGTGTTTCATGACAGGTCAGATCACCCAACTGCCAGTCCAAGATCACCAAGACCACCCAAAACTGACTTCGGTTTCGGGTGGTTTTGGTTTGGTTCTGGCACTTGATGGTTTATGCACACCTTTGTTAATATAGATGTGGGAATATTTCTAAATATGTTTGGAGTGATGCAACAGTCCCTTTAAACCATTTTTATAGGCTGATGAGTTTTAATGCATTAGCAGGTGAGGTGAAACTAATAACAAAATTAAAAAATGACATATATTGTAAGTTATTGACAAGGAATTGGACCTTGAACATGCACATAAATGTGCCAAATTAGTCCATTGAAATACTGTAAATGTTAACTTGCTCAAAAAAAAAAAGGTTAAAATAGTTGTAAAACCATAAATGAAATATATTTTACTATTCTGACATTGCAAAATTAGGGTTTTGTTCGAGAAGGTTGAAAAAAATTGAGTGCTTTTTGACTTCTTGCCAAAGGCAGAAAGGAATGGCAATATGTGATGGTTTATGTGTGCGTGTGTTGATGTGTTTGTGCATGTGATGCCTTGCTTGTAAACAATATTTCAAGATGAAGGGTAATATTGAGGGATGTCGTACTGCACTTGCCATGTGGATGGTCTGTATTGAGAAGATGACACCTATTGTTTTTGGTCAAGGTTAATGGACATTTAGGGTCAATAGAGGTCAATTTGTGAGACCTTTTAAACACAGTATCTCAAGAAGGGAAACAGATTAATCTCATGTGTATCATCAGTGTTTGAATTAGAAAGGATTACATGCACCAGTGCAGGAAACTTAAAAAGTATTTCCTGCGCAAACAAATAACTACATGCACCGTACATAATTGAAAATGTACAATTTCTTATAACCCATTAAAAAATACTGGTACAAACAATAGGCATACTTGCAAATATTTGACGTGTGATAGCTTAATGTTATGATGAGGAGGATCGGTCACAAATTTACCGATCTGTGGACCACAAAGTGTGAACATGCATTGGACATCTTTGCAATTTAGGTTAAAATCTTTTGGGTACTATTTTCCAATGTTAAAATGTTATGTTCTACAGTCTTTGTCATCTTTTTGGGAAATCTCATTTTAAATTGTTGTCATATGTACAGTACATACCTGTGGAGGTGAATGACTGAAACTTGCATGCACAGTCAAAATGTTATATGCATTGGTCCATGTGTGCATGCCTTATTTCAAACACTGTTTAGCATGTGGATGCCCCATATTAGGAAGAAGAACCCTGTGATGTTTGGTGGAGGTGAAAGGTCATTAGGGGTCACCAGAGGTCAGACAGTGTAAACTTCTAAAGCTGTTACTAAACCTGGTATCTAAAGAAGGCTAACCTTGAGGGATCTCATACTTGGTGTGTGGGTATACTCCCTATGGAGTAGATGATCCCTCATGTTTTAGTTGTAGTTTTGGGGTGACTATTGGTCAAACAGTTAAACCTTGAAAACTACCCATTAACATTATATATCATGAAGGGTGCTGTAGCCTCTAGGGATCTGACACTTGGCTTGTTGATACTTAGAAAGTGGATGATCCTTACTGTGTGTGGTAAAGTTCATTGCTCACCTGAGGTTGTCGCAGGTCAAACTGCAGAAATACTGTATTGAGCAAATGTTATCTTGAGAAGGGAAATGTTTACGAATCTGAAACTTGACATGTAGGTGTCCGCATTGAGTGAGTGGTTCCTGTGACTTCTAGTGGAGGTTAAAGGTCAGTTTAGGTCACTAGAATTGAAACTGTGGAAACCTTGTAAATAAAATACCTCAAGAAGAGAAACTTCAGTGAATGTCATACTTGTTATGCATGTGCTAAAAATCATAGACATGATCTTTGTTGTATTTATTGTATTGTCTTGTCTTGTATTGTATTGTATTCTACTCTATTCTATTGAGAAAGATTTCCACAATAATATATACATACTTACGTTACAATATTTACATTAATACTAAATTGTGGGGGAGGTCTGAAAAAAGCTGAAAAGCTTGTGCAGACCCCATAGTGGAAGTCAAAGGTCATGTAAGGTCAATGGAGGTCAAACTGTGTAAACCTTGTAAACATGATTTGTCAAATATGAAACATGCTTTAACCCTACATTTGGCATATGATACCCCGAATTGAAACAAGATGTTGATTTATGTTCATATTCACATGATATCTGACTATTTGATCTAGTGTTTATGCCTGTGGATTTTTAACTCTTATCATGCGGGAGGTGAGATATTTTGTCTGCGGGTGCTTTCCAAATTAAACATTTAATAATATACTACATGTAAAACAAAAGAATGCCTTTCATTTGCATTTTTTTGGCCTCAACTCTAGGAAATGATGGTGCTCGACTTGAATACTGTAGGTCATTTCTGGTAAGGAGAATTTCTGTAGGTGCAAAGCTTAAATGCTTCAAAAATGAAGCCCGCCCTCAAAAAGACTCAGCATGATAAGAGTTAACTTCCTCTTTCTAAAATAAGGCACACGAACTTCACAATGAAAATATCAGCTTGAAACCCATGTGCCGAATATCTGTCCAAGAAACAAGCAATCACTATGCTTTTTGGCTTTCTGGTTGTGTAACTTGTTTTTAAAAATCATTTGAGGAAACTTGTACAGACTTCTTTTGTGATGGGATTATAAAAGCTGGGCATTTGAACTGTTGGTTTGAATATATTCCCAATCCTGGCAAAACTCTCCATACTGATGCTTGAAATTTACTCTGTTGCATTGCTTGTACCAGTATTGTTATCATCATGTTAAAAAAATGGCTGCTAATATAAATTTTCCTACCAACTGATGACTAGAAAAGAACTATTTTTCCCTTTTTTTGGCAGGTTTACTGAAGAAAAATTTGTTGGAGCTAACAAATCACATTTCAGAAAAAGAAAAAGAACTACTTGGAAGTGAGAGGTCAAAGTTCACTGTAGAAGTATGTACTGAGACTTCAGAATCAGGACAACTAACAGGCAATGAGAGAAGATTAAGTGATGGTAAGGGTTAATAGTTAAAGGTAACAGCAAAAGTGTAATTTATATATCCTTAAGTACTTTCTGTAGGCCTACTACCTGTAGGTGCAAACTTACCACTGTATTGATTTGAACTAGGTTACAGTACATGTCATCTTATTTCTTATAAAAGTTATTCAAGATAGAGGCCTTATATTTACACTTACTGTACTAGAGTAGAGACCAGTAGCCTATTCCATGTCCCCTGTGGTTATGGGGGAGGAACTACCCATAATTTCAACTTTTGGGGACAACATCTGCCCATTAAGAAGGCAAATTCTGTTGTAGCAAACCCTGTTTAACAAATGGTACAGGAACATTGCAATAGCAAATTCTCATTCAAGAGCAAATGTGGTCATCACAAATCAAAGCAGTGGGAAGGATGGGACCACCATGATGAAATTGGGTGATGTGGCTGATGACAAACATGATTAAACTGGTTTTGGTTTCCAAAGAGAAAAAAATTAATTTTCAGTGAGTTACTAGTTAGTTTATATTGCATGCAGTTTTAAGTCTGAGTGACCAGGGAAAGTACTTGTTGAGGGAAGTAGGTTGGATATGGACACTTGTGACCATTACCATTATATAATCGTGTGACACTACCTTTGTTAGTGGATTGCTGACTTTCCACAAGTTTTACCTTTCATATGTTCAGAAGTATGAGAGATACTTGAAAGGGAATTAAGAGGATTAAGAGGCTGTAAAGATTTACCTGATGTTTCAAAAGAAAGTTCAGGGAAATGCTAATTGCTTCTAAATTGCATTTAACCATGATCAAGGTGAGCAGTACACTTCTGAATCTTTTCGTGTGCACACCACAACAACCTTGTTTAAAGTGTTTACCTTTCTTTGCCTACTTCGTCTGAAAATCTTAGGAGTATTTTTCAGTATCTATTCTTGCAGCGATTTTTGGGGAAAGGATAAACCATTTAAAATGCAACTTGTGGATTCGAAAAATTTCCAAGGAATACTTTTTTGTAAAAGAAGCTTAAAGGTATGACCACTTGCATATTGCATTTGATGATCTTTTCAGGACACAATTCCAGCTGCTCAAAAAGATCAAAGATTCAGCTTTATGTTATTGGTCCTGAAGATGGTCAGTCCAGTCTAGCGAGGGCAGCAAAACAGTACTGTGAGATGGCATCACATTGGAGGGGGAAGGGGACAGATGAACAGGAAATTGATGTCAATGAAATGCTTCATGGTGAGTCTGTGAAACTGTGTTGAAGGTTCCATGCTTATTTTCAAATATATAGTACTCAAGAGGTTTGATATTCAATTTCTTTTTTTTCATAGGCCAGGACTTAACTTCACCTTCCCCAACCACAAGATGGGTTCTTACCTCCCCTCCCCCAAAATATTTCTTCATAGGAGGGTTTGCCAAGACAGCACTGATTTGCACCTAGACCAACATATGAACAAAAAATTTGCTAAGGGCAGAGGTACACCTCTTTCCTCATGTATGTCTACTGCCTTCAAACAAAAATTTAGAGTTGATAGTTTGGTTTATTTGGCATACGTTCTATACATACAGTGTTAATTGAAGATGTGTAACATGCATGGATGGATGTAGACTTTACAAACTATTGTATAATTAAGCATTATATTATACACATTTAACTGTCTTGTTATGCCTAGTGTTAACATAAGCCTATGCTTTGCCTTCTTCAGTCACCATGGAAATTAGCATTGTTCTTAGCATTATTGCTTCATGCTAGATGTTAACAACAGGAACCTTTACCAAATCACCAAGGTTTGTAGGACTGCATCCCCCAAAAGACAGAAGACCAATGGCGCTTTGTACTCAAATCCACCTTAGACCACACAAATGTCAGTTCAAAGTAGGTAGGACCACCTAAAGTCAACTTTGGTCTCTGTTGGTCTCAGTGTAAAATCTGAAGGCCAAAACAAGGGAATCTCAAGTGTTTCTGGCCTAGGGCTACTTTTAGTTGAGATTTCACTTTTATTCTTTTGCAGTAGCTGTGACATCATGAAGCTTGTTTTCTTAATAAGATTTGTGGTCCCTGTTCATCTTCTCTGGACCATTATAGTACATACCATGGGTAACAAATGGCCTGTGAGCTACCACTTGAGAATCAAGGGCCTAAATCCTAGGCACTCCTGTGCTGGCCTGTGGGCCTGCTGTGGCCAATGACTTGAACTAGATTGGACCAGGAAAGATTTGAGGAGCCCAAAATTTGAACAAAAAACAAACTCTTCCATGAAACCCTGGCTGTTACAATAAATTTCAAGTAAAAGTGGTCCTTGGTCCTAAACTTTTGAGACCCTCTGGTGTGTATGTATTGGTTTGAAAGACAAATTGCATTGTTTTGCACTACTAACACATAGCCTAGTGATTCACCTGCATAGTTTGAAGCCCCTAACTGAGAGATGCACATGTTACAGTGGTGTATGTTAGACTGTGTAGTATGTACCAAGTGACACTGATATAATCACTTGAGATACATGTACATACTTACTGTACATAAGATTCATGTACATAATATACTTTTTTTTTAATGTAGCTTTTTATTTATTCCTTATTACAGCAAGGTACAATTTTCCAGATCCCGATCTGATTCTTAAATTTGGAACTGTAAGCAGCCTCCTTGGATATCTGCCCTGGCAAATACGACTCACTGAAATCATGTAAGCAGAAATTTTTTTACCTCAGGCTAACCTGTAAGCTATCATCACAGTCTACGACAGCATGTTGCATCTCCACTTGACTGTCAGGACCTACTTTTCAATAGACCCTTTTCCAAATAGCAATTACAAAGGATTGTGGGATCGAGTTTTGGTGTGTTTCGTTTTAGTCAATGGCATTTTACTGTGGACAAAAAAATGCGTATTTAAAGTCTATCCCATAATCCTTTGTAGTTGCTTTTTGGAAAAGGGTCTATTGTCATCCAGTTCATCCTAGCTTTGAGTTGTTTTTTAGAACCACGTACTTAGGTGTTTGGGAACCCTCCTATGGCTTCAAGCACAGCCAATGATACCTGATAAATTGCTTATTTCAGGAGTGTCACAGATTCCAGATAGGGAAACTTAACATTTGGCTGAAAAGATTGGGAATGTGCCAAGCTTCATGCTGGGAAATTTTCGTATTTGGTGGCAAATTTTCGTATTTGGTGGCAAATATTTGTATTTGGTGGCAAATTTTCGTATTTGGTGGCAAATTTTCCAAGTGGAGAGATTTCTAAGGTTTTATAAGGGCAGCCAAAATTTAACAAGTGACACAAAGCACTTTTCTGAAGCCAAGACAGCTTATAACAAAAATGATAACAAGGGTCACTAAACACTTTCTCACTTATTCTTATAGTTGTAACTATGGATTTTTAGGCAGTTCAATTGTGTTAGCGCAATACAAGTTAAGCAAGTTATCGCGCATGCTGCCGTCTGTCCTGTTGCATGACCCTACAACTTCAGTAATATTAACTAGTAACGGTCCATCTTGAAGGTAATTGAAAATAAACAATCGTACTTAATAAGGCTAGAAGGTTACATCACAATAGTTGATATAAATATATATCTATTAATGCCTAGAGTATTAGCTAAGCTACATGCATTCTCCTACACATTGATGTCATGTGAAATGTTAGAGGGCAAACAATGAAGCTAGATAGAAAAGGTACACGACTTTGGTACACGTACTGAACACACTTGCATGAAGTAGTCTTTGCATGCACATGTAAACTTAAGCGTGTATCCATATCTGAACGGTACAAAAATTAGCTGCCTGCATTTGTTAGAGTACGTTTTAATGTTACAGCTTGCCCCAGCTGAGGGTGCAATTTCTGTTGTGTGACGTCATGTGCATAAGGTCTTTAAGCTACTTTGAAAGGGGTTGATGTAGGAGGGTCTTCTATTTCCCATTGGCAAGGTGAGACATGAAGTTTTAAAAAGATGCCAGTCAGCTGTTTACCCTCGTGGACGTATATTACTCCTGCACCTGATAATGGCTGAACTCGTAGTACCATGGTCGGTGAATTCGCAAGAATTCTCCATTGATCTGCATAAAAATTGTACGCTACGGACTATTCATATATAAGATCACGACAAACACAAATCATAAATATTCAACAAAGAATCTACTAATGCAAGTCTGATTACCATGCATTGCACATGACCAAAGTCAGTGGGGTTTTAGTGTGTGATTTCTCTCACTTAAAACTCACTCAATAAAGAAGTCCCATTGACTGACTGTTTAAAACTGAAGTTGAATGACGTTTAGTTAAAGCTTTGTCTTGCAATATGAATATTTATATAGTACAACCAATCGACAGTTAAGAGATAACTTCAAATTAGGCTTATGTATATAGTGAAATTGGATGATCTCTGTAATAGTTCACAGTATTAGAGTATGTATGTGAAAAGAGGCATGCATATTCAATACCTACCACGAAGGTAAGCCAGTTGAAAGAGTTGTGTGGCATCATTTTTGTCTTGAAAGTGGGGACAGTCCCACCAGCTTAAAGGTCTGCCAGACTGAAGGTCACTAGACCAAACATCTCTTTTGTGGACTGGGTTTAGATTAGGGTAGCATACTAAGAGACCTAAAGACTGGCAAATCTTTCATCAGGGGACAGCTCTCTGTTCCGACGTCTGTTTGTTCTGAGGTCTCTATGTTCCAACAAGTCTGTATGAGGGTAGTGTTAGGATAAGTGTTAGGTTAGACCTAACCCTTATCGTAACACTGACCTCAGTGTAGATTTGTCGGAATATAGAGACATCAGAACAAAGAGACGTCTTAATATGGAGGTGTAACCCTTTCATCTAATGTAACTTCACCTATGTGTGCACTTTGCTCTTGAAAGCCATACATTATACTTTTGTTGCTGCTACTGTTCATATGGTACAGTATCTGACAAAATTATATCTTTTCTCACTGTGTCATCTTTTATACATACTTTTCATACACAGATCTTACCCAAGCCATCATAGTATTGACTACAAAAGTTTTATAAGCTTACTACACATATTCGCCAGGACAGAGCAACGTTTTGGCAAATGAAGATGAAGAGATAAGAGAAAGATTACTTTGGAGAAAAAAAACATGGTGATTCCCAATCCCACTGCTGCTACCAGTATCAACATGGAGCATGTTTGTGTTTGCTGAATCCAGAGAAGAGTTGGAGTGACCAGGCTACCCTATAGGGACATGGTCAGTTGAGGCTGGTCCATGTATTTGGTCTGTGAATAACCATTTCAGTGATGTATGATTGTATCTATAATTCATGATGTCTGCAGAAATGAGTGGAAAGAATTGTGACAAATACATCGATCCCACTTCTAGGTAACAGGGTGACATCATTTAGCATAATCAGTTGTCAAGTTGGAAACTGAATGATGAATATTTTCAAACAGTATATCACTTGAAGTGTGCATACAAAGTCATTAGTACGAGTACAAGTGTCCTGTCTCTGGTTGTGAGTATAAATAATACTTCACATTTTGTTTCATAAGTACAGAAACAAAAGGTTGTAGAAGCAGCAATGGTTAACTTTCAAAAAATCTTTTGAGCAGTGGAACACGTCCAGTATCATTAAGTGTGAGTGCCAAAGCACTAGGACACGTACTTAGGGATGCCACTGAAATTCTCTTATGCGTTGAGATGCGTTTCGGACCCATACCAGCGCAAACACAATGGATCCCGTCGGCGAGGCGTTGGCGTCGCAAATGCATCCAGCTTAAGTGTACAGTTGGCCTATGCAGAGAAACGAACACCATTGTGTACGTAATCACAGCGTAGCGATGCATCGCTATTAGGGGATTAAGGAGGTGCTCAATGCTCACGATATCGATTTTTTCCTACAAAGAAACGCTTTGCGAAAGTTTTGAGAGATGATACAATTCCGTCGTACAGTAGGGATGTTATGGTGATGAACTTGTTTATCCATTTGCGTGGGTTATTTGGTCGCGAAATCAAAACGATCGTAGCAATTGAAGTCACCGAAAATGAGCACAGGACAAATATACCATAATTTAGGCCTTTGCCTACGACTTCGTTACGTTAGCCGTATCTTACAGACACGCCAAGAAGCGCCGAATTCAGTTTGGCCTAAAACACGTTTCTACTGTATTTTTTGACATTAGCAATATTTACTTAATCACACCGAAGCTATAGCTATCTCATACCAAGTATACTTTGAAGGAAATTGAAAAGAGACACTCCTCGATCCGATTGTAGGAACTTGCACCACCATATACTATAGGCTACTATATTAAACACCCAGATGCAAGTTACTACTGACTGAGAAAGTGCGAAGACTGTATGTGCGGTCTTTGATAGTTTCTACTTCTCATCTTTGAATATCTTACACCTTAACCTAATGTTTCGCCCGTTTTTAAGCATTTTGTCAAAGGTGGGGTAGGCCTATACCGCATTTTTCCCCTAAATGATAACGGCCGAGTAAGCTCGCTACTGAACACGCAGGCCTATAACTGCCCAGAGATAAATATCACAAAAGCTACCTGGCGGTACGCCGCATGTTTGAGGCCACACTCACTGCTGTCTTTTTTTTTTTTTTGGTAAAAACACAAGCCTTGAAAACGTGCAATAAAAGTATCCTAAAGTTTCTATGTATGTTGCAATGAGCTTTTGGGTTATAAGAACGACCAAATTTCCTTCGAAGTATTCTCCAAGAAAACGCGCACGTTCCCCGAACAGCTTGCCCCTAGGACAAACGATGCGGCCGTGAAAATTTCGAAAGTACCAACGATCATGAGATTAACCTTGTGTAGAGCTATATTTTTCGACTTGAACTGACGATTCTGGTGGGAGAGGGTGAGGTCGATCCAACCCACAGACTTAAGCCTACGCCTCTGTCAGATAGTCATTTAGACTGGGGATGCACAGTATGATGTCAGTGATACTGAAAAAAAACTTTTGAGCTATTCACTGTGGGAGGCAGACTTCCCTTTGGTAGAGAGACGGAAGAAGCCCGGGGGAGGGGGATTTAGCCCCTTTTAACAAAAATATGAGGGGACGAAAAATTATGCTTTGGCCCAGATATTATTCCAGGGCTGAAAAAATCTCCCTTTTGTTCCCTCTCTACAAATAATTTTACAAAGGAAAATATTTTACGAATGAAACAAATTATTCTTCAAACAAGCGCAATACGAACGTTGCACCAACTTCCAACTTGCATGTAGGGCCCCTCAAGTACTGAAAAAAATCTCCAAGGGGAGGCACATCTAGGCCCGTAGCCAGGCAAGGTAGGCCTACCGAAGGAGGAAGAAATAGTTTCCAGGGGGACATTTCATTTATGAGGGATACATTCAAACTCCATTGAGACAATAGTTGTTTTGAATTTTTGCAGGGGCGAATTTTCTAGGGGCTCGAGCCCTGGTTGTCCTTAAGCCCGTAGCTGAGAGTGATCACTCTCAGCTACGGGCTTGAGGACAACCATTCCCTTGGACCCATCCCCCAGGACGGTGTTCCAAAGCAAATGTTCAGTTCAGACCCCTCCCCACTGAGCTGAGATCATATCTTTCTACGCTATGCTTGGGGACAAGTATTCCCTTTGACCCATCCCGCCAGGATGGTGTCCAAAACAATGTTTAGTTCAGACCCCTCCCCAGCTGAGATCACTGTCTCCCCGGTACGCCTATGTTCCCCTAAAAGTATGTTTTAATATTGTTTGTTGCAACTTGAGTGGTTTTGATTGAGATATAATATTGCGTATGACAACGGAAGTTTGTCTGAAAGGTTAAAGTGCTCTCTATCCCTCCCCCCTACCCCTCACCCACAGCATCGACCCACCAACATGTGTGAAAATGTGTTATGACAATTAATCAAAAATTTTAGGGGCCGGGGATTTTAGTAAGATTGTGGTTGGCTGTCAGTTTCAGCATTTTCAGCCGAAACACTCTCTAAACTTTAGTTGGGGCCACGGGGAAGTGACAGGACCAGAGGAGAAAGGTCATTCGACAGAGCCAAAACGATAACCCTAAATTTATGCAGTACACGTTCCTGAAATTTTTTGTCTATTTCCCAGTCGATGTGCCGATGTGCCATATTCCCAAGATCTTGGTAAAAATCCCTGCCGCTGTGCTGTAAGATTGCGATGTCTACACCCTGTTTCCTTCCGGGTATAGGTCAACATCGAATGTACATCAAGTGAACATAGCCTAACAGGGCGCTCTAACTACGTCATTACGAAGCATGCTGCCTGGACAAAAATATCGGAGACCTGAATTTGCAGCGAAAATATGAATTCTATGCAAAGTACAGCCATTCCCATGTAGCAAATATTTAAAAGTAACATTCCAAGTAAACAGATTTTGAAAAGATGCCCAATGTGCTACTTTTTCCAGCAATTTACTTTTATCAAAATGGCGACCACGATATCCGATCGTTTGTTCATGTTGCAAGAGACTTGTTAGCCTGCGTGGTGGGTTTCCACTACGTTAGATTGCTCAATTAGTTTACAACGAATAACAGGATTAAGAAAGTCGCGAAGGTGCCGCGGATTGAGATGGGAAAAGCTCACAAAGAGTCTATGGTGAATAAACTGCGGGGCTTAGTGAAATGAGTTTGTGTGCATGGTAAAAGGTAACGTTGCCCTGCTAGAAGCAGTTATCTTCAGGCGCGGATCCAGACATTTCGAAAGGCGAAAGGGGGGGGGGCTGAACGCCCCTTTGAATATTCTCCTAGATTAACAATACACTAATTTTCGCGTATTTGTTATTGTTGATGTGGCGAAAGGTGGGGGGGGGGTGAGCGAGCCACCGGGAAAGTCCCCCCCACTTGTATCCACCTCTGATCTTTCCACAGATTTTGGATCATTTGCCACTATTGAAGTAAATAACAAAGTGGGCGGCGGTAAATTTGTGAGATATCTTTTCTTAAAACATTTAGCCTACACCCACAGGCCTATGCCATAGGCCCCTATTGTTTTTATGAATCGCATAGGCTATACGGTCATGAAGCTCCGACACAAACTTAAGCATTTTCAGCTTTTTGAAATAGGTCAAGGTGTACTTATTTCATTGTTACATGTGATCATGCCCAGAAAAGGCAGCCCTGTGTAACTGTAGTGGCGCAACTAGGATAATTTTAAGTCGACCAGGGGGACGAACTTTCTGTTTGAGAGGGGGGGGGGGGACAAAATTTCTTAGAGCATCTCTCACATATTGAAGACTGCTGTGGGAAGCATGGCACAAAAACGATAGTGGGGGAGGACCGTGACACAGGGTGTAGAGCCACTCCTGACCCAATTACACTAACTCCCACCCCACCTCCAACCCCGTCTTTTATTGAAAGGATTTTCCCACCAAATAAAACATTTCAACAGCAGTGCATGCTGGGCATTACTCCATATTGTGCCCATATTGGCTGGTTTAACCAACCAGAAATTTCGTCCAGTCCCATGTAGTCCGCGTGGCTCCCGGCCTTCGAAATAAGCCTCCCCCTCCCTACTATAAGGACTTGAAATTAGAAGCCACAAAAAGCCCCCACAAGGTAAAAATTTATTCACCAATTTCCTTGCTATAATAACAACGATAGAAATCTTGCACAAGCGTACCCAGTTTCCAATGCAAACAATTCAGATTATGAAACCAACTTATAAACACAACCGAAGATCTGATTCGACTGACGGGCATGCCGTTTGAAGTTTTTACCGAACGGTAAAATAATTCGCCTGATGAAGAGATGCACGAAATTTTTAGGTGTATTGTTTAGGTGTATCGTGGGCTTGAAAGAAAGTTACTACCTAGACGGCTTCGTAAAACACAGAAAAGAGCTAGCATGATCCCATCCCTCATATATAATATAATAAGCCCTATGTGACAGTGGTACGTAAATTCAAGACTGCCGACATACAGCTTGTTATCAACCGTGGCTCAGGGCCAATGCATTGCGTACGTGCTGGCTGTATTTTCCGTCTAAATTTCGATTGGGTCAATTAAGCTGACGCATTTTTTTCGATGTAAACATAAAAGTTGCGTGGTGCATGTTTTTCATAAAAGTATATACATGATAGGCTGCAGCTTAGGCCGAGTGAAGGCCGTTTGTTGCGAAGTGTACGTAAATTAATGGCCATGGAATATTCACAAAGCTAAAATGTTAAGACCACAAACTATTTAATTGCGTTCTGCCGATAAAAATTAGTATACGATTAAAAAACAAGTAAATGTGACAAATGATCTGAAACACATGCAAAATGCTAAGCCGTAGTATACTTTCACCAGGGAACTGGCATAGCAAAAAAAAAAAAAAAAACAGCTCAAAGTTTGTATAAACTAAAGAAAGATGGTATTTTCCGATCGTGAATAACTTGACAGAATGTTGAATTCTGTCAGTGATGAATAAGTCCTAACACCGTCGCTGCAACGCATCGGCATTTTCTTTGTGTTTCGGGTGGATTACCCTGCAAAATGCGGCAACAAAGAGCGGCACAGAGCAGCGCGTTGGTATTACGGAATGGCTATTGTTCGTCGTGAGGGAACTCTCGGAGCGCTACACAATGGGCGTTTCGCTGCCCACGGATTAAAATGCGCTGCAACGGGATGCAGAGAAATGCATAAGAGAATTTCAGTGGCATCCCTTACTGAATATGTCTGGTTCATAACACATGTCATTAGTGCAAGCGTAGGGTCTCTGATTGCTTGTAAGAGAATGAAAGAGTAAACATTTTACTCATGAGTACAAGGACAAAATGTTGCAGCAGTAGCAGTGCTTAACTCTCAGAATCTGTGAGTACAATTCTGATATCACAAGTACAGATTAAGTGCCAAAGCATGAGTACCATAAGACATAGTAATGTGAGTACAAGTCATGAGTTCCAATACAAGAGCAGTATATCTGATTGTGAGTACAAATAACAGTGCAAATTCATTCTCACAAGTACAGGTAATGTTCCAAACATGAGTACCAGGAGGGTTAATAGTGTGAGTACAGTCTGGAGTACCAATCTATCGTCTCTGCACATGTGCTAGTACAATTTTTATAGCTTTTGTCATGAGTACAAAGGCAAAATGTCTCATTAGTAGCAGTGCTTAAATTTAGTCAAAATCTGGAGTATGAGTACAGTTGTAACCATACAAGCCTGTTCAAGCATTTAGTACAAGTATGTACTTACTCCAGTCATCAAGTTTGAGTACCAATAGGAATAGCCAAAAAGTCACCCAGTCTTTACACACACTTCATTCTGTCTATAGATTTCTCTCCTTCAACATTTACAGGTCACTGAAAGCCACCTACAGTGACTGCTAATAGTTGCAGGTGCCTAAATGCTTAAAGTGTTCATTTTTTTTCTGTAGTCAGTATACTTTACCCATGGACTACCAGCATGATTTTCAAGTTGTAAATGCATGTACTGGAACATGTCATGGATATGTTTATACTAGTCCAAGTCAAATGAAGGGTATGAAATGCACTGTAACTCTCATATCCATATGCTGCACTTTGTCTTGTAGAAGAAACCTTCATTCCTTGTGAAAGTATGCAAAAAAGAATTTTTGCTAGTAATTTAGTACAGTATGTGAATTTTTGGTTACACCTCTATATTCTGACAAGTCTATATTGAGGTCAGTGTAAGGGAAAGGGTTAAGTTCTGACCTAACCCTTATCCTAAGACTGACCTTATGTAGACTTGTCGGAACATAGAGACGTCAGAACAAAGAGTTGTCGGAACAGAGAGCAGTCCCAAAATGTTGCTCATTACAATTGGCTCAGCTTTGGTTACTTTTCTTTCTTTTCAGTTTCCTTTTGTATTGCTATTGGATTGATATATCTTTTAAAACTTGATTTAAAGATTCTTTTTATATGCTCTTAGCCCAAATTATTGTAAATTTATAATAATTTTATGAGTTATGCAGACATGACAAAAACTGTTCTGACATCCAGTTCATAAGTATTCGATTATGAAGGTATTCTAAGCTTGAGAATGGTTGCAGCGATCAGCTATTAAAAGATTGTGGGCAAGGCACGACTGATGATTCCTATGTTGACTTACACACTAAGGGTTTTCTGTTGCGTGGCCTCAGGACCCTTGTAGAATTTTTCAACAGGTACAAGGTATGTACCCCTCCTGTGAAATCTTACAAGTATACCTTTTGCACTGTTTTCAAATTTGTGTGGCGGGACCATTTTGAGCAAGGGGAGCTAGTGTAATAAGGATGGTGACTCCTGCTTGACCACTCTTCTCTCAATATGCCATCTTGAATAGCGGAAGAAGATAAATGCCAAAACAGTGCATGAAATACCACCAATTTTCCTCATTTTTGCAAAATGAGTATTTCCATTCATTTACCTTAATATCCACTTCACAAACTGAGCACATCTCTTCAGCGTCATGGTCTAAACTCTGCTGTAAAATTTGTGAAAAGGAATTACATTTGTTGGTTAAAATTTCCCATAGGCAGTTCCCTTTATAATTGGTGGCACGTAGCCTGTCAGTTGAAGGCTACAGTGTCAAAATGTGTCAAAAGCACAAGTGACATTTCTATTTGCTTCTTGCCAGAACATTTTCAGAGTGCAAGGAATAGCTGAAAAACTTCAAAGTTGCCCATGGAAATTTCAGAACATTCTTGAGAGATGAAAAGAAAAAATTGCTAACCTTGTTCAGAAAGTAAATGACTGATTTGTTTTAATGATATAGATTACTATGACTGTTAGTAACTCTGTGGTCTCAGATTGTATGTAACACATAGGTGAGCGGAGTGTGGGGAGATGCCAATTTATTTTCAGACTTTGGAGATATTTTGAAATTCCTATTAGTTTTTCCTATTTGGTTCTGACGTCGAAGGAAGTTTTTAAAATCCCCATTTCCAAAAGTTGAAAAACCTTAATTTCATTTATATGTGTATGTCATACACCCCATATTTACTGTACCAAATCATTTCATTAGCAAAGAATGACATTTAGGTTTTGGCTATCTACTTTTGCCTACAAATTTTTTTGGCTAATTTTGTCTATTATGTGTCCACTCCTGATGTAATGTAACCAGCAGATTATTTTCATATCATATAGTTTCATACGCTTTTGACCTTCGTTGCTTCCAGACCCTTCAGAGTCTGTTTGAACAGATACCATGGCCAAACAACCAACTTTTCCCAGCATTGTCTGGCTTTTGGGCAGCCTGTCTTTCATCCAGACTCCTTGATGCCAGAGGTTGATTTGTTCTCCTTTTCGAAGGTTTGCAAGGTCACATTGAAAAAATAATGGCATGTTAATTCATTCATAAATGATATGATGATGTGACAAAAACCTGTTAATGCATCCCAAAATATAAGAGATACTTAGCAGTCACATTTGTAGATGACCATATTACAATCCTGCACGCAGTCAATTAACTGACGCATATGAAGTGTAGCCTGGTCAGGTGGCATGTATTAACACATGTATGTACACAGTGCTAGTGTGTAGCAGTGACCTGACATGGCTAAAGAAGGTCATGTTCTCCTTTTTTGGAAGTTGGAAATGGTCACCCTATGATCGAAGAACTCCCTCTTTAAGAAGATCTCTGTTTGCTGCTCTTTCATGTGATGTAATTGGTCACTCCCACTCACTGAATGTCCTCCTCACAGACTCTGAAGTCTGAACACTTCTAATTAAAGCACAAAACTTTTTCTACCAAATCAGATTGGTCACAAGTAGTAATAGACAAGGTTTGTTAGAGGTAGTTGATTCAGTGTATCCCTTTAACTCTTCATAAGATGATATATACTACAAAAAGTGAAGAATGCAAAGGATTTATTCATGTTAGAAAGCTAGTAATTAGTACTGTGTAACAACTAAAAACATAGATATAGGATATTTAAGTTTAAGCTTCTAAGCAAGTGGTTGTTGCTTTCAGTGACATCCAGTGTGAAATTGTCCATAATTTATGTCTTTCATGACAAACTTTTAGACCATGCAGGCAGGAGGTGTTGATACTCATGTTTTTTTTTTCCTCTCATCATTCCACAACTTGCCTCTGTTTTCCCAAGAATTTCTTCTCACAATTTCTGAAAAACTTTTAATTCAATAGCAACTTTCTCCCACTAAAAAATGCAAGGTAATGTAAGATATCTGACAAAAGTGAACACAGCACTGCTATATGACATCAATATTAGCCTTGTTTCAGACATGCAAACCACCTCACCCATAATGCCCCCACTCCTTGCCCTTTGTGCCTCCCACCATGGGCAGTGATCATGGAAGACATGCCCCCCAACAGGTTTAGTGGGGGGGGGGGACATAATATCAAATGTCACCCACAATATTAAGAGGTATGCTGAAAAAATGTTAAACACATTTCTATAGGAATAATCGTGATATTAACCTATTAATGGCAGCTGGGTGGAACTTTAGATCAGAATATGTGATCTGTGTCATCTAGAACAGTGATCGGCAAACTTCTTGGCTTGGTGGTCCCAATTTTCTACTCCGGAATCTTGGTGGCCCCCCTTGATGGGTCGGTGAGAGCAGTTGGCGCGTAGCCAGAAATTTGTCAAAGAGGGAGCGAAACCTGTGAATAGACTAAGCGTAGCGTGGCCACCATATTAGCGCGAAGCATACAGAAAATTTTGGTGGAAAATGCCTTCCAGATCGTACTCACCGGGCCTATTCACTGCATATAAATAGGGGAAATACTAACAATATCGTAAAAAAAGAAAAAAAAAACAGTAAAAAAATACCCAAAAATATGTTCAAGCAAGGGCGGCTGCCCCCCCCCCGGCTACGCGCCTAAAGAGCAGTTTGATTTGAACGTCATGAGTCCGTAAAATTAATACAGCAACACCTTTCATTTCGACTTACGCCCTTCATATTGAAGCACTGCAACTAAAGCTATATGAAAAAGGATAAATTGTGAAAGAAGGATCAACTCAAAGTGCGTAACTATTCAAATGTAAGGTTATTTTCTTTTAAATGAAACAAATACTGTTTTCACTGAATTTTTTCATTTTTCAAGTGTGACTATTCACAAAAGTTAAATACTTGAAGACATGACGTCAGCAAATGGGAAACGCAATATACTGCACACTCTTCATCATCTTTTGGAAATATTCCCTGTAACTTCCCTTACATATCTTTCAGATATAACAATGGCCATCCCCCAAAAAACATTCTGGAGTCAGTGAGAATAAATGAATGTCCATGCTTCCACACTAATAACATATTTTTCAGTGGGATGAACGAGCTTACAGCGGCGGCGGAAGCAATAATATTTAGGGGGACGAGCGGGCCAAAATTTGGTTAAATACTTGTGGAAATTATATGGTCGTCATCCTTGGAGGTGTAAGGGAGTGGCATATTAAGTGCACCGGTGGATGCAGGGTCCTTGTTTGAGATTGGCTAAACTGGTTTCACAGTGATATGGGGAGGGGGGCCATCCCCTCCCCTTGGAAATTTTTTTCATAACTGAATCCCATCAAATGCGATTTGTTGTAACAAAAATGTACACAAATTTCGCCGGTAAAAGTCTCGCTGTTCAGATTCTGCTGACGTTAAGGTGTATGAGGAAGGCCGAAAAGGTAAAATGTTGCGGTCCATTCGTCAACGGGCAATATTTGATTGCTACGGAGGACTATTTTCTTATTGAGGACATCCCCCCACCGAAAAATTTATCGGGGAGATGTCCCCCCGTCCCCCTTCTGCCGCCTGTGTGAGCTCGCTTTTCTCTTACACTGCCTATGTGAGCTTGCTTTTCTCTTACACTGTTCTCGATTCTTGGTTGGAGTGGAGAAATTGCGACTCTCAGAATAGACTCAAGATTCTCCGTTAGTTAAAAGCGTACGGTGGTTTCTGCTACAACGCCGAAACCGCTCTCACACATCCAGGTAGTGCAAAACGGCTACAAAAATGCAACAAATGAATATTCGCTCTTGATAGCCGACTAGAATTCTGGCAAAGTATGCTCACAAAATATAAATATTGTTTTCAAGGAACGCCTCAAATTAAGTCTATTGTGATGGCACACGCGGTTGCTGGGGAACGGAACAACTAACCGGTTATTCGGCTCTTAGATTAGAATCACTCCCATTGCTTTTTGGTTTCGATGAAAAGAGAAACCTATGCAGTCATGATGGCGTGTGTGTGTATGTATGTGTGTATGTTCGTGTGTGTGTGCGTGCGTATGTGTGTGTGTATGTGTGTGTGTATGTGTGTGTGTGTTTGTGACACTTTTCTTGTTTACACGATATCTCAAGAAGGGAAACTCTGACAGTTCTCAAAGTTGGTAGGTAGATGCCCCATATTCAGAGGAAGAACCCTATTGTTTTTGGTGGAGGTCAAAGGTCATTTGGGGTCACCAGGGGTCAAACTCTGAAAACCTTGTTTACACGATATCTCAAGATAGGAAGCTTGGATAGTTTTCATACTTGGTGTGTGGATGCATTATGGTAAGAGGAAGAACCCTATTAGTTTTGGTGGAGGTCAAAGGTCATTTGGGGTCACCAGGGGTCAAAACCTGAAAACCTTGTTTACACGATATCTCAAGATAAGAAGCTTGGATAGATTTCATACTTGGTGTGTTGATGCATTATGGTGAGAGGAAGAACCCTATTGTTTTTGGTGGAGGTCAAAGGTCATTTGGGGTCACCAGGGGTCAAAACCTGAAAACCTTGTTTACACGATATCTCAAGGTAGGAAGCTTGGATAGATTTCATACTTGGTGTGTTGATGCATTATGGTCAGAGGAAGAACTCTGTAATTTTTGGTGGAGGTCAAAGGTTATTTGGGGTCACCGAGGGTCAAAGTCTGAAAACCTTGTTTACACGATATCTCGAGGTTGGAAGCTTGGATAGATTTCATACTTGGTGTGTGGATGCATTGTGGTAAGAGGAAGAACCCTATTGTTTTTGGTGGAGGTCAAAGGTCATTTGGGGTCACCAGGGGTCAAACTCTGAAAACCTTGTTTACACGATATCTCAAGGTAGGAAGCTTGGATAGTTTTCATACTTGGTGTGTGGATGCATTGTGGTAAGAGAAAGAACCCTGTTGTTTTTGGTGGAGGTCAAAGGTCATTTGGGGTCACCAGGGGTCAAACTCTGAAAACCTTGTTTACACGATATCTCAAGGTAGGAAGCTTGGATAGTTTTCATACTTGGTGTGTGGATGCATTGTGGTAAGAGGAAGAACCCTGTTGTTTTTGGTGGAGGTCAAAGGTCATTTGGGGTCACCAGGGGTCAAACTCTGAAAAACCTTGTTTACACGATATCTCAAGGTAGGAAGCTTGGATAGATTTCATATTTGGTGTGTTGATGCATTATGGTGAGAGGAAGAACCCTATTGTTTTTGGTGGAGGTCAAAGGTCATTTGGGGTCACCAGGGGTCAAACTCTGAAAACCTTGTTTACACGATATCTCAATGTAGGAAGCTTGGATAGTTTCATACTTGGTGTGTTGATGCATTATGGTGAGAGGAAGAACCCTATTGTTTTTGGTGGAGGTCAAAGGTCATTTGGGGTCACCAGGGGTCAAAACCTGAAAACCTTGTTTACACGATATCTCAAGGTAGGAAGCTTGGATAGATTTCATACTTGGTGTGTAAATGCATTATGGTGAGAGAAAGAACTCTGTAGTTTTTGGTGATGGGCAAAGGTCATTTGGGGTCACCAAGGGTCAAAGTCTGAAAACCTTGTTTACACGATATCTTGAGGTTGGAAGCTTGGATAGATTTCATACTTGGTGTGTGGATGCATTATAGTAAAAGGAAGAACCCTATTGTTTTCGGTGGTGGTCAAAGGTCATTTGGGGTCACCAGGGGTCAAACTCTGAAAACCTTGTTAAACACGACATCTCGAGATAGGAAGTTTGGATAGATTTCATACATAGTACGGGGATGACTTATGGTGAGAGGCAGTACCTGTTATTTTTGGTGGAGGTGAAAGGTCATCTGGGGTCAAACTCTGAAAACCTTGCTTACAAGATAGCTCAAGTTAGGAAGGTTGGATACTTCACATGGTGTTGTATTTAATCAATCAGAAAATCCCTACAAGTTTTGTCAGAATCAGAGGCTGGTTGAAATCACCAGAGGCCAAAAAGCAAAAATTCCGAAGAATTCCCAAGGTCAAATGTGAACATGAAACTGTAATTTTCCAGCCCTTTAAGACCACATTCAACCAATGACTGAAAGAAACAGGACATTTTGGCATTATTTGGGATTACACATTAAGTGCTATATTCATCGAAACCGCAATGCATTTGTGTATTCTGGTTTAATGAGAAATTTGGCAATATTTTTTTCTCTCTTGAATGTTTTTGCGACCCTCTGAAATATTTTTGCGACCCTCACACGGGTCGCGACCCCCAGTTTGCCGACCGCTGATCTAGAATAAACCAAATCACTTGGCATCCAGGGGTTTTGCCCCTGAACCACAACAGGGGACCTAAGATGGTCCCCTGTACCCCTGGCCAGAGGAACAAAGCATTCATGCAAGCAGATGTTCTCCCAATAATTTTAATAGATTGCTGCCGCTGCCCCTGCCCCCAACTCCTGACCCTAATTTCCTATCACCCTTTCCCCTTGTTCTAGTTCTGCTAAGAGTCTTCCCTTGTATCAGTCAACTGTTGTACTTTCTTCTCAGTAATTGTCGTCTTAAAGAAATCTCCCGTCTTATCAAGATACAGTCTTGTTCAATGATTTATCGCCTCTGGTAATTGGTCAAATAAATGTACCAAAGCAAAAAATGTGAGGGTATTAATAAATGCAAAATGGTGACATGTTTTATATTTCTGTGTCCTCATTGAATTATTAACCCATGTCAGCTCTTGCATTACACCAAGTATATTTAGGAACCCAGGGTGTCAAAATTTACAATTGATGATTGAACATGGATTTTTGATTGCCATGAATGCAAACAATGTCCTTCAGATATGCACCATTCTGATTGGTCAGATGACTTGTGCATATGAGGGAAATTAAACAATATAGCCTGCATGGCACATCAGACAGGTGTTCTTAGCAGAATTTGGCCTGGGACAAACAAAGTTGTAAACCTTTCTCTGGAAGATGCCAGAGACACAGACTTTTCAAATAGATGGAGGGGTTGCATGTAAACTTACTAAAATTTCAACTGCCTGAGAAAAGGCAATATATGCTCTTTCAATGGAGGATAGGCCTATGTTTCAAGTTTGGTACATAATTCATTAGAGCAGAATGTGGGCGAAACCCTCAAGGTCTGCATGTCAAATGGCTTTCAACTCAACGACTGAATTTAGGCATGAGAAGCATTGTCTTTGCAAAAATCTTGCCCCAGACTGTAAAACTCTCCCTGCCCTGTTTACATCTAGCCCCTTGTCCAATAAAATAAAAAGTGCAATTCTCTGTTAAAGCCATTTTGTATTACCTGAGAAAATTGCCCAATTTCCTAAAATTTGCCAAAGAATAGGTTTTCCCAAATTTCACGGGCTTCAGCCCCACCCCCACCTGTTTCCTGTACCTTTGATTTTTTTGTCCTGGTCAAAAATGTATAGCTCTCAGATCTTGGGAATTTGCAAACAAGGGCTTCACTAATCCATCAAGGCTTGACCTAACAAATGAGCCCCAGCCCTTTTCTCAAAACCCTGGATCCGAGTTCCCAGATAGGTTTTTAGTGAGTGGGAGGGGTATATGCTACCAACTTGACATATAATGAAGTCACAATAAAATCCTTTTTTGACAGAAAATTTTATAATACAGAAAATAGTTGAATTCCCTTGTTCATTTTACTTTTGTAAAATGTGGCCATATAACTGATTATGTGTAGTAGTTAGCTGTCAGTTCTTTTGCATGTATCTTCATATTAGTTGGTAGCAGGCTTCAAAGTGGTCCATCACAGAAATATAGGTTTTATAGGAAGGATACTGATGAATATATAGGGTTTTATAGGATTTTTCCAGGAAAATATAGAGTAAATATAGGAATGTCATACACTAGCGGTTCTAATTATCTTCAAAATTCCTCAAAGTTGTGGATGAGGAAAACATGGTACCTTTGGAAACTAATGAAGTATACTGTTTAAATGATACAAATGTGATTAACAGTATCACAAGTGTGGGCTATGTGGCAGAAAAGTGTGGTTCTACCGTCAACATGGAATTAAGAAAACCACCTAAACAGGCTTCAAAGTGGTCCATCACAGAAATATAGGTTTTATAGGAAGGATACTGATGAATATATAGGGTTTTATAGGATTTTTCAAGGAAAATATAGAGTAAATATAGGAATGTTACACACTAGTGGTTCTAATAATCCTCAAAATTCCTCAAAGTTGTGGATGGGGAAAACACAGTACCTTAGGAAACTTAAATAAACTATACTGTTTAAATCATACAAATGTGATTGAAAGTATCACAAGTGCGGGCCATGTGGCAGAACAGTGTGGTTCTACCATCAACATAGAATTAAGAAAACCACCTACTGTAAATATTTTGGTGAAAGGGAAAGGGCAAATCCCCTGATGGTGGTGTATTTGTATATTTTGACCCTGGAATGAAGTATCCATAAATGTTATTATTTTGTGCATATCAAAAAGGCACCAATCTTTGCAATATTTGAAGTTGAGAACACAGAATGTGACCATGATAGCGCTTTTAATAGATGGGTAGTTAATGTGGACAATGAACTGTTGCTAATATCCTAAAGTACACAGACAGAATTCACCTCAGCTTCAATAATAATGGGGTTGAGGTGAGCAAATTTTTGAATTTTCTGCTCCTTAAATACTGTACCAGGAAATGGTCTCTTGATGCAACATTTTCTTATAAACTATACTGTATTGCTAGTCAATCTTGATAAGTGTGACATGTGGGTGATGACAGTAAGATCATAGGCCTGTGACGACTGTATGATTGCTATGAAAACCTTCCAACCCACTTCCCAGTGGCATAGCCAGAACTGTCTCAAGGGGGCCATGTAGTTTATTCTGTGATTGCCAGCATGGGGGAGGGGTCTAAGGGGAGGGGTCCCCCTCCCCTTTGAAAATTTTTTGAATGATTGGGTGACTTACATGCAATCTGGTGCTACATATCTTATCTTTTTGAAGTACAATTTATTTTCAAAAAATTTACATATTTTAGGTTACTAAATTAAAGAAAAAATTAGCATCAGCAAAGGAGAGAGGGCATGGTCCAATGGTCCCTTCCCCTAAAAATGCCACTGCTCACTTTGAATCTGTACAACTTGGCAGAACAGTGTAGTCCCCATATGTCAAGATGCCTACAGTGTGCAAAACTGTCTGTGCATTAACATACTTAACATCTAAAATCTCACTTGAGGAAGTTACATGACAAAATTAGGGAAAGGACAACTTGGCAAGTGCCCCCACTTGCCACCAATGATGGGCACTGCAGCACCAGATCCCATACATGGATTAGATTTCCACTTTGGTCTGTTGGATAAATTGATGTGGCATCCAGAGACCTGCCATAGAGCTTCTTGTGGAGTTAAGGGAAAACCTCCTTAGAGATCTGCACATTGTAAACTTGTAACCATTACAGAGAGACTCTTAATTTTCTTAATTTTCTCAAAGCACTAAGTTCTTTCTCTTTAGGAGAGAATCGTAATTGTACAACACTTTGAACTATCAACTGATTCAATGGCTAACTCAGTTTAAGGAAAGATGCTAGATGACACGGAAAATACTGGTATTTCGAACCATTGTACTACAATATTTTGAATTAAAGAATTAGTTATATCACAGACTACCTACCTGCATGTGCATAGGTATAGGTAAGGGTTTTAAAATGTGAACTGCATGACTACAGGGGATGCCAGGCAAAGGACTCTAATCCAACCCCTTGACAATACCTCTACAATTCCCTCAAAGAGATGAAACCATAGAGTACTTAAAATCACAGGTGTGAGAGTGGAACATTTGGGTGTGGAAATAAGTGTTTATTAGTGCCCTATGCAGTTTCATATGAGAATATTTCTGAATCCTATAATTGGTCTTTGTGTACTGTATCTAATTAAGATACTTGGCATCTATATGCTGCTACCCATGTGACTAAGCCACTCTGAGTCTAAGACACTCTGAGCTACGGAAGCTATCTTGGAAAAGGAATACATCTGAAAATTTCACCCCAAAACACCACATAAAAGAAAAGTTTTTTGCCAAGATAAGAAAAATATAGGAGAATATAGGAAAACAAGTCCAAAATCACACAAATATAGGAAATATAGGATTTTGGGGAATTTATAGGAAATTATAGGAAATATAGGATCACTTTGAAGCCTGCCTAAATATTCTGGTGGAAGGGAAAGAGTACATCCCTGAAGGTGGTGTATTTTTATATTTTGACCCTGGAATAAAGTATCCATAAATCTTATTATTTGTGCATTCTAAAAATGGCACCAAAATTTGCAATATCAGAAAGTGAGAACACAGAATGTGACCATGATGGTGCTTTGAATGTATGGGTAGTTAATAATGTGGACAATAAACTGTGGCTTATGACCTAAAGTACACAGACAGAATTCACTTCAACTCCAATAATAATGGGGTTGAGGTGAGGAAATATTTTCATTTTTTGTTGCTTAAATAACAGGAAATGGTCTCTCAATACAACATTTCCCTATAAACTATACACTGTATTGCTAGCCAATCTTGATATAAAGTGTGAAGCATGGGTGATGATAGACCAAGATCACAGGCCTATTACAACTGTATGGTTGCTATGAATACCTTCCAACTCACTTTCCCAGTGGCATAGCCAGAACTTTCTCATGGGGGCCATGCAGTTTATTCTGTGATTACGAACATGGGGAGAGGTCTAAGGGAAGGGGGTGTCCCCCCCCCCCCCCCTTTGAAAATTTTTTGAATGACTGGGTGTACTTCCATGCAATCTGGTGCTAAATATGTTATCTTTTTGAAGTAAAATTTATTTTCAAAATCAGATTTTAGGTTACTAAATTAAAAGAAAAAAAAATCAGCATTAGGGAAGGAAAGTGGGCATGGCCCAATGGTCCCTCAACCTAAAAGTGCCACTGCTCACTTTGAATCTGTACAACTTGGCAGAACAGTGTAGTCCACATATGTCAAGATGCCTGCAGTGTGCAAAACTGTCTATGCATTAACATACTTAACATCTAAAATCTCAACTGAGGAAATTACAAGACAAAATTTGGGAAAGGGCAACTTGGCAAGTGCCCCTACTTGTCACCAATGATGGGCACTGCAGCACCAGACCCATACATGGATAAGATTTTTCACTTTGGTCTGTTGGACAAATTGATGTGGCATCCAGAGACCTACCACAGAGCTTCTAGTGGAGTTTAGGGAAACCTCCTAAGAGATCTGCACATTGTAAACTTGTAAACATTACAGTGAATTTCCTAATTTTCTCAAAGCACTAAGTTCTTATTCTTTAGAGGAAAATTTTAATTGCACAACACTTTGGACAATCAACTGATCTAATGGTTAATAAAGTTTGAGGAAAGATGGCAGATAACAGGGAAAACATTGGAATTTCAAACCATTGTACTAAAATATTTTGAATGAAAGAATCAGTTATATCACAGATTAGCTATCTGCAGGGGTCGAAATTCCCACTGTTCCGCTGTTCCGAGAACAGTGCTTTTAGTGCCGGAACAGTAACTTTTCAAAAGCCACTGTTCCGTGGAACAGTGTTTTTCCACGAGAAGCAAAGTGCATATAAATATACGCACATGCTAATCTCTGATAAAGTAATGATGCTGTGAATATAAAAAATCCCCGTAAATTTTGGCTTAAGTATGAAATGCAATCTCGTTCCACCATTATCAATTAAAGTCGGTTACACTTGCACGTGTTATTTCCTGTGCTGCATGGTACAGTACTGTGTAAACGCACATAGGCCTACTGAAGTTTTACTACCAAACACAGAAAAACTTTTAGTACAGTATGTCATTTATTGCCCTGCAAGCGAAGGTCATCTTGCATCACCCCTTGTCTTGCATGGTATGTTCCAAATGACCTCTTAACTATTCATTGATATTCCCTCCACTTTATTGTGTTTTTAGGGGTTTTTTATTAAAGAGGGGTTTGCATCACCCCAAGTATGACTTTTACTTGGTGGTAAGCCCCGCCCATAATTGTCTTTACTGCTTCTCCTTGTGCAGACACAAACATAGTTCACTGCTCAAGGCCACATCCTGGTGAGCACAAAAGACCCCATGTGTAATCAAAACATTCTTTGTGCATGTTGTGTACGGGTAATATGAGCTGTTTTGCATCTTTTGAATTTTGTAAATTAATCTGATGTCAATCAAAGAGTAGTCACCAACTGAGAGTTTTGATAACCCCCAACTAAAAGTCATACTTGGGGTGATGCAAATCTGTCTTTAATATTCCCTCCAAGCTAGCAACTAAGCACCGAAACTTGAAACGACTAAAAGCAATTCTGACTGCTGATATCTCGCAACCAAAGTCAATGGGTCCTACAGGCGTAAGTGTTTGCTTTTCCTCGCAAGATCTTCCCATTGACTTACTGTGTGGAATGATACAGTACTTGAATCAAGGTTATGGCGAAGGATACGACAGAACGATTTCACGTAAATTTGCTGCGAGAAAATAACAACAGTATGTGCACTCATATGTTGGAGAACCCACTCACTGCTTTGCTATAGTAATAAACCGCAATGCAAAGGATGAATCAAGCAAAAATATTCCTTTACCGTGGAACTTTTTGGCTCTCACTCAAATCCCACTTGCCTTGCTTGCTGTGCCTTCTGCATCAATTTTGAGTGTATTTCATCCTACAGTAGGTTTTGGGACACTGCAGTGCTAGGTCTCGGGACAATGCAAGATTATTGGTGATAAATTTGTGCTTAAAAAAAAAAAGAACCAAAAGAAAGTCAGGATATCCCACTGGCTAATCCCGGCTGCAGGCGAAAATTCACCCTCCTCATGTTACGGTCAGTCATATCACTCGAATACAGTTGACAGCAATTTGCACTTTGCAGTATGCACATGTGCACGAACTGGACGTATGCCGAGGTACTGTGCTCCGGAACAGTAAAATCTGATCCGGAACAGTAATTTTGGCAAAAGCGCTGTTCCGTGGAACAGCAGCAAAAAAATTAAATTTCGACCCCTGTATCTGTGCATACAAAGCATAGGTAAGGGTTTTAAAATGTGGGAGACTGCATGACTACAGAGGATGCCAGGCAGAAGGCTCTAATCCATCCCCTTACGGTACCACTAAAATTCCCTCAAAGAGATGAAATCATAGAGTACTTAAAATCACAGGTGTGAGAGTGGAACATTGATGGGTGATGAAATAAGTGTTCATTATTGCCCATTGCTGTTCATATGAGAATATTTCTGAATCCTATAATTGGCCATTGTGTACTTGCATCTAATTATTATACTTGGCATCTATACACTGCTACCTTTCTGAATAAACCACTCTGAGTCTAAGACACTCTGAGTCTACAAAACTACCTTGGAAAAAAATCCATCTGCAATTTTCACCCCAAAACACCATATAAAAGAAAAATAATTTTTTGACAAGATCAGAAAAATATAGGAGAATATAGGAAAACAAGCCTAAAATCATACAAATGTAGGAAATATAGGATTTTTTGAAATTTATAGGAAATTATAGAAAATATAGGATCACTTTGAAGCCTGTAATAGGTTAGTGAAGGGAATTGTGTGGGGATGCAAAGGAACAAGGACCTGGGATCTTAAGTATGAATTTTGCATTGTCACCTCTTTGTTTCATGGCATTGTGGGAAGGGGGGAGCCTTAGTTTAAGTTTTCCTCCAGGGGCTCATCATGTTTAATAAACCCTGCACTGATATAAGTTTCGGTCATCGGGAGTTTTTTGCAAGGAAGGACATTCCACTTCAATGAGTAAAGGTGACAATGTTGGGGCAGTGGCAGATATGGGGGGGGGGGGCAGTTAACTGCTTCAAGAGATAAATGACAATTTGTTGCAGAGTTTTTGCTTAAAATTTGGGAAAAACACCCACTACCTTTTGTCAAGAGTGAGGGCCCTGAAACCCCCCACTGTGATGCACCATGGCAGATCCAGTATTTTGGTCTGACTTGAACAGCTGTCCATTCAATAAAGTTTACCTTTGTTTATTCATTAAAATTAGGCCAATTAATCCTAAGGTATAAAATACAGCCACGTACCTGTAATTTGGGTATCGAAACAGAGCTTTGAAAATGCTCTATTCATTGGTACAGAAAACTGGCCTTGGGCCGACTTCGTACCCAATCTGTCATGGTGCCTCACATATGGAGAATATCTGAACTTAAAATAGCACCAAAAGAAGAAACAACTACTTCATACTGACATTGGCTTTGAAAGCTTTATTGCTATTATTTCAAAACCAAATTGAATGCATGATGTTGTTATATTTTTTTTTTCAAAAGTCAAATGCCTCTTTGAAACTTTACCCAAATTTTCACTAAATGACTATAAATTATAACTTTTGTGCATAGTTGGGTCACTAGCAGCATTAAGACAGAAACTTTTTTATGTCAAATCAGGCAATGGAATATCAAACGTTACTATTAAAAAAATTATAAGGAACTGACCAATAGAAAGCATAGCTATTTTATGTTTTGGGTGTTTCTAAATATTTCCACCTCCTAAGTTTCATCGGGACTCGATCCTTTGCCGTCAAATCATCTTTAATTTTTAAGACTTTTACTCGCATAACTGCCATTAACTTGTGGTTGTCCTCCTCTCCTTGGCGTCTTTCTTTCAGAATCACGTCAACCACATCCCCTTCATTCACCTGTTTAAAGATTCATGAGAAAGAAACCAAATTAAAGGTTGAAAGTTGGAAAATTTTGTATTTTTTTCAAAGAAAATGCCTTTCTGAAACATTCAATAATTCTTTTACATGGTGCTCTGTTCTCACATTGCTGGAGGTATTTGTGTTGAATGATATTCATAATTTATAAAATCAATTGTTTTGAAATGTTGTGGTTTAATGTTCAAAATGTTGAGGAGCTTTTAAATCCTTGTAAGATCTGTTGTATGAAAGCCACTTGGGAAAAGTATCCCATTTCAATTTTATGTCACAAATTCAGGTAGCAGGTGCACTAAACTCAAAATTCTCCCATTTAGAAATTTGGGGGAAACTTGCTAATGCAAATATTAACCTAGGATACTCTGCTACTGTATGTATAAAAACCAATGCACACAATCAAACCATTTCCTAAAAAAAAAGGAATAAATTCCTAGAATTTTGTTCTGGGAATTCAATTTCATTTTCAATCTCTTCAAGAATTAGCCATTGTAAGTAAAAAATCCCTTCGATTTTCTAGGATTTATCTATCATTTTTTTAAATTATGCGATTTTTTTTTTTAAATTATGCAACTTTTGTAGACCTGCAAATTGCAGTTTGAAGATTTTTTTGTCAAGTTCCATCCACTGGATGCTGAAGGATAAAACGTAAACATTATCCCTGAAGGAGTTACATCCCCTGAAGCGACATTATGACCCAACATGGCCTACTCTCAGCTGTGAGACTTTTACATCTGTCATGCATGGTACCTTTCTAGACAGTCTGAAAAGAGCAGTAAGTTGCATTAGTAAGGCAGAAAAAAAAAATTAAATCAAAGCAGAAATTTACATTTTGTTTAATGTGGGAATTTATTAAGTTCTTCAGGATATTTTCACATTTTAGGTATTTCTGTTGTACTGATTTAGGGAGCTAAAATGTGCTAAGATTTCCTGCTGATAATTATGCTCACTGTGGGATAATCAGACTCTTGGTGCAGGAATCCCACACCTTAGCAAGAACACTGTAACAGACCATGTACACATTGATCCTGCCAGAGCATTTCGTGGATTCTCCTCCAAATATGCCTCCTACAGGTGATCGCTATAAATAAAGATTTCTAGGGTTAGAACAATACAAAAATATCTCAAGTTATAACCTTAACACTGGGGAATATGGAAACTTGTTCTTGTGTCCATGGTCAGATCTACCCCCTTTGCCAAAGATCCAGATAGTATGAAACCATCTAGTCAGCGGTGTAGGCCGAGAGAGGGGATGAGCCCCCCACACACACCTGAAAATTCAGGATTGCAAAAATGTATATAAGTATATGATGACTCCACATTTGAAGCCCCCCCCCCACCTTGAACAAGAGGATCAGGGCCCACTAGACCATATGTCCACTAGTCTAAAAAATACCCAGACCAAGTTCTGCTGGTCTGCAAATTCATGTTTCTCTAGCCATAATCCTAATCCAATCCAAAAAGTAGATGTTCAGTCTAGCTGACCTTCAGTCTAGTGGGCACTGACTTAAAGAGATGAGACCTGAATCTGGTGTTAAAGCACCTTCAGCAACTTTTGAATGTAATTATCCTTGCATCATGTATCCCTCTGTCTAGAAGTTTCTTAATTTTTTCATTACAAGCAACAAAGAAGTTACAAAAACCACATAATCCTTCAAGAATGTTGTTTTTAATTGCTGTCATCTTGTTTCACAAATGTTTACTTCTAAACACAAACATTTTACCTGAGAAATCAGATGACAACTAACTTTGAAAAACAATTAAGAATCAAAGAAAAAATCTTTTACCATTTTACTTTTCTTTGTTATTTTCTTTCCATTCAGTAATATCCTTGTGTCCAAGAAGGCATCTTCAACTTTTCTAAAAGAAACAAATTAACAATAATTATCTTACATTGTCACAACTTAGTTTAAGCTAAATTAAGTTTGGCATGTAGTACACAAACCAAAATCCAACACGAATTCTGGTGATATTTTGTTTTCCTTCAGTTCCCACATCTTTATCTCAAAATATTTGCTGGTAAAGTTTCTACATTTGCCACCCAAAGTGACCTTGAAGCTGGTATGAGTGATGTTATCTGCTCACAATGATGAGCAATGCCTCTTTTTTTTTACCGTGAAATACTAATAGATAAGGACATGACTCAAGGCACAAAACAATGTGAGAAAATTGATTAGCAATCATTGCTAATGAAGTTCAAACCGAATATCAATTTCTCCATTTCAAGCCTGTAGCCAGGGAAGGGGGGGGGGGGGGAGGGGCACAGGGCAAAGTTCCTCTGGAAAAATGTTTGTCCCCTAGAAGATCAAAAATTGCCTTCATGCATTTTAGTATATCTTGCCCCTGAAAAGTTTTTCTCCCACTGGAAGCTATTTTGCCCCCCCCCCCCCCACCTTGTCTGGTATTCTAATATCATAACTGGTCTGCTTTAATCATGTGACAATTACTATTACTCGTTTGTTAAAGAGTCTTGCAGAGTAACTCCTTGGTTTACCGTTTTTATACAATATTTGTACAAAGAAATATCATGAAAGGTCCTTGTTTGGTAAATGAGAGTAGGTTCCAAAGAATTTGGGGTATCTGATAGTACTTAGTACCTTTTACATTCATGAGACTATGATGTCATGTCATCTGTGCATGCTTCAAGTTCACCTTGGATTGGAACTGTGATAATTACCTTCAAGAGAGATCTGAGAACCAACACATAGGATGTGAAAGCAAATTTCACCAAAATGCTCATACTTTGTTCCTTTTGAACATATCAAAACTTAATTTTACCTTAGATACACTCTTCCTTTAAACACATAAATATACTACTTACATGCAATTTTAATAGATAATAGTAACCAGTACATTTGCACTTATAATGAAAAGTAGCTTAAAGAAATTTTGATCTGTTTATTGCATCTCTCTTTCAAGAATCCTCACTCTTACCATTAAGCTGTCAAGTTCTATGATAAATTTGCAGATCTGGCCGGATGGCTTGAAACTCTTTTGGACTAGTATTCATAAAATTAGAGGAAAGGCATGAACATAATCTTCTCAGCCCCAAATTCTCTTTCTTAGTCTTACACTGTCACTTTAGGGGTTCATCTGCAAATACTGTAAGAGACTGGTTCTGTGACTGCTTCTTAGTTAAAGCTGGGAAAGGGTCAGGTTGCCCTACTGCTTTGAGGTTATTATGCTAAATACAGAACCTATTGGGGATGCCCGCTAGACCGAAGGTTCACGAAATCGAATTTTCACTAGACAGAAGATCCCTTGGACAAAAATCTGTCTCAGGTTAGCAGAAGGGTTAGATACAGAAGGTTTAGGATTAGGCTTAGGATTATCCTTACATAGGATTAGGGTTTGGGTAAGGATTAGGGTTAGGGCAAGGATTAAGTTCAGAGTTAGGTCTTTGGTCTAGTGAACCTTCCATCTGGGGAACCTCCGATCTAGTGAACCCTGCTCAAACCTACAGAGCTCACTACAGACACTGATTATACGAGTGTTTTGACGGTCCAAGAATCTGTATAGGTTATGATCTTATAAAACTTACTTTCTTGATATTGCAAGGCCACTGCTAAGGATAGCATCAACCCTTAAGGACGATGCATTTATGGTAAGATCTTTCCACGTCTTTGGTCCAGATTCAGCCTCCTCTTCATCATCGCTATTCCAACTATCATCCTTAGTTAAATCTTCATCCTCATCATCAGAGAAATCCTCAACTCTCTGGTTTGACCGTTTTGATTTTTGTCCTTTTTTCTTGGATGCGTAAAACCTGTACACTTCACATTTTGTGATGAGATTGGAAGTCAAGAATGGGGCAGATGGAATGAATCCACACTTCTGAACAAAGGAATTAGTTCGGGTCTGGGTTGATTGGTGACTGTCCCAGCTATGAAGGTGTCTTTCCTGACATTGAGAAAGAGCTGCTACACTTCTCCTGATTAAGTATGATGAAATGCACTGCTGAGTGGCAAGGCATCCCACAGATGCCAACTTATAGTAGCTACATAGACTTGTTGCAAGCATCATCCCTGTGAACATTAAAAACAAGAGACAACTCTACAATGGTTACGATGCCACAGACTAATGTTATTTTATTATTCATGCAACTGGTCATGGTACTTTCAGCATAGTTACATACATGCAATTTTCAAGCCCAAAGAGCGATTTGAACTAAAGGTTTGGACACCTTGTGTAAACAAACACACTCAAGCGTAAATACACTGCTCTAAGATATGCAAAGGCTAGGCCTCTGCTGTTGGGTAAGTGAGCAGTTTTTGACCAGATAAAGAGTAGCTGAGGAACAGTCACCTTCAGCATAAACACCCCATGGGATCTTCACACAGACAATATACAGTTACAATTTGTTTTATTCAATTAAGCAATCACCATTCATGCACGCTCAAGGGTATTTGATCCAAATGGTCAGTAATTTAGTTCCTTTTTCAAAACTAATAACCTGTGGTAGCATTTAATTCAGGGGCGGATCTAGGGTCTTTTCTGAGGTGGGTTCCAACATAAAAAGGGCACATTCTTTTTTTTTTATTTTGGTTCCCATAAACGTCAGCGATTATACAATTTACCGCATATTGACAAAAAAGGATAAACTAAGAGACTTGCACAAACTGGAATCTAAACGGGGAATTTGCAAAGGGCGCGAAGCGCGCGAAAGTTTTTGGGGGTAAGCCTACACTTATAAGAATTTTGTACTAATTTAAAGCCTATATAGAACAATTGTCCGGACAGTTGGGCCCTGTCGGGCATAACTTTATTGTACTTCCCTCCTCGAGTCACTAGCCGTACCGTACGACAGACACAAGTGAACTTTAACCAGGTTTAGCGAAATGCGATTCGATTCCCGACATTTACATAAATCCATGTATTCTACTTATTAACTTGAAAAGGTGGAAAGGGATTGTACTATATTTATCTACATGTATAACGGAACTGAGGAAGAGTGGACAAAGCGTACCTAAAATTTTGGTTTTTATCCCAGAAATTACCCTTATGAAAGCCAAAATAAGTAAAGCGACCATGAGTGGCGGCAGAATTTTCCCAACAGGGGGAAGGGCCATGTCAGCTGCCCAAGTTCCGACATTCCCTATTTCGAGGGGATGATGAGAAGGGCAAATGGAGGAGCCTAATTATCCCATGCTATTGCAGGCATATTTTGCATTATATCGCTTAATACTGCAAGATCCGAGTTGCGTACTGATAGTGTTTTTTGAATCTGGATCGTGAAGTTGAAAAGTGTGCGAAGCGGGTGAAATTTTTGATAGGCTTACATATAAAACAAATGACGAAAAGAAAAAAAAACTGTGAGGTCTGTAGACCGAATGGGGTGTAACATGTATGATTGATTCGAAACCACCTGGACTACACGATGAAATAGCCAAACTTTGCTCCGTAAGTCTCTCACCAACTGACTGTACCGCATGACGCACACAAGAGACCACCAACTAGGCTTTGCGATATTGGATGAAAGTTACGACCTTTACATAAACTATGTACTCTGCCTATACTTTACTTGGTAAGGTGGACAGGACTTGTGCTATCCTGCTATGTGGAATGGAACTATTGAAGAAAACAGAGTGACTCTACAGTGCGCTACGCGCGCTGAAAATTTTAGGTTCTTAGTAGAGAAATTATCCGCTTGAGAGCAAAAAACAGGTAAACCGTCGGGGCGACTAGTTGTCGTCGGGGACTGCATACCTTCGACTAAGATTCCCCGACGAAACTGTAAAACTTCCCCGACAGGGGGCCAGCCTTCCCCGACGGGGGGCATGAACCCTTTCCCCACCTGGCGCCACAGCTATTTCGACTAGGGGAGGGGGGTTAGAATGCTGTATGTTGTGTTCCCTATATAGCTGCGGCTTGACTGGCAAAAATACTCTGTCAGAGCAGATGACCGAAGTCGAATGTTTGCTTTTTATTTGCGACAGCAGACCAAAGGTCATCGGTCCAAAGACGTCAAAAAATTGAACCGACTGACATTGCGTTATTTGACCTGGTGGTGATTTTATATAGTACTTTTAAAATGAAACAAACGCCGATTTGTCAATTGTGACTTCTGGTCAACTCTTGACTATGGACTTTAACCTAAGATTGGGTTTTTTATTCCCATCACTAGGGCAACACAATAAAAGAAGAGATTTATTCCAGACCATGAATAGCGAAACGTATTCACCTACTTTCTCTTGTTCATGAGAAGAGGGATACTGCGGGTGGTGGGAAGGTTTCGTAAATGTAGTGTTTAGGGAGTGTCATTATTTTGTAAGACCAAAAAACTAGCAGTGACCTTTTGGAATCAATACTAAAACCCAATAGTAATACGTTGCATAAAGCGCTAGCTAGTATGACTTAATATCTGCGTGTTTTGTATTACCTTGAATGCCCAAGCACCCCACACGTGGTTCCAAGCGAAAAGTGATTAGAATGCCTGACTGTCACGCAGGCAGTAAGACATACTGCAGTCACGTTCTCTGTAAAACGATTGCACCGTTTGTGTTTCGGGGCGGGCAATATAGGCTACCATAGTCAAATATATTGCCGAAAGTTTCTGCTTGACTTTTACGGATGGATTGATCGATACTGGATGGGTGTAACCAAAATCTCCTCGGAATTGGACAACTGTCATTACCTGTGAAACTGCTTCGTTTTTTTTTTATTTTTTTTTTTATTTTTTATTTTTTTTTAAGGCTAGTGTGGAAAAACCGAATTTCGAAAAAGGGCGTATTGGGAAATTTGAGGGGGGGGGGGGGGGGGGGCGGACGTCGGCGATCCCCCCCTGGATCCGCCACTGTAATTTAATCAATTCCAATTTCCAATTCATGCATGCTCAAGTGTCCTTATCCAGGACAGTGGCACTATGCTGTTTGCCAAATAGCAATCTCACTCAATTACAGTATCTAATGTTGTGCTCATATTTTCTCAATGTTTACTGAAGAGACCATATTGCTACATGTCCAAATAGAAATTTGTGTGCATCACACAAGGAACTGCATGTGTTCAAAGATTACACTAGCGAACTTCAACATCACTCCTCTTCTTTGTGGGCAGAGAAGCCTTCTGCAATATTTTCCCCCTCTGTCCCCAAATGACCCTCACACAGTCTTTGTTTGACCTCACACGTTCCAGACAACAAAAAACTTACATTTATCAATAGCCATCCTAATTAATGTACCCACTGAGAATTGTGTACAGCAATACTTTTGGACTATGGGTTTGCTTGTACACATGGATTTTTCAGCCATTTTCAATTTAATTAACCCTGAGCACTCATGAATATTAACGAAGGAGGTATTTTGTTCCAAAAAACTATTACGTCTGTGTACTAGACCCACACCCAAATATGGAGATAATCAGCCATCCTGGTTGAAAGATATTGCCGGCATTTTACCATTTTTAGGTTGTGATGCATTCATACACCATGTATGAGAAAATTGCCATGATTCTAACTTTGAGATATCATATCAATAAGGTTTTCAAAATTTGACAGATGGTGAGCTGAAATGACTTCTCACCAAACACAAAAACAACATCAACAATAATAGCATTTTTGTATTCAGTATGGTAAATGAAACCATTTTTTAAGTTTTTTGAGCTTCCAAGCATAAAATATCAAGTGACCACAGAAGGCCTTTGACCTCCACAAAAGTAATCAGCTTCTTCCTCTTCATATAATGCATTCACATGCAAAGTATGAAGAGAACCCATGCTTCCTACCGTACCTGGAAATAATAACAAGGTTTTCAGAGTTTGACCTCTGATGGCCCAAGATGGCATTTGAACTTCACCAAGAACAACAGGGTTCTTCCTCTTGACATATTGCACTACATGCTAAGTATGAAGAGTACCCATGGCTAGGGCATACGGGGCGTATGTACGGGGTGTGTGACACGCACACTCCCCCCCTTCCCCTCCCCCGGTGAAAATGAAAAGTCGGTCTCTGAGTGCTAAAAAGGCTGTCTCAAATACAGTTCAGTGTGCCTTTGTAACAGTAGACCAGACATGAACAACATCTGAAGTGCAAAAAAGCCCCCAAAAAAAGGTCTCTGAAAATTCGGGTCATACAACTGTGTCAGCAGGAGTCAGTCTCCAAGAAATGTAGTTGGTCCAGAAATAGTTCACCCCCCATCCCACCCCACCCCCCCGCGAATTCATATATATGTACCATGTATCCATGCTTCCTACCTTGAGGTATTATGTCAACATGGTTCTCTGAGTTTGACCTCTGGTGACCCTAAATGACCTCTGACCTTTACCAAAAACAATAGGGTTCTTTCTCTCAATAGAGGGTATCCATATACTAAGTATGTGAACTGTTGGAGTTTCCCTTCATTAGATATTATGTTAATGAGGTAAGCGTCACAAACACACAGTACACACATATGCATGCACCATCATGAACACCTAGGTTTCGCTTTTTGTCGAAACCAAAAATCTGTAAATGATGAGATATGATCCAGTTGGGAGGGGGGCAGGGAGTTGTTATGGATAGAGTAAACACTTCTCCCTCCTTTGACACTCTGTGGTTTGCTGACAATAATCTCCCGTTTGTCTCACTCTATCAAATACTTTACCACTTGAAAGGGATTACAGCATGTGATGACAATGGTTGTTGTCTGCTACTCCTCAAACAGTTTTGGGATGATTTTACCCATTGCCACGATATTGCCAGTCATCAAGGAAAGGCACCATACGTCAAAAATTACAGTACATGACACTGGCCCTGTCGATGGGGCATCCCAAATGCCGATGAAATTTGTGACGAAGACTGCCTCAGGTTTGTGAGAATGTCGTGTGCATGGATTTTCATGATATCGTTTGGGCATTTTCATAAACGATATCGGGAGCAAAATTACATATATTGATATTTTTGGCCGATATCGTCATATCGTAACAACCCTAGTTCTTAAGTCTTACTTTGGCAATACTAATTTGGCCTAACACTGGCACAGGCCTTAGTACTACTAGCCTATATTACTTAGCCTAGTATGTTACCAGGCCTAACTGTTAGGCCTAGGCCGAGTTGGCTTCTAAAGGCCTAGGCTAGTTGGAACATCTTTATCTGTAAGTTACTACTAGTTAGGGTTAGGCCTACCTAGGCCTAGGCCTATCTTACAGTATTCTACCACTACAGGCCGCTAGCTTACGTTCAGTTTTTAAATGGTTCCCTTGCTCGGCTCCCAATAAACATGCAATTTCGTGCACAATATCCTAACCGCTCCCCGAATCTGAATGATTGAACCTTTAATAATAATATAGCGGTAGTGGTAAGGATCAAATCTCAATGTACGTACGTGTACTCGATCGCAAGTAAGCCAGCCTACCAACTGTTTAACGTAACAAGGTCATGTCAATGATCTGTGCTCAGTGAGTGACCTTTTCTGATCTGACAGTCTGATGAACATGACAGCGGCCGGGCGCGGATTTTTTTCGACCAGTGGGGCGATTTTCGGAAATTTCCATTGAAATCATGAAAAATTAGGATCAAGTTTAGGGTTATGGTAAAAAAAATGAAATTGCCCCCATTCATCCCTGGGAATTTGGGAAGCAAATTCACCGGCCGGGCGGCCCAATTTTTTTTCCCACGAGGTTATGGGCAAATCTGATTTTCAATTTTTTTTCAAATTTGTCTCTAATTCATGGCTGGGGTTATTTCTAAGGTTAGGGTTACGTGGACTGGGGTTATTTGGCCTGTTCTTTCATAATCTGGCGTCAGAATTACAAAAAAATGGTTCAAAAGCTGTCATTTTGGAATTAGGAGTGTGGCCTATTTCCAAGAAGCTGATTGGTCCATTGGCATGATTTGCCCATAACCTCGTGGGAAAAAAAATTGCGCGGCCGGGCGCGGATTCGTTTGCTTGTTGTTTTAAGGTATTGCGCAATCACCATTAGTACCGTAGCCCTGAAAGGACATTTCGAGGTTTCGATGTTTCGACTTTTTTCGTTTCGATGTTTCCACTTTTTCGTTTCGTTGTTGCCACTTTTTCATTTCGATATTGCAACTTTTTCCTGGCTAAATGCAAGCTCAGGAAAGGTTTTTAAATGGTACAAGAGTAAGTAAGCAAACTTGAGGGGACGAGGAAGTTGTTTCTGTGCAGGTGGGCACTAATAATCTCAGTCGGGACAATCAAATTTTCAGTGGCGCCGACAAGAGGGGGGGGGGGGGATGGAGGCGCGCGCCCCGTATAGAGGGATTTCATCTGACGTCACGCGCGTGCGATTTCCAGGGCAAATGAAACGCGCTTGTTAGTCCTTCACCCCTTTTGCTATACGTATCAGGGAGGTCTAATATCACATTTCTGCACCTATACTTTCCCTCCCGCCCATTCCCCATGGCTGCTGGAAGCTGTTCATCTAGAGTTTCGTTCAAACTTAGTAAACATACGATAGTTGTAATGTGCTCTGTGTCATACTCTATATTATCATTTGAATGTCAGGTAATAAGCGTTATGTCATTGCTCCATTTTATATACCTGATGCAGAGCTTCAGGAGGCACTTTACAGGTATCTGCCAGCCTTAAATGCCTTTTTATAATGCACAATTAAAGGGAGGACAAATTTCGTAATAGTCCAACAATGTTTCTGTGGACTCTACGCACGTATTTTTTTTCAGTTGGTAAAAACTTTGCCCGAATAGAATTGCGGTAAAGTAATCAAGAGAGAGTCTTCAGGAGGTTTGTTGACAACATATTCTTCTCCTAGACAACATATTCTCCTCTTCAGTTTCACCTAATCAAAAACTAGAATTCACTAAATTATGGACATTTTCCAGCCATATATGATCAGCTCCAAAAATATCACAAAGATAGCACCATTTTGTATATAAGCAACCTTAAATTAACAAAAATTTCTCAAAGGCCTTAGACCCCTCCCCCAGGACCACACCTTTATGTAGTGACACCTGACAAAGGAAGGATCCCCACTGTGTATACGAGGGAGCACATGAAAAAAAAAACGCATTTTGCACAGCCTTGGGAGGTTAACTGCATTTCATTACGACATCATCTGTTGTTCCCCCCCCCCTCCCCATTACCAAAGCCTGGCGGCGTCACTGCAAATTTTGCTTAGGTCTATGTATAAGGAACTGATTTGTAGGCTAAAGTCCACACGTACGAAAGGGGTTTTTGTGGTATTCTCCCCCCCCCCCTCCCCGTTCGATAGGAAGGTCCCTTGGGGCAACATTCTGAGTTTTAATAAATGGTTGAAAAATGAGTGCACTCTTGAGCAGGGGCGGACTGACAATTAACTGGGTCCCCGGGAAAATGGGTATGGGGCCCTTCTCCTTCCCACCCTGAATCAACTCTCCCTCATCTCACCCTGGATTTCAGAATTCTCCAATTTTCATAAAACTTTCCGAATGACAGTATGGGCCCCCTATATGTGTGGGCCCTCGGGCAGTACGTGCCCGGTTGCCCGACTGCTTAGTCCACCCCTGCTCTCGAGGGTTTTCTCTTTGTTGATGCCTGGGCTGGTTTTGTAAATAGGAGGGATCTTTTAGATAAAGATGGGTTGCACTTGTCAAGCAAAGGGGCAAACGAGTTGAGTAGGCTGGTTTCTCGGGCTGTTGACTCTCAGGTGTCAAACTAGGTGCAGGGGCGAGGTTAGCCAAAAATGGGGGGCATCTGAATTAAACTGTGCTCAAGAGTAATTTTGTTAGTAGCAAGGGGAAGCATTTATCTAGGGCGGCGATTTGTGGAATGAAGGTCATGTTTGCCAATGATCGCAGCCTTTCAATAAGTTCAATGAGTTACTTGCACATATTCCCGTAAACAATCCAGACATAGTTGACAAACTTGGCTCCATAGCGAGATCAGCAACTCTAAAATTCAGGTTCCTGGGTATAAAATTTTCGGGCAAGATAGGACTGATACTGTCTGTGGTAAAGTTGGTGGGGTTTTCTGTATGTTAAGGATAGCATAAATTGTGTTGATGTCACCAACAAGTTTTCTTCTGGGTTTTCTAACTGCTTGTGGTGTGAACTTAGTTTTATCAATGAGTGTGGCACTCCTTTAGTTGTTGGTATTTAGCGTTCACCAAATTCTTGTGCTGAATACAATCAGTGTTTAAGTTTGAAAGTTTTAGGAAAGTCAAGTTATAAGGGCAGTTGTGTTTGAGGATTTCAACTTTCCTGGTATTGATTGGCATTCATGTACTAGTGGGTCGCATGGGCTGATCAGATGGGAGGGATGTCTTCACCCAGCATGTTCTGTTTCCCACCCGTGAGGATGATAATTGTCTGGATTTGGTGAGTGAAAAGTACTGATGAAAAATGGTTAGAAATGTAAGTAGTGGTGGTAAGGTAGGATCTAGTGACTATGACCTATAAGTTTTGAGTTGCGTTGTTTCAGCAAATTTCAAGGTACTGACAAAACTGTTTTACATTTCAGCAAGCTAACTTTACTCATGCTAAAGAGCTTCTTCCATAAATTGGGCTCCTCGTTTGTCTCACTTTGGCCCTGCAGAGGCATGGAGTGTATAGCGTCGCTATAGGGCCAGTAATAATTCTAATGACTTTGCGGTGTACAAGAATCATGCAGGAACTTTATATATATAAGTTAAAAATTTGATTATTGACACTAAAGCTGGGTTTGAAAAGCAGTTGGCCAAGGAGATTATGGTAAACCCAAAATCTTCCCATGCCTATGTCAGGTCTAAGCAGAAAGTTAAGGAGGGTGTTGGGCCTCTCCAAGGTAATCAAGGCACTTAAGTTAGTGATTATCATGATCTGGCTAATTTGTTAAATGATTTTGTTTGTTTTTACCAAAGAATCGTCTATTTTGGGGACTTGTGGGTTCAGTCTAATAACTCTTCTTCAATCAGTGATTTTGTTTTCTTCGAGGAACTGATAAATTCAAAGGCTAGTTAGACCCCTGGGCCAGATGGGATCCATCCTGCCATTCTTCATCACGGAATGCTCTGAGCATACACAGTTAAAAATGTCTCTAAATTGTAGAATTACAGAACAAAATTAAAGAAATACAAAGAGAATACAGCAAATGTGCTGTCAACTTTTTGAAACTAATCAGTGACAGCACTTTTGCTGTATTCTTTATGTATCTCTTTATTTTTTATTCTGTAATTCTAAGTAAATTTTTAACAGTATAGGCAGGTTTACGGGGAGAAAGCGGGGGCATTTGCCCCCCACTTTTTCCAGAGCTTAAAAACTAAAAATAATGATAAAAAAAAATGAGCGAAAGTAAGCGAGACCAGAGAAATTATAAGAGAATTTTGAATAGCCTATTATGATTTAATTTTGCAATGTTTAATGAGGATAATATTAATATCAAAAACCATAAAATTGCTAGGAAAACTTTTTCGACGCGCACCTCCAGAAAAACTGATTAATACAGTTGGAAATTTTGTCTGGCACCTTAAAATTTCTTTCCTCCTAACCGCCCCGCTATTGTGACTTGAAGCTCTGAAATAAGGGTCACTGAAAGTACTAATAGACGTCGTAAAATGCACCATGGTCTTTGCAAACAGTCCCATACCCTACCCATGTATAAGGAACCGCAATTCTCGAGGGAGGGGGGGGGATCGGCTTACTTTGCATGAGCCTTATATAAATCGATGTCTCATTAATACTGCTGTTCTGCTGTGCGCGTAGGAGAACTTTGGTGGAATTGCCTCGTTATTACATCCTGTAGGACAGTTTGACTAAATTACCATTTCCAAAACCCTCGCCTACACCTCTCGCTGTTCACTTTCCTCACCAACTATCAGCATCCTTAGCAAATTGACTGACGGTTACTATCATAAATTTTTGATCATCATACAAAAACTATTTCATTAGTATTTCAAATAACACCAGGGGGAAGCAGGATTCTCTCAAGAAATGGTTCAGAATGGCCCCATAATTAAGCCATGGCGGAAAGATGCAAAACCCATGGCGGAATGTACCGATGGCGGAAAGACAGAGTCGTCGTGGGTCCGTCAAGACATAACTTGAAAGAAAACACAAGGAGGTAAAATATAAGTTCTCTGCTATAACTATATTACATTTCGAACGAAAGGAAAAGAAACTGAGGAATATCTGGCCATGGCACCCTCGAGAAAACAGAATGACGAAGGTAAAGAAATTACAATGATAACCGAGAGACTGTACATAACTGATGATTTACAGGGGCGTAGCGAAGGTGTTTTCTTTGGGGGGGGGGGGGAGGGTGTAGAGACTATGTTTTGCCGACGGATCTGGTAATACGTAGTGCAAATACGAGCTTTAGCGGGTGGGGTCCAGGGCCCCGCCTTAGGACCCCTAGTTGGGCCCAGGGGGCGCAGCTATGAAGCTATGAGGTTTAAGTATATCTCTGGGTGAAAAATTAAGTCTCAGGATGGATATATTTTGGTTCATAATGCATCGTCAAATACAGACTAGTTTCCCACTAATTTCAATGTAGTAGGCTATTCCTCTCGTCAGGCCGCTATAGTTTTAAGCGGTTGAGATCCAGAGGCCCGCCAGTGCTCTAGCTAGGACATTTTTTCAATGCGACAATTCTGATCTGTGGCCTGGGGGAGGGGTCTAAGGGGAGGGGGTGTCCCCTCCCCTCTGGAAATTTTTGAAATTTGAAAGCTGCCTAGATTGCAAATGGTGCAATTATTGAGTGGATTTCTGCCCTAATGAGGAACCTCAAAATTTATACCCGGGTAGAATTTGCTTGTCAGATTTTTTTTCGTTTTTGTGCGACATTTGTCACCGTTTATGCGACATTATCGCACAAATAGGGGCTAGCTGAAACACTGGGCCCACCTAAGGACCCCTAGTGAATTCCGGAGGGCAAAGCCTCCGGAAGCTCAGAGGTTTAAGTATATCTCTGGGTGAAAAATTAAGTCTCAGGATGGATATATTTTGATTTCATAATGCATTATCAAATGCAAAGATTCCCACTAATTTTAATGTATTAGGCTATCCCTCTCGTCAGGCCGCTATAGTTTTAAGCGGTTGGGATCCAGAGGCCCGCCAGTGTTTAGCCTGGACGTTTTCTCAATGCGACATTTACTGATCTGTGGCCTGGGGAGGGGTCTAAGGGGGTTTCCCCCTCCCCTTTGGAAATTTTTGGAATTTGAAAGGTGCCTAGATGGCAAATGGTGCAATATTTGAGTGGATTTTTGCCCTAATGAGGAACCTCAAAATTTACACCCAGGTAGAAATTGCGTGTCAGATTTTTTTTGTGCGACATTTGTCGCCGTTAATGCGACATTGTCCCACAAATAGGGGCTGGCTAAAACACTGGGCCGGCCTTAGGGCCCCTGGTGGGGGTCCGGGGGGCTTCGCCCCCGGAAGCTCTGAGGTTTTAGCATAATCTCTCGGTAAAAAATTAAGTCTCATGCAGGATTGGTATATTTTGGTTCATAATGCATTATCCAATGCAAAGATTCCGGTTAATTCTAATGTGTTAGGCCATTCCTCCTGTCATGCCACTATAGTTCAGGAGCTGAACCTGTCGTTCAGAATTGGAACACTATATGTCAGTGGCGGATTTAGGCGGGGGCGCACCCGGCGCGCGCCCCTAAACTTTTCCAAAGCTTATTTTTTACTTTCACTACATAGATCATTTAGCCTACTTGTTTCTACATAATGTTGTATTATCTTATAATTTTCAAATTATGTAATTATAATTGTTACAAACTAATAGCAATTTAGAGCACACAGTTTCAAGTTTTCCGATAAAATGTCAATAGAGTGATATCGAAGGTCTCAACCCTATTTCGGACCACGCTTTATGTAGAAAAAATAAACTTTTTCTTACAATCTATCTGCTATTTGGGTTCATCAAATGTGGAGTTTTTAATCAACGGAAATCCTCGTTAATGTTATGATACACTCGTCATGGAAAAACAAAAGAACCGTGAAAATGTCCATAGGCTACGCACCATCGATAATGGAAGTTCAAACTGTATGTAAATGTAAATTATGCTATCAGTTGCAATCCCATTCCTTTCAAGGTAATTACGAGGAATGAAAATTCAATCGACATTTGTACCTAACAGTTGTGAACATCAGCTGGATTGGATCCAGCCTAACTTTTTACAATTACTTTAGTGTACTGATATAGCATCGATCAAAACTTGGGATTGATTTCTTTTTTGCGGTAAAGGCTATGCCATATTATCCACATACACGTTCATTCTAAAAACCATTCAACACATAAAAACAGACTTTGAAAGATGAAAATTACGTTACTGGTCACGGTGTATAGAATGTATAAAAAGCGCATGGCCAAACTTCACATGAGCTTAATGTCTACGTTCACTTATTTTATACAATCTGTGATGCCGTTTCTTCCTTTTTTCATGAACTAGAGAGTATTTTATATAAATTTATTTGGTCACACAAACCAGACAATTAGGGGAAACGTTCTGTTCTAATATGTGCAAAATGTGAAGGTGGCTTAGGAATGGTCGAATTATGCTCTTTTGCTTATAGCTTAAATTGTAAATGAGGGAAAAATTATTTTCAGGATGGCTTTGCTTTTTGGAAAGTTTTGTTTGATAGTAAGCTCAAGAAATATGGCGGAATATATGTATTTTAATGTAACCTTTCCAATGAATATGTTATCATTGAAAACAAGTATTTATGATGTCTGTTGCACTTGATCTTATTTTACGCCCTCCGGATGTGTATGCTAATCAATATATGTTGAATAATTGTTATTAAAATTGACAATAAACTTATCTATGCCAGAGATCTCATGGTCACTAAAACTTATAAAGTAATTTTTTAATGAGAGAGTCGACTGAGTGCTTAATTAGAATGATTTCTGCCATAAATGTAATTTTACTAGTATTTTTCCTTTTACATTGTATTATGGAAAAATTCTGCTATCCCGAGGGAGTGGAGACTGAATCTACATGCCACTAATGAAATCAATGATAACGCAAAGCGTTTAACAATGTTTATCTCTCATGCACATGACAATAAAGTGGTATATTTCATCAAGCAAAAGACTTTAAAAGCTACTGCGATCTCAAATATGAATCTTACAGCAGTGCATCGTATTCTTGGTCAGATATTTTTGCCATCGTCTTTGAAGCTGTTGGAGACCCCAAAATTCAATTCTTTCAGTTTTTTTTTTACGTTCATAGAATTATAGGTTGAAACGAATTTTTATTCAAAATTAAAAAGAAAGATTCTCCTCTCTGTACCTTGTGTGAGGATCCCCCTTATCTTTAGACCACTTTTTCCGGACCTATAACATTACGACATATTTTTGGAAAGATATTTCATCAAAAGTATTTAAAGAGTGATCTTAGCTTAAATCAAGATCAAGTAAATTTCGGTTTAGTTCATGAAGCAAGTTTTTGCAATTTTCTCACTTTTAATTGAAGGGAACATTTTTTTGGCAAACAAAAGCTCAAAGTAACGACTGCTTAGGTTCTACTTACAACCCTGGAAAATGCCATTTCCGGCTATCTGAGGGGTTGCGTAGACGCGTCAGGCGTTCAAGTACAATAAGTAGATATGCGTCCGGCGTTCAGAAAAGGGAGAAAAAGTGTTCAAAATCTTAACACAAGCGTTCAAAATATGCTTTGAACGCCAGGATCTGAAGATGGGTCCTGTATCTGCTTCATTTCGGTGTTCAAAAGTTAAAAGCCCGAGATTGCAGTGAAGGGAAGACACGTGCGGAACGCATTATTTTTTCACAGGATGTTTGTGGGTAAACCGGATCCTCAGAGGTTTGCAAAATGTGTTTGAAGTCAAGGTTAGGGTTTAGAAGACGGGTTAAGGATACCCTCTCCATGGGTAATCGGGTGCTGCTCCCCATGGCGATGATAAAAGTGAGGAATAATGTGCAGAAAGTGGTTTTTCAAGAATGTCATATGACACAAAATAGTGCACCTATACGGAAGCCGTTAATTCCCTTTCTTTTTCCGAGTTCCCGACGGACTTAGTCACTCGTCCAATTACACCGACGGCCGTTGATACGGCCGTATAAGGCCGTCACATGCATAATCAATTTGCCGACGGGCCTTCAACTTGAATGGGCCAATTAGATGAAGAGCCAAAAATCGAAATAGCCGATAACAGACTGGCCGTTCTCTTTCCCTTTTTTCTTTTCACTCTCCGTCTTTCCTTTCCCTTTCTTTTCTCTTCTTCTCTCTTCTTTTCCTCCTCTCCTCTCCTCTTTTCCTCTTCTTTTCCTTTCCCTCTCCCCTTTTTGCCGACAGACCGAAAATTTGCCGACGGACGACCAAATATGGGAGGGGGTGACACCCCCACCCCCCCCGCTCGCTACGGCCCTGATGATTTACATAACAATAGAAACTATTTACAGGTGCGGCATTCCGAAGGCGCTTTCAAATTCCTCTTACACGCTGTTCACTCACACTTGGAACACCGAGGAGCTTTCTTTGCTTGTCATCAATACCCCATAAGTCACAAGGGTGAGAGACCAGTCCCTACTGCTTAATCTGTAATAAAAAAATAATTTGTAATAACAAATTCATAATTTTTAATAAGAAATTTATAATTTGTAATCTGTAATAACATTAGTAAGTAATTTCTAATAACAAATTAACAATTTGCAATAAAATTTGATAAGCTGTAATAACAAATTTATAATTTGTAATAACAAATCCATAAGTTGTAATAACAAATTTATAATTAATAAAAACATATTAAGTAATTTTTTTATTACAATGGCAATAATGGGCCTCCGTACAAAACTAAAAGCGCGGGAAATTTTACCCTGTAAGAACTGCGCAGTCAACGTGAAGTCGTGATCATCATCACTTTCGTATGTAAAAACTGTTCATATACCCAAGCGTTGTATTGTACATATGGTGGATTACCTACGTCAATTTATCTCGCACTTGACCTGACTGGACTACAGCGTACTAGTGTATAGCTGCTAGCTGGAGTCTGCTAGCCGTACTGTATATAATGTTAATACAGTTAATGTACTGCATGCTACAGGCCCAAAGGACAGATGTGTGTTGTTGCATACGTGGTTCTAATTCTGCGAATGTCTCACAGATATGGCGTCTTTTGACGGAGACGAAGAACTAATTCTCTTCCAGTGCAGTACCTGTAACGTTATACTCGCAGATACATTACAATCAGATGGTGCTAATGCCGATCTTGGAATTGTTTCCCTTGAAGGTAGGCCTCCCACTTCTCCTGAGTAGGCTAGGCTATAAGTAACATCATTGACCTAACGTGCGTTAGATTTACTGTTACTGTTAGTGTTGCTGTTTGCTAGGCCTAGTAACCTAGGGCCTAAAGGTTGTAGGCTAGTGCTCAAGACTTCAAGTGTTATATTAGGCCTAACGTTAGTAGTAGTACCGTCTTTAAAAGGATATAGGCAAAGCCAAGCTTTGACAGAGTCTGAAAACGACACCCTAGGAAACGAAGCAAGTTTTATTTTGATTAGGCCTAAAATGATTTCCAAATGTAACGTTAGGCCTAGGCTAAGTAACCTACACTTGTCATCTTTATACTAGCGTAGGCCTAACAGCTAAGCCTGGGCCACGGGAATGAAAGCTGTAGATCTGCGTCCAGAAAATTTTAAAAAGTCATGAGGTATTTTTCATTTTTCATTGTTTCGTGTTAGGCCTAGCCTAATACATTTTAGCATGGTTGTACCATCATGAGTCAATCACTCAATGGAAATTTCGGAGTAACTAGCCTAGGCCTATAGAATACCCCGCCTCAGGAAGCAACCTCTTTTTAAAATAGTGAATGTGGAGTCATAGTGGATGAGGTGGGGTATTCTGGCCAGTGATTTTCGTGATGCAACCTCAACTTAATTTAAGAACGACATATTGTGTGACACACATACTAGCCTACTACTCAGTTCCAGTAATTAAGCATACATCTGAGCCACTAAGCATCCATCTCAGGCTGGATGCTCAGTCGGTCATAGTCCCAGAGAGAGAGAGAGTAAGTGGTGATGAATCAAGCTTTGTAGCTCCACTAGGGCCTAAGCATCCATCTGAGGCTGGATGCTCAGTCGTAGTCCCAGTGAGTGAATTATTAATAGCAATGACATCATCAACTAGGCCTAGTTTATAAAAATGAATAAATTATTCAAACCAAAGTGTATACTGTCTCTGTCTGCAAACTGTGGGGATCCAGTAACATGTGTGATTAATGGCTAAACATTCTGTGTGAGGCTGCTACCATAAGGATACTTCTATTGGTCAAAATTTGTAATCTTTAACCACTGTTTTAGATTGTATCGGTTGCCTGAGACCATTCGTTCTTGATTCTGCCACTGAGATGCCTGAAGTATAAGTACATTCTATATAACTTGGAGAGTAATTTTCTGAACAAGTCTATTGTCATAGTAGGGATATTTATTAGGGAATGGAAAAAAATTTGAATGAACTGTTGTAAATACTAAATATATTAATGTATGTTTGAAATTTAAATTTTCAGTATTTCAAGACTGTGATTGTGTTTACTTTCAGTTAATTTTCAAGGTGTCCTGTTAGAGCAGGCAAAATGTAGCAAGAGTAACTGAACTGTAAATAACCAACTAATTACTGTAGGAAAGGGTCAGTCCTTTAATATTTCTTTCCCTTCAGTGGATACCCATACACCATGGATGCAACTTGCATAGCATGTATAATAAAGTAAGCAGTAGCGATATATAATGCCAAAATGAAACATCGATATCAGTCTCGTCCTGAACCTACAGTACATAATGCAAGGCCTGAGCGTCATTTGAAACTTGAAATCAGTATCGGTTTGGAACACTTGTGGTAGGTACCTCTCATGAGTGATACAGCGTAGGTCAGTGTTAATGAATACCAATATTTGTGTACAATATCAATATTTTAGTAGTACCGGTTGTCAAACTGTGTGGTATAATATCAATGTTTTCCATAGTATGGTGTTTTCTATTTATGTATATTGTTCCAAAGTGGATATCACCGATATTACTGATAGTGTATAGACATATTATTGAGATACCACCACTGCTTAATAATGAGTTCAATTAATCTGGTACAGACTAGACAGGGGAGACTTCAAATTTTACTGGGCATTTTATTTTGGTCATGTCTTTTTCAGTAGTGCTTGTAAACTTAGTTAATTGCTTGCTCATAATTGTAAACAAAATTTCAACTGATGGTTTAGCTTTTTCTTTCCAGTCATAAGCTATGACTGCTAAGGTTGTGCATCAGGAAAGAAATGCAGTAAGGACTTCATAGGTTTCCAAATTAGAGCAGCCAGGCTGACCAAATCATGCTCAAACTGTAACATGAGTAACCGAGGAATTGCCCATATACTTTGGGACCACCCATCCTGGAACATACAGTTCTTTGTTTGGATCCCCTCAACCCCCCCCCCCCCCCCTTGCCTTTCCCTCAAGGCATAGTTTGCAAAATGTTGCTCCTTCAGGAAAAAGCAGTTAATGATTGACATTTAGTATTTTTTAAAAAGTACATATATGAGTCATTGACCCGTGCACCCCCACCCCATCCCTCTCTCCCCATAAGACTGTTTGTGTTCACTTAAAAAGAAAATAGTGAGTACCATGACCCTTTTATAAAGTAGTACACCATCTGTCCCATCATATACTGTAAGTAAATGTAAAAGTGCCAAGCTTCACACTTGTCAAATGTTGTAATCCCATAGTTTTGTAAACATAACCTATTTTTTTCATATTCTATGTTTTTGTGACTAGATGTCCCAGATACAGTGGCTATCGACTCAAAATCAAAGATAAGCAAAGACGAAGAAGATTCAGGATGGTAAGTTGACATTGGACATACTTTGTGTAGCTGTGTTTCTCAGACTTTTGGAGCTCATTTCCATCTCCCCCCTCCCCCACCTCCATTTTGAACTAAATGCCACCTCTCCCATGAAGCAGGTCTCAAAATTTCTGAAGCTTATAACTACTGTTTTAAATGGACATTGAAAAATGTGCGCTAACCTGTAGGACATTTGTACTAGTCCCAAAAGAATAGACCTGCAGTTTAAGTAGACCATTAGTAATAGACTTAATGTACCACTATGGTTCTTTTGAGCTATCCCATGGAGGTTTATTTGTAAACTGATACCAGCCCAAGTGTGATTTGAACCACCCCTGGGCTAGCAAGCTTAAGTATTTGTCAAGTACTGCCTTGATGACAAACTGCACCAGTCCCCTTTGCCCCTTATATCCCCAGTCATACGGTATTATTGCTTGTCCCCCTCTCTGATTTGAGGCTCATTTTCCCGGGCTGGGAGTTGTGGAATTATCAAAAAAAAAAAAAAAATCCAATCCTGTTTGTAAGGCTTCCCTTTGATACAGTATTTTCTGGGTCATGACAAAATGGGACCAATACTGCTTTCTCTCTTCAGCTTTGACAGCTATTAGCTTTAAGTTAATTTCAGGACTTAAAAGGAATGCTGCGTTACAATGCTGAGTGACTTTAGAAAGTCAGGCAGTTTGCCAACAAGGACTTGTAAATTTCAGCTTCATGCCAAGTGGCAAAACAGTATAACATTTTTGCTCAAATGTAGATTATTTTAAAGTTTGATTCAATATCAGTTCAGATGAGAAAACTATATAGATTGCTCTCTGAAGAAAAACCCAGTGTGTTACATTACACAGATGGGAACGAAGGCCACCCTTTTGTTTTGTCAATAATCCAAAAAATGTAGTTTCATTGACTCCTATAAGTTGATGTCTTTCAGATCACAGTGCACTCCTTCTGTTGTAGCATATTAAAAAAATAATATTCCTCATGTGATGGAAATACTAACATTTCTATTGTTTTTTCTTTCTTGTACAGTATTGTGTCCCTTTTATCCTGTGTGAGTTGCAAAACTCTTGTTGGCAAATTGTACAGAGAGACTACAGAAGAACTATCAAATTTACAGGACCATGCTTGCCTGTCACTGGATCGGCTCACTTTGTAAGTATCTACTTATAGTAACAGGCACAAAGCTAGGATTTTGGTGGTTTTTCTTTTTTTTTTTTGTGGTCATACACAGTTCCTGTGTAATGTCGTTAAATGAGGTGAATGTTTTCAACTGTTAGAAACTGCATCAGTGATCTGCCGCTGCCGGTCGGCACCGGTCGGGCCCGACCAGGACGCAGCATTGCCGACCGCCACAATCTGCCAAACTAACTTTTCCGACCGGCACTTATTCCTTATAAGAAACCAAATAAAATAGTCATGTGGTCGAAGGATCGACTGAAAAGAAACTGTTTGTTGGTCATAATTTGAGACTGGATGAAATCCAGTTCATTATCGTTCATAATATCCAAAACACACCACTTAAAAAATACTATAGGCTAATGTTGCATTCCAGAACAATGACTCGATGCTTGATCATCGCGCTGTAGTTTCACTTATTAAAAGGAGCGATGTACAGGCAACCAGCATGCCAGAAGTATTGTTATTGCATAAATCATAAATGCACAAAGCACAATTTACACCATACGAATATCAGCGTTTCCCCTGGTAGCCAACTTAATGTACGAGACGGCTGCCTTGCTGCTTTTTTGCGACTGCCTCGCCTTGAAATTACCGCCTCATACTTTTTCTCCCATGAAAATTACTTGGAAGGCACGGACTAGATCTTTCCTTTACACATGTAGAATATTTTCATGTTGACAATGAAACCATACAGAACTCCTGAGACATTTCCCATGCTTTTTCAATTGCCTTTAAACAACTTGAATTTGCACCCGAGTTCTAAATTGGTCAAAAATATCCTCCGAAATCTAAATGGTGGGAAAAACTTTCGTAACAAGAATTAATTTGAGGCAGACTCTTGAAAAAGTGACAAGAAATGTCGGAAAGAAAGTGTATAATTACAGGCCATAATCAATGAATTACGTTTTGTTTTGCCAATACATAGATGCAATCATAAAAGAATGATTGTGATTGGCTACAGTCCAAGGCTCCAAACTGAAGCATGGATAGTAAGTGAAACCATCAGACCTCGAAAAAAGTGTTGACCATATCAATTTGAATTGACTTCAAAAAATGACTTAAATTGATATTATTTTAGAGACAGCTTTGGCACATGGTCAATTATGGAGACAAATTCTATTTTAATCCAAAAAGGAAAGGATTTCAGTCCTGAACACTGGTTTGACTCCTAAAGCAAGCTACAGTCCTCTGCATACACTTTGTACTGTGTAAAGCACAGGTAGCATGTTTGATCGTCAGAAGAATAAAAAATAGCCCAAATCATTAAAAATGCAAAAAAACATTTTCCTGACCTGTGCAAAAGACCCCAAAACAACAATTCGCATGATAATCGCAAGCTCTAGTCAAACATGTTTTCTCTACCGGGTGTCTTTCTTCATAGTGGCTCAGCACATTGGCTGTTGCCTAACGTGTAGTACGTGTGTACTGAGAACCTAGCCTTACACATGTGTAATTATTTTGTAGAAGCCCCCTTACAAGTTGAGCTACATTGCCAAGAATTTTGATAAAACTTCGTTCCAAAGTGCTTAAAAATATGTAATGTGTTCCAGAAAAGGTTGTTTAACATAGAAGGGGCGATATACTGACAGGGTGGCTTTTTTCCTTGTGAAGATGACTTTCATGAAATTTTAATTTATTACCATATATAAAAACTGTTACGTGGAACAAACTCATGTGTCCAAGTCCATTCAAATGCAATAGAGTTGCTGCCACCTACCCCACTCTTAATTAAAGATGTGTCCAAAGCCATGAGGGGAGTATGAAAAGAGTCGTGGCCCCTGCCCCGCCCCTGCCCCACCCCTTCCCCCACAAAGGACCCTCATATTGCTGTTACTAGAAAATAGTACTATGCCATGCATGATTCCAATTAGTTGATCCAAGGGCAACCACAGTATACATTAGTTCAGTGTTAAAAAGGAATGCCATAAAAGAAGAAAATATAAATCTGGACAGCAAAAAGAAGAAAGGAAACAATACAAGGCAAATAATTTCACATTTTTTTTTCGCAAGCATACAGTACATCATGCTTTTGAATTCTTACAATTGTATAGAATCACAAGAAAATTATTATGATAAAAATAATTTTGGAGATATTGCCCAAACTTAGGTCTCAGCGCTATGTACGGCATGAAATTGCTTCAAATCAAAACAAAGTTAGCGCAAACTTTGAAGTAATAACAATAAAAGGTGACGTCTTGTTTTTTGTGCATCTGATATATATACATATTACAACTTTTCACTGATTTTTTTTTTGATAATTTGAGAAAGTTTAACAACATGAAATCCCTTTTTCAAGGCTGTGAACAGACAGCTTAAAACACTCGGGAAGTGCCGTTTCCGGCCATCTGGGGGTCTGTAAATTCCAAAATTTTTTTTGTACGCTCCGCGCCAACCGATGGTGGCGCTCCGCTTAGATAGTCCTGCCGGCACTCAAATCATCCTGGGCAGAACCCTGCTGCATCCATTTTTTCATAAGTACTTGGCATTAGAGTTCAGAGGGCTTCTACGTAGCTGCTCAGGTAGGCATGGGAGGAGGGGACATTTTTTAATTTGCCCCCTCCCCCCAAAAAAATCAGGGCTATGGTTTCAGTAAAGTAAATAGAAGGTTAATATGATGCAAGTACCCATCCACACATAGACTTTCCCTCTTCCAGTCTAGGTGGCTGCCTGCCTACCCCCTTCTCTTCACCATCATCCTCAGAAAATAGTTAAGTTTGCATCTGTTACCTGTTTGCTTTTACACCACCTAAAGTCTAAAGTGGTAATGCTACTCATGTTTTTTTAGCAACTGAATATTTCAGGATGATTAGTTCTGGACAGACCTTGGAAACTTCGTGTTTTCACGAAGCTGAGGGATGAGGGAATGCTGAGGGACCTTTTTAAATAGAACCATATTTAGCAATTCTTTTAATTCTGTTAAAGAACATTTACTATTGTAGGACTCATATTTATCAGACAGTCTCTCTTCTTAAATCTTGAGCAATTAAATGTGGTGAACTGTCTTTTTCCACATAGCTATACTGTTCCACGTAGGAACTCCAAGAATAATAGAAGCACATCTCAAGATTCCAAGTCCTCTGAAAAGGGAAGAGATTATCACCATGATGATCATGATATGTTAGCAGAAATGAAGAGTGAGATTCATAAAGTAAGTCTGACCTCTGAGATCACTGATAATTTGCAGTGTATTTTGCTAGAATACTATGTCTTCCAATGTGAATTATCAGTATGTGTTAGTGCTTGAATTCACAATTACCTGTTGTTGGTTCAGTCTGAAATAGTCACTTGTAATATCCAGAGACAAGGGCCATTAGGCCCATGCTCTTTGCCTTGATGCCCATCAAAAGTTACCCACACTAAAGGCCTGAATGGCCCCTCTGTGTTATTTCTGTTTGGGGTGATTTAGGTTTTAAATTTTGACCTTGAACCCCCCCCCCCCCAATTGCCAACAAAGTCATTACATAACACAAGCCTCTTTCTCTCCTGCTTAAGGCACTGCAGTACCATATGAACCCTTTCCAAACAGTTTATTTTATTTCCTCTTGTAATCTGAATCTATTTCCTTCTGCACACAGCCACTCACCAGCTATGCAAAGCACATCTCACCTGTTTTTACTTTCATTGGCCAATTAGAGTGGCTTACATATGGAGGTATAGCTTGAATTTGCCCTCAATTAAAGTAGGACAACCAGTTGCCTGCCCAGTGGACTTGTATTACTCCTGCACCTATATTGGCCACACTTGTAACACCAAAATCTGCAAACTTTAGCAAGAATTCTTTGTCAATCTGCACATAAATTGTACGCTATCAACTGTTACATACGATCACAACAAACACAAATCCTAAATTTTCAATGAAAAATGACTAAAGCAAGTCTGATCATCATACATTTCATGTGACCAAAGCCAATGGGGTTTAAGTGTGCGATTTCTCTCACATAAACTCACTCAGTGAAGAAGTCCAATTGACTCTCTGTGCAAAAAGTGAGAAGGTCCTAGAACCATGTTACAGTATCTTGCAATATGAATATTCATATATTGGAACCAATCAACAGTCGAGTGATAACTTCAAATCAGGCTCATGAATGTAGTCAAATTGGACAATCTCTGTAATTGTTTGGAGGTGTTACAATATGTATGTGTAAACAAGCATGCATATTTTACACCTGCTACAAAGGTAAGGTAACCAGTCACAAATTGTAGGGATATTACTGTGTATGATAGTTTAGAGCTTAGTGAGCTTGGAGAGGGTAACTTCTGACGGTTCTTGTCTATAAAATAATCAAAAATCTGGAAATGAAGCACTTTTCAAATTATTTTAGTAAATTATTATTTGTTTTACCTGCCAGTATGATGATAGATAATTTTGCAGTGACAGTTTTTTGCAGGGCTAGTGCAAGCAAAGGCACCAATTGTTTTTACAAAGAGTAATCATTACAAATCTGATAAAAGGGACAAAAGTTTTTATTAACAAGACTTTAAAAAAGCCTTCTACATAGCCTTGCAATGGTGAGTGCCAGAAGTAAGTTGAATAGTTTCTACAGAGTGTAATCAAGACTTGTCTTGAACAGTTTTGACAAAAGCATGCAAAGTCACTGAATGCATAGTTAACTATAAAGTGTGCAGAAGGGTGCTTCAGATCACAAGTGCAACCAACTTCATCGGCTGTGTAGCTGCTTTTGATGGTAAACAGGTGGGAGGAAAGCCAACTTTAAGATCCATCAAGGTTACCCTTCATGAGATATCATATTTACAAAGCTTTCACCATTTGATATCTAGTGACCCAAAATGACCTTTGACCTCTACCAAAAATAATAGTTTTTTAACTCAATATGGGGCTCACCATGTGCTAAGTATGTGCTCCATGAGTGTAACCCCTCTTGACATGTTTGTAAACAGTCTCAATATGATGAATCCATGTACCAAGAATGAGAAGTGTCCATTTCTATCTTGAGAAATGCTTTCAAGCAATTTCCAAGGTTTTGGAAGTCTCCCTTGGGTGACCTCAGATAACCTTTGACTTCTACCAAAAACTTTAAGGTTCATGTTCTGACTATAAAGGTGCGTTCACACCAAAACCGAAATTTGCTGTGTTTTGTGGGCAGGAAAAATTTGTTATCTCAGAACAAATGGGGCGATTTTCTAAATTTTAATTGAAATATCATTGCCCCTATTTGTCCTGGGAAAAAATTTCCACATCCCGCTCGCAAAATGCAGCAGATTTCAGTTTTGGTGTGAACATGTACACCTTAATGCATCCACATGTCAAGTATGAAAAGTATCTGTACTTTCTACTTTGAGATATTGTGTTTGCAAGGTTTTTGACCTCTGGTGACCTCACATGACCTCTGACCTCCACCAAACACAACAGGATTCTTCCTCTCCTCTCAGTATGATAAATCCATACACCAAGAATGAAAAGAGTCCATCTTTCCCATCTTGATATACTGCATTCACAAGGTTTTTAGTTCTTAACCTCCCGTGACCTCAAGTGACTTCTGACTTCCAAAAACAATAGGGTTCTTTCAATTTGATTAAGCCATGTACCAAGTATGATTCCCAGCTTGAAATTTTGTGTTTAAAAGGTTTTCAGTTTTAACCTCTAGTGACCTCAAATAAACTTTGACCTCCATCAAGACTGGTATGCTACTTAGCATGTAAACTTGATATCTCAATATAGCACCTGTCAGTGCTACATTGAGATATCATGTTTACATGCTAAGTATAACAAACATACACACACACACTTACACTCGGCAGGGTGATTGCAAAATTATACTGGTGCTATGGCTATGTGAATAAAGATTGCAGCATTCGAAGCAAAGAGGCTAGCAGTCAGGAGTTTGAAGGCCTGATCCCAGCCAGGTCAAAGTTGGTGTTTTTCATTCAAGAGCAATTTATGGTTTCTTTATCTGAAATAATCCTCTTAAAGTATTCCAAATTCGAGTTAAACTGATTAATTTGAAGCCATGTGATACAAAGTTATTGTTCATAAGTCCTTACAGGTTTCCTTCACATTTGCAGCATTGTCACAAAGTTCCCTCAGCATCCAGGCCTGAAGGTGTAATCACTCAATCCTAGTGATATTAATGGCTTTTGTTCCTTCCTTACAGATCCAGTATGTAATATGCTCATTTGATGAGCGTATCAAACGGATTGAACAACTTCTGAAGCTTCCACAATTGGATGAAGAAAGTGAGAGATCTGTGGAACCTGTTAGGCAAGAAAGAAACAGCTTTAGCAGCCGTAATTCTTCAAAAATGGAGGAGGAGCACCTTATGATCGATTCAAGTAGATCTGGTTATGGTTCGCTCCATCAAAGGACTGGTCACATGAGCGATGGCTCAGACATCCAGCATCCACCTGAGAGGCTAAGATCACCTGCAAAGAGTAACAATTCACTGGGAACACCAAACAAACCATTTAAAAAGTCTAGCACAAATAAAACTAAAAAACCAAAAGAGCTGAGAGTTAACAAGAGGAAAAATGTAGAAAGTGACGAAGAGTTTGTTTTAGCTGGAAAAAAACAAAGGACTAATTTGAATAGAGGCCAGTATTCATGAAGTGTGTTGTTTCTGTATCATAAGGGTTAAATGGGGGAGGGGCAGGGAGGAATTGGGGATGATTACCAGTGATCTGGAGGGAAGCTAGTTGGAAACGTTATGATATGCAGGAGGTTGGTGTTTCCATCCTGTATTTTAATATAATGTTTGCAAGCATGCATCATTTACATTAGTTGGCTGCCTGCTTGCCTCATAGCTGGGTTGGGCATGTCGTTTAGGAATGGCAAAACTTCCTGTCTGTACATTAGTATTTCATAGACCTTTGACCAGAAAAGTCTTGCCACCCCTAATCCCAAGATTGTTTATGTATTTTTTGTATTTTATCATTGATTGGCTTTCTCCAAGAGTTCAAAGGTAATAGTATTAATAAGTATCCCATGAGGTGGAAATGGCAGGGCGGGGGGGGGGGGGGGGGGGGGGGAGAATAGAGAGATATATCTGCACACTTTAGGAGATACTTATGCACATCCCCCTCTCTTTTTTTCACAGTAGATTTTCTTCAAGGGTCCTTGCTTGCCGCCCCCCCTCCACTTTTTCACACATACCTCTGTTATAACTTGACACTGTCATGTTATTCAAGGTTTTACTCTTAACCATAGTGAGAGTATAAATGTGGTTGACTTGTGCAACTAGTTAGCCTGTTTTTCCTTGATGATAACCGACACTTTGGCCTTGAAAGGTGGTTATAACACCTTTTATGTTCACATTCTATAGTCGGTGTAGGCTGTGTTCTTTTAACATACTGTAGAACACTGATAGGCAAATTTGGACCCAGTGCCTCTTATCATGAAGCCTGCCTTGGTATTTTGAAACATATTTTTAAGTGTGCAACCCATATGACTCTGATGGCAAAAGTTTTAGCAACTTCTGTAGGAAGTTTTCCAAGTATACAGATGTTATTTGTGTACATGTGATATAAGGACAGGAATTTACTGTTTCGTTAATGCCAAATTGGGTTTATAATTCGTTTTCTAACTTTGCATACTTCCATTTTGTAAAAGTCGATGTGTTTAATCATAATTTACAGCCAAAATTGAAGGTCATGGGTCAATGTTTACATTTTTGTTACATTTATGGATCACCATTGATTTGAATTAAATAACATAATATTCCTAAACATTATATAAAATTACTGACGTTACTATATATTTGATTGTTTTCAAATTTCCATGTGGATTTTTTCCTCTTCTTAATTTTTTGTGTTTTCTGTTTTTGTTCTTTGTTCTGAATTTTGTTGTTTTCCATAAAATGGTAACCTGTCTTTGATGTAATATGTTTGATATTCAATGAATATATTAATTATTCTAACAAGTCACTGCATTTAGCAAATATTATGGATCACATCTACAGTCCCTTAGCTTAAAGGGATAATGCAGTAACATCAACATGAATCAATTATGCTTTAAGTATCATGGCTGATGAATGGCTCTTTCTAATTGTGACAATATTTTTGTTACTTAATCGTTCAATGTATAATGTATTCAGTCGTAAGTTGGGAATTATTGTGAAAGATATGTGAAAAACAAAGGGAGATTTGTAAGATAAAGCTGAGGTTTCAGAACAAATTTGAGGTAACTGCTTATTACTTTTGACTCACAAAATTTTGCGATGTTTTAGGTTAAGGTGGTGCCTACCCTTGCCAGTTGGTCTAGGTTTTAGCTATTTTATTAGTGATCACATTTTCTGTACAACAGATTTTGTAAGGCTTCCTGTTGAAATTGTTCTTTGTGTATCTTCATCTTGTGATGCAGCATAAATTTTGAGCTAGTTATAATGAATAACTACACAGCAATTCTCAGGAACAGCTGGCATGTGATATTTCCAGGAAATGTACAGTGTTAATGAAGGTTTCACTTATGTGGAGTTGGCTGGTGGTTGAGTGTACTGCCATTCATTCAAGTGGTCCCTGGATCTAATCTCAGTGAAATTACCTAGAAATTTTCTGGTGACTTAAAATTACCTGTTACTTATAATGTTGGCAGTAATTCTGAGGTTTCAAGGTTGGTGATTGACAAATGGGTTTCTGGTGGTCCAGCTAGGGACAGGTCTTTGCTGGGTTCAGTTGTCTAGCAGTGATGCAAAGAGCATGGGTTTTTCCCCTCCAAAGTTAAGTGGGTAAAGGGAGGGAATTCACTCAAATACTAGTGGCTATCCTGGGAGCAGGATTTGGATTGACAAGTGACTTACACCCCTGCCGTGTTATGCTACAAGCGCTAGTCAAAAAGAGAAGGCAGATCTCTGCTCATCTACAAACAAACTGGTGTACATATGGTCCTCAATTAGCCCGTGACTTACTGACACCTGTAGGTGTTTTGGTGCTTTTTTTGGTAGTATGCTTGAAGGTCAATATTCCTCAACACTAAGCACAATTTTGTCAGCTTCCATTTTCCTCATTGGCTCCCATTTTTGTTTCTTTTGGAGGCCCAAGAAGTGGTGCCTACTGTGGCTGTAAGGTTGATAACATCCCTGTGCTTATGTCTTGAATGCAATTGTAGCAACAGCCAATGTCAGGGTTTCTGCCAAAGGGGGGAAAGGGGGATTTGTCCCCCCTTTCCAGAAGAAGGTGGGTAAAATCCCCCCCTTTTCATTTCCATAAAAATTAAAAAAATTGTCCATATCTTGGTTCCTTACTTAAGAAGAGGACACCTTTGCAGCAATGTCTGGACTTTCATAAGTAAATGGGCTTTAAAACCCTTCAAAATGCACCTTACAGGGGTTTTGAAGCAAGCTTTTGTCCCCCTGAACCCACTCGTAACTTTAGCCAGGGACAGCATCAGTTTGGACTAGGGGTTTAGGAGCAATTAATCCCCCCCCCCCCCCTTTTTTGCATTTCTGGCGGAATCCCTGGATGTATCATTTCTAGCTGTGAAATGCAAAACTTGCTGAAATCTGTTATATTGTACCATCAAGGCAACCCTATAGAACCAAATGTATACATATCTCATTGAACTGAGTGTAATGGTATGAAGGAAAGGATTTAAGATTAAATTTATTAATGATATGTTAGAGGGATATTCTCTCTTTGGGCATTCTAGAGAAATTTGCATTCATTTTCTCTTTCAGTGTAGTTCTCAAGATGTTACCAGATAAAAGTTATCATATTTTCAGCCCCAAGTCAACTTAATTAAGCAAGCACACATGCATGACATCATTTAGCTAATATTAATTAAAATTATTTAAAGGCAATAGGCAGTCCCCCCAAAATTGCTTTGAAAAACCAGCAAACTCTTGCATACAGTATCTCCTCTTATTTGCCTTCGAAGTCCTCTGCAGATGTTTTTGAAAATCACTATTACAAACAAAAGGTAAAGCAAGGAATTATTCTCTATATGATTTGAACAATTCAGTAACAAAAATACTGTCACATGATCAAAAAAGGCCATTCATGAATTAAGATGATGGGGTATACTAATTCTGATCAGGGGTGACTGCATTTTCCTTTTAACCTTTACCACCAATTTCTCCATAATCTCATCCTTTGGTAAAGGGAAACATGAGAATTTGGCAATTTCAGGTCCTCCATGCAAAAATCATGTCCTTTCTATTTCAGGGTTGAAGAAATAACTTGAAAAACAAAGATAAAAACATTGCTCATCAGTGTGAGGGAATGGTATTACTCTGGCTTGCTTCAAGTTCACTCAAACACAAATCTGGCAATTTCATCTGCTGTCTTGAGAACCATACATAAGAACTGAATTTAAATGCCATCATGATGCGTTTAGTTCCTTTTTCGATTCCTTGTGACACTTTACTTGTAAACACAGTATTTCAAGAAGGGTAACCGCAAGAGATCTCATACCTGGCATGTAGATACCCCGTTTTGAGCAGATGACCCCTGTTTTTTGGTGAAGGTCAAAGGTCATTTGGGGTTACCAGAGGTCACATGGTAAATACCATGGAAATTGCTTGTAAACACAATATCTCATGAAGGATAAATGTGAGGGATCTCATACTTACTATGTGGATTGCCCATATTGAGTACACGATCCCTATTGTTTTTTGGGGAGGTCAAAGGTCATTTGGGGTCACCAGAGGTCAGATGGTAAAATCTTGGGAGTTGCTTGTAAACACGATATCTGAAGTAGGATAAATGTGAGGGATCTCATACTTAGTATGTGGATGGCCCATATTGTGTAGATGATCCCTATCATTTTTGGTGGCGGTCAAAAGGTCATTTGGGGTTACAAAAGGTCAAAACCTTGTAGTCATGATATTTTAAGGAGAACTGTGAGGATCTCATACTTGGCCTGTGGATTGTTCATATATCAAGTTGTTCATGTTTAGTATGTGGATGGTCATACAGAGTAGGTGATCCCTGTTGTTTTAAGTGGAGGTGAGAGGTCATTTTGGGTTATATGATTTCAAAAGGGGCATTAACATGAAATGTCAAGTACGGTAGCTGTGAGGATCTCATGCTTTTCATGTGAGTGATTCATGTTTGTTACAATATCCATATGGCAAGGAATCACTAAGCCTTTTGGCTTTCTGGTTCAACCATACTGATTAAGACCTTTTTGATTCCTTGCCGAAGGCAGGCAAGGAATCTATGTGATGGTGATGTCGTGTGTGTGTGTGTGTGTGTGTGTATGTGTGTGTGTATGTGTGTGTGTGTGTGTGTGACGCTTTTGCTTGTAAACACGATATCTCAAGAAGGGTTACTGTGACTGAGCTCATACTTGGTGTGTGGGTTGGTCATATTGAGTAGATGATCCCTATTGTTTTTGGTGGAGGTCAAAGGTCATTTGGGGTCAGGAGAGGTCAAAACGTCAAAACCTTGTAAACACGATATCTCAAGAAGGGTAACTGTGACTGACCTCATACTTGGCATGTAGATTGCCCATATTGAGTAGATGATACCTATCGTTTTTGGTGGAGGTCAAAGGTCATTTGGGGTCAACAGAGGTGAAATGGTAAAAACCGTGGGAATTATTTGTAATTGTTTGTAAACACGATATCTCCAGACAGATAAATGTGAGGGATCTCATACTTACCGTGTAGATAGCCCATATTGAGTAGATGATCCCTATTGTTTTTGGTAGAGGTCAAAGGTCATTTGGGGTCAGCAGAGGTCAAATGGTAAAATCTTGGGAATTAATTATAAACACGATATCTCAAGGATGACAAATGTGAGGGATCTCATACTTACCATGTGGATTACCCACATTAAGTAAATGAAGCCTGTCATTTTTGGTGGAGGTCGAAGGTCATTTGCGGTCACCAGAGGTCAAATGGTAAAACCTTGGGAATTAGTTGTAAACATGTTATCTCCAGACAGGTAAACGTGAGGGATCTCATACTTACCATGTGGATAGCCTATATTAAGTAGATGATCCCTATTGTTTTTGGTAGAGGTCAAAGGTCATTCGGGGTCAGCAGAGGTCAAATGGTAAATCTTGGGAATTAATTGTAAACACGATATCTCAAGGATGATGAATGTGAGGGATCTCATACTTACCATGTGGATTACCCACATTGAGTAGATGAAGACTGTTTTTTTTTGGTGGAGGTCAAAGGTCATTTGAGGTCACCAGAGGTCAAATGGTAAAACCTTGGGAATTAGTTGTAAACATGACATCTCCAGACAGATAAATGTGAGGGATCTCATACTTACCATGTGGATAGCCCATATTGAGTAGATGATCCCTATTGTTTTTGGTAGAGGTCAAAGTTCATTCGGGGTCAGCAGAGGTCAAATGGTAAAATCTTGGGAATTAATTGTAAACACGATATCTCAAGGATGATAAATGTGAGGGATCTCATACTTACCATGTGGATTACCCACATTAAGTAAATGAAGCCTGTCATTTTTGGTGGAGGTCAAAGGTCATTTGAGGTCACCAGAGGTCAAATGGTAAAACCTTGGGAATTAGTTGTAAACACGATATCTCCAGACAGATAATTATGAGGGATCTCATACTTACCATGTGGATACCCCATATTGAGTAGATGATCCCTATTGTTTTTGGTAGAGGTCAAAGGTCATTTGGGGTCACCAGAGGTCAAATGGTAAAATCTTGGGAATTAATTGTGAACATGATATAAATGTGAGGGATCTCATACTTACCATGTGGATTACCCACATTGAGTAGATGAAGACTGTCTTTTTTGGTGGAGGTCAAAGGTCATTTGAGGTCACCAGAGGTCAAATGGTAAAACCTTGGGAATTAGTTGTAAACATGATATCTCCAGACAGATAAACGTGAGGGATCTCATACTTACCATGTGGATAGCCCATATTGAGTAGATGATCCCTATTGTTTTTGGTAGAGGTCAAAGTTCATTCGGGGTCAGCAGAGGTCAAATGGTAAAATCTTGGGAATTAATTGTAAACACGATATCTCAAGGATGATAAATGTGAGGGATCTCATACTTACCATGTGGATTACCCACATTAAGTAAATGAAGCCTGTCATTTTTGGTGGAGGTCAAAGGTCATTTGAGTTCACCAGAGGTCAAATGGTAAAACCTTGGGAATTAGTTGTAAACACGATATCTCCAGACAGATAATTATGAGGGATCTCATACTTACCATGTGGATACCCCATATTGAGTAGATGATCCCTATTGTTTTTGGTAGAGGTCAAAGGTCATTCGGGGTCACCAGAGGTCAAATGGTAAAATCTTGGGAATTAATTGTGAACATGATATAAATGTGAGGGATCTCATACTTACCATGTGGATTACCCACATTGAGTAGATGAAGACTGTCTTTTTTGGTGGAGGTCAAAGGTCATTTGAGGTCACCAGACGTCAAATGGTAAAACCTTGGGAATTAGTTGTAAACACGGTATCTCCAGACAGATAAATGTGAGGGATCTCATACTTACCATGTGGATAGCCCATATTGAGTAGATGATCCCTATTGTTTTTGGTAGAGGTCAAAGGTCATTTGGGGTCACCAGAGGTCAAATGGTAAAATCTTGGGAATTAATTGTAAACACGATATCTCAAGGATGATAAATGTGAGGGATCTCATACTTACAATGTGGATTACCCACATTGATTAAATGGAGCCTGTGTTTCTTGGTGGAGGTCAAAGGTCATTTGAGGTCACCAGAGGTCAAATGGTAAAACCTTGGGAATTAGTTGTAAACACGATGTCTCCAGACAGATAAATGTGAGGGATCTCATACTTACCATGTGGATAGCCCATATTGAGTAGATGATCCCTATTGTTTTTGGTAGAGGTCAAAGGTCATTTGGGGTCACCAGAGGTCAAATGGTAAAATCTTGGGAATTAATTGTAAACACGATATCTCAAGGATGATAAATGTGAGGGATCTCCTACTTACAATGTGGATTACCCACATTGATTAAATGGAGCCTGTGTTTCTTGGTGGAGGTCAAAGGTCATTTGAGGTCACCAGAGGTCAAATGGTAAAACCTTGGGAATTAGTTGTAAACACGATGTCTCCAGACAGATAAATGTGAGGGATCTCATACTTACCATGTGGATGGCCCATATTAAATAGATGGTCCCTATTGTTTTTGGTAGAGGTCAAAGGTCATTTAGGGTCACCAGAGGTCAAATGGTAAAATCTTGGGAATTAATTGTAAACACAATATCTCTAAACAGATAAATGTGAGGGATCTCATACGTACCATGTGAATTGCCCATATTGAGAAGATGGATCTCTATCATTTTTGGTGGAGGTCAAAGGTCATTTGGTTTCACCAGTGGTCAAAAGTTCAATACCTTGTAAACACCATATCTCAAGATGGGTAACTTTGAAGGATCTCATATGTAGCATGGGGATTGCCCATATCGAGTAGATGATCCCTATTGTTTTTAGTGGAGGTCAAAGTTTATTTCGGGTCACCAGAGGTCAAAAGGTGAAATCCTTGTAAATTAAATATCTCAAGAAGGGTAACTGTGAGGGATTTCATACTTGGGTTGTGTATTGCCCATATTGAGTAGATGATCTGTATTGGTTTTGGTGGAGGTTAAAGGTCATTTGGGGTCACCAGAGGACAAAAGGTCAAAACATTGAAAACATGATATCTCAAGAAGGATACCTGAGGGATCTCACACTTGACATGTGGATTGTTCGTATTGTGTAGATGATGTTCCTATAATTTTTCTTTTTCGTGCAAGTCAAAGATCATTTGAGGTCAGAAAAGGTCAAAATCTACTGAACATGATATTTCAAGGAGGGTAACTATAGGGATCTCATACTTGGCCTGTGGATTGTTCATATTTAGCATGTAGGTCATTTTGGGTCACAAGATTTCAAAATGTTTTTACTGTATAACATGATATCTCAAGTGGGAGTAACTGTGAGGTATCTCATGCTTGTCATGTGGGTGATTCATGTTTGTTACAATATATCCATATGGCAAGGAATCACTAAGCCTTTTGGCTTTCTGGTTCATGTTTCCTGTTGTTCTTGTTTTTGATTCCTTGCCGTAGGCAGGCAAGGAATCTATGCCATGGTGATGTTGTGCGTGTGTATGTGTGTTTGTGATGCTGCTTGTAATCACGATATCTCAAGGTAGGAATGACCGACACTTTTCATATTTGGTGTATAGATTTGTCATGTTAAGAGGAAAAACCGTATTGTTTTTGGAGGAGGTCAAAGGTCATCCGAGGTCACCAGAGGTCAAAAAACTGAAAAAAATGGTAATCGCGATATCTCGAGATACCTATGACCGACACTTTTCATATTTGGTATATAGATTTGTCATGTTGAGAGGAAGAACCCTATTGTTTTTGGCAGATGTCAAAGGTCATCTGAGGTCACCATAGGTTAAACTGCAAAAACCTTGTAAACGGCTTGTCATTGTGCTATCTCAAGATAGCCATGACAGACACTTTTCATATTTGGTATGTAGATTTGTCATGTTGAGAGGAAGAACCCTATTGTTTTTGGTGAAGGTCAAAGGTCATTTGACTTCACCAGAGGTCAAAGAGCAAAAACCTTGAAATTGCGATATGTCAAAATAGGAATGGCCTATATAGATTTGTCATGTTGAGAGGAAGAACCCTATTGCTTTTGGTAGAGATCAAAGGTCACCTGAGGCCAAAAACCGAAAACCTTGTAATCGCGATATCTGAAGATCAGGATGATCGACACTTCACATTTGGTATATAGATTTCTCATGTTGAGAGGAAGAAGCCGTTTGCTTTTGGTGAAGGTCAAAGGTCATTTGAGGTCACTGAAGGTAAAAAGCTGAAAAGCTTGCAATCACAATATCTCAAGATAGGAATGACTGACACTTTTCATATTTAATGTATAGATTTGTCATGATGTAAGGAAGAATCCTATTGTTTTTGGTAGAGGTCAAAGGTCATCTTGGGTTACCAAAGTTCAAAAAGCAAAATTTCCCAAGAATTCCCAAGATTGTCATCTGAGGTCAAAAAGCAACATTTCCCAAGAATTCCCAAGATCATCATCTGGGGTCACCAAGGGTCAAAAAGCAAAATTTCCCAAGAATTTCCAAGATTGTTATATGGGGTCACCAGAGGTCAAAAAGCAAAATTGCCAAGAATTCCCAAGATAGTCATCAGGAGTCTACAGAGGTCAAACTGCAAAATATCCCAAGTATTCCCAAGATCGTTATCTGGGGTCACCAGAGGTGAAAAAGCAAATTTCCCAAGAATTTTCAAGATCTAAGATCTATTGGAGTTGAACCCCTTTCAAGACACTTGATTTTCTTTTTGGTTTTGATGAAAGAGAAACCTATGCGGTCATGATGGCATATGTGTGTATGTATGTGTGTGTGTGTTTGTGACACTTAGCTTGTGTGCGCGATATCTCAAGACAAGAAACTCCGACAGTTTTCAAACTTGGTACATAGATGGCCCATATTAAGAGGAAGAACCCTATCCTTTTTGGTGGGGGTCAAGGTCATCTGGGGTCACCAGGGGTCAAAACCTGAAAACCTTGTGTGCACGATATCTCATGTTAGGAAGCTTGGATGAATTTCATACTTAGTGTGTAGATGTGTTATGGTAAGAGGAAGAACCCTCTTGTTTTTGGTGGAGGTCAAAGGTCATCTGGGGTCAAACCCTGAAAACCTTGTTAACATGGTATCTCAAGAAAGGAAGGTTGACTGAATTTCATACTTAGTGTGTAGATGTGTTATGGTAAGAGGAAGAACCCTTTCGTTTTTGGTGGAGGTCAAAGGTCATCTGGGGTCACCGAGGGTCAAAACCTAAAAACCTTGTGTGCATGATATCTCAAGGTAGGAAGCTTGGATGAATTTCATACTTAGTGTGTAGATGTGTTATGGTAAGAGGAAGAACCCTATTGTTTTTGGTGGAGGTCAAAGGTCATCTGGGGTCAATCCCTGAAAACCTTGTTAACATGATATCTCAAGATAGGAAGCTTGACTGAATTTCATACTTAGTGTGTAGATGTGTTACGGTAAGAGGAAGAACCCTATCGTTTTTGGTGGACGTCAAAGGTCATCTGGGGTCAAAACCTGAAAACCTTGTGTGCACGATATCTCAAGGTAGGAAGCTTGGATGAATTTCGTACTTAGAGTGTAGATGTGTTATGGTAAGAGGAAGAACCCTATTGTTTTTGGTGGCGGTCAAAGGTCATCTGGGGTCACTGGGGGGTCAAAACCTAAAAACCTTGTGTGCACGATATCTCAAGGTAGGAAGCTTGGATGAATTTCATACTTAGTGTGTAGATGTGTTATGGTAAGAGGAAGAACCCTTTCGTTTTTGGTGGAGGTCAAAGGTCATCTGGGGTCACCGGGGTCAAAACCTGAAAACCTTGTGTGCACGATATCTCAAGGTAGGAAGCTTGGATGAATTTCGTACTTAGTGTGTAGATGTGTTATGGTAAGAGGAAGAACCCTCTTGTTTTTGGTGGAGGTCAAAGGTCATCTGGGGTCATCGGGGGTCAAAACCTGAAAACCTTGTGTGCACGATATCTCAAGGTAGGAAGCTTGGATGAATTTCATACTTAGTGTGTCGATGTGTCATGGTAAGAGGAAGAACCCTCTTGTTTTTGGTGGAGGTCAAAGGTCATCTGGGGTCAAAACCAGAAAACTTTGTGTGCATGATATCTCAAGGTAGGAAGCCTGGATGAATTTTATACTTAGTGTGTAGATGTGTTATGGTAAGAGGAAGAACCCTATTGTTTTTGGTGGAGTTGAAAGGTCATCGGGGGTCACACCCTGAAAACCTTGTTAACATAATATCGCAAGATAGGAAGCTTGGATGAATTTCATACTTAGTGTGTAGAAGTGTTATGGTAAGAGGGAGAACCATATTGTTTTTGATGGAGTTAAAAGGTCATCTGGGGTCACCGGGGGTCAAAACCTGAAAACCTTGTGTGCACGATATCTCAAGATAGGAAGCTTGGATGAACTTCATACTTAGAATGTAGATGCGTTATGGTACGAGGAAGAACCCTATTTTTTGGTGGAGGTCAAAGGTCATCTGGGATCACTGGGGGTCAAACCCTGAAAACCTTGTTAACATGATATCTCAAGGTAGGAAGCTTGGATAGATTTCATATGTGGTATGTGGATGCGTTTTGGTAAGAAGATGAACCTACCACTTTTTGGTGGAGGTCTGAGGTCACTGGGGTCAAACACTGCAAACCTTGTTAACATGATATCGCCAGGTAGAAAGCTTGGATAGATTTCATACTCAGTATGTGGATGTGTTGTAGTGAAGGTATGAATGCCTTCGTTTTTGGTGGAGGTCAAAGGTCGTCTGGGGTCACAGGGGTCAAAAAGCAAAATTTTAAGAATTCCCAAGATCGTCTCATGGGTTCACCAGAAGTCAAAATGCAAATTTTCCCAAGAATTCCCAAGATCAAATATAAACCTAAAATTATTTTTCTAACATGTTAAGATAGCACTTGACCAGTGACTGGAAGATATGGGACATCATGGCATTATTTGGAATAGAACATGTATCATCGAAACCTCAATGCATTTTTGCATTCTGGTTTGTTATATTTGGTGGGGTTCAAAGGTCATGTGAGGTCAAATTGTTAAAACATTGAAGAATGATGTAGTCAGGAAAGATAAATTTGAGGGATAAACCTCAGTGCAAAAAAGCATCCCCATTCGGCAAGGAATCACTAAGCCTTTGGGCTTTCTGGTTGTCACAGTTCCATTCTGGAGCTTGCTTACTTGGTAGCATTCTTTTTTTTTCCCTTTTGTTATCACACTTCCATATTTAGGTACAGTTAATATGAATAGTAGGAAAGCTGGGTGTGGCACAGTTAACCAGCCCCTCCCACTTACCATTTTGAGTTCTTGGAAAGAAATAGTATTTCCTGAAAGCGAATCCTGGATATGATGTAAGAAGATAAAACATGGATTTTATTCATACTCGGTGTATGGATGATTGGATGGGTCATTTTAAATACAAGAACCATATTGGTGGAAGTAGGTTCTGCTACAGAAGAATAACCAGTGCTTATCCACTTCATTGTGTAACTGTCCCCCAAAATATTAGTCCAGGTCAAGTATTATACAATTATATTTGTGAAGAAACTATCAAAAACAAATAACAAAACATCAATGCATGTTTGGATTCTGGTTTTTGGTATTTATTTAAATAAAAAAAAAAGCCCAGCAAATTGTCCAAAATTACTGGATGTCTTAAGCTAGCCGTACACTACACAACTTAGCACACCACACCCCAACTCGATCGTCGGGTCGCCAACAGTCACGAGGGGTGCTAGAGTTTAAGACTGCGATTTGCAGTTTTAAGATCAGTTTTAAGTCGCACCGACTTCAGTTGGGAAGAACCAACATGTTCGTTCTTCCCGACTGAAGTCGGCGCGACTTAAAACTGGTCCTTAAACTTCCAGTCGCAGTCATAAACTCATGCACACTATACCACTGTTGGAGATCCGACGATCAAGTTGAGTTGCGGTGTGCAAGTCGTGTAGTGTATGGCTGGCTTTATTTGTTGGTTGTTTACAGCTTAGTGATAAACAAGGCCATATAAAAGAATTACTCTTTTTATCTGCCCTGCCCCACCTGAAAATTTAACCCATAACCATATTTATTCTACAATACCAAATCTTTTCAAACTGGTAAAAGGGTACTTTGTCCAAATATTTTGAATGTCCTCATCATACACTTGGTTAGTAAGATGAGGTTTTACGACTCAACTTTCTAACCAATTGGTTTAAGTCAGGCCAGCCACGGCCTTTTTCCAGTTGTGGCTCACTGGATTGTTTTTTCTAGTCCACTGCTTATGCTGAGCACCAAACACAATGGCAGGAGGGTCCATTTTTAAAGTCTTTGGTATGGCACGGCCAGGAGTCGAACCCCAGACCTTTCAGCTGCAAGTTGAATGCTCTAACCACTTGACCATGCAGTTGGTCATCATACACTTGGTAGACATTTCATCACATTAAAGCATATTTGACTACAGATGAATGCATAACTCTACAACATTTATCAGTTAAGGATACCCCCAGAGGCCATTTCACTTCCACTTTTACACATTTTGCTTCCCACCCCCTTGCCCACAAATTTCAAACAAGTGTTTAACAAGTAACCACTTTAACTGCCCTTACATGTAAATAATAGTCTAGCAGAACAGAATTCAATTAATGATACTGGCTTTTGTCAGCACTCAGCACCCCTACACCATAACACCATTTGTGATTCTTTATACAAAATCCTACAAATCTTCAACTGAGTACATTGGGGTTAAGATTATACTTGCCAATTGTCCTGCAATAACTGGGATATACAGTAGTGGAAACTTTAGCCAAGCTGTAACCTTTGTCTAATAATGTGATCCATATCCCAGGACTACAATATGAACATGTGACAAGTATTTCTGCCAATATTATATAATATAATAAATACAAGAATCATGATCTGTTGTGCATGTGATGATAAATTCCTCCCAGAAATTAAACATTGTAAAGTTGTTTTTTATTATAGTATCACTTTTATTTTACTCTACGGATTTTCTGTGATAACGTATCATTTTGGTCTTATGGTAAGTTAATCGATCTTGTAGTGTTGCAATATCAAATGCCAAATTCGAAAGTAATATTTCCAATCATCTCAAAGAAACTTCTGCTGTGCTCCTCCCCCAGGGGGAGAAGGCTCCACCTACTTGGATGTCCCAGAATTTCAGTCTCAAGCTTGCTAGGGTGGTGCTATAGTGCTACTGTACCCTGCTTTACCTTGCAGAAATCATTTGTGTCTCCCTCACTTAAAGGATCTCTTGATTTAATTTGATATAATAACTGTTGATCTTGTACTACTAAAGAATAAACATAGTTGCAATATAGACAATCTCTGTAGCCTGCAAAAACCTATTAAAGACTGCAGAGATGGCAGCAGCCAGGCTAGAAAACTTGCTGGCTGTACATATAAACCTATAATGCTGTAGCCACCTTTGCAGTCCACTTTTGACAATGTTGATGCCATCTTCTACACAGTTCTCTAAGAGGTGTAAATTGGTCATAAAAATCATGCCTTTCTAATAGGTAATACAGAACAAAGAGACATTACTCAGAGAGACATCTATGATTTCCTGAAAAGTGGGGGGAAGGGGGGGGGGTGAGGGCAGAGAGTCAAGGGCAAATTTGGCTACATACCAAATTATCAAATCACTGGGAAATGAAGTGTCTACAGCCTATAGACCCTTTTCCAAATAGGAATTACAAAGGATTGTGGGATATAGTTTTGGTGTGCGTCGTTTTTGTCCACAGTAAAATGCCATTGACAAACACGACCCACACCAAAATGTATCCCATAATCCTGTGTAATTGCTATTTGGGAAAGGGTCTATGGCCCAAAAATTTCTGAAAAAGCTGCCCCCATTCCCCACCTGCCTATTACTGTTTTAAAAGTGCCAAACTGCTATGCACCTGATTGGGTCATACTTATAAAAATGTTTTTTTATGGAGAAAATTTTAAATACATTGTATAAGAAAGCTTGATTTTTTGTTCAAATAAAATGTAACTATCACCTGTGTGGATTCACTGGTTCTCTAGTTCAGCATTTGCAAAACTTGTGAGCATGTTAGTGAAAGCTCATCACATTTCTGAGTAGTGACCCAAACCACCAAGTGCTTACAAAGAAAATTACATTGGTTAATAAATAAAAATAGCAGTATGACCAACTTGACCAAGGGTCATGGGTCACGACTCAGAGTTTGACAACCACTGCATTTCTTTAATATTATGTGTATAGCTTCACTACATATTGATTCTTTAATGGCTTCTATGAATAACCTTCACCAGGACAATGGGAGTACCATTCATTATACTAAGCAATTCCCTGATTTTCTGAATAAGGTAGCACCATTTGCATCCTATCTAGAATTTATCACAGAGAAACACCATTACTATTTTTTCACTTCATGACTAAGTATTCAAATACTCATAGGCTATATCCTCACCCAACAGGTGGAGGATACTTTTGACCTTCAAATTTTTCCCTCTTAAAGGAAAAACTTGAAAAAGACCACTAAAATTATACTACATTCTTACTCACATAATGACAAGAACCTTCCAAGAAACCAGAACTTTACAAAATTAAACTGGTGACTAAGTTACTCTTTCCATTTTGACATACAATTATGACGATGGAGAGTAATGCCATTTCAATCAGGAAATAGCAAGGGACAAAAATAATTTCTGATTGCTTGATCAGTCACAGACATGCAAAAATAATATGCCACTTGCAGTGTTTCAGCTAGGCCAAATTCAGTGTGGCTAAGTACATATCCAAATACAGTGAAGGAAGTGGATTGCCCTACAGCAGGCAGGGTGAAGGAATTCTATGGAGACCTTTCAGAACCTTGTTGGTAAGAGTCTTCTGAAACTGAATATTTTGGGGGAAAGATGTACTTTTATCCACAGGTGTACAGGGTATTCTTAAGGTGGACTGAGCCATTTTGTCCAAGAGTAGTGTTTTTTATAACAAGGAATTGCCTGATTTTGCTTCTCAAAAAATTGCCCCAAAATAGGTTTTGCCTGAACTCAAGGGGGAGGGGGGGGGGGGGTCTCATCCCACCCCCACTGGCTCATATACACCTGTGCTTTTATCATTTCCAAATGAAAAGATTTACATGTAGCATGTCTGACCATATCTTGGCTTCTTCGTTCAACTCTGTCAAATTTGGCCAACTGCTCTCACCCAGTGCTGGCTAGGCAATGGGAATTGCTCCCCACCAGTGCATCCTGACATAGCTAGAACCCTGGTCACTTGTCTTTTGGAAGACGAACAGATGTATGACAAGGAGGGTTACTTTGAGGATCCAGGATTCAGAAGACCTCGTTGCAACACAGCACTGAGATATTTGTGGTGGACTTGGCATCATCAAACTATTCCACAATATGCCACCATCGCAATCATAAAACAAACACTGAAAACCATGAAACTCATCACAAAGCAAAAAATGTAAGGATTACTACGGATGAACTCAGGTTCAGGTTAAGCAACTGGCCTAAGTCATCATTAAAATCTTCAAACAGAATTTCCATAAAGAGGTATCATATTGACATCCAATTATGTGAGGTATTTCTGATTAAAATTTAAATTGAAAAGAACTGATGCCATCTAATGATTCTTAAACATGTGAAAAAGGCAGGAAATTTAGTGATTCTACATTACTAAGGTCTTAAACTGTTATCAATGTAAATGCAGAAGAAACAAAATACTACATTTCAAATGGCAAGGTTTATCAGCCTCATAAGGAAAAGGAGAAATCCAAGAACAAAATTAAAGTAACCCTTACATGAAACTGGCTCCAGGCAATTTTTACTCAATGGTTCTCAAAATTTAGTACCTGGTTTGCTTCAGAAAAAATATATCACTAGGTATCTTCACATTGTTTTGCAAAGCACCTGAGCATAACCCAACTTCTGAAACCCCAAACTGAGGTTAGCGTTTTAATTAGTAAGTGTGCATTTTGCTTTTCTAGGTTCCTGCACACTGACATAAGTTCATGGGCTCATTCTACATATTTGTAGATACATGCTGAAACTTGTATTACCAGGGTATTCCCATGGTTACGGTGCATTGTCATCATGCCAAATGTCATAGGCATAGGGGGCTGTTCCCAACTAGGGGAGGGGTCTAAGGGGGATGTACCCCTCCGCTTTAGAAAAACTTTTGAATATTTGAGGACCCTTAGATGCAATTTGGTGCAACATATTGGGCAAATTTTAAGGAAGATTTCTGCAACTTTTTGACATTTTTCAGAGGGAAAAAATAAGGGGTTTTCTTCCTTGAACTAAGGGGGTGGAAACATACTTCTGCCCCACATTTTCCCCAGCCCCCTCTCCTTCCTATGCCTATGCCAAATGTAAACTGTACACTTTCATTGAGTTAGCAATTTAAAAGAAAAGGTGCCTGGTAATGGCAAACTGGCACATGGTTCTGAGGAAATTTGAAAGACAGGAGCACATAAAACATCAGCTGGAGTGGTGTCTTGTCTTAACTGGTGTCTGTCTTAACCAGCTTAATGTAAGGCTTGATTAAAGTTTTGATGAAAAGAAAATATAACACCTGTCCATTCCATGCAAAAAGTATGGAAAAATTGAAAAATTATTAAAATTACTGCATGTCAAACTCTCTACAAAACTTACCATTTATCAAGACAATTTCTATTTTGCACTCACAACATCATCATCATAACATGAATAAACATTAGCTAACATGCAAGTATGTTATGCACAAGGTGGGTCTCACAGGATGCTTTGTTTATCCTTTGCTCATTACAGCTTCATTCAAATATTCCCATGAAACTGCTGACATATCATGACAATCAAAGGACCAGCTAGGCTAGTTCATTGTAAAGGTAGGGGGAGGGCGTTTACAATCCAACATTAAAATTTATGGGTCATTTTTATGGTGGAAGTGTCACTATCAAAATAACCCTTTTCAGAAAAGTTTTAAACACTAAAAATATCACCACAGTCAAACTCATTTTAAAACAAACCCCACATAATTATTACAATGAAAGGGACTTGTTGTGGGGCACCCCACTTAAAACTCCTACAACACATTATTACTCCCCTTCCAACCTCTTACACTGAGCACAAAGCAGAAAGGCAACAGGGTCCGGCCTGTTTTACCATCTCTGGTATGACCTGACCCAGGTTTGATCCACATCCCCTGCACTGCTAACTAAACTGAGGAAAGAACTGGAAGAAAACAGTGGACTGTCATTTTTAAAGAGAAGAAAATTGCTAAAAACAGGCCTCAAAGTGGTCCATCACAGAAATATAGGAGGTTTTATAGGAAGGATACTGATGAATATATAGGGTTTTATAGGATTTTTGAAGCAAAATATAGAGTAAATATAGGAATGCCACACACCTGTAGTTCTAATTATCTTCAAAATTCCTCAAAGTTGTGGACGAGGAAGGCACAGTACTGTACCTTAGGAAAACTAATAAACTGTACTGTTTAAATGATACAAATGTGATTACCAGTATCACAAGTGTGGGCCATATGGCAGAACAGTGTGGTTCTACCATCAACATGGAAAAGAAAACCATCTAAATATTTTGGTGGAAGGGAAAGGGTAAATCCCCTGAAAGTGGTGTATTTGCATATTTTGAACCTGGAATAAAGTATAAATGTTATTATTTGTGCATACCAAAAAGGCACCAAACTTTGCAATATATGAAGTTGAGAACACAGAATGTGATCATGATGGTGCTTTGAATGGATGGGTAGTTCATGTGGACAATGAACTGTTGCTTAATTGCTAATGTCCTAAAGTACACAGACAGACTTCACATCAGCTACAATAATAATGAGGTTGAGGATGCAGAAATTTTTTAATTTTTGCTGCTTAAATAACAGAAAATGGTCTCTTAATACAACATTTTGCTATAAACTAAACACTGTGTTGCTAGTCAATTTGATACTGTAAGTGTGACATGTGGGTGATGACAGTAAGATCATAGGCCTATGACAACTGTATGGTTGCTATGAATACCTTCTAACTCACTTCCCAGTGGCACAGCCAGAACTGTCTCATGGGGGCCACGTAGTTCAATTATTCTGTGATTGCCAGCATGGGGGAGGGGTCTAAGGGGAGGGGGTGTCCCCCTCCCCTTTGAAAATTTTTTGAATGATTGGGTGAATTACATGCAATCTGGTGCTACATATGTTATCTTTTTGAAGTAAAATTTATTTTCAAAAATTTACATATTCTGGGTTAATAAATTAAAGAAAAAATCAGCATCAGTGAAGGGGAGAGGGCATATGGCCCAATGGTCCCTCCCACTAAAATGCCACTGCTCACTTTGAATCCGTACAACTTGGCAGAACAGTGTAGTCCACATATGTCATGATGCCTACAGTGTGCAAAACTGTCTGTGCATTAACATACTTAACATCTAAAATCTCACTTGAGAAAGTTACATCACAAAATTAGGGAAAGGGCAACTTGGCAAGTGTCCCCACTTGCCACCAGTGATGGGCAGTGCAGCACCAGATCCCATATATGGATTAGATTTCCACTTTGGTCTGCTGGATTAATTGATGTGGCATCCAGAGACCTGCCATAGAGCTTCTTGTGGAGTTTAGGGAAAACCTCCTTAGAGATCTGCACATTGTAAACTTGTAACCATTTTCTCAAAGCATTAAGTTCTTTTTCTTTAGGGGAGAATTGTAATTGAACAACACTTTGAACAATCAACTGATCTAATGGCTAACTCAGTTTGAGGAAAGATGGTACAGTAGATGACGGGGAAAATATTGGTATTTCGAACCACTGTACTACAATATTTTGAATTAAAGAATTAGTTCTACTGTATCACAGACCAGCTACCTGTGCATGCAAAACATAGGTAAGGGTTTTAATATGAGGAAAACTGCATGACTACAGGAGGTACCAGGCAAAGGACTCTAATCCACCCCCTTGACAATACCAATACAGGTACAATTCCCTCAAAGAGATGAAATCATACAGTACTTAAAATCACAGGTGTGAAAGTGGAACATTTATGGATGGTGAAATAAATGTTTATTAGTGCCCTATGCAGTTTCATCTATATGGGAATATTTCTGAATCCTGTAACTGGTCTTTGTGTACAGTACAGTACTTGTATCTAATTAAGATACTTGGCATCTATACACTGCTACCTGTCCAATTAAGCCACTCTTGAGTCTAAGACACTCATAGTTTAAGATAGCTATATTGGAAAAAGAATGTATTTGAAAATTTCACCACAAAACACCATACAAAAGAAAAGTTGTTTGACAAGATCAGAAAAATATAGGAGAATATAGGAAAACAAGCCCAAAATCATACAAATATAGGAAATATAGGATTTTTGGGAATTTATAGGAAATTATAGGAAATATAGGATCACTTTGAGGCCTGTAAAAACCATCATCATCTTTTGTGAAAAATACTATCTCAAAAGCTCTTTGGCATCACCTATCAAAAAAGTTAAACAAAAGATGGTAAAAGTTTGCTTTGATTATTAAAGGTACACAAGCTGCTCATTATTTTACAAACTTAATTCTTTCAAATTTCTCTCTAAATGTCAAAGTAGGGACAAACTAAAATACACTGTATTAACAGATTGCACAAACTGATACTGTTTATAACTGTTTAACTATTTAAATATTGGAAGTCACAATGATTTTGATCTATTTCTGTGATGAAGTATGATGAAAAAGTAATGTGTTGAAAGCCTGGGTCCCAGCTTTGTATTTTGACAGACCATTCAACTTTCAACAAAGTTGACCCACCAGTCACATGGTAAGACACACCAAGTCACATGGTAGGACAAAACAGTCACAAATTTGGGCAGAAATCACATGTGAGGACACACTCCTTACATGGTAGGACACAACAATCACAAGGTTGGGCACAACAGTCACATGGTAGGACACACCAGTCACATGGTAGGACACACCAGTCACATGGAAGGACACACCAATCATGTGGTAGGACACACCAGTCACATGGTGGGGTGCAATTGTCACATGGTAAGACACACCAGTCACATGGAAGGACACACCAGTCACATGGTGGGGTGCAACCGTCACATGGTAAGACACATCAGTCACATGGTACGACACACCAGTCACATGGTAGAACACACCAATCACATGGTAGGACATACCAGTCACGTGGTGGGTGCAAGTGTCACATGATGGGGCACAACAATCACACAGTAGGACACACCAGTCACATGGAAGGACATACCAGTCACATGGTGGGGTGCAATTGTCACACGATGGGGCACAAGTCACATGGTAGGACACACCAGTCACATGGTAGGACACACTGATCACATGGTAGGGTGCGAGTGTCACATGATGGGGTACAAAAGTCACATGGTAGGACACACCAGTCACATGGAAGGACACACCAGTCACATGGTAGGACACACCGATCTCATGGTAGGACACAACGATCACATGGTTGGGTGCAAGTGTCACATGATGGGGCACAACAGTCACATGTTGGGACACAACAGTCACATGGTAGGGTACAAGTGTCACATGGTGCAGCACATGATAGGACACACCAATCACATGATGGGATGCAAGTGTCACATGGTGGGGCACAACAGTCACATGATAGGACACACCAATCACATGATGGGATGCAAGTGTCACATGGTGGGGCACAGCAGTCACATGGTGACCATATGGTGAAACAAACCATGAACTCAAAAAAGGTTAATGGTTGAAGTTGATCATAATAAAGGAAACCACAACTATTCTGTTCAAAAACTTATATGATTAACTTTTAGGATTGCACATTTTGTTGAAAGTTGAATCATTGTTGAATCACGTACACATGGGACCTGGGCTTCAAAGCAAACCCTTCAAGGAACACAACTGATGCCTCATTTTAGCTTGAAAGTGTATCATTTACTTAAGAAAGTATAAACTTGATGATAACGTCCAATGGACAGAATACTGTCTTTACTTTTGGAAACTGTACGGTAGGATCACACTGACTGTTCAATTATTCGTGCTGTCTTTTCAAAGTCACTACCACATACCTGAGGTGTAAACCTTTACTTAGGATAAAATTTGACTAATGCCTCTCCAACTGATTCCCCTTCCTTACATCACTTTTTGGTCAGACAAGCTGGAGGACACGGGTAAAATCCTGCCAGACCAGTGTCATCGCTCTCAAAAGTGGGAAACTTGTAATCCAATGGTAGGCCTGCAGTGAGATGAATCAATGCATATTCATGTGGTTCACTAGGAGGGCATAATGTACTTTTTAAGAACTAAAGGTAAAATTTATGCATTTGTGACTATAATTTTAACACATGTATGATAGATAATAAACTTGTAACTGTTTTGTTTTAAACCTAAAAGTGGTATAAATGTCAGTCAATTAAAATGATTTATTTGATGGGTGTATATGTGAAGTTTTATGGCTTACAACTGCAAGCCGGCAATCGAATGTGTTCACTGACCTACAATACTACAATGCAGCATTCAGTTGCTAGTACTGATGAGACACCCAATTTTCATTTACTTACCCTGATATCACATTACATTCAGACAGACAGACAGACAGACAGACACAGAGACAGATTAGACAGAATGAGAGACAGAGAGACAGGTAGACAGACAGACTTAAGATTTCCACGCAGCAGTGTAATGCCTAACAGTGACCTACAGTCAATTTTATGGAAAGCCAAACATACAAAGAGAAAAAGGATATATTTTGCTTACCAGCAATGTAATCTAATTGAGGCACTGCTATAGATGCATAAGTTCTGATGAAGTATCCCCACATAGTATTCATCCTGTGTGAAGAGTCTTCTGGTTGGTCAGTGAAAAATGACCCCCATTTCTGGGAGGTCACAAACTCTTTCTCGGTCCCACTTGGACCCTATTACAAGATAAAAGTCACCCAAACTTTCAAAATCACCAGAACGTAACAAGACATACTTTGTTTGCTACTAAAGGGGGGGGGGGGGGAATACACTTGTTTGCTTCTTCTGATAGTCTGGTTATGCAATCCATAGACATCCTGTACAAAAGTAGATGCTGATTTTGAAGTTCACACAGAAAGGGATGACCTCACCAGTCTGTTCAACTTACTAGTCTTATCAACTGTAACAAACCATTCTCTAGAAAAAGTCTGATAGGAAAGTTGGTAGATCTTCCCCTCTGAGGATAGCTATAATCTTCCATTGTATATCGTATCGACTTTTCTTGCATTCACATTTCAAACTGCAAATATCTACAGCAAAGAAGCACAAATTCTACAGCAGGTATGGCATGTGTGTACTGGTAAAGACTAAGAGAGTGCACTGCAACCATGGCAACGCAACTGGCAATGTGAGGTAAACACAGTTAATAAACATTCATTACATTAAATTCCAATGCCCCTTTACAGTGCTACTTCAATACACAGAACAGGTCATGTGACCTTGCTTATCAGCTTCCATCTCACACTGTGGGGTGATCCATCTAGTTCTAGTATATATCAATGATGCAAGTACTATAACAACTATCAAAACAACAACATCATCATCAACAACACAAACAACATCATGTCTGATAATCATAATAACAATAACAAAATTTACTTTATAAGGCTTTAGATATCCAGACCAGTATTCCTTGATCTTTTTTAACCCAGGAGATCAATTCCTAATCATGAAAAAATTGAACCCACATGACATTAAGTTGATAAATAGCCTAAGCATTTGGCACGCCACCATTAAATTTTTGCTGACCATGCCAAGGTCCCTGGATTATGGCTTACCTATCACTGATTTAGACAATTCTAATCAAAGGCCCTACACATATAACCTCTGGTGAAGAATAACCTATCTGAGAGACAAATCAGCCTTGCAGCCACAGTCACACAGGGCCCAAATGAGGTACCATAGGTACTGATTTGACACCAACAACACTACTGACAGTTTGGGAAGGTGAAGGAGGGAGGGCCAAGCACTTTTCCCTGCAAAAACACAAGTTTACTTAAAAATTAGCTCTTTTGACCAAAAACAGCAAACATCTTGTCCAAATGCAGGAAGGGGGCTGCAGCACCCCAAGCCCCTAACCCCCACGGTACAACTGGGCACAACTTTAACTTGATGAAATGAACAGGAATCAAATCTGCTATCCTGACTTAAAAAATAACTGCCCACTTGCACTCACATTAATTGTAGCAATAAATTGTTAGGATGTTTAAATAGCTGAAACTTTGGGACAAGAACATTACTTTAAGCACAAAAAAGGAAATATCATACAAATTTGATCCTTCATACCTCATACTTTTGTTTCTTCGAAGCAGGTCCCTCATCCCCATTCTGCTGGTTAACGTACTCTTCGCCCAAGCCCTCTGCTTCCATTTCTTCTAAAATGAGAACACTTGTCCAATGGGCAAACTTAGAAGTTGGGAAAGTATCTGATCTTAGACTGTCACCAAAATACATTATCTGGAATGTTAAATGAGAATAACTTTAAACTATTACCGAGCATATAAGACTGTGGATGTAAGGCCACTGAGAAACTACATGGTTACTGGAGGTAGAATAGTTATTTGAAAGGCACTGGTCACACAATGAAAGGACAATTTTATTGTGGAAAGTTCATTTACCAACATGAGATACTGTGGTGCTAGTAGTTAGTAGAAAAACCAGAAAGCCAAAAGGCTTAGTGATTCCTTGCCATATGGATATACTGCAACAAACATGAATCACCCACATGACAAGCATGAGATCCCTCACAGGTATCCTACTTGAGATATCATGTTAATAAGGTCAAAAGCTTTTGAAATCTTGTGACCCAAAATGACCTACATGCTAAATATGAACAATCCACAGACCAAGTATGAGATCCCTCATTGTTATCCTCCTTAAAATATGTTTACTAGGTTTTGACCTTTTGTGACCTCAAATGACCTTTGACCTGCATGAAAAACAGTAGGGATCATCTATTCAATTCAAAAAATCCACATGTCAAGTGTGAGATCCCTCACAGTTATCCTTCTTGAGATATCGTATTTACATGGTTTTCAACTTTAGACCTCTGGTGACCCCACATGACCTTTGACCTCCACCAAAAATAATAAGGATCATCTACTAAATATGGGCAATCCACATGGTAAGTATGAGATCCCTCACAGTTACTCTTCATGAGATAGTGTTTACAACATTTTGACCTCTGGTGACCCCAAATGACCTTTGACCGCCACCAAAAACAATGGGGGATCATCTACTCAATATGGACAATCCACATGGTGAGTATGAGATCCCTCACACTTATCCTTCTGGAGATATGTTTACAAGGTTTTGATGTTTTAACCTCTGATGACCCCAAATGACCTTTGACCTCCATCCCAAAACAACAGAGATTATCTACTCAATATGGGCAATCCACATGCTAAATATGTGATCCATCACAGTTACCCTTCTTGAGATATCATGTTTACAAGGTTTTGATCTTTTGACCACTAGGGATCCCAAATGACCTTTGACCTCCACCAAAAACAATAGGGATCATTTACTCAATACAGGGAGTCCACATGGTAAGTATGAGATCCCTCACACATATCTTTCTGGAGATATTGTGTTTACAAGGTTTTGACCTTTTGACCTCTGATGACCCCAGATGACCTTTGACCTCCACCAAAAATAATAGAAATCATTTACTTAATATGGGTAATCCACATGCTAAGTATGAGATCCCTCAAAGTTACCTTCTTTAGATATAGTGTTTACAAGGTTTTGACCTTTTGACCACTGGTGACCCCAAATGACCTTTGACCTCCACCAAAAACAATAGGGATCATCTACTCAATATGGGCAATGAACATGGTAAGTATGAGATCCCTCACATTTATCCTTCTGGAGATACCGTGTTTACAAGCAATTTCCAGGGTATTTACTATTTGACCTCTGGTGACCCCAAATGACCTTTGACCTCCACCACAAAGAATAGGGATCATCTATTTAATATGGGCAACCTACCTGCCAAGTATGAGATCCCTCGGAGTTACCCATCTTGAGATATCGCGTTTACAAAGTTTTGACCTTTTGACCTCCTGTGACCCCAAATGACCTTTGACCTCCATCAAAAACAATAGGGATCATCTACTCAATATGACCAACCCACACACCAAGTATGAGCTCAGTCATAGTTACCCTTCTTGAGATATCGTGTTTACAAGCAAAGCGTCACACACACACACATACATACATACACACACACACGACATCACCATCGCATAGATTCCTTCTACCTTTGGCAAGGAATCAATAAAATAGAACTTCCCAATTATTGAAATCAGAAAAGTCATGAGTATAATGGCAGAATAAAAGATGCTGCTTTGGAGAGGGTGTCCTTTATTTAGAAACTAGGGACTGTCACCCCTTGTTTCAAAAGGAGGTTGGGAAGCTTATGGCAGAAGAAAACCTAAGGTGACACTAAGTCTTACAAAGGGTGACTTGAGTTCCACTTTCATCTCTCTTAAGTTCTAGACTTAGGTTCTGTGTTTCCCTTAGTTCAGATGAACCAAGCACAATTTAAACATTCAAATACACACATTTACATTCACAATTTCACACTTCAAATAGAGGCTGAGGTTTGATGTACCAACCATTATTCTTGACTGAAAAAAGGCCCAAAACTAATGATACACCATTTTGAATTTTTGTCTTGCACAAGGAGCAAACTTTGATCTTTGTCTGTAGGTCACAAGTATTTGGATGCAAAGGCAGCAACTACTACAGGGGAATGGGGGTAGGGATTCCCCACTAATTTGGTTAAGAGGTATGGAATATCAGAGATGTTCCACCCCACCCAATACATTGTTGGTCAAATGATGTCACATCTTGCTGATATTTTGAGTATGAAATGACTCTGCAATCACTCGGTGATCATGATTTTTTCTGGCTGCACAATTGTCATACATCTGATATAAAATGCATTCAACCTTCCATTCACAGACATCCATTCACATACACAGTTCCCAGAAACCTCCCTCTGGACAATTACCACCCAGACAAGTTCATCTGGGTAACTCCTACTGGCAGAATTCCCATCCCGCACAATTCCAATTTCCTGCTGGGGAAAGTTGTTGGGGTTGGGAATTGTACAGGGTGGGGATTATTCAAGGGGAAATAGTCCAGGGGAAGTTGTCTGGGGTAACCAATTCTACGGCACCAACTCTGGGGGCTTGTTAACCACGACATATCCTACGCATGTACGAGTATATATATGTACATTAACATCTGTATGTGTACGTATTAGTACACTTACACATCAATGTGAACGTTCAATCTCTTGTCTCTTCAACACAAACTGAAGCCATGCAAGTGTGTACATTTGATGCATGCCATGAAGGCAGGAACCTTCATAAAGCATGACCTTGAACAAGACTATGAAGTCCAAATTTAAATGTGGCTGATTTTCACTTCAGTAAAATATTTGTAGAAATTTATTACAGCTAGTACCTTTACAGATAGTATCCTAACAGCTTGTACCCTTACAGCTAGTATCCTAACAGCCAGTACCCTTACAGCTTGTACCCTTAGAGCTAGTATCCTAACAGCCAGTACCCTTACAGCTAGTATCCTAACAGCCAGTACCCTTACAGCTTGTACCCTTAGAGCTAGTATCCTAACAGCCAGTACCCTTACAGCTAGTATCCTAACAGCCAGTACCCTTACAGCTAGTATCCTAACAGCTTGTATCCGTACAGCTAGTATCCTAACAGCCAGTATCCTTACAGCTTGTACCCTTACAGCTAGTATCCTAACAGCCAGTACCCTTACAGCTAGTATCCTAACAGCTTGTATCCTTACAGCTAGTATCCTAACAGCTAGTATCCTAACAGCCAGTATCCTTACAGCTTGTACCCTTACAGCTAGTATCCTAACAGCTTGTACCCTTACAGCTAGTATCCTAACAGCCAGTACCCTTACTGCTTGTACCCTTACAGCTAGTATCCTACCAGCCAGTACCCTTACAGCTTGTACCCTTACAGCTAGTATCCTAACAGCCAGTACCCTTACAGCTTGTACCCTTACAGCTAGTATCCTTACAGCTAGTATCCTAACAGCCAGTATCCTTACAGCTTGTACCCTTACAGCTAGTATCCTAACAGCTTGTATCCTTACAGCTAGTATCCTAACAGCCAGTACCCTTACAGCTTGTACCCTTACAGCTAGTATCCTAACAGCTTGTATCCTTACAGCTAGTATCCTAACAACCAGTATCCTTACAGCTTGTACCCTTACAGCTAGTATCCTACCAGCCAGTATCCTTACAGCTTGTACCCTTACAGCTGGTATCCTAACAGCCAATACTCTTATAGTTAGTACACTTACAGCCAGTATCCTTACAGCTAGTATCCTTACAACTAAAACTGTTACAGCTTGTACCTTGCAGCCAGTATCCTTACAACTAAAACCCTTACAGCTAGTATCCCTACAACTACTTTCCTCACAGTTAGTATCCTTACAACTGAAACTCTTGTAACAACAATATTTGTTCAACACTTTTTGTCCCAGCACGTATCTTTCCTACCTTTGGTTCAGCTTTTCCTGTCATTTCTTCAAGGTACTTGTGGAAAACATCGACATTACCCTGAGAATAGCATTCCCCTGACTTAAGATGGGTCACAGGTTCAACTTCTTTGTCATCAACTGTGCAGGAAAGTATGAAATAGGTGCTTTTACTGTCATACCAAATTTTTACTACTAACAAATTTACTGAGCACTTTGTCACTGATGTTGGTATCAAAAAAGTCAAGAAATGCTATGTCATTTCCTTCATTGTTCCTCACACCTTTTTTTCTGCAATATGTGTGAGGAAGCTCACAACTGACTCAATACTTCACAGCAACAGTTTTCAGTCTTTTTCCCAAAAAGGAGCCATGTAAAGAGAGCCCAAGTTCAGCAAAAAAAAAGACGTGCATCTTTTCTTGCAACAAATAACATGACACAGAGCATGCCCCCACATTAATGAGCAAATTTCGTTTTCCAAGTGGTTATTCTCTGAAAGGAGTTCCCTGATAAGTGTACCCTCATCAAAAAAAAAATTAAACCAGAATGCAAAAATGCACTGAGGTTTCGATGATATATGTTCTATTCCAAATAATGCCATGATGTCCCATATTTAGGGCCAATGATTTTCCGCTTCACAAATCACAAAATTCCGTTTTAACTTTCCAAATTCCGCAAAATTCCGTTTCAAGCATAACCCATTTCCGTGATTTTCGGATTTTGGAGTAATTATGTTGAAAACAAGTCCTACACTTGTCTGGTTACGATCGTGAAGGCAGCAAACACTTGTAATACACAAGCAACGTAGCCTAACACACTACAGCATAGGCAAACTGGAGCCTATACCGGCAAAATTTTGCCGATTTTCGTAAATGTCCTACTTGTTTTCTGATCGTAACTTCAAGGTGTTTTGATGATTTTGAAGTAAATTTGCCACCATTTTAGATGGAAAATCCCTTTGTATGTCTTTGGTACATGCAGGCATTCATTTGGCATAGTTTTTAAGAAAAATAACTCACTTTTTTGTCAAAACTTTACATGTATTCTGAGCCTGATAATTTTTGCTTAATTCCGTGAAATTCCGTGCAGAAAAGTAAATTCCGTTTTTATCCGTGTTTTTCCGCGATCGCGGAAAATCATTGGCCCTACATATTTTTCAGTCAATGGTCAAATGCTATCTTAACATGGTGGAAAAATACAGTTTTGTGTTCCTATTTAATTTTGGGAATTCTTCGGAAATTTACAGTTTGACCTCTGGTGACCCCAGATGACGATCTTGGGAAATCTTGGAAAATTTTGCTCTTTGACCTCTGCTGAACCCATATAAAACTCTTGGGAATTCTTGGGAAATTTTGCTTTTTTACCTCTGGTGACCCCAGATGGCCTTTGACCTTCACCAAAAACAATAGGGTCCATCTTTTCACCATAACACATCCACATAGTACTGTAAGTATGAAATCTACCCAGGCTTCCTACCTGGAGATATGTGAAACTTTTCAGTGTTTGGCCCACGTTGACCCAAGATGACCTTTGACCTCCACCAAAAATGATTGCGTTCATATTCTCACCACAATGCATCCACATACTGCGTATAAAATCTATCCAAGCTTTCTCCCTTGAGATATTGTGTTAACAAGGTTTTCAGTGTTTGACCCTCGGCCACCCTAGATGACCTTTGAACTCCACCAAAAACAGTGGGGTATATCTTCTCACTATAACACACCAATTTACCATGTATGAAATCTAACCAAGCTTCCTACGTCGAGATATCGTGTTAACAAGATTTTCAGAGCTTAAAGGGAAAATGCAGTCACCCCAACTTGAAGTAGTGTAGTAGACTGTCCCATTCCATGATTGGCTCTTGAGAGTCATGTGACAATATTTTTTCTCCTCAAATGTGAAATTTACTAGAAGTAACTGATTGGTTTACCTTGAATATGCAATATTAAAGTCCTAAAATATTATGAAAGATACTTTGAAGAGAAATAAGAAGACAATTGTGAGATTTAGCTGTTGCTTCAAAATAAGTTTGGGGCCACTGCTCTTGCCCTTTAACCCCCAAATGACCTTTGACCTCCACTAAAAATGATGAGATTCTTCCTCTTACTATAAGGCATCTACATACAAAGTATCAAATTTATCCAAGCTTCCTACATTGAGATATTGTGTTAACAAGGTTTTGAGGGTTTAACCCCCAGTGACCCCAGATGACCTTTGAACCCCACCGAAAATGATAGGATTCTTCCTCTTACTATAAGGCATCTACATACAAAGTATCAAATTTATCCAAGCTTTCTACATCGAGACATTGTGTTAACAAGGTTTTCAGGGTTTGACCCCTGGTGACCCCAGATGACCTTTGAACCCCACCAAAAATGAAAGGGTTCTTCCTCTTACCATAACGCATCTACAAACAAAGTATGAAATTCATCCAATCTTCCTACCTCGAGATATTGTGATAACAAGGTTTTCAAGGTTTGACCCCCTGTGACCCCAGGTGACCTTTGAACCCCACCAAAAACAATAGGGTTCTTCCTCTTAATATGGGGCATCTATGTACCAAGTTTGAGAACTGTCAGAGCTTCCCTTCTTGAGATATCGTGTTAACAAAGTTTTCAGGGTTTGACCCCCGGTGACCCCAGATGACCTTTCACCTCCACCAAAAATGATAGGGTTCTTTCTCTTACCATAACGCATCTACATACAAAGTATGAAATTCATCCAAGCTTCCTACCTCGAGATATTGTGTTAACAAGGTTTTCAGAGTTTGACCCCCGGTGACCCCAGGTGACCTTTGACCCCCACCAAAAACAATAGGGTTCTTCCTCTCAATATGGGGCATCTATGTACCAAGTTTGAGAACTGTCAGAGCTTCCCTTCTTGAGATATCGTGTTAACAAAGTTTTCAGGGTTTGACCCCCGGTGACCCCAGATGACCTTTCACCTTCACCAAAAATTATAGGGTTCTTCCTCTTACCATAACGCATCTACACACTAAGTATGAAATTCATCCAAGCTTCCTACCTCGAGATATTGTGCTAACAAGGTTTTCAGAGTTTGACCCCTGATGACCCCAGGTGACCTTTGACCCCTATCAAAAACAATAGGGTTCTTCCTCTCAATATGGGGCATCTATGTACCAAGTTTGAAAACTGTCAGAGTTTCCCTTCTTGAGATATCGTGTTAACGAGCAAAGTGTCACAAACACACACACACACACACGCATACATACACACGCCATCATGACTGCATAGGTTTCTCTTATCATCGAAACCAAAAATGCATTGATCTCTCCTCAAGCAAAGACCTTGAGTAGTTTTAAAAGGCACTGCACTCTATCTGCACATGAAGTTCTGAGGAACTCACTCCATCGTCTGCGGTGCAATTGTAGGCTACTGTAAATCTCACATTTCACCAATCTGTGCAAGCTATCGTCCATTCAGAGTGTCTTATACCTGAAGGCATAGCTTGATTAAATGACCACTACTGGCATTAAATATGACTGGTGCTAAGTATGTCAATCAAAGTGCAGCTAGTAGTTGTGAATTCCAGTTGCCCCAGATATAAAATGTATTTGTGGTGATGAGTGCCTGCCTATAAAGCATGCCCTAACCAAACTAACTGATGCTAATTATGATGTTTTTTGTAATTACCTTCTAGGGGATATGAGATCCCCCCCCTCCCCCCCCCCCCAAAAAAAAAAAAAACAGGGAGTTGATAGCAACTCTTTGCCCAAACATATTTAAGAATAGCCCTAAAATTCTAAATACAGGTGGTAACCGCACTTTGATTGACACATTCATTCAAACAATACAGTTTCACTGTTGGTTGGTCAACAATGACTTGTACAGTCAGGTGTGTTCCCAATTAAGCTCACACACACTGTGTTTGACAATACTGCCTCAAGCACATGACCTATGTGAATGTCAGCACATGCTACGTTTCCCACAGCTTGTACTGGGCAGGGAACTGCATAAAACATTAACTTAAGCACCAACAGTGCAGTAGCTCAAACATGTTCAATTTCAATCCAAGCCTACATTTTTTCAAGGCAGATTAATATATCTTAATTGTCATTTTGGTATGTATTATTCCATGAAGTCCAAGTAAACAAAGAACCCAGTAATAGAAGGGCTCAGTTTTGAAGCCTTACTAAAGTCAGCTTGCTTAATACTTATGTATAAGTAATAATGAACAACAGCACTAAGGTTCCTTTTGCTGATAGACCCTGAGTGGCCTCTGAAAATTGGAAACTTCAAATGTCATTAAGTCATTAAAATTTCTGGCACCAACTATTAAACATACATCTATGTTAGGTTAGGTTAGATGAGGTTTAACGTCCCAGTTTCAACCAATTGGTTCAAGTAGAGACGACCACGGCCTTTTTTCCAGTTGTGGCTCACTGGCTTGTTTTCCCTACTCCTTTGTTTATGCTGAGCACCAAGCACATAGTCAGTAGGTTCCATTTTTAAAGTCTCTGGTATGACCCGGCCAGGATTTGAACCCTAGACCTTCCGGCTGCAAGTCGGATGCTCTAACCACTTGACCAATGCAGTCGGCCTTAACACACATCTATGAATCTTTGAAATGTCAATACGAACAACAACAATGACCCACAGAGTACTTCCATAAGTTTTTAGCACAAAATGCTGAATACATCTATGTTTCATGTGTATTCAACAATCTTTGCAAATTTAACCTCAAATTACCCCTGATGACCTCAAACTGACCTCCAAAATTTCTCTCACTTAATGCTGACTACATCTTCCAAGTTTCATGTAACTAAAACAATAATTGCAAATTGACCTCCAGTTATCACTGCTGACCTCAGCATGGCCTTCAAATTTTTCTGTGCCAAATGGTAATTCCATCTACCAAGTTTGGGTGTAATCCTTAGGTTGGAGTTATTAGGAGTCAATGATTTTGACCTCAACTGAACCCTGATGACCTCCAAATGACCTTCGCATAAGCTGGCTTTAAATGGCAATTAACACACCAAATCTGGATTCCAAAATGATTATAAAGAAATTCCAAATCCAATTTTTCCCCCTTTTGACCTCTAATGACCATAAATGACCTAGTATCCAAAATCTGTGTACACCATGAAAGAAGCACTAATGGAGGAACATTATTCCCAACTTTCAAGAACATAACGTGCTTGGTGAGAAAGGAGATTTTCACAAAACAGCCTGTGTACTGACCTCTAAATGACCTTTGACCTCGACTTCCTGTTGGTAAAAAGTTGCCCCACACCCACTGATCACTGTCCAAGTTTCATCAAAATCCGTCAACAATGAATGTTTGAGAGCTTGATGAAAAATTGTAGACAGACATGATAGATAGGAGAATAGAGTGACGGTAACTGACTGCAATAGCTCAAACAGCTATATAGCTGGTTTGAGTTAAAAACTGACCACAAACAATGGTTCTCAAATATGAAGTGTTCATATTCTCTGCAACATAATTTTCCTTGTGTCATAAAGGTTATTTATTTTATGACCAAAACCCAAATGATAAATATACCATACCTAATGTAAAGAATGGTCTTTCAGAAGGACTTTTGCTGAAAAATCCAGGTTTGCGTGCATAGGTCACGCAAATGTTAAAGTAATCTTGCCAATCGGATCTGTTACAAAAATGAAAGAAAAACTATTTATACTGAAAAGACTTCATTCTTATTTGGATTTACAGATCATGTCTTGTTTATGCTGCTTAGGTTGGCAGCATATGTGAAGAGCTTGCATTTTGCATTTTGCACATTACACATATATGTGTATACAGGTATGCATATTCAGCAGTATTGGTACTAGGGCTCAGAATTGAATTCTCAATTCTCAATTCCCCCATCCAAATGTTTTGAGGGCGATTTTGGTTCAAAGAAGGGGAATCTCAATAGCTGCAACATAAAAAATTATTTTTTTTTTCCCCAGCAGGTTTTTCATGCAGGTTCCTTTTTTAATTTTAAAACATGCGGGATTGTTGAGAAGAATTCCGCAGTCCTGCTGCCTGATACGAACACTGATGTACAGTATGTTGTATGTGCGCCTATGACATCACTTCCTTACATTAATGATTGGTCACTTTGTGTAAATGTATACACATGTGCCTCGCTTTATTTCTCCAACAGGGTAGCTTTGTAATGTTTGCAAGTTGAGATGTAAAGAAGGTGAAATGGGATTGGTCTTTACATTGACTCTTAGTCAAGTTTAGGTATATATCATGTTCTACATTTTAGGTTTGCCAATAATTAATATATATGCTGAATCTTAACAAGGAATCATTAAGCTATTGGTAGTAAATACATGTTACACTGACTATGACATCTACAGAAAGGAAATGGTCTTGAGATATGGTGATCAAAACTTGTCTGTGCAACACTTGAGTTGGAATTCCTTACAAAAGAAGTTTCGCAGAGTTAAGGAAATTTTGCTGGCACGTAGAGATACCACTCCAAATGGCTCGTTAGCATGCAATAACAAAGTAACAGATAAATTACTAGCAGACACAACTTCTATATATTCAGTTAAAGTGATGATTTAGTCTAAAATCTTTGATTAGTCCCCAAAAATCTTCTGTTTCAAGCATAAAACTATTGGACATTGACAACTCCATTAAACAACTCTAGTGGGAAACAATATTAGCTGGTACTACATTTGTCAATGTACAAAACTGAAATATTTACACAAGTCAAACATTGAGTTTCTTGTGTGAAGATGTCATTGCTATTTTCATCTAGCACTTGAAAAATTTAACTGGAAAGCTGATAAACTGAAGGAGGCCAAAGTACTGGCAGCAAGGGGCTTAGGGGAGACACAAATTCCCCACTAGTCTTTCCCCCACCCGCACTGGAAAATTCAAAAGTGCAAAAATATATACTGATTCAGTATTTTAAGCTCTGGATCCCCCCACCGCACCCATAAAACTTTTCTTGCCAAAGGAATAAATGCTGTAGGCTTTCGCCTGTTACCTCACTCTACTACAGAGTTGTGACTCCTGGCCAAGAGTCCAGTTTCGATTCCACTTTCCTTGGAATCATGACTCCTGGGAAATTTTCCATGCTGTCAAAAATATGCACAAAATCCACATTTGTGGAGTCTCCATTTGTGCTATTTTGCAGGTATTACTGAAGCATTTAAACACAATTCTTTTAGACATTTTCTTTATTTAGTTACAACTTTTAAGGCCACTACAATTTGTTGACATTAGAGGTTAAGCACCTCAGGAGTTGAGAAACCAATATTGTAAGCCTACTAGTGTATTATGACCCATTGGCAGGGTAAAACTGGACAGTTTACAGCTGATGAAGTATTTGTTCCTGTTGTGACTTCACTCTCAGAGTCATATAACTCCATTCAGAGCCACAACTAATAGGGCCAAAGGCACCTGACTCCAACCTTTGGAGTCACCCAAGCCCTACAGACCTTATGCATATGATGTCAGAGAGCAGAAAGTGCTCCCTTGTTTGGAGGAAAAGTATGTATTATTGCAAGTTACACCAACAAAAGCAGACAGCTGATTTGTCAACCAGTCATTTACGTCTGTAAGTTTACTACACATGTGTGCGAAATCTACACCGTTCGTGCACGTGCTTCATTATTTTCCTCAAAACTGAAGTCGCATGACGTCAGTGCATAAGGTCTATAATGTTGCTCTTATTATTAGTCTGCTTGGCATAGTGACCTCTACAGCCCAAGTTACTAATGCTGAAATGATGTAAAAGCTCTCAAGTGACTCACCCTAGAATGTTAGTAAGGAGAAAACGACTGAAATCCACATGTGAACTTGTCAGCAGAAAAACGATCTTCCCCTCCGCCTTCATCTTTTTCAGCCAGCTACGAACTTTATCAGAGCATGGTTGGAGAAACTTGTCTGGGTTTTTCTTTAATCCAGGAAAAAATTTCTCTTTGTCAGCTGCATGTAGAAATGTTGTCAAATACATTTGCACAATGAGAAGAATCATTTATTGTCAGGTTCAAATTAACATGAATTGTTTCCAGTTCTTGGTTGTTTCAACTTGTAAACCTTAATGTAAGTCTACTAGTTCTAACTTGAAACAAACAATTAACATATTTGACAAAATGTTTAAACCAGTGGAAATTGAGATTGAAATATTTCAAGTTTTGCTCTTTGTTGCTACTGTTATTTTAACAATATGCTATGGGTAACACAAGCCTGTTTGTTCTGCATAACAGATAATCAAATTCTGAGTTTTTTTTACTAAATACTAGACAACCCTTGTTGTTCTTTCTCATCCCCTTCAAAGTAAATTGCTAATCAAAAGACTCCTTGCATGCATAGAGGGAAACGAGCTGTTTTGCCTGTGCCATATCATGGCATTTGTTTTTGACCACTGAACAGGGAAAAATTTATCTGGTTACAACTAATTTTTACTACTCCAGCTGGTTGACTTGTGACACAACTGGAAAAGTGTCGCCAATCTGCCACTGCTGGTCAGCACAAGTCTTGCCTGACCAGACCACAGAAATGCCATCCACCACTAAGCTCAGAAAGTGCTATTTCTGACCAGCACTGGTTTCAGATAACCTATTAAAATAATAGTTGCCTGCTTCCATGGACAAACACCTTTTCCCAGCCCTGCTGTTTCTCATTCCCATAAGCTACCTACTCTTTCAACTTGTTCTGATAATGGCACAAAAGGTTTTACCATAGTAACTGGGAATGTTTAAGTCTAGTGTGCAGGGTATCTTTATTTGGAAGAAAATTTTTCACCTTTGGAAAGGTATCTTCCAACCTCTTTGATGTATTGGTCAACCTCCATCACAGCTTATATTTGGACCCTTGTTACAGACCCAAGAAAAAGGGATGGCAATCCTGGGCAGAACCATGAAGTAAGTAGCAGTTATGATCTTTAAGGCAAGTGTGTCACTGTGACACTAGCATGGGTTTCTGATATGAGAACAATGCTCTTACCAACAACAGTAACACATGCTACACACTGGGAATGTTACAAGTCTTATCAACACCCATACCTGCAAAATTGTCTCTGTCCCACACTCGGCCACAAACTCTAAGTACATCTGGAAGAAAAGAGTAAGTCCCAATGCGTTTTCCAGCCTGTAAATAAAAGCAGTGACAGGAACATGCTAGGTCCTCTTTTCTGGACTTGTAAATAATACAAATCTCCTTAATTTACATATGTTAAAAAGAATCAGTCATAGAAATACACAATATGATTCAGAATAGCATATCACAGCAAAGTCTGTGTCAGCATTAAGACATCAATTTTGTAAGTCACAAGGCATTCACAACATATTTTGTTGCAGAAAATATTCAATGAATCATTACTGTTGGGTTGTGACAGTTACTGATCAACCCTTAAAAAAAAGGCAAACTTCTTACATTTTTCTTCACTTAAAAAGCAAGCAAAAAAAGATTTCAATTCCAATACTGGGCTATTCAGGGTAAAACAAAAAGTGAAACAAGAGCCCAATGGGCACTATGGTTCCTTGCTGAATGTAATGACACTGAGCCATGAGCATACAAACAAAATATTAGCTAATTGTGACTCTGGGCTACATGACCTCTAAAGTTGTTGTCAGTGAATGTTGACTTCATCTACCAAGTATTCTATAAGTCCACAACTTGACCTCAAAATAACCTCTGATAACCTCCAAATGGCCCCCAGTCATCCCAGATGACCTTCATGACCTCCACCAAAAACAGAATCAATCTTCTCACCATAACACATTTACATACCAAGTATGAAATCTATCCAAGCCCTACCATGAGATATTGTGTCAACAAGGTTTTCACTGTTTGACTGCTGGTGACCCCAGATGACCTTTGACCTTCACCAAAAACAACAGGGCACACCTCACTATGGTAGATCTATACTATGAATGAAACCTATCCAAGCTTCCTACCTTGACGTATCATGTTAACAAGGTTTTCAGTGTTTGACCCTCAGTGACCCCAGATGACCTTTGACCTGAACCAAAGACAACAGCATTCATCTTCCCACCATAACCCATCCACATACTAAGTATGAAATCTATCCAAGCTTCCTACCTTGAGATATTGTGTTAACAACAAGTTTTCAGTGGTTGACTGCCAGTGACCCCAGATGACCTTTGACCTCCACCAAAAGCAATAGCATTCACCTTCTCACCATAACACATCCACATACCAAATATGAAATCTATTCAAGCTTCCTACCTTGAGATATTGTGTTAACAAGGTTTTCAGTGTTTAACTGCCGGCGACCCCAGATGACCTTTGACCTCCACCAAAAACGAAAGGGCACACCTTCTGACTATGGCGGTTCTATATATCAAATTTCAGTTAAGTACAACTTTCCCTTATTGAGTTACAGCCTACCTAAGCAAGCGTCACAGACACACACACCCACGCCAACCTGACTACATAGGTTCCTTTTGCTAATGCAAGGAACCAAAAATGTAGCAGTGTCAAACAGATATGGGTTGGATTTTATACATTAAATCAATTCCAGAATTCAATCCACAACGTTGAAAACTTATCAAAAAGGCTTCCTGTGTCATCTAGATCTCATAAAATTCACTTCAGGGTCTAACAGATATACTGTACTTACCTTCCTATCCAATATATCAATGATTCTACTACAGAGGACAAGAAGAGGCATATCAAAGAAATTCTCAAAATATCGGTAGTCTTCTGCAAAGACACAAAGCAAATAAAGTATTTGGTAATAATGTCATCGTTTTAGAGAAGATGAGATGATAAAATATGTGTCAGACCTACACTACAATAGGTTTTAAGTACTGTTGGACTGCTTATCAGTATGCAATATCAGCATCAGCCAATATTCCCAATTTTTGTTCTGATATCAGTGAAATTTAGCTTAAAATGCAATACTACCTCAACAACATTTCTTGTCCTTAACTTCAGTTTAGTATACTTGACTATAACTTCCAATATTTTACCTTATGAAAATGCAAAAACAGCGGTAGTGCCCAATAGCCTATGATTCAGTATGTTGTATGAATAGGCATAGGAAGCGGGGGCCTAGGGGAGGGGGATTTAGCCCCCAGTCAAAAATATGGTGGGGCAGAAGTATGCTTCTGTTCCCCTCTCAATCCAAGGATGAAAACCCCCTTATTTGTTTCCTCTGTAAAAAAATTCAGATATTGGGCAGTAATTTTCATTAACATTTGCCCCTCCCCCAGACCTACATATAGAGGCTTTTTGTATGATGTCATAATACTCCCTGGCACCATGTTGGAGTACATGTAACTTCATAGTAGGCCACACTCGACGCGCTTGCTCGATGAATGTGTACAAACCGCGTATACCACAAAGCACAGTGTGCGGCGTGTTCAGTATACTACTGCACAAAACCATGTGTTCTTGGCATGAGTGTCCTCCAGCATGGCGAATCCGTGACATAATTGCAAAGCCTCTATAGGCTGAAACAACTTTCAGCCCCTCAGTCTCGATCAGCTTCCTATGCCTATGGTTGTATGCACATTTCTCAAGTACTGGTATCAAATCAGCATCCCCCATCACTGAGATTTGAAATATCAGTATTGTTAAAATCCACTACTTGTGAAATCAGTACAACACTAGGATCAATGTTATCCAAGTTTAACATCATCCACATGTTAACTATGAAATCAGTCAAAGATACATTTTTCACTGAGTAAAATTGTCCCCATGGCTAAATACTAACTGTATTTTGACCTACAGTATGTCAAACTCAAATGATTTCTTCCAAACTAGGTTCTGAAAATAGTTGTCATCAACTCACCACAATTTAGATCCATACAATGTTCTCATTTTTGAGAAACTTGGGTCATAACTTTCATATTTTGACCTAGTCCATTAAACTCCAAGTATCATGTCATCAAAACTTTACCTTTGTTGACCTCAAATGACCTTCAACTTCATTCAAGAGCACTTACCCAACTATGCAAATGCCATAATGATGTTATAAACAGGGCTCTCTTAACACATGGGCACCCTAACTAGTTGCCCAGGGGCTCCTTGAGCAAAAGGTTGTCATCAATAATTGACATAGAAAGTTATAGACTTAAAGGGGCTTCATCCCAAACATACTTAGGAATATGATCATATCTCTAAATACAATTTTGATTGACATTACTTCAAACAAGACTGTAGCTTCACTCCACGTGGCCAGTGATGACTTTGTAATAGTGAGTTGTGTTCCCAAGCTCACATACAGTATGACTGTGTGGATGTGGCTTTGAGCAATTTAAGCTCAGTGCACCCTACTGTAACATTGTCTGGTAGCTGTAAATTGGACAAGAAACTAGACGTACTCTTGGTAGGGAGAATTTTTACTGTCTGGGGCAAGGCTATGGAGCCTTTAAATTGCAATACAGGCTAATATAAAGCTATAATGTAAATGATTACAAAATACCATAAACTGTGAATTGCTGTCATCAATTTTACAGCTACAGTACATGTTTTCCTATCCTTGTTTTTAGAAGATTCTCCCTGGATTCTCACAAAACACTCCCTGGTTTGACTGCATGGCTGTCACAAATGGGGTCTTCAAGGCAACCCCACTCTTTTGCAAAGAAACAGAAACATAACTACAAACACCAAGCAAAATTGCAGAGTTTGTTTCATCCTTGAAATCCTGTTGCATCCCATCATATCATGAGGTTAATTATGCACTTGATGTGAATATTAAAGTGAGAGCAACAAGTGACATTGCCCACTAATACCCATCTGGGGTCAACTCCGGGGCTCTTGCTGGAGACCTAACTAAGCCCCCAGACCCATGCAAAACAATTACCCCTCTTCAATGGACCTTGCCAAGGCCTTAGTCAACAGTTTCACATCATGTTAAAGTTATAATTGCTAACCTGATTGATCTAATGTTTCCATTAGTTGGTCAAAATACTCGCATCCTTCGGGGTAAATTTCCTTCACATCCTTTGCACTAAGCAGCTCCGTTCCATGACAAGCTCTCAAAATTTTGCCATCTTCTGCAAATTTCAAAACATTTCCTTTCCTCCAATCAAAGACAAGGCCTTTAAAACTGTTTTTAAAATCAAACAAAGAAATGTCCATTCATAATTTCGTATTTCCTTAACTTTTGATTTCTAATGATGATATGACTCGACCTAAATGAATTATTTACTAAACAGTACTTCTTTTCCTCTGTAATTAGTTGGGCAGGCATTTGCCCACAATATTTCATTGAAAAAGACAAACCAACTCCTGTCTCCTGGTAGAATGCTCATATGATACTAACTGTACACAATACAACAGTGCATATAATATAATATTTCCTGGCATGAGAATATGAGGAGATAACCTTAAATTACACAAGTTATAGTAAACATTGCAATGCATTCTGCGCTTTTATTTTAATATATATCTTTTTAAAAATTACTGAAACTTACTTAATATAATTAAATATCCATTTTTACCTGTTACTTTTGAACAACCCTTTATATTCCAATGGCCCTGCTTGACAGTATACTGTATCAAGCCATACCAGAGATAACAGATGGATATATTGAGTACCATCATTTTTCTGGAAGGCTTTATTTTATAATAATTATAATTTAAGGTCTTGAAGGGCAGTTACTGTATTTTACCACCAGTGTTTGACAAGCCTATGTGGCTCATAAATATCAACTTTACATCAGATGCCTATTAACCAACTCTTACAAATTAGATCAAATTTGGTGTCTTTTTGAAAGTGCAGTTCAGATCGAAAAACCTTCCGGTTGTTAAGCTTCATTGCTTCAAATGCCACCATCTTTTTCCACTAGACCACAGCACTGGTAAAAAACCCCTGGTTACATGATTCTAGCCACAACTTCCACTGCCTGTACCCCTCCTGATACCTCAACTCTCTTTCAACTTGTCCCCTCCCCGCCCCACCTCAAATTACTTCACAGCTGTACTATCCTCTTTAGGTGCAAATAGATTGTTTTACTGTGATACAGTAAATTGGACCTCCCTGCTGAATTTATTTTAAAACACCATGGAAAGAGACACAGGAAAGAGAAAGAGGTTCTATACTGTACCAGTCATCACGCTGACTGTAAAATGGTTCCAAGAGTTCTTTGTCATAGTCAAATTCATCGACCAAAATTTCACTGACAGACTCATAGATATGCTGGTAAAAGGAAATAGTAAAATGTTACACTAACAAAAGGGAAAAGTTTAGATGCTTATTACAGCTTTTAACAATACATCATACTGTTAATGATAATTTGTCCCTACAGTAATAAACGAGCAATGCCCATTTCCTTACACTGAATAAATTATTCTACAAGGACAAAGAAAAGTCTCTTCCTTGTACAAATAGGCTAGTTCCTTTTGTGCAATCAACAACGGCAATTACTTCAGTATTGCAAAGATCCTGCCATGGCATACTAAAATACTATTACAGAATGGCCACAATGATAGGGAAGACAAACTTGAAGAACAGTTTAGAGGGACATTTACAGGTGTAGCAAGAAACCAGAGAAGTTAAAATGTAGTTGTCGTTTAGGCATAAACATATCGCTTTCCTTAGAGACCAATTTAACATGATAGATTATTCAGGAAAAAGTTCCTATCACATGAGTTTGATGCAGTGGCTTGTCAATTTGATGCATTGATGTGCAGATTGAAGAAACTTAAAAAACAGGATTTCACTTGCTCTTGAAATTCACACATGTATGTGAATGACAACACACACATATATAACTGAAAAGTTTAGCCTTTCATGGTGGCATTGAGAGAGTGGGGGGAGCAGAAGGGAAAGGACAAGGGGGTTCAACCCTCCATTAAGGCAGAAAATTTCCAATTTTTCAGAAAAATATGCTATTTTCAGGCCAACGTATTAAACTTTCAGGCAAAAGTACTGCTCCCCCTCTCCTATCCCACCCCCTTATTTGAAAGTAGCCCTATACGCTTATGGCTTCCATGACCCAAAACAGGCCTTTTTTATTCCAAAAATGGAAGTGGAACAGTAACTAGCAATTGACCTCTGCAAAATGATAGTAGCTTTAGAAGTTGTAAGCATCACCATGGGCTCTGATTCAGATTTTCTGTATTTTACTGAATCAACTACTGTAGCAAACAATACATGAGAGCTGGGAACACTATGCATAAGGTGACTGAACTTCTGTATTAATTCTGGTTTATGGATGTCACCAAGCTCTGGCAATCATAACAAACTCATTACCAAAGGAGGTCAGTCACTTGTCATACGAGGCAGACAACATTGTATACTTTACTAATAACAGTTGACAGAGATGAAGTGGCACTTTACACAACATCCTCACTTCACACAACAGTTCATTGACTTAAGTGTAGGTCACGTAAGCACCCTGTACCATTTCCACTGAATTTAAGTAAACTTCTCATATAGACCTTATGCATGTGATGTCACAGACCAAAAAGTGCTCCCTTGTTTGGAGACCAAGGGTGTATCATTGCAACTTACACCAACAAATGCACACAACTGATTTGTGAACCAATCGGATATACAGGCAATTCTACTACACGAGCGTGCAAAGTCTACTATGTGCATGCCATGTGCTTCATTGTTTTTCCTCCAAAATGATGTTACGTGACGTCAATGCATAAGGTCTATTGCACTTCCAATTTCTATGTAAGGTAATGCAATACAAGCCAACAAGTTTGAAACTAATTTTCTGACTGTACGTTCACTAGTGGATACAGCAATACTCTCAGGGGCCGAAGCATCGACTCAGGAGCACAGGGAGGTTAGAAGGACAGAGGATGATCCACCATTTGTCACAGGTTGCCAGTTTACAAACCATTACCCAAAGGCTAAAAACCTCTATTCTGTAAAAGATAAAAACAATTGTATGAAACTTACTGGAAAGAGGTTGTCAAGTTTATATTTACAGAGAGTGTGGTCGAGATCAACACCTATTGCATCATAGTCCGCAAAACTCAAGAGGGGGGCGACACTGTCCATCTGTGCCATTGATAATCCTCTTCTAAAAATGGAATGGATGAAGCAGAGATGTCTTCTTACACACCACCTGAATTTCAAGACAGAAAAAGAATGGCATTTTTCAGGAACTCATTTGTGTTGGGTTCGTGCATTTTATGAAACGGTAAATACCATACTTTTTTCAGGCTATTCCAGTCTCTTTTGATGGCATTGTCTGGCCCTTTCAGAGAACATGCAACTACAGTACTGTTTTTTTTTTTTGTTTTTTTGTTATCAACCTATGACTATACATGGTGTTTAAATACTCTACTATTTGACTAACTGCACAAATATGGTAATACTGACACACTCTTTTGTGCATGTGAACTTAAACTGACTACAAGTGCATTGACATTATCAGTACATATATGAATTTTAGTTTTTCAAAATTTAACGAGGTATACACACGTGTGCTTTTTGCATTGGTAAGATTTGATGAAAATACACACCGAGGAAATATGTCAAAGACTCACAGTAACTTTGTCTAAATATAGGGAGGTACAACAGATAAGGATGATACTAATTTTTCCAGGGTCTGTCGGCCCTTAAACATTTTGCTTTTCCATTGGAAACATTCTATACAATGATCTCTACTGACTTCTTAATCACTGTTTTACAAATGGTGTCTACAGAATGTTGTGAAATGGCTGCATGCCAGGACCCCTTTGAGTGACTTTAACCAAATCCCTATGATACAGTACAGCTAATTAAACTTAAAATATCTAGAAACCACCATTTCAGTTTGTTACGCCTCACTTAATGTATATTAAAGAGTCAAAAGCATAATACAATGTACATATAGTACAAAAAGTGATACAACTTTACAAAAAAGGCAAAATGAAAAGAGAAAAATGGCAAACAAATACTTGTGCAAAATTTTTTTGGACAACCCTTTACAGTAGATGACCTCTTCCCCAACATCCTTGACCACCCAACAAGCACTACAAAAGTGTCATTATGATCAGGGTTCTAGCCACACCAGCCAGCGACGGTCGGCTGTAGCAGGCACAGATGCTTGCCGACCAGCATGAAGAGCAAATCGCCAGACTACCCGCCGGCACATAATGCAATACATTGCTCGCAAAAAGTCTGAAAATTTATGGAGATACGTATTAAAGTTCATGAATAGTTTAGTTTAGTTTACTTTTGTATGATAAGAATCAAACAGGATAAAAAAATTCTCATCATGTACCCTATTAACCACAAACCACCCTTACCGCCATTACTGTACCCCTCCCCCGATGAAAAAAACTAACTCCCGTATTGCAGGACTTAAAAATTCATGTCTAATGCATTTTAAAACCCACTGACACTCTGAGCTATGACTTAACACACTCAAGCAACCTATTCCACTCATTTACAGTATATCCAGTTCAGCCAGACTATCCGTTCGGATAATGAAAAATTATCCGGTTCTGGTTCTGGCCCGATCTTTGAAGAAATCTGGCCGGATTTTTCTCAAATTCCAGCCAGAATTACTTTCATCATCAAATGATAGCGGTAGCTTCACAGATGAATTAAAGTGTACCTAAAGTCTGAAAATTCAAAAATATATATTACAGATCATGAAAACTGAATTCCAATGGTCCAATTCCCATCTTCACAGGACTTTCTTAAGCTGAGATATAAAATGTTGAAGTTTATTCACTCGATTTAAAAAGGTAGATTGCGCAATAATTTGTGATGTCATTGTTGTACTACTCAAATTACAATCTTTGTATTTCTTTGTTTTTCTGAAAGCCACAGCACCTTGTGCCAAAATGTGATCGCATTCTTACTGCTTTGGGGTGACTTGACTATATAAGCCCTCTCTGTACAACATGTCATGCAAGAAAACAGGAAGCGGTCAAGGTCATATAAACATTTTAATTTTAAAAGAAAACAAAGCATTTAATGTGAGTTGTACAACAAGAATGTCAAAAATTATTGCGCAATGAACTGTTTGGATTTAAGTGAATAAATTTTAACATTTAATATCTCAGCAATGGAATAAGCTATGACAATGGGAGTTGGACCAATAAGATTAATTTTGTAACCTCTAAAATATATATTTTTGAATTTTTAGACTTTAGGTCCACTTTAAAACCTTTGCAAAAGATTCTTTTTTTCCTGTCCATGTAACATAGCAAGAAATAGTCACATAAAAAAGGAGGTGTTGTTTAGGTTAGGTAGTTTTAGTTCATTGTGGCAAGTGCTGACAGTGACACAACACTCATATTGTAGTCTCACAGCCTTTATAAGCATGTTCAGAATAAGTGGAGCTACTGTAACAATGAAGATATTTCAGAGTTATCTTATTTCCACCTATATCATAGGACCCACATTTGCAAATGTGACAATGTATGAATATTTAAGTTATGTATTTAGTATATTTTCAAATCTGTGTCAATTATATCTTGATAGTATCATGCACAATATGGGTCACAGGGATTCCGCCAGATATGCAAAAAAGGGGGGGATTAATTGCTCCTAAACCCCTAGTCCAAATTGATGCTGTCCCTGGCTAAAGTTACAAGTGGGTTCAGGGGGACAAAAGCTTGCTTCAAGACCCCTATAAGGTGCATTTTGAAGGGTTTTAAAGGCCATTTACTTATGAAAGTCCAAACATTGCTGCAAAGGTGCCCTCTTCTTAAGTAAGAAACCAAGATATGGACAATTTTTTAATTTTTATGGAAATGAAAAGGGGGGGATTTTACCCACCTTCTTCTGGAAAGGGGGGGACAAATCCCCCCCTTTCCCCCCTTTGGCGGAAACCCTGGGTCACATTCATCAGAACATTTCAATTTACATTCACTGTCAATGTGACTACAAAACTGATTTTGGTTGTTCCAAAGAACTTTTTTGCAGTATACTAAATTTTAAGTATTCTTACTGCATCAATTGATTTTCTGTCTGCATCATTCTAATCAAAACTACAGCATACAAAATTACACCATGTTAATGACCTACAGTGGGACCTACTACTGTATAACACTACCATCAAGTCAACCACCTGCTCCTGTGCCTTGACTCTCCCCCTACCCCCCACCCCCACACACACAGATGTTATTTTTTAATGTTTCTCTTTACAGGCCTACTTGACTGACCCAATGAAGAGTACAATACTAGCTCCACTGATTTTGCACAGTATCAAATGGATATTTACCCAGAGATATATAGTGCATGCATGCATGCATTACTTACTGCTGTATGATACTATAACACTGAAAGACAAACACGTGTGAGCCTACACGCTGTGTTAATGTGTAGGTTATAAACAATAGGATGGTGTGAAATAGCCAGGTAGATGCATAGAAATACTGGGGGGCTGCCAAGTATTTCCATTTTATAGTTCACTTTGTGAGAGACTTTAATTACGATTTACGGTGTAAACTGAGAACAAATAAAATAGGGTAGGGGTGCGGCGGCAATATTTTAAACTTCTTATTTTTCATCCCGCAATAGGAACCCGCACAAGGTTTGCAGAATGGCAAGATGGGGAATTGACTTGTGATTAAC